>CM038048.1:10128353-11494603 GCA_021397845.1 Areca catechu
CCTCCCCACCCTAGGAGATTCCCTTAATTTGATTCCCCCTTAGAGGCTAAGCCTAGAAGAGTCCCACATCCTAACCAAGCACAAGAGGTTCACCCTAGGAGACCCAATCAAGAGCCCACAGACCAGGAAGAGGAATTACATGAGTCTGATGACCTGTTAGGAGTAGTTAGGTGCATCCTGACCCAAAACATAGTAGACTAACATCCTACAAATCTTTGTCAAATTAGGGCATAAGGTGTGCAAGATCATAGTAGACAGTGGGAGCTATGTCAACGCCGTCTCATTGAGTATTGTCAAGTCTCTAGGATTGACCCCAGTTCCCCATCCCAACCCCTATAAGGTCTCATGGATAGATTTGACTTCCACACCTATTAAGTCTAGATGCCAAGTTTTGATCAAATTGCAATCATATGAGGAAGAGATCTGGTATGATGTCCTTCCCATGGAAGTCAGTAGCATTATCCTAGGTCGACCCTGGCTTTACGATCATGATGCCACCCTTTTGGTCAACCAATACATGTGCCTTTAGTCACCATGGAAAGAAATTTGTAATCAGTCCAACTCAACCTAAGGATCAGGCCAAAAGAGGATCTAGTAGCCTAAAGGAAAAGAAGCTAGGAATTGACCTGATCAAGGCCAAGAAGTTAGAAAAAGAGGTTACCAAGGGAACCCCTACTTGGATCTTGACCACTAAAGATAATCATGAGCCGACCCAAAGAGAACACCCTCAAGAAGTAGTTGATGCTCTGAAAGAATTTGAGGAAGAACCCTTTGAAGAATTTCAAGAAGAAAAGGTTGAACTTACTGAGAATTTAAATGAAGAAACCCTTGAAACCTGTGATGACTTTAAGTTTGACAAGGTTGAACCCATTGAAAATCTAGAGAAAGAAACTCCTGAGCCCATCAAAGAATCCAAAGGAGACATCAATGAATCAAGTATAGTGGAGGAGTTAAAAAAGAGATTACTGAGGAACTCAACTCAACCATTAAAGTCTTACCTGAGGAGCCACTAGAAGAAAGCCCACTTACAGAGCCCAGTCCTAAAATCCAGGAACCCAAAGAATTTATTAAGGAATTGGCTTATTTAACCCAGTCCCCTCAGGATGAGCCCCCTCCTATAGTTTCCATTGAAGATCTCTTCCCTGAGATTAGTAACCCATTCTTCCCTTATGCAAACCTTGTAGATATACCACAACCTTGTAAGGTTAGCCTCATTAGTCTAGGATTTATCCCTGACACCCTTCTTATATCCTACCCTACCAGACTAACCTTGAACCCACCTCATATTTTCTGCCCTTCCCCGAAGCCTCCAGCATTTCTAGGATCATTAGATTGCATCTTGTTGAGATTAGCATACTACATACAGTCATTACACATGTTAGGTTTGTGTCTTACTTCTAGCATACTCTATGGCATTTGCTAGGAGCCCATTGTAAATATTCATTTGCATGCCAAACCAGGGTCAAACCTAGAGAGTCTATAGTCTGTTAGGTTTAGACTCTAGAAGTCCAATAAAATTTCTATCAATAGGAATGCATAGTTGAGTCTGCACTTTGCATCATGTTAGATTTTGTATTAAGCACTAATTTTGAAATAATTTGGCTGATTCCCGAAAGCGAGCCAAAGAATTCAAAATAGGAGATTCTGTAATGATGAGGCTTAGGCCTAAATGGTTCCACCAAGAACCATTAAGAAACTTCATACTCATGGTGCTGGCCCCTTTAAGGTGATAAGGAGAGTTGGCCCTAATGCCTATGTGCTTGAGCTACCCCGGATTATGGCATTAGGTCGACTTTCAATATCTCAGACTTAGTCGAGTATAGGGAACCGGCAACCATACCCAGCGAGCTATTTGGGCCTGACCTATCTTTTGAGAGTGAACCCAACCCAGAGTGTCCACCTCAATTTTACCTGAAAGAGGAGAATGGATCGAGCATGTCCTGGATGACCAAGCTATCACCACCGAGGCAAAGGCTATCAGCATTACTTCGTCTGATGGCAAGGCCGACCGGAGTCTGATGATTCGTGAATTATCCGAGAGGACTTACAGCACCTCAACCCCGACCTTCTTGAGAAATATCAAAGACAAATCAACCCTTACTCGACAGGATCAGGTTCCTCCAACCTCAGGAGAATTGGTGAGGGCACCAGGATTAGACAGAGGCTCCTCAATCCTTTATGGATCTCTGAGTAGGATTTTAATCTGTTAGGTCCTATAATAAGGCTTCAAGCCCGAGCAATTTACTTTTAAGTCATGTACTTGGTTTCAATTTTTGTTTTAGTCATGTATCTTGGCCAATTTGTTCAATGGGTCTTGTAATTAGCTGAACTGGTTCACAAGCTCAAGTTAACCTGAAGTTGGGCTCAAGCTTGTTTGAAGTTGGGTCCATAAGTGGGCATTCAAGTCAAGCCCAATTGTGGACAGGTCAAGCCCTCTCTCCATGCCAAGTAAGAGCATCACTTCGGCTCATAGAGCACCACCTCATTAGTACCACTTGGCGTGATGAAGTGCCACATCACCAAGCCACTTGGGTGGCCAAGAAAAGATGGAAGCTTCAAAGTCAATGCCATGTGGATGCCTCATCAAGCCTCTCCTTGATCCAAGCCAACAACATCCCCACCCCACTCCCCATATCAAGCCCTTTTCCAAAGAAGCATGGGTGACCAAAGAAGGTCAAAGGAGAATCCCTTGATTCTTGAAGACAACATCCTCATCCCACTCCCCTATCAAGCCTTTTTCTAAAAAACCATGGGTAGCCAAGGAAGGTCAAAAGAGCAACCCTTGATTCTTGAAGACAAGTCCACACAACACTCCCCAAATCAAGCTACCAAGATCAAGCTTATGGTCGGCCAAAGGCACATGAAAGGAGTTCAAAATTTGAATGGGGATAACCTCCTCTCTTCCCTCCCCGAATCAAGCTTTCCACTGAATCAAGGCCGGCCAAAGGAGGATTTCAAGAGCTCAAAAATTAGATTTTAGATGCCCCTTGATGAATATGTGTAACCTCATTTTTCATTTAAATTTTGAATGGGACTTAGAAGCTTATACAAAGGGCCCTACTCCTCTTGTAAAAATAGTTTTGATGAAATGAAAATTTAAGAAGCTTCTTCTTCCTTTAGTCCTTGTCTTCTTAGACTAGGAACTCTATGAGAGAGTGCCTTTGTCCTTCAAGACATCGAGGGATGAGAGGCCCTGAGTTACCTTCTTCCTTTGCAAGCCACCAATCCATCTTCAAGTTTGGATGCCCCTGGAAGATCCACCTGGACGCCCAACTTGAAGAGCCCTTCTTGACCACCATCCTCAACTCTTTTTTCCATCACTTCTTACTTTCTTATACCCTTTTCTTGCTATTTTCTAATCCCTTGACTTGGTTTCTCGTAGGTCCTCCTGGTGCCATGGACAGAGGAGTCAGTCTTCCTTGCCTTCGGGACCATTGGATGAAAACCCGGTGAATCCATAGGGTCGAAGGCTTGATATTCTAGGCTGCATTCGTGAGTGTGAGCAATCTCAGCATCGGGCGCATCTAAATCTTCAAGGTTTGCACTCCCTAGTCTCTTAAGTTGGTATTGTCTTAGAGCTAAGTCCTACTAGAGTTTCTTAATCCCGAGGTTCTTTCTTATCACTATTTAGGGGCTATGTCTGCATGCTAGAGTCTCTATCATTATGCAAATCCCTAAATCTATTCTTACTTTGAATTCGGGAATCGATCAATCCCCTCAAATATAAAAATAACAAAAAAATTACTTGCATGCATATCATCTCTCTTAGTAGTCCCGCATCATGTTTGGTATCAGAGCTTCATCCCGTATCATGTTTGGTATCAGAGCCTCATCCTGCATCAAGAAAAGGGCCATACATAAAATATGGTAGGATGATATTTTAACTATCAAGTATATTATGTTGGCCTCTATGAGCAATGAATTGTAGAGACAACATAAAGAAATGGAACATCTATCCATACTGCTCAATCTTAAAGAGCTTTATAGAGAGCAAAGTAGGGTTGCCCGATATGAAATATTGAAGCAATTATTCCAAGCATGTATAAGTGAGGGCTCATCCATTCAAGTCCATGTACTGAAGATGATTGACTTAATCACTCGATTAGGTCAATTAGGGCTTGTAATGGATGGAGAGCTTATTCAAGACTTGATCTTGTAATCACTCTCTGATTCCTTCTCTCAGTTTTTCATGAACTATCATATGAACAAATTAAACCTTTCATTACTTGAGCTACTTAATATACTTAAGATAGTTGAGAGCCATTTAAAAGGGGACAAGGCTCTTATTCTTCTAATTGATGGAAAGAAAAAAAAACATAATGAAGAAGGGTTCAAATAAAAAGTGGATCCTAAGAAAAGTATCCAGAAGAGGAAGAAGACAAAGAAGCCCTCTACTGATGGAACCTATTTTCATTGCGACAAGTAGGGACACTGGAAGAAGAATTGCAAGTCATATCTTGCTAGTATGAAGCCTGATACTGGTGGATCATCAAAAGATAGGGCTTCTTTATTAGTCATGGAGATAGGGCAATTGAGTTATTAGGGTTAATACATACAGATATATGTGGACCCATGTCAACTCAAGCCAGAGGAGGATACTTTTATTTCATCACATTTACTGATGATTTATCTAGGTTGGATACATGTATCTTAGAAACATAAATTTGAAGCTTTTGATAAATTTAAAGAGTATCAAAGTATGGTTAAGAAACAAACTAGAAAGAGTATTAAAATCTTTTGATTAGATCAAGAAGGAGAATACTTATCTAGTAAATTTCTTAATCATCTTAAGGACAAAGGTATTCTCTCAGAATGGACACCTCCATATACACCATAATTAAATGGTATAGCAAAAAGAAGGAATCATACCTTGTTAGACATGGTAAGGTCCATGATGAGCTTCACTAATCTTCTTGTATCTTTTCGGGGTTATGCCCTAGAGACTACTACTTATATGCTAAATAGAGCATAAAAATCAATAGCTAGAATGCCATATAAATTATGGAGAGGCAAAAGACCAAGTCTTAAATTTCTTAAGATTTGGGATAGCCTAGCTTGTGTTAGAAATGTATTTGGACATAAGCTAATGCTAGGGCTGATAAATATAGGTTCATAGGTTATCCTAGAGAAGGTATTTAATACCTCTTTTATTTTCCTACTAAACAAAAGGTTTTTGTCAATAGGCATGCCATTTTCTTGGAAAAGGAATTTATCTAAGAAAAAGGTAGTGGAAGGATACTTGAACTTAATGAAGTACAAGATCAACAGCCTACTCCTATAGATAATCAATCTCAAATTTCTTAATTACAAGTACTTATTAATAAGGTACCACTATAACATACACCTCCTCTCTGTAGGTCAGAGAGAGTGGGGGATGCACCTCTCAGATATGGTTTTATCATTAAAAATCACAATGAAACTAGCATAATTCAAGATGAGGATCCTTTGACCTATACAGAAGTAAATAATTTGATAAATGGTTGATGCCTTGAAATCTAAAATGGACTCCATGAATACCAACCATGTTTGGACCTTGGTTGATCCACCTGAGGGAGTAAATCTAATAGGGCGCAAATGGATCTTCAAAAGGAATATTGGAGTAGATGGCCAAGTAGAAACCTACAAGACTAGGCTAGTGGCAAAAGATTTCAAACAAAGACATAGAATTGACTATGATAAAATATTTTCACTAGTAGCTATGCTTAACTTCATTAGAATTTTACTTGCTATAGTTACATACTATGATTATAAAATATGACAAATGGATGTAAAGATTGCCTTCCTCAATAGGTATCTTGAGGAAGAGGTCTATATGTCATAGCCAGAAGGGTTTGTCTCAAGTTGGAGACCAAACCAAGTATGCAAGCTTAAGAAATCCTCTTATGGATTAAAGCAAGCACTGAGTTGGAACATCTAATTAAATGAAACAATCAAGGGATTTGGTTTCATAAAAAATGTGGATGAACTATTTGTGTATAAGAAGACAAATGGGAGTGCCATTATCTTCTTAATAATGTATGTTGATGACATACTTATCATTGGGAATGATATTCCAATATTGCAATCAGTCAAAGCTTGGCTATCTAAATAGTTTTTCATGAAGGATTTAGGAGAAGCATCCTATATACTAGGTATAAATATCTATAAAGATAGATCTAAAAGGATGCTCACTTATCTTAATCCAGGTACATTGACTTAATATTGAAGATATTCAATATGAAGGAAGTAAAAGGGGTTACTTGTCCATGAGTCAAGGCATACATCTTTCTAAGAAAATATCTCCTAAGACATCTAAAGAGAGATAAAAGATGAGTAAGATTCTTTATGCTTTGATTATAGGATCAATCATGTATGCCATGTTATGTAAGAGGCTTGATGTTGCTTATACCTTAGGCATAGCAAGCAGATTCCAGGCTGATCCAGGGAAGGATCATTGAAAAGCTATAAAAAATATTCTTAAGTACCTTAGAAGGACTAAAGATATTTTTCTAATATATGAAGGATCAGATTTAAAACTAGAAGGCTATACTGATTCTAATTCTTAATCAAATCCAAATGATAGTAAATTCATATTAGGGTATGTCTTGATGTAGGAAAGGACTAAAGATGCTAGTATGGATGCTTATGATGCAAAGGGGTTTTTATAGTTGATGAGTTTTAAATGTTTTTATAAGTTTTTGATTCCCGATCACAAACAAAAACTAGAAATATGAGAAACTGAATAATAGAAGCCTACACTAGCAATCAAGTCCCTAAATAGTGAAAAAGAGAACAGGATCTCGGGATTAAGAAACCTCGGTAGGACTAAGCTTGATATGCAATACCTACTTAGGAGATAGGGGCAAACCTCACACGTCTGAAGTTTCTGATGCAGAGATCGCTCGACTCGGTGGATGCGGCATGGATGCCCGAGCAGTCGAACCCGTGGATGCGCTGGCTTTCGCTCGGGTGGTCGCGATGGCAAAGCAGACCGTCTCTGGTGCCCGTGATACCAAGGGGGACCTGTAGGCAAGCAAAGGAGGG
This sequence comes from Areca catechu, assembly GCA_021397845.1. NCBI lineage: Eukaryota > Viridiplantae > Streptophyta > Magnoliopsida > Arecales > Arecaceae > Areca > Areca catechu. The sequence continues at coordinate 10,135,377 of CM038048.1, forward strand.
ATTAGTAAAATAGAGAGAAGTATCGAAATGAAACTAAAGGAGGGTTGAGAAGGGGCTTCGAGCCCGGTGTTCGGCTGGATTCTGAAGTTGAGGAAGGGGATAACTTGGGGCCTCGCACCCTGCGACATCCTGGAGGATGAAGGAATGTGGCCTCACACCACTCGACATCCCGGAGGACGAAGGATTTGCGACGCCCTGGGGCGATGAAAAGGTGGCCTCACACCACTCGACGTCCCTGGGGACGAAGGAAGCTTCACTAAAACCTAGTCTAGGAGACAATGGTTGGAGGAGAAACAAAACTCAAGCTCTTTCATATAATCATTCAATACCCTTTACAATGGAGGGGTTGGGTCCTTTAAATAGGCACCTAAGGCCCATTTGAATTCAAAACAATTCAAACCTTTGAACCCAAATTACAACCCAAAAAGATGGCGCCCACATGGATGGGGAAAGCTCTTCATGGTCGACCAAATGAAGGAGGGGATTGGCATGGCATGTGGGAGGGCTTGGAGCGGGGAATTGGCCTCTTGACTTCCTTCTTTGCATGTTCACCTTGGGAAGGAAACGGGGAGCAAGGCTTGCTTGAAGGGATGTGCCTCCTTTGGTTCTTCAACACCCATTTGGAGTGACTCATGGCCGGCCAAGGTGGAGGAAGCTTTGGGCATTGCAAAGTTGAAGGCTTGGAATGGGGAATGTGTCCCTTGACTTTTCTCGCTTGTATGAATACTTTGGGAAGAAGACTTGGGAGATGGCTTGCTTTGTGGCTTGGTCTCTTCATGAATCTTCAACGCCCCATTGATGATGGATCATGGCATGATGTGGGGGAGGGAAGAGGGGGATGATGTCTCCTCCTTCCATGGTCGCCCAAATGAAAATGGTATGGGGGGCGTGTGGAAAGCATGAGGGGCACCTCCTTGCTTCCTTCCTTGGATGCCCAAGTGTCAACTGATGTGGCGCCACATAGGTGGCCGAGGTGGCGCCTAGGTTGGCATCTTTCCAAGTGTAAGAGGTGGGTTGGCCACAAGAAACTTGACTTGGTCTTGAAAGCCAGGTTGACTTCAATTGGGCTAGGGCCCAATCCAAACTCAGACTCGAACCAAAAATAAATACAAGACCCATGACCTAAACTTGACCCAAATTGGTCAAGGTACAAGACTAAGAAAAACTTAGACTAGGTGCATGACTAAAAATTATAAAATTACTTTGGCTTATAGCCTTATTACATGACTCACAGAAGTGGAATCCTAATCTGAGATCCATAGAGGGTTGAGGAGCCTCTGTCGGATCCTGGTGCCCACACCATGTCTTTACTCTGTATATAGGTGCAGTGAGTTGGAAAAGTGCCAAGAAGTAAACTGTAGCTTACTCGGTTATTGAGGTAGAATACATAGCTGCTAGTGAAGCCGCTAAGAAAAAAAGCTATCTAAATGAAAAGTTCATCTCAAAATTGGATGTAGTTCTTGTGATACAACAACCAGTGCCATTTTATTATGATAACACTAGAGCTATTACACAAGCTAAGGAACTAGTGTCTCATAAAAAATCTTAGCATATCCTAAGGCACTTCCGTCTAGTTCTTGAAATCATTGAAAGAGAAGATATGATTTTAGAATGAGTAGATATGAAGAACAACATAGCAGACTCATTCACTAAGGCCCTTCCTCAATAGCAGTTTGATTGCCATTTAGATTGTATGGAAATTAAATACAAGGATAATTACCTTTAGTGCAAGTGGAAGATCGAAAGAATAGTGCTATAAAAGCTAATCATATTTTTTTATGAAACATGGGCTTATCTATAAAATTATCCTGACTCATGTATGATATTAATAATAGGTATTTTGTGTCATCATATACCATGTCTTATACTATGTTATTTTAAGATTATGATGAATCCCATAAATTAGGGCAATGGTTTTAAGGTTATGATGGAGTTCATAATAGTGAGACCTAGGATCCTATAAACTCTAATCTAAAATATTCCTAGTCATAGGATCATCAAGCCGAGGATCGATATTTCTGGAGAGACTAGCACATCCTATGTACGCTCGATGAAGAGAGTGGTTGGTCTCATGATCACTTATACAGGGATACCAATACAAGGATATGGATGCTCATCAGGGTATGAGTTCACTAAATTGATCTATCATGAGAATATCTTATAGAAGTCTTACTTACTTGTCAAAAGATGATTCTCTTAATGGAAGTTATGCAAGTGATCCTTAGACTTGAGATCACCATGGTATCTTGTAGACATGAATCTATATTTTGGTTCATACCCATTCATGACTTAGTCATGTACAAGATATTCATGGATATGGTGAATTATGTATGAAGGTTAGGAGTAGGTCAATAAGAAATCGATCACTCCTAGTAAGAGGAGTATTTATCCTATATAATCTCATCAAATGATGACTCAGGAAGTCTTTAATCAAAGTAGGTTAAAATTTCAAAAGGATTTCTAATCTTTCATCAATCGAGCCTTCATTAGTATTTTGAGATTTGAATGAATAAAGTGTGAGGATTTGATAATTTTCCATACCCATTACTTATTCGAGATAAAAAAAGATTGAATAATTAAATTGCATGGTAACTTTCTACTGAAGGATATTTTGATAATTTTCATCAAATTTCTCATCTTCTGGGTAGGCATGACATATTGCTAGAAATCAATTATGTCTTGTAGGTTATGATGAATTAACTTGATTGAATTCATGAGTCAATTTGAAAGATGTTCAAATTGGTAGCTAGGGTTAGCTTGATTTAACCTAATTTGATTAGTTGATTTCTAATCAAACTAATCTACGTGAACCTAGACTTATTGCTAGCTAGATGAGGATCCCAAGGGTCACACATATTAAAGAATTGATCAATGAAGTCATTTATATTTTTATTAAGGTCATAGGATCCTAATTTGTTAGCTAATTAACATATTAGCATATGTTGGCTAGCCTAACTCCTAACCTAATTTGATTGGATTTAAATATTTACTATTTGAGCTAACTAATTTAAGTAGAACTTAAATTAGGTTTTTCCTTAAGTGGGGCAGCTAAATTGGGATTTATCTTGATTTTATAGCCTTTATCCATGTTTTAAACCAAGAGTCCCAAGGGCTTGGGACTCTTAGTGCCAATATTGGTGTGCACACGTATTAAAAGGTGCAGAAGGACCAAGAGTCCTTCTATAATTAAATCCCCTTTTTGGTGAAAAACTTTAGTCCTTATCCTCTCTAATACATGCCTATTTAGACTAGATTTGATCGATCAAATTAAGTAATTATGGACGTGATTTCATGAAGGGATGCGATGCTTGGAATATATGGTGCATAAGATGAGCTAGAGTCCTTCTGTTTATCAATCACCTTTTTTTAAATATGCCTCTCTTATTTATATGCCTATTGGAGTATTATACCAAGTCTTTAATTCTAAAACTAAAGACTAATTATTAGATTTTTTTCAAAGAGTTGTAATAAGAAACTCTTGGTGAAAAATATTAGTGAAACAATGTTTCACTTTGTACCTTTTTATCTAAAGACTCCTTCTACTTGAAGGGTCTTATATGATATGTTAAATATTATATTAGAAGCTGATGAAAGGGTGTTTTAGGTGCCTCCTTTCTTCCTATTTAAAGGCTTCAGTGATTGAAACCAAAATATCTGAAGTTTATCTTGACAACACTCTTCTTTTCCTTGTTAGGACAAGTCTTTTATTTTAAGACAAGTCTGCCATTTTATGATAAGGGCCTAGGAAGAGAATTAGAAAGGACAATAGGATTATAAGAGAGTTTTTAGAGAGGTTTTGAGGTACTCTTTGGAAGGAAAAAGGTCATAGAAAAGAAGAAAGACTGCTGAAGGATGAAAGGCCATCGGAAGGAGTCGAGCAAGAAAGAGGAGTGCTTCCTTGATCCAGTTCCTATATGGATCATCTCTGGAGGGAACACACTTGTGTTCCTAGTAAAATAAAGGATATTAGCATTATAGGTATTCTTCTATTTCTTAATATTTTGTCCTATTAATTGATATAATCAAGGAAGCCTGGGTCTAAGGTTTCGGTTGACTAGGATTTCAAGGATTAAAATTTTAAAATCTTGTCTTCCATTGCATAATCATAACCCAACAATAGAAATAGAAAGTTTTCAATTTGCTTGTGGATGTTATGCTTCATGAGCTTAGCATGTTGTCTAGTGCCACCAATGATGCCAGAATGGTGGAATCTCCTTGCGAGCAATGCGAACTATCCATCATCGCTAGCGAGGAATCCAAAGAAGGGGGTGAGCCACCCCGCAAGGTGAGTGCATTGTCAAGTGCCGCTAGTGAGGGGTCCGTGGAGGAGGGTGAGGCAATTCCTTCTATAATAGGTGAGACCACAGGTGACAGGAAGTACATGTAGAAGATGTGATGGTCTGCCAGGCTAGCTGAAGACCTACAGCATGAACTAGCCCTCTTGCGAGGAAGATTGATAGACATAGAAGAAGCCATGACCTCTAAGTGGGTTGCCAGGGTGGATGAGGCTTGGCATATGACAACGCTATGGGTTCAGGTGGTTTAGGTGGAGATGAAGGCTGATCACCTTGAGGTAGAACTGCCCATACTTCAGAGGGTCAGCGAAGCACCAGCACCATTAGGGAGAAGCCTTCAATGACCGTGCGCTATCCTTGGGTGTCAGGGAGGTTCAATACTCATCTATGGTAGCAGTCAATGAGTGCTTACAAGGGTATGACTTCAGCTTCAAGGTTTGCAAGCTCATCATACGAGGTCATTTTCCTAATGCAGGAGGGGCAGTCGAGCTGCTTATTCCTCACAATGCTACACCTGAGGAAATTATTAGTGCAGTAGAGCATAGGAGAGAGAGATTAAGAAGGCCTTAGGGCTTATTGACTATATACTTCCCCTGTCTTTTCTCAAGAAATGAATAGGAATCCTTCTTTCTTTAATTCCATTTCTTCTTGTCAGGTACTTTGTACTGTGATGCCTTGCATATCTTTGTGTGATATGGAATAGTTTAGTCTGGTATCTGATGTGTTGTCAACTGGAGAACACTTTCACTTAGGTCTTGAGGGGTCACTAGAGTATTTGGGTCTGGTAATGATTGCGAGCGAGATGCAGAGGCTTGACTTGCCTCCCAATCACAAGATGTAATATGGCTTGATGCACCGCTTGAGACAAACTTGCTCTCGATAAGGTTCTCAATCAAAGGTGACACAATGATTCCATGGTGTCACCTCGATTGTAGTGCAAAGGATTGTGAATGTGTGGCTTTTCAAGAGAACCTTCAACTCTAGGGAAGTTGCCCAATGCCTTGTCTTCCAATTCCATGGGAGCTATCACCCAACTGATGGGGCAATGCCACCTATCATGCATTGGTTGGATGTGTGTATAGCAAATTTCCTTTTCTCCCTCTATAAGTAGAGTGCCAAGGGAGCTAGTCTTCGATAGTTCCTTCTGGGACCCCAATGATCGAAGAAATGCTGCAATGCTAGCGGAGATTCCTTGGGCTTAGTTCTTTGGTATTTCCCTTCTTACTGAAAGGGTTCTCTCTGGGGATGTCACCTCCATAGTGCATGTGTGCTGGTGGGTGCCCTACATGGTATGGAAGGTATTGGAAATGGTCGGTGCTTCATCGACTAAATTATATCTATTGCCAATCAAATGGTGGAGCCAGTGGGAAGGTTATGGCTGTGTACCTTGTCGCCCAATTCCTCCTTCATAGTGACCCATCTTCATGACAAGTGATAAATGAGTCTACAATGGGTGCAACTCTAAAAACCCACCCCGCTCATTGTCTGTCGAATTTGAATGAGGGAGGCATGATGGTGACTCATCACAATCTATGACATGGTTTTGGTCTCATCGAGCAAGGCCTAGCTCTCCATCAGGAGTCATCTAGGTTAGGAGGACAAGCAGCCTCAAGAATGCCACCTCATCATTTAGCAGTGGAACTGCACTAAGGCCATGGCATGGTACCTCAATAGGGTCGCTGGTGCATCTTCGGGCTTTCCTCTCCATCTTTGGTGGGCTTGGCTCAACAATGCTTGAGGCTCGCCTCCACTCCCCTACATGCCGACAGGGCCTTCCATGGATGATGCACATCTTCTCTTCCCTAGCCAATGTTGTCTTTGAGCCTTTCCAAGTGATATGGGAGTTGCTCATGATCTAGCAAACAAAGGGCCTCTCAAAAGGGACCCTACTTAACTATGGGGTTCTTGAGAACTCCGTGAAGCTTTGACTTGATCCTGATCCCTTCCTTGTAGGTGAAGTGTCAAAGATGCTTTGGAGCTCCAAGAAGCCTTGTACAACCTATGCAACTTATCCTTATCCTCCATCTACCTTTCAAGGCAGCCTAGGTATAATGTAATCTATACCGAGTATTTGTTTAATGAAATGAATCTTCATTATTTTGATACTTGCTTGTGTAGGCATGCTAGTGTAGTTGTGTTATCTGAAGTGCTCGTTAACCTGGACTAGGACAACCTTGCCTAGAGCATCTTTAGAACAAGGGGTGTCTTAACCCCGCCTAAGCCACCTTGCTCAGGGCTTTGGAATACAGGAGTCTTAATATTTAACTGGGGCTTAGAGGTATCATGACCTAGTCCAGGAGTCTGATAGCTCGTTAGGATACTTGGGGCAACCACATCTAAGACTTTAGAACCTAGGAGGTTTACTACTTAACCGAGACTTAAGGGTATCATGACCTAGCCCAAGAGTTTGACAGCTCACCAGGGTACTTGGAATAACCTCGTCTAAGGCTTTAGAACCTAGAAAGCTTACTGCTTAACTAAAACTTAGGGGTATCATGATCTAGCTTTGGAGTCTGATAGCTCTCTAGTCTGCTTAGGAGAACCTCATCCAAGGCTTTAGAATCTAGGAGGCTTATTGCTTAACTTGGACTTAGGGGTATCGTGACCCAGCCTAGGAGTTTGATAGCTTACCAGGGTGCTTGGGGTAACCTCGTCCAAGGCTTTAGAATGTCAAATTCTTACCTAGGATGACCTCGCTCAAGGTGCCCGAGAGACTAACCTCTTAGCTAGGAATAACAAGTATTGGGACCCAACCTGGATATCTGACTACTTTATTGGGACTTTAGGAATAAGGGGTGTCAAAACATTTCCATGAACAACCTTATTCCATGACTTATTGAATAAGGGGTGTGGTCACCCTGCCTAGGATAGCTCCACTCCAGGACTTTTAGGCATCTCTCTAGCTATAGCTATTTTCTCTTTTTTTAAGCAGAGGAAAGGATTCTCATTGAATAGATCAAGTACACTAGCCAGGGGTACATCTTATTGGTAGTTTGGCCAAAGATTATTGAAGTTCCAAGTCTAGCAATGGGTGTGCTATCAAGCTGTACTAAAAGAATACGTACTAGGCTAGACAACCATAGTGATGTAGTAGGGCCCTTCCAAATTAAGAGAGAGCTTTCCATATTTTGCAGGTTGGATTATAGTTGCCTTCTAGAGGATAAGTTATCCTAGCCAAAATTACTTCACCTTCATATAAGCATTGAAGTAGTGGGTCGCATTACTGATATGTATCCATTCAAACACTGGCTCTATCTCGAACCTCTTCCAAGAGGTCGAGATTCATCCTGAGATCTTCTAAGTTATGCTGCTCATTATAGGCCTTGACTTGGGATGATAGTAGGTCCACCTCCAAAGGGATGATAGCTTTAGTTCCGTAGGGAAGGTTGAAAAGTATCTCACCCATCGAGAGTCGGTAGGTGGTGTAGTAGGCCTAGAAGATGCTGTGCAATTCCTCTACCTAGAGTCCTCCGACTTTATCCAGTTGGGTCTTCAATCCTTGAAGGATCATCTAGTTAGTAACTTCAACTTCTCCATTTATCTATGGATGCATGACTGAAGTGAATCGGTGACAAGTTCATAGGCCTCCATAGAACTTATCGAAGGATGTATTATCGAATTGTCCATCATTATCGATGATGATAACATGTGAACTTCCAAATGAACTTTCAAGCCTCCTGCTTAGAGATCCGGGACAAAGGCTCTACCTCAACTCACTTGGTAAAGTAGTTAATGGTGATTATTAAGAACTTTCTCTAGCTAGTGGTTGTTGGGAAAAGGTTGAGGCTATCTATCCCCCTACTGAGTAAAGGGCCAAGGAGAGCTTAAGGAGCTGAGAGATACCTTGGGTTGATGCTGGATGTTGGCATGCCTCTGTCAATGATCACAGCATCATATGTACTCAATAATGCCCTTGAAGATACTTGGCCAATAGTATCCTTGCCTCAATATTTTGTAGGCTAAGGCACGGACTCCTACGTGGCTACCACAAAGCCTTTCATGCACCTCCCGAAGGGCGAAATCCGTTCTCAAGGGCAAAGGCAATGGAGGAGCAATGAAGAGTAAGCTCGCATGTACAACTTTCAGTCAATCATCATGAACAAGGTGGACCAACGTCTGAGCTTTCTCACCTCAGCCATATCCTTTGGTGGTACTCCTTATAGATAATGAATCAAGGGGTCCATCTAGCAAAGCTCCTGGCTCACCAGTAGGACCGAGGCTAGCTCTTCCTCAATACTTGGCTCTTCAAGGTTCTCCATGTATATGGACTTTGGAATATCCATGTAACCGGAAGTGGCTAGCCTTGATAGCAAGTCCACCTGGGCATTCTTTGCCTAGGGGATCTATGCAATTTCAAATGAAAAGATGAGATGATTCCCCTTACCCATCGAAGGTACATTTCCATGGTAGGGGCTTTGGTGTCGAATTCTCCGTGAACCTATCCCACTATAACCTGGGAGCTACTCAAAGCTTTGAGATATTGAACCCCAAGCTCACCAACGAGTCTCAATCCTACAAGGAGGACTTCGTACTCTATCTCGTTGTTAGAGGCCTTGAAGTTGAAGATAGTGCCTGCTCAGTGATAATTCCTTCTAGGCTGGCAAGGATCATCCTGACCCTAAATTCTCTAGCACTGGAAGCACCATCAATATGGAGAGTCCAAGGCTCATCTTTGCCTCCATCTACATTGGTCTGGTTCTGACATAGTTGGAAATAGTACATTCCATAATGAAGTCTACTAAAACCTGGACCTTAATGGAGGGGTGAGGCTGATATTGGATATCGAACTCACCCAGATCCACTGCCCATTTGGTGACCCTTCTAGAGGCATCGACCTTTTGTAGGATTTGTCGCGAAGGCTATTTAGACAAGACAATGACCATATGCACTTGAAATAAGGATGAAGTCATCTCACCAAAGTCAGGAGGGTGAAGGCAACCTTCTCCATCTTTAAGTACCAGGTCTCTCATCCTTGAGGACTCAACTGATGTAATAAACTGGCTTCTATACTCATCCTCTTCTTGGATGAGCACTGAAATTATGGCCATAGGAGATGCAATTAAGTAGAGATAGAGCATTTCTCCCATGACCAGCCTTGTGAGAACTGTGCAGTGGCTAGGTAGGTCTTAAGCTGTTCAAGGTGATCTAGCACTCTTCTTCTCATTGAAAGTCCTTGTCTATCTTAGGGTCATGAAGCACTTATCAATGGATCTCACCACGAACCAGCTTAGTATAGCAACCTATCCCGTGAGGTGTTGCACCTCCTTTTGACTTTGGGGGGTGCTATCCAAAGCTTCTCAAGATTTGTTTCATGATAGACCATGATGTTGTCGTTAAGATACTACGGCTATCAGTTTAATTAACCAACTTTTAAATACAATTAAGAATATATAGAAAGGATGAGTCGGGTCGAATCCATGGAGAAGGTAGTGCTTAGGATAATTTTAAAGTCTTTGATTTTATAAAATAAAAGAAAATATTTTGAAATTGGGAAAAATAGAAACTAAAAGTATAGAAAAAAATAAAAACCTGGTACGCTCGATCTACTAATCAGATCATAATATCTACTTGCAATAAAATTGAAAATAAGAATTTAAAGTACATAAAAATAAATATTGCATTAATTAAAAAGAATTCTATTACAAGAAAGAAAATGGTGATTTAATAGCTAAGAAAATCTTTAAGAAAATAGTAACAAAGACTGCAAGTATATCAGCACAGTCTCGTCAGAAAGATGATCGAGGAACTCCCTTCTTCCTTCGTACTCTTCAGATTGAACTGGCTTTCTCTACTTCTTCCTCCTTAGATCTTGATCTAGAGATCGATGTAAGCAAAAAGATGGCATAGAAGATAGCTTCTTCTCTAAGAAACCTTACTCTTAAAGGCCAACCCATAACCGAAAGCTAGATCTCCTACCTTGTATCATACTCCTCTCTCCAAGAAGATTTCTTCTTAGCATAGGGAACCTTTAAATAGAGCTCGTTTAGGGCTTCCTCTCGATCAATCTGAACTCAATTAGGCTCCAATTTAGCTAGATATCGCAAGGAGAATTCTCAGCCATCTAATGTGTGATTAGATGGGTCGATCATTGTCTCCTTTCTTCTTTAGTAGACAGAGTCCGATCCGGACTCTCGCTAAAATCCTGGATCCTAATTCCCCTCCTTTGATTTGAATTTGAGCTTCGCCTTTCCCATTTCCAGTGGTGGTGTTGACAGTGGTGGGACTGACGAACGGTGGTGGTCAGAGATGGCCTGAGGTGATGGTGGCATGGTGGAGAAGCAGCAGGTGGCCTGATGGGCAGTGGAGGAGAATAAGTGGGAGGCCATGGTGGCTATGATGAGGATGAAGATGATGGTAGCTGGGGGGAGGAGGATGATGACCGGTGGTATGGCAGTGCTTGGACAGTGACTGGCAGTGAGGGATGGGCAGCAACCGACGATGGTTGGTGGAGGAAAAGGGGAAAAATGGTGGTGGATAGTGATGTTGATGGTGGTAGCGACCAGCATTGTTTGGATGGTGGTCGGTGGTGACAACAAGCAGTGAAGCTTGGACGGCAGCAATGTGATGAGATGGGTGGTGTGGTAGTGGTCAGGTGAAAGAGGGTGGGAGTTTTCTCCAAGCAATTTCTCTGGTCGATGAGGGGCTGGGAGGTGGCTCGAGGTGGAAAGGTGGCGAGATGGCAGCTCGGGATGGCAGTTCGTGCAGCGGGAAGGTAAAAAACCCTCCACTATCCATGGCTCAGAGTCGTGGACCATGAGCCATGGTATCTGTGGACCGGTGCACCTTCGTAGACTGAGCAACCAATCCATGGTGGACCAGCAACTTTAATATTTGTGTATTTCTTATATAAACTTCCAAAAATTGATTCCGGGTCTGTCTGAACTCTGATTCGAGTACTGTTTGCATCATTAGACTTCAAAATCCAAGCTCTTCATAATGATAGTCTTATTTCTTACAAATGATATATAAAAGTATCAATTTAATATAAATAAAAATAGTTAAATTATTAAATTAATATGTTTATATATGAATATAATATAATTATCACACTCCCAACTTGAGCTTTGCTCATCCTCGAGTAAAGCAGATGAATTAGCTATGTATACAAACTCATCCTTAAATTAAAAGTTGACTTAGACAGTCCTAAAGGCAGCTGATATCCGGCTAGACCATTAAAGAGGTACTTCTTTGGATCATTGAGTCAACGTAATTAGTGATCGAATATTGACCATAGAAATCTTTAGAGCTCTTCCTTACTATCTCTCCAACTTACTCTTAAAATTCTCTAACTTGATTTGAGTCGAGTTTGTTATCTTTTTACACTTTAGTCCTTTTATTCTCTTTTTTTTTGAGAAGTCCAGTGCAATGTCTTGACCTCTTAAGTATTAGCATCCTTATCTTTTGATGCGAATCACAATGCTTACTTAGGCGAAGGGAACTAGTTACTTAATAGGGTGCCATTGCTTAACAAATCTCTTGACCTTCTCACCTTTTGATACGAACCATAATGCTTACTTAGGCGAAGGGGCCCGGTTACTCAATAAGAGTTCAAGAAGAGCTGTAAGGTTAGACTAACTCTCTCTCTCTCTATATATATTTTTTAAGGACATTTTTATATCTCAACATTTTCACCCCTACTCTCAATAAGTAGATTCTTTATTGAGATAAGAAGGGAGAGAGTTCTAGAATCACTCCCAAAATTTAACTTGGTCACACCCTACCATTTGTTAGATTTTCTTAGTGATTTGCTCCTTAGTATATCTAAAACTATTTAGGCCATTAATCAATCAATAATTAGGGTGCCCAATTAACTTCAAATCAAGATTAATTTGGATACAAAACTAATTACTTCTGGTCATACTTGAGAACTTAATTAGATTAGTTATTCTCCATCAAAAACTTGATAGGCCATGATGTTGTCGTTAAGACATCATGGCTATTAGTTTAATTAACTGACTTCTAAATTAAATTAAGAATATGTAGAAAGGGTGAGTCGGGTTAAATCCATGGAGAAGGCAGTGCTTAAGATGATTTGAAATCTTTGATTTTTTTGAAAAAAATAATTTGAAGTTAGGAAAATAGAAAATAATAGTGCGAAAAAAAATAAAACTAGGATATAGTCGATCCGCTAATCATATCTTAGCATATACTTGCAATAAAACTGAAAATAGGAATTTGAAGTGCATAAAAATAAATATTACATTAATTAAAAAAAGGATTCAATTACAAGAAAGAAAAGGATAATTTAATAACTAAGAAAAATATTAAAAAATAATAACAAAGACTAGAAGTAGATCAGCACAACCTTGTCAGGAAGATGGTCAATGAAATCCCTTCTTCCTTTATACTCCTCATAGTGAACTGGCTTTCTCTGCTTCTTCCTCCTAGGATCTTGATCTGGAGATCGGTGTAAGCGAAAAGATGGCATAGAAAATAGCTTCTCCTCTAAGAAACCTCACTCTAGAGGCCAACCCACAACCAAAAGCTAGACCTCCTATCTTGTACCGTACTCCTCTCTTCAAGATGATTTCTTCTTAGCATAGGGGTCCTTTAAATAGAGCTCATCTAGGGCTTCCTCCTAGTCAAATTTGAACTCAGTCAGGCTCCAAATTGGCTAGATATCGTAAGGAGAATTCTTAGCCATCCAATGTGTGATTAGATGGGTCGATCATTATCTCCTTCCTTCCCTGGTAGATAGAGTATGATCTGGACTCTCGTTGAAATCCCGGATCCTGATTCCCCTCCTTCGATTCAAATTTGAGCTTTGCCTCTCCCATTTCCAGTGGCAGCATTGACAGCGATGGGACCGATGAATGACAATGGTCGGAGATGGCCTAAGGTGACGCTGGCATGGTGGAGAAGCAGTAGGTGGCCTGATGGGTAGTGGCAGAAGATGAGCCGGAGGCTGCAGTGGCTATGACAAGGATGAAGATGACAATAGTTGGGGGGAGGAGGATAGTGACCAGTTATATGGCAGTGCTTGGATGGTGACCAACGATGAGGGATGGGCAGCAATCAATGACGGTTAGTGGAGGAAAAGGGGAAAAATGGTGGTGGACAGTGATGTTGATGGCGGTGGCAGCCAACGTTGTCTGGATGGTGGTCAGCAGTGGTGAAGCTCGGACAATATCAAGGCTACAAGATGGGTGGTATGGTAGTGGTCTGGAGAAAGAGGGTAGGAGTTTTCTCCAAGCAATTTCTCCGATTGACAAGGGGCTGGGCAATGGCTCAGGGCCGAAAGGTGGCGAGACGGTGGCTCGGGATGGCGGTTCAGGTGGTTGGGTGGCAAAAAACCCTCAATGATCCACAGATCAAAGCCATGGACCATGTGCCATGGCATCTATGGACCAGCCACACCTTATAGACCAAGCGGCCAGTCCATGGTAGATTGACTACTTTAATATTTATGTATTTCTTATATAAACTTCCAAAATTCGATTCTAGATCCATCTGAACTTTGATTCGAGTGTCGTTTGCATCATTGGACTCAAAAAATTGAGCTCTTCATAATGACAATCTTATTTCATACAAATGATGTATAAAAATATTAATTTGATATAAATAAAGATTATTTAATTATTAAATTAATACTTTTATATGTATATATAATATAATTATCACACTGCCCAACTTGAACTTTGCTCATCCTTGAGTAAAGCAGATGAATTAGCTATGTATATAAACTCATCCCTGAATTCAAAGTTGACTTAGCTAGTCCTAAAGGTAGCTGATACCCGGCCAGACCATTAAAGAGGTACTTCGTTAGATCACTAGGTCAACCCAATTAGTGGTTGATATTGACCTTAAAAATCTTTAAAGATCTTTCTTACATCTCTCAAACTTACTCTTTAAATCCTCTAACTTGATTTGAGTCGGGTTTCTTATCTTTTTACACTTTAGTCTTTTTGTTCTCTTTCTTTTGAGAAGTCTAGTATAATGTCTTGACCTTTTATGTATTAGCATCCTTACATTTTTGACGTGAACCACAACTCTTATTTAGGTGAAAGGGCTCGGTTATTCAGTAGGGTGCCATTACTTAATAGATCTCTTAACCTTCTTACCTTTGATGTGAACACAATGCTTACTTAGGTGAAGGGGCCCGGTTACTTAAGAAGAATTCAAGAAGAGATGTGAGGTTAGACTGACTGTCTATATATATTTATTTAAGGACTTTTTGTATATCTCAACATTTCCACTCCTACTCTCAATTAGTAGATTCTATATTGAGATAAGAAGGGAGAGAGTTTTGGAATCACTTCCAAATTTAACTTGGTCAACACCCTACTATTTGTTAAGTTAGTGATTTTTTCCTTAAAATCTTTAAAACTATCTAGGCCATTAATCAATCATTGATTAGGGTGCCTAATTAACTTCAAATCAAGATTAATTTGGATACAAAACTAATTATTTCTGGTCATACTTGAGTACTTAATTATATTAGTTATTCTCCATTAAAAACTTGGTAGGCCATGATGTTGTCAATAAGACATCGTGGCTATCATTTTAATTAATCGACTTCTAAATTAAATTAAGAATATATAGAAAGGATGAGTGATGGGGATCCAAGGCAGGTCCAGGTTCTTTTTCCATTTTTCTTAATTTTCTCATATTTTTTTTATTTTCCTATTCCCGCTATTCCACCTATCCCCATTATTCTTGTTTTATCCCCAACCTATCTCCACTTTATTCCAGCCTTATTCCATCTTCTTCCCGTGATTTTTTAAAACCTCCCAAACCCTAGCCCACCACCTCGTCGCCCCCCGATCTAGGCTACCCGACCCCCGATCACCCCCGCCGGACCGCCGTCGGTGCTTGTTGGCCCCGCCCTCACTAGAAAAGTCGACCGCCGCCGCCCAAGGCCGTGGGAAGATGAACGGACGTAGAGATGATGGGGATCCAGGGCAGGTCCAGGTTCTTTTTCCATTTTTTAAAATTTTCTTGCATTTTTTTTATTTTCCTATTCTTGCTATTCCACCTATCCCCACTATTCTTATTTTATCCCAAGCCTATCCCCACTTTATTCCAGCCTTATTCCATCTTCTTCCCATGATTTTTTAAAACCTCCCAAACCCTAGCCCATAGCCTCGTCGCCCCCAGATCCGGGCTGCCCGACCCCCGGCCGCCCCCGCCGGACCGCTGCAGATGCTCTCTAGCCCCACCCTCACCAGAAAAGCCAGTCGCCCGCCGCCCGCCGCCCATGGCCATGGGAAGACGAACGGACATGGAGCCATCTATCCATCGCTGGCCGCTGCCCGCCTGCTGCCATCCCCCGCCCGTCGCCGTCCCACCGCCGTCGGCTCTCGCCTGGCCACCGGGGGTGCCCTTGCAGGCGTCTAGGGCCCCATGGCCCGTGGGAAGATGAACGTACGCGTCTGTCCATGTGACGCCGCCGCCCGCCGCTCGCTGTTTGCCACCACCACCGCCGCCTGCCTACCGCCGCACGCCTATCGCCATCCCGTCACCCCACCGTCCGCTGGCCAAGGCTCGGCCATCGAAGGTCCTTGCCGGTGCTTGGGGCCCCACGGTCATGGGAAGGTGAAACGGCATGCCCTGGGCATGCCGTGCCACCCTTGTGCCGCTGCCTCGTCTGTAACCCGCCGCCTGCTTCCCGATCACCGGCTATCCGCCGGTGCTTGGCGGAGATCGTTCCCTCTATGCACGTCCGTGAGATGGTTTTGCATGCTTTTTGAAGTAGTCCAAGTAGCACGCTTTTCAGAGTAGATCATCAAGTCGATACACTTTCCAGAGCATATCAGTAGCAATATCGATGTAGCATGGATTTGATGTAATTTATTTTTCCTTTTTGGGTTTCTTATAGGCTAAGTAAGTGAGGGATTTGATTTTTCTATATAAAAGCCCCCTCTCCCCCTGTAATGAATAAGTTTGATATGAAATTTTTGGATTTTCCATTGGTTCTGGTTCTGGGCTTAGGCCTGTCTTTCCTTCACCTATGGGTGTCGAGGGGTGTGAGACCCCACTTCCTTCACTCCATGCGAGCGTCGAGGGGTGCGAGGCCCTAGTTATTCCCTTTTTTATCGAGTCCCCCTCTAGGTCTTTGGGATTTTTCTTTACGGCCACAGGTAGCAATTTGGGAGGGATTCCCTAAGCTCCGCGTGCAGTGAGATGGGTGGGACGCCCTAGACTACACGTAGTGGGGTGGGCAAGATGCCCTAAAGATGCGACGTCTCTCCGTGAAGGTGAATCCACTATCCTAGAGTGTCCATGTTTCCTATCCTCCATCCCATTGTTCCTCCACCAAGAAATTGAAAACCAAAATAGTTCAGCTATTTTAGGGTTTAGTGTTAGTTTGCCCTAGTCTCTGGAGGCATCTTAGCCCTCTCACGGTCCTAGTTTGTTTAGGTGTTCCCTTTTTCAAATAAACCAGGGTTCATCGAGTCCGTCCCTCATCAACTTGGTATTAGAGCGAGTTGTGGATTAGGGTGTGCTCCATTTTTGAACTCGACGGAGTCGAGTTGTTCACGATCGAGGAGAATGATGGGGATTCAGGGCAGGTCCAGGTTCTTTTTCCATTTTTCTTAATTTTCTTGCATTTTTTTTATTTTCCTATTCCTGCTATTCGACCTATCCCCAGTATTCTTGTTTTATCCCTAGCCTATCCCCACTTTATTCTAGCCTTATTCCATCTTCTTCTTATGATTTTTTAAAACCTACCAAACCCTAGCCCACCGCCCAGCCACCCCAAATCTAGGCTGCCTGACCCCCGGCCATCCCCACCGGACCGCCGTCGGTGCTCGCCAGCCCTGCCCTCGTCGGAAAAGCCGGCCGCCCGCCGCCCAAAGTCGTGGGAAGACGAATGGACACAGAGCCATCCGTCCATCGCCTGCCCGCTACCTGCCTGCCGCCGTCCTGCTGCCGCTGCCGCTGACTCTCGCTCGTTCACCGGGGGGCCCTCATCGGCGCCCAGGGCCCCACGGCCCGTGGGAAGACGAACGGATGCATCCGTCCGTGTGACGTCGCCGCCCGCCGCTTGCTGCCTGCCGCCACTGCCATCGCCCGCCTGCCGCCATCCCGCCGACCCGCCATCCGCCAGCCAAGGCCTGGCCGTCGGAGGTCCTAGCCGACGCTTGGGCCACCATGACCGTGGGAAGTGTGCCACCCCTGTGCTGCCGACCTGCCTGCAACTTGCCACCCGCCATCCGCCGGCCCGATCCGTTGCACACTTCCCGGTCGCCGGCCATCCACCAGTGCTTGGCGAAGATCGTTCCCTCTGTGCACGTCTGCAAGATGGTTCCGCACGCTTTCTGGAGTAGATCAAGCAGCATGCTTTTCAGAGTATATCATGATGTCGATATGCTTCCTAGAGCAGATCAACACCAATATTGATGTAGCACGGATGTTGATGTAATTTATTTTTCCTTTTTTGGGTTTCTTGTAGGCTAAGTAAGTGAGGGTTTGGTTTTTCAATATAAAGGCCACCTTTCCCCTTGTAATGAATAAGTTTGATATGAAATTTTTGGTTTTCCATTGGTTTTGGTTCTGGGCTAAGGCACGTCTTTCCTTCACCTATGCTTGTCGAGGGGTGTGAGACCCCACTTCCTTCACTCCATGCAAGCGTCGAGGGGTGCGAGGCCCTAATTATCCCTTTTTACATCGAGTCCCCATTTAGGTCTTAGGGATTTTTCTTTACGGCCCCAGGTAGCGATTTGGGTGGGATGCTTTAGGCTTCGCATGTAGCAATGATGGGGATCCAGGGCAGGTCTGTGTTCTTTTTCCATTTTTCTTAATTTTCTCGTATTTTTTTTATTTTCATATTTTGGCTATTCCATATATTCCCACTATTCTTATTTTATTTCCAGCCTATCCCCACTTTATTCCAGCCTTATTCCATCTTTTTCTCGTGATTTTTTAAAACCTCCCAAACCCTAGCTCACCGCCTCGTGGCCCCCAGATCCGGGCTACCCGACACCCAGTCGCCCCTGCTAGACCGTTGTCGGTGCTCATCGGCCCTACCCTTGCCAGAAAAGCTGGTCGCCCGCCGCCCAAGGCCATAGGAAGACGAACGGACACGGAGCTGTTCATTCGTCGCCTACCCGCCGCCCACCTGCTGCCGCCTACTGTCATCCCGCCGCCGCGGCTCTCTCTCGATCTCCAGGGGGCCCTCGCTGGCGCCCACGACCCCACGACTTGTAGGAAGATGAACAGACCCATCCGTCCGTGTGACACCGTCGCTCGCCGCCTGCAGTCGCCCGCCTGTTGCTGTCCCGCCGCCCCACATCCATCGGCCAAGGCCCGGCCGTCGGAGGTCCTCGCCGGTGCTTGGGGCGCCACAGAAGTGGGAAGGTGAAACGACACCCCTGTGCCGCCGCCCAGCCTACAGCCCACCACCCGCCGTCTGTCGCTCATCGTTCGCCGGCCCTGTTCACCGCCCGCTTCCCGGCCATCGACCATCCGTCGGTGCTTGGCTGAGATCATTCCCTCTGTGCACATCCGTGAGATGGTTCTGCATGCTTTCTGGAGCTATCCAAGCAGCATGTTTGTCAGGGCAGATCATCAAGTTGATACGCTTCCCAGAGCATATCAGCACAAATATTGATGTAGCATGGATTTTGATGTAATTTATTTTTCTTTTTTGCGTTTCTTGTAGGCTAAGTAAGTGAGGGGTTTTGTTTTTCTATATAAAGGCCCCCACTGCCCCTGTAATGAATAAGTTTGATATGAAATTTTTGGGTTTTCAATTGTTTCTAGTTCTAGGCTAACGCCCATCTTTCCTTCACCTACGGGTGTCGAGGGGTGTGAGACCCCACTTCCTTTGCTCCATGCGAGCGTCGAGGGGTGTGAGGCCCTAGTTAATCCCCTTTTCCATCGAGTCCTTCTCTAGGTCTTAGGGATTTTTCTTTTTGGCCCCAGGTAGCGATTTGGGTGGGATGCCTTAGGCTCCGCATGTAGTGAAATAGGTGAGACATCCTAGACTATATGTAGTGGGGTGGGTGAGATGCCCTAGAGGTGCGACGTCTCTCTGTGAAGGTGAGTCCCCAGTCCTAGAGTGTCCATATTTTCTATCCTCCTTCCCATTGTTCCTCTATCAAGAAAATTTAAAACCAAAAGTGTTCAGCTGTTTTAGGGTTTAGTGTCAGTTCGCCCTAGTCCTGGGAGGCTTCTTAGCCCTCCTACAGTCCTAGTTTTTTTTGGTGTTCCCTTTTCCAAATAAATTAGGGTTGATCGAGTCCGACCCTCATCAACTTTGTATCAGAGCGAGTTGTGGATTAAGGTGTGCTCCATTTTTCAAACTCGATGGAGTCGAGTTCTTCGTGGTCGAGGAGAATGATGGGGATCCAGGGCAGGTCTAGGTTCTTTTTCCATTTTTCTTAATTTTCTCACATTTTTTATTTTCCTATTCCTGCTATTCCACATATCTCCACTATTCTTGTTTTATCCCCAACCTATCCCCACTTTATTACAGCCTTATTCCATCTTCTTGTGATTTTTTAAAACCTCTCAAACCCTAGCCCACCGGCCCGCCACCCCCAGATCCGAGCTGCCTGACCCCCGGCCACCCCCGATAGACAGCCGCCAGTGCTCGCCGGCCCCGCCCCCGTTGGAAAAACTGGCCACCTGCCGCCCAAGGCCGTGGGAAGACTAACGGACGTGGAGCTGTCCGCCAGTTGCCTGCCCACCACTAGCCTGCTGCCGCCTGCCGTCGTCCCACTGCCAGCCGCCGTCTGCAGCCGTCCCGTCGCCAGCCACCATCCCGTTGCCACTTGGGGCGGCCCTCACCGTTACCCAGGGACCCACGGCCCGTGGGAAGATGAACGGATGCGTCCGTCAGTGTGACTCCACCGCCAACCACCTGCTACCGCCACCGCCGCCCGCTGTCCCGCCACCCCACCGTCCTCCAGCCAAGGCCCGGCCATCGGAGGTCCTCGTCGGTGCTTGGGGCCCCACGGCAATGGGAAGGTGAAACGGCATGCCCTGGGTGTGCCATGCCACCCCTGTGCCGCCGCCGTGCCTGCAGCCCGTCGCCCACCGTCCATCGCTCGCCGTCCGCCGGCCCTGTCCGCCGCCCGCTTCTCGGCCGTCCGTCGCTCGCTTCTCGGCCGTCCGCCGGTGCTTGGTGGAGATCGTTCCCTCTATTCACGTCCATGAGATGGTTCCGCATGCTTTCTGGAGCAGTTAAAGTAGCACACTTTTTGGAGTAGATCATCAAGTTGATACGCTTCCTAAAGAAGATCAGCACTAATATTGATGTAACATGGATTTTGATGTAATTTATTTTATTTTTTTTTGCATTTCTTGTAGGCTAAGTAAGTGAGGGATTTTGTTTTTCTATATAAAGGCCCTCTTTCCCCCTATAATGAATAAGTTTGATATGAAATTTTTGGGTTTTCCATTGGTTCTGGTTTTGGGCTGAGGCTCGTCTTTCCTTCACCTACGGGTGTCGAGGAGTGTGAGACCCCACTTCCTTCGCTCCATGCAAGCATCAAGGGGCGCGAGGCCCTAGTTATCCCCTTTTCCATCGAGTCCCCCTCTAGGTCTTAGGGATTTTTCTTTATGGCCCCAGGTAGCGATTTGGGTGGGATGTCCTAGGCTCCGCATGTAGTGAGATGGTTAGGATGCCCTAGACTACATGTAATGGGGTGGGTGAGATGCCCTAGAGATGCGACGTCTCTCCGTGAAGGTGAGTCCCCAGTCCTAGAGTGTCCAAGTTTTCTATCCTCCGTCCCATTGTTCCTCTACCAAGAAAATTTAAAACCAAAAGAGTTCAGCTGTTTTAGGGTTTAGTGTCAGTTCACCCTAGTCCCGGGAGGTTTCCTAGCCCTCCCATGGTCCTAGTTTGTTTAGGTGTTCCCTTTTCCAAATAAACCAGGGTTCATCGAGTCCGTCCCTCATCAACTTGGTATTAGAGCGAGTTGTGGATTAGGATGTGCTCCATTTTTCAAACTCGACGGAATCAAGTTCTTCATGGTCGAAGAGAATGATGGGGATCCAAGGCAGGTCCAGGTTATTTTTCCATTTTTCTTAATTTTCTCACATTTTTTTGATTTTCCTATTCCTGCTATTTCACCTATCCCCACTATTCTTGTTTTATCCCCAGCCTATCCCCACTTTATTCTAGCCTTATTCGATCTTCTTCTTGTGATTTTTTAAAACCTCCGAAACCCTAGTCTGCCACCCCGCCGCCCCCAGATCCGGGCTGCCTGACCCCCGGCCGCCCCCGCCTGTATCGTCGCCAGTGCTCGACGGCCCCGCCCTGGCTGGAAAAGCTGGCCGCCTGCCGCTAGGGCTGGAAATGGGCCGACCCAAAGCCCATTGGACCGGCCCAAAGACTATATTTTAAAAATTCTTGGACTGAATCCGGGCATCCGTTTAGCCCAAAAATTAAATGGACTCTATTTTATAGCCCTAAGACTAGTCGAATATGCTTAAAATTTTGTCCGTAGCCTGAGCCAATTTCAAGCCGGCCTGAAGTTTATTGGCTAGCCCAGCCCAGTTCCAAACAATGGGCTTTTGGGCCGCCCATTTCCAGCCCTACCTGCTGCCCAAGGCCATGGGAAGATGAACGGATGCGGAGCCGTCCATCCACCGCCTGCTCGTCGCCCGCCTATCATCGACTGCCGCCGTCCCGTCGCCCGTCGCCGTCCTGCCGCCACTGGCTCTCGCTCATTGTCGAGGGGGCCCTCGTTGGCGCCCAGGGCCCAATGGCCTGTGGGAAGATGAACAGACGCGTCCATCCATGTAACAACGTTGCCGCCGCCTACCGCCACCGTCGTCGCCCGCTTGCCACCATCCCACCGCCCCATCGTCCGCCGGTAAAGGCCCAGTCGTCGAAGGTCCTCGCCAGTGCTTGGGGCCCCGCAGTCGTGGGAAGGTGAAACAGCATGCCCTGGGCATGCCGTGCCACCCCTATGTCGCCGCCCCACATGCAGTCCGCCGCCCGCCATCCGCTTCTCGGCCGCCGGCCATCCACCAGTGCTCAGTGGAGATCGTTCCCTCTGTGCACGTTTGTGAGATGGTTTCGTACGTTTTCTGGAGCAATCCAAGTAGCATGCTTTTCAAAGTAGATCATCAAGTCGATACTCTTCCCAGAGCAGATCAGAACCAATATTGATGTAGAATGGATTTTGATATAATTAATTATTTTTTTTTTGGATTTCTTGTAGGCTAAGTAATCGAGGGGTTTGGGTTTTCTATGTAAAGGCTCCCTCTTCCCCTGTAATGAATAAATTTGATATGAAATTTTTGGATTTTCCATTGGTTCTGGTTCTGGGCTGAGACCCATCTTTCCTTCACCTACGAGTGTCGAGGGATGTGAAATCCCACTTCCTTCACTCCATGCGAGAGTCGAGGGGCGCGAGGCCCTAGTTATCCCAATTTCCATCGAGTCCTCCTCTAGGTCTTAGGGATTTTTCTTTACGGCCCCAGGTAGTGATTTGGGTGGGATGCCTTAGGATCCGCGTGTAGCAATGATGGGGATCCAGGGCAGGTCTAGGTTCATTTTCTATTTTTCTTAATTTTCTCGCCTTTTTTCTATTTTTCTATTCACGCTATTCCACCTATCCCCACAATTCTTATTTTATCCCAAGCCTATCCTCACTTTATTCTAGCCTTATTCCATCTTCTTCCCATGATTTTTAAAAACCTCTTAAACCCTAGCCCACAGCCCCGCCAACCCCAGATCCGGGCTGCCCGAACCTCGGCCGCCCCCGCTGGATCGCCGCCGGTGCTCGCCGGCCCCGCCCTCGCCAGAAAAGCCGATTGCCCATCGCCCAAGGCCATGGGAAGATGAACGGACGTGGAGTCATCCGTCTGCTGCCTGCCCGCCGCCCGCATGTCATCGCCTACTGCCGTCCTACCTCTCGCCACCGATGGCTCTCGCCCGGCCGCCGGGGGGGCCCTGGGCACCAAGCCTACTGCCATAACGCCACCCATCGCCGTCCCGCCGTCGCCAGCTCTTGTCCGACCGTCGGGGGTCCCTCGCTGGTGCCCAGGTCCCCACGGCCCATAGGAAGATGAACGGATGCATCCGTCCGTGTGACGCTGCTGCCCACCCCCACCGGCTCTCGCTCGGCCACCCGGGGGCCTTGGGCGCCAAGCCTACCGGCATCCCGCTACCCGCTACAGTCCCATCGTCGCTGGATCTCGCCCGGCCACTGAGGGGGGCCCTCACTGGTGCCCAGGGCCTCACGGCTCGTGGGAAGATGAACGGATGCGTTCGTCCGTGTGACACCACCGCCCGTCGCCTGCCGCCGCCGTCCGCCTGCCAACGCCACTGCCGCCCGCCTGCAGCCGTCCCGCTGCCCCACCGTCCGCCTGCCAAGGCCTAGCCATCGGAGGTCCTCGCCGGTGGTTGGGGCCCCACGGTAGTGGGAAGGTGAAATGGCATGCCCTGGGCATGCCGTGCCACCCCTGTGCCGCAACCCCGCCTGCAGCCCGCAGCCTACCATCCATCGCTCGCCGTCTGCAGCCCCCGTCCGTCGCTCACCGTCCGCCGCCCCCGTCCGTCGCTCGCCGTCCGTTGGCCCCGTCCGTCGCTTGCTTCCCGGCCGTCAGCCATCCATCGGTTCTCTACTGAGATCGTTCCCTCTGTGCACGTCTGTGAGATGGTTCCATATGCTTTCTGGAGCAGTCCAAGCAGCATGCATTTCAGAGCAGATCATCAAAGCGATACACCTCCCAGAGTAGATCAGCACCAATATTGATATAGCATGGATTTTGATGTAATTTTTTTTTTTGGGTTTCTTGTAGGCTAAGTAAGTGAGGGATTTAGTTTTTCTATATAAAGGCCCCCTCTCCCCCTGTAATGAATAAGTTTGATATGAAATTTTTGGATTTTTCATTGGTTCTAGTTCTGGGCTGAGGCCCATCTTTTCTTCACCTACGGGTATCGAGGGGTGTGAGACCCCAGTTCCTTCACTCCATGCGAGCGTCGAGAGGCGCGAGGCCCTAGTTATCCCTTTTTCCATCGAGTCCCCCTTTAGGTCTTAGGGAGTTTTCTTTACAGCCTCAGCTAGCGATTTGGGTGGGATTCCCTAGGCTCCGTGTGTAGTGAGATGGGGGGATGCCCTAGACTACATATAGTGGGATGGGTGAGATGCCCTAGAGGTATGACGTCTCTCCATGAAGATGAGTCCACAGTCCTAGGGTGTCAATGTTTCCTATCCTCCATCCCATTGTTCCTCCACCAAGAAAATTTAAAACCAAAAGAGTTCAGCTATTTTTGGATTTAGTGTCAGTTTGCCTTAGTCCCGGGAGGCTTCTTAGCCCTCCCATGATCCTAGTTTGTTTAGGTATTCCCTTTTCCAAATAAACCAGGATTCGTCGAGTCCGTCCCTCGTCAACTTGGTATTAGAGCGAGTTATGGATTAGGATGTGTTGCCGATCTCACCATCGCGGCCTGTAGCTTCAGAGCTGGTACCGGACTCAGACCGCCTCGCCTCGAGGTCTCCGAGCTTCCGATCCTCCAAAACAAGGTTAGAAACCCTGGCCAGGGGTCCCGGCGAGGGAGCTCCGACGGTCAAGTTAGAAAACGACGAGATGGAATAAAATCCCTAAGGTGGGTCCCCGAAGGAGTCCCAGACTTAGAGAAGATCTTAGCAAAAGAGGTCTTTGGAAGAGTGGAAATTAGGCTGAGCTCCTTCACCGAGCTTGCACCGAGGGACCCCTCTCGGGACCTTGGATCCTACTCTTGGTGCCTTTCTTTTTCCCAGCCTTTTTTCCACTTACCTAGTTATCTGCTCTTCCCATCCTTTTATCCCATCACATTGTCTCTGGCTTCCCGCCCCCGGGTGGCTTCCTCTCCACTTTCGCCTTTTCCTCTCTCCCCGCTTTTTCCCTTTCCCTTTCAGGTCCAGGAACCCGGTGGCCTCCTTGTCTTGCTTGCTGAGCCCAGTGAGAAAAGGGGAGAGGAAAGACACCGGCCAGGCCTTGGGCCGAGCATGAGTGCTCTCTTTCCCAGGCATTGACGACGTTCATTGCTGGCTCCTGTCTGCCGGGACTCCTCTTCTCGGTTGTAGAACCCATCGGGCCGATGTAAACGAGGTTTCGCACGTCACTGCCGACCGTACCGGTGCTCCTCACGAGCTACAGTGCGCGCTACCTGAGTGGTGGTTTCGAAACTCGTGCCCCTGCTTCCTGGAGGACTCACCATGCAGGGCCGGCTTCGGTCGAGGTGGACCCCTCCTGGGCGGACACCTCGCGGAGCGACAGAGGAGCGCTCGACTTCGACCGAGATGGGCCCATATCCGGGCGCCATCTGGCGAAGGAGCAGGAAGGCCCGGCTCAACCTCGGCCGAGGTGGAACCATCTCTGGGTGCCACCTGGCAAGGGAGCAAGGGGCAGTCGGCTTCGACCGAGGTGGACCCCTCCTGGGCGGACACCTGGCGAAGTGGTAGAGGAGTGCTCGACTTCGGCCGAGGTGGACCCGTATTCGGGTGCCATCTAGCAAAGGAGCAGGAAGGCCCGACTCGACCTCGACCGAGGTGGAACCGTCTCCGAGTGCCACCTGGCGAGGGAGCAAGGGGTAGCTGACTTCGGCCTAGGTGGACCCCTCATAGGCGGACACCTAGCGGAGCAGCAGAGGGGTGCTCGACTTTGATCGAGGTGGACCCGTATCCGGGTGCCATCTAGCGAAGGAGTAGGAAGGCCCGGCTCGACCTCGGCCGAGGTGGAACCGTCTCCGGGCACCACCTGGTGAGGGAGCAAGGGGCAGCCAACCTTGGCCGAGGTGGACCCCTCCTGGGCGGATACCTGGTGGAGTGGTAGAGGGGCACTCGACTTCGACCGAGGTGGACCCGTATCCGGGTGCCATCTGGCGAAGGAGCAGGAAGGCCCGGCTCGACCTCGGTCGAGGTGGAACCGTCTCTGGGCGCCACCTGGCGAGGGAGCAAGGGGCAGCCGGCTTCGGTCGAGGTGGACCCCTCCCGGGCGTATACCTGGTGGAGCGGTAGAGGAGCGCTCGACTTCAACCAAGGTGGACCCGTATCCGGGTGCCATCTGGCGAAGGAGCAGGAAGGCCCGACTCGACCTCAGCCGAGGTGGAACTGTCTCCAAGCGTCACCTGGTGAGGGAGCAAGGGGCAGCCGGCTTCGACCGAGGTGGACCCCTCCTGGGCAGACACCTGGCAGAGCGGCAGAGGAGCGCTTGACTTCGGTCGAGGTGGGTCCGTATCCGGGCACCATCTGGCAAAGGAGCAGGAAGGCACGGCTCGACCTCAGCCGAGGTGGAACTGTCTTCGGGAACCACCTGGCGAGGGAGTAAGGGGCAGCCAGCTTCGATCGAGGTGGACCCTTCTTGGGCGGACACCTGGCAGAGCGATAGAGGAGTGCTCGACTTCGGCCAAGGTGGACCCGTATCCAGGTGCCATCTGGCGAAGGAGCAGGAAGGCCCGGCTCGACCTCGGCCGAGGTGTAACCATCTCCGGGCGCCACCTGGCGAGGGAGCAAGGGGCAGCCGAATTCGGCAGAGGTGGACCCCTCTTGGGCGGACACCTGGCGGAGCGGCAGAGGAGCGCTCAATTTTGGCCAAGGTGGACCCGTATCCGGGTGCCATCTGGTGAAGGAGAAGGATGGCCCAGCTCGACCTTGACCGAGGTGGAACCGTCTCCGGGCACCACCTGGCGAGGGAGCAAGGGGCAGCCGGCTTCGACCGAGGTGGACCCCTCCTGGGCGGACACCTGGCGGAGCGGCAGAGGAGTGCTCAAATTCGGACGAGGTGGACCCGTATCCGGGTGCCATCTGGAGAATGAGCAGGAAGGCCCGGCTCGACCTCGACCGAGGTGGAACCATCTTCGGAAGCCACCTGGCGAGGGAGAAAGGGGCAGCCGGCATCGGTCGAGGTGGACCCCTCCTGGGCGGACACCTGACGGAGCGGCAGAGGAGCGCTCGACTTCAGCCGAGGTGGACACATATCTGGGTGCCATCTGGCGAAGGAGCATGAAGGCCTGGCTTGACCTCGGCCGAGGTGGAACCATCTCCGGGCTCCACCTGGCAAGGGAGCAAGGGGCAGCCGGCTTCGGCCGAGGTGGACCCCTCCCGAGCAGACACCTGGCGGAGTGGCAGAGGAGTGCTCTTGATGCGGGACTAATATGCATGCCATTTTTTTTTGTATGTTTTACATGTTGAGTTAAGTGATTAATTTCTGAATTTCAGATCAAAATTATTTGTAGGGAATTTTGTATGAATTTTTGAAGATCAGCATGCAGATTAGGACCTAGAAAAGTTGCAAAGAAGGACCGCCGGGGCTGAGAAGCCTCGGTTAGGGCAAGTTCTCCTACAATAAAACTACTGGAGGTAGAGGGCTGTACCTGACAATGTCTGTGAAGATCGCAGCGAAGGGGTCTCTCGTTCCTCGAAGGATGCGGCCTGGAAAACCGAGCCAAAGGCCAGCGGATACCCGGCTTTCTGCTCGGTGATCCGATTGAGGCTTGGCTGGAGTCGTTGGATTCGTAGGAACTCGGGAACCTGCAAACGACCTGTCAGGGGTTAGAAAACTCACAAAGGAACAAGAAAATAAAGGGAAAACAGCAAGGGAAGGCCGAGCTCCTTCCATAAAATTAGGGCATAGTTGATCTGCTAATTAGATCTTAGCATCTATTTGTAATAAAATTGAAAATATGAATTTAATGTGCATAAAAATAAATATTACATTAATTAAAAAGAGAATTTGTTACGAAAAAAAAAATGGTAATTTAATAACTAAGAAAAATTTTAAAAAAATAGTAACAATGATTAGAAGTAGATCGGTACAGCCTCGTCAAGAAGATAGTCGATGAACTCCCTTCTTTTTTCATACTCCTTAGAGCGAACTAACTTTCTCTACTTCTTTTTCCTTTGATCTTGATCTAGAGATTGGTGAAAGTGAAAAGATGGCATAGAAGATAGCTTCTCCTCTAAGAAACATCACTTTTAGAGGTCAACTCGCAACAAAAAGCTAGACCTCCTACCCTATACGTACTCCTCTCTCCAAGGTTATTTCTTCTTTTCACATGGGTCCTTTAAATAGAGCTCATCTAAAGGCTTCCTTCCGGTCAAATTTGAACTCAATTAGGCTCTAAATTGGCTAGATATTGCAAGAAGAATTTTTAGCCATCTGATGTGTGATTAGATGGGTCGATCGTTGTCTCCTTCCTTCTCTAGTAGATAGAGTCTGATCCGATCTCTCACTGAAATCTTGGATCCCGATTCCCCTCCAATTCAAATTCGAGCTTTGCCTCTCCCATTTCTAGCAGTGGCGTTGACAATGGTAGGACCGACGAATGGTGGTGGTTGGAGATGGCCTGGGTGACGGTGGCATGGTGGAGAAGTAGCAGGTGGCCTAATGGGTATTGGTGGAGGATGAGTGAAAGGCCATGATGGCTTTGTTGAGGATGAAGATGATGGTAGCTAAGGGGAGGAGGACAATGGCTGGTGGTATGGCAGTGCTTGGGTGGTGACCGGTAATGAGGGATGGGCAGCAACCGGCGATGGTTGGTGGAGGAAAAGGGGTAAAACGGCTGTTGACGGTGATGTTGATGGCAGTTGCAGTCGGCATTGTCTGGATGTTGGTCAGTGGTTATAATGGGTGGTGAAGCTCGGATGATAGCAAGGCGGCGAGATGGGCGGTGTGGTAATGGCGGGATAAACAGGGTAGGAGTTTTCTTCGAGCAATTTCTTTGATCGATGAGGGGCTGGGTGGTAGCTCAGGGTAGAAAGGTGGCGAGACGGTGGCTCGGGATGATGGTTCGAGTGATGGGGTAGTGAAAATCCCTCCACAGTCCATGGCTTAGAGCCATAGAATGTGAGCCATGGCATCTATAGACCATGCATGCCTTCTTAGACCAAGCGACCTATTTATGGTGGATCGGTTGCTTTAATATTTGTGTATTTTTTATATAAACATCCAAAATTCAATTTCGGGTCTGTCTGAACTCCGATTCGAGTGCCATTTATACTGTTGGACTCCAAAAATTAAGCTCTTCACAAGACAGTCTTATTTCCTACAAATGATGTATAAAAGTATTAATGTAATAAAAATAAAATTAATTTAGTTATTAAATTAATACTTTTATATGTGTATATAATATAATTATCACATCCCTAACTTAAACTTTGCTTGTCCTCGAGTAATGTAGATGAATTAGCTATGTATACAAACTCATCCTTGAATTGAAAGTTGACTTAGACAGTCCTTAAGATAGCTGATACCTAGCCAGACAATTAAGAGATACTTCATTAGATCACTGAGTCAACCCAATTAGTGGTCAAATGTTGACCCTAGAAATCTTTAAAGGTCTTCCTTACTATCTCTCCAACTTACTCTTTAAATCCTCTAACTTGATTTGAGTCAGGTTTGTTATCTTTTTACACTTTAGTCCTTTTATTCTCTTTTGTTTTTGAGAAGTCCAATGCAATGTATTGACCTCTTAAGTATTAGCATCCTTACCTTTTAACATAAACCATAATGCTTACTTAGATGAAGGAGCCCGGTTACTCAATAAGAGTTCAAGAAGAGCTGTGAGGTTAGATTGACTCTCTCTCTATATTTTTTAAGAACTTTTTGTGTATCTCAATATTTCCATCCCTACTCTTAATAAGCAGATTCTTTATTGAGATAAGAAGGGAGAAGTTCTAGAATCACTCTCAAAATTTAACTTGGTAAGCACCTTATTATTTGTTAGGTTTTCTTAGTGATTTGTCCTTTAGTATCTCTAAAACTATCAAGGCCATTAATCAATCATTGATTAGGAAGCCTAATTAACTTCAAATCGAGATTAATTTGGATATAAAACTAATTACTTCTTGATGGGCGACGAAAATAAAATGATAAATGGAGAGTTTTAGCAAGCTAACTAGCAAGAAAACTTGAGTAATTAATTATCAAATAAATGGTCTAAATTAATCCAAGAAAAGAATCTTCATAAGGAGACTAGTTATTTAAATTACAATACCTAAAATGTAGATCTAGTTCAAAATAGAGATTATGATCTTCATGGCAAGGAAACCAGCACTACTAGGGCAAGTTAACCTTCAAATGATCAGATCTAATAAAACTTAGGAAGAGTTTTCCTACCAACAATGATGGCTAATTATTTGGTAGAAGAAGGAGCTCTCATCACTCAAGGATTGAGGTCTAAACCATAAGACTAGCACTCCCTACCTTTAGGACTCACCTTGGCCATGATCCTTAGCTTGGAGACCTTCATCTTGGACTTGAAAAATTAGAGAAAACCTGCATCAAATTAAAAGTTAGGCATGGAAGGAGAATTCAAAATTGGAATTGAAACAAGAAGAAGAAAGGGAAAACAAGGAAGTAGAAGCTAGCGCCTTCAAGGAATGATGCTTAGATCTTGGATCAAGCAAGGAGCACTCCACCTTTCAAACACTCAAGGGTATTCTACCCTTCAAACACTCATTCAAGAATCTCACACTCTCTTCTCAAACCTATCTTCTAACTCTCAAACTCAAGAACTTTTCATTTCAAATAAGAGAACATAGGGAACTAGAACAAGAAAGAAAACTTTCTTCATTTAACCCAAAATAGAATGAATACAATGGGGAGGATTAGGCCCTATTTATAGCCTTCCATAACCCACATGGGTCGGCCAAGGAGAGAGACGGAGTGGAGGTTAGGTCTAGCTAACTCTAGTTGGGTAGTTTCAACTAGAATTAGTTTTTACAACCATTATGGGTAGAAGGTTACAACCAACTGACATGTGGCAATGACTTGGCTTAATTTGCTGATGTGGAGCCCTATGTGTCATGTGATGTGGCATCCCACATGGCAAGTTAGTTGGAGGGCTGTTGGGGTAATAGAACATGGCTTCAATCTCCTCATAAAATTCTTGATGTAGTATCCTTCCTCCTCCCCAAAAAGGTGCTTGATGTGGTGTCAACCAATTGAGGGAAATGGGCTTCAAGTAGATGGCGTCCAAGTAAGGAAAATGGGCCTCAAGTAGATGGAATCTCAGTGAGGGAAGTGGGCTTCAAATGGATGGTGCAAAGTGAGGAAAATGGGCATTGAAGAAGTGGCCTCATACCCTGCTTGAATTTAGGTTGAGTTGACTCATTAACATGATTCGGCTCAAGTATTTGCTGAAAGAGAAGATGGGCTCAAATCCTTTTTTAGATTTGTCTATTTTAACTATAAAACAAAAGTGAGTTAGTCCAAAAAAAATTTTTCTTGTTGATGTCCCCATCAATTCTTCTGGGATGAAAAGAACTTGATTCTATCGAGTAAGAATTAATCTGACTCTGGTGATACTCTAGTAGGTCTGGTCGATTCTTTGAAGGTCTTCTCAAGTAATCCATGAGTCTTTAAAATCAGGGTATCCTTGCCAATGAACCAAGTAGCGTTGATAGTCCCTATTTTGGTTAGTGACAGTCTTATTGTCTATGATTCGCTCAATCCTATCTTGCTGCTTTGGTAATTTGGCTGGTGGACACTCATGGGTTGGTTCACTCTCAAAGATAGAATCAGGCTTGAAAGGCTCACTAGGGATCATTGTTGGTTCCTTTATCCTCCTAGATCTAAATTATTGAAAGTGGAACTGAAACCAAAGTCGGATGGTAAATCTAGCACATATTAGGTCCAAATTTTTCTTACTATTTTGAAAATGACCTACACCACGAGCATATAATTGTTCAAGTTTGGCCTTACCATGACATAGTCTCCTTCCTGAAATTCTTTGGCTCTTTTACATGAGTTAATCATATGCTTGTTAATTTCATTGCTCAAATTCTCTTACTAATCATACTATGCTTATGACTCTCACAATCATGGACACTTATGCATGGGAAGGTCAAATGACATCAAATGACAAAATATAAATGACACCAAAACAAAACAAGCTCTAATGGACTTTATTATCTATGAACTAAACTTTATTGCTAGGAAACAAAAGTTCCTAATTTCCAATATTTCCCTAAATGGCTTTGAAAACTCTAGCACACAACTTTAGGTAGGTGGTAGTGAATCTTAATTTGGTGCCCAATAAATGCCATAATGTCTTCCAAAAGTAACTATTGAATATTACTGGGACCTGATCAATGGTATGGTGGATGTCCCAGCTGGGTGGATTAGGATTGGGAATGTTCCAGAAGGGTGAATCAGGCTTAGGGCAATTATCAGGGAATACACTTTCCATCTTTCTTCTCTTGCATTTCCATTTTTCAATTCCTACCATCTCTTCACTTCTAATCCTCATGTTAATTTCTTTTGTAGGCTCCATAATTTCTTAGGGTTGATCCTTTGGAATTGGTTCTAGATTTTCTCTGATGGTCAATACCTCATTAGGTGATCCTTCATTAATCTCTAGATGTAAATCCTCAACATTGATTAATTCCGGGTCCTCTATTACCTCCTCGAATTATTCTTCATGGCTTTGTTCTTGGACTTCATTTTGATCATCCCCGTTGTTGTTTTCTTTAGGCTAGGTAATTATTTTATCTTCAAGTAATTGTTCTTGATCATATTCGTCCATAAGGTTAGACCCAGCTTCAAAAACTTGTTCCTTAGGTACTTCAACGGGTTTAGGATTTTCTCTTTCTAGCCCTTCATTTGGACAAGACTTTGATTCTATTTCATCCTTAAATTTTTCAATAGGTTCAGGAGAATTTTTCTCTAATTTTTCCATGGGTTTAGTCTCTTCTTCATCTCCCTCATACTTATTGAATTTGGTAATATAATCAGATACAGTTATATCATCTTGTCTCAATTTGGCAATATAATCGAACCTAGACCTAATTTGAAATCTAGTAGCAACCTAATAGATTAGGGACATTAACGAGTTGGGCTTGACCATTTGGGGAAGCTGGTTGCATACAACCATTCAATTGGTACCAGGAAGCCGGTGTCTAAGGCAAGAGGTCTAGCATCAAATGACCTAAGCGGTGTTGTGGTTCCTTAATTGGATCCTTGCAAAAGCAAGGGGGTCTCCCACACTCCCACCTTTTACCTGGCATGTGAAAGGGCTAGTTGATTATGCTGTGTGTCTTCTACGTGGACTCATTGTGATTGAACTCCTAGGTCTAGCAAACCCGTAGCACCTTTCATTGTGTGTTGCATGTCGACTAGGTCAGGAGTCCCCTATCACCCCCATCATTCCCAATCAAGTGAATCCATGGAGAACGATCGCGAGGATCAATTAAAGGTCATCACTGAACATCTAGCTAGGTTGAACAAAAGGTTTGATGAGTTTGAAATTAGAATTGAAACAAGGCTAAAACTCTAGAGAGAACCCGGGAGCCTTCCACTGAACTTGAGTCTGAGTCACCTTCCACACCAAGTTTGGTAGAAGATCAATTGCTAGAAGAGTATGAGGGAGAGGAAGAACAGTTTAAATCTAAAGACCTTTTAGGAGTAGTTAGGTGCATCCTTACCCAAAACATAATGCAAGAAGATTGGTGTAGGACCAATATCCTACAAACCTTTGTCAGACTAGGGGATAAGGTGTGCAAGATCATAGTTGATAGTGGGAGCTATGTCATTGTCATTTCTTTAAGTACCATTAAATCCCTAGGATTGACCCCAATTCCTCACCCCAACCCTTATATGGTCTTATGGATAGATTCGACCTCAATACCTATCAAATTTAGATGCCAAGTCTTGATCAAGCTGCAATCATATGAAGAGATGATTTGGTGTGATATCCTTCTCATGGGCATCAGTATTATTATCTTAGGTCAACCCTGGCTTTACGATTACAATGCCACCCTTTGTGGTTGGACCAATACCTGTACCTTTAACCACCATGGGAAGAAATTTATAATCAATCCAATTCAGTCTAAGGACCAGGCTAAAAGAAGATCAAGTAGCCTAAAGGAAAAGAAGCTTGGAGTTAACCTGATCAGTGACAAAGAGATAAAAAAAGAGATTACTGAGGAAAAACCCTTTAAAGAATTTCAGGGAGAAAAGGTTAAACATTCTGAGAATTCAAATGAAAAAACCCCTGAGCCCATTGAAGACTTTAAGTATGAATAGGTTGAACCCATTGAAAATCTAGAGAAAGAAACTCCTGAGGCCATTAAAGAATCCAAAGAAAACATCTATGAGTCAAGTTTAGTAGAGGAGTATGGTGAAGATGGGCCCAAGGTTGAAATCATTAAGGAATCAAAGGAAACAGATCCTGAACCCGCTACAAAATTTGAAGAAGAAATGACCAATCCAGGATCACATTTAGTAATTGAACATGGGGGTTTGCCAGTCTAGTCCACAGAAGGAGTTTAGGAACAAACCCTTAATAAACCAACCCAAAGAGAACATCCTCAAGAGATAGTTGAAACTCTAAAAGAATTTGTGGATGTATTTCTCGATGAGATTACTGAAGGATCCCCTACCATTAAAGAGATTCCTGAATCAACCCAAAAAGAACCCCCCTAGGAAGTAGTTGAGGCTCTGAGAGAGTTTGAGGCTGTTTTACCCGATGATTCACCTGATCAATTACCACCCCTGAGGGACATCCAGCATGCTGTAGACTTGATCCCAAGATCCTCTTTAATAGACCTTCCTCACTATGGGAGTGACCCTACCGAGCCCCAAGAACTACCGAAATAAGTAGACCCAATGACACCTATAGAACAATGTCCTAATTTTAAGATCACCATGAATAATCAAGGCCTGTTTTATGCTTCGCATAGTTTGCCCTAAGACTCTGATTCCTATTTACCCTTCCCTGAGTCTTCTCATGTTTCTTGAGCCATGGGGCTACATTTTGTTGAGAATACTAGATTGCATGACTCCTTAGAGCCCCTCCCTTTTGCCATCTACTTCTGGTATACCTTATGGCATTTGCTAGGGATTCATGGTAATTTTCTTGTGCATACCAAACCAGGGTCTGATGCGGAACGATACGATTTGGTGTAAGATGATCTAATTTTAGTCTAAAATATTTTAAAGAGCAATGATCATAGCAGTAAAGCAACTAAACATAACAGACTAAAGAGATAAAAGAAAATAACTAACTACTTACCATAATCTGATCCGCAAGCTATAAAGAATAAGGACACGACGGCTAGGAAACCATCTAAGATTAGGCTTTTCCATGCTTCAACTGCCAAATCTAATGATACAGGATTGGTTGCTTACCCCAATGGAGATTCTCTATGACTCGGGATAGTTCGGCTTCTTGGTCGCTCAGATCTCATAGCAGGATGAAGATCAGACTCCAGATTTCAGATCTACCATCAACTCTTAGTTTGGAAGCAAAGGATCTATCCTCTAAAGTTTTTGAACACCTGGGATGTGTAGAAAAGGCAACAAACAAGACTTTAAGAATGAAGTAAACTAGATTCAAAATGGAAAAAAGGAAGGGTTGGATGCATAGGGCTTGAAGAAGATCGGTAGCAGCTTGTCGAATCCAGCAGAACTCCACTCAAGGACCTCACCGCCTTAAGCTCTCAGGGACCTCTCCCCCTTGAGCTCTTAAGGATCTCCCCGCCCGTAGAGAAAAACACTAAAGCCTAACCCAGCTTTGTGGAAGAAAGAATGCATCTTTATTTCATGAATGAATAATAATTACAAGTGGGGTATAGGGTCCTATTTATAGGGTTCTTCACATTTAAAGATATCATAGGAATCTTTTGAATTCAAATTATATTTAAATTTAAATTCTAATTCAAACACTCCTTGGCTTCTTGGCTTCCCCTTGAAATTTTGAATTTTGAATAGACCTTTCATGGCTTGGGTGACAACATGAAGTATTCTGGCTTCATAAAAAAAAATGTGCGACAAATTTAAGATTGAGATGGCGCGCTAATCCTTCTTCTTCATTTGGCACTAATCTCTCTTTCTTAATCTCAATTGGCATCACATCTGAATTTTTGAACTCCTTGATCGGCAACATAGGATAAGAAGTAGCTTCAAAGGTTTAAGTTTGAATTTGAACCCTTCATTTGAATTTGAAAGAGGTTTGGATGAGGGGCTTCCATTTAAACTTCAAAACTTTATCTTCATCTTAAGACAACTTTCAAACTTGAATTTTGAACTCTTCCTTAGCCTTGGAACTCTTCTTTGAATTTGAATGTGGATGAACATATCTCTTCCTTTGAATTTGAAAGTAGATAGAAGATAACTTCTCCTTTAAATTTTGGATGAACCTCCACTTATCTTGGACTCTTCCTCCCATTTAAACTTTGAATGAACCATGGGTGGGCGATAAGAAAGAATAAGGGGGATTTCCAGATGAGAAGCAGATGAGAAGCAGAGTCCTTCTACTTTACTTTTTTTAATTGGCGCCTCCTTGGAATATCAAATGGGTGATGAAAGGGAATTGGATGGGGCACCTTTCTTGGATAATGATAAAATTTAAATTGTCTTGATGTCCAAATATTCGGATGTCTGGATGTCTTGATGTCTGGATGTCTAGATGTATGGATGTTTGGGAAAAAATTTGGATAACCCTTTTTTTGACCTAGAATTGATCCACCAAGGTGATGATGACTTAGGTCTTGGGTACTTATGACTCCCCTTGACATATTCAAGCACTAATTATAGGACTCAAATCGGACAATTCACCAAACAAAGCAAATTAATGCTATTTACAAGACTCTTAAACTAATTGATGGACTTATTGGACTCAATTGGTAATTCAACAACCCTAATTGACCAAATTATACTCAATTTGATCAAATTACAACTTAATTTGATTTAATTACAAACTCAAAATAACTGGGACTCAAGTGTTCTTTGTGAAGAACACATGGACTTACTCATTGGTAATCCAAATTGAATTGGAAAAGGTTTGC
This sequence comes from Areca catechu, assembly GCA_021397845.1. Classification (NCBI taxonomy): domain Eukaryota; kingdom Viridiplantae; phylum Streptophyta; class Magnoliopsida; order Arecales; family Arecaceae; genus Areca; species Areca catechu. The sequence goes on from CM038048.1 coordinate 10,172,347, forward strand.
TTCCTCTTCCTGGCTCTTGTGTCCTCACCAATTCTCCTGGGGTGGGAGGAACTCGACCCCTCGATTATGGGTCTATTCGGCTCTGATAATGTTCTAGCAAGTCAGGGTTCAACTTTTGAAGATCCTCTCTGGTGATTCAAGAATCCTCAGACTTAGGTCTCCCTTGCCAATGAACCAGATATCTTTGGTAGTTTTTATTTCTAGTAGTTATGATCTTATCATCCATGATCTGCTCAATCTTTTCTCTCCTCTCTGGTAATTTGGCTGGTGGACATTCTGGAATAGGATCACTCTCAAAGATGGGATCAGGCTCAAATGGCTCACTAGGTATCACCATTGGTTCCTTAAACTTGACTATATCATATATATTGAAGGTCGGACTAATACCTAACTTAGATGGTAATTCTAGCATATAAGCATTAGGTCAAATCTTCTTTATAATCCTATACGGTCCAGCACTACGGGCATGTAATTTTTTTCATGGTTCCGACTGGAAATCATTCAGGTCATAACCTGATCATGACGAAGTCCCCTTCATTAAACTCTTTAAATCTCTTATGTAAGTTAGCCTTATGCTTATATGATTCATTACTCTTTTTAATTTTGTTACTGATTTCTTTATGCAATGCTTTGACATGCTGTGCAAATGACTTATTAGACTCCAGGACTCAGACTGACACTTGACAAAAAATAGACTCAACTATGTAATCCTTTTTAAAGGAACTTTATTGGACTCTTAGGGTCTAAACCTAACAGATGATTGATTCTCTAGGTTTGACCCTGATCTGGTATGCACATGAAAAGTTACCATGGATCCCTAGCAAATGCCGTAAGTTCTTCCAAAAGTAGGTAGCAAAAGGGATGGGTTTTAAGGGCTCATGCAACCTAGTAATCTCTTCAAAATGAAACCTAATGGCTCTAGAAGCATGATAAGGAAGGATAGGAAATAGGAATTGGAGTCTTAGGGTAACTTTGGGGAAGCATGAAACAGACCTTGGTTACTCAGGATAACCTTAAGATTTGAATATTGATCTATTGGTGTAAGATCTATGGTAGGCGAGATGCTTCTAGGTGGCAGAAGGTCATCTGGAAGGTCTTCAGAAAGTTCATCTTGAAAGTCTTCTAAAATAATGTTGACCTCCTGAGGTTGTTCCTCAGGGACTTGAAAGAAGTCTTGTGTCGAGGCTAAAGGATTGGGTTCTTCCTGAGGGCATTAAGTTACAGGAACCAAGTCCTCACTAATGTCCTGTTGTTCTGATGTTTCAGGACTAGGCTCAACAATCTTTTCTTTTCCAAGGGTTTCCTTAGGTAAGGTACTAGGGTTGTCCTCCTTGAAGTCTTCTCCTTCGTATTCATCCATCAGGTTTTCTCTAGCTTCATATATTTCCACTACGGTTTTAGCTTGAGTAACCTTCTGGTCAATTAACTCTGAGTCTGCAATAGAAATTTCTTCTTCAGGGTTATTCTTAGGAACAAACGGGGTCACAGGAGTGGGTTGGCTCGAATTAGGGTTTAGTCAGCTCTGATAAAAATTGGGTTGACTATGTTGTAGAATGGGTCGACTTGGGTGGACTAGGCTAGATTCTGATTTTTGATAAGGGGCACTAATCCAAATGGGTTCTGGCCAATGAATTCTGGGTCCAGGGAAAGTCAGTTTAGGTGAACCAGTGTTAGTCCAGGCCCTACGGGTTTTTTTTAGGTTGTCGAGTTGCTTATCTAGTCGGTCTAACCTATTGTCCATCAGGGCACATTGTTCATTGAAGGTCTTCATTAAAATTTCTATAGTGGACTCCATGATCAGATTGGGTTGGGTTTGGCCTGCTCTAGTGGTCATACAATGCAAACATTACAAAACAACCTAAGTCTGGGCTCCTAGACCTAAGGGCCAATATAGTGATTAGTTAAGGTAATAACCAAGACTGTAGTAACTCCTCGATTGGCCAGGTAAGAGGTGGGGTGGTGGGAGGCTCCCCTCACTTTCGTGAGATCCTAATTAAAGAACCACTACTCTGCTTAGGACGTTTGCCTCTAGACCTCGAGCCTTAGACACCAATTCTCAGAAGTACACACAAAAGTGACTACTAAAATGGGTTAACACGTATATAAAACATGACCTGTTGCTATCCCTAGCCTTAAGTGCTACTTGATTTTAATTAAGGCTTAGGACTATGCAAATGGGGTTGGTTGTTTTGGGCTAAGAAAAGGGTCTCAATCCTTCCCTTATGTTATATTGCTTGCCCTTAAGTGTTTTCAAGTAAAATGAATGCACAATCAAGATAAGATAAGATAACACCAGCAATTCAAAATTTAAACTTTAAATTTCAAATTTTAAGTTTATATTTCAGATTTGGATTTTAAATTTTAAATTTAAAATTACAGAAATTAAACTTTTATGGAATTTAAACTATATGCTAAAATTTTGAAACAGAAATGTTCTCAGGTAGTAATCAGGCTTGCAGAAATTTTATAGATCGAATTAAATCCTAAGAAAACCCTAGAAAATAAAACCAAATGTAAAGAATCCAACAAAATAAAAATTAAAATTTTCTGATCTTTCTATATGTAGAAACAATTAAAATAACAGAGCATGGACTGGAATAGACGGGATGCAGAAAATAAACCCTAAAGATGCATTTTTCTTCATTTTCTTCTTTAGGGGTCAATTCACAGCCGCACCCCTACACTCCATAGGAAATCCCCTTTGAATGGGATGTGAGGGTTTTGCAGCTCTATTTTTTCCTATGACCGAACAGCCATGGTGAAGCACCCGATTCGAGTACTTAAAGAGAGTTCAACAAGCATGAAACCCTAATCTAACCTAATGCTCTGATACCAATAAGATGATGCAGAATGATGCGATACGGTGTAAGATGATCCAATTTTAGTCTAAGATATTTTAAAGAACAATGATCATAGCAGTAAAGCAACTAAACATAACAGACTAAAGAGATTAAAGAAAGTAACTAACTACTTACCCGCAATCTAATTCGCAAGCTATAAAGAATAAGGACCCCACGTCTAGGAAACCATCTAAGATTAGGATATTCCATGCTTCAACTACCAAATCTAATGAGAAAGGATTGGTTGCTTACCTTAATGGAGATTTTCTTTGACTCGGGATAGATCGACTGCTTGATCGCTCAGATCTCGCGGCAGGATGAAGATCAGGACTACAGATTTGAGATATACCATCAGATCTTGGTTCGGAAGCAAATAATCCATCCTCTAAAGTCCTTGAACACCTAGGATTTGAAGAGAAGGTAGCAAACAAAACTTTAAGAATAAAGTAAACCAGATTCAAAATGAAAAAAAAGGAAGGGTTGGATGCGTAAGCTTGAAGAAGATCGGTAGGAGCTTGTCAAATCCGGCAGAACCTCCACTCAAGGACCTCACCGCCTTAAGCTCTCAAGGACCTCCCCACCTTGAGCTCTTAAGGACCTCCCCGTCCTTAGAGAAAAATACTAAAGCCTAACACAGCTTTGTGGAAGAAAGAATGCATCTTTATTTCATGAATGAAAAATAATCACAAGGGGGTATGGGGTCCTATTTATAGGGTTCTTCATACATGCAGATATCATAGGACTCCTTTGAATTCAAATTATATTTAAATTTAAATTCTAATTCAAACACTCCTTGGCTTCTTGGCTTCCTCTTGAAATCTTGAATTTTGAATAGACCTTTCATGGATTGGGTGACAACATGAAGTATTCTGGCTTCATAAAAAAAATGTGCGACAAATTTAAGATTGAGATGGCGCGCTAATCCTTCTGTTAGAGCTAATCCTTCTTCTCATTAGGTGCTAATCTCTCTTTCTTAATCTCAATTGGCATCACATCTGAATTTTTGAACTCCTTGATCGGCAACATGGGATAAGAAGCAGCTTCGAAGGTTTAAGTTTGAATTTGAACCCTTCATTTGAATTTGAAAGAGGTTTGGATGAGGGGCTTCCATTTAAACTTCAAAACTTTATCTTCATCTTAAGACAACTTTCAAACTTGAATTTTGAACTCTTCCTTAGCCTTGGAACTCTTCTTTGAATTTGAATTTGGATGAAGATATCTCCTCCTTTGAACTTGAAAGTAGATAGAAGATAACTCCCCCTTTGAATTTTGGATGAACCTCCACTTATCTTGGACTCTTCCTCCTATTTAAACTTTGAATGAACCATGGGTGGGCATCATCTAGAGTGGGTGACAAGAGAGAATGAGGGGGGGCGCTAGATGAGAAGCAAAGTCCTTCTACTTTACTCCTCTCAATTGGTGCCTCCTTGGAATCTCAAATGGGCAATGAAAGGGAATTGGATGGGATGCCTTTCTTGGATAATGATGAAATTTAAATTGTCTTGATGTCCAAATGTCAGAATTTCCCAATGTCTGGATGTTCAGATGTCTTGATGTCTAGATGTCTGGTGAAAAATTTGGACAACCCTTTTTTTGACCTAGAATTGATCCACCAAGGTGATGATGACTTGGGTCTTGGATACTTATAACACCCCTTGACATATTCAAGCACTAATTACGGGACTCAAATTGGACAATTCACCAAACAAAGCAAATTAATGCTATTTACAAGTCTCTTAAACCAATTGGACTCAATGGACTCAATTGGCAACTCAACAACCCTAATTGACCAAATTACAATCAATTTGATCAAATTACAACTTAATTTGACTTAATTACAAACTCAAAATAACTAGGACTCGAGTATTCTTTGTAAAGAACACATGGACTTACTCATTGGTGATCCAAATTGAATTGGAAAAGGTTTGCTTCTTCTTCCTGGCACTTGTGTCCACACCAGGGTCAATCATAGAGAGTTAATAATCTGTTAGGTTTAGGCCCTAGAGAGTCCAATAAAATTATGCTCTATAGGAATGCTTAGTTAAGTCTGCATTTTGCATCATATTAGAATTCTGCATTAAGTACAAATTTTAATATAATTTGACTGATTCTCGAAAGAGAACCAAAGAGTTTGATCAAGGAGATTCTGTAATGATTAGGCTTAGGCCTGAATGGTTTCTACCAGGAACCATTATGAAACTTCATGCTCGTGGAGTTGGCCCCTTTAGAGTGATAAGGAGAGTTGGCCCTAATGTCTATGTGCTTGAGCTACCCCCGGATTATGGGATTAGCTCAACTTTTAATATCCTGGACTTAGTCGAGTATAGGGAACCAGCAAACATACCCAGTGAGCAATTTGGGCCTAACCTTTCATTTGAGAGCGAACCTGACCCAGAGTGTCCACCTCTAATTTTACCTGAGAGAGGAGAGCGGATCGAGCGTGTCTTGGATGATCAAGCTATGACCACCCGGGGCAAAGGCTATCGGCATTACTTGGTCCGATTGCAAGACCGACCACAATCCGATGATTCGTAGGATACCTGAGAGGACTTGTAGCACCTCGACCCTGACCTTCTGAAAAAATATCAAAGCCAAATCAACCTTTACTCGACAGGGTCGAATTCCTCCCACCCCGAGAGAATTGGTGTGGGCACCAGGATCTGACAGAGGCTCCTCAACCCTCTGAGGATCTCGGATTAGGGTTTCATCTTTTGGGTTCTATAATAAGGCTTCAAGCCTAAGCATCGTATTTTTTTTAGTCATGAATTTAGTCTCAATTGCTTTTATTTTAGTCATGTACCTTGACGAATTTGCTTAAGTTGTGTCTGTAGGTCCTGTAATGATTCCAGTCCGAGTCTGTTTGAAGATTGGACCCAAGCCAGAGTGGCCTTCGAGTCTATTCCAATTTGTAATGGGTCAAGCCATCTCCCAAGCCATGAAAGATACCACTTGGTGCCACCTCATCCATCCCATGTGGTGCCACATCACCTTGACATGTGGGTGGCCAAGGCAAGAACGGAATGTTGGAATTTTTGGGCACAATTCCTTGATTCTTTCCTCCCTTCCCTCCCCCTATCAAGACTCTTTCCAAAGGAGCTATGGGCAGCCAAGGAAGGTCAATGGGCAATGAAGGCATGATCCTTGTTTCAAGTCCCATATCAAGACTTCTTCCCAAAGTGCTTGGTCGGCTATGGAAGAAAAGTATTGACCCTCAAATCAAGAAGACAACTCCCTTGTTTCAAGCCCCATATCAAGCCCTCTTTCCAAAGTGCTTGGTCGGCTATGGAAGAAAAGCATTGACCCTCAAATCAAGAAGACAACTCCCTTCTTTCAAGCCGCAAGACCTTGGTCAGCCAAAGGAAGAAGAAATTTAAATTTGGGTGCCCTCTTCATGAAGCTTTGTATTTCTTTGAAATTTGAATGGGTTTTAAGGTGCCTATATAAAGGGCCTTACCCCTCCCTTGTAAAGTTTAATCTTGATGAATGAAAGAAAATATTTTGAGTGCTAGTCTTCTAGTTATTGCCTTCATTCTTTAAGAACGTTGATCTCCGTGAGGGAGCGTCTTTGCCTTCGGGTGTCGAGAGGTGTGAGGCCTCAAGTTACCTTTTCTTCCATGCAAGCCATCCTCCATCTTTGAGTTTGAAGTCCATCGGGATGATCCATCTTGGCGCCTAGCAAGAAGATTCCCCATTCACCACCATCTTCAACTTTACTTCCCTTATTGTTTCTTATCTCTTGCTAACTCCCAACATTTCTTTTAATTGCTCGTAGGTCCTCCAGGTGCCATGAATATGGAGTCAGTCTCCCTTGCCTTTGAGACCTTCAGACGGAAAGTCTGCGCATCCATAGGGTTGAAGGCTCGATCATCCAGGCTGCATTCGCGAGAGCGAGTGAACTCGACATCGGGCACTTCAAAACTTTTAAGGTTTTCCACCCTAACTCCTAAGTTGGTATTGATCCGAGAGCTAAGTCCTATGGGGTTTCTCAATCCCGGGGTCCTCTTCTTATCCTATTTAGGGGCTTACTTGCTAGTTTGAAGTTCTTATTATTATAGAACCCTAGATATACTCTTGTTTATCTTCGAGAATCCTTAACCTCATTTAAAAAATCAAAAAAATCATAAAGAGAAAAATCACCTGCATCATCCTAGCATCTAGTTAGTCCCGCATCAATTGCTGGGGCAACCACTAGGTGTTGTTGTCATGAAAAATCTAGTTGAGCCCCCTAACCTGAATTATAGGCATTAAGGTATAGGTTACCTCCTGAATGTAGGTAGTTTGGGTTTGATCTTGATACACTTGGTCATACAGAAACATAAGAGGTTGGTATCCAGTTGGGCACTCACTCCCAAAGTGAGTGGGGTTCGAATAAACTTGGTGTGTGTTGACCCCTGGAATGATTTTGATGGTAACCAAACATTGGAGCATGTATTTGTTTACTAACTCTATTTCAAGTGTTCTCAAAGTTTTTGTAGGATGATTTCATTAAATAACCCTACTTCCTACAACATGATAGTATGTTAAGTATATTTATGTTAAAAGTTCATGTAAAGAAGAGCCCCTAGTAAAATCAATTGTTTACTCCTGTAAGAGGGCTGCTTCTATGTACTTCTAAGTTTAACTATCTCAAGTCCTATCTTTGAATGAGTTGGAAAGGCTTTGAGTTGTTTGGATGCCATTGGAAGAAAGTCTGGACAATTTTGATAAGTTTTGGACTAGAGCCAGCTCAAAGAAAGAGAGTCGACTTGAAGTCTGGCGCGACACACTATTTTCTGGCATGTAGACATTCGAGCCGACTTGAGTCAGAAGAGCCAACTCGGGCAGAGTCCAATTTTGAAGTTCTGAGAATTCGAGCTGACTCAAGGGGATCTGAGCCGACTCATTCAGAGTATAGTTTTCTCAGACAGACATCCAAACCAACTCATGTATTAAAAAGCCGACTCATCTAGAGTTCTAAAAATCTCAGTCTTGAAGAAACAACCAGGCGAGCCGACTCAAAGAAGAAGTGCCAACTCGACCAGAGTGACAATTTGACCTACCTGAGGAATCGAGCTGACTCGAGCTATCCGAGCAGACTCGAGTGACAGTTTCAGGTAGTAACGATTATTTCCAAAACTCTTATTTTGAATCCAAAATGATCTCCAATGGCTATATTTCGAATCCCAACAATCTACAATGGCTATAACCATCTGACATTAGTTAAAGAAAATATATTTAAGGGACTTGAATCACTTTTGGAGCAGGAGATAAGAAGTTAATGTGAGATTGAAGAGTTTTTATTGAACATTCAAGAGTACACATTAGAGAGCATTCAAAGCAAGCACTCAAGTCTACACCAACTCTTATCAGTTTCTTGAGACATTTATTGATGAAGTTATAAAGCCTTGAAGATAATTAAAAGTGCAATAAGAAGGGCTTCTCAAGTGCTACAACTACAACCATCCAACAACTTCAGTTTGTCATATTATTGTTCTATTTTTTTAACTCATCTTTTGAGTTGTTCCAAGTACAGCAAGGGCTGTAGCCTCGACTTGTAAAGGTTATTGGTGAGCCTTGAAAACCAAGTATTTTGGGTTGTTAGTGATCTCGATTAAAACTAACACTATAGTGGATTTTTGGTGAGCCCGGATAAAACAAAGTTTGGGTTTTTGGTGAGCCCGGGATAAAACCAAGTTTGGATTTTTGATTGTGAGCCCGTGAAAACAATCCGGCTGTATTCCATGGGTGAATATAGTGGAAATCCTAAGGATATCTTGGTAGTGGACGTAGGAGCTAGGTTGCTCCGAACTACTATAAATCTCTTGGTGTTTGTGTTGTGAATTTTTGTGTTATGCTTTTACTTTGTTGCTAACTCATTTAATCACTTTACTCACCATACTCTGATTTCAAAGGAGCACATACTTGAAGAAATTTTTTAAATACTCAATTCACCCCACTCTTGGGTAAGTCACATGGGCAACAACTGGTATCAGAGCAGTGTCTTTGAATTTTAATTAGAGTAAAGATTAATGGCTACTCCTATGAGTACTTCTTTGGCCGAAGGCCAATCTACCAATAAACCACCACTCTTCATTGGCACTAATTATGGCTATTGGAAGGCTAGAATGAAAATATATATACAAGCTATTGATTTTCAATCATGGAAGATAATTCTAAAGGGACCTCATACACCCACGAAAAAGGTTGATGGCATGGATGTCCCAAAACCTGAAGAAGAATGGGATGAATAAGACATAAAAATGGATGAGTTAAATGCCAAAGCCATGAATGTTTTATATTGTGCTTTAGATGCAAGTGAGTTTAATCGAATTTCTACTTGCCTATCTACAAAAGAAATTTGGGATAAACTCGAGGTTACTCATGAAGGAACTTCACAAGTGAAAACCTCTAAGATTAATCTTCTTGTACATAATTATGAATTATTTAAAATGGAACAAAATGAAACTATTTCTGCCATGTTCTTTAGATTTACAGATATTATTAACGGTCTTAAGAGTCTTGGCAGGATATATTCAAATGCTGACCTTGTATAGAAAATCTTGAGATCTCTACCAGATAAATGAAATCCAAAAGTTACTACCATCCAGGAAGCTAAAGATCTCAATACACTACCATTGGATAAACTGCTAGATTCCCTAATTACTCATGAGCTGTCCATGCAGCAAAGGAATGAAGATGATATGAAAAAGGGAAAGATAATAGAATTCAAAGCTACATCATAATTGAAGAAATAAGAAGAAGAATCTGAAGAAGAATACCCCTCCTTCGAAGATGACTTAGAAGATAAAGACATAGCACTAGTCGTGAGGAGATTCAAAAATTTTATGGAAAAGAAAAAGGGAAGATACTTCAAAAAATTCCATAGGAAAGGTGAATATAGTAAAGACAAAGAAAAGGAGAAAGAAAAAGAAAAGGAATAATAGCTCATCTGCTATGAGTGCAAGAAACCCGGGCATATACATCCCGAGTGTCCACTACTGAAGAAAACTTTTAAGAAGAAGAAAAAGAAGGCTATGGTTGCAACTTAGTGTGACAGCGAGGAGTCGACTTCAACTAAAGAAGAAGAGACCACAAAATCTGCAAACTTATATCTAATGGGTCTCGAAGATGAGGTAAGATCTCTTGAACCTCAAGATGAATTTACTTTTGATGAGTTGAATTCTGCATTTTATGATTTACTTTCCGAATACAAAATAGCAGGACTCAAAATCAAAAGTTTGAAAAATAACAATGATATTTTGATAAAATAAAATGAAGAGATTTCAGAAAAGAATAAAATTTAACAAAAAGAACTGAATGGCTTTTCTGAGAAATTTAAAGTATTACAAACTAAGAAAAATGAGTGTCTTGAGAAAAACAAGTTTTACATGAAAAAAATATTGGTTTATAAAAGGAGATTGAAAAACTCAAGCCTTTAGTAGAAAAATTAATATTAAGTTCTAACAAGCTTGAGTTAATTTTGAAAGATCAAAGCGTATCTATAAATAAAGGTGGAATTGGTTTTAATTCTGTGCATACAAATGGAATTTCAGTTACAAAGTTTATACCTTCTAAAACTTTTGTGCAAGAATTCTCAGTACCTAAATTTTATGCTTCAAAGTTTTCTACATCAAAACTGCTGCTTTCAAAACTTCAAAATAAGAATCTAAAGTTGTTTATTATGCATGCAAAGGGGTTGGACATAAAGCATTTCAATGCAATATCAATAGAAATGTCAAAAGTAAAATTAAAAAGATTTGGATTCCCAAAAAAACCACCTCCACTAACCTGCAAGGATCCAAGAAAGCTTGGGTACCTAAAAGAACTCCTTGATTATCTTACAAGAATGTCTTGCAGCCAAGAATTCAAGCAAAAGATGGTATGCGGATAGTGGTTGTTCAAGGCATATGATGGGTGAAAAGGATCAATTCATCACCCTAGAGATGAAAGAAGGAGGAATGATTATTTTTGGTGACAATGGTAAGGGAAAAATAATCGAAATTGGTAAGATTAAAATAACCCCTTCTATATTCATTGAAAATGTATTGCTAGTTGACAAATTGAAGCATAATTTATTAAGTATTAGTCAATTATGTGATAGAGGGTTCAAGGTTGTCTTTGAATCATCTATGTGTATAGTAACTAACTCACTTGATTCTAACACCAAGCTCATTGGTCATAGACTTGGAAATATATATGCAGTAGATTTGAATGATCTAGCCATGTCTTGTATTACAAGTCTAGTGGCAATGAATGCTAAAATCAAGGAGTCTAGTTTACTTTGGCATAAATGATTAGATCATGCTAGTATGCATACTATTACCAAATTAATTTCTAAAGATTTAGTTAGAGGTTTGTCTAAATTCAAAGTTGATTTTGAACATGTTTGTGATGCTTGTCAACTAAGTAAATAAACTAGGAGGAGTTTTAAATCGAAAAACCTGGTTTCAATTTCTAGACCTCTTGAGCTACTTCACATGGACCTATTTGGACCAACTAGGACCACAAGCCTAGGTGGTATGAAATATGGACTTGGATTGTAGATAATTTTTCAAGATTTATATGGGTTTTATTTATTGCACACAAAGATGAAGCTTTCAAAGTTTTTCAAAAATTTCATAAGAAAGTTTCAAATCAAAAAGGTCTTTTTATGATTTCAATTAGGAGTGATCACAGCATTGAATTTGAAAATTAGTATTTTGATGATTATTGCACTGAGCACAGCATTGATCACAACTTCTCCGCTCCTAGAATACCATAACAAAATGGTGTTGTAGAGAGAAAGAATAGGACTTTGGAAGAGATGGCCCAAATAATATAATGTGAAGGCAATCTTCAAAGGCACTTTTGGGCAGAAGTAGTGAACACTACTTGCTACATCTTAAATTGTGTTTTGATACGACCGATTTTGAAGAAAATCTCCTATGAACTTTGGAATGAAAGAAAATATACTATTCATTACTTTTATGTTTTTGGTTGTAAATGCTTTGTATTAAATAATGGAAAGGATAACTATTTATTCTGGTCTTAATTTTGATGATTGATAAAATACTTAAGTATATATGAGTACTAATTATATTTTTAAGTATGTTTATGAGATCTTAGTAGTCATCCATGTTGAATGAAGAAATACATGTTTTCAGTTGAAGAAAGTCCTTAAATTAATGAAAAATCAAGTATATGAACTTTAGAATTGATATGGAAGAACTTGAAGAGGCTAAAAATCAATTTTGGAGAAGTTTCAATAAGTTTCAGCACTGGCACAAGAAAGTGTCGACTCATGAAGAAGTTCAAGTATCGACTCAAGGCCTGAGAACAAGAAAAATATAGAATAGTGTCAAACTAGAATTTTTGCCTTGAGTTGACCTACGTGTCGACTCAAGAGGTCGACTCATGATGAAGGGTCGACTCAAGAGATCGACTCATAAAAAAATTCAGGAAATTCAAGTGTTGATGCTTGGTGTAATGACTAGTTTTTCTAAAGTACAGAATTGACTCCAACTTGCTTCAAACAGTTAGTTTTTCATCCCAATGGTCATAAATGGTTATCTATGGGTTGCAGAGCTATATAAATACTAAAAATCAAATAGAAAAGTAATCCTTTGGTGAGATCATTGAATATCTTTAAGGATTCAAGAGTAGAGTGGTTCAAGCCTTCAAGCTTCCAAAGATAAGAGAGTGCATCCAAGTTCGCATCATCAAGCTACAATCAAAGGCTTTAATAACTTGAAGACAAGATCTTCATCAACATTCAAAGAGCTTTAAAGAGATACTTGCTTTATTTTAGAAAGCTTTATTGTATTCTTTACTTTCATTTTTACATTGTTGTATCAAAGGTTTTTGGTGAGCCTTAAAAAACTAAGAGATTTTTGGTGAGCCTTAGATAATCAAAGAGATTGTTGGTTAACCTTTGTGTAAAACCAACAAAGGCTGTTGGTGATCCCGTAAAACCAACATAGGTTGTTGGTGAGCCTGTAAAACCATCAGAGGTTGTTGGTTGCCTAAGTTAGAAAACCAACAAGGGGTTTTGACTGTGATCTCGAGAAAACAAGTTGGGTTTTGATTAGTGAGCCCGGAAAACTAATCGATTGTAATCTTGGTGATTATAATAAAATTTTCAAGAGAAACTTGGGGAGTGGATGTAGGTGCCTTGGAGTACACCGAACCACTATAAATTTATTATGTTTGTGTGATTGTTTTCTTTGTGCATTTACTTTATTAATTTTGCTGCATATTTTGAAGCACACAAACACTTTGAAAAATACAAGAATTTAATTACAATTAGCTCATACTTGTTTTATATCCATTTGAAATAGTTTAAATAATTTTATAAAATCCAATTCACCCCTCCTCTTGGTGGTGGGGACACCTGAGGCACCAGAATAAGACAGAGGCTTTTCAACCCTCTGTAAATTGATCAATAATTTATGAGTCCATCTGTAATAAGGGCTTAGCTCATCTGAGTCCATTTTAGTTGTTATTTGAGTTTTTTGAGTTGTTATTTCAGTTCTGTACTAGTCAGCTCATGTTGAGCTAGTTCAGTCCAATGCTGGTTAGCTCATGTTGAGCTAATTTTATTTTTTTTGAGTCCTATCCAAGCATACTGAAGACTCAAGACCACATCATACAAGTAAAGACCAAGTCCAACCAGATTGAAGACATAGAAGTTTAGCCCAAGTCCAACCCAGCTTGAAGATTTGAAGACCCCAGGAGGAAAATCAGAAACCCTGATTCCTTGCAGATGCCCTCCAAATGCCCAGATTTCCTTCCAGATGCCAAAATATATTCATAGACCAAGGCATCCATGATTTTAGAGGTCCATCTACATCTTAGCCCAAAGAAATCAAGCCCAGGCGCCAAGCCCAAGCCCCTAAGAAGCAAGATACCAGGAAATATTCCTGCTACCTGGCTACCAGGCCACCCCAGCTTCCAGAGGTTAAAACCCATGCACCCGGGCCCCTTTGGGTCGGCCCCTTACTGCTCTTAGAAGCCCAACACGCCCCCCTAGGTGTCCTTGGAGTGTTGGCCAAGTCAAGAGAGATTTTAGGGATTTTTTCTACCTAATGTTTCCTTATTTTCTAGCTAGGGTTTGAGAGGGAAAAAGATTCTCATGTAAAGACTAATGTGCCCTTACTTGAAGCCCAAGGTTAAGGGTCTATTTAAGGGACCCTAGCCTCTTGTATGAAGGGAGAATTTTGATGAATTAAAACCTTGAGTTCTTCTATTGAGATGTGTGATACCCTGCTGTGTGCATGAAGGGGTTTGTGAGAGTTCTTCTTCCCGGTGTTTGCAATCATCTTCCTGCTGCCAACAAACCCTCCAGATCCCTAGATGCCCACTCCAAAAGAAGCCTTCCCTTGATATTTTTCCTTTGTTTTCTTGTTCCTTTGTGAGTTTTCTAACCCCTGGCAGGTCGTTTACAGGTCCCCGAGTTCCTACGAATCCAACGACTCCAGCCAAGCCTCAATCGGATCACCGAGCAGAAAGCCGGGTATCCGCGGGTCTTTGGCTTGGTTTTCCAGGCTGCATCCGTCGAGGAACGAGAGACCCCTTCGCTGCAATCTTCACAGACATTGTCAGGTACACCCCTCTACCTCCAGTAGTTTTATTGTAGGAGAACTTGCCCTAACCGAGGCTTCTCAGCCCCGGCGGTCCTTCTTTGCTACTTTTCTAGGTCCTAATCTGCATGCTAATTTTCAAAAATTCATACAAAATTCCCTATAAATAATTTTGATCTGAAATTCGGGAATTAATCACCTAACTCAACATCTAAAATATACAAAAAAATTGCATGCATATTAGTCCCCCATCACTTGGGTTGCATCATCACTGGGCAATAATTGGTATCAGAGCATGGAACCCAAAATCGTTGGTATCTAAACTTGGTGCTTTGCAAAGAATCCAACAGTTTTCAGTTAAAAGATCATGGTAGCCCTAAAAGGTGCATGTTTTGCTATAGGATATGCAACTAATAGTGGTGCGAGCTTTTGGGAATTGTGTCCCAAAGCCAATCGCCTGGGTTGTAGGCGGTTGAGCTAAGTATTGTACTCTTTCTTTGAATTAATAAAATATTATTTTTGGCAGCTCATCACATATTGTATTTTCCTGAAATGAACTCTTTTCATGTGATGAAGTCCTTAGGACTACACTGACTTCGATACAGAGAGGATGTATCGAGTGGTCCTTAAACCTTGTTCATAACCAAAGGATAAATTGTACTGGACGTCAATATATCAAGTATAGGTTGTTGTAGTTCACATCATTTGGTTGTTCTCTTGACTAAATGAGTGTGGTGACACTGATGTAATCTACAAGTGGGATATGTGATATCTCATTGAACGTGACTCCGTGCAGCCCCTTTCTGCTAAAGGGATACTCATGATTGGATATGGGTATATATGTCCCTCCGACCTAAGCTCATCACGGTAGCTTACAAGCAACTCCCTGTGTTGTGGTGCCGGACTATCTAGATTTTTAATCCGGTGACAGAAGGTTTCTGGGTATAGCAAGTACTTGTGGAGCAGTGATGGACCAAGATGGAATTGACCTGTCCAAACAGTTTGGATTGAATGTCTCACCGTATCTCAATATAGCAAATCCTCGGCCGGGGTAGCCCTAGTGAAGAGTCACTGGGCTTGCAAGGTTGAGACATGTAGTGGACTGACTCTGTCTGGGTTGGCAGCCCAATCTCAGTCATCCTGAGCATTAGAGGTCAAAGGGATGAATTATACGGTAACCATATGCCAAGGGTTCGATAGTTTGTTCCCGCATCTTCGACCTATCCGGACGCCGGGACCCATTGCTAGATGGTTTCCTGTGCTGGTACTAGAATTATTCTAGTACTACCGTTTAGGTTCGAACCTATGAGGTCACACGCCACAGAGGATAACTCTCTGATCCGGATACCGATTACGATTGGAAATCGTCTCGGTTTTATGGTCACGGTATTTTTTTTGAGCACTCTTTTTCCCATCTTGCCCTTGTCTGCGTCAATAAGAAATTGTTCCGGGTTGACCAGCACTGCGCCAGGATTTTTCTGTATCAGTTTTGAACTGATTCAGAGTTCGTTTCGGCCTTCAATTGGTTGTGAACCAATTTTAATCCCTTGAACCAATTTTAATTGGGTTTGAACCGGTTCAGTTGGATTGAACCAAGAGTTTTAAAGGGGTTGACCGGTTTTGGTTGGACCGGTTTTGAACCAGTGGTTTTTTCTCCACTTAGACCATTTTACACGGTAAAATGTTGGGAGAAAAACCAAGCGTCCGAAGAAGGCAAATCATCGCTGGGCGTTGTCCCTTCCTCTCCTTCCACCCGCTGCCATTCCTCCTTGGTTAATTGCTGGTTTAATGTGGAGTTGGCAACTGCTGCCTCTTGGCCTCCCCGTCTCTCCACCTCCCTCTCTCCCTGCTGTCCTATATAAACTCCAGCAATCCCCTGTTTTAGGGTAGAGTTTTTTTTCAGCCGTGAAAACACCATGAATGAAGCACCTGGATGTTCTTTCTTTGAGAGGTTGAGAGACCCCCTGGTTGAGAGCTTAGAGTTTGCACTTATAGGCTGGGTTTTGGAGGGTGTGAGGGAGAGAAACTGAACTCTTTTCCCATTGTTTCTGGTGTTCAAAAAAATTCTGCACTATAGCAAAGAAATCTGCTGCTTCCTGTGACCGTGTTACTCACTTCAAGCGGCTAGCACCGCGTGTGGAGAGAGATCGGAGGGCCCTCGGCGTGTCTCCCCTCTAGAGGGAGTACTCTTCTACTCCTGAGAGCAAGTCTCATGAGCCAGGATCACCGCTGCAGCTCCAAACGCCGAGAAGATCACTGCTAGTTTTCTGCAACCAGAATTTTGGGCAGCAGGTTTTGGCCGAATTGTACATCGTTTACACTGACCTTTTCTTGCAGATTTTGATTGAAGATCGAAGAGCACTTGTCCACCTTGCTGCTGCTCAAATTTGGGAGTAAACGGAGGTCTGGAAGCCATCGTTCCGGCGACGTCTTTCAAGTTCAAAACAGAGTTTTCAATCAGCCCAAGGAAGAAGAAGACTGGAATAAGTTTATCCCACTTATTCCAGCCTATTCCAGGTTTATTCCAGAGTTATTCCAGGTGGAATAAAGGTATGGAAAATTATTTTTTTAATCATGCATGAATAGATTTATTTGTTTTATGTTTTGCAAATATTTTATATTATCAAACATGCCTTCATGCAACATGAATAGGTTAGGTTCTAGGCGGAGCAGTTTTCCGCTACACGGATTTTTTAAAAATGTTTTTAAAATCCTTTCTACTCCCGCAGCTGTTTGCATGCCTAGTGTAGGACCATGTTAAACCACCTGCATTGGTTTTCTTTCACGAGCACCAGGCTCAGGAAAGAGACTTCAATCGATACAAATTAGGAAAGATTTCCTATGGTTGGAAGATTGAGGGTTCGAGTCTTGTAATAAGTTTTATTTAAGTCTATTAGTCCTATATTTATTTCATTTTGGTAATTGAGTCCTGTATTTGCTTCAATTAAGTTCTTCATTATAATTGAGTCAAGGAGAGTCAGCCAAGACCAACTTGATTTCAGCATAATAAGTCCAATCTGGTTTCAAGCACAACAAGTCCAAATAAGGAAGGTGGGTGCATGGACCATGGGATCACCAACTTGGAATCCACTTCATCACTTCACTTTGCCACATCACCAAGACACCTCACCATTGATTGCCACCCAAGAGGAGAAGGAATTCAAATTCAAATGATTCCACATTTTCCTCCACAATAATCTCCCCTCTTCATGAAGATGCCCACTATTCTCTCCCCTCATTTTGTATTATTTGAATTTCAAGTTTTGAATTTCAAATGGCTTGATGGTCTATAAAAAAAGGCTCCAAACCTTATTGTAATCAATCATGAATTTTGAATAAATGAAGAAGAAGTTTTCTTGAAATTTTCCCTCACTTGAATGTTTGGTCCCTTGTGAGAAGGTGGGCGTGAGGCCTAGAGTATTCTTCCCCTTTCCAACTCTACTCATCCAACCTAGCTTCCTCCCATCCCTCTTAGTCCATTCGACAAACCAAAAAAGCACCTCCATTAGTCCACATCTCCTCCATTTCTTATGAATCCAATCATTCAAGGAGTCCTTCATAAGATCAAGCCAAGAGTTGTCATCCAAGAGAAGCCATAGAAGATCTACGCCAAGACTACTTCGAGCTTTCCTTCTTCATTTCAAAGATCCCTTCCCTCATTTCTCCATTTCAATCCTTGTCTCTAATCTCCCTTTCATCTCTTTGTTGAAGGATCCCCGAGCTTCCAGATTCCAAAGAAGAAGGTCTTCCGTGCCAAGAACTGGATACAAGAGGCTTTGCAACCTAGAGGAATCTCCATGTCATCTAGGAAACTTCTTCTTTGAGTGTTCCTAGTATTAAATCTATAAGTATTAATTACCGGGTAACCCTCTTTAGAATGGCTTTCATATCTGCAATTATTAGATTAACTAAATCCTAATCTGTGTGGTTTCTTAACCATGATGATCCTCCTCTTATTTTCTTTGATTGGTTTAATTTCTAGTCAAGTTTAATCTTTAGAATCCTATCATTGAATTCCTACTTCTTTACTTGAATAGCGACATCTATTTACTTCATCCCTCATTTAAATCATTACTGATTCCATTAAGAATGCATCATTTCATCATTGTCCCCCATCAAATAGACCACCATTTCTCAATGGCACTAATTACACTTTTTGGAAAACTTGCATGCACATCTATATTCAATCTATTAGTTATCATCTTTGGAAAGTTATACTTAATAGTCCTCATATTCCTTCCATTTTGGTTAATGGCATTTCTATTCCAAAGCTCGAAGAGGATTGGAATGAATATGACATTAAGCAATCTAAAATTAATGCTAAAGCAATGAACTTGTTTTATTGTGCATTGGACTCTAAATGAATTTAATAGGATCTCCACATGCATATTGGTGAAAGAGATATGGGACACACTTGAAATTACTCATAAGGGTACTCTACAAGTGAAAAATACTAAAATTAATATGCTTGTTCATTCTTTTAAAATGTTTGAAATGCTACATTTTGAATCTATATCTGATATGTATGCTAGATTTATGACTATTATTAATGAATTGAAAAGTTTTGGCAAAGTCTATACTAATACTGATTTGATGCGGGATGACTCTAAGATTACTAAATATCCAGGAAAAACTAGTAAAATATTTTTTTAATTTTTTTTATAATTTTTATTTGCAGGCTAAATTTCTAAAGTTAAGTAAAGACTAGCAGGATATTCAGCAATGCAAAGAATCATCATGATCGCAGGCATACTCATGCAAAATAATAAAAGTTAGGACTTGGGAATTTAGAAACTCCCACTTTAGGATAGCTTATCTTCAACAAATCAGATATCAAGAGAAGGGAAGGATGTTACCAGTCAGAGATTTGAAGAACTTTCGATGAAGAGATCATACTTTACTCTGATTGGAGCCTGGATGATGAAGCTCGGTTCCCTTTAATTTGATGATTGATTTGGGCAGTCCTGGAGGCAAGGAAAGCCTCCTATGGGGAGGTGAAATATCTCAGGGATCCTGCAAGCATCAAAGGTCAATCAAAATAGTAAGTAACAAAAGTAAAGAAAACTTGGGTTTGAAGGAAATCCGAATCAGGGTTTGAATGGCTGGCGGCTAGAAGCTTGATGAAGATCCTTTCTTGGGAGGCCTAGGGTTCCTTTCCTTTGAGCATGGTTGATCTCCTGGGATGCAGCAGAAGGCTAGAGCAGCAGGGTTCGGCCAAGCACAAGAAGACTCAAAACAAAGAACACCAACCACTCAACACTAAAACTTGAAGACAAACTTTTATCAGGATTTTATTTCATAAGAGATAAGTTATCATAAGAGGAAGAGGGGTGGGGTATTTATAGAGCTCCCATGCCCTCTCCTAACTAGGGTTACACTTAGGTTAGGACTAACCTCTCCTTAAGGTATTACAAGTCTTCTCCTAGTTAGATTACAAGTCCTTCTCCTAGATAGGTTTGAATTTCAAGTCTTAAAATAATTAGGAAAACAAATCCCAACAAGGTTAGGAACTTTGACTAGTCTTCTCCTTCTCCCTTCATGCTTTGACTTGGTCAACATGTGAGGATACCTACTCTTGCTTTGATTGGCATATGGGCTTCAAGGGGCAGTAATGGGCCGACTCCTCATGGGCTTGGGTAGCCTTGAATGGCTTGGGTGCATGGGCTTGGGCCTCCTAGAATTTGGGGTTTCCTATAGGGAATATTCTTGGAATAAAATGGCATCTTAGTTCTTATGGACCTGGGCCTTGAGTCTTCTTTGGGCTAGGGCATAGATGGATCTCCGGAATCAAGTGAGGCCCTATTCTAGGAATATTCTGTGGTTTCTGGAGTGAATATGGGCATCATGCAAGAATCTTGGACCCTAGGATGGCATACAAAGTCTAATTGGCTGAAGTAGGATCTTTTGGCTCCTAGATGAGGCATGGTGGAACTCCACAGTAGGGTATCATCTTCTCTTGTACAAAATTGAACTCTTACTAGACTTATAACTGAAGTACAGGACTCAATATACTGACTAGGGTTGAGGGTTGAGACAAATCAACTAACCTCAACTTATTACAAGACTCAATCTTAATTGATTACAAAATTGTGATACATGACTAAGGTTCTAAAATTAAAACCCTAATCAATAAACTATATGGGATCCAGTGATCTGTGTCTGATCCTAGTGTCCCCACCATGATTTGGTTAATAAAATTCTTAGATCTTTGCCAATATCATGGGATCCAAAGGTAATGGCGATCCAAGAAGCAAAAGATTTTGATACCCTACCTTTGGAGGAGCTTATTGGTTCACTCATGACCTATGAGTTGAATTTATGGCATAAAGAAGTGGTTGCTGATCAAGAGAAGAAAAAGATAATAGCCCTCAAGGCCAAAAAGAAATTCAAGGCAATGATGGCAACTTGAAGCAATAGTGAAGATTCTAGTTCGGAGGAAGAACAAGAGTTACCAATCTTTGCTTCATTGCAAATGAGGAAGAGGTATGTCTTAAAAATGAATATGATTTTATCTTTGATGAATTACATGATGCATTTAATGATCTTGTGCATGAATACAAAGTATTAAAAATTGAGCACAAGAAATTAAAAAGATATATAGATTCTTTTTCTCTTGAGAATGCTAATCTTGCCAATAAAAATTATGATTTAAATATAAAGATTGATATTTTAAAAATTAATTAAAATAATATTTCTAAAAAAAGAAATTTTAGAAAAAAAAAATTTTGATTTGAAAGTTATGCAATAAGTTCTCAAATAAGAAAATTATTTTATTAAATAAAATAAAAATTCTAAGAGGACCCAAGATTTTTGTATCAAATGATGAGCTTTTAAAAAAAATAAAAATCTTGAGTTGAAAAATAAGAATTTCTTTGTTGCTACTTCTTCCAATATTGCATGCTTTAAATATGAAAATTTTGGATGTAATGCATATCCTTGTAAATTAAAAAAAATTTGGGTTCCTAAAGGAACCATATTTACTAATCCTATAGGATCCAAGAAAGTTTGGATACCAAAGTTGTCCACTTAGTATATTTTGGAGGAATGTCTTGCAGCCAAAGAAAGGAAAACAATTGAATAGTGGCTGTACAAGACAACATAAAGAAGTGGACAATCTACATTTTGGACTAAATGGTAAATGAAGGATTATACATATTGGTAAATTCTAAACATTTTCTTCCATAATTGAAAATGTAGTTGAATATTTGTTATCAATGTTACATCAATTACTTTGAAAATTATTTTAAATGATTAATCAGAATCAAGTTTAGACTTATAGTCATTGGTTATGATCATA
The DNA here is from genome assembly GCA_021397845.1 of Areca catechu. NCBI lineage: Eukaryota > Viridiplantae > Streptophyta > Magnoliopsida > Arecales > Arecaceae > Areca > Areca catechu. The sequence continues at coordinate 10,194,021 of CM038048.1, forward strand.
AACTTTTTGATGTTGATGAATTTCATACTATCATAATTAAACTTGTAATTATAAGACCTTCACTTGATTTTGATTAATGTATCTTAAATTACTTCATAAAAAATATTTATAAAGTTGTATATTGCTTTGAAAATTATTTTAATTGATTAATTAGAATCAAGCTTAGACTAATAGTCATTTGTTGTGATCATGAACCTTTTGATGTTGATGGATTTCATGCACTCATGATTAAACTTATGATTATTAGACTTTCACTTGATTTTGATTAATATAGTTTTAAACTATTTCAAGTGAAATGTTATGATTTATGTGTTTTCATTTTTGGTATCTATGCTTAAGTTAGAAATGATTTGGATCAAGACTAGAACTGGTAGTTAAGGATTATATTTAAGAAGAAGGTATGCATATTGATAAATCCTTGCTCCAGTAGCTAGACTTGATGTTATATTATTTCTAGCATTTGTATGGATATCAAATCACTTTAAATAAATTTAAAATCATGCTAAAAGTTTTTAAATGATCAATCCATTATATTTTGAAAATCATGTATATCTTGAAAATTTCAAATCTTTGATTTCAGACTTAGTATGTATGTTCATATCTCAAATTATCTGAAATTATGATGCTTGTGCTTTCATATTTTATTCCTCAATGAATGCATATTTTTAAGGGGAATAATATTTAGGAAGAGCATTCAAAGATTTGTTGTCATATATGATGCTTTCAATATTTTCTTTGATATCATGCTTTACTTATATTGCTCCGATACTCCTCCTTAATATCAAATCCTTTTTGCTTGAGAGAAGTTACATTCAATTGGTATCAAGATTTATTTCATTAAGAATTTTAAAAAAACAAAAAGAAGAACTCCTAGTAACTGCTTCAGATTGGGTTAGTCACCATGGCCATCCGGTCATAAGAGCTAAGTAGGGTTTAAAGACCCTCTCTTCCCATTTATTGGGATCTCTTATGATGTGTTGGGGTGCCACTGTAGCCTTATCCCATGAACAAGTGAGGTGAATGGATTGTTGTCTTAATCATACCTTGGTTATGCATATTAGAGCTAATATACTTTGAATTATTTTTTGCATATGCATGTCATTTTTGTGGTATCATGTTCAATTGATATCATATTTAATTAGTATCATGTATTGATTTTGATGATTTACTTGCTATTCTTTCTACCTTTATTCCAATTTTGTATTGCCTTTCTCCCTTTTTTATGATGACAAAAAGAGGAAGAAATATGTTCAGTATGAAAAGAAAAAAGATATGATAAATATAAAAAAATTATAAGAGAAATGAAAGAAAGTGCAAAGGGAGAGAAGAAAGCAAAATGTTATAATCTTAAGGGAAGAATTAGTAAGAGAGAGAAAATTGAGAATTTTTGCATACTTTGAAAAATGTTTTGAAATCATATTTTGAGGGGGAGCTTGATACTCATTGATTTTGAGCTTACATGTTTATCTTATTGTTAATCTTTTTAAGTTTACCCTGTTCATATACTTAAAGATTTTGTCATCATTAAAAAGGGAAAGATTGTTGACTCTGATCTTGATTTTGATGATTGACAAAACACTTAAGTATATATGAGTACTAATTATATTTTTAAGTGTGTTTATCAGATCTTAGTACTTATCCATGTTGAATGAAGAAATACATATTTTCAGTTGAAGAAAGTCCTTAAATTAATGGAAAATCAAGTATATGGACTTTGGAATTGATATGCAAGAACTTGAAGAGGCTAAAAACCAATTTTAGAGAAGTTTTAGCAAGTTTCAGCACTGGCACAAGCAAGTGTTGACTCATGAAGAAGTTCAAGTATCGACTCAAGGCCTAAGAACAAGAAAAGTATAGAACAGTATCAAACCAGAATTTTTGTCTTGAGCTGACCTAAGTGTCGACTCAAGAGGTCGACTCATGGTGGAGTGTCGACTTAAGAGGTCGACTCATGAAAAAAATTCAGGAAATTCATGTGTCGACACTTGGTGTAATGGCTAGTTTTTCAGAAGTGCAGAATTGACTCTGACTTGCTTCAAACGATTAGTTTTTTATCCCCAATGGTTATAAATGGTCATCTATGGGTTGGAGAGCTATATAAATACCAAAAATTAAATAGAAAAGTAATCTTTTGGTGAGATCATTGAATATCCTTCAAGGATTCAAGAGTTGAGTGGCTCAAGCCTTCAAGCTTCCAAAGATATGAGAGTGCATCCAAGTTCACATCATCAAGCTACAATCAAAGGCTTCAACAACTTGAAGACAAGATCTTCATCAATATTCAAAGAGTTTCAAAGAGATACTTGCTTTATTTTAGAAAGCTTTATTGTATTATTTACTTTCATTCTTACATTATTGTATCAAAGGTTTTTGGTGAGGCTTAGAAAACTAAGAGGTTTTTAGTGAGCCTTAGAAAACTAAAGAGGTTGTTGGTTTGCCTTTGTGTAAAACTAACATAGATTGTTGATGATCTCATAAAACCAACATAGGTTGTTGATGATCTCGTAAAACCAACTTAGGTTATTGGTGAGCCTGTAAAACTATCAGAGGTTGTTAGTTAGCCTAAGTTTGAAAATCAATAAGGGGTTTTGATTTGTGAGCCCGTGAAAATAAGTTGGGTTTTGATTAGTGAGCTCGAAAAACTAATCGACTATAATCTTGGTGATTATAGTGAAATTTCCAAGAAAAACTTGGGGAGTGGATGTAGGTTCCTTGGAGTGCACCCAATCACTATAAATTTGTTGTGTTTGTGTGATTGTTTTCTTTGTGCATTTACTTTATTAATTTCGATGCATATTATTTTGCATCACACAAATACTTTGACAAAATATAAGCACTTAATTGCAATTAGCACATACTTATTTTATATCCATTTGAAATAGTTCAAATAATTATATAAAACCTAATTCATCCCCCCTCTTGGGTTGTATCATCATTGGGCAACAATAACCTAGAAAAACTTGATGCTAAATCTGATGAAGTAATCTTTCTTGGTTATTCAATCAATAGCAAAGCATGTAGAGTGTTTAATAAAAAAACTTTAACAGTTGAAGAATCTGTTTATATTATCTTTGATGAAGCTAACCCCTGACCTTCTAGAAAAGAAGAGTGTATAGACAATAATGCAGGTATAATTGATAAAGCAATGGAAGATATGAGCTTGAAAGATAAACCTCCTCAAGAAGTAGAAGAAATGGTAAGTAAAGATCATGGTGATCTTCCAAAAGAATGGAGGCATGTTACTTCACATCCTAAAGATTTAATCATTGGTGATCCCTCTCAAGGTGTTAGGACTAGGTCTTCACTTAGAGATGCACATGACTATTTAGCTTTTGTCTCACAAGTAGAACCACATAGTATAAAAGAGGCTGAAAATGACCCTAATTGGATGATGGCCATGCATGAAGAACTTAACCAATTTAAAAGAAACAATGTATGGACCTTAGTAAATAGACTCTCGGACCATCTTGTTATAGGAACCAAATGGATTTTTAGAAATAAGGTAGATAAAAAAGGAAATGTAATTAGAAATAAGGAAAGATTAGTGGCAAAAGGATATAATCATGAAGAAAGAATAGATTTTGATGAGACCTATGCACCCGTAGTAAGACTAGAAGCCATTAGACTATTACTTGCATTTGCTTGCTACATGAATTTCAAACTATCTCAAATGGATGTAAATAGTATATTTTTAAATAATTTTATATCAGAATAAGTTTTTGTACAACAACCACCAGGTTTTGAAAGTCATACTTTGACAAATCATGTTCTCAAACTCAATAAAGTATTATATGGATTGAAACAAGCACCTAGAGCCTGGTATGATAGGTTAAGCAAGTTCTTAGTTGAGAATAATTTTGTTAGAGGTAATGTAGATACAACTTTATTTATCAAAAAGAAAGAGAATGTTATATTAGTTATACAGATTTATGTAGATGACATCATTTTTGGTACAACTAATGAGAATCTTTGTAAAGAATTTGCTAAGTTAATGCAGGGTGAATTTAAGATGAGCTTAATGGGTGAACTAACTTACTTCCTTGGACTCCAAATTAAGCAAACAAGAGAAGAAATTTTTATCAACTAAGCAAAGTACATTAAGGAAATCATTAAAAAGTTTGGTATGGAGTCATCTAAAAAATGAGCATACCCATGAGCCCTACATGTATATTAGATAAAGATGAAGATGGCAACAACATTGATCAACATCTTTATAGAGGTATGATCGGATCACTATTGTATTTAACTGCTAGGAGGCCTGATATCTTGTTCAGTGTATGAATATGTGCTAGATTTCAATCAAATCCTAAAGAATCGCATATAATTGCTTTTAAAAGAATTATAAAATATCTTAAAGGAACAAGTAATCTTGGTCTATAGTATTCTAAGCAATCTTCATTAAATTGAATTGACTTTTCTGATACTGATTATGGTGGATGTAAAATTGATAGAAATTGCACTAGTGGCACATGCCAATTTCTAGGGTTGAACTTAATTACATGGCACTATAAGAAACAAAACTCAGAAGCACTATCTACTACTAAGGCAGAGTATGTGACTGCAGGGAGTTATTGTGCACAGGTGTTATGGATTAAGCAATAGTTAGAAGATTTTGGTATTATTCAATCTAAAACTCCTATCAAATGTGATAACACAAGTGCTATTAATCTAACAAAGAACCCAATTTAGCATTCAAGAACAAAGCACATTAAAATTAGACATCACTTTATTAGGGATCATGTACAAAATGATGATATTGAACTTGAATTCATTTCAACTGAAAATCAACTTGCTGACATCTTCACTAAGCCACTTAATAAAGAAAGATTTGATATGATTAGAAGTGAATTAGGTTTGTGTGATCCTCTTTAAAAACTTTGACCTAATTTCTTTTAAATTAAGAAAAATTATCTAGAAGACCTCCAATATCAATTTAAGGATAATGACCACCTTATCTAGTGTGCTACTATCCTTAGGAATCTTTTTGCTAGTTTTTTAGAGCTTTTTCGAGCATTCTTGCTCGAGCCGACTCGATCTGACAAGGCTTTAGCCGAGTCGACTCGATTGTTGGCTTAGGGCTTTTTATATATAATCTGTAAGTCTGTGCTAGGGTTTGCTTTTACTATTGAACCTTGACCAAAACCCCAAAAACTCTTTCGAACTTGAGAGACCTCTCCTCCCTTTCCATTTTCCTTGTATTTCCACTTCCTTCCCTATTTGTTTTCCATGATGGCTCCCAAAAGGGCAGTGAAGAAGCGCTCTCATCCAGTCGACTCGAGTGCCCACAGGGAGAGAAGAAGTAAGAGAAGAGAAGAGGAAGATTTTGAAGAAATGGAAGAATTAGAATCACCTTCTCCACCAAGGCAAGTTGTTTCTATGGCGAATCGTCCAATCACAAGTGGAAAAAGGATCGTTTTCACATTTTTAGAAGGATTGGGTGTAAGAATTGGAGATTGGATTGAAAAACAAGGCTGGACCTTCTTTTGTTTTCTAGATACCCCAACCTATCCTTATTTAGTAAGAACTTTCTTTGAAAATCTTACTCTTGGTGAATACCATATTAAGTTAATTGTGAAAGGAGTAAGAATTTTGGTGGATGGAGAGAAGCTGAGTAATATTCTACAGATGCCCATAGATGGTACAAATCATTTGGTATTAAAGAATAAGCAGAGAGCACTAAGATTGGTTCTAGAGAGATCAGATGTAGTACTATAAAGAATGTTCAAGCCAATATGCTCTCACTGGAAATGTGGTGTTGCTTCACAACATCATTAGTCGGATCTTCCTGCCTAGGACCGATCGCTTTGACTGGGTGGGCAAGTGGGATCTAGTTTTCATGCGACATTTGATTGAGGGGGAGGCCCTCAATCTACCCTATATTATGATTGTTCAGATGAGAGAGGCAGCAAGGAAGGTAAAGGCATGCCTACCCTATGGCATTGTCTTTGCGTTGCTATTTCAGGATGCCGAAACTGACCTTACAAGTGAGTATGGCAGACCCCTTCACCATACAGATACCTATTCGGCAAAATCCCATCAAAGGCTGGGATACCATCTGGTAGAAGGAATTTGGTTGAAAAGGATATCTGGTCAAAGGGTTGCTAGTTCTTCTGATAATGATGATGATGAGCATGAGGAGCAGACTGAGCTTCCAGCTGGTGACACTGATGCTACTACAGCCAGAGATGATGGTACACATGCTGATTTTGATGAGCAGGGTTAGACATAGAGAGTGCCTAACAGTCCCAAGACATCTCCTGGACCTTCTACTGGACCTACTCCTGGACCTTCGATTATAGCACCATCAGCTTCGCAAGCCTTTATAGCCCAGTAGATCAGACTTCTCTCAGAGTCCCTAACGAGCTCCATTAGTTTGATGTTTGGAGAGCTATGCCAGATAGTTGACACTGGTCTACAGGACATCAGGGCATAGCTAGGGCAGTTGACCACCAGGATCGAAGCTGTAGAGAGCAGATCACATCAGCAGGAGGATATCCATTATACTATCAGAGAGCTGCATGTAGACTTTGGCAGACTAAGGGGAGCTATAGACAGTTTCAGGGCACAATAGGCTATGGAGATGCAGGGCATGCAGAGAGGACTGGAAGGTCTTAAGGATGAGCTCCACGCTGTTTGGTTACATCTATATAAGCTTACATCCACTGCTGAGGCTTCTTCAGCTCAAACCTCCAGGGAGCCACCAGCACACCCACCATCACCACCAACTCAGCCACCACCTTTTGTACCTCCTGAATTGTTTAATCCAGACCTATTTCTTTTATATTACCTACTGACCCTTTTATGCCTTCTAGAGTTAAAGTAGAACCTACTCCATCTAAGGCCAAACCAAAATCTTGGGGTAAACAAAAAGCTAGGACACCTAAGGCCCCTACAAGAACTAGATTTAGAGACCTTATATTTAAACCATTAAAAACTAAGACTTCAGATAATGTACCAGATGTAGGTTCCTCCTCTAGTAAGGAAGAACACTAGATTGTATCTTTAAGATTGTATATTTTTATCTTTTGAATGTATTGCCTTTTGATGTAATGAACTATCTTTCAAAAGTAATGAAATGTCTAATTTTCTGAATCATTGTGTACATTAAGATGATTGTCTTATTCCTACAACTTATTACTTTCTTGAATGATCTCAATGTTTAACCTAATAGGGGAGAGAAACTTCACTTGAATTTTTATGAAAAATTTCAACATAAAAAATTCTATGAGAAAATGAAATTATCTCAAACAATATTATCATTATTCTTACTCTTTTAAAAATAATATGCTTTTTAAAAACCTTTTTGATTAATGATAAAAAGGGGGAGTATTTGATGTGCATGGAAATGAATTGGCATATTGATGTGTAAAAATGTATAAATTTTGCTTATATTGAATCATCTTGCTCTATACTCTAATTTGATCATATCTTGACCAAACTTGATTCATTCATATCTCTAATTGCCAATATAATAGCTCTGATACATTCTGAATACCTTTGATGCTTTTTATAATAACTCTGATGCAAACTAGATATTATAGATTTGACATTTGTTTAACTCATCTCTAATATTCTCTGATACATAAGCTCTGACACATTTTGTGCTTTTACTCAGATACATTCTATCTTGGAATTTCTCTAAGCTCTGACATCTTTCTTGATTTTAATTCATGATAGGCAAAAGCAGATTTTGATCTAAAATTTACTCTGGTACATATTGGATTTAATTCAAAAGTTTTGATACTTTGATGATAAGCCTTGATACTTTCAATATATTAGTGATACTTGTTGATACACGTGAATACATCTCAATATGATAGTCATATACAAGTTACTCTGATACATTTATTGAAATCTGAAAAGTTTTTCCATGCCCAATGTTTTGTCATCATAAAAAAGGGGAAGATTGTTGACCCATGGAATGATTTTGATGACAACCAAACATTGGAGCATGTATTTGTTTACTAACTCTATATCAAGTGTTCTCAAAGTTTTTGTAGGATGATGCCATTGAACAACCCTACTTCCTACAACATGGTAGTATGTTAAGTCTATTTTTGTTAAAAGTTCATGTAAAGAAGAGCCCCCTAGTAAAATCAATTATTTACTCCTATAAGAGGGCTACTTCTATGTACTTCTAAGTTTAATTGTCTCAAGTTCTATCTTTGAATGAGTTGGAAAGCCTTTGAGTTGTTTGGATGCAATTGGAAGAAAGTCTGGACAAGTTTGACAAGCTATGGATTAGAGCTGACTCAAAGAATTAGAGCCAACTCGAAGTCTGGCATTTCACACTATGATATGGCTACATCACTGACGTGGAACGTGTGTCAGGTCCAGCTGGACGCCGTTGGTGCCACATGGATTTTTCTTTCAAAATTCCTTCTCCTCCGCCAGGTGGCGCCCCAAGATGGGTCCACCTCTACCGAGGTCGAGCGGAGCTTTCCTGCTCCTTTGCCAGGTGGTGCCCCAAGACGGGTCCACCCCGGTCGAAGTTGAGCACTTCTCTGCCACTACGCCAGGTATCCACCCAGGAGGGGTCGACCTCGGCCGAAGCTGGCGGCCCCTTGCTCCCTCGCCAGGTGGCACCCCAAGATGGGTCCACCTATGCCGAGGTCGAGCCGGGCCCTCCTGCACCTCTGCCAGGTGGTGCCCCAAGATGGGTCCAGCTCGACCGAATTCGAGCACCTCTCTGCCACTCCGCCAGGTGTCCACCCAGGAGGGGTCCACCTCGGTCGAAGCTGGTGGCCCCTTGCTCCCTCACCAGGTGGCACCCCAAGATGGGTCGACCTTTGCCGAGGTTGAGCCGGGATGTCCTGCTCCTTTGCTAGGTGGCGTCCCAAGACGGGTCCACCCCAGTCGAAGTCGAGCACCTCTCTGTCACTTCGCCAGGTGTCCACCCAGGATGGGTCAACCTCGACCGAAGCTGGTGACCCATTGCTCCCTCGCTAGGTGGTAACTAAAGACGGGTCCACCCCTGCCGAGGTCAAGTCGGGCCCTCCTGCTCCTTCGCCAGGTGGCACCCCAAGACGGGTCCACCTCGGCCAAAGTTGCGCACCTCTCTGCCGCTCCGCCAGGTGTCCACGCAGGAGGGGTCCACCTCGGCCAAAGCTGGCGGCCCCTTGCTTCCTCGCCAGGTGGCACCCCAAGATGGGTCCATCTCTGCCGAGGTCGAGCCGGGCCCTCCTACTCCACCAGGTGGCACCCCAAGATGGGTCCACCTTGGCCGAAGTCGAGCACCTCTCTGCCACTCCGCCAGGTATCCACATTGGAGGGGTCCACCTCGGTCAAAGCTAGCAGCCCATTGCTCCCTCGCCAGGTGGCACCCCAAGACCGGTCAACCTCAGCCGAGGTCAAGCCGGGCCCTCCTGCTCCTTCGCCAGTTGGCGCCCCAAGACGGGTCCACCCCGGTCGACATTGAGCACCTCTCTGCCACTCCGCCAGGTATCCACCTAGGAGGGGTCCACCTCAGCCGAAGCTGGCGGCCCCTTGCTCCCTCGCCAGGTGGCACCCAAAGATGGGTCCGCCTCTGCCAAGGTCAAGCCGAGCCCTCCTGGTCCTTTGCCAGGTGGCGCCCCAAGACGGGTCCACCTTTGCTAAGGTCGAGCCAGGCCCTCCTGCTCCTTCTCCAGGTGGCACCCCGAGACGGGTCCACCTCGGCCAAAGTCGAGCACCTCTCTGCCACTCCACCAGGTTTCCACCCAGCAGGGGTCCACATCGACCGAAGATGGCGGCCACTTGCTCCCTCACCAAGTGGCACCCCAAGACGGGTCCACCACTGCCGAGGTCCAGCTGGGCCCTCTTGCTCCTTCACCAGGTGGTGCCCAAAGACGGGTCAACCTCGGTCGAAGTCGAGCACCTCCTTGCCACTCTGCTAGGTGTCCACCCAAGAGGGGTCCACCTCAGCAGAAGCTGGCGGCCCCTTGCTCCCTCGCCAAGTGGCACCCCAAGATGGGTCCACCACTATCGAGGTCAAGCCGGGCCCTCCTGCTCCTTCGCTAGGTGGTGCCCCAAGATGGGTCCCACCTCGGCCGAAGTCGAGCACCTCTCTGCCACTCCGCCAGGTGTCCACCCAGGAGAGGTCCCCGTCGGCCGAAGCTGGCGGCCCCTTGCTCCCTCGCTAGGTGGCACCACAAGACGGGTCCACCACTGCCGAGGTCAAGTCGGGACTTCCAGCTCCTTCGTCAGGTGGCGCCCCAAGACGGGTCCAGCTCAGCCGAAGTCGAGTACCTCTCTACCACTCCACCAGGTGTCCACCCACGAGGGGTCCACCTTGGCCGAAGCTGGCGGCCCCTTGCTCCTTCGCCAGGTGGCACCCCAAGGCGGGTCCACCTCTACCGAGGTCGAGCCGGGACCTCCTGCTCCTTCACTAGGTGGCACCCCAAGACAGGTCCACCGTGGTCGAAGTTGAGCACCTCTCTGCCACTCCGCCAGGTGTCCACCCAGGAGGGGTCCACCTCAGCCGAAGCTGGCGGCCCCTTGCTCCCTCGCCAGGTGGCACCCAAAGATGGGTCTACCTTTGCCGAGGTCGAGCCGGGCCCTCCTGCTCCTCTACCAGGTGGCGCCCTAAGATGGGTCCACCTCTATCGAGGTCGAGCCGGGCACTCCTGCTCCTTCCCCATGTGGCACACCGAGACGGGTCCACCTCGGTCGAAGTCGAGCACCTCTCTGCCACTCCGCCAGGTGTCCACCCAGGAGGGGTCCACCTCGACCGAAGATGGCGGCCCCTTGCTCCCTCACCAGGTGGCACCCCAAGACAGGTCCACCACTGCTGAGGCCCAGCTGGGCCCTCCTGCTCCTTCACTAGGTGGTGCCCCAAGACAGGTCCACCTCGACCGAAGTCGAGCACCTCTCTGCCACTCTACCAGGTGTCCACCCAGGAGGGGTCCACCTCGGCCGAAGCTGGCGGCCCCTTGCTCCCTCGCCAGGTGGCACCCCAAGATGGGTCCACCATTATCGAGGTCGAGCCGGGCCCTCCTGCTCCTTCGCCAGGTGGCGCCCCAAGACGGGTCCACTATAGGGTTCGGTGACAAGGCGGAAACATAGATTTCAAAATTTTTATCTTTATGAAATCTTCACCAAACCCTTAACCTATGATCTCCTTAAAAGAATTAAAACATATAACATGTATATATAAGATTTAAACTCATATTAAAGTACTAACCTGTATTGCTAAAATCCAAACTTTAAATCTCCACCAGGTGCCCAAATGTTCACCCTCCAATGGTGATCCACATAGAAAAAGTTGAAGACTACAATTTCTTGTTCTTGGCTCCTCTTCTTGAATTCTTTTTCAAGAATTCAATTCTTGGACTTTTAGGCTGAAATTTTCTTTCTTGAAAATTTCTTTTCTTCCTTCTTTCCTCTTCTTGAATTCTTTTCTTGAATTCCCTTTCTTGAATTCCTTTTCTTGAATTGAATTGGAAGAAGAAATTAAGACAAGTAAAGTCTTAATTCAAGAAAGAAAAGAAGAAGAACAGGTCCTTCCTTTTCCCTTTCTTTTACCGTTCAAGACCTTCCTCTTATTCTTGTTTAGGGTCAGAGTTTCAACAGAGATTATCTTTGTAAGGGAAACAATACCCAACAAGCATAAAGAGAAGGAGTATTCCAGAGAGGAGGAGAGGAATATGATCTCTGTATTTGATTATCTAAAAAAAACCCCCGAGAACCCAAACCCTTTTATAGATTTCAGAGGGGCATTTTCTCAAAACATCGCAACCCTCTGAAACCCCAGGAATCATGATCCCTCATTCCTCACGCATCCCCTCAACTAAAAATCATGATTCTCTGATTTAATTTTGTTTTTCCGACGAGGACTCTCAGAAAAACTTCAAGAAGAATCACGACTTTTGAAGACGGACTTGCGACCGAAAAACGACGGATCTTTTTTCTTAATTTTTCTGGCCATCAAATCCAAATCCAAGGACATCAGATAAGGATCCAAATCTCCCCCTTTTCTTGATTTTTTTTTGATGGAATTTCCTTCCCATGCACGTGAAGAGGAGTCCACACGCGTGTGGACTCTTCTTCTTGGCGCACGCGGGTGAGGAAGGGTGTGGGTGGCTTGGAGAGAGAGTCTCAGTGCACTTGATTCACTTGGGTTCAGCCATGGGTTAGCCCAATGTCCTAAAATTTAAATTAGACCTTAATCTGGTTCAATTAGAACCCAATTAAGCCCAATTCGGAACCAAATTCGAATCTAATTCGAATAGAAATTTGGTCTACAACACATGCTAGTGTGTTTATCCTGCAAACATGATTTAATTTCAAATTAAATCCTTCATCAATTCTCTTTTGTGTGTGACCCATTGGGTTCCACACCTAGCCAGCAGTAGGTCCGAGTGCTATTTGACTTAATTCTATTAGATCTCAACTAAGCCGATTTAGGTCAACTTAAACTAGCTCGACTCGGTCAATTAGAATCTAATTCTAATTAACTAATTTGAATTACCATAATTCAATCATATTCCTACAAGACAAGATTGACGTCTAGCAACGTGTCATGTCTACCCGGAAGATGTGGAATTTTGGTGGAATTACCAAAATACCCTTCAGTGGTGAGTTACCGGGCAATTCAGTCCTTCGATCAACTTGCATCCCGAATATGATTATGAATATGGATACTTGTCAAATCCAATTTCATATTCATCCCTAGCTCAATCTTTATAATGATGATTCATTAATGAACCATTAGAAATTAACTCTAATGTTCATACTTTGATCAAAGATTTCCTGAATCCATCATTTGATCAAAATTAGCTGGATGCAATTCCCTCTTACTAGGGCTGATCAATTCCTTGTTGACCTACTCACAACCTCCATATACAATCCACCATACCCAGTATCACCTCATGCATGACTCAGTGTCATGATTGATTGCGAACCAAAGTATGGATTCATATATATAAGGTACCATGGTAGTCTCAGGTCAAAGGACCACATGCACTACTCCCACTTTGAGAATTATCTATTGACAAACATATAAGGTTCCATTAGATATTCTCAATCTAGATCAATTCAATGAACTCATTCTCTAATGAACACTCACATCCTAGTATTAGTGTCAAACACAAGTGACTTTGAGATCAGTCACCCTCATCACAAAGCATATATAGGATGTGCTGGTCTTGCCGGAAATATTGATCCCCAACTCAATGTCCCATCGACCAGGAATATTTTAGATTAGGGTTTTAAGGCTTTAGGTCTCACTGGTATGATCTCATCATAACCCTAGAACCATAGCCCTAATCTATGGGGTTCATCATATAATCATAAAGACACAGCGTATGATGAAAATAATGCCTTTATTATAATAATGTCAATTCATTGATTTTGGGATCGAAATACAATATTTCAATTGGCTTTCAGGGCACAATCTTTCATCCACCTCGGCCGAAGTCGAGCACCTCTCTGCCACTCCGCCAGGTGTCCACCCAGGAGGGGTCCCCCTTGACCGAAGCTGGCGGCCCCTTGCTCCCTTGCCAGGTGGCACCCCAAGATGGGAACACCATTACCGAGGTCAAGCCAGGACTTCCAGCTCCTTCGCCAGGTGGCGCCCCAAGATGAGTCCACCTCGGCCAAAGTCGAGTACCTCTCTGCCACTCCGCCGGTGTCCAACCATGAGGTGACCAACTCGGTCGAAGCTGGCGACCCCTTGCTCTGTCGCCAGGTGGCACCCCAAGATGGGTCCACCACTGCCGAGGTTGAGCTGGGCCCTCCTGCACCTTCGCTAGGTGGCATCCGAAGACGGGTCCACCTCGACCGAAGTCGAGCACCTCTTTGCCACTCCGCCAGGTGTCCTCCCAGGAGGGGTCTTCCTCGACCGAAGCTGGTGGCCCCTTGCAACCTCATCAGATGGCAGGCCAAGATGGGTCCACCTCTGTCGAGGTCGAGTCGGGCCCTCCTGCTCCTTCGCCAGGTGGCACCCCAAGACGGGTCCACCCCGGCCGAAGTCGAGCACCTCTCTGCAACTCCGCTAGGTGTCCACCCAGGAGGGGTCCACCTCGACCGAAGCTGGTGGCCCCTTGCTCCCTCACCAGGTGGCACCCCAAGATGGGTCCACCACTACCGAGGTCAAGCCAGGCCCTTCAGCTCATTCCCCAGGTGGTGCCCCAAGACAGGTCAACCTCGACTAAAGTCGAGCACCTCTTTGCCACTTCGCCAGGTGTCCACCCAGGAGGGGTCCACCTCGGTCGAAGCTAGCGGCCCCTTGCTCCCTTGCCAGGTGGCACCCCAAGATGGGTCCACCACTGTCGAGGTCGAGCCGGGCCCTCCTACTCCTTCGCCAAGTGGCACCCCAAGATGGGTCCACCTCGGTCGAAGTCGAACACCTCTTTGCCACTCCGCCATGTGTCCACCCAGGAGGGGTCCACCTCGGTCGAAGCTGGCGATTCCTTGCTCCCTCGTCAGGTGGCACCCCAAGACGGGTCCACCTCTTCCAAGGTCGAGCCGGGCCCTCCCTCTCATTCGCTAGGTGGCGTCCCAAGATGAGTCCACCCCGACCGAAGTCGAGCACCTCTCTGCCACTCCGCCAGGTGTCCACCCAAGAGGGGTCCATCTCAGCCGAAGCTGGTGGCCACTTGCTCCCTCGCCAGGTGGCACCCCAAGACGGGTCCACCACTATCGAGGTCGAACCGGGCCCTCCTGCAGTTTCGCTGGGTGAAGCCCCAAGACGGGTCCACCTTGGTCGAAGTCGAGCACCTCTCTGCCACTACACCAGGTGTCCACCCAGGAGGGGTCCATCTCGAACGAAGCTGGAGGCCCCTTGCTCTCTCGCCAGGTGGCACCCCAAGATGGGTCCACCTCTGTCGAGGTTGAGCTGGGCCCTTTTGCTCCATCGCCAGGTGGCACCTCAAGACGGGTCCACCTCGACTGAAGTCGAGCACCTCCCTGCCACTCCTCCAGTTGTCCACCCAGGAGGGGTCCTCCTAGGCCGATGCTAGCAGCCCCTGCTCCTTTACCAGGTGGCACCCCCTGACGGGTCTACCTTGGCCGAATCAGCCCTACTCTACAAAGCCTCGGGAAGGTAGAGACACGGGCTACGAGGTCGCCACTAGAGCCGACGCATGCCGCACCCCGTACCAGGTGCCAGTATGGCCTACAGTGATATGCGAAACCTCGTTTACATCAGTTAAACAGGGCCCTGTAATCGAGGAATGAAATCCTTGCGGACAGGAGCCTAAAACGGCTAGAAGCCCAACATGAACGCCCCGAAAGGAAAACTCCCGCACTTGGCCCAAGGTCTTGCCAGTCTTTCCCCCTTTCGTGACACACGACGGATGAGGCATGCCAGTCACTTAACTCCCGGGCTTGAAGGAGAAGGAGGGGGGAGGATCCAGAGATCTCGGGGAGCCCCTAGGAGGGGATGTGGATTGAAGGCAGTCCGGTGGTATAAAAGGGATGGAGAAAGTGGATGGAAAGGTAAGTGGAAAGAGGGTGAGAATATCGAGAGAACGATCCGGGAACCCCCAAGAAGTCCTCAGGCATGAGCTCGGTGATCCCAGCGCAGGAAGCTGGGCTTCAACCCCTCTCTTCCCTACACTTCTTTCATCTACATCTCCTCTAAGCATGAGAATCCTTCGATAACCCACCTTAGAGGTCCTGTTCCATCTTGCCGCTCTCTAACTTGACCGTCAGAGTGCCCCCGCCGGAGTCCCCGGCCCGGGTCTCTGACTTTGTTTTGCAGGTCCGGAAGCTTGGGGATCTCGAGGTGAGAGAGTCCGAGAACTGGTGCCAGCTCACGAGCTACAGGCCACCATGATAAGATTGGCAACAGATTGGCATGCCAGGTAGGGGGGTAGAACAGCAACCCTTGCACAAGCAAGCTCTCAGTTGGTGAAAGCGTGCTCCAACCATGGTGGTGACGCGTGGGCACGAAGCATCCACCAGCCAAGCAGGAGAGGTTCCTTCTCCCCAGGGGCCACGCAGCCCACAGAGGGAACTTCCTGCTCCTCCTCCTCCTCCTCTACTGTCCTCGGTGGACGATCCTTTCACAGTCATCATCCAGTAGCTGCAAACTCTGACTATTGCTGTGCGGCAACTGCAGCACCAGCAGCGCTCCCGGCCACCCAACCCTAGCCAGGGACCCCTGCGGCCCAAGCCACATGCCCTCACGGCCCGAGCCACAGGCCCTCGCAGAAGCCTGCACTCCATCCAAGGTAGGCCTTCCCATCCGCGGGTAGTTTCCAATCTCCACGGGAGCCACCAAACTCCCGCGAAAAAAAACCACTCCACTTCGGCAGATCACGATAGTCGATCCCCGGTCGATGATGTCGAAGCAGTATGGCATAGCGGGTGCCATCGAGGCAAGGCCCCTCGCTGAGATCGATCGGCTCCTCCTTCTCCAGCAGCCTCAGTGGAAGATTCCACTGATGAGGCCATCACGTGCCAGGCCGAGAGGCGACTGGAGGAGCACAAGCACAAGTTAGTGGAGTTCTCCCGCAGCTTTGTCGACATGTAGCACTCCCCAACCGATGCAGCGGGCTACAATGCCCAACCACCATTCTCCCAGGAAATCCAAGAGGAACCGATCCCGAATCGGTTCTGCATGCCTCGGGTGGATCCCTACGATGGGACCACCGACCCCTTGGACCACTTAGAGAGCTATAAAGCTCTAATGAGGGTCCAAGGAGCGACGGATGCTCTTTTGTGCATTGCCTTCCCAGCCACTCTCCGAAAGGCTGCTCAAGTTTGGTTCACCGGTCTCGAGTCGGAATCCATCAGCTCCTTCCATCAGCTGGAAGGAAAGTTTGTGGCACACTTCGACGCTTGCTGAAAGGTGCCAAGGGAGGTAGATAGCCTCTTCTCTATCCGCCAGCAAGACTAGGAGCTACTGCAGGATTACGTCACCCGCTTCAAGACTGTCGCCCTAGAAATTTATAGCCTAGACGAGCCCGTCACCATGCTGGCATTGAAGCGTGGGCTCAAGACCTCCCGTCTGACATATTCCCTGGACAAGAAGTCCCCCAAGATGTATTCTGAGCTCCTCCTCTATGTCCACAAGTACATCCAAGCTGAGGAGGCTGACTGGACCAAGCGAAAGCTGGACGGGAAGCCTTCAAAGAAGCCTACCCCAAGAGATGTCCCTGGAACCCAGAGGCCTGGACCACCTGCGGACTTCCGTCCAGGTCCAAAGCCGAAGAATGGTGCTGCCCCGGAGAGGACCTTCACCCCTCTCCTTGCTCCTAGAATGAAGATCTCATGAAGATTGAGGGTGAGCACTACCTCCGCCGACCTCTTCCTCAGAACCCAAGGAACATCCGTGACAAGACAAAGTATTGTCAATTTCACCGCGAGCATGGCCACGACACGGAGGAATGCGACAATCTGAAGCGGGAGATCGAGGAGCTGATCAAGAGGGGCTACCTCAGTAAGTTTGTGAGGAATGAGGCCCCGACGGAAGGCCAACCGCTCGCAGCCCTTCCCCCCATCCCTGCATTTGACAACCACCCAACGGAAAAGCTGGTGGGCATGATCTCTTGCGGGATAGGGCATGCGATGAAGAGAGCCCGGGAGGTGGGAGATCTAGAGAATGTACTTCCCTATGAAAAGGGGAATTAAAATGAAAATGTAAACAATGATGCGGTGGTGGTCGAGATGACCATCGCTAAGCGTCCTGTACATCACATTATGGTGGATAGTGGGAGCTCTACTGACATACTTTTTTATGATGCTTTCTCTCAAATGAATTTGTCTCATGATCACATAAAGCCGGTGCACACCCCTCTTGTGGGCTTCACCGGAGATTCAATGGGGGTCGAAGGAGAGATCACACTCCCTGTCACCGTCGGATCCCCATCTCGGCAGAGTACGGTCATTATGCCATTTACCATCGTCAGGCTCCCATCGCCTTACAATGCTATCTTAGGCCATCCAGGGCTCAACCAGCTGAACGCAGTTATTTCCACCAAGAGGTTGCTGGTGCAGTTCCCTACCGCCTCTAGGATGGGAGTAATGAAAGGGATAGCCCAACCCGTTCCACATTGTTTGCAGACGATCCTAGGGGCCCGGAGTGCCGAGGTTGGTTCCGACATCGATGACCTCAATTTAAGAGTGCAAGATCCCAGGGGAGGCCCCGTGGAATGCTTATTGATATATCCCCTCGGCTTGGACCCTCAGAAGATGGTGCAGATAGGAGCCCAGCTCCCGGAAGAAGAACGTACTCGTTTGCTAGAATTCCTCTGGATGAATGCCGACGTGTTTGCCTGGTCTACTGCTGACATGCCGAGTATCCCCTCAGAGGTCATCACCCATCAACTAAAGATTAATCCGAGGTGTCACCCAGTCCACCAGAAAAAGAGAAGTTTCACTGCAGAAAGACAGAAGGCCATCAATGAGGAGGTAGAGAAGCTTCTTGCCACCGGCTTTGTATGAGAGGTACAGTATCCCAGTTGGCTGGCGAACGTGGTGATGGTGAAGAAGAGCAACGGCAAGTGGAGGATCTATGTGGATTACACCAACCTCAACCGAGCTTTCCCAAAGGATAGTTTCCCTCGTCCGAAGATCTATCAGCTCATGGACACCACTTCGGGACATCGCCTTCTCTCTTTTATGGATGCCTTCTCCAGATACAACCAGATCCGAATGCATCTAGAGGACGAGGAGCACACCGTCTTCGTCACTGACCGTGGAACCTACTGCTATAAGATGATGCCGTTTGGCCTCAAGAACGTAGGTGCCATGTACCAACGTCTGGTCAACAAGGTCTTCAAAGATCAAATTAGCCACAATATGCAGGTGTATATGGACGACATGCTGGTGATGAGTAATCCAACTTCGGACCACGTCGACGACCTAGCGGAGACCTTCAGTAACCTCCGACTTCACTAAATGAAGTTGAACCCTGCGAAGTGCGCCTTCGGTGTCTCCACAGGGAAGTTCCTGGGATTCATGATAACCTAAAGGGGGATAGAGGTCAACCCGGAGAAGGTCCAAGCGATCCTAGACATGGAGCAGCCCACCTCCAAGAAGCAAGAGCAATGGCTCACCAACCGGATAGCCTCCCTGAGTTGATTTATCTCAAGGTCCGTTAACCGCTACCAGCCCTTCTTCAAGGCGCTGAGGAAGATGAACGACTTTGCATGGATGAAGGAGTGCCAGGAGGCATTCGAGGAGCTGAAGAGGACATTGGCATCCCCGCCATTGCTTTCCAGGCCAAAGGAAGGAGAGGAGCTCCTCTTGTACCTGGCGATCACACCGGAAGCCATCAGTTTGGTCTGGTTCGGACGGATGACAAAGGGATGCAGAGGCTGGTGTACTACACAAGCAAACTCCTCCGCGATGCGGAACTCAGGTATTCTCGGTCTAAGAAACTGATTTTTGCACTAATCATGTCTGCTCAGCGTCTTAGGCCTTACTTCCAAGTGCATCCCATCGCGATCTTGACAGACCAACCACTGAAAGTGGTGCTCAGCCGACCTAACACGTCTGGGTGCCTGGCGAAGTGGGCGCTCAAGCTTGGCGAGTTCGACATCACCTATAGGCCAAGGTCGGCCATGAAGGCACAAGTACTTGCTGATTTCTTGGTTGAGTGTGCAGGCCTAGGAGAGGGGCCAGAAGAAGGCCCCCAAGATTGGCAGCCGCAACCAGGACCAGAGGAGGATTTCTGGATCCTTCACATGGACAGAGCCTCAAACTCTAGCGGGAGTGGAGCAGGACTCATCCTTGCCAATGGCGAAGGGGTCATCGTCGAGTGTGCGCTCCGTTTCCAGTTTGCCACCACCAATAACCAAGCGGAGTATAAGGCGCTCCTCGTGGGGCAAAGAGTATCCCGCGAGCTGGGCATGACCTGCCTCAGGGTCTTCACAGACTCGCAGCTAGTGGCCGGGTAGGTCTCGGGGGAGTACGAGGCACGGAACCCCCAAATGGCAAAGTACCTAGAGCTCGTACGAACGAGCGCAGCAGGATTTTGGCACTTCAGCTTCTCCCATATCCCTCACGGGGAAAATGCTCGTGTAGATGCCCTCTGCCACCTTGCAACCCTGCTGGACTCATCACTAGGCCATGCTTACATCGAGCATCTCAAAGCCCCGAGCTACGAGACATCCATGGAGGTCCAGTAGGTCAACCCAGAGCCTAGCTGGATGGATAAGTACATCGAGTACATCACCAATGGCACCTTGCTAGAGGATCGCATGGTGGCTGGCCTCATCAAGAGGAAGGCCGTACGGTTCGTGTTGATGGATGGGCTACTGTATCGAAGATCCTACTCCTACCCACTTCTCAAGTGTCTGAGACCCGTAGAAGCCGCACTCATGCTCCAAGAGATCCACGAGGGCATCTGTAGGAATCATGTGGGGGGCAGGATGCTGGCATATAAGGCCCTCCGTCAAGGTTATTTCTGGAAAACGATGAAAGAAAACATAGCTAACTTCGTAAAAAGGTGCGACCGGTGTCAACAGCACGCTGTGGTGCAGCGTCGCCCTGCTGCTCCACTCTCCCAGCTCTCAACCCCATGGCTGTTTGCTCAGTGGGGCATGGATCTCCTAGGACCTTTTCCTCCGGCATACGGGCAACGAAAATTCTTGATCATGGCTATTGACTACTTTACGAAGTGGGTCGAGGCCAAACCCTTGGCCCAGATCATAGAGGCAAATATCACCAAGTTCCTTTGGAAGTCGATTATCTATCGTTTCGGCCTACCCCACACCATCATCACCGATAACGGATGCCAGTTTGATTGTCGGGAGTTCGAGGAGTTCTGCAATGACCTCGAAATCCATCATCGCTTCACCTCGGTAGCACATCCTCAGACAAATGGAGAAGCCGAGGTAAAGAACAGGACCATCTTGCAAAGCCTCCGGACAAGACTAGACTAGACCAAGGAGAGGTGGGCAGAAGAGCTCCCGAATATCCTTTGGGCATACCACACTACCCCAAGGATAGCTACGAATGAGACCCCATTCAACCTCGTCTTCAGGACAGAAGTAGTTATCCTGATTGAGCTCAGCCTACCAACCCTGTGCGTGGAGCAGTATGACGAGGCAGAGAACCCATCCAGGATGCTGCTGAACCTGGACCTCCTTGAAGAAATGAGGGATAGGGCCCGAGTTCAGATGGCGGCCTACCGGTAATGAGTGGTCAGATACTACAACTCCAGAGTGCGACCGAAGTCCTTCTGCCAGGGAGACTTGGTGCTACGCCTTGCTGAAGCTTCCAAACCTTGAGAGTGCGGAAAGCTCTCCCCAAATTGGGAAGGCCCTTATAGGGTGGCGGAGGCACTCCCCCACGGGGCGTACTACCTGGAGGAGCTAGGTGGATCCCGGTTCCCTCAGACCTGGAATGCCTTAAACTTGAGGATGTACTTCCAATAGTATAAGGCTCCTTAAAGTTTAGCAATAAAATCTTTTTCAACAAATGCCTACTTTCGTCTCGTAGGATAAAAGCCATCCAGCTCTAAGTTCAGCAGGCATGGGCACGGCGAAAGGTCCGCGAAGGCACAAAGTTTTATATCATAAAAATCTCGGAGTTCAGTCCGAAAGAGGTCCCGGTGACTTAGGTCATGATCCTACAAAATCCTGGAGAACAGCTCGATAAGCTGCGCAAGGCTCAATTCCTGCCTGTAGCCCTGGGGTTCAGTCTGGAAGTTTGTGAGGAACCGAGTTCCAAAGCGAAGTCCCAGACCTCAGTCTGGAAGGTGGGGCAGAACCCAGTTCGCCCACACAATTTCGAAGTTCAGATTGGAATGCACCACAGGACTTAGTCCCAGTGGCTAGCACCGAGGTTCAGTTTGGAAGATGCACAAAAAAAAAAAAAAAAAAAAAAAAGAAGAAAGAAAAGACATAGAAGGAACAAGTTAGTGGAAAAGAGATTTTCATTTCATATCAAAGTTCCTTACAAAAAGGGGGTCTCGACAGGCCGGGAGACCCTGAGGAAATAAAGGAAATACATGATTCCAGCAGAAATGAAATGAAAAAGAAGTGGAGCTGCAGGGCTACTTCGCTGCAGCCGCATCCTCCTGGCGCTGGGGGGCATCCTCTCCACCGGTGGCATCGTCTGGAGGCTATTCGGGTGCCGCTCCCAAGAAGTCCTCAGGCACGAGCTCAGTAAACCCAGCATAGGAAGCCGGGCTTCAACCCCTCTCTTCTTCTTTCATCTACATCTCCTCTAAGCATGGGAATCCTTCGGGAGCCCACCTTAGAGGTCCTGTTCCATCTTGCCGCTCTCTAACTTGACCGTCGGAGTTCCCCTGCCAGAGACCCCAGCCCGGGTCTCTGACTTTGTTTCGCAGGTCCCGAAGCTTGGGGATCTCAAGGTGAGAGAGTCCGAGAACCAGTGCTAGCTCACGAGCTACAGGCCACCGCGGTAAGATCGGCAACACACTATTTTCTGGCACGCAGACATTCGAGCTGACTCGAGTCAAAAGAGATGACTCTGGCAGAGTCCAATTCTGAAGTTCTGAGAATTCAAGCTGACTCAAGGGGATCTGAGCCGACTCATCCAAAGTGAAGTTTTCTCATATAGACATTCAAATTGACTTGAGTATTAAAGAGCCGAGTCATCCAAAGTTCTGAAAATCTCAAACCTGAAGAACTAGGCAGGCAAGCCAACTCGAAGGAGAAGAGCTGACTCGACCAGAGTGATAATTTGATGTGGGACTAAATATGCATGCAAAGTATTTTTGTATTTTTATATGTTAAGTTAGGTGTCTAAATCTCAAAAATAAAGCCAAGATCTAAAGTAAAGAGTTTTACAAAAATTTCAGAAGCAGTTGCATCCGAAATAGACCCTAAAATAATAGAGAAGAGGACTATCGAGGCTGAGAAGTCCCGGTTCGACTAGTTCTCCTTCAATATGGCTACTGGTGAGTCGAGGGGGTGTACCTGATAGGATCTTGCTGATGAATCCTTGTACAGGTCACTCTTCGCTCCTGGATGCAGCCTGGAAGATCAAGCCAAAGACCTTGCGGATCTGCGGCTTTCAATCCAGTGACCCAATCGGCTGGCCGACTGAAATCTTGGATTCATGGACTCCGAGGGACCTGCAAATCACTTTTTACGGGTTAGATAACAATGTAGGGATGAAGAAAATTTCAAAAAATAGCAAGGGAAGAATGGTTTTGGTGTTGGGCGGCCAAGGCTGGAGAAGGTGGCTTCTAGGGTTTTGATGGCGGCTGGAGGCAAGCTCATGAGACTAGGAAGAAAAAGGGGTTCACATAGATTACCCTTAGAACACAGCAAGCACACAGTAGAGGTTGGAAAACTCAATATATTTGATGAAAATTTAGTCTTCATACAAGATAGGGGGGCTTCTTTTATAAGCTCACAAACTTGTCCCCCAAGTAAGGATATAAAAGTCATTACATAGGAATTTGAATCCCACCCAAAACCTAGCTAGAAAACATGGTAAGTCATTAGCCCTCTTTCCCTCAAACTCTCCCTCTCTCACTTGCCTTGGTCGGCCAAGGGAGGTGACCCTAAGTGGCCGACCAAGGGGAGGTGACCATAAGAGTGTGGTGCCCCTTGGTGCTCCTCATGGGCCTTGGGTGGCCCAGTTTACTTCAGGCTACGGTCCAGGGCTCCAAGCTACTATCCAGGGTTCCAGGACCTTCAATTTCTCTAGTTGGGCCTTCCATGGTTTCATGAGTTCAAGCTGGGTTGGTCTTCAATTGTATTGAATCTTCATTAGACTTGGACTAGAATTTACAGGACTTAGAATATGACTAGCTCAACATGAGATAACTTGATTGACTGATCCAAACCCTATTGGTATGAATCAAACTCTGAATACAGGACTCAAATGATGAAGGCCCAAAAATAACATGACTTAAGGGCCAAAAAAAAACTCAATTAGGCTAAGCCCTTATTACAAATTGGACTCAAACACTACTATGTAATCCATAGAGGGTTGAGAAGCCTCTGTCTTATTCTTGTGCCTCTGGTGTCCGCACCAATTCTCCCGAGGTGGGAGGAACTCTAGCCTGTCGAGTAAAGATCACACTGGCTCACATATCTCTCGAGAAGGTCTAGGTCGAGGCACTGCAAGTTCTCTCGAGAAATTCATAAATCATCTAATTTTGGTCGGCCTTACCATCAGACCAGGTAGCGTTGATAGCCGCGGCCCCAGGTCGTGATAGCTTGATCGTCCAGGATATACTCGATATGTTCTCCTCTCTCAGGCCAATT
The DNA here is from genome assembly GCA_021397845.1 of Areca catechu. Classification (NCBI taxonomy): domain Eukaryota; kingdom Viridiplantae; phylum Streptophyta; class Magnoliopsida; order Arecales; family Arecaceae; genus Areca; species Areca catechu. Next base: position 10,218,140 of record CM038048.1, read on the forward strand.
TATTGGTGGACACTCTGGGCTGAGGTCACTTATGAGGGATGGAGTAGGTCCAAAGGCCTCACTTGGTATCGCTACCGGTTTCCTATACTCAACCAGGTCTGCAATATTGAAGGTAGAACTAATGCCAAAATCCGGGGGCAAATCTAACACATAGGCATTGTGTCCAACATTCTCTATCACTCTAAAGGGTCTAGCTCCGCGAGCATGAAGCTTCTTAACAGTCCCGAGTGGGAACCGCTCAGGCCTAAGCCTAATCATAACAAAATCCCCTACATTAGATTCCTTGGCTCTTTTTCAAGAATTAGCCAGTTTCTTATATGTTTCATTATTAGTGCTTCATGTAGATCTCTAACATGAGGCACCTATGACTCGTACTGACACCTAACAAAATGTAGACTATGCATTCCTATTGAGAGGAGTTTTATTGGACTCTTATGGGCCTAAACCTAATAGACTATAGACTCTCTAGGTTTGACCCTGGTGTGGTATGCACATAAAAACTTACAATGGACTCCTAGCAAATGCCATAAGGTCTTCCAAAAATAGGTCGCAAACCTAACATACTCAAAGAATTGGTGTAATCGAATGACCTCAACAAAGTATAATTGAAAAGTTTGGAGAACATTCGAAGCCTTAGGGTAGGGCAGGAAATAAGATTCAGAGTCTTGGGGTAATCCATTGGAAACATGAAATAGAACTTGGTTACTAGGGTTGACCTTAAGATTTGAACTTTGATCTATGGGCGACATAAGGTCCACTTGAAGGATGGAGAATTTGGTCATTGCAAGTGCAAGGTCTGTAAGAAAGAATGACTTAATCAGTTCAAGAAAAAGGTCATCGACTGGGGTTGGAGGAATGAACTCTTCATGAGGATACCGAATGAGGTCTGAGGTTAAGGCTAAAGGAGTGGGCTCTTCCTGAGGGTATTGACTTATAGGAACCAAGTCCTAACTAATTTCTTATTGTTCTATTACTTTAGGACTAAGCTCTACAATTTCATCTTCGCCTAGGGTTTCCTCAGGCAAGGTACTAGAGTGATCCTCCTCAAAGTCTTCTCCTTCGTATTCATCTATTAAACTTATGTCAACCTCATATATCTCTGCAATGGGTTCTTCCTCAGGCTCATTAATGGGTTTAGGGGTCTTTTCCATACAAACTAATGAGATAGGAGTAGTAGGCTGGTTTGAAGGATTTTGCCTAAGAATTGGTCTAGAGGTGCTAATCATGCTGGGCTTAGGTTGGCTCTCCATGAGTTCCTTTTGATAAGACTCGAACTCCCTAGCAATCAAACAAGCTTTCTCTAGAGTATGAATTTCTCATTGGAATAATTCCCCCTGGATGTCCTTACGTAGGACAGCTTGAAACCTCGATATAATCTTATATTCAGGTTCAACTGTGTTGCATCTCCTAATAAACACATTAAATTGATCAATGTATTCAGACACAATCATATTACCTTGTCTCAAATCGTACCATAGCTCTAAAAGTTGGTGCTCATAAAATCTACCTAGGTACTTTGCTTTCAACTTACTTCTTATGGATCTCCAAGTAAGTATTTCATCTCCCCATTGATAACATTCATCCTCAATATCTTTCCAGTATTGCCTAGAATGTCAGATTAGCTTACGTGTCACCAATCTAACTTTTCCTAACTCCGTCATCTGAGTGTACTCAAAATATTGATCTATTCTTTCTTCCCATTCAATATACACCTCAGGATCTAAGCTTCCATCAAAAGTGGGTGCATAGGGTTGGGTGTGTCTAACAGGTCTTTCCTTTGGGTCCACCAAGTATAGGTATGGGCTTCTAGGGTTAGACTCAGGGACAAGATCATGATGATAAGCTCATGGATCAAAGGTACTGGGCCTAGGGGATCTAAATTCAGCATGGGTCCTACGGGCTCCTTCATAGGTCAAAGAATGTTCACCGATTCGATCAGGCCTATGGGGTTCAAGAAAGTCAAGTCTAATATGGGCCTTAGGGGGTCTAAGGGACATGGTTGATGGGCTCCTAATCTAGTGGACATGCAAGACACAAGATAATAGACTTCTAACCTAGTGCACATGCAAGACATAAGACAAATTGACTAGGGCTACCTAGACCTAGAGCCCGAATAGAATGGGTTGACTCAAGTTACACACAATACAATCCCTAATCCTTCCACTGGCCAAGCAAGAGGTGGGATGGTGGGAGGCCCCCCTGCTTTCATAGGGACTCAATTAAGGAACCACCGATCTGCTTAGATCATTTGACACTATACCTCTAGCCTTAGGCACCAGCTTCCAGTAATAGGAAAAGTATTGGGTGCACTAATCTTCCCACAAAGGTTGAACCCGACCTGTTGATGTCCCTAGCTCACTGAGCAAATTAGGTCTACTCGATTTTAATTAGGGTTGGGTTTAGATGCAAGGATTGTAGTTTTGGGCTAAGGAGAGGTGATCAAATCCTCCCCCCATCTGGCAAAATAGAATTGCCCTTAAAGTATTTTATGCACATTATGGCAAGCATATGAAAATGCAAATTAGGGTTTCAAGTATTTTGGTGTTTTATGTGTATATATATATATTGGTATGTTTTTAAGAAAAAATATAATTTGCAAAAAATGACCTAATATGCAGGAAATATGCCAAAAATTTAAGATATGCAAAATTATACCGAAAGAACCCTAAACTTGTTAAAATTAGCTTTGTTGAAAATCAGGGTAGAATTGTTCTCAGGCAGTATTCCGGTAGGCAAAAAATCTACAGACTAAAATAATTCATGAGAAAATTCAAAAAAATACTTTAAATTATAAGGAATCCTAAAAAATAAAAATCAAAATTTTTAGAGTTACCTACATGTAGAAATAATTAAAAAAACAGACATGTAATGTGATAACTGAGATGCAAATTTAACTAGAGATGCTCTTTGTTTTCTTCTTCAGGGGTCAATCACATCGGCACCCCTACATGCCATAGGAGATCTCTTTGATTGGGAAGAGAGGGCCTTGTAGCCCAACTTGTCTCCTATGACCGGACTGCCATGGTGAAGCACTCGATTCGAATATTCAAAGAGAAACTAAGCCTAAATAAGCTCTGATACCAAATGATGCGGGATTAAATATGCATGCAAAGTATTTTTATATTTGTATATATTGAGTTAGGAGCCTAAATCCTGAAAATAAAGCCAAGATCTAAAGTAGAGAGTTCTACAAAAATTTTAGAAGCAGTTGCATGTGAAATAGACCCTAAAATAATAGAGAAGAGGACCGCCGAGGCTAAGAAGCTCCGGTTGGGCTAGTTCTCCTTCAATATGGCTACTGGTGAGTTGAGGGGGTGTACTTGACAGGATCTTAATGATGAATCCTTATAGAGGTCACTCTTCTCTCCCGGAAGTAACCTGGAAGATCAAGCCGAAGACCCCACGAATTCACGGCTTTCAATCTGGTGACCCGATCGGCTGGCTGATTGAAATCTTGGATTCATAGGCTCCGAGGGACCTGCAAATCACCTGTTAGGGTTTAGAAAACAATGTAGGGATGAAGAAAATTTCATAAAATAGCAAGGGAAGAATGGTTTTGGTGTTGGACGGCCAAGGCTGGAGAAGGTGGCTTCTAGGGTTTTGATGGCGGCTGGAGGCAGGCGCATGAGACTAGGAAGAAGCAGGGGTTCACATAGATTAACCTTAGCACATAGCAAGCACACAGTAGAGGTTGGAAAACTCAATATATTTGATGAAAATTTAGTCTTCATACAAGATACGGGGGCTTCTTTTATAAGCTCATAAACTTGTCCCCGAAGTAAGGATATAAAAGTCATTACATAGGAATTTGAATCCCACCCAAAACAAAGCTACAAAACATGGTAAGTCATTAGCCCTCTTTCCCTCAAACTCTCCCTCTCTCACTTGCCTTGGTCGGCCAAGGGAGGTGACCCTAAGTGGCCGACCAAGGGGAGGTGACCATAAGTGTGTGGTGCCCCTTGGTGCTCCTCATGGGCCTTGGGTGGCCCAGTTTGCTTTAGGCTGCAGTCCAGGGCTCCAAGCTACGATCCAGGGTTCCAGGGCCTTCAAGTTCTTCTATTGGGCCTTCCATGGTTTCATGAGTTCAAGCTAGGTTGGTCTTGAATTGTATTGAGTCTTCATTAGACTTGGACTAGAATTTACAAGACTTAGAATATGACTAGCTCAACATGAGCTGACTTGATTGACTCATCCAAACCCTGCTGGTATGAATCAAACTTTGAATACAGGACTCAAATGATGAAGGCCCAAAATTAACATGACTCAGGGGCCAAAAAAAAACTCAATTAGGCTAAGCCCTTATTACAAATTGGACTCAAACACTACTATATAATCTATAGAGGGTTGAGAAGCCTTTGTTTTATTCTGGTGCCTCTGGTGTCCACACAATAATTTGACCTACCTTAGGAACTGAGCTTACTTGAGCTATTTGAGCCGACTCGAGTGACAATTTTAGGTTAGTAATGGCTAGTTCCAAAACTCTTATTTTAAATCCAAAATATTCTCCAACGGCTATATTTCGAATCCCAACGGTCTACAATGACTATAACCATCTGAAATCAGTTAAAGGGAATATATTTAAAAGATTTGAATCACTTTTGGAGTAGGAGATAAGAATTTAATGTAACATTGATGAGTTTTTATTAAACATTCAAGAATATACACTAGAGAGTGTTCAAAGCAAGCACTCAAGTCTACACCAACTCATATCAGTTTCTTGAGGCATTTATTAAAGAAGTTAAGAAGCCTTGAAGAGAATTAAAAGTGCAATAAGAAGGGCTTCTCATGTGCTACAACTATAACCATCTGACAACTTTGGTTTGTCATATTGTTGCTTTATTTTTTTAACTCATCTTTTGAGTTGTTCCAAGTACAGCAAGGGCTGTAGCCTGGACTTGTAAAGGTTATTGGTGAGCCTTGAAAACCAAGTGTTTTGGGTTGTTAGTGATCCCGATTAAAACTAACATTATAGTGGGTTTTTGGTGAGCCCAGATAAAACCAAGTTTGGGTTTTTGGTGAGCTCGGGATAAAACCAAGTTTAGGTTTTTGATTATGAGCCCGTGAAAACAATCTAGCTATATTCCATGGGTGAATATAGTAGAAATTCCAAGTGGTATCTTGGATAGTGGACGTAGGAGCTGGGTTACTCTGAACCACTATAAATCTCTTGGTGTTTGTGTTGTGAGTTTCTATGTTGTGCTTTTACTTTTGCTGCTAACTCGTTTAATCACTTCACTCACCACACTCTGATTTCAAAAGAACACATACTTGAAAAAAAAATTAAATACCCAATTTACCCCCCTCTTGGGTAAGCCACCTGGGCAACAGTGTGCTCGGAGAAAGGGTACTTCACTATAAGGATTCATTCTCTTAGCGCTGATTCAATCTATCAGATTATTGTGACTATTTGGATATGCAGTCAAAGATTTAGATCAGAGCAATCCTTATTTATTCATATATTTATTTTTTAATATTATTACTATTTTTTTAAGATGAGTGGTGAGATTAAGAAGGATAAGAGTTCTAAAGAAAAAGTCCTAAGGGATCCTAGAGCTAAGAGAGAGAGAAGAAGAATTAGTTAGGGTTTGGTATTATTTACAAACAAGTTAGCATACTTGGATTTTTTATCTTAGGGTTATCCTAAATCTAAAAAGCTCCTAATTGCCAAGGCAATCTTGGAGCCCTCCAAGTTAGAAACTACTAATTAACTGGCTAGGTAAGGGTAAGATCAATGGAGGTCCCCCGTTGCTTTCCTTAGACACTAATTAGATTGGCCAGGTCAATCAACGAAATCAATAAAAAATCATCTTTTTTAGGACTACATTATCCTTGAACCCCTTTCCTAGACACCAGTTAATCAGCCAATCCTAGCTTGATCCAACTCTTTTGGATGCCTTGTCCTATTGAGCTTGAGTTCCTTAGGGTTGGCATCTAATTGATTTTAATTAATAGGCTTAGATCAATGCAAGATATAGGGTGATGGTTTATGGGCTAAAGAAGGGTTATTAACTCCCCACTTTATGTTATTTATGAATTAATGCCCTTAAAACTTTTATGAAAGTATACAATGCAAAAAGAAAGATGTCCCAAACAAATAGTAATCTTTTAAGTTTTAATTAGTTGCACTATTTTAGTTAAGTATTATGTGGTATTTTTATTTTCTTTTTATATTATATTATTTCAAACAAGAGAGGTAAAAGGCAGCTTTTAATCTTGGTTAATTAGGTTTGAGAAAAAAACTAAAATTAGGTTAAGAAAATAAGGAAACTATAGATCTTATAATTAAGGTAAGAAATCAAATTGATATTTAAGGTAGTTAATTAAAAAGTTAAGTAAAATTTGTTTAGATAATTTTAAAAAGGAAGAAACTAAAAAAAAGAATTTTTTTAAAATTAGTTTAAAAAGAAGGAAACTAATTAAAAGGAAGAAACCAAAAAAAAATTATGTTAATTTGAAAAAGAGGATAGCAATAAAAAAGGAAACAAATTTAAAAAAGTTAGGTATGTTTTTTATAAAAAAAGACTAATAAAATGAAACAAAAAGGAATTTTTTCTTAGTTAATATGAAAGGGTAGAAATTAAATATAAGCAACTAAAAAAAGGAAATTAATCTAAGTTTAGGATCAATCTCACCAAAATCGCAAAAGTTTTCTTCTTTTCTTATTTTCCTTTTTCATTTTTTTGGTTTTTTTGATCTACAAAAAAAAAAGAAAAAAATTAGTATACTAAATTTACAAGAAATCAAAGAGATAAAAATTATTAGCATTCATGCCTTCCCGGCAATGGTACCAAAAACTTGATAGGCCGTGATGTTATCGTTAAGACACCATGGCTATTAGTTTAATTAACAAACTTCTAAATTAAATTAAGAATATGTAGAAAGGATGAGTCGGGTTGAATCCACGAAGAAGGCAATGCTTAAGATGATTTGAAATATTTGATTTTAAAAAATAAAAAAAAGTTTGAAGTCAAGAAAATAGAAATAAATAGTGTAAAAGAAAAATAAAACTAAGGTACAATCCATTTGTTAATCAAATCTTAGCATCTACTTGCAATAAAATTGAAAATAGGAATTTCAAGTGCATAAAAATAAATATTGCATCAATTAAAAAGAGAATTATGTTACAAGAAAGAAAAGGATAATTTAATAACTAAAAAAAACTCTAAAAAAATAGTAACAAAGACTGAAAGTAGATCGGCATAGCCTTGTTAGGAAGATGGTCAATGAACTCCCTTCTTCCTTCATACTTCTCGGAGCGAACTAGCTTTCCTACTTCTTCCTCGGATCTTGATTTGGAGATCGGTGTAAGCGAAAAGATGGCAAAGAAGACAACTTCTCCTCTAAGAAACCATACTCTTAGAGGCCAATCCATAATCGAAAGCTAGACCTCCTAACCTGTACCATACTCCTCTCTACAAGATGATTTCTTCTTAGCATAAGGGTCCTTTAAATAGAGCTCGTCTAGGGCTTCCTCTCATCAAATTTGAACTCAATCAGGCTCCAAATTGACTAGATATCACAAGGAGAATTCTCAGCCATCCAATGTATGATTAGATAGGTTGATCATTGTCTCTTTCCTTCTCTGGTAAATAGAGTCCGATCTAGACTCTCGCTAAAATCTCAAATCCTAATTCCCCTCCTTCAATTCAAATTTGAGCTTTGCCTCTCCCATTTTCAGTGATGGCATTGACAGTAGTGGGATCGATGAATGGCGATGGTCAGAGATGGCCTGAGGTGATGGTGGCATGGTGGAGAAGCAGCAAATGGGCAATGGTGGAGGATGAGCAGGAGGCCACGGTGGCTACGATGAGGATGAAGATGATGGCAACTGGGGGGAGGAGGACGATGACCGGTGGTATGGCATGCTTGGACGGTGACCAGCAATGAGGGATGGGTACCAACTCGTGATGATTGGTGAGGAAAAGGGGAAAAATGGCGGTGGACGGTGATATTGATGGCGGTGGCGGTTGGTGTTGTCTGGATGGTGGTTGGTGGCAACAACAAGCAATGAAGCTCGGACGATAGCAAGGTGACGAGATGGGTAGTGTGGTAGTGGTCTGGAGAAAGAGGGTGTGAGTTTTCTCCGAGCAATTTCTCCGATCGATGAGGGGCTCGGTGGTGGCTTGGGGCAGAAAGGCAGTGAGACGGTGTCTCGGGATGGCAGTTCGGGCAGTGGGGTGATGAAAAACCCTCCACGGTTCATAGCTCAAAGTCGTGGTCTGCGATCCATGGCATCTGTGGACTAGAAATGCCTTCGTAGACCAAGCGACCAATCCATGGTGGACCAGCTGCTTTAATGTTTGTGTATTTCTTATATAAACTTCCAAAATTCGATTCTGGGTCTATTTGAACTCTGATTTGAGTGTTATTTATGCCGTTGGACTCCAAAAATTGAGCTCTTCACAATGATGATTTATTTCCTACAAATGATATACAAAATTTTCAATTTAACATAAATAAAGATAGTTTAATTATTAAATTAATATTTTTATATGTGTATATAGTATAATTATCACTTCAATTCCATGGTGAGACACCATAAACCCTAGGAACTTTCTTAAGAAAACCCCAAAAGCATCCTTATCAGATTTGAGCTACATGCAATACTTGTGTAGAGTTTGGAAAGTCTCTTCCAAGCCCACCATGTGCTAACCTTCCTTGCCGCTTGATAAATCATGGATTTACACGTTTATTTTAAGTATTTTAGTTAATTAATGGTGCTAACATTCTTTTAATAACCTAATTTCATAATTAATTTGGAATTTCTTGCAAAACTAATTATTTTAAAAATATCTTTGAAAAATGTGAAATTAGAGTACGTTAATGAAAAATAGATTTCAAGTCAAAGCACCACACACCCATTTAAATGATTAATAAAATATTTAATAATTATAATTAATGATCATGGAATCAGTAAAATTAATAAGTTTGAAACCCGCCAATAGGTAGAGCTTGATTTATGGAATCCAACGATGCAAACGGTACTTAAATCAGGTTTGAAATGAAGAAGTTATGAATTTTTTTAGGATTTTTGCACACATTTTGATGCTGCACAGTTTTTGGAGCAGCCGGTCCATCATGGACCGGTTGCTGGGTTTATTCACCGCAGGTTGGTCCACCGGTAGCCATTGCTACTGGTCCACGGAACAGGGCATGAACCACAGCCCTCTAGAGGCGCCAAAACTCGCCGGGAAGCACGCCGGCGGTGTCCCTGGCCGGAGGAGAAGCTCCGGCGGTGGTTTGACGGGCGGTGGTGGCATTTTTTGGCGGCAAACGAGAGGAAGCAGCCCACGTTCTTCACGAGGTGTCCACGGCCGGAGGAGAAGCTCCGTTGGTGGCATTGCCGAGCGTTCTTCGCGAGCCGAGCTTCTCCACGGGCACGGGCTAGCAGTCCACGGGCACGGCCAAGCTTCTCCCAGGGCACGGGCGAGCTTCTCCACGGGCATGGGCGAGCAATCCACGGGCACGGGCGAGCATTCCACGGGCACGAGCGTTCTTTGCGAGCTGAGCTTCTCCATGGGCCTGAACGCAGTCCACGTTCTTCACAGGCGTTGCGCGCAATCCACGAGCTCCACGGCGCAGTCCACGAGCGGCGTGATCTATGGAGCAGCAACGACGGTCGCGGTGTTTCTTTTGTCCCACATCGCTAATATGCAACGAGCTCTCCTCTCCGGTCAATTATAAAATGAACCCCATAGCACAAGGCAGAGGTATCCTGGAGAAAGGGCAAGGTATAGGGTAGAAGGCATTGCTTGGGTTGCGGGTTGGCTTTTGGGAATGAGGTTTCTCAAAGGAGAGCGTGTCCCTACACCATCTTCCAGCCTTCTCCCTCTCTGAGATCAAGATCCGAAGAAGAAGATACAGAGGAAGCCCAGTTCGCTCCACAGAGTATGAAGGAAGGAGCTATCTTCCCAACGAGGCTGCGCTAATCTGTTCTTGTCTTTGTTATTTGTTTTGTTAATTTAGTTTTTACTGTATTATACTTAGACCTTAAATTTCAATCAATGCAATATCTCTTTTTAATTCTTGTCTTTCCTCTTGTCTGCAAATAGAAGCTAGGATCTAAATAATAGATCCTAGTGCCAAGTTTAATTTTCCTGCAATTTTAATTTTATATTTTTTCGACTTCAAATATTTTTTTTACAAGATCAAAAATTTCAAAACCTAAACACCGCCTTCTCTGTGGATTCGACCCGACTCCTCTTGCTACTTATTTTTAAATATTTTAAGAAGTTGGATTTTAAACTGATAGCCACGGTGTTTTAACGACAACCCCGCGGTTCTACCAAGTTTTTGGCGACGTTGCTAGGGAAGGCATTAAAATAATAGTTTTTGATCTTTTTGATTTTTTTTTATTCCGTGCTAACTTTTCTTTTTCTTGCAGATAAAAAAAAATTAAAAAAAGGAGAAAAGCAGTAGAGGAAGAAAGTATCCCAATCAGTAAGATCCATCGTAAACTCTCTTTCCTCTTTTACATATTAATTATTTTCCTATTTAGTTTCTTTTCTTATTTCCAAAAAAAAAAATTTCAAATTTCAAATTTTAAAAAAAAAATTTTTTGCCTTTCATTTTTAGATTCTTTTAGGTAAATTTATCTTTCTGCAAAATCCAAAAAATTGCCCAGACATTTCATAATTTATTAGGATTAGAAACTTAATCACAAAATTAAAATAATATATAGCTTTAATTTAATTTTGTGTGTTTATAACTTTTATTTTGGATATCTTATTGCATTTCATAATCTCATAATTATTTTAAGGGCACTAATCCATAAACAAGATAAGGTGGGGAGTTCAATACCCTTCCTTAGCCCACAAACCATCACCCCTCATTTTGCATACCTAAGCCTTCTAAATAAAATTAACTAGACGTCAGCCCTAAGGAACTCGAGCTCAATAGGACAGGGCACCCGGAAGAGTTGGACCGGGTCAAGATTAGTTGGTTGACTGGTGTCTAGGAAAGGGGTTCAGGGATTACGTCTCGAAGGAAGGTGGTTGGATCCGCTTACATAGCCAATTTTCTATTGGTGTCTAAGGCAAGCAAAGAGGGAAACTCCACCGACCTTACCCTTACCTGGCCAGTTAGCTAATTGGTCTTTGACTTGGAGGGCTCCAAGGTGGTCTTGGAAGTTAGGAGCTGTCTAGAATTAGGGAGCCTAGGATAGAAATCTGTTTGATAAGTGTTTGAAAATAACAAAAATATATATATATATATAAAATAAAAAAATTTTGATTCACATATTTGGGTTGCACTGTTACATGCACGGTAGGAGATCTTTATTTCCAGACCTAGTTGACTTCAACCCTGAAATCGAACGGCTGATCCATAATACACCAAAAAATCAAATGGCTGGAAACCCAGAAGAACCACCTAGATAGATGAAGGAATACTTTATTCCTTCCACCTACTACCCATCGACTTGTATCCATTTACCTGAAATAACTGCTAGACAATATGAGATCAAGTCTGCCACAATCCAGATGCTCCCTTCCTCTTATAGGAATACCAACGAAGATCCTTATAAGCATCTAGATGAGTTTCTAGAAATCTGTTCTACGGTGAAGATCCAAGATTTTACTGATGATGCCCTTAGGCTAACCTTGTTCCCCTTCTCACTTAAGGATAAGGCCAAGTACTGGCTTGGCACAATAGGGAAACCAATTCGAACTTGGGCTGAAATGGAGCACGAGTTCCTTAAGAAATTCTATCCTATAGGTCGAACCAACACCATGAGGTGAGCCATCACTGGATTTGCTCAGCTTCCTGGTGAACAAATTCATGAATCATGGTAGAGACTTAAGGAAATCCTTAGAAAATGCCCACATCATGGTCTGTCTAAGTAGCAAATTGTCCAAGCTTTTTATGAAGGATTAGGAGACAATTATAGACAGATGGTGGATGCATCTTGTGGAGGTGCATTCATGAGTAGAAGTGAGGATGAAGCCTATATCTTGTTTGAAACCCTAAATGAAAATTCGATCAACCATGCTTCTTTGACTTCATATGAAAGATCGATTCCTCACCAAAAGTGGGCAGGGATTTATGAAATTAGACATTCAAATTCCAATGTCGACTTGAACCTAATATCCCAAAGATTAGATACAGTCGACCTCCTTTCCCAAAAGTTGGACCAAGTCCTAGCCCTCAGTCAACAATCTCAATCTCCTACATAATACCCATCACACTCATCACAATACCAATCACCCTCTAATCATCAGGAGATTTGTTCTATCTTTGCTAGCCCAGCCCATCACATGAATGAATGTCCTACGGTTGCACAGTTACCACCTTTCATCCAAGAACAAGTCCAAGCTGCTCAAGGTTACTCCAAGTAGGGTAATGACCCATTTTCAAATACTTATAACCTGGGTTGGAGAAACCATCCTAATTTTTCTTGGAAACCACAACAGACTCAGGTTCAGACCCAAACTCCTCCTGCACGGAACTTTCAAAATAGGCCCCCATACAAAAACTATGCCTATAATAGAGGTCAGCCTAGTCAGCCTGCTCAGCCACCATATCAGCCACCATATCATCATCAGTCATCATATCAACCTCCTCAACAGACCAATCTGGCCGACGATAGGTTTGATCAACTCCAACAATTAATCATGACCCAACAACAATCTATCGCCAGGTTAGAAGTTCAAATAGGACAGTTAGCTGAAACTACTATGAGGAGAGAACCAGGTCAACTACCGAGTCAACCAATACCGAATCCTAGAAACAACCCACTCATTCTTCAGCCTAATGTTCCACCTAAGAATCCTCAATTTGAGAATGCCAAAGCAATTTCTGAGCTTAGAAGTGGTAGGATTCTTAGGGACCCATATCAAGACCAAGAGAGAGAGGCTAGTACTGATGCTAGCGAGAATGACAATTTAGAAGATGATGTTAGTACTGAGACTAACCATGTAGAAGAGCCTGAGCCCGGGACTAGTACTGATACTGGTTCCGAATTAAATGAGAAAAGGAAGAAGAGAGCAGATGAATTACCTGAGACTTATAAACCTAGAGTCCCATTCCCTTCAGCCCAAGAAGCTGGTTCTTCCCGTAAAAAGCAAGGAGCACGCAACAAGGAGCTGATGGAATTATTCAAGCAAGTCCATATTAATTTACCCCTCCTCGATGCAATTCAGCACGTTCTAGCTTACGCTAAATTTCTCAAAGAACTCTGCACCCAAAAGTGTGAGCCACGAACCATAAAGAGAATCATATTGTCTGAGGATGTAAGTGCAGTCTTGTTGAATCAATTACCTCAGAAAATGAAAGACCCCGGTGCTCCTTTGATTTCTTGTGTTATAGGAGGCATTACCTTTGATCGAGCCCTGTTAGACCTAGGAGCTAGTGCGAACCTTTTTCCAACCTCGGTCTATGAAAAACTTGGGATAGGTGAACTAAAACCCATGTCAGTCATTCTTCAACTAGCCGATAGATCCATCAAGACACCACGTGGTTTGATTGAGGATGTCTTAGTTAGAGTGAACCAATGTTATTACCTAGTAGACTTCCTCATACTAGACATGGAACCATCCCAAGAGCTAAATCAGAATCCCATAATCTTAGGTCGTCCATTCTTAGCCACTGCCAACGCCAATATCAATTATAAAACGGGAGCTATGGACATTTCTTTTGGGGATCAAAAGGTGAGAATTAATATTTTTAATGCCTCAAAGTTTGCTCGAGAGGAGGAAAATTATTCTATGATTGGGTTAATAGATGAGATTGTTGAGTCTGAATTTTCCTTCAATTTGATGGAAGATGACGAGCCTATTACTGAAACCCAAGTCCAAGAGGTAAATGCCCTACTTGATTCACCTCAACCTTCACCACCTTGGTCAATGCAAACTGAATCCTTACCTTACCCACACTGAACTGAGCTGCATTAAGTCTAGCTGAAGATATTAAACTTAGCGCTTGTTGGGAGGCAACCCAATATGTTCTCTATTTTTTTTTTGCAGCCTCTACATTGTTCATGAGCTCCTCTTCTCAAGTAACCCCTATCCCTTTAATTTTTTTTTAGTTCTTATGGTTTATTCCTTTGCCTTTTTATACCATTAGGGACAATGGTATTTAAGTTGGGGGGTCAGGATAATTTTTTTAAAATTTAAATTAAAAAAAAAAGAAGAAGTTTTCATGTGTCAAAAATAAATCTGGAGCAAGATAGACTAGGAAAAGTAATAAGAGTTAGAGAGTGTTGCTAATGACTGTAGCGAGTCTAGAAGTAGACTAGCGTGTCAGACTTTTAGGTCCTACTTAGATCACCTAAAGGCTATTAGCACTTCCATTGCACATGCACGCTGACGAGACAAGGTAAGTATTAGTTGTAAGGACAATTGAGGACTTAATTATCACTAAAAACTGGTAATTGATATATATCCCAATTGAAAAAAAAAAAATTTGAATTAAGGAAAGAGCTACCTACCTGAAATGAAAGTGCAAAACATAGAGTATATGTGGATCGCCCTGAACTTAGTAACCGGGTCTCTGCACCTAAGTCAAGTGTGGAGGTTCGCGTCAAACGGTGAAGGGAAGGCCAGGATGCTCAGCACAAAAAAAAAAAGAAAAAAAAAAATCAGGTAGTGTGAAAGCTAACTCAGTTCATAAGCTTAGTTTAGGGATGTATAGAAAACTAACCAAAGAAAGTGTTAATCAAAGATACATTTGTTCTTGCAAACTAGTATCAAAATGTTAAGTTAGTCTTCACAAACACAAGTGCTACAGATCTTTAGATGAACTCTAAGAAAGTTTCTAATTATGCTGACTGCGAAATTTATTTCTGAAACTCAATACTTAGTTAGTGATACTTGCTAGATCCTTTTACTTTCAAACCTGGATCTATTTTTGTAAAGGATGATCTTTGTGACATATAGTTATACTTTTTGCATTGCTAAGGGACTAGCAATAAGTAAGTTGGGGGATGTGATAAATCATGGATTTACACGTTTATTTTAAGTATTTTGGTTAATTAATGGTGCTAATATTCTTTTAATATCCTAATTTCATAATTAATTTGGACTTTCTTGCAAAACTAGTTTTTTTAAAAATATCTTTGAAAAATGTGAAATTAGAGTACGTTCATGAAAAATAGATTTCAAGTCAAAGCACCACACACCCATTTAAATGATTAATAAAATATTTAATAATTATAATTAATGATCATGGAATCAGTAAAATTAATAAGTTTAAAACCTGCCAATAGGTAGAGCTTGATTTATGGAATCCAACGATGCAAACGGTACTTAAATCAGGTTTGAAATGAAGAAGTTATGAATTTTTTTAGGATTTTTGCACACATTTTGAGCTGCACAGTTTTTTGAGCAACCGGTCCAACATGGACCGGCTGCTGGGTTTATTCACCGCAGGTTGGTCCACCGACAGCCATTGCTGCCAGTCCACGAAATAGGGCATGAACCACAGCCCTCCAGAGGCACCGAAACTCGTCGGGAAGCATGCCGGCGGTGTCCCTGGCCGGAGGAGAAGCTCCGGCGGTGGTTTGACGGGCGGTGGTGGCATTTTTTGGTGGCAAACAAGAGGAAGTAGCCCACGTTCTTCACGAGGTGTCCACGGCCGGAGGAGAAGCTCCGGCGGTGGCGTTGCCGAGCGTTCTTCGCGAGCCGAGCTTCTCCACGGGCACGGCCGAGCTTCTCCACCAGCACGGGCGAGCAGTCCACGGGCACGACTGAGCTTCTCCCCGGGCACGGGCGAGCTTCTCCATGGGCACGGGCGAGCAGTCCAAGGGCATGGGTGTTCTTCGCGAGCCGAGCTTCTCCATGGGCACGAACGCAGTCCACGTTCTTCACGGGGGTTGCGCGCAATCCACGAGCTCCATGGTGCAGTCCACGAGCGGCGTGATCTATGGAGCAGCAACGGCGGTCGCGGTGTTTCTTTTGTCCCACATCGCTAATATGCAACAAGCTCTCCTCTCCGATCAATTATAAAATGAATCCCATAGCACAAGGCAGAGGTATCCTGGAGAAAGGGCAAGGTACAGGGTATAAGGCATTGCTTGGGTTGCGGGTTGGCTTTTGGGAGTGAGGTTTCTCAAAGGAGAGCGTGTTCCTACACCATCTTCCAGCCTTCTGCCTCTCTGAGATCAAGATCCGAAGAAGAAGACGCAGAGGAAGCCCAGTTCGCTCCCCGGAGTATGAAGGAAGGAGCTATCTTCCCGACGAGGCTGTGCTGATTTGTTCTTGTCTTTGTTTTTTGTTTTGTTAATTTAGTTTTTACTGCATTGTACTTAGACCTTAAATTTCAATCAATGCAATATCTCTTTTTAATTCCTGTCTTTCGTCTTGTCTGTAAATAGATGCTAGGATCTAAATAATAGATCCTAGTACCAAGTTTACTTTTCCTGCAATTTTAATTTTTATATTTTTTTTACTTCAAATATTTTTTTTACAAGATCAAAAATTTCAAAACCTAAACACCACCTTCTCTGTGGATTCGACCCGACTCCTCTTGCTATGTATTTTTAAATATTTTAAGAAGTCGGGTTTTAAACTGATAGCCCTGGTGTTTTAACGACAACCCCGCGGTTCTACCAAGTTTTTGGCACCGTTGCCGGGGAAGGCATTAGAATAATAGTTTTTGATCTTTTTGATTTTTTTTATTCCATGCTAACTTTTTTTTTTCTTGCAGATAAAAAATAATTAAAAAAAGAAGAAAAGCAGAAGAGGAAGAAAGTCTCCCAATCTGTAGGTTCCATCCTAAACTCTCTTTCCTCTTTTACATATTAATTATTTTCCTTTTTAGTTTCTCTTCTTATTTCCAAAAAAAAAAAAAAATCAAATTTCAAATTTAAAAAAAAAAAATTTTTGATTTTCATTTTTAGATTCATTTAGGTAAATTTATCTTTCTGCAAAATCCAAAAATTGCCCAGACATTTCATAATTTATTAGGATTAGAAACTTAATCACAAAATTAAAAAATATATAGCTTTAATTTAATTTTGTGTGTTTATAACTTTTATTTTGGATATCTTATTGCATTTCATAATCTCATAATCATCTTAAGGGCACTAATCCATAAACAAGATAAGGTGGGGAGTTCAATACCCTTCCTTAGCCCACAAACCATCACCCCTCATTTTGCATACCTAAGCCTTCTAAATAAAATTAACTAGACGTCAGCCCTAAGGAAATCGAGCTCAATAGGACAGGGCACCCGGAAGAGTTGGACCGGGTCAAGATTAGTTGGTTGACTGGTGTCTAGGAAAGGGGTTCAGGGATTACGTCCCGAAGGAAGGTGGTAGGATCCACTTACCTGGCCAATTTTCTATTGGTGTCTAAGGCAAGCAAAGAGGGAAACTCCACCGACCTTACCCTTACCTGGCCAGTTAGCTAATTGGTCTTTGACTTGGAGGGCTCCAAGGCGGTCTTGGAAGTTAGGAGCTATCTAGAATTAGGGAGCCTAGGATAGAAATATGTTTGATAAGTGTTTGAAAATAACAAATATATATATATATATAAAATAAAAAAATTTTGATTCACATATTTGGGTTGCACTATTACATGCACGGTAGGAGATCTTTATTTCCAGACCTAGTTGACTTCAACCCTGAAATCGAATGGCTGATCCATAGTACACCAAAAATCAAATGGCTGGAAACCCAGAAGAACCACCTAGATAGATGAAGGAATACTTTATTCCTTCCACCTACAACCCATCGACTTGTATCCATTTACCTGAAATACCTGCTAAACAATATGAGATCAAGTCTGCCACAATCCAAATGCATCCTTCCTTTTATGGGAATACCAATGAAGATCCTTATAAGCATCTAGATGAGTTTCTAGAAATCTGTTCTACGATGAAGATCCAAGATTTTACTGATGATGCCCTTAGGCTAACCTTGTTCCCCTTCTCACTTAAGGATAAGGCCAAGTACTGGCTTGGCGCAATAGGGAAACCAATTCGAACTTGGGCTGAAATGCAGCACGAGTTCCTTAAGAAATTCTATCCTATAGGTCGAACCAACACCATGAGGCAAGCCATCACTGGATTTGCTCAGCTTCCTAGTGAACAAATTCATGAATCATGGGAGAGACTTAAGGAACTCTTTAGAAAATGCCCACATCATGGTCTGTCTAAGTGGCAAATTGTCCAAGCTTTTTATAAAGGATTAGGAGACCAGTATAGACAGATGGTGGATGCATCTTGTGGAGGTGCATTCATGAGTAGAAGTGAGGATGAAGCCTATACCTTGTTTGAAATCCTAAGTGAAAATTCGATCAACCATGCTTCTTTGACTTTATATGAAAGATCGATTCCTCACCAAATGCAGGCAGGGATTTATGAAATTAGACATTCAAATTACAATGTCGACTTGAACCTAATATCCCAAAGATTAGATACAGTCGACCTCCTTTCCCAAAAGTTGGACCAAGTCCTAGCCCTCAGTCAACAATCTCAATCTCCTACACAATACACATCACACCCATCACAATACCCATCACCCTCTAATCATCAGAGGATTTGTTCTATCTTTGCTAGCCCAGCCCATCACATGAATGAATGTCCTACGGTTGCACAGTTACCACCTTTCATCCAAGAACAAGTCCAAGCTGCTCAAGGTTACTCCAAGCAAGGTAATGACCCATTTTCAAATACTTATAACCCGGGTTGGAGAAACCATCCTAATTTTTCTTGGAAACCACAACAGACTCAGGTTCAGACCCAAACTCCTCCTGCACGAAACTTTCAAAATAGGCCCCCATATCAAAACTATGCCTATAATAGAGGTCAGCCTAGTCAGCCTGCTCAGCCACCATATCAGCCACCATATCATCATCAGTCATCATATCAACCTCCTCAACAGACCAATCTGGCCGATGATAGGTTTGATCAACTCCAACAATTAATCATGACCCAACAACAATCTATCGCCAAGTTAGAAGTTCAAATAGGACAATTAGCAGAATCTACTATGAAGAGAGAACCAGGTCAACTACCGAGTCAACCAATACCGAATCCTAGAAACAACCCACTCATTCTTCAGCCTAATGTTCCACCTAAGAACCCTCAATTTGAAAATGCCAAAGCAATTTCTGAGCTTAGAAGTGGTAGGATTCTTAGGGACCCATATCAAGACCAGGAGAGAGAGGCTAGTACTGATGCTAGCGAGAATGAGAATTTAGAAGATGATGTTAGTACTGAGACTAACCATGTAGAAGAGCCTGAGCCCGGGACTAGTACTAATACTGGTTCCGAATTAAATGAGAAAGGGAAGAAGAGAGCAGATGAATTACCTGAGACATATAAACCTAGAGTCCCGTTCCCTTCTGCCCTAGAAGTTGGTTCTTCCCGTAAAAAGCAAGGAGCATGCAACGAGGAGCTGATGGAATTATTCAAACAAGTCCATATTAATTTACCCCTCCTCGATGCAATTCAGCACGTTCTTGCTTACGCTAAATTTCTCAAAGAACTCTGCACCCAAAAGCTTGAGCCACGAACCATAAAGAGAATCATATTGTTTGAGGATGTAAGTGCAGTTTTGTTGAATCAATTACCTCAGATAATGAAAGACCTCGGTGCTCCTTTGATTTCTTGTGTTATAGGAGGCATTACCTTTGATCGAGCCCTGTTAGACCTAGGAGCTAGTGTGAACCTTCTTCCAACCTCGGTCTATGAAAAATTTGGGATAGGTGAACTAAAACCCATGTCAGTCATTCTTCAACTAGCCGATAGATCCGTCAAGACACCACATGGTTTGATTGAGGATGTCTTAGTTAGAGTGAACCAATGTTATTTCCCATTAGACTTCCTCATACTAGAAATGGAACCATCCTAAGAGCTAAATCAGAATCCCATAATCTTAGGTCGTCAATTCCAAGCCACTGCCAATCCCAATATCAATTGTAAAACGGGAGCTATGGACATTTCTTTTGGGGATCAAAAGGTGAGAATTAATATTTTTAATGCCTCAAAGTTTGCTCGAGAGGAGGAAAATTGTTCTATGATTGGGTTAATAGATGAGATTGTTGAGTCTGAATTTTCCTCCAATTTGATGGAAGATGACGAGCCTATTGCTGAAACCCAAGTCCAAGAGGTAAATGCCCTACTTGATTCACCTCAACCTTCACCACCTTGGTCAATGCAAACTGAATCCTTACCTGACCCACATTGAACTGAGCTGCATTATGTCTGGCTGAAGACATTAAACTTAGCGCTTGTTAGGAGGCATCCCAATATGTACTCTATTTTTTTTTTGCAGCCTCTACATTGTTCATGAGCTCCTCTTCTCAGGTAACCCCTATCCCTTTACATTTTTTTTAGTTCTTATGGTTTATTCCTTTGCCTTTTTATACCATTAGGGACAATGTTATTTAAGTTGGGGGGTCGGGACAATTTTTTTAAAATTTAAATTTAAAAAAAAAGAAGAAGAAGTTTTCATGTGTCAAAAATAAATCTGGAGCAAGATAGACTAGGAAAAGTAATAAGAGTTAGAGAGTGTTGCTAATGACTGTAGCGAGTCAAGAACTAGACTAACATGTCAGACTTTTAGGGCCTACTTAGATCACCTAAAGGCTATTAGCACTTCCATTGCACATGCACGCTGACGAGACAAAGTAAGTATTAGTTGTAAGGACAATTGAGGACTTAATTATCACTGAAAACTGGTAATTGATATATATCCCAATTGAAATTTTTTTTTTTGAATTGAGGAAAGAGCTACCTACCTGAAATGAAAGTGCAAAACATAGAGTATATGTGGATCGCCCTGAACTTAGTAACCGGGTCTCTGCACCTAAGTAAAGTGTGGAGGTTCGCGTCAAACGGTGAAGGGAAGGTCAAGATGCTCAGCACAAAAAAAAAAAAAAAAAAAAAAAATCAGGCAGTGTGAAAGCTAACTCAGTTCATAAACTTAATTTAAAAATGTATAGAAAATTAACCAAAGTAAGTGTTAATCAAAGATACATTTGTTCTTGCAAACTAGTACCAAAATGTTAAGTTAGTCATCACAAACACAAGTGCTATAGATCTTTAGATGAACTCTAAGAAAGTTTGTAATTATGCTGACTGCAAAATTTATTTCTGAAACTCAATACTTAGTTAGTGATACTTGCTAGATCTTTTTACTTTCAAACCTGGATCTATTTTTGTAAAGGATGATCTTTGTGACACATAGTTATACTTTTTGTATTACTAAGGGACTAGCAATAAGTAAGTTGGGGGGTGTGATAAATCATGGATTTACACGTTTATTTTAAGTATTTTAGTTAATTAATGGTGCTAACATTCTTTTAATAACCTAATTTCATAATTAATTTGGACTTTCTTGCAAAACTAATTTTTTTAAAAATATCTTTGAAAAATGTGAAATTAGAGTACATTCATGAAAAATAGATTTCAAGTCAAAGCACCACACACCCATTTAAATGATTAATAAAATATTTAATAATTATAATTAATGATCATGGAATTAGTAAAATTAATAAGTTTGAAACCCGCCAATAGGTAGAGCTTGATTTATGGAATCCAACGATGCAAACGGTACTTAAATCAGGTTTGAAATGAAGAAGTTATGAATTTTTTTAGGATTTTTGCACACATTTTGATGCTACACAGTTTTTGGAGTAGCCGGTCCATCATGGACCGGCTGCTGGGTTTATTCACCGCAGGTTGGTCCACCGGCAGCCATTGCTGCTGGTCCATGGAATAGGACATGAACCACAGCCCTCCAGAGGCACCGAAACTCGCCGGGAAGCACGCCGGCGGTGTCCCTGGCCAGAGGAGAAGCTCCAACGGTGGTTTGACGGGCGGTGGTAGCATTTTTTGGTCGCAAACGAGAGGAAGCAGCCCACGTTCTTCACGAGGTGTCCACGGCCGGAGGAGAAGCTCCGGCGGTGGCGTTGCCGAGCATTCTTCGCGAGCCGAGCTTCTCCATGGGCACGGCCGAGCTTCTCCACAGGCATGGGCGAGCAGTCCACGGGCATGGCCGAGCTTCTCCCCGGGCACGGGCGAGCTTCTCCACGGGCACGGGCGAGCAGTCCACGGGCACGAGCGTTCTTCGTGAGCCGAGCTTCTCCACGGGCACGAACGCAGTCCACGTTCTTCACGGGCATTGCATGCAATCCACGAGCTCCATGGTGCAGTCCACGAGCGGCGTGATCTACGGAGCAGCAACAGCGGTCGCGGTATTTCTTTTGTCCCACATCGTTAATATGCAACGAGCTCTCCTCTCCGGTCAATTATAAAATGAACCCCATAGCACAAAGCAGAGGTATCCTGGAGAAAGGGCAAGGTACAGGGTAGAAGGCATTGCTTGGGTTACGGGTTCGCTTTTGGGAGTGAGGTTTCTCAAAGGAGAGCATATTCCTACACCATCTTCCAGCCTTCTCCCTCTCTGAGATTAAGATCCGAAGAAGAAGACGTAGAGGAAGCCCAGTTCACTCCCCGGAGTATGAAGGAAGGAGCTATCTTCCCGACGAGGCTGCGCTGATCTGTTCTTATCTTTGTTATTTGTTTTGTTAATTTGGTTTTTACTGCATTATACTTAGACCTTAAATTTCAATCAATGCAATATCTCTTTTTAATTCCTGTCTTTCGTCTTGTCTGCAAATAGATGCTAGGATCTAAATAATAGATCCTAGTGCCAAGTTTACTTTTCCTGCAATTTTAATTTTTATATTTTTTTGACTTCAAATATTTTTTTTACAAGATCAAAAATTTCAAAACCTAAACACCGCCTTCTCTGTGGATTCGACCCGACTCCTCTTGCTACATATTTTTAAATATTATAAGAAGTCAGATTTTAAACTGATAGCCATGGTGTTTTAACGACAACCCTGCGGTTCTACCACCGCTCTTCATCAATATGTCATTGATGTAAACTTCCATGTAATGGCCAATCTGGTTGCTGAATACTTTGTTGATGAGGCACTAGTATGTGTCTCCCATATTTCTTAGACCATAAGGCATGACCTTATAGTAGTATAGCCATTGATCAATGATGAATATGGTCTTTCTTAACCCCAAGCACCATCTAGGTCTAGTTATACCTAGAAAAGGAACCCATGAAGCTGAGAGTCTCATGCCTGGAGGTCAAATCTATCAATTGAATCTATCCATGGTAGGGAGAAGCAGTCCTTTAGGCAGGCCTTATTCAAGTCGGTGAAGTCGATGCATGCCCACCACTTGCATTGCCCTTTTTCACCAAGACAATGTTGGTGAGCTAGTCTAGATATTGGACCTCACAAATGAACTTGGCCTCCAAAAGCTTTTCCACCTCTTATTTGAAAGCACACAAGTGCTTAGGGGCAAAGCTTCCTTCTTCTAGCAAACTGGTTGGTGAGTTGGGTTAATGTTGAGGTGATGCATCATGACCTCGGGATCAATGCCTGGCTTATCGGCACCATCCATGCAAAAACATCATTTTTTGTATGGAGGAACTCCACCAGATAGGTTATGGACTCTTCACTTTGCTCACTTCTGATATGCACCACTCGAGAGGGGTTAGTCGAGTCCAGGGAGACATGAATCAATTCCTTTCAAGTTCATCATGTTGTAGCTTCTGTTGATCCTAGAGGTCAAGGCTCTCAATAGACATGGCTTCCTTAGGCTTCTACTTGAGAGCCACCACATAGCATCACCTTGCCAAGGCTTGATCACCTGGAACTTCACCCACCCCATGGGAAGTAGGAAACTTCATCAGTAAGTAGTAAGTTGAGATGAGGCCCGTAAAGCATTTAGTCTAGGTCTTCCCAGGATGGTGTTGTAGGCTATTGGGATTCTGTACATCAAGAATTTTAGAAGGGCTATGGCTTATCTCGGGACCAGGCTAGCTATTGCAGGTAGCATCACGATGCCCTTGATAGGAATGACATCCCTAGAAAAATCAATCAAGGAAGTGTTCACCCTTTACAGGCAATCCTTGGGCAAACCTATCTGAGATATAGCATCATAGAACAAAATATCCGTGGAGCTTCCATTATCCACTAGGATTCTCCTTATATCATAGTTGGAGATGGCAAGAGAAACAAACATAGGATCATCATGCAAGAACAAAACTCTGTCAGGGTTAGCAATGAAAAAGGTAATAGGTTCTTCTCTTGCTCTTTGGCATTTAGGCTAAGGGACTTCCACCTGGGATACCCTGGCATACACCCGTTGCCTAGAGGAGCTTGCCCCCTAGTGACCAATCCACCAGAGATGGTGCCAACATGGATTCTATTTTCGATGAAAGATTTGGCCACTAGCTAGGGCTCTTGATTGATGGCCTCTAAAGCATTGGGCTGATCAATGTAAATGCATAGGTAGCCTCGCTGGATCAATGACTCGATCTCTCTTTCAAGGAGATGCAGTCTTCAATGTTATGTTCATAGTCTTGATGAAATTGGCAATACTGCTTGAGAACCTTCTGGCCCTTCTTGTTCATCTTCCCAGGCCAATGGATGAAATCCTGACCTTTGATTTGTATTAGGATCTGACCTCAGGGAGCATTCAAAAGGATAAAGTCCTCCTAGTGGGATGGCCTAGGACTTCCAGATTGATGGCGGAACTCCTTGTCTTGATTCTTTTACTCTGCTACTACTGTTACTACTAGAGGGGAAGGGTCGAATGGGAGTAGTCCTCTTAAGGAAATTTCCAATCTCTTTTCTCTTTCCATTTCTCCACCATGCCTTCTTCAATGTTGATGTATTTTTTCATATTAGCTAGAAGCTCAAAAAGGCTCTATGGGAACTTCTTGGAAAGAGAGAAGTAGAAGCTGCCTCTATGTAGTCCTCTCTTGAAGACTAATATGGCGATAGAGGGTTCTAGGCCATGGACCTCTAGCATGGCTACTTTAAAGCAACTCATGTAATGGCTGAGGGACTCACCTTCCTCTTATTGAACTAAGAAAAGGAAGTCAAAGCCTCACTTGGTTCTCTTACTGCTTTGAAACTGGGCCATGAATCTCTGGCCAAATTCTTCAAAAGAATAGATCAATCTTGGCAAGAGTCGAGTATACTAGGCTCTTGCCACTTCCTTGAAGGTGGTTGGAAAGATCTTGCACATGAGGGCATCCGACGATCCTTGGAGTAGCAGGAGGGACCTAAAACTTTTCAGGTGGTCAAATGGGTCAGAGGTGCCATTGTAGGCTCCATAATAGTGAACTTGAAGTGGTGAGGCACCGGTTCCTTGATAATCTTGTGAGAGAATGGGGGACAAATGTGAATGAAGGCTCACCACCCGAAGTTAGGTTGTACTAGCAAAGCTCTCTCAAGTAGCTATCCACTTCCTGGAGCTTATGGGCTAGCTCACCCTACCACCCAGTTCGTTGAGTGAGGTGAGGGCTTGAGGATTCATTCAGTGAAGAATCCTGCATGGAGGAGGAAATAAAACAAAAGAGTTAGATGGGCATGCCTTGCCCAGATCCTGACGAGAGGGGTGACACTAAGACATGGTAGGCTAGAGGGAGGCTCGATGGGGAGCTCACCTCACCTTCTGGGCCAATCGCCTCACCTGGGGGGATTCGGCTTTACAGTAGGGGCAACCCCAAGCTTAGCTTAAACCCCAGGCTCACCTTGCACCTCAAGCTATTTTCCCTTATCTAGGTGAAGGTGGGCATGGCATGGAGGGATGGCAAGTTAGCCTTGCCTCAAGCCTCGATGGGGCCTGTTGAAGACTTTACACTTAGGTCGTCAGTACTTAGACTTGCTGGGAGAGTTGTTGGAATTGTTTGATAGTGATAGTTGGTGTAACCAAATATCCTGCCTCTTCTTTCTCTGGTAGGATTGGGGAGGGGGTGGCTAGGGTTATAGACACCTTGGCAAGAGTAGATGTAATAGCCCTTTTTTCCTTGGCCATAGCATGAACCAAGGGCAGAGCAGTACAAGAGGCAAACTACAATCCTCAATAAGGTTTTTTAGGCATGTGGCCCTTCTTCTAGTACTAATCTACTATGGATCTCTAAGAGGTGGTGCTGACTCAGGCTTAGCTCGGACAAGGATAGAGTAGGAGTGGATGTTGACAAGGGGCTAGGGGGCTTCACAAGGTCCTATCAAGAGTTGGTCCTACAAGATAGAGAAGACCAGAAAGTCTGATACACCGGGGGTGGATTCTTAGTGGTGGACCCTCTGATATCTAAGTCAATCTCTTAAAAAAGCAAATAGAGGAGGCTTGGAGTCCACTCTGGGCTTAGAGTAAGTGTGGGAGAGGAGTCTGAGAAGAAGTGAAGAAGAAAGAGAGATGAAACAAAATCTATGGGAGAAGGGGATCATAGTGCATCTGAGTCCCACTTCTCAAGGGATGGCACATGGATGAGTAGAGTCATGGAGGCCGATGCACTTCAAAGAAATGGGAAGTGTGTGTGGATGGCCTATAGAAATCTCACTTAGGTGGCAAGCTTTGGACGACTCAATGTAGGGAACTTAGGATGTGCCCAAAGGAGAGGGCAAAAAGAGGGTTCTTTTATAGTGAAAGGAGGTGGTTCTTGAGAAAAGCGAGCTCTTGATCTCATCCCCATCCTTTTCCCTTGTTCTTCTCCTTTTGTCCTTACCCTACCTTTGTTTGAATTAATTGGAGGGTTTTTGGAACTAGTTATAGGCATGTACCTGATATCTAAGGACAAGAAATGATGATTGGCACACTCCAGCTATTGTAAGTATACTCATAGTGGGAGATCATGCCAGACATTGATGATTACCACACTAGGAGCATGCGCAAATGGGTGGACTGAGCAAGCTGGCAGTGGTTGACATGCATGTAGGAACTAATGGGCACACACCTTTGAGTTCACATCATGAGATGTTGGAAGGTAGTCCCATCACTTGAGCAAGCTAACACATTTCAGAGCAGGTTGGAGCATGGTTGCTATAGCGACCACTAAACCCTGACGTATCAGTGGCTTCTAAGAGAGAAATTATTCTTGGACATGGAAATTATAGTTCTTTTAAGGTTTGAGATATGTCTCTTCTACTATATCCTCTTCCACCTCAAATCTTCCTTATTATCTTCCTTCATCTCTTAAAGGAAGAGCTTCGATCAGCTATCCAAAGGTCTTTGTGAGGAGCTAGCATTCTAGGAGATCAACAGCTCAAGACTTCATGTGGACATCCTATAGTGGCCATATGATCATGTGGTTTGAAGAACCTTTAATTCATGGTAATTAGCTATGGTAATCTTTGACCCGCACATAGGTAATGAGTTTTGAACTCATGTATTCAACATCCATGATCTATTATATTCATTTTCTTTCATAGCTTTGATCAATGTTTTGTATTTAAGATTTTTATATATGCAATATATATCATGTCATGATCTTATTATTGGCTGGTTTTTAGATTAGATCTAATGCATTTTAGATTAATGTGATTAATCTTATAATTTCTATAATATTTTATTCAAAAAAGTTTTGAAATATATGCATGAAACCACCCACTATTTCCATCACCATAATCACTAACCCCAAAGGATCCAAGAAAGCTTGGGTATCTAAAAAAGTTACTTGATCTTTTTTGCAAGAATGTTTTGTAGTTTAAGGAACAAAAAAGGTGGTACTTGGATAGTGATAGTTCAAAATATATGATAGGTGATAAGGAACAATTCTTCATCCTAGAGGTGAAGGAAGGATGTGTAGTTACTTTTGGTGATAGTGGCAAAGAAAAAATTATCGATATTAGTAAGATTAAAATCACACCTTCACTTATATTAAAAATATATTGCTAATTGATAATTTGAAGTATAACTTATTGAGTATTAGTCATTTGTATGACAAAGGCTACAAAGTTATATTTGAGTCTTCTTTGTGCATAGTTACTAGTTCATTTGATGTAAGCATTAAGTTTGTGGGATATAGACTTGGAAACATATACATAGTAAATTTGAATGATCTAGCCATGAAGAGTAGTACAAGTCTAGTGGCCATGAATGCTAGGATCAAAAAAACTTGTTAGCCTTGGCATAGAAGATTAGGATATTCTAGCATGCATACTTTATCTAAATTGATTTCTAAAGGCTTAGTTAAAGGTTTACTATAATTGAATTTTGAAAAAGAACATGTGTGTAATGTTGGAAAAAACACCTAGGATTTCATGCATGATTCTTTTATAATTTATAGTGGAAGAAAATCTATTTTAAAACTATTTTAAACAATGAATTATGCATATATATAAAATCTAATAAACTCTACAAGGATTGTAACATGATATGCTACATAAAAAATAAAATCATCATGCATTGATCTAATCAATGCATGCTGTAGATCATATATGTTAAGACTATGAGATCAAATCTCATACTGATCATAGATAAATGACCATTACTATTAATGGCATGTGGTAAGAGCTCTCCACATTGCTCCATAGCTGTATAGGGTGTCCGGCCTCTATAAATCATTCACACGAAGCCCCAACATGATCAATCTCCCAAAACTGCTAGATCCCACTGAAGTATACCAGATGGCTAAAAAAAAATATTTCTTAGATCTTCTTAAATCCTCCAAGAAGATCAAGAGGAAGAGGATTAAGAGGATCAAGGATGGAGAAAAAATAAATTTAAAAGACTTCATATTTTCTTTTTTCCTCTTTTTTGAAGACCTAGCACTAGAACCCAAGAAACCCTTCACACCTATCTTGAAATTCATGCCCCCTCTCAAATAGTTTTCCATGGAAATTTCACTTCAAATTTCATGATAAACAAGATCTCTTATTGTCGCACATTACAGAAAAAACTAAATTGAAATTGGAATGGAGATTGGTTTAGATAAAGGATAGAGTTTCACTTGGACTAGGAATTCATTTCCCAATAGGACTCCTCCAAATTAAATTCAAATAAATCCTGATTTAATTCAAACAAATCTTAATCTACAAAGCATGAGGGTGGATAAAAAAATTGATCTTTTTCATGAAGAATTCATAAAAAAAATTCTTGGAAGGCATAGAAAATTTTTAGGGAACAAAACAAGTTAGACTAGGTTAGGATTTAACTAAGATTTGACCAAAATTAGTTTGGAACCAAAACTAATTTGGTTAAACTAAATTAAAAAATTTATCCCCATTTAATTAGGGCCTAATTAGGCTTAATTAAATTTTAATTAAATCTGGGATTAATTCAGCCCATGTTCGAATCAAATCAAAGTTAAAACTCCTCTGCGATTAGGTCATCATACAACCTAATCGAGTGAGATATTATTGAACCAATTTCAATTAGACTTAACCTAATCCTTTTTTCAATCAAATTAAGCCAATTAATAAATTAATTATTAATTAATTTTTTTTAATTAATTATAATAATTTATTTATTTATAATATTTGTATAGGATTAATTGTTAATCATATTTATAATTTTATATTTGAATGATTCTTGATTGTTAATCAGCCATTATGATCGATCAGAAACTTCTTATGTATGTGATCTCGTAGGTTCTAACACTAAATCAATATTCTAAGAACCAATTTCTAAACTAATCAATGTGACCATCTAGTAATGGTGGATGTCCGTATAGGTTGAATGATTGCACAGCAACATTTAAGAACCCTAGCATATAGTTACCATATAATTCATCTTTTTGACCTAATACATAGGGTGACTTCAGAATCTACTGCCAACTTCTAAATAATGAATCTAGATATGTTTCAACCTAACAAATTCTATGACTCTTCACAAGGATTGCCCTGACCAAGGTCTTGCTAAATAGAAATACGGCAGAGCATTTTTACCAATACCTTGATGTGGCCAATCCATCTTGACTCACTCACTAAATTAACAAGAACTTGACTGCACCCAGTAACCTCCCATCACTAAAATAAAAACTCAGATAGTCCAGTACCTAAGTAAGTGAGTTACTTACAAGTCACCATGATGATCTCAAATTGAAGGATATTTATACCCTTACCTTCTAAGAGATACTCTTGATAATAGAGTACTCTATAGAGTTGGTCACGTTTAGTGCAATGTACTCCTATACTCACGTGCATACCATATCAATATCTCCATACTCCTTGGTTATGAGGACAACCAATCCATATAATATACAATGACCTATGCTCGATAAATGTTGTCGTCTTAGATTACAATATATTTTTTGGTTACGAATATATTTAAGAATTGAAGGGAAAAACATGCTAGGTAGAAGAAAAATATTTTAAAATGATTTTAAAATAAGCAGTGAAAGGCTCGGTAGATAGATCAAAATGATCTACCAATCTGCTCGCAACAGGATCTAGTATAATAATGAAGCATGCTACTAAAAATATCAACATCAACAGAAAAGAGGATGGAGGCATACGGGTACCTTACCACTATACCTTAAGGATGGAGGTGGTGAAAATGCTCTCAAGCTACACACGTGTCTGGCCTCTATGAGTAGTTCACACCGGGGCTTGAAACTGACCAACTCTCTCGGAGTACTAGCTCTTTAGGATCCTTCGGGCCGATCTTCTTATTCCAAGAAGACAAGGAGGAGAGGTGGAACCCTTCATAGGAAACTCTCTTTCCAAGACCTATCTTGAATGCTAGGTTTCTCACACCCAATCCCAAAGACCTCACAAACCCTTTTCCCTCTTTTTCTCTTATGGCTTGGAGACCTTGTAACTAGCCAACAAAATAAAACCAAGAACCAAAATCAGCCAAAGCCCTATAAAATAACCTTTATTTATAGGGGCAGTCATGAGAGGGAGAAAGAGGAAGGAGGAGTGACTGGGGGAGAAGGTCAAGGGCCATACCAAATGGGTCCAAGCCAAAAAAAAGCAAGTATGACTATCACACCAAGAAAGCCTGGAGCCAAAAATGCCCAAAAACCGAAATTCGAATTCAAAATTCAAAGTCAAGTCTTTCCAGAAATTCCTTCTAGAAATTTTGCTCGTCAGTCAAGTGTCGACACTTCAAAAATATCCAAGTGTCAATATTTATAAGTGTCGACACTTACAAGTGTCGACACCTGGAACATGGTCAATCACATTGACCTCTAGTGACGGCAAATGATTCTCAATCGTTGATCAGCCTTTAGATCAGATATAAACCCCTATGGTGTATGACCCTATAGGTTCGAACACTAAACTAGTAGCACTGGAACACTTCCAATACCAGTCAAAGTCCTCATCTAGCAATGATACCCGATGTCCGGATATGTCCAAGATTGCAGAGCAATATTCTAGGACCTTTGGCATATGGTTACCATATAATTCATCCATTTTTCCTCATAATGCTCAAGATGACCTAGGGTTCGACTACCAACCCTAATTTGGTTTATCCAGATCATGTCTCAACTTTACAAGTTTTGTGACTCTTCACAAGAACTATCCTGGCCAAGGATTTGCTAAATTGAGACACAATGAGTCGTTCACTCCAAACTATTTAGAGGGGTCAATTCCATCTTGATCCACCACCACATCACAAGTACTTGACTGTACCCAGAAACCTTCTATCACTCGATTAGAAATTTAGATAGTTTGGCACCAATGTACAGTGAGTTGCTTACAAGTTTCCATGGTGACCTCAGGTCTGAGGGACACATATATCCATATCCCTTTACGAGCAATCTTTTGGCAGAGGGGAGCTCCATAGATGGTCATGTTCAGTGAGATGTCATACATTTTACTTGCATGTCATATCAGTATCTCCTCACTCCTTGGTTAAGAGGACATCCAACAAATGTGACATACAATAACCTACACTTTATACATTATCATCATATAACAATGTATCATTTGGTTGTGAACCAGTTTAAGAACTACTTGATATATCCTCTCTATATCAAATAATGTAGTTCTAAGGACTCCATCATACAAGAGTTCATTTCAAAAAAAGTAAATATGATGAAAAGCCAAAAGAATAACTTTTATTCATTAAAAATTTATATATAATTACAAAATGGCACAACCGTCTACAGTATCGACGATTGGCTTTAGAACACAATTTCTAACAACTCCCACTTGGACAAAAGCCAATTGATACAGAATCTCATTCCCATTTTTCATTTACAATTGTCGAACTCTTGAATTCTAATGGCTTTAATAAAGGGGTCAGCCAGGTTCTCCTTTCCATCGATCTTCTGATGGTCAATGTTACCTTATTCCATGATCTCTCGCACAAGGTGATAGCACCATAGAATATGCTTTGTGCGGTGATGAGACTTCGGCTCTTTGGATTGAGCAATAGCTCTAGTGCTATCATAATACACCATAATAGGACCATCCATGGAAGGTGCCACTCCTAACTCGCCAAGAAACTTTCATAACCACACTGCTTCCTTTGCTGCATCCGATGCTGTAATGTACTTCGCTTCGCATACTGAGTCTACCATAATCGGCTGCTTAGAACTTTTCCAGTAGATCGCTCCTCCATTAAAAGTAAAGACAAATCCTGACACACTCTTGCTATCATCCTTATCTGACTAGAAACTGGATTCAGTATATCCCATAAGTTTCAAGTCAGGTTCTCCATAAATCAGCTATTGGTCCTTAGTATTTTACAAATACATAAGGATAGTCTTTACTAGTTTCCAATAAGCTTCACCTAGGTCAGACTAGTATCTGCTCACTATGCCTAGCGAGTATGCCACATCTGGTCTAGCACATGTCATAGCGTACATGATAGAACCCACTGCCGAAGCATATGGGACTCTGCTTATATGCTCTTCCTTCTTAGGAGTTGTCGCATAATCCTCTTTGGAGAGAGCAATTCCAGTGCCTATCAAGAGATAGCCTTTCTTATAATTTTCGATGCTGAACCACTTCATCATAGTATCAATGTACGTAGACTAGGACAGTCCTAGAAGCCTCTTAGATCTATCTCTATAGATCTTCATACCCAGTATGTAAGAGGCTTCACCCAAGTCCTTCATAAAGAATTGAGAGACAACCAGACCTTTATTCCTGGTAGTACTGGGATGTCATTCTCGATCAAGAGAATGTCATCCATATACAACATAAGGAATACAATCACAGAACCATTAGCCCACTTGTAAATGCAAGGTTCTTCTCCGTTCCTAATAAAGCCATACGATTTGGTACACTTATCAAATCGCATGTTCCAACTCCATGATGCTTGTTTCAATCCATAGATGGACCTTTGAAGCTTGCACACCTTTGACTCGTTTGTGGAAGTGAATCCTTCAAGTTGTATCATATACACCTCCTCTTCTAGCTCACCATTCAGGAAAGCTATTCAGATATCCATTTGCTAGATTTCATAATCAAAGTGTGCCGCTAAAGCAAGCATGATCTGAATGGACTTAAGCATTACCACAGGAGAGAACGTCTTATCATAGTCAATACCATAATGTTGACGATATCCTTTGGCAACCATATAGACTTTATAGATCTCCACCTGCCCGTTTGTGCCCCTTTTTCTTTTGAAAATCCTTTTACACCCAATGGGTTTTATCCCTTCAGGCAGATCAACCAATGTCCATACATTATTGATTTCCATGGATTCTATTTCAGATTGCATGGCTCCTAGACATTTCTCAGAGTCGGACCTCTATATCGCATCCATATAGGTGATCGGATCCTCATTATTCTCATCGAGTTCAATGAGATCACCATCCCGTACCAAGAAATCGTAGTATCTGTCCAGTCGACTCTATGCCTTACCAGATCTCTTTAATGGTTCATGTGTGGGCTTTGGGTGTGATCTAATCACAACTAGTTCTATGTTGTCCCTTAAGTGTATCAGTTCTTCTGCTTGTTGAACTTCACTAAGTTCAATCTTAGCAGCTACAATTCCTTCACCAAGGAACTCCTTTTCCAAAAAGATAGCCCTAAGACTGACGAACAATTTTTGTTCCTCAGCCAAGTAGAAGTAATACCCCTTAGACTCTTTTGGATACCCAACTGTTATCACCTAGAACGTCGTGGCCTGTAGCTGGAGATGGCTTTGGACCATACCTCGTCACTCGAGATCTGCTCAGTCGCCCAAAACCTTCAAAAAAGAGAAGATCCAGGTCGGTGATCCTAGCGGGGGCACTCCGATGCTCAAGTCAGTGGCTATCCAAGAGAACAAATCCTCCCGGTCAAGCCCCGTAGGCGGACTCCATGCTAGGAGGAGAAATTTGTGAAGTGGGAGAGTGTGAATGGGTCGAGAGCAGAGCGTGGGAGTGGCAGCAAAGGAGAGCCCGAGCTTGGTGGCTGTGTCCATCAAGGCCCTTCCTATTGGTCTCCGGTAGCCTGGAGCGATGGCCTTCCTGTGTCCTGCCCTTCTTTTGCCCGTGTGTTTGCTTGCTTGTGACCTAACTTACCTTGTTCTAGGAACCTTGGAGAGGTCTTTTTAGTAGGATGACTGCTGGACGGCTGCCTCAATATCCCCCTGCTGGTGACACGACGTTCCTTGCCATGCAGGAGGTGTCTTTCCTTATTCATGATAGGGAACATCAGCACATGCTCTAGCCATCCTTTCGATCGCTTCATTTTGGGAAACCTGGCAGAGCCTCGATCGAGGGGCACCCACCTCCTGGGTTTGAACCTTCTAAGTTGACTTTTTCTTTTGGGGTGACATAGACAGTTGGTAGGGGGCGCAGTGCCTCGATCAGGGTTCGCCCTCTCATTCTGGTGCAAGTGTCAGCTGAGATAGTTATTGTAGCCTGACATGCACCCCTCCATGGTCCTTGGGTGGCTTGCTGTCATCCAAGGAAGGAGATGATGTTCTCCGGCTACAAGGCACTTCGTTCGAGGTGGGGAAAGCTCATGAAGGTGGAGCTCGACTTCGGCCATGGTGTGTCGACCTCGAGGGGAGCAAGTGGGCGAAGGAGTCTGGGCAGAGGTGGAGCTCGACTTCGGCTGTGGCATCTCGAGCTCAATGGGAGCCAGTCGAGTGAAGGAGTCTAGGCAGAGGCAGAGCTCGACTTCGATGTGGTGTCTCAACCTCGAGGGGAGCCAGCCGAGCAAAGGAGTCTGGGCAGAAGTGGAGCTCGACTTCAATCATGGCATCTCGACATCGAGGGGAGCCATCCGGGTGAAGGAGTCCGGGCAGAGACATCATACATGGTAGCTTCATCCAACATGGCATTCGACAGGGTCTGACATGAGTTCCACGTCAGCGATCCAGCTACATCATTTGCCCCCCACTCCCGAGTCCTATTGGCGCGCGGCGCTTGGGGCGAAGGAAGTAAATTCGGTGTTGACATGGAAAGGCAAAAATCTAGCATAATAATTACCACGATCATCGATGCTTCGCAAAGCGATCCTTTGAGCCAATATGATGGAAACATGTGGAGCTGTCCGAGGAACACTTATTTCTAGCACGGAATTCAGAACGGTTGTGGTTGAAATGAGGCATCAATATTCGTCGATTGTTGACACATGGCAGGAATCCGACGGTGGCGGTTCTGTAATGGTACGGTTTGAGTTTGGTCACTTCGAAATGAAAGATAGATTGCCAAAAATATCTCTTCTTTCAAACTTCGCATGCCCGCCATCGCACCAGAGATCCTTCTTCTCCCCCGGTCGTTCTTGTCTTCCCAAGTTTATCCAGGTTTGTCTCCTTCCACTTCTTCCAGCTAGTTATAGTCTTCCTCTAGGGTTAGGGTTTTCTTGGACCTTGTCCGTCTCTTCCTTCTTCTTCTCTGTCCTTCAACTTTTTCTTCTTCTTTCGAATGTCTTGCTTTGGGCCAAATTTCCATCCCTTGGCCGACCAAGGTGAGGCTGGGCCTTCTTGGCCGAGACTGCCTTCTTCCTTCGATGATGTGGAAGAAATGCACTTCGAGATCTGAAGAAGGGCTTGCCCCACTGGTATAGTTATCAGGGAACCCGAGGTCCGTCCCCCAACTCCTCCTCCTCCTAAACCTGCCCCCGAACCTTCAAGGTCGACAGGTCCCAGCGGCGTCGCTTCAACGATGACCGGTGAGCAACTCTCAACCATTTGGGATACCTATGGAATCCCAGACTCCATCCGGCTCTCAGTCCCTCGACCATGGGAGTGGGTCACCTCCAGTGGCCCACACCGGATTGCCCTCTACGAGGAATCCCTCGCAGAGGGCCTTCGATTTCCTTTTCATCCATTGTTCCTCTTGGTGCTAAGAAACTATCACCTCGTAACTGCTCAGCTCATCCTAAATGCCATTAGGACCATATTTTCTTTCATTATCCTTTGCCATTTTCATGAGATTGTTGCCCATTTTTCTCTCTTCAGGGTCTTTTTCATCCTAAAATGCCACCCGTCCAAGGAGGGGTGGTGGTCCATCTCTTCCCGCCTAAAAGGCATAAAATTTGAGCTCCACTCTTCCATCAAAGGATGGAAGAGTAAATATTTCTTCACCTTGGTCAAGGGGGTTAGCTGGGTTTGGAGTGACCTAAATCGGTCCCCTAACCGGAATCCAACTGTTGAAGTGGCTGATCGGGAGGTTTATGACCAGTTTTGCACCGACCAGATTCCCTCCCTTGTGATTTTGTTGTCAGAGAAGAACCTATTTGAAGCCATGGTCAGCCCAATGCAGGAGTTGGGTGAGTTCGGCTGCTTTGTCTCTTTCTTTCTTTATTTCTTTTTTTTTTGAATATCTGAGCTTGGGGTTGACCTTGTCCTTCTTCATGCAGGCATGAAGTTCTCTTTGGATGACCTCCTTGATTTCTCCTGGAAGAGGGGTCCGCTGGTGGGGGCGAGAGAGTCCCTGCCAAAGAGAGCCCAGGATGAGGACGGGGCAAGGGCAGCACCCGTCGAGCCAACCGAGCTGAGCAGGAGGAGGGTCGAACCTGCCTCCGAGCTGAACCAGGGAAGAGCTGAACCTATTCCTGAGCTAAGCAGGATGAGGGCTGAGCCTACTTTCGAGCCACCGAGGTAGCAAGATGTGCCCCTGTGCCAGAGCCCGAAGTGGTCACCCAGGCTAGGATTACTGTTGCTGCTGCCACCATGATGCCCCCGCATCCTGAGATCGTTGAGGTTGAAGAAGATTGGGAGCATGAGAGAGTAGCATCAACATCAACAGCGAAGTCCATGGTGGCGGCGAGCTCCCACCGCGCACCCGAGTCCTCCATGGCCGAAGGAGATGGTGATGCCGCATCGACGGCGAGGAAGAGGGAGAAAAACCCTCACAAGAAGTCGCCCATGGTCACGCTAAACGCCTCACTAGTATGAGACAAGGAACTAGCTGAGCGCATGATGGATTTCACCATCCCTACACGTGATCAGCGGGAGAAGGCATGGAAGCTTCTAGGAGATGCCATCAGCTACACCTTCCCTCAACTCTTCTCAGTAAGTACTCCTTTCGCTCGCCCCTTTCCTTCTTTTTCATCAAGGCTAACATCTTCTTCGGTGCACCTCGGAGCTGAACTACTACTGATAAGGGACTGCTGCAAGAACTAGGCCAGGAAAGACAAGCAAAGGGCAGCAAATCTCGAGTCCTTAAAGGCCGATGCCAAGCAGCAGGCCAAGGTGGCCTGGGAGGCCAATATAAAGAACAAGGAGCTCCGGGGCGAGGTTGCGAGCACTGAGAGGTGCATTAAGGAGCTCGAGGAGTCCCTGGATCTGGAGAGGAGCCGGTCCAAAGGCAGGGCGGAAGAGCTCAAGGCCAAGGAGGCCAGGCTTAAAGAGCTCAATGTCGAAGCGGCCCAAGAGAAAGAACAGGCCCAAGCTCTTTGGGCAGAGCAGGAGGCATCGAAGGAGCTGGCCAACACCGTCGAGAAAAAAACCATGGCTGCCGAGAAGAAAGCTTTGACCATCGAAGAAAGAGCCATGGTCGCTGAAAAGAAGGCCGCGATGGCTGCCAGCTCGGTGGAGTCTGCAAGGAAGGAGGCCGTCGAGGTGGTGGCAAGGTTCAAGGCCTCCAAGAAGTTTGACACTGAGTTCCATAAAGTGATGACAGACTCCTTCCTCAAGGGATTTATGTACTGTCGGTCTAAGGTGGAGGACCTTATCCCAAAGAAGAACATGTACCTACTCAGTCTCTCGAGTTCAAGCTCGACCCCTCACCCGGGCGAGGTGGAGGAACTAGCCACTACTGTCGACCCAGCTCCATCGACAGAGGCCCTGGAAGACGAAGCCCCGCTATCGGAGGCCCCAGAAGTTGATACGCCATCCGAGCACCACCCTGGGAAGGAGCCGGTCGGGTAGCCTAGGGGCCATTGTTACTTTTCTTCTTTTGTTTCTACTCTGGGCTGCCCGGCATGTCGGGTTCCAGAAACAATGTAAAAACTCCAAGTTTGATCAATGAATATTTTTTTCCTTCTCCTTGACTTGTGCATCTTGTTTTTTGGCATTCTAACTCATATATTCTTGTGTTATTTACACTTTGCCAAACTTCCTCCCCTCACTTCTTGGTTGCCTGTGTGCATGAACTTGCGGAGGTGTCTCACTTGGAGGCTCTGAGTCTTTGGGCCATTCTCCGCCATGGTCCGACTTCACGAGAAGATTAGGGAGGAGTTCCTAATTTGTTGAGTCATTCCCACCTCGCGGGTGAAGTGGTAGGAGGGCTCGAGCGCTTTGCCAGTAGAGGTGTATTTGACCTAGGCTAGGATCAGCCCCATGTGTGCACAGTGAGGCCGAGCCCATATGTTGAGCTTGTTGTACCCGCAAAGTGACTATGAGGTGCCGGGCTTCATGACTTTTTGTGCTTCGGTGCTAGACTGGAGTCCGGGCTTGAATGCTGGTCTGCCGAACTGTGAGCTTGTGGCAGATGGTGAGACTTCTTAGAGTCTCCCATGGACATCTCCGTACTGTGAGCTCAGTGACAGGTGTGGGACTTCAAGAGTTTCCCATCTTTGGTGCTGGACTAGAGTCCGGGCTTTAGGAGTTTCTAGGCTTGAGTGCCAGTCTATCGAACTGTGAGTTTGCGATAGATGGCAGGACTTCTTGGAGTCTATCATGGATATCTCCGTACTGTGAGCTCGGTGATTGGTGCGGGGCTTTAGGAGTTTCCAGTCTTTGGTGCTGGACTAGAGTCCGGCTTAAGTGCCGGGCTTCAGGAGTTTCTGCGCTTGAGTGTTGGGCTTCGGGAGTTTCTAGGCTTGAGTGCCGGTCTATCGAATTATGAGCATGCAATAGATGGTGGGACTTCTTGGAGTCTCTCGCGGACATCTTCGTATTGTGAGCTCGACGACAGGTGCAGGGCTTCAGGAGTTTCTCATCTTTGGTGCCAGAATCGAGTCCGGGCTTGAGTACCGAGCTTTAGGAGTTTCCGGGCTTGAGTGCAGATTTGTCAAACTATGAGCATGCGATAGATGACGGGACTTCTTGGAGTCTCTCACGGACATCTCCGTACTATGAGCTCGATGACAGGTGCAGGGCTTCAGGAGTTTCCCGTCTTTGGTGCCGGACTAGAGTCCGGGCTTGAGTGCCGGGCTTCAGGAGTTTTTGGGCTTGAGTGTCGGGCATCAGGAGTTTTCAGGCTTGAGTGCCTGACCTGGGGTCGAGCATCGATGTTCTTGCAAGGAAAAAGTGATTTGTACAAAGAGGATCTTTATTATCAATGGAGGAAGGCCATACATTACTGATAGTACATTCTCAAGTTACCGGGATTTCATGTTTTTGAAAATTTGATACTGTGTGGAAGGGCCTTAACTACCTCGTACGGGCCCTCCCAGTTTGGTGAGAGCTTGCCACACTCCCGAGGCTTGGAGGCTTTAGCTAGACGCAGCACCAGGATGCCCGGATGAAAGAGCTTCGGCTTTACATGCGCATTATAGTATTGAGCTACTCGTTGACGGTAGGCCACCATCTGGAGTTGAGCCTTGTCTCTGGTCTCCTCGAGGAGGTCCAGGTTAAGAAGAAGGCATGTCGGATTCTCTACTTCATTATATTGCTATACCCATAGTGTGGGCACACTGAGTTCAGCCGGGACAACGTTCTCCATGCTGAAGATGAGGCTGAAAGGTGTTTCATCCATGGCCATCCT
The DNA here is from genome assembly GCA_021397845.1 of Areca catechu. Lineage (NCBI taxonomy): Eukaryota > Viridiplantae > Streptophyta > Magnoliopsida > Arecales > Arecaceae > Areca > Areca catechu. Next base: position 10,257,885 of record CM038048.1, read on the forward strand.
GGGTGTTGTGTGGTAGGCCCAAAGAACGTTAGGAAGTTCTGCTGCCCACCTGCCCTTGGCACAGTCTAGCCTTGTTCTGAGCCCTTGGAGGATGGTCCGGTTGGTCACTTCAACCTCCCCGTTGGTCTGTGGGTGGGCCACCGAGGTGAAGCGATGTTGAATGCCGATGTCGGCACAAAACTCTTTGAACTCTCGGTTGTCGAACTACCATCCATTATCGGTGATGATGCTGCAGGGGAGTCCGAAGTAGTAGATGATCGACTTCCAAAAGAACTGCTGGACCTTGGCTTCGGTGATCCTTGATAACGGCTCTGCCTCCACCCATTTGGTGAAGTAGTTGATAGCCACTATCAGGAATTTGCACTATCCGGATGGAGGAGGGAATGGACCTAGGATGTCCATCCCCCATTGGGCGAATGGCCAAGGTGAGGAGAGCTAGGAGAGCGGCGCTACTGGTTGACGATGTATGTGAGCATGGCATTGACACTGGTCACACTTCCTCTTGAAGTTGGCAATGTCTTCCCTCATGGTTTCCCAATATTATCCTTGATGGAGCGCCTTGTACGCTAGTGTCCTACCTCCAACATGATTCCCATAGAGGCCTTGTGCATCTCCTAGAGCACAAAGGTTGCCTTTGTAGGTCTCAAGCACTTCAGGAGCGGGTAGGAGTAGGATCAGCGGTTGAGCTGCCCTTCCATCAGGATGAATCGCGAGGCCTTCTTCTTGATAAGGCCAACCTCTGCACGATCTTCTGGTAGGGTGCCATCAATGATGTAACTGATATACTTGTCCATCTAGCTCAGCTCTGGGATGACTTGCTGCACCTCGCCGGGAGCTTCGTAGCTTGGGTTTTCAAGATATTCTTTGTGGGCAAGTCCTAGTGATGAGTCCGATAAGGTTGTGAGTCTTAACAGCATATCGATCTGAGCGTTCTCTCCACGAGGATTGTGGGAGATGCTGAAGTGTCGGAATTCCATCGTGCTCGAGTGGACACGCTTTAGGTACTTCATCATCGGGGGATCTTTGGCTTCATACTCTCCAGAGACCTGTCTAGCCACCAACTAGGAGTCGGTGAAGACCTTCAAACAAGGTACACCCAGCTCACGGGATACCCTCAGACTGGCGAGGAGTGCCTCATACTCCGCCTGGTTGTTTGTCATGGCAAACTTGAAGTGGAGTCACATTCAACTATAATCCCATCGCCATTGGCAAGGATGAGTCCTGCTCTGCTTTCACCTGCATTGGGCATGCCATCCACATGGAGGATCCAAGACTCTTCCATGCTTTCCTACTCCATTTGGTGCTCTGGTGTGATCTGCTCCTGCTCTTCGGCAAGTCCCGCACACTCGACCAAGAAGTCGGCCAGCACCTGGGCCTTTTGAGACGACCTCGACTAGTATGCGACGTCAAACTTGTTGAGCTTCAATGCCCACTTGGCCAAGCATCCAGATGTGTTGGGGCAACTAAGCATGGCCCTCAGGTGTTAGTTTGTCAGGACCACGATAAGATGCGCTTGGAAGTATGGCCTGAGATGCTAAGCCGACATAATAAGAGCAACAATGAGCTTTTCGGATCATGTGTACCTGATCTCCGCATCCCGGAGGATTTTGCATGCATAGTATACTGGCTTCTAGGATCCGTCCTGATCCATGTAGACAAGAATCGAGCTGACAGCCCCCGGGGTGACCGTTAGGTACAGCAACAGTTCTCCCTCCTTCAGCCTAGAGAGTAGTGGCGGTGATGCCAGGAAATCCTTCAGCTCCTTGAAGGCTACTCTGCATTCTTCGATCCAGACGAAGTCGTGCATTTTGCACAGTGCCTTGAAGAAAGGGAGACAGCGATCTACCGACCTCGAAATGAACCGACTTAGTACTACGATCCGACCCATCAGGCACTGGACCTGCTTCTTCGAGATCGGATGCTCCATGTCCATAATTGCCTGGACCTTCTCTGGGTTTGCCTTGATTCCCCTCTAGGTAACCATAAAGCTAAGGAACTTCCCTGCTGCTATGTCGAAGGCACGCTATGTCGAAGGTGCGCAACGCCAGGTTCAACTTCATTTTATGCTCCTGGAGGTTGTGGAAGGCTTCTGCAAGGTCGGTGACATGGTTCGAGCTTGACTTGCTCATGACGAGCACGTCGTCAACATACACTTGCTTGTTTCTGCCAATTTGGTCCTTGAAGACCCGATTGATTAGCCACTGGTACGTGGCTCTAGCATTCTTTAAGCCGAACGGCATCATCCGGTAGCAGTACATCTCTCAGTCGGTGATGAAGACAGTATGCTCCTCGTCCTTCGGATGCATCCGGATCTGATTGTACCCAAAGAATGCATCCATAAAGGAGAGCAAGCGGTGCCCCGAGATGGCATCCACTAACTGGTTGATCTTCGACAGGGGGAAGCTATCCTTCAGACAGGCTTGATTGAGGTCAGTCTAGTCCATGCAGATCTTTCATTTGCCATTGCTCTTCTTTACTATAACTACATTCACCAGCCAGCTCGGATATTGCACTTCACGAACAAAGCTGGCTATAAGGAGTTTATCCACCTCCTCGTTGATCGCCCGTTGCCTGTCTGGGGCGAAGCTCCTCTTCTTCTGCCGAACAGACCGGTACTTCGGGTCAATGCTCAGCTTGTAAGTGATGATGTCAGGGAAGATCCCTGGCATATCGACTACCATCCAAGCGAACATGTTAGCATTCGCTTGAAAAATTTCCAACAGGTGGGCCCGCTCATCCTCCAATAGCTGGGTCCCAACTTGCACTATCTTCACCGGGTTGGTCCTGAGTGGGTACGACAGCAAGCGCTCAACTGGGCCACCTCTGGGGTCCTGCGCCCTTTGGTCGAGGTCATCCATGCTGGGGTCGTCCTCGGACACCTTTGCCCTAGGAACAGCTTGGAGACAATGCTTGATCGGCTGAGGTGCCCCCCTCATTTCTCCGACACCATAAAGGCTATGCAACTGCACCGAAGCCGCTTGGTTGAAATGACCGTGTTGAGCAGATTAAGCATGGGTCAGCCAAGAATCACATTGTAGGTGGAGGGAAGCCTAACAATGGTGAAGGTCATCATGACACTGCTTTGCAGAGATGGGGCCCCAGCAGTAACAGGGTGAGTGATCTCCCCTTCAACTCCCACGGAGTCTCCTATGAAACCGACGAGGGGAGTGTATACAGGTCTGAGCTGAGCAGAGGACAGATTCAACCTGGAGAAAGCATCGTAAAAAAGGATATCAGTCAAACTTCCACTATCGACCATAATCCATTTTACAGGATACTTTGCGATCATCATCTTTGATAGATCCGCGGGGTTGTCGTTAAAACACCGTGGCTATCAGTTTAAAATCTGACTTCTTAAAATATTTAAAAATACGTAGCAAGAGGAGTCGGGTCGAATACACAAAGAAGGCGGTGTTTAGGATTTGAAATTTTTGATCTTGTAAAAAAAATATTTGAAGTCAAAAAAAAATATAAAAATTAAAATTGTAGGAAAACTTGGTACTAGGATCTATTATTTAGATCCTAGCATCTATTTGCAGACAAGATGAAAAACAAGAATTAAAAAGAGATATTGCATTGATTGAAATTTAAGGTCTAAGTACAATGCAGTAAAAACAAAATTAACAAAACAAATAACAAAGACAAGAACAAATCAGCGCAGCCTTGTCGGGAAGATAGCTCCTTCCTTTGTACTCCGTGGAGCGAACTGGGCTTCCTCTGCGTCTTCTTCTTCGGATCTTGATCTCAGAGAGGGAGAAGGCTGGAAGATGGTATAGGAACACACTCTCCTTTGAGAAACCTCACTCCCAAAAGCCAACCCGCAACCCAAGCAATGCCTTCTACCCTGTACCTTGCCCTTTCTCCAAGATGCCTCTGCCTTGTGCTATGGGGTTCATTTTATAATTGACCGGAGAGGAGAGCTCGTTGCACACTAGCGATGTGGAACAAAAAATACCGTGACCACTCCATGTTTACCGAACTGAACGTTAGCCACCATCATCGGAGCAGATCCCGCTGATCCCATGCTCACCGCCCTGCAGCGCCGTACATCACGCCACTCGTGCTCAGCTCGGCAACGCTCATGGACTGCTCGATAACGCATGAGAAGCGCCCACAATGCCTAGCAGCTCGTGAAGAATGCCCAGCCATTCGTGCATCAGCTCGTAAGGAACGATCCACGCTACTCTCGTTTGCCGCCACAAACCGCCACCACCGCCCGTCAAACCGCCGCTGGAGCTTCTCCTCCAGCTAGGGACACCGCCGGCGTGCTTCCCAGCGAGTTTCGGCACCTCTGGAGGGCTGTGGTCCATGCCCTGTTCCATGGACCGGCAGCAATGGCTGCCGGTGGACCAATCTACCGTGAATAAACCCAGCAGCCGGTCCATGATGGACCGACGCTCCAAAAACTGTGCAGCATCAAAATGTGTGCAAAAATCCTAAAAAAATTCATAACTTCTTCATTTCAAACCTGATTTAAATACCGTTTACGTCATTGGATTCCATAAATCAAGCTCTACCTATTGGCGGGTTTCAAACTTATTAATTTTATCGATTCCATGATCATTAATTATAATTATTAAATATTATATTAATCATTTAAATGGGTGTGTGGTGCTTTGACTTGAAATCTATTTTTCATGAACGTACTCTAATTTCACATTTTTCAAAGATATTTTTAAAATAATTAGTTTTGCAAGAAAGTCCAAATTAATTATGAAATTATGTTATTAAAAGAATGTTAGCACCATTAATTAACTAAAATACTTAAAATAAACGTGTAAATCCATGATTTATCACACCCCCCAACTTACTTATTGCTAGTCCCTTAGCAATGCAAAAAGTATAACTGTGTGTCACAAAGATCATCCTTTACAAAAATAGATCCAGGTTTGAAAGTAAAAAGATCTAGCAAGTATCACTAATTAAGTATTGAGTTTCAGAAATAAATTTTGCAGTCAGCATAATTAGAAACTTTCTTAGAGTTCATCTAAAGATCTACAGCACTTGTGTTTGTGATGACTAACTTAACATTTTGGTACCAGTTTGCAAGAACAAATGTATCTTTGATTAACACTTACTTTGGTTAATTTTCTATACATCCCTAAATTAAGCTTATGAACTGAGTTAGCTTTCACACTACCTGATTTTTTTTTTTTTTTTGTGTGCTGAGCAGCCTGGCCTTCCCTTCACCGTTTGATGCAAACCTCCACACTTGACTTAGGTGCAGAGACCCGGTTACTAAGTTCAGGGTGATCCACGTATACTCTATGTTTTGCACTTTTATTTCAGGTAGGTAGCTCTTTCCTCAATTCAAAAAAATTTTAAATTGGGATATATATCAATTACCAGTTTTTAGTGATAATTAAGTCCTCAATTGTTCTTACAACTAATACTTACTTTGTCTCGTCAGCGTGCATGTGCAATGGAAGTGCTAATAGCCTTTAGGTGATCTAAGTAGGCCCTAAAAGTCTGACACGCTAGTCTACTTCTTGACTCACTACAGTCATTAGCAACACTCTCTAACTCTTATTACTTTTCCTAGTCTATCTTGCTCCAGATTTATTTTTGACACATGAAAACTTTTTTTTAAAAAAAAAAAAATAAAAAAATTGTCCCGACCCCCTAACTTAAATACCATTGTCCCTAATGGTATAAAAAGGCAAAGGAATAAACCATAATAACTAAAAAAATGTAAAGGGATAGGGTTTACCTGAGAAGAGGAGCTCATGAACAAAGTAGAGGCTGCAAACTTTTTTTTTTTTTTTTAAAAAAAAAGAGATAGAGTACATATTGGATTGCCTCCCAACAAGCGCTAAGTTTAATGTCTTCAGCCAGACATAATGCAGCTCAGTTCAGTGTGGGTCAGTTAATGTTACTTGGTCAATGGTTCGATTTGTTGATATTCCTTCAATGTATGGTTTTAAACGTTGACCATTCACCTTAAAGAAGTTTCCTGACCTAGGATCATAAATTTTGACTGCACCATGGGAGAATACTTGATTAACAATGTAAGGTCCATCCCATCTAGATCTCAATTTTCCAGGAAATAATCGAAGCCTTGAATTAAATAACCAGACTTGTTGATTTGGCTCAAAGATTTTCCTAGAAATAAATTGATCATGAAAGGCTTTCATTTTCTGTTTATAAATATGTAAATTTTCATAAGCCTCTCACCTCAGTTCATCTAATTCACTCAGTTGCAACATCCGGTTAGAACCAGCTTGCTTTAAATCAGAATTTAATTGCTTAATTGCCCAATATGCTTTATGTTCAAGTTCTACCGGAAGATGACATGCTTTTCCAAAGATCAGTCTATAGGGAGAAATTCCAATGGGATTCTTGTAAGCTGTCCGATAGGCCCATAATGCATCATCTAATCGATCTGAGCAGTTTCTACGATCGGGCCTAATAGTCTTTTGCAAAATGTTCTTGATCTCCCTATTGGATACTTCCACTTGGCCACTTGCTTGCGGGAGATAAGGTGTAGCTACTTTATGTGTGACCCCATATTTTTGTAAAAGCATTCGAAATTGGGAGTTTATGAAATGGGCACCTCCGTCGCTAATAATGGCATGTGGAAATCCGAACCTAGAGAAGATATTCTTTTGAACAAACTTTATGACTACCTTATGATCATTGGTTCGTGTTGCCATTGCCTCAATCCATTTAGAAATATAATCGACAGCCACCAAAATATATTCAAAACCATTAGAGGGTGGAAAGGGTCCCATAAAATCAATTCCCCAAACGTCAAAGATTTCAACTACCAAGATGGGATTTAAAGGCATCATGTCTTTTCTTGTAATATTTCCTAAGGCTTGACACTTAAGACATTCTTTGCCAAAAGTATAGGCATCCTTAAACAATGTCGGCCAGTAAAACCCACTTTGCAAAACTTTAGCCGCAGTTTTTCGACCAGAAAAATGTCCTTCGCAAGCAAGGGTGTGGCAAAAGTTTAAAAACCTCAGATGTTCAGATTCAGGAACACACCTACGGATGATTTGATCAGCACAAATTCGAAAGAGTTTAGAATCTTCCCAAAAGTAATATTTAATTTGAGCAAAGAATCGATCCTTTTCATTCTTGGACCAGCCATCAGGGATTTGTCCAACCACTAAGTAGTTAACAATATCTGCAAACCAAGGGGCCTTTGCATGCGAAACTGCTAAGAGCTGTTCATCCGGAAAAGATTCTTCAATTGATGCAGGTTCACACTCTTCAACTAAAATCCTAGATAGATGGTATGCTACAACATTCTCAGATCCTTTCTTGTCTTGAATTTCAATATCAAACTCTTGTAGCAGTAAGATCCATCTAATCAATCAGGGTTTAGCATCTTTCTTTGAGAGAAGGTATCTCAAAGCCGAGTGATCCGAATAAACCACAATCTTGGAACCTAAAAGATATGATCTAAACTTTTCCAGGGCAAACACCACAGCTAGCAACTCCTTTTCAGTAGTGGTATAATTTTTCTGGGCTTCATTCAAAGTTCTGCTAGCATAATAAATCACTATGGGACATTTGTTTACCCTTTGGCCCAAGACAGCTCCTATGGCAAAGTCTGAAGCATCATACATGATTTCAAAAGGTAGTGACCAATCAGGGGGTTGGATGATTGGGGCTTGGGTCACAGCTTCCTTTAGAAACTCAAAAGCCTTAAGACAATCTTCATCAAAATTGAAAGGAACGTCCTTAGTGAGTAGATTACACAAAGGACGGGAAATTTTGGAAAAGTCTTTGATGAAGCGACGATAGAATCCTACATGGTCGAGAAAAGATCGAATTTGTTTGATAGAGATGGGTGGAGAAAGTTTAGAGATCAATTCAACCTTTGCTTTATTTACCTCGATCCCTCTCTTAGATACAATATGTCCTAAAACAATCCCTTCTCGAACCATGAAATGGCTCTTCTCCCAGCTCAGAACCAAATTCGCCTCAATACATCGTTTTAATATTTTCTTCAAATTATTGAGGCAACTCTCAAAAGATTCTCCAAAGACTGAAAAATCATCCATAAAAATTTCTAAGAAATCTCCTACCATGTCCGAGAAAATTGATATCATGCACCTTTGAAAGGTTGTAGGTGCATTACATAATCCAAAAGGCATTCTACGAAAAGCAAAGGTTCCATAGGGACATGTGAAGGTGGTCTTTTCTTGGTCTCCTGGATAGATTGCTACCTGGTTGTATCCTGAGTATCCATCTAAGAAGCAAAAGTATTGCTGGCCAGCTAATCTTTCTAGGATCTGATCAATAAATGGTAAGGGAAAGTGGTCTTTGCGGGTAGCTGCATTAAGTTTTCTATAATCTATACAGACACGCCACCCAGTAGAAAGTCACGTTGGCACTAAATCCCCATGGTCAGTATAGACAACCGTGAGTCCAGATTTCTTTAGAACGACTTGAATAGGACTCACCCATTGGCTATCAGAAATAGGATAAATAATACCAATATCTAACCATTTAATCACTTCCTTCTTGACCACTTCTTGCATGTTCGGGTTGAGCCATCTTTGCATCTCTCTAGTTGGCTTGGCACTATCCTCAGTATAGATATGGTGCATACAAATTGATGGACTAATGCCTTTTAAATCAGCAATGGCCCAACCTATGGCCTGCCTATGTGTTTTCAGAACATCTATCAATTGGTTTTCCTGCTCAATGATTAGGTCAGAAGCAATGATTACAAGCAGGGTTTTGTTGGGTCCTAAAAACACATACTTAAGTGATTCAGGCAAAGTTTTTAGTTCAAGTTGTGGTGGGGTCTGAATCGAAGGGTGCAAAGGCTCAGTTCCTAGGTCAGGTAAGGATTCAGTTTGCATTGACCAAGGTGGTGAAGGTTGAGGTGAATCAAGTAGGGCATTTACCTCTTGGACTTGGGTTTCAGCAATAGGCTCGTCATCTTCCATCAAATTGGAGGAAAATTCAGACTCAACAATCTCATCTATTAAACCAATCACAGAACAATTTTCCTCCTCTCGAGCAAACTTTGAAGCATTAAAAATATTAATTCTCACCTTTTGATCCCCAAAAGAAATGTCCATAGCTCCCATTTTACAATTGATATTGGCATTGGCAGTGGCTAGGAATGGACGACCTAAGATTATGGGATTCTGATTTAGCTCTTGGGATGGTTCCATGTCTAGTATGAGGAAGTCTACTAGGAAATAACATTGGTTCACTCTAACTAAGACATCCTCAATCAAACCACGTGGTGTCTTGACAGATCTATCAGCTAGTTGTAGAATGACTGACGTGGGTTTTAGTTCACCTATCCCAAATTTTTCATAGACCGAGGTTGGAAGAAAGTTCACACTAGCTCCTAGGACTAACAGGGCTCGATCAAAGGTAATGCCTCCTATAACACAAGAAATCAAAGGAGCACCGGGGTCTTTCATTTTCTGAGGTAATTGATTCAACAAGACTGCACTTCCATCCTCAGACAATATGATTCTCTTTATGGTTCATGGCTCACGCTTTTGGGTGCAGAGTTCTTTGAGAAATTTAGCGTAAGCTGGAACGTGCTGAATTGCATCGAGGAGGGGTAAATTAATATGGACTTGCTTAAATAATTTCATCAGCTCCTCGTTGCGTGCTCCTTGCTTTTTACAGGAAGAACCAGCTTCTAGGGCTGAAGGGAATGGGACTCTAGGTTTATAAGTCTCAGGTAATTCATCTGCTCTCTTCTTTCCTTTCTCATTTAAATTGGAACCAGTATCAGTACTAGTCCCGGGCTCAGGCTCTTCTACATGGTTAGTCTCAGTACTAACATCATCTTCTAAATTGTCATTCTCGCTAGCATCAGTACTAGCCTCTCTCTCCTGGTCTTGATATGGGTCCCTAAGAATCCTACCACTTCTAAGCTCAAAAATTGCTTTGGCATTCTCAAATTGAGGGTTCTTAGGTGGAACATTAGGCTGAAGAATGAGTGGGTTGTTTCTAGGATTCGGTATTGGTTGACTCGGTAGTTGACCTGGTCTCTCCTCATAGTAGATTCAGCTAACTATCCTCTTTGAACTTCTAACATGGCGATAGATTGTTGTTGGGTCATGATTAATTGTTGGAGTTGATCAAACCTATCGTCGGCCAGATTGGTCTGTTGAGGAGGTTGATATGATGACTGATGATGATATGGTGGCTGATATGGTGGCTGAGCAGGCTGACTAGGCTGACCTCTATTATAGGCATAGTTTTGGTATGGGGGCCTATTTTGAAAGTTTCGTGCAGGAGTTTGGGCCTGAACCTGAGTCTGTTGTGGTTTCCAAGAAAAATTAGGATGGTTTCTCCAACCCGGGTTATAAGTATTTGAAAATGGGTCATTACCAGGCTTGGAGTAACCTTGAGCAGCTTGGACTTGTTCTTGGTTGAAATGTGGTAACTGTGCAACCGTAGGACATTCATTCATGTGATGGGCTGGGCTAGCACAGATAGAACAAATCTCCTGATGCTTAGAGGGTGATGGGTATTGTGATGGGTGTGATGTGTATTGTGACGGAGATTGTTGACTGAGGGCTAGGACTTGGTCCATCTTTTGGGCAAGGAGGTCGACTGTATCTAATCTTTGGGATATTAGGTTCAAGTCGACATTGGAATTTGAATGTCTAATTTCATAAATCTTTGCCCACTTTTGGTGAGGAATCGATCTTTCATATGAAGTCAAAGAAGCATGGTTGATCGAATTTTCACTTAGGATTTCAAACAAGGTATAGGCTTCATCCTCACTTCTACTCATGAATGCTCCTCAACAAGATGCATCCACCATCTGTCTATACTGGTCTCCTAATCCCTCATAAAAAGCTTGGACAATTTGCCACTTAGATAGACCATGATGTGGGCATTTTCTAAGGAGTTCCTTAAGTCTCTCCCATGATTCATGAATTTGTTCACCAGGAAGCTGAGCAAATCCAGTGATGGCTCGCCTCATGGTGTTGGTTCGACCTATAGGATAGAATTTCTTAAGGAACTCGTGCTGCATTTCAGCCCAAGTTCGAATTGGTTTCCCTATTGTGCCAAGCCAGTACTTGGCCTTATCCTTAAGTGAGAAGAGAAATAAGGTTAGCCTAAGGGCATCATCAGTAAAATCTTGGATCTTCACCGTAGAATAGATTTCAAGAAACTCATCTAGATGCTTATAAGGATCTTCATTGGTATTCCCATAAAAGGAAGGAAGCATTTGGATTGTGGCAGACTTGATCTCATATTGTCTAGCAGGTATTTCAGGTAAATGGATACAAGTCGATGGATTGTAGGTGGAAGGAATAAAGTATTCCTTCATCTGTCTAGGTGGTTCTTCTGGGTTTCCAGACATTTGATTTTTGGTATATTATGGATCAGTCGTTCGATTTCAAGGTTGAAGTCAACTAGGTCTGGAAATAAATATCTCCTACCATGCATGAAACAGTGCAACCCTAATATGTGAAATTTTTTTTTTATATTATTATTATTATTATTATTATTATTATTATTTTAAACACTTATCAAACATATTTCTATCCTAGGTTCCCTAATTCTAGACAGCTCCTAACTTCCAAGACTGCCTTGGAGCCCTCCAAGTCAAAGACCAATTAGCTAACTGGCCAGGTAAGGGTAAGGTCGGTGGAGTTTCCCTCTTTGCTTGCCTTAGACACCAATTGAAAATTAGCCAGGTAAGTGGATCCAACCACCTTCCTTTGGGACGTAATCCCTGAACCCCTTTCCTAGACACCAGTCAACCAACTAATCTTGACCCGGTCCAACTCTTCCGGGTGCCCTGTCCTATTGAGCTCGAGTTCCTTAGGGCTGGCGTCTAGTTAATTTTATTTAGAAGGCTTAGGTATGCAAAATGAGGGGTGATGGTTTGTGGGCTAAGGAAGGGTATTGAACTCCCCACCTTATCTTGTTTATGGATTAGTGCCCTTAAGATGATTATGAGATTATGAAATGCAATAAGATGTCCAAAATAAAAGTTATAAACACACAAAATTAAATTAAAGCTATATATTTTTTTAATTTTGTGATTAAGTTTCTAATCCTAATAAATTATGAAATGTCTGGGCAATTTTTTTTTTGGATTTTGTAGAAAGATAAATTTACCTAAATGAATCTAAAAATGAAAAGCAAAAAAAAAAAAATTTTTTAAAATTTGAAATTTGAATTTTTTTTTTTGGAAATAAGAAAAGAAACTAAAAAGGAAAATAATTAATATGTAAAAGAGGAAAGAAAGTTTACTGATTGGGAGACTTTCTTCCTCTTCTGCTTTTCTCCTTTTTTTAAATTTTTTATCCGCAAGAAAAAGAAAAGTTAGCACGGTATATACATCAAAAAGATCAAAAACTATTATTTTAATGCCCTCAACGACAACGGCGCCAAAAACTTGATAGATCCGTGGGGTTGTCGTTAAAACACCGTGGGTATCAGTTTAAAATCTGACTTCTTAAAATATTTAAAAATACGTAGCAAGAGGAGTCGGGTCGAATCCATAGAGAAGGCGGTGCTTTGGATTTGAAATTTTTGGTCTTGTAAAAAAAATATTTGAAGTCGAAAAAAAATATAAAAATTAAAATTGCAGGAAAACTTGGTACTAGGATCTATTATTTAGATCCTAGCATCTATTTGTAGACAAGACGAAAGACGGGAATTAAAAAGAGATATTGCATTGATTGAAATTTAAGGTCTAAGTACAATGCAGTAAAAACTAAATTAACAAAATAAATAACAAAGACAAGAACAGATCTGCGTAGCCTCATCGGGAAGATAGCTCCTTCCTTCGTACTCCATGGAGCGAACTGGGCTTCCTCTACATCTTCTTCTTCGGATCTTGATCTCAGAGAGGGAGAAGGCTGGAAGATGGTATAGGGACACGCTCTCCTTTGAGAAACCTCACTCCCAAAAGCCAACCCGCAACCCAAGCAATGCCTTCTACCCTGTACCTTGCCCTTTCTCCAGGATGCCTCTGTCTTGTGCTATAGGGTTCATTTTATAATTGACCGGAGAGGAGAGCTCGTTGCACACTAGCAATGTGGGACAAAAAATACCGTGACCACTCCATGTTTACCGAATTGAACGTTAGCCACCATCATCGGAGCAGATCCCACTGATCCCATGCTCACTGCCCTGCAGCGCTCGTACATCACGCCGCTCGTGCTCAGCTTGGCAACGCTCGTGGACTGCTCGACAACGCGTGAGAAGCGCCCACAATGCCCAGCATCCCGTGAAGAATGCCCAGCCATTCATGCATCAGCTCGTGAGGAACGATCCACGCTCCTCTCGTTTGCTGCCAAAAACCGCCTCCACCGCCCGTCAAACCATCGCCGGAGCTTCTCCTCCGGCTAGGGACACCGCCGGCATGCTTCCCGGCGAGTTTCGGCACCTCTAGAGGGCTGTGGTCCACGCCCTGTTCCATGGACTGGCAGCAATGGTTGCTGGTGGACCAACCTGTGCTGAATAAACCCAGCAGCCGGCTGCTCCAAAAACCTGATGGACCAACCTGATGGACCGGCTGCTCCAAAAACTGTGCAGCATCAAAATGTGTGCAAAATCCTAAAAAAAATCATAACTTCTTCATTTCAAACCTGATTTAAGTACCGTTTGCATCATTGGATTCCATAAATCAAGCTCTACCTATTGGCAGGTTTCAAACTTATTAATTTTACTGATTCCATGATCATTAATTATAATTATTAAATATTTTATTAATCATTTAAATGGGTGTGTGGTGCTTTGACTTGAAATATATTTTTCATGAACGTACTGTAATTTCACATTTTTCAAAGATATTTTTAAAATAATTAGTTTTGCAAGAAAGTCCAAATTAATTATGAAATTCGGTTATTAAAAGAATGTTAGCACCATTAATTAACTAAAATACTTAAAATAAACGTGTAAATCCATGATTTATCAATCTTGACGACCACAGCATCATTGTTTATATTTTCACCCCCAGATTTCCCCTCCCTTATAAATGGGAGTACATTTTTAGAACTCTCTCCTTCTCGGGCCCTCTTGGGAGTGTGCTCGATTTTCCAGCATATCATCCCCACAGGCTTCTTGGTGGGATGGTTATCCACTGCAAGAACCGGAGGGAGAGCATCGAGCACCTAAGGTTCCACCGGGGTCTTGCCCCCCATGAACCTTTCGAGGTAGCCCCTCCTTATGAGGTCTTCAATCTCCCTCTTAAGGTGTTGTCATTCCTCAGTGTCATGGTCATGGTCATGGTGAAATTGGTAGTACTTTGTCTTGTCGCAACCATTATATGGCTTTAGTGGAGGTGGGCTCTTCAGGTAGCGCTCGCCCTAAATCTCCATAAGGATTTTCATCCTCGGGGCTAGGAGAGGTGTATATGTTTCTTCTGGGATAGGGCCACTCCTCGACCTCAAACACTAGAAGAATTTTGGTGTTGCTGGTCCGGTCTTCCGTAGCCCGGACGTCTCCCCAGGAGCTGGCTTCTTCTGTGGCTTCCTGTCTAGCTTCCTCCTCATGCGATCCACCTCCTCAGGATGAATGTACTTTTGAACATGGTGGAGTTCGGAGTAGGTCTTTGAGGGTTTTTTATCAAGTGAATAGGTCAGGCGAGAAGTCCTAAGACCTCTCTTTAGTGCCAGCATGGTGACTGGCTCATCCAAATTGTAGATCTCCAATGCGGCAACCTTGAAACAGGCCACGTAGTCCTGTAGGAGCTCATGGTCCTGTTGCTTGATGGAGAAGAGGCTGTCCACCTCATGTGGCACCTTCCAACAAGCATCGAAGTGAGCCACGAACTTCTATTCTAGCTGAGCAAATGAGCTGATGCTTTTCGACTCCAGGCAGATAAACCATACCCGGGCTACCTTCTGGAGGGTTGCCAAGAAGGTGATGTAGAGGAGAGCATCGGTTATGCCCTGGACTCTCATGAGGGCCTTGTAGCTCTCAAGGTGGTCCAGGGGGTCGGTGGTCCCATCGTAGGGATCCACCTGTGGCATGCAAAACCGAGTTGGAATCAGTTCATCTTGGATCTCTCGGGAGAAAGGGGGATGGGCATCATAGCCCGCAGGCTTACGGGAGGAGTCCTGCAGATTGGCAAACTAGTGGGATAGCTCTGCCAGCTTGTGCTCCTATTCCTCCAGGTGCCTTTCTGCCATATACTTGATGGCCTCATCGCTTGACCCCTTTGTTGAGGTTGACGGAGGAGGTGAAGGTGGTAGTTGAGGGGAGTCACGATGGGAGGCTTTACCCTTGCGACATCGATGGTGCTGGGCAGCATCCTGCTCGTAGGTCGGAGATCGGCTTTCCTGGTCAGCCGACCCAGTCTACTGTCTCTTCACTGGGGTCTTGTGGCTTTCCCGATGGTCTGTTATGGCTCGCGACAGTGATGGCCTTCTTTGGAAGGATCGCAGGCTATCGCGGGGTGCAGCGACGTGGGCTATGGGAGTCCCTGGCTATTGGTGGGTGGCTAGGGACCGGTGTTGGTGCTGCAGCTACCACACTACTGTAGTGAGAAGTTGCATCTATTGGGTGAGTGCGGCCAGCTTAGCATCCACCAGAGGTGGCAATGGTGGAGCAGGGAGCTCCCTTTCTGGACTATGTGGGTCCCCTTAGAAAGGGGGATCCTCCACATGGCTGGTGGAGACTTCTCTCGCTCACATCACCACCATGCTCCTGACGGGCTGCTTACTAAGAAAATTGGCTTGGATCAGAATGCATCCTGCCCCCCCTTCCTGGTGCGCCAATCTATTGTTTCCTAGAATGCCATGGCCTGTAGCTGGAGATGGCTTCAGATCACACCTTGTCACTCAAGATCTGCTCGGTCACCCGAAACCTCCAAAAAAGAGAAGACCCGGGCTGGTGATCCTGGCAAGGGCACTCCAGTGCTCAAGTCAGTTACGATCCAGGGGAACAGATCCTTCCAATTAAGCCCCGTAGGTGGAATCCATGCTAGGAGGAGAAATCTATGAAGTGAGAGAGTGTGAGTGGGTCGAGAGCAGAGCGTGGGAGTGGCAACAAAGGAGAGCCCGAGCTTGGTGGCTGTGTCCATCAAGGCTCTTGATGCAAGATAGGTGGGGCTAGGAATGATCGAACGGTGAGCCTATAAGTCACCTAGATTAGGGTATCCTAATTTTCTTTTGATTTTCTAATTTGATGGTGAAGGAATAATGGGATGGAAGATAGGGATCTAAATCTCATGGACTTTGGGACTCACCCTAACGAAGAGACCTCTCACCTCTAAAGCATTATACCCTCCTCGATACTTGAAGGCACTAAGATGGATCTCAAAGGTTACAAGGGGATAAAGAAAATGGAATGGGAAGGAGGATAACTGGGCATGACCTCACGTCATGTCCTGGGGTTGGGCCTCACACCCTCTCCTCATAGAGCGGAAGAAGAATCACTCTTCTCTAAAACAAAAATTTCATTCATCAATTATTTTTACAAGTATTGGAGCCTATTTTATAGACACCAAGCCATTTTGAAATTCAAATTTTGAAATTCAAAAATAACAAAATAAGGGGAGAAAATAGTGGGCATTTCCATGAAGAGGGGTGACATTTGTGGAGGAAAATATGAACCCATTCAAATTCGAACTCAAATTCCTCCTCTGCTCTGAGATCTACACAGAAAATTCACTGCTCTGAAATTTATGCGGGTTGTTTTGCTCTGAGATCCATGCAGAAGAAGACTTTTCACTATGATTTGGGTGATGAAGCCTCGATCTTCACCGGTTGCTTGGACCCCAACTTAGCTGAAGAAGACACGGGCTTGCTTGGAAGAGCCTCTAAGCCAACAAGACTCGTGGGGCTTTCATCCTCAAATTTAATAGGCCTTGGCCTTTTCCTCTTTGGAGCAATAGTAGACAAGGAAGTGGGTTGCGGTCGGGGAATGCCGCTGAACACGGTGGTGAAGCAGATGAAGAAGGAGGGATCCGACAGTAGGGTGGTGGGGCTGGACTGCTAGCGGGAGAAGGTGGTGGCAACGCTCCGGCGGGCATGGGAGGGTGATGCTCGATGGCTACCCTTCCCGGATGCCTACTTCTATGTCGTCATCTCGGTGGAGCACCTCAGCAGGCTCGGTCGGATGGTGGGCAGTGGCGGCGGGTCAGCGACTGTGGCGGCGGAGAGAGGAAGGGGCGGACGGCGGTGCTGCGGGAGACGGGCATGGCATGACACGGGTGGAGCACCAAGGGGCGGACTGCCGTGGGCTACACCGGTGGGATTTGCCGGCGTTCCCATAAGGAATCGACACCGGTGGGGAGGTGGACGACCGTCGGGGTCACCGGTGGTTGGGTGTGGCAGATCCAGGATGAACGAGAAAAAAAAATGAAAAAAATGGAGGTTTTGGGAGTTTTCTGGGAGGAAGAAGATGACAGGGATAAACATGGAATACATCGAGAATAAACATGGAATAAAGTGAGGATAATAGGAATAGGTGGAATAGTTGGGATAAACATTTTTAAACTAAAAATAAAAAAATCTGAAAAAAGAAAAGGAAAACTCGGATTGGTTTTGATGTCCCCATCATTCCCCTGAGGTAGGGAAAACTCGACTCCGTCGAGTCAGGCTTGCTGCAAATTTTTTTTTCTCCTTTTTTCCCTCTTTTTTTTTCTTTTTTTTTTCTAACCCTAATCCAAACCTGCTCTGATACCAAAATTGATGCGGGATAGGTGGGGTTAGGAAGGATCGAATGGTGAGCCTAGAAGTCATCTAGATTAGGGTATCCTAATTTTCTTTTGATTTTTTAATTTGATGGCGAGGGAATAATGGGATGGAAGATAGGGATCTGGATCTCATGGACTTTGGGACTCACCCTAATGAAGAGACCTCTCACCTCTATGGCATTACACCCTCCTCAATACTTGGAGGTGCTAGGATGGATCTCAAAGGTCATGAGAGGATAAAGAAAATGGAATGGGAAGGGGGATAACTGGGCATGACCTCACGTCATGTCCTGGGGTTGGGCCTCACACCCTCTCCTCATGGAGCGGAAGAAGAATCACTCTTCCCTAAACCAAAAATTTCATTCATCAATTATTTTTACAAGAAGTATTGGAGCCTATTTTATAGACACCAAGCCATTTTGAAATTCAAATTTTGAAATTCAAAAATAACAAAATATGGGGAGAAAATAGTGGGCATTTCCATGAAGAGGGGTGACATTTGTGAAGGAAAATGCGAACCCATTCAAATTTGAATTCAAATTCGAATTCAAATTTTTCCTGTGCTCTGAGATCTATGCAAAAAATTCACTGCTCTGATATTTGTGCATGTTATTTTTGCTCTGAGATCCGTGTAGAAGAAAACTCTTCACTGTGATCTAGGTGATGAAGCCTCGGTCTTCACCGGTTGCTCGGACTCCAACTTAGCTGAAGAAGACACGAACGTGCATGGAAGAGCCTCTAGGCCAACAAGACTCGTGAGGCTTTCATCCTCAAATTTAACAGGCCTTGGCCTTTTCTTATTCGGAGCTATAGCAGATAAGGAAGTGGGTTACGGTCGTGGAATGCCGCTGAACACGGTGGCGAAGCAGATGTTGAAGGAGGGATTCGATGGCAGGATGGTGGGGCTGGACCGCCGGTGGGAGATGACGATGGTTGCGGTCCGGCGGGCATGGGAGGGTGACTTCTAATGGCTGCCCTTCGTAAATGTCTACTTCGACATCATCGTCTCGGTGGTGCACCTCAACGGGCTCGGCCGGATGGCGGGCGGTGGCGGTGGGTCAACGATCGTGGCGACGGGGAGAGGAAGGGGTGAATGGCGGTGCCAGGGGAGACGGGCGCGGCATGACATAGGCGGAGCACCAAGGGGCGGACGATCGTGGGTGGCTCCGGTGGGATTCGCCGGTGTTCCCACGCGGAGATCAATGCCGGGGGGGAGGTGGACGGTCGTCGGGGTCACTGGTGGTTGGGCATGGCAGATCTAGGATGAACGGGAAGAAAAAATGGAAAAAATAGAGGTTCTAGGGTTTCTGGGAGGAAGAAGATGATAGGGATAAACATGGAATATGTCAGGAATAAACATGGAATAAAATGAGGATAATGAGAATAGGTGGAATAGCTGGGATAAATATTTCTAAACTAAAAATAAAAAAAATCTGAAAAAAAGAAAAGGAAAACCTGGATGGGTTTTGATGTCTTCATCAGAGCTTCCTGTAGGTCTCCGGTAGCCTGGAGCGGTGGCCCTCCTATGCGCTGTCCACCTCTTGCACGTGTGTTTGCTTGCTTGTGACCTAACTTACCTTCTTCTAGGAACCTTGGAGAGGTATTTTTAGCAGGATGACCATTGGACGGCTGCCTCAATATCCCCCTGCTGGTGACATGATGTTCTTTGCTGTGCGGGAGGCGTCTTTCCTCATTCGTGATAGGGAACATCATTTGAAGTGGAATAAAGCTCTGATACCAATAATGGTGCGGAACAAGGGGGGGCTTGGGATGCTGGGATGGATGCTTATGATGCAAGGAGTTTTTTTTTTTTTATATAGTTGAAGAGTTTTATATGTTTCTTAGGATTTTGATTCCCGATCACAAGCAAAGGCAAGAAATAAGAAAGATGAGTAACTGAAGCTTACACAAGAAGTTCAAGCCCTAAACAGTGAGAATAAGAACAGGACCCCGTGATTAAGAAACCCCGGTAGGACTAGCTTGAAATACAATACCTACTTAGGAGATAGAGAAAGCAAACCTCACATGTCTAAAGCGCCTGATGTAGAGATCGCTCAACTCGACGGATGCAGCCTGGATGCCCGAGCAGTTGAACCCGTGGAAGCACTGGCTTTCAGTCGGAAGGTCGCGATGGGAAAGCCGACTATCTTCGATGCCCGAGATGCCAGGGAGGACCTGTAGGCAAATAGAATAAGGATCAGCGAAATGAGGAGATGCACAGAAAGGAACTGAGATGGGGTTGAGCAGGGGCTTCGAGCCCGATGTCCGGCTGGATTTTGAAGTCGAAGATGGAGATAACTTAGGGCCTCGCACCCCACGATGTCCTAGAGGATGAAGGATTGTGGCCTCACACCACACGATGTCTAGGAGGACGAAGGATTCGTGACGCCCTGGGGTGACGGACAGGTGGCCTCACACCACTTGACGTCCCTGGGGACGAAGGCAACTTCACTCAACCTAGTTTAAGAGACAAGGGTTGGAAGATAGAAGACTCAAACTCTTTTTTTTCATTAACCATTCAATCATTCAATATCCTTTACAATGGAGGGGGTTGGGTCCTTTAAATAGGCACCCAAGGCCCATTTTGAAATTCAAATGCAAGAATACAAAATTTCTTCTTCTTTTTCATGAATGGGCATGGCATGAAGCAAGGCTAGGAGGAGGGATCATGGCGCCTTGAAGTTGGAAAGAATCTTCATTGTTTTGGAAAAAGACATGAAGAGGGGCTTGTAGCATGGCTTATGTTCTTCTTCCTTCCTTTGTTGCACACCCTTTCTTTCATGTAAGGCTTGACATGGGGAGTGTTAGGTGGAGGCACCCAAGGATCTTGTCTCTCCCTTCCAAAGAGGTTGAAGCAATTTGGGAAGAAGACTTAATTGGAGGGCTTGAAGCAAGGGATTTGAATTCCCCACTTCAACTCCCATTGACTTCCACCTTGGCCGACCACCCTTGCATGGCAATGAGCTTGATAGGAGGAGGGGAAAAAGGCTAGAGCCAAGTGAAGTGGTCCTCCCCATTGGGTATCCTTACATGCCAAGTGTGCTGCCCACATGGCAAGATGTCATGGCGCCATGTAGGATGCACAGGTGGGCCCTGAGCTGACTTGGCTTCTTTCCTTACTTGCTTCCAAGGAGACTAAATTTTAAGACCCACTCTTGCAATTGACCCATACTTCTAAGAGACTCAGACTGGACTCGATTTACGACTCAACTTAGTACAGGACTCAATTTGACCTAATTGGTCAAGGTACAGACTCAATTCAAAACAAAAGACAATTACAAATTTGAGGCTTGAAGCCTTATTACAAGACACAAAGAAGTGGAACCCTAATATGAGATCCACAAAGGGTTGAGGAGCCTCTGTCGGATCCTAGTGCCCACACCAAATCTCCCGAGGTGGGAGGACTCGACCCTGTTGAGTAAGGGTTAGTTTGGCTTTGGTACCTCTCTAGGATATCGGGGTCGATGCGCTGCGAGTCCCCCTATATGATCCACGAGTCATCGGATTCGGGTCGGCCTTGCCATCAGACCAAGTAATGTGATAGCCCTTGCCCCGGGTAGTGATGGCTTGGTTATCCAGGACACGCTCGATCCGCTCTCCTCACTCGGGTATATTTGGATGAGGATACTCAGGTTCAGGTTCACTCTCAAAAGGGAGGTCAAGCTCAAACGGCTCACTGGATATGTTTGCGGGTTCCCTATACTCGACTAAGTCAGAGATATTGAATGTCGAGCTAATTCCATAATCCGAAGGTAATTTTAGCACATAGGCATTAGGGCCCATTCTCCTAATCACTTTAAAGGGACCTGCCCCACGAGCATGAAGCTTCTTAACGGTTCCCGATGGAAACCATTCAGGCCGAAGCCTAATCATTACAAAATCCCTTATTTCAAACTCTTTGGCTCGCTTTCGGGAATAAGCCAAAGTATTTTAAAATTGTATTTAATGCATAATCATAACATGATGCAAAATGCAGACTCAACTATGCAATCTTATTGAAAAAAAAAATTTATTGGACTCCTAGGGTCTAAACCTAACAGACTTTTGACTCTCTAGGTTTGACCCTAGTCTGATATGCACAAGAAAAGTTATTAAGGATCCCTAGCAAATGACATAAAGTATACCATAAGTAGAGGGCAAAAGGGATGGGCTCTAAGGAGTCACGCATTCTAGTAATCTCAATAAAAAGTAACCCCATGGCTCTAGAAATGTGAGAAGGTTCAGGGAAGGGTAGGAAATAGAGATCAGAGTCTTGGGGTGGCTTATGGAAAACATAAAACAGGCCTTGGTTATTCAGGATGACCTTAAAATTTGGGCATCGTTCTATAGGTGTCATATGGTCCACTTGTTCCGGTAGATCTTGGGGCTCGCTAGGGTCAATCCCACAGGGAGGAAGGTCTGTTAAAGAGGATCCTGGGACCACGTTTATAGTATGATGGATGTCTCTCAGGGGTGGAAGTAGATCAGGTAACTCATCAGGAACTTCATCCTCAATTTCTTTCCGAGCTTCAACCATCTCTTGAGGATGTTCTCTTTGGATCGGTTCATTAAGGGTTGGTTCCTGAACTCCTATGGAAAAGACTGGTGAATCCACATGTTCATCTACTAGATGTGATCCTGGCTCGGTCATTTCCTCTTCAAATTTTGTAGTGGGTTCAGGATCACTCTCCTTGGATTCCTCAATGATTTCACCCTCGGGCCCATCTTCTACTAAACTTGACTCATAGATGCTTTCTTTCAATTCTTAAATGGGCTGAGGAGTTTTTTTCCCTAGATTTTCAATGGGTTCAACCTTAAAGTCTTCAATGGGCTTAGGGGTTTTTGTATTCAAATTCTCAGAAAGTTCATCCTTCTCTCCCTGAAACCCTTTAAAGGGTCCTTTCCCAGTAATCTCTTCTTCTAACCCATTGTCCTTGATTAGGTTAACTTCAGGCTTCTTTTCTTTAAGGCTACTTGATCCTTTCTTGACTGGGTCCTTTGGAAGGATTGGGTTGATTGTAATCTTTTTCTCATGGTGGAAAAAGACACAGGTATTGGATTGACCATAAAGGGTGGCATCATGGTCGAAAATCCAGGGTCATCCTAGAATGATGCTACCCACACCCATGGGTAAGACGTCACACCAAATTGAATCTTCATAGGAACTCATTTTTATCTTGATTTGGCACCTAGACTTTACTGGGATTGAAGTGGAATCTATCCAGGAGACTTTGTAAGGGTTGGGGTGGGGAACTGTGGCTAGTCCTAAAGATTTGACTGTACTCAGGGAAAGGGCATTAACACAGCTTCCACTATCAATGATGACCTTACAACCTTATCTCCTAGCTTGATCAGGGTCTGTGGGATGTTGGTCCTATGCCAGTCTTCCTGTACTATGTTTTGGGCTAGAATGCATCGGACTACTCCTACAAGGTCTTCAGATTCATACACTTCTTCTTCTCCCTCGTACTCTTCCAACAACTGATTTTCAGGGTCATAGACGTCTTCCTCAGGTTCAACAATTGGTTCGGGTTCAGTCTCCGTTGGTTCATCTATGAGTAGGGCAGGGGTGGTGCACTGACTAGCAAAATGTCTAGGTTTATGACACCTAAAGCATTTACCTTGGGGATCGGGTCTCCTCTGGACTTCAACAGCCTTACCCTTTTCCTCTCTACTATATTGGGGTCAGTTCAAGCTGGGACGACTAGGATTGGGTCGGGCTGGGTTTGGTCGACTTGGGTCAGTTCGGTTTGGGCTTGGTCGACTCGGGTAAGCTTGGTTATAACTTTGGGTGGATCCAGGGATACGGCACTGGTTCCTAAAGGGCTCAGGTCTTCTGTAGGTGGGAGCTCTCTGGAAACGCTCACAGAGCCTAGCAACTTGGTAAGCTTCTTCCAAGGTTCTGGTTGATATAAAATATAGCTCTCTCTGAATGTCTGGGTGTAGGACAGCCCTAAACCTAGATAGGGTTACCTCAGGTGATTCAACAACCTTACATCGCATAACATATTCATCAAACTTGGCGATGTAATTGGCCACACTCTTACTCCCATGACTCAAGGTTTGCCATTGGTCTAACAGTTTCTGGGTATAAGATGTAGGTAAGTATTTCCTTCTAAGCTATCTCTCATCTCCCCCTAGGCGGTTATGGGTAATTGACCTTTCTGCTCTATGTAATTTTCAACACTGTTCCAGAACAACCTAGCTTGGTGAACCAACCTAAGCTTGGCAAACTTAAACTTAGTTCTCTCAGACATAGAGTACCAGTCAAAATACTGCTCCATAGCAGACTCCCAATCTTCATACACCCTGGGATCTAAGCTACCATCGAAAGTGGGTGCCTCAAGCTTGATGCTCCTAAGGGCCATTTCTTCACGGTCCTCCAGATTGGGTCTCCTAGGATGGGTATCAACAAAGAGGTCAGGGTCTCTCCCAAAGTCATCATCAAAGTAAGGGTCTTGTGGCATGTTTCTCCTGGGATGAGGGGACTTAGGACTGGGTTCAGGTCAGGGCCTAGCATCTTCCTCTAGGGGTCTTAGTCTGGCCTCTATTTGATCCAGTCTATTGTTCAACTGGTTGCCTAACTGGGTCATGGATTGAGTCATGGATTGTTCCACCTTGGCCGACCACCCTTGCATGGCAATGAGCTTGATAGGGGGAGGGAAAAAAGGCTAGATCCAAGTGAAGTGGTCCTCCCCATTGGGCATCCTTGCATGCCAAGTGTGTTGCCCACATGGCAAGATGTCATGGCGTCATGTAGGATGCACAGGTGGGCCATGAGCTGACTTGGCTTCTTTTCTTTCTTGCTTCCAAGGAGACTAAATTTTAAGACCCACTCTTGCAATTGACCCATACTTCTAAGAGACTCAAACTGGACTCGATTTACGACTCGACTTAGTACAGAACTCAATTTGACCTAATTGGTCAAGGTACAGACTCAATTCAAAACAAAAGACAATTACAAATTTGAGGCTTGAAGCCTTATTACAAGACATAAAGAAGTGGAACCCTAATCTGAGATCCACAAAGGGTTAAGGAGCCTCTGTCAGATCCTGTTGCCCACACCATCATTGCACACTCTGGCCATCATTTCGGTCACTTCATTTTTGGAAACCTGGCAGAGACTCAATCGGGAGGCAACCGCCTCCTGGGTTTGAACCTTTTGAGTTGACTTCCACTTTTGGGGTGACACAGATGGTTGGCAGGGGGCACAGCACCTTGATCGGGGTGTGCCCTCTCATTCTAGTGCAAGTGGTAGCTAGGGCAGTTATTACGGCCTGACGGGCACCCCTCCATGGTCCTTGGGCAGCTCGTCGTTGTTCAAGGAAGGCGGTGACATTCTCCGACTGCAAGGCGCTTCGTCCGAGGTGGGAAGATCTCAAGAAGTCTAGGCAGAGATGTTCGACATGGCTGCTTCATCCAACGTGGCATCCGACAAGGTCTGACATGAGTTCCACGTCAGCGATCCAGCCTACTTCGATGTCGTCATCTCGATGGTGCACCTCAGCGGGCTCGACCGGATGGTGAGCGGTGGCTTGGGTCAGCGGCTGCCGTAATAGAGAGAGGAAGGGGCAGACGACGGTGTCGGGGCAGACAGCGGTGCCGGGGGAGACGGGCATGGCATGACACGGGCGGAGCACCAAGGGGCAGACGACCGTGGGCAGCTCCGGTGGGATTCGCCCGGCGTTCCCACATGTCGACGTCGAGGGGTGGTGGACGGCCGTCAAGGTCGTTGGTGGTCGGGCATGGCAGATCCAAGATGAATGGGAAGAAAAAATGGAAAAAATGGAGGTTCTGGAAGTTTTCTGAGAGGAAAAAGATGACAGGGATAAACATGGAATACGTCAAGAATAAACATGGAATAAAGTGAGGATAACAGGAATAGGTGGAATAGCTGGGATAAATATTTTTAAACTAAAAATAAAAAAAAATCTGAAAAAAGAAAAGAAAAATCCAGATGGGTTTTGATGTCCCCATCATTCCCCTGAGGTGGGGGAACTCGACTCTATCGAGTCAGGCTTGCTGCAAATTTTTTTTTCTCCTTTTTTTTCCCTCTTTTTTTTTTATTTTCTTTTTTTTTTCTAACCCTAATCCAAACCCGCTCTGATACCAAAATTGATGCAGGATAGGTGGGGCTAGGAAGGATTGAACGGTGAGCCTAGAAGTCACCTAGATTAGGGTATCCTAATTTTTTTTTGATTTTCTAATTTGATGGCAAAGGAATAATGGTATGGAAGATAGGGATCTGGATCTCATGGACTTTGGAACTCATCCTAATGAAGAGACCTCTCACCTTTAAGGCATTACACCCTCCTCGATACTTGGAGTCGCTAGGATGGATCTTAAAGGTCACGAGGGGATAAAGAAAATGGAATGGGAAGGGGATAACTGGGCATGACCTCACGTCATGTCCTGGGGTTGGGCCTCACACCCTCTCCTCACAGAGTGAAAGAAGAATCACTCTTCCCTAAAACAAAAATTTCATTCATCAATTATTTTTACAAGAAGTATTGGAACCTATTTTATAGACAACAAGCCATTTTGAAATTCAAATTTCAAAATTCAAAAATAACAAAATAAGGGAAAAAAAATAGTGGACATTTCCATGAAGAGGGGCAACATTTGTGGAGGAAAATGTGAACCCATTCAAATTCAAATTCCTCCTCTGCTCTGAGATCTGTGCAGAAAATTCACTGCTCTGAGATTTGTGTGGGTTGTTTGTACTCTGAGATCTGTGCAGAAGATAACTCTTCATTGTGATATGGGTGATTAAGCCTCGGTCTTCACCAGTTGCTCGGACTCCAACTTAGCTAAAGAAGACATGGACGTGCTTGGAAGAGCCTCTAGGCCAACAAGACTCTTGGGGCTTTCATCCTTAAATTTAACAGGCCTTGGCCTTTTCCTATTCGGAGCAATAGCATACAAGGAAGTGGGTTGCGGTCGAGGAATGTCGTTGAATGCGATGGCGAAGCAGATGAAGAAGGAGGGATCCGGTGGCAGGATGGTGGGGCTGGACCGCCGGTGAGAGATGGCGAAGGCGGCACTCCGATGGGCATGGGAGGGTGATGCCCGGTGGCTGCCCTTCGTGGATGCCTACTTCAATATCGTCGTCTCGGTGGTGCACCTTAGCGGGCTCGGTCGGATGGCGAGCGGTGGCGGTGGGTCAGCGACCGCGATGGCGGAGAGAGGAAGGGGCGGATGGCGGTGCTGAGGGAGACGGGCGTGGCATGACACGAGTGGAGCCTAAGGGGTGGACAACTGTGGGCGGCTCTGGTGGGGTTCGCCGGTGTTCCCACGAGGAGATCAATGCTGGGGGGGAGGTGGATAGCCATCGAGGTTGCCGGTGGTCGGGCATGGCAGATCCAGGATGAACGGGAAGAAAAAATGGAAAAAATGGAGGTTCTGGGAGTTTTCTGGGTCGGAATAAACATGTAATAAAGTGAGGATAACGAGAATAAGTGGAATAGCTGGGATAAATTTTTTTAAACTAAAAATAAAAAAAATCTAAAAAAGAAAAGGAAAACCCGGATGGGTTTTGATGTCTCCATCAGTCCTTCCTGTGGGTCTCCGGTAGCCTGGAGCGGCGGCCTTCCTGTGCGCTGCCCACCTCTTGCACGTGTGTTTGCTTGCTTGTGACCTGACTTACCTTCTTCTAGGAACCTTAGAGAGGTCATTTTAGCAGGATGACCATTGGACGGCTACCTCGATATCCCCCTACTGGTGATGCGATGTTCTTTGCCATACAAGAGGTGTCTTTCCTCATTCGTGATAGGGAACATCATCGCACACTCTGGCCATACTTTCGGTCACTTCATTTTGGGAAACCTGGCAGAGCCTCAATCGCGAGGCAACCGCCTCCTGGGTTTGAACCTTCTGAGTTGACTTCCACTTTTGGGGTGACATAGATGGTTGGCAGGGGTTGCAGCACCTTGATCAGGGCGCGCCCTCTCATTCTGGTGCAAGTGGTAGCTGGGGTAGTTATTGTGGCATGATGGGAACCCCTCCATGGTCCTTGGGTGGCTCGCCATCATCCAAGGAAGGCAGTGACATTCTCCGGCTGCAAGGTGCTTCGTCCGAGGTGGGGCGAGCTCAGGAAGTCTGGGCAGAGATGTCCGATGTGGTGGCTTCATCCAACATGGCACCAACAAGGTCTGACATGAGTTCCATGTCAGCGATCCAGCCACATCACCAACAAATTGGCACCAGTCATACCTAGGTCCAAGTTTTTCCATTTTCAAATGTTTTACATAAGTTGGGCAACCCCAGACCCGAAGGTGTGAGAGTGTCGGCTTACATCCAGTCCATATCTCATATGGGGATTTGTTAACAGATTTACTCGGAGCCCTATTCAAAAGATAATAGGCTGATTCCACAGCATATTTCCAAAAGGATAGCGACTGAGAAGCAAAGCCCATCATGGACCAAACCTTGTCTAATAGGGTTTGATTCCTCCATTCAGACACTCCATTTAACTGAGGTGTCCCTGGAGGTATCCACTGAGAGAGAATCCCATTCTCCTTGAGATATGTCAGAAACTCCCTGGAAAGATATTCACCGTCTCGATCTGATCGAAGGGTTTTGATACATCTTCCAGTTTGTTTTTCTACTTCATTATGATATCATTTGAATATTTCAAATGACTCAAATTTATGTCTCGTCAAGAAGACATAACTATACCTCGAAAGGTCATTTGTAAATATAATAAAATAACTATACCCACCTCTGGCACTAATATTCATGGGTCTGCATACATTAGTATGTATCAGACTTAGAATTTCTTTGGCTCGTTCACCTTTTCCAGTAAAAGGTGATTTTGTCATCTTTCCAAGAAGACAGGACTCACAGGTTGGAAGTGAACTACTTTCACTAAAGTTGAGGAGACCCTCGCACTTCAACCTGTTTATCTTTCTCTTGTTAATATGACCTAGCCTACATTGCCATAGGTACACATCACTGACATTATCTATCCTTGAGTATTTGCTAGACGTGTACACTATACTAACAGGTCATGATAGTACATCAATGCCATTATTCATATATCCATTCATTACAACAGAACCATTCAAAATGATTTTGCAAATGTCATTCTTTATTGATAGTTCATAACCATACATGGCCAATTGGCCTATAGAAATGACATTTAAAAAAAAAGATGGATAATAATGACACTCATTCAAAATGATTATACTAGATTCAAAAACTTGTTTGAGGACTTCCAATGCCAACACTGGAACCTGGCTTCCATTTCCCACATTCAAGAATCTCTCATCATCCTCGAATCTTCTATTAACTTGAAGTCCCTGCAAAGAATTGTAAATATGAATTGGACTTCCAGTATCCAATACCCAGTTAGTAGTATCGTAGATAGAGAAACTACAAGGTGTTATCATATAAATACCTTGTCCAGCACCTTCTGGCTGCTTCCTCTTCTCGAACCTGTTCGGGTCAAGGGATGCAATGTAATGAGGACAGTTCCTCTTCCAATATCTCTGCTTCTTGCAGAAGAAGCACTCAGCTTGACTCTTATCAGTCTTCTCCTTCTTGGCCTGACTGGGCCTAGAAGTATTCTGCACCTATTTCCCTTTATTTTTCTTTTCCCTTTCTTAAAGGAACGATGCCCTATCGAAGATCCTTCCACTAGATTTACCACCCCTTTGCTCAGATGGTGGTCTTTCTCATAAGTCTTCAGCAACCCCAACAGACCATGGTAGTTTACTACAGGCTTATTCATTCTATAATGATCAAGAAAATCTAAATAGGAAGAGGGGAGGGAATTCAGAATCGCATCCTTCTTAAGCTGTTCATGCAAGGGTGATGGGGACATCAACTAGCCCAGAAGAAGCAGCCTAGATCAAACCTGAAGCCCAGCCCAGCCCAGTCCAGAACATGAAGCTCAGCCCAGTCCAGAACCTGAAGCCCAGCCCAACCCAGAACCTAAGCCAGCCTAGATTTTGAAGCCAGCCCATATCATGAGCCAGCTAGTCCCAGCATGAATCCTAAAGTTAGCACCGATCCCGATGCAGCACCGATCCAGTATAATTTAAATTCGAGATTTGATTGGGATATTAGGATATTAGGATTTATCTCGATTGTCTGAAAGTTGATTTAGGATTTGATTCGGTTGTTTAGTTTGATTATTTATTTTATGATTTATCTTATCATTTGTTCAGATCTCTTGATCTGTTGAGAAGTTTCGATTAGGCTTTAGTCTATTTAAGATGTTTGGTTATTCAAAGTGAAGTGAAGAATTTATTAAGAAAAAAAAGAGAGAAAAAGAGAGGAAAAAAATGAAAGAAAAAAATATATGAAAAAAAAGGTTTCATTTGAATAAAAAAAATTGGGAAAAAATAATTGGTTTTGGTTTAACCTAGCCTAGGGTCGTTTCTTAATGACCAACGATCCAATTCCTAGAATAAATATTGATCAGGGCTCGTGTCCCGCACCAAATTTGGTATCAGAGCAAGTTTAGGTTAGGTTAGGTTAGTCATTTTTAATTACATTATTTGTATTAAAAAAGTTTAGGTTAGGTTTTGAGGAGCCAGCATCGAGGAGCCACTTTTTTGAAGCCTGACTCGATGGAGTCAAGTTCACCCCACCTCAGGAGAAATGATGGAGACATTGACTAGCCCAGAATTTGAAGCAACCTAGATCAATCTTGAAGCCCAGCCCAGCCGTGAAGTCCAGCCCAGCCCAGAACCTGAAGCCCAGCCCAGTCCAAAACCTGAAGCCCAGCCTAGCCCAGAACCTGAAGCCAGCCCAAATTTTGAAGCCAGCCAGTCCCGGCATGAATTGAAAGATTGTGCCCTGAAAGCCAATTGAAATATTGTATTTCGATCCCAAAATCAATAAATTGACATTATTATAATAAAGGCATTATTTTCATCATACGCTGTGTCCTTATGATTATATGATGAACCCCATAGATTATTGCTATGGTTCTAGGGTTATGATGAGATTATACCAGTGAGACCTAAAGCCTTAAAACCCTAATCTAAAATATTCCTGGTCGATGGGACATTGAGTTGGGGATCAATGTTTTCGGCAAGACCAACACATCCTATATATGCTTTGTGATGAGGGTGACTGATCTCACAGTCACTTGTGTTTGACACTAATACTAGGATGTGAGTGTTCATTAGAGAATGAGTTCACTGAATTGATCCAGATTGAGAATATCTAATGGAACCTTATCTATTTGTCAATAGATAATTCTCATAGTGGGAGTAGTGCATGTGGTCCTTTGACCTGAGACTACCATGGTACCTTATATATATGAATCCATACTTTGGATCACAATCAATCATGACACTGAGTCATGCACGAGGTGATACTGGGTATGGTGGATTGTATATGGAGGTTGTGAGTAGGTCAACAAGGAATTGATCAGCCCTAGTAAGAGGGAATTGCATTCAGCTAATTTCGATTAAATGATGGATTCAGGAAATCTTTGATCAAAGTATGAACATTAGAGTTAATTTCTAATGAATGAATCATCATTATAAAGATTGAGCTAGGGATGAATATGAAATCGGATTTGACAAGTATCCATATTCATAATCATATTCGGGATGCAAGTTGATCAAAGGATTGAATTGCTCGGTAACTCCCCACTGAAGGGTATTTTGGTAGTTCCACCAAAATTCCACATCTTCCGGGTAGACATGATACGTTGCTAGACATCAATCTTGTCTTGCAGGTATATGATTGAATTATGGTAATTCAAATCAGTTAATTATAATTAGATTCTAATTGACCGAGTCGAGCTAGTTTGAGTTGACCTAAATCGGCTTAGTTAAGATCTAACCGAATTAAGTCAAATAGCACTCGGACCAACTGCTGGCTAGGTGTGGAACCCAATGGGTCACACATAAAAGAAAATTGATGAAGGATTTAATTTGTAATTAAATCATGTTTGTAGGATAAACATGCTAGCACGTGTTGCTGACCAAATTTCTATTCGAATCAGATTCGAATTTGGTTCCGAATTAGGCTTAATTAGGTTCTAATTGAACCAGATTAAGGTCTAATTTAATTTTTTGGACATTGGGCTAACCCATGGCTGAACCCAAGTGAATAAAGTGCACTGAGACCCTCTCTCCAAGCTGCCCACTTCTTTCCTCACCCGCGCGCGCCAAGAAGAAGAGTCCACGCGCGTGTGGACTCCTCTTCACGCGCATGAGAAAGAAAAAGCATCGGAGTAAAATCTAAAAGAGAGGGGGTGATTCGGATCCTTGTCTGACTCCCTTGGATCTGGATCTGATGGCCAGAAAAAATAAGGAAAAGATCCGTCGCTTTTCGGTTGCAAATCCGTCTCCAAAAGTCACGATTCTTCCTAAAGTTTTTCCGAGAGTTCTCCTCGTCGAAAAAACGAAAATTAAATCAGAGAATCATGATTTTTGGTTGAGGGGACGCGTGAGGAATGAGGGATCATGATTCTTGGGGTTTCAGAGGGTTGCGATGTTTTGAGTAAACGCCCCTCTGAGATCTATAAAAGGCTTTGGGTTCACGGGGGTTTAATCAGACAATTAAATTAAGAAATCAGAACCTTCTCCTCCTCTCCAGAATACTCCTTCCCTTTATGCTTGTTGGGTATTGTTTCCCTTACAGAGATAATCTCTATCAAAACTCTGACCCTAAACAAGAATAAGAGGAAGGTCTTGAACGGTAAAGGAAAGGAAAAGGAAGGATCTGTTCTTCTTCTTTTCCTTCTTGAATTAAGACTTTGCCTGTCTTAATTTTTCTTCCAATTCAATTCAAGAAAAAGAATTCAAAAAGGGAATTCAGGAAAAGAATTCAAGAAGAGGAAAGAAGGAAGAAAAGAAATTTTCAAGAAAGAAAATTTCAGCCCGAAAGTCGAAGAATTGAATTCTTGAAAAAGAATTCAAGAAGAAGAGCCAAGAACAAGAAATTGTTGTCTTCATCATTGGAGGGTGAACATTTGGGCACCAGGTGGAGATTTAAAGTTTGGATTTTAACGATACAGGTTAGTATTTTAATGTGACTTTAAATCTTATATATACATGTTATATGTTTTAATTCTTTTAAGGAGATCTTGGGTTAAGGGTTTGGTGAAGATTTCATAAAAAATTTGAAATCTATGTTTCCGCCTTGCCATCGAACCCTACAGTGGTATCAGAGCCTCCTTATTAAGATTAAAATATATATGCTGATTTTTAGATGCATATGTATATAAGTAACATATGATATAGTATATGTTGATGTAATGTCACCAATTAGGGTTTTCACTCAAACCCTAATTATTGTAAAGATATGTTTAGAGATCTAGTAATCATACTGAAATAAGGTTGCCCTAGCATAATGGTGGATCCATTATGTGGTAAATGGTTGTCCTAGTAAGATGACACACTAATCACATATTTGTGTTAATTATGCATATATGTTTGATGTATGCCACTAGTTAAGGTTTTCACTTAAACCTTAATTTATATAAAGATATGTTTAGCCTTCTAGTCATCATACTGAAATAAGGTTGCCCTGGCATAATGATGGATCCATTATGTGGTAAATGGTTGTCCTAGTATGATGGCACACTATGGCATATATTTGCTAGAATGTGCATTGTTTTAATAAAGCCCTCTTTAAAAACATATTAAGTTGTAGTGTTATATACCAAAAGCAAAAATAATCAATATGATTAGTTTATCATTTGGTGTCTAGGAAAAGTTGTTAATGATCGATAAAGAGGACGTGGTTTTTAATTGGTTCCGTTGACTGACCTGGCCAATTCTTATTGGTGTCTAAGGAAAGCAACAGGGGGACTCCCACCACTCTCCCACTTACTTGGCCGATAAGATTAACTTAATTATTGATTGAAATGCTTAGTGTAATATTCACTACATGTGGCCTTCCTTCATGCCAAGTCATTGTTATGTTATGATCTATATTAGGTTTGTTGTGTACACACAAGGCCTTTTATGGCGACTAACATAATTTTGGCTTGGTACATTTGATGTTTATGGCATGATTTAATATAATACTTTGTTGTGTACACACAAGGGTATTATAATTAATATCATGACTATATAGCAATGAAGGGTCTAACTTAACTAAAATATTATAGTTTGTTGTATACACACAAGGCTATTAATATTTTAGAGGCCAAGATAAGTTGAGAATTGTATGAGTTACAATTGGAAAGAGTTTTCCTACCTTTGAACTTATATAAGATTTGTTGTGTACACACAAGGTCTTTTGTAAGGAATTAGGATCTCAACCCCACTAAGAGAACCAATTAGGGTTTTCTCGATCATCATATGGAGGGTTATGATGCTTGATAAAATAATGGGAGACATATTTAAGTTAAAGTCCTAATTTAATTATGTTTTGTCAACATTGGTTGTTTGCTTATGTAATGTTCTTTGTTAATGTAGATTAAATGGCCTCTTCACTCTCACTCCGTAGCATTCTTGATGCAAATAAATTGACTGGACCAAACTATGTTGATTGGTTGAGAAACCTGAAGATAGTACTCAGCTAAGAAAGAATTTCTTATATTCTTGATACCCCAACCTTGGAACCATTAGGGGAAGATGCCTCGCAAGAGGATAAGACCATATATAACTTGTGGCAAAATGACTCACTTACTGTCAAGTGTATAATGCTTGCCTTTATGACCAATGAGTTACAGAGGCAACATGAAAGCATGGACACAAACTCCATATTGCTCAATCTAAAAGAACTTTATGGAGAACATAGTCGAACTGCAAGATATGAAATATCTGAGCAGTTATTCCGTGCAAGGATGATAGAAGGTACATCCGTACAAGACCATGTATTAAAGGTTATTGACCTAATCACCCGATTGGGTCAATTGGGTTTTGTTATGGATGGGGAGGTGAATCAGGATTTAATCCTGCAGTCACTCCCAAAGTCATTTTCACAGTTTGTTCTTAATTATTATATGAACAAACTGAACACTTTCTTGCCTGAGCTGTTGAATATGTTAAAAATAGCAGAGAGCCATTTAAAGAAAAATAAGGCTCCACTTCTTCTTGTGGATGGTGTAAACAAGAAGAAAATAGGCAAAAAGGGTTCCAAGAGGAGGTTGAACCCAAAAGGGGGCATCAAGAAAAAGAAATGAAAGAAGGCCTCCGGACAAATGACCTGCTTTCATTGTGGCAAGCCGGGTCACTGAAAAGAAACTACAAGGTTTACCTTGCAAGTGTGAAGCCGGGTGCTAGTGATGCACCAAAAGGTATGTATGAGATACATGAAATTTTGTCAATAGACTCTTCTAATTCAAACTCTTGGGTATTGGATACTGCTTGTGGTCATCATATCTGCAAATCATTGCAGGGACTACAGAACATTAGAGTTTTGAAGGAAGGCGACTTCGAGCTCTACGGTGCTGGAGGAGATTCAATCCAAGCAGAAGCTGTAGGGACTTATATGTTGAAGCTGCCTTCTAGGAAGATTTTAGAGTTAAAAAATTATTATTTTATGCCTAGAATCATTAGAAACATGATATCTGTACCCTTGTTACTTAAACAAGGATATATTATGAATGTAATGAGCAGTGGCTGCTCAATCAATTTTTCTAATGAAATAATATTTAATAGCATATTTTGCAATGGTCTCTTAACTCTATCTTCTGATGACAATATACTACATGTTAGTAATAAACGAAAAAGAGATGAAGTAAACAATACTTTACTTTGGCACTATCGTCTTGGACATATTAGTGAGCAAAGGATTAACAAGTTATACAAGAAAAAATTTCTTAATCCTTATGACTATGAATCATTAGGAACTTGTGAATCATGTCTCATGGATAAAATTACCAAGACTCCATTTAGTGGACATAATGAAAGGACAACAGAGTTATTAGGACTCATACACACTGATGTATGTGGACCTATGACAACTCAGGCCAAGGATGGATACTCATATTTCATCACATTCACTGATGATTTTTCAAGGTACGGATTTGTGTATCTAATGAAACATAAGTCTGAAGCTTTTGAAAAATTTTTAGAGTATCAAAGTATGGTAGAGAAACAAACGGGAAAAAGTATTAAGATCCTTCGATCAGATAGAGGAGGTGAATACTTATCCTCCGAGTTTCTTGATCACCTTAAACAAAAGGGAATCATCTCTGAATGGACTCCTTCTTACACACCACAATTAAATGGTGTTGCTGAAAGGAGAAATCATACTTTATTAGATATGGTACGGTCCATGATGTGCTTCACAGACTTACCTGTTTCTTTCTGGGGATATGCCTTGGAAACAACGGCTAATATTTTAAATAGAGTACCATCCAAATTTGTATCTAGCACTCCATATGAGTTATGGAGGGGAAAGAAACCCAATCTTAAGTATCTTATGATATGGGGATGTCCTGCCTATGTTAAAAGAAATTTTTGACATAAGCTTGATGTTAGAGCAGAAAAATGTCTATTTGTTGGATATCCTAAATATAGTATAGGATATCTGTTCTACCACCCTACTGAACAAAAGGTTTTAGTCAGAAGGCATGCCACTTTTATGGAGAAGGAGTTCATCCTACAAAAGGGCAGTGGGAGAAATATTGAACTTGAAAAAGTTCAACAAGTAGATACATCTCAACAAAATCATAACATAGTTAGTATAGAACCTGAACACACCACTCCTATCCGTAGGTCTGATAGGGTGTGACATGCACCTGAGAGGTATGGGTTCATTATTGAAAATAATGAAGCCCGAATCATTGATAATGATGAGCCTCTAACATATACAGATGCTGTCATAAGTAGTGACTCAGACAAATGGCTGGAAGCCATGAGATCCGAAATGGACTCCATGTATGTCAACCAAGTCTGGACTTTGGTTGATGCACCAAAGGGTGTTAACCCTATTAGATGCAAATGGGTCTATAAGAAAAAGATTGGGGCAGATGGCCAAGTTAAAACTTATAAAGCCAGATTAGTGGCTAAGGGTTTCAGATAAAAATAGGGAATAGATTATGATGAAACATTTTCTCCTGTTGCCATGCTCAAATCTATTCGGATCATGCTTGCTATAGCAGCATATCATGATTATGAAATCTGGCAGATGGATGTGAAAACTGCATTCCTCAATGGTTTCCTTGAGGAAGAGGTTTATATGTCACAGCCAGAAGGTTTTGTCTTGGAGACTAAACCTAATCAGGTATGTAGGCTGAAGAAATCTATTTATGGATTAAAGCAAGCATCTAGGAGTTGGAACATCTGATTTGATAAGACAGTCAAAGAATTTGACTTTATCAAAAATGAGGATGAACCTTGTGTGTACAAGAAGACTAGTGGGAGTGCCATAGTTTTCTTGGTTCTGTATATAGATGACATACTCCTCATTGGGAATGATATCCCAATGTTACAAACGGTCAAGGTATGGTTATCTAAACAGTTTTCTATGAAAGACTTAGGAGAAGCATCTTATATACTAGGCATCAAGATCTATAGAGATAGATCTAGGAGGATGCTAGGTTTATCCCAGTCCAGGTACATTGACCAAGTGCTAAAAAGATTTAGCATGGAGGAAAGTAAAAGAGGTTACTTACCTATTGGTCATGGCATACATCTTTCTAAGAAGATGTCTCCTATGACACCTGAAGAAAGAAATAGATTGAATTCTATACCTTATGCTTCGACAGTAGGGTCTATTATGTATGCTATGTTATATACTAGGCCTGATGTGGCATATGCCTTAGGTATAGCCAGCAGGTTTCAGGCTGATCCAGGATAGGATCATTGGAAGGCTGTGAAAAATATTTTTAAGTACTTATGAAGAACTAAGAAAATTTTTCTAATATACGGAGGATCTGATCTTAAACTAGAAGCATATTCAGATTCTAGTTTTCAATCAGATCCAGATGACAGCAAATCTATATCTGGGTATGTTTTTACCCTAAATGGAGGAGCTGTAAGCTGGAAGAGTTCTAAACAGCAAACTGTAGCTGAATCAACAACTGAGGCAGAGTACATTGCTGTTAGTGAAGCTGCCAAGGAAGCTGTCTGGATGAAGAAGTTCATATCAGAGTTGGGCGTAGTTCCTGAGATTGAAGGTCCAGAATCACTTTACTTTGATAATACGGGGGCTGTTGCTCAAGCAAAGGAACCAAGAGCTCATCATAAATCAAAGCACATTCTAAGACGCTTCCATCTCGTTCGAGAGATTATCGAAAGACAAGAAGTCTGCATTAGAAGGGTAGAAACGAAGAACAACATAGCAGACCCGTTCACTAAGGCTCTATCACAGCGAGAGTTTGATCGCCATCTTGATTATATGGGGTTAAGAATTAAAGGCGATTGGCTTTAGTGCAAGTGGGAGATTGAAAGATTGTGCCCTGAAAGCCAATTGAAATATTGTATTTCGATCCCAAAATCAATGAATTGACATTATTATAATAAAGGCATTATTTTCATCATACGCTGTGTCCTTATGATTATATGATGAACCCCATAGATTAGGGCTATGGTTCTAGGGTTATGATGAGATCATACCAGTGAGACCTAAAGCCTTAAAATCCTAATCTAAAATATTCCTGGTCGATGGGACATTGAGTTGGGGATCAATGTTTCCGGCAAGACCAGCACATCCTATATATGCTTTATGATGAGGGTGACTGATCTCATAGTCACTTGTGTTTGACACTAATACTAGGATGTGAGTGTTCATTAGAGAATGAGTTCACTGAATTGATCAAGATTGAGAATATCTAATGGAACCTTATATGTTTGTCAATAGATAATTCTCATAGTGGGAGTAGTGCATGTGGTCCTTTGACTTGAGACTACCATGGTACCTTATATATATGAATCCATACTTTGGATCACAATCAATCATGACACTGAGTCATGCACGAGGTGATATTGGGTATGGTGGATTGTATATGGAGGTTGTGAGTAGGTCAACAAGGAATTGATCAGCCCTAGTAAGAGGGAATTGCATCTAGCTAATTTCGATTAAATGATGGATTCAGGAAATCTTTGATCAAAGTATGAACATTAGAGTTAATTTCTAATGAATGAATCATCATTATAAAGATTGAGCTAGGGATAAATATGAAATTGGATTTGACAAGTATCCATATTCATAATCATATTTGGGATGCAAGTTGATCAAAGGACTGAATTGCCTGGTAACTCACCACTGAAGGGTATTTTGGTAATTCCACCAAAATTTCACATCTTTCGGGTAGACATGATACGTTGCTAGATGTCAATCTTGTCTTGTAGATATACGATTGAATTATGGTAATTCAAATCAGTTAATTAGAATTAGATTCTAATTGACCGAGTCGAGCTAGTTTGAGTTGACCTAAATCGGCTTAGTTTAGATCTAACCGAATTAAGTCAAATAGCACTCGGACCTACTACTGGCTAGGTGTGGAACCCAATCGGTCACACACAAAAGAAAATTGATGAAGGATTTAATTTGGAATTAAATCATGTTTGCAGGATAAACACGCTAGCACGTGTTGCTGACCAAATTTCTATTCGAATCAGATTCGAATTTGGTTCCGAATTAGGCTTAATTGGGTTCTAATTGAACCAGATTAAGATCTAATTTAATTTTTTGGACATTGGGCTAACCCATGGCTGAACCCAAGTGAATAAAGTGCACTGAGACCCTCTCTCCAAGCTGCCCACTTCTTTCCTCACCCGCGCGTGCCAAGAAGAAGAGTCCACGTGCATGTGGACTCCTCTTCACGCGCGTGAGAAAGAAAAAGCATCGAAGAAAAATTTGAAAGAGAGGGGGCATTTCGGATCCTTGTCTGATGCCCTTGGATCTGGATCTAATGGCCAAAAAAATTAAGGAAAAGATCCATCGCTTTTCGGTCGCAAATCCGTCTCCAAAAGTCACGATTCTTCCTGAAGTTTTTCCAAGAGTTCTCCTCGTCGAAAAAATGAAAATTAAATCGGAGGATCATGATTTTTGGTTGAGGGGACGCGTGAGGAATGAGGGATCGTGATTCTTGGTGTTTCAGAGGGTTGCGATGTTTTGAGTAAATGCCCCTCTGAGATCTATAAAAGGCTTTGGGTTCACGGGGGTTTGATCAGATAATTAAATTCAGAAATCAGATCCTTCTCCTCCTCTCCAGAATACTCCTTCCCTTTATGTTTGTTGGGTATTGTTTCCCTTACAGAGATAATCTCTGTCGAAACTCTGACCCTAAACAAGAATAAGAGGAAGGTCTTGAACGGTAAAGGAAAGGAAAAGGTAGGATCTATTCTTCTTCTTTTCCTTCTTGAATTAAGACTTTGCCTGTCTTAATTTTTCTTCCAATTCAATTCAAGAAAAGGAATTCAAGAAAGGAAATTCAAGAAAAGAATTCAAGAAGAGGAAAGAAGGAAAAAAAAATTTTCAAGAAGGAAAATTTCAGCCCAAAAGTCGAAGAATTGAATTCTTGAAAAAGAATTCAAGAAGAGGAGCCAAGAACAAGAAATTGTTGTCTTCATCATTTTCTGTGTGGATCACCATTGAAGGGTGAACATTTGGGCACCTGGTGGAGATTTAAAGTTTGGATTTTAGCGATACAGGTTTGTATTTTAATATGACTTTAAATCTTATATAAACATGTTATATGTTTTAATTCTTTTAAGGAGATCTTGGATTAAGGGTTTGGTGAAGATTTCATAAAAAAACTTGAAATCTATGTTTCTGCCTTGCCATCGAACCCTACAGTGGTATCAGAGCCTCCTTATTAAGATTAAAATATATATGCTGATTTTTAGATGCATATGTATATAAGTAACATATGATATAGTATATGTTTGATGTAATGTCACCAATTCTGGTTTTCACTCAAACCCTAATTGTTGTAAAGATATGTTTAGAGATCTAGTCATCATACTGAAATAAGGTTGCCCTGGCATAATGGTGGATCCATTATGTGGTAAATGGTTGTCCTAGTATGATGACACACTAATCACATATTTGTGTTAATTATGCATATATGTTTGATGTATGCCACTAATTAAGGTTTTCACTTAAACCTTAATTTGTATAGAGATATGTTTAGCCTTCTAGTCATCATACTGAAATAAGGTTGCCCTGGCATAATGGTGGATCCATTATATGGTAGGTAAATGGTTGTCCTAGTCTGATGGCACACTATGGCACATATTTGCTAGAATGTGCATTGTTTTAATAAAGCCCTCTTTAAAAACATATTAAGTTGTAGTATCATATACCAAAAGCAAAAATAATCAATATGATTAGTTTATCATTCGGTGTCTAGGAAAAGTTGTTCATGATCGGTAAAGAGGACGTGGTTTTTAATTGGTTCCGTTGACTGACTTGGCCAATTCTTATTGGTGTCTAAGGAAAGCAACGGGGGGACTCCCACCACTCTCCCACTTACCTGGCCGATAAGATTAACTTAATTATTGATTGAAATGCTTAGTGTAATATTAACTACATGTGGCCTTCCTTCATGCCAAGTCATTATTATGTTATGATCCATATTAGGTTTGTTGTGTACACACAAGGCCTTTTATGGTGACTAACATAATTTTGGCTTGGTACATTTGATGTTTATGGCATGATTTAATATAATACTTTGTTGTGTACACACAAGGGTATTATAATTAATATCATGACTATATAGTAGTGTAGGGTCTAACTTAACTAAAATATTATAGTTTGTTGTGTACACACAAGGCTATTAAAATTTTAGAGGCCAAGATAAGTTGAGAATTGTATGAGTTACAATTGGAAAGAGTTTTCCTACCTTTGAACTTATATTAGATTTGTTGTGTACACACAAGGTCTTTTGTAAGGAATTAGGATCTCAACCCCACTAAGAGAACCAATTAGGGTTTTCTCGATCATCATATGGAGGGTTATGATGCTTGATAAAATAGTGGGAGACATATTTAAGTTAAAGTCCTAATTTAATTATGTTTTGTCAACATTGGTTGTTTGCTTATGTAATGTTCTTTGTTAATGTAGATTAAATGGCCTCTTCACTCTCACTCCGTAGCATTCTTGATGCAAATAAATTGACTGGACCAAACTATGTTGATTGGTTGAGAAACCTGAAGATAGTACTCAGCTAAGAAAGAATTTCTTATATTCTTGATACCCCAACCTTGGAACCATTAGGGGAGATGCCTCGCAAGAGGATAAGACCATATATAACTTGTGGCAAAATGACTCACTTACTGTCAAGTGTATAATGCTTGCCTTTATGACCAATGAGTTACAGAGGCAACATGAAAGCATGGACACAAACTCCATATTGCTCAATCTAAAAGAACTTTATGGAGAACATAGTCGAACTGCAAGATATGAAATATCTAAGCAGTTATTCCGTGCAAGGATGATAGAAGGTACATCCATACAAGACCATGTATTAAAGGTTATTGACCTAATCACCCGATTGGGTCAATTGGGTTTTGTTATGGATGGGGAGTTGAATCAGGATTTAATCCTGCAGTCACTCTCAGAGTCATTTTCACAGTTTGTTCTTAATTATCATATGAATAAACTTAACACTTCCTTGCCTGAGCTGTTGAATATGTTAAAAACAGCAGAGAGCCATTTAAAGAAAAATAAGGCTCCACTTCTTCTTGTGGATGGTGTAAACAAGAAGAAAATAGGCAAAAAGGTTTCCAAGAGGAGGTTGAACCCAAAAGGGGGCATCAAGAAAAAGAAAGGAAAGAAGGCCTCCGGATAAATGACTTGCTTTCATTGTGGCAAGCCGGGTCACTGGAAAAGAAACTGCAAGGTTTACCTTGCAAGTGTGAAGCCGGGTGCTAGTGATGCACCAAAAGGTATGTATGAGATACATGCAATTTTGTCATTGGACTCTTCTAATTCAAACTCTTGGGTATTGGATACTGCTTGTGGTCATCATATCTGCAAATCATTGCAGGGACTACAGAACATTAGAGTTTTGAAGGAAGGCGACTTCGAGCTCTACAGTGCTGGAGAAGATCCCATCCAAGCAGAAGCTATAGGGACTTATATGTTGAAGCTGCCTTCTGGGAAGATTTTAGAGTTAAAAAATTGTTATTTTATGCCTAGAATCATTAGAAACATGATATCTGTACCCTTGTTACTTAAACAAGGATATATTATGAATGTAATGAGCAGTGGCTGCTCAATCAGTTTTTCTAATGAAATAATATTTAATGGCATATTTTGCAATGGTCTCTTAACTCTATCTTCTGATGACAATATACTACATGTTAGTAATAAACGAAAAAGAGATGAAGTAAACAATACTTTACTTTGGCACTGTCGTCTTGGACATATTAGTGAGCAAAGGATTAACAAGTTATACAAGAAAAAATTCCTTAATCCTTATGACTATGAATCATTAGGAACTTGTGAATCATGTCTCATGGGTAAAATGACCAAGACTCCATTTAGTGGACATAATGAAAGGACAATAGAGTTATTAGGACTCATACACACTGATGTATGTGGACATATGACAACTCAGGCCAAGGGTGGATACTCATATTTCATCACATTCACTGATGGTTTTTCAAGGTACGGATTTGTGTATCTAATAAAACATAAGTCTGAAGCTTTTGAAAAATTTTTAGAGTATCAAAGTATGGTAGAGAAACAAATGGGAAAAAGTATTAAGATCCTTCGATTAGATAGAGGAGGTGAATACTTATCCACCGAGTTTCTTGATCACCTTAAACAAAAGGGAATCATCTCTGAATGGACTCCTCCTTACACACCACAATTAAATGGTGTTGCTAAAAGGAGAAATCATACTTTATTAGATATAGTACGGTCTATGATGTGCTTCACAAACTTACCTGTTTCTTTTTGGGGATATGCCTTGGAAACAGCGGCTAATATTTTAAATAGAGTACCATCCAAATTTGTATCTAGCACTCCATATGAGTTATGGAGGGGAAAGAAATCCAATCTTAAGTATCTTAAGATATGGGGATGTCCAGCCTATGTCAAAAGAAATTTTGGACATAAGCTTGATGTTAGAGAAGAAAAGTGTCTATTTGTTGGATATCCTAAAGATAGTATAGGATATCTGTTCTACCACCCTACTGAACAAAAGGTTTTAGTCAGTAGGCATGCCACTTTTATGGAGAAAGAGTTCATCCTACAAAAGGGCAGTGGGAGAAATATTGAACTTGAAGAAGTTTAACAAGTAGATACATCTCAACAAAATCATAACATAGTTAGTATAGAACCTGAACACACCACTCCTATCCGTAGATCTGATAGGGTGCGACATGCACCTAAGAGGTATGGGTTCATTATTGAAAATAATGAAGCCCGAATCATTGATAATGATTAGCCTCTAACATATACGGATGCTGTCATAAGTAGTGACTCAGACAAATGGCTGGAAGCCATGAGATCCGAAATGGACTCCATGTATGTCAACCAAGTCTGGACTTTGGTTGATGTACCAGAGGGTGTTAACCCTATTGGATGCAAATGGGTCTATAAGAAAAAGATTAGGGCAGATGGCCAAGTTGAAACTTATAATGCCAGATTAGTGGCTAAGGGTTTCAGACAAAAACAGGGAATAGATTAAGATGAAACATTTTCTCCTATTGCCATGCTCAAATCTCTTCGGATCATGCTTGCTATAGCAGCATATCATGATTATGAAATCTGGCAGATGGATGTGAAAACTGCATTCCTCAATGGTTTCCTTGGGGAAGAGGTTTATATGTCACAGCCAGAAGGTTTTGTCTTGGAGACTAAACCTAATCAGGTATGTAGGCTGAAGAAATCTATTTATGGATTAAAGCAAGCATCTAGGAGTTGGAACATCCGATTTGATAAGACAGTCAAAGAATTTGACTTTATCAAAAATAAGGATGAACCTTGTGTGTACAAGAAGACTAGTGGGAGTGCCATAGTTTTCTTGGTTTTGTATATAGATGACATACTCCTCATTGGGAATGATATCCCAATGTTACAATCGGTCAAGGTATGGTTATCTAAACAGTTTTCCATGAAAGACTTGGGAGAAGCATCTTATATACTAGGCATCAAGATCTAAAGAGATAGATCTAGGAGGATGCTAGGTTTATCCCAGTCTAGGTAC
The DNA here is from genome assembly GCA_021397845.1 of Areca catechu. Taxonomy (NCBI): domain Eukaryota; kingdom Viridiplantae; phylum Streptophyta; class Magnoliopsida; order Arecales; family Arecaceae; genus Areca; species Areca catechu. The sequence goes on from CM038048.1 coordinate 10,302,500, forward strand.
ATTGACCAAGTGCTAAAAGGATTTAGCATGGAGGAAAGTAAAAGAGGTTACTTACCTATTGGTCATGGCATACATCTTTCTAAGAAGATGTCTCCTAAGACACCTGAAGAAAGAAATAGAATGAATTCTATACCTTATGCTTCGGCAGTAGGGTCTATTATGTATGCTATGTTATGTACTAGGCCTGATGTGGCATATGCCTTAGGTATAGCCAGCAGGTTTCAGGCTAATCCAGGAGAGGATCATTGGAAGGCTGTGAAAAATATTCTTAAGTACTTAAGAAGAACTAAGGATATTTTTCTAATAGACGGAGGATCTGATCTTAAACTAGAAGCTTATTCAGATTCTAGTTTTCAATCAGATCCAGATGACAGAAAATCTATATCTGGGTATGTTTTTACCCTAAATGGAGGAGCTGTAAGCTGGAAGAGTTCTAAACAGCAAACTGTAGCTAACTCAACAACTGAGGCAGAGTACATTGCTGTTAGTGAAGCTGCTAAGGAAGCTGTCTGGATGAAGAAGTTCATATCAGAGTTGGGCGTAGTTCCTGAGATTGAAGGTCCAGAATCACTTTACTTTGATAATACGGGGGCTGTTGCTCAAGCAAAGGAACCAAGAGCTCATCACAAATCAAAGCACATTCTAAGACGCTTCCATCTCATTCGAGAGATTGTCGAAAGATAAGAAGTCTACGTTAAAAGGGTAGAAACGAAGAACAACATAGCAAATCCGTTCACTAAGGCTCTATCACAGCGAGAGTTCGATCGCCATCTTGATTGTATGGGGTTAAGAATTAAAGACGATTGGCTTTAGTGCAAGTGGGAGATTGAAAGATTGTGCCCTGAAAGCCAATTGAAATATTGTATTTCGATCCCAAAATCAATGAATTGACATTATTATAATAAAGGCATTATTTTCATCATACGCTGTGTCCTTATGATTATATGATTAACCCCATAGATTAGGGCTATGGTTCTAGGGTTATGATGAGATCATACCAGTGAGACCTAAAGCCTTAAAACCCTAATCTAAAATATTCCTGGTCGATGGGACATTGAGTTGGGGATCAATGTTTCCGGCAAGACCAGCACATCCTATATATGCTTTGTGATGAGGGTGACTGATCTCACAGTCACTTGTGTTTGATACTAATACTAGGATGTGAGTGTTCATTAGAGAATGAGTTCACTGAATTGATCCAGATTGAGAATATCTAATGGATCCTTATCTGTTTGTCAATAGATAATTCTCATAGTGGGAGTAGTGCATGTGGTCCTTTGACCTGAGACTACCATGGTACTTTATATATATGAATCCATACTTTGGATCGCAATCAATCATGACACTGAGTCATGCACGAGGTGATACTGGGTATGGTGGATTGTATATGGAGGTTGTGAGTAGGTCAACAAGGAATTGATCAGTCATAGTAAGAGGGAATTGCATCCAGCTAATTTTGATTAAATGATGGATTCAGGAAATCTTTGATCAAAGTATGAACATTAGAGTTAATTTCTAATGAATGAATCATCATTATAAAGATTGAGCTAGGGATGAATATGAAATTGGATTTGACAAGTATCCATATTCATAATCATATTCAGGATGCAAGTTGATCAAAGGACTGAATTGCCCGGTAACTCACCACTGAAGGGTATTTTGGTAATTCTACCAAAATTCCACATCTTCCGGGTAGACATGATACGTTGCTAGACGTCAATCTTGTCTTGTAGATATATGATTGAATTATGATAATTTAAATCAGTTAATAAGAATTAGATTCTAATTGATCGAGTCGAGCTAGTTTGAGTTGACCTAAATCGGCTTAGTTGAGATCTAACCGAATTAAGTCAAATAGCACTCGGACCTACTGCTGGCTAGGTGTGGAACCCAATGGATCACACATAAAAGAAAATTGATGAAGGACTTAATTCATAATTAAATCATGTTTGCAGGATAAACACGCTAGCATGTGTTGCAGACAATTTTTATTCGAATCAGATTCGAATTTGGTTCTGAATTAGGCTTAATTGGGTTCTAATTGAACCAGATTAAGGTCTAATTTAATTTTTTGGACATTGGGCTAACCCATGGCTGAATCCAATTGAATAAAGTGCACTAAGACCCTCTCTCCAAGCCGCCCACTTCTTTCCTTACCCGCACGCGCCAAGAAGAAGAGTCCATGCGCGTGTGGACTCCTCTTCACGCACATGAGAAAGAAAAAGCATCGAAGAAAAACTTGAAAGAGAGGGGGTGATTCAGATCCTTGTCTGACGCCCTTGGATCTAGATCTGATGGCCAGAAAAAATTAAGGAAAAGATCCGCTGCTTTTCGATCGCAAATTCGTCTCCAAAAGTCACGATTCTTCCTGAAGTTTTTTCGAGAGTTCTCCTCGTCGGAAAAATGAAAATTAAATCGGAGAATCATGATTTTTGGTTGAGGGGACGCGTGAGGAATGAGAGATCATGATTCTTGGGGTTTCAGAGGGTTGCGATGTTTTGAGTAAACGCCCCTCTGAGATCTATAAAAGGCTTTGGGTTCACGGGGGTTTGATCAGACAATTAAATTCAGAAATCAGATCCTTCTCCTCCTCTCCGGAATACTCCTTCCCTTTATGCTTGTTGGATATTGTTTCCCATACAGAGATAATCTCTGTCGAAACTTTGACCCTAAACAAGAATAAGAGGAAGGTCTTGAACGGTATAGGAAAGGAAAAGGAAGGATATGTTCTTCTTCTTTTCCTTCTTGAATTAAGACTTTGCCTGTCTTAATTTTTCTTCCAATTCAATTCAAGAAAAGGAATTCAAGAAAGGGAATTCAAGAAAAGAATTCAAGAAGAGGAAAGAAGGAAGAAAAGAAATTTTCAAGAAGGAAAATTTCAACCCAATAGTCCAAGAATTAAATTTTTGAAAAAGAATTCAAGAAGAGGAGCCAAGAACAAGAAATTGTTGTCTTCATCATTTTCTGTGTGGATCACCTTTGGAGGGTGAACATTTGGGCACCTGGTGGAGATTTAAAGTTTGGATTTTAGCGATACAGGTTAGTATTTTAATATGACTTTAAATCTTATATATACATGTTATATGTTTTAATTCTTTTAAGGAGATCTTGGGTTAAGGGTTTGGTGAAGATTTCATAAAAAAATTGAAATCTATGTTTCCGCCTTGCCATCGAACCCTACATGAATCCTGAAGTCATCATCAGCACCGATCTCGATGTAGCACCGATCCAGCATAATTTAAATTTGAGATTTGATTGGGATATTAGGATATTAGGATTTTTCTCGATTGTTTAAAAGTTGTTTTAGGATTTGATTCGGTTGTTTAGTTTGATTATTTATTTTTAAGATTTATCTTATCATTTGTTCGGATCTCTAGATCTGTTGAGAAGTTTCGATTAGGCTTTAGTGTATTTAAGATGTTTGGTTATTCAAAATAAAATTAGCGAAGAAGAAAATATTTGAGAAAAGAGCTTGGGTGTGTCCCTACTCCCTCCCCCCTCCTTCTGGTTCTTCCCTCCATGCTCTCCTTCTCCCTGGGCTCTCTTCTTCTTCCCTTCTTCTCTACGTCTGCTCCATTTCTTCTAATCTCTTCCGTTTTCTCCTATTCTCCGATCCCTGCCACTTAAAATTTTTGGAGAACTTATTATTCCCAGCAAGCCTCTTCGGTCAACCACCCTAATTCCTCTAGAAGATTCCCGAACCAACAGTCATCGACTGTGCCTAAGCCATTGGCATCCTTAGCCCTTCGGATCGATGCCCCTCCGTTTGCCATCATCGTCGCACTGCCCAAGACCGAGCGTGCCACCGATCAAGTTCCCCTTATGGCACCGATCAAGTTTCACCATCTTTGCCCAGTGCCCCGTCGACGAAAACCCTCCGAGCCGGCACCTCATGCCTCCCGCATCGCTTCCCAGCAGGCACCCCGAGCCCCCTGCATTACTTCCTAGCTGCTACCATGCCATAAATCTATACCACCATCGATCGCCAGAAAGAGCCGTGCCTCCCTCAACCCGAGCCATGTTCTGCCTTCCAGTGCCATCGCCGGTGGAGATCCCCGCCAAGTCGCCAATCCCTCATGAGTCTGCATCAACCCGTGAGTCCATCGTCGATGGAGAGCCCACCGGAATCCCCATCGAAGACCTCCCCTATCTCTGGCTTCCATTCATGGGAAAGTAGCATCCCGCACAAATGTGAATGCAAGGGGATGCACGGTTATCAAAGCATAACTAGTTTCCCCCTTGCCGACTTCTATTTCAGTTGGGAAAAAAAATGAGGCAAGGTAAAAAAAAGGGAGAAAAAGAGAAAAAAAATAGAAAAAAAAGGGGGGAAAAAAGAGAGTGAAAAAAAGAGAGGAAAAAAATGAATGAAAAAAAATATATGAAAAAAAAAATGATGCAGAACGAAAGCTCTGATACCAAAAATGATGCAGAACGAAAACACTGATACCAAAAATGATGCAGAACGGATATGTGGAACGCGAAAGCAAATTAAAATTAATGTATTTTTTCATATATATATATTTTTTCAGAAGTCGGCTTTGACTCAAAGGAAAGATAAACTAATATTGAAAGAAACTAAGAAATGACAGAAAGCACAATTAAAAGGAGTGGATTATCAGAGTAACTCAGAAGTAGGATCGCTGGGGATTGAGAAACCCCCAGATCTAGGGTTTGCTCTGAGTTTCAACGAAACAGACAAAGTGAGAAGGGAAGGTTCTTGTTACCTAGCAGTGATATCTCTCCATTTGGTGGAAAAAGACTCTCTCGAGCAGATTATTGGATCCCGAGAGTCAAGGTATCTTCGCAATGGATCCTCCGATAATGGTCCTTAGCAAAGTTGGCCTCTTCTTGAACCTTGGATCCTGGAGAGAAGAAGAACAAGGTTAGGAACAAGAGACTCAGGGAAGAGAGTTACCCGAGTAAAAGAAAGGATGGGATATGAAGGTCTTCAGCTGATCTGGAACTCCTAAGCTGCAGATTTGGGACTTCTTCTCCTGGATCTGCTGGATGGACTCTGAAGCAGTGGTAGCTGACTTGAAGATGGCTGGACTGGGGTCCTGGTGGTCAGCCACCCTTTGGAAGAAGAACCTTGGAGATGGTGTAGAGGCTAGGGTTTGGTGGTGGTGGAGTAGAGATAGGTGGACTAAGCTAGGGTTTTGGGGTTGGAGATCTCACACCTCCTCAAGGTTCCTAGGGAACCCGGATTTACTCCCTCACGGAGCTCAGCACTTAGAATAAGTGTGGAAGAACAAGACTTTGCTCAAAAACAAGGGATTTCATTCATAAGATTTTATAAGATAAGTTCAAGTTACAAAAGGGGTCTAATATATAGACCTATAAGAAAAATCAAAACCATACAAGTTCCCATGTGGGACTAAACTCCCTAGCCTATACTTTTGGTAGGAAATATTCTCCCTCTTGGCCAACCAAAGAGTCCTACAAGGAGTGGGCGGCCCTAAAAGTCATGAAAATCCTCTCAAAAGGTAGAAAGATGGCGCCTCCTATGTCTTCTCCTTGAATTTAGGGTTCTTCCTTCAATGGTTCAACTCTTTTGGACACCTCCTTTTCTTTCTCCCCAAGTCATGGCTCTTCCTAATTTTTCTTTGGTCCTTTTAGGCATGGATTGGGCGCCCCCTTGAAGTGCTCCCCAAGACATGCCTCTTTCTTTCTTTAGCTTGGCCTTTTAAGGTATATATGGGGCGCCTCCTTGATTTTGGCTTCAAGAAAAATTCTTGCTCCCTTGGGTGTGGGGACCAAGACACTGGGATGCAGTTGTGGTGCCTCCTAGACTCTGGCATGTGGCTGGGAGTGTGGCGCCCACTTGCTTGGGCCTTGACTTGATTGGAAAAAAAAAAAAAAATGGCACCAACCTGGAGAAGACCTAGACCACTACTAGGACTTGTATTGAGTCAACATGACTCAACAAAATCTAAATTGCAAGGAAATACAGACTTAAGATTAAAATTGAGTTGACCAAGTCAACCCTTATTACAAAACTAGAAAACCCTAATTCTTTGGACAAGGTCAATCAGAGATACAGATGGAGTCCTGAAGTTTTTTTCTGAGTCTGGTGTCCGCACCAATTCTACCGGGGTGGGAGGAACTCGACCTTGTCGAGTAAGGCTCAAGTTGGCTCTGGTATCTCTCCAAGATGTATGGATCCAAATCTTGTAATTCTTCTCGGGAGATCCAAGAGTCATTAGAGTCTGGCCTTCCTTGCCAGCGGACCAGGTATCTTTGGTATCCTCGATTACGAGTAGAGATAACCTGATCATCAAGGATCTTTTCAATCTGCTCTTTTCTCACAGGCCAATTTGTTGGTGGACACACAGGGTTGGGATCACTCTCAATGACTGGATTAGGCTCAAAAGGCTTACTAGGAATCACAGCTGGCTCCCTATACTCTACTAAGTCTGTAATGTTGAAAGTAGAGTTATTGCCTGGTTCTGGAGGCAACTCGAGCTCATAGACATTGGATCCTACTCTCTTCACTACTCTAAATGGTCCAGCTCCTCTAGCATGTAACTTTCTAACGGTTCCAGGAGGAAACCGCTCAGGCCTTAACCTAATCATTACATAGTCTCTCTCAACAAAAGTTTTGACTCACCTTTGAGAATCAGCCAACTTCTTATAAATTTCATTACTTAAAGTTATTTTGGCATGAATTTCTTTATGCAAGTCCTTTACATGCTGTGCAAAGTCTTTAGCAGACTCGGAGACTCGTGTGTGGACTGGCAAAGGAACTAGGTCAAGTGGTGTGTGAGGCTTGTACTCATGAAGAATCTCAAAAGGGCTTTTACCTATAGACCTATTGACCGAGTCATTATATGCAAATTCAGCCCTGGGTAAATACAAATCCCAAATCCTGGTATTCTCACTCAACCAAAATCTGAGTCAATGCCTAGTAAAGGGTCAAGAAAAACTAAACTAGACTGACGACGCATTCCTAAAGAATGGACTTTATTCCAAAGGAACCTTAGGTCTAAACTTAACAAACTAAGGCTCTCTAGGTTTGACCTTGGGTCGGAGGAGGGCATGGAGAGTATGAAAACTTATCATGGATGCCTAGTAGGTGCCATAAGGTCTTCCAGAAGTAGGTGGCAAATCCAATAGGTTCTAAGGAGTCTTGCAACCTAGAAATCTAAGTAAAGTGTAATCCCATAGCTCTAGAAACATGAGAAGATTCAGGGAAGGGTAGGAAATAAGAATCAGATTTTTGGGGTGGCTTATAGGAAATAAGAAACATACCTTGGTTATTCAGGACGACCTTAAAATGAGGACATTGTTCTATAGGTGTACTCATCCAAACCTCATGATTTGCTCTAGGAGGGTCTACAAGTGCAAGTTCTAGGGTAGGCTGGGTGCTCCTAGAAGGTGGAAGGTTATCAGGAAGGTCTTTGGAATGTTTATCTAGAAAGTCTTCTAAGCTACGGTCTTTTTCTTGTTCTTGGACCTTCTCAATGGGCAATTCTTGTGAACCCCTTCCTTCTTCACACTTCTCTACCAGATTTGACTCAGGGGTGTCTTCTTTGGATTCCTCAATGAGTTCAGGGGTATTCTCACTTAAACTCTCATTGGGTGTAATTTCCTCTTCCTGAAATTCCTCAAAAGGGTCTTCTCTTAGGGTTAGCTCCTGAATTCCTTGAGTGGCAGGGGTCCCCTCAATAACCCCATCAAGTAGGAGTTGGTTAATTGAATTATCAGGAGAGATATCCTCAAATTCTTCTTCTTCATATTCATATATCAAACTTATGTCAGGCTCATATATTTCTTCCTCAATCTCACTGAAAGGTTCTAATCTATTCTCCTTTGATTCCTCTTTACGTACGGTTCTGGTCAGGTCAACTAATTTTGGGATGGCCATGCCTAACTCCTTCTCAGTGTTATCCTTCTGGTCAAGAGGTGACACAAGTGGGAATTGACAAACAAAAGTCTGGTTCACTACGGGTGTCGGATCAATAGAAACTTGACTCAAGTTGGTAGAGGTTGGCTTTAAGTCCAAAGTACTTGATTGGTTATATCTTAAAGACCACTCATAGTCTTGGGCTTCTTGGTAGGCTCGATCTAACTAATTGGTCTTTTCAAGGCATAGCTACCTATAAATGTCTGGGTGTAACCCAACCCTAAACCTCGATGTGATCTGAGCTTCGATCTTAATGGTATTGCATTTCATGTCATACCACTGGAAGTCCTCGATATATTTAGACACAGGCCTATTGCCTTGTCGGAATTGGTACCATTGGTCAAAAAGTATTTTCTCATAGGATCTACCTAGGTACCTATCTCTCAACTTACTTCTCATATCTCTCCAAGTATATATTTCCTCTTTTCTTTGATAACACTCATGCTCAATAGCATACCAATGCGACCTAGCATGTTTGGTGAACTTGGTTTTGGCCAACCTAACTTGTCCTAATTTCGATATGTTAGTGCACTCAAAATACCGATCCATTTGTTCTTCCCACTTAATATATGTCTCTTGTCTTCCATCAAAAGTGGGTTCATAAGGTTCAGTGTTCCTAACGGGTCCCTTCTCTGAGTCAACCAAGTATGGGTATAGGCTCCTAGGGTTATGCTCGGGATCACGGTATAAGGTCCTCCGAGGCTCCTGGCATGGGTGAGGTTGGGGCCTATTAAATTTTGAATCAGGGGTCCAATTTTGATGTCTACGTTTCTCAAGTCCCTGGGCTTGGTCTCTAAACTGGGCAAAACCCTCATTCATATCTTGACTCAATTTGGTCATACTTTTGGTAAGAGTTCTAATCATGGCCTCTAAATCAGGTAGGGTTTGACCAGGTTGGTAGGGTACTCCGTTCCGGGTGGACATGATGATGCAAGCAAGCACACCAAATGAGACTCGACTGAAATGGCTACGGGCTAACTAGACCTAGAGCCCAAACTAGATGCCCAATCAGAGTGGCAAGCTAGCCTGTAGTAACTCGGGACTCAGCCAGGCAGGTGTAAGGGGAGTGTTAGGTCCCTAATTGCCAATCCTAGACACCAATCAGTGATTGGCCAGGTAGGCGAACCAGCACACAAGCCCTTCGGGATAGAATCCCTAAACCACCGTTCTAAACACTGAGTACAAAGCACACACAGAGTAACTAGACAAACTGACTCAACACTAGCCTAGACCTGACCAGTTGGTGTCCCTAGCCCACTAGGGCAAATTAGGTCTAATTAATTTTAAGATTAAAGGCTTAGGTTTGAATGCATGGGAGGTGGTTTTGGGCTAAGGAGAGGGTCTCAATCCTCCCCTTATGTTGCAACTTCGGTGCCCTTAAGATAGATTCAATTTATGCATACTCAAATAAAAAAAAAATAGCTTGCAGAAAATAAAAAAGCAGAACAGCAGTAAAATTGATCTCAGAAAATCTACAGAAATTAATAAATTATGAAAATTTTATGTAAATTACTATCGCTTATATTGGTTCCAGCAAAACAAGAATTACTTAATTTTGAATTTTCTGCCAGAGAAACAATTCGAATAATAGGGCAGTTACTGGCAGAAAATATAACATGTGTCCCGTTTACAATCCCTGCCTAGAAGTTATAACCCAGCGGTACCCCTACACGCCCTGGGAACCCCCATGGAATGGGAGGAGGAGGCTTGCGTCTCGCTTGTTCCTAGGACCGGACGGCCAGGGGAGTCTACTCCAGGTAGCAAAAGTAAAAAGGAACGAAAAAAAATAATCAAACAAGCAAGAACCCTAAACAGGGCTCTGATACCAAAAAAGATGCAGAACGAAAGCTCTAATACCAAAAATGATGCAGAATGAAAACTCTGATACCAAAAATAATGCAGAACGGATATGTAGAATGCGGAAGCAAAATTAAAATTAATGTATTTTTTTTATCTATTTTTAGAAGTTGGCTTTGACTCAAAGGAAAGATAAACTAATGTTGAAAGAAACTAAGAAATGACAGAAAGCACAATTAAAAGGAGTGGATTATCAGAGTAACTCAGAAGTAGAATCGCTGGGGATTGAGAAACCCCTAGATCTAGGGTTTGCTCTGAGTTTCAACGAAACAGACAAAGTGAGAAGGGAAGGTTCTTGTTACCTAGCAGTGATATCTCTCCATTTGGTGGAAAAAGACTCTCAAGTAGATTATTGGATCCCGGGAGTCAAGGTATCTTCGCAATGGATCCTCCTATAATGGTCCTTGGCAAAGTTGGCCTCTTCTTGAATCCTGGATCCTGGAGAGAAGAAGAACAAGGTTAGGAACAAGAGACTCAGGGAAGAGAGTTACCCGAGTAGAAGAAAGGATGGGATCTGAAGGTCTTCAGCTGATCTGGAACTCCTAGGCTGCAGATTTGAGACTTCTTCTCCTGGATCTGCTGGATGGACTCTGAAGCAGTGGTAGCTGACTTGAAGATGGCTGGACTAGGGTCCTGGTGGTCAGCCATCCTTTGGAAGAAGAACCTTGGAGATGGTATAGAGGCTAGGGTTTGGTGGTGGTGGAGTAGAGATGGGTGGACTAAGCTAGGGTTTTGGGGTTGGAGATCTCACACCTCCTCAAGGTTCCTAGGGAACCCAGATTTACTCCCTCACGGAGCTCAACACTCAGAATAAGTGCGGAAGAACAAGACTTTGCTCAAAAATAAGGGATTTCATTCATAAGATTTCATAAGATAAGTTCAAGTTACAAAAGGGGTCTAATATATAGACCTATAAGAAAAATCAAAACCATACAAGTTCCCATGTGGGACTAAACTCCCTAGCCTATACTTTTGGTAGGAAATATTCTTTCTCTTGGTCAACCAAAGAGTCCTACAAGGAGTGGACGGCCCTAAAAGTCATGAAAATCCTCTCAAAAGGTAAAAAGATGGTGCCTCCTAAGTCTTCTCCTTGAATTTAGGGTTCTTCCTTCAATGGTTCAACTCTTTTGGACACCTCCTTTTCTTTCTCCCCAAGTCATGGCTCTTCCCAATTTTGCTTTGGTCTTTTTAGGCATGGATTAGGCGCCCCCTTGAAGTGCTCCCCAAGACATGCCTCTTTCTTTCTTTAGCTTAACCTTTTCAGGTATATATGGGGCGCATCCTTGATTTTGGCTTCAAGAAAAATTCTTGCTCCCTTGGGTGTGGGGACCAAGACACTGGGATGCAGTTGTGGTGCCTCCTGGACTCTGGCGTGTGGCTGGGAGTGTGGCGCCCACTTGCTTGGGCCTTGACTTGACTGGAAAAAAAAAAAAAGAAAAATGGCACCAACCTGGAGAAGACCTAGACCACTACTAGGACTTGTACTGAGTCAACATGACTCAACAAAATTTAAATTATAGGGAAATACAGACTTAAGATTAAAATTGAGTTGTCCAAGTCAACCCTTATTACAAAACTAGAAAACCCTAATTCTTCGGGCAAAGTCAATCAGAGATCCAGATGGAGCCCTGAAGTCATTTTCTGAGTCTGGTGCCCGCACCAAAAAAGGGTTTCATTTGAATAAAAAATTAGGAAAAAATAATTGGTTTTTGTTTAACCTAGCCTAGGGTCGTTTCTTAATGACCAACGATCCAATTCTCGAAATAAATTTTGATTGAGGCTCATGTCCCGTACCAAAGCGACATCCGAGCTTGCCCAGGTGCTCAATCATCTCGATCATGTACAATCCATGATCAGTGATTGAGGCCCCATCACACATCCGCATATTATAGATAGCACAGGAGACCTTGTACCTCTTAACATCATCTGGTGTCCCGAAAGACTCCTTCAACCTTTGAAGGATTTCTTCTGGCTGGACTTCTTCGAGTTTGCGATTGAACTCATTGTTCATCGCTGCCAACATTATGCATTGAACAGTGGTCCTGTCAAAGAGCCACTTCTGATAAGTGTCTCTGACTGAACCTCGAGCATTGGGAGCAGGGGTTTCAGGTGCCGGATCCAATATCACATACAAGATCTGTTCATGCTTCAGGACAATCCTAAGTCTTCGATACTAGCTATCGAAGTTGGAACCCTTAAGCTTCTCATTATCGAGAAGAGACCGGAGTGATAGGTTGGAAGACATTTGAAAGGAAAACTAAAGCTAATTAGTGTATATGAATTATTATCCTATAGACATGGACTTTAGATTAAAGGCCCTCCCACTATTTTATTCAGACTAGTAGCCTCTACCTCCAATCCGAGGAATCACTTTGATTCCTAAGTGGGTACTAGAGTCCAATAGACAACACATGAGCCCGACTTTGGCCGGCCCACCCATACGCATCTAAAGGTAGGTTCTTGATATGGGACTAATGGGGCTAGAGAGGATTGATTGGTGAGCCTAGAAGTCATCTAGATTAGGGTACCTTTTTCTTTTATGATGGGGCGGTGAAGGAATAGTGGAGGTGGAAGACAGGAGTCAGGGCTTTCATGAACCTTGGGACTCACACTCACAGAGAGATCTCACACCTCTAGGGTAACCCACCTCACTAATGGAGCCGTACAGAGAGATCTCACACCTCTAGGGCATCCCGCGCACCTCACTAATGGAGCGTACAGAGAGATCTCACAACTCTAGGGCATCCTACCCACCTCACTAATGGAGTCGTTAAGGTGAATCATAAGGGACATGAAGGTGGTAGAGAAGGTGGAATAGGGATAACCAGGGCCTCACCCCTCAACGCCCAAAGGCGAGGGCAAGACGGGCCTAAGCCCACTCCAAATGGAGGCAGAACCAAGACTCTTTCTTAAAAATTCAATTTCATTACTAACCAATTACAAGAGGAGGATGCCTTTTTATAGGCTTACAAGACTTAGAAACCAAGTAGGATATACATGGAAATTTATTTATTTATTTTATTTATTTTTTTATTATTATTATTCCCTTTTTTGAATCCTAAATCCTAGATCCATGCAAAGACTATTGCTGCATCTGGATCTGTGCAAGTCCCTCTCTCGTGATCGTGGAACAGGGGATCACGCAGAATGGGGCAGAGGACATGGGCCTGGATGTCGAGATCGCAGGCGAGGTAGAGGATGCGGGCCAGCGGATTTGGAGGAGGCTGACGGATTTGGAGGAGGCGGAACTCGCATGCGAGGCGGATGGGCCAGAGGGGTTGGAGCACCACAGCGCGAGGACGTGGCTCAGGCTCACGGGCTAGGCAGAAGGCGGCGATGGCGGTGGTAACGTCACGGAGGGAGAGGTAGAAGAGAATGAGACTATTGAGGACTGGAGAGTCGCAGCCGCGGGCACCGGTGGTGGCTGGGTCGGAGGTGGCAGAGGAGATGGCGGTGCCATTAGGGGGCGGATCGGACCAATGGGAGGAGGGGAATCGACAGGCACGGATGGGCTGGAGATGGTGGAGACGACTCGGGCAGTGATGGATGGTGGCTCGGGCAGCGACGGACGGCGATGCGGGGGAGAGGGGCGCGTGGGCGGAGCCACAGGGGCGGAGAGGCCATGGGTGGAGTCGCAGGGGTGTTCACGGGAAAAAAAAAAAGCACCCTAATCTAGGTGACTTTTAGGCTCACCATTCGATAGGTGGGTTACCCTAAAGGTGTGAGATCTCTCCGTGAGTGTGAGTCCCAAGGTTCATGAAAGCCTCGATCCCTGTCTTCCACCTCCACCGTTCCTTCACCACCCCATTACAAAAAAAGAAAAAGGTACCCTAATCTAGGTGACTTCTAGGATCACCAATCAATCCTCTCTAGCCCCACCAGTCCCACATCAGTTCTTCAACCGATTACTTCTCCAAGTAACCTCTAGTATTTAGGTTTTCGCCCTAAGGTACACTTCAATCGGCCTTTAGGCCTCCTATTGAAGGTCTTGGTTAGGTCCAACCATTAACATGACAAAATTCAATGCTTCTAGCTAACAAATAGTCAAGCCCGACTTTGGCTGGCCCACCTGACCACCGTTAAGAGAGTCACACTAAGCCATTATATTAAGAATAGCAATTCCAATAGCTCAATGAACATCCAATCTTTGGATCTGTCGATGAACACTCAACTATTGGACCCATTACCATCCCACTTAATAGGAGGCTAAGACTCGGTTATCCCCATAACTTCATATTTTTATTTACCTAATAATTTAGAGATTTTAATCTTATTGTGATAAAAGAAGAGATGTGAAGACATAGATCAACCTTCCACTGACCACATCAGCAATCAAGGAGGGTTACTCATAACAAATGATCCATGGGCACCTAAAATTAGTCAAGACTAATTAACCTTGGGTGACATGGGTTAACTGAGTCAGTGAGCTATCTAATCAATTGTGATCGACCATACTGGCCAGGTGGTGCAGGCACCAGACTCATGAAGAGACTTCAACCAATACAATTAGGAAAGATTCCCTATGGTTGGAAGATTGAGGGTTCGAGTCCTGTTGACTCCACTAATTGATTTTGATGATAAGTAAAACAGTTAAGTATAAGTTGAGGACTAATGATTTGCTCTGAGTGTGTTTTTATTGAAAAGGTGCTCATAAAATTTGAAGAAACCCAATTGCCTTGAAGAAGCCAAGTTTGAAAGAAAAGTTTGCTCAAAGAGGACTTGGACACTTAAGAGATGGTTGAATGGATGGCCAAGCTAAGTGGAAACTTGTTCCAGCTCAAATTCAGCAGTTTCTGTATATTTTTTATTAAAGTGTCGACACATGACATGAAGTGTCGATACATGAGGATGAGATGTCAACTCAGGCCGGTACGCAGCAAAGTTTTAAATGGTATAGATGAAGTGTCGACACATGGACCTGAAGTGTCGACTCAAGGTGTCGACACATGGATTAATACATAGCCTGAGACTTTCAAGCCACAGAAATTGCAGATGTTGAACAAGCAGCTGAAGTGTCGATACATGGAAGCAAGGTGTCGACTCAACTGAGAAGGTGTTGACACATCTGAGATTTTCAGAAAATCTGAATGGAGCTTTTTGAACTATGTGTCGACTCAAAAAGATCATTTGTCGACCTTATGTGTTGACTTAATTGAGGAAGTGTCGACACATGGAGTTCTGGCAATAGTAACGGCTAGTTTTTTCAAACACAAAACTCACCCAAAATGCCCCCAACGGCTAGTTTTTCAAGTGTAACAGTTAGATTTCGGTTTTGAGGCCTTGGGAGGGTATTTATTTGCTCCAAATAAAATCAAAAAGAGAGATTGAATACAAAAAAAAAGAGTTTTGAGAGAAAAGAAGAAAGAAGAGCCTTAACTCCTATTCATTCAAGTTTTAACCACTCACAAGCTAAAGGAAGCCTCCAAGCATTCTAAAGCCATCAAGAGCATTGAAGATCATTCAATCTTGGGCATTCAAAAGGCTTCAACAAGGGTAAAGTAACTCTACATCGAGCTACATTGACATATTCGCTTTGTTATTGAAAGTTTACATTGGTTCTTTATTTCTAAACCTTATTTCTTGTAAAGGTTCTTGGTTAGCCTATTGTAAAACCAAGTGAGGTTATTGGTAAGCCTTGGAAAATCAATAAGGTTGGTGGTTAGCCCGCAAAACCACTTAGGTTCTTGGTTATCCCGGAAAATCAAGGGAAGTTGTTGGTTAGCCTTGTGAAAACCAATTAGGTTCTTGGTTAGCTTGTAAAACTAAGTGAGGTTGTGACTTGTGATCCTTGTAAAAACAAGTTAGATTTTGATTAGTGAGCCCGAAAAATTAATCGGCTATAATCGTGTGATTGTAATGAATTTCTAAGGGGATCTTTGGGAGTGGATGTAGGTGCATTAGTTGGCACCGAACCACTATAGCTTTTGGTGTTTGTGATTGCTTGATCTCTCTCTCCTTGCTCTTTATTTATTGCTCTTAATTTCTGCTACACTTATATTTTGGAGCATTGCATTTGAATCATAGTCCCTTGCTTATATACATTTGTTGAATTGGATTTCTTTGCTTTGTACCAAGTCATATTAAGTTAGCTTAAATTAATTTTTTTTAAGACCCAATTCACCCCCCCTCTTGGGTTGCTTACTGGGCAACAAGTGGTATCAAAACCCTGTTCTCAGTGTATAGGCTTTACCTCCTTGAGTAAAGATCTATGGCAGCCCCAATTAGTACTAGTGTAGTTGAGGGACAAGCCTCAAATAGACCTCCATTTTTCAATGGAACAAATTATACTTATTGAAAAACTAGGATGAGAATTTATATGCATTCTATTGATTATAATTTATGGAAAGTGGTAGATAAGGGTCCTCATATTCCTTCAATAGTGGTTAATGGTGTTTCCATCCCAAAACTTGAAGAAGATTGGGATGAAAATGACATTAAACAATCCGAGATTAATGCAAAGGCCATGAATCTCCTCTATTGTGCATTAGATCCTAGTGAATTTAATAGGATATCTACATGCATGTCTGCCAAAGAAATATGGGACATACTTGAAGTTATTAATGAGGGTACCGATCAAGTAAAGAACACTAAGGTTAATATGTTAGTGCACATATATGAGATGTTCCAGATGGAACCAAATAAATCTATCATTGATATGTATACGTGATTCACTAATATAGTTAATGGTATGAGAAGTCTTGGTAAAGTCATGTCTAATGCTGATCTTATGAATAAAACTCTTAGGTCACTTCCAACATCATGGGATCCGAAGGTGACCGCAATTCAAGAAGCAATGGATGTGGACAAGCTACCTCTTGAGTAGCTAGTCGAATCGCTCATGACTAATGAGCTCAATCTTAAACAAAAATCTATGGATATAGACAAAAAGAAGAAGGGGATTGCTTTCAAGTCAAATATACAAGAAGAATCCTCAATTGATGAGTCTGAAGATGAAGAGGAAGAAGAAGGTGAAGAAGCCCTCCTTGCACGAAAGTTTATAAGATTCATGAAGAGGAGGAAATTTCCTTGCAAAAAGAAGTATCAATCCAAGGAAAAAGGAAAAGAGAAAGAGAAAAAAAAAGAAAAGAAAAGGAGAAAGAAGTTCCTATATGCTTCGAGTGCAAGAAGCCGGGACACTACAAGTTCGATTGACCTCTCCTCAAGAAATCAAGAAAGAAATTAAAGAAGAAAGCAATGATAGCCACTTGGAGTGACAGCAAAGACTCTAGTTCAGAAGAAGAGCAGACTGAAGTTGCAAATCTCTGCTTCATGGCACATTAGGACAATGATGAGGTAAGTTCTAACACTGAAATTGATTTCACTTTTGATGAACTTAGAAATGCTTTTGAAGAGCTTATGCATGAATATAAATTAGTTTTATTTGAAAACAAGAAATTGAAAAAGCATGCAAACAATTTTTTTTTGAAAACAACTCTTTACTTAATGATGTTAGTTCTTTGAAATCTAAATTAGATGTTTTAGAAAAGAAAAACAATACTTTGTCTATGGAAAATGAAGTCTTAAAAAGGCCTAAAAATGTTATTTCTAAAAATGATCTTTTAAAGAAAAACAAGGATTTAGAACTTGAAAATGCTAAATACAAAAATGAACTTAAAAAGATAAAACTTTTTGTTGACAAATTTACTTATAGTTCAGAAAAGTTAAATTTATTCTTAAACAATCAAAGAGCAGTTTTTAATAAGGCAGGTTTAGGATATAAACTACAATGACAACAAAAGTATCTTTAAAACTTTTTTGTACCTGCTTCATCTAGCATTACTTGTTTTACTTGCAAAAAGCTAGGTCATAAATCATATCAATGTAATTTTAGAAAAATCATTTCTTTTGGTAAAATGAGGGTTCCGAAAGGAACCATTTTGAATGCTAACCCTAAAGGATCCAAGTTGGCTTGGATACCTAAAAACAAAGCTTGATTTTATTGCAGGTATGTCTTGTAACCAAGGAAAACAAAAGAGTTTGATATCCTGACAATGGTTGCTCAAGGCACATGATTGGAGATGTGAAGCAATTCACTTCTCTTGAAGCTTTGAATGGGGGGATTGTGACCTTTGGTGATAATGATAAAGGAAAAATCATTGGTATTAGTAAGGTTCACATAACTCCTTCTAGGAGTACAAGTAATGTACTTTTAGTAGATGGTTTGAAACATAATCTTTTAAGCATCAGTCAATTTTGTGATAAAGGTTTTCAAGTAGTTTTTAAATCATCATATTGCATGATTACTAGTCCAGATATAAATGGAGTACAATTCATTGAAAAAGGCATGGAAATATTTATTTGGTCCTGATGGAGAATGTCTTGTTGCAATGAATTCTACTAAAGAAGAGACTAGTTGGCTATGGCATAGAAGATTAGGGCATGCTAGTTGTACCTTATTTCAAAATTTTGCAAAAAAAATTTAGTTAG
The DNA here is from genome assembly GCA_021397845.1 of Areca catechu. Lineage (NCBI taxonomy): Eukaryota > Viridiplantae > Streptophyta > Magnoliopsida > Arecales > Arecaceae > Areca > Areca catechu. The sequence continues at coordinate 10,320,687 of CM038048.1, forward strand.
AGATTTACCTGAAATTTGTTTTGAAAAATATAGAATTTGCAAAGCATGTCAATTTGGTAAACAAGTCAAAACTTCTTTCAAACCAAAAGGATTTGTAACTACTAGTAGGCCACTTGAACTACTTCATATGGATCTCTTTGGACTAACCAGAATATCAAGTCTAGGAGGCAAGAGATATGGATTAGTCATTGTGAACAATTTTTCAAGATTTACATGGGTTTTCTTTTTAGCACAAAAAGATGAATCATTTTCTGTATTTATAAAGTTTTATAGAAAAGTTTCAAACGAAAAAGGTGTTTCAATTGTTTGTATTCATAGTGATCATGGAACTGAATTTGAAAATCAAGATTTTGAAAACTCTTGCAATGAAAAATGAAAATAACATAATTTTTCTGCACCTAGGATATCTCAGCAGAATGGAGTAGTAGAAAGGAAAAACTGTACTTTAAAAGGAATGGTACGTACTATGCTTTATGAAAATAATTTGCCAAGGTATTTTTGGGTTGAAGCTATTAATACAGCCTGTTATGTTTTAAATCGAGTTTTGATCCATCCGATTATAATGAAAACTCCTTATGAACTTTGTAACCAAAGAAAACCAACTTTGAAATATTTTCAAGTTTTTGGTTACAAATGTTTTGTTTTGAACAATGGAAAAAATCATCTTGGAAAATTCGATGCCAAGTCTGATGAAGGTATCTTCTTAGGATACTCTACATCAAGCAGGGCATACAGAATATTTGATAAACAAACTTTGGTTATAGAAGAGTCAGTACATGTTGTATTTGAAGAATGCACTAACGAATCCTCGAGAAAAGAGGATATATTTGATGATTGTGCAGGTGCTGACAAGCTTCAAAAGTTGACATTGAATGATCAAGCTCATCCAAATAAAGAAGATCAAGACAAGGATGAGAAAGAAGATGACACTCCAAAGCATCAAGATCTACCTAAGGAGTGGAGGTATGCTCATGGACATCCTAAAGAATTAATCTTAGGTGATCCATCTAAAGGGATAAGAACTCGAGCTTCTATTAGAAATGAATTTGATTATATAGCATTTGTATCTCAAGCAGAACCTAAATATTTTGAAGAAGCTGAAAAAGACTCTAATTTGATCAATGCTATGCTAGAGGAATTAATTCAATTTGATAGAAATAATGTTTGGGCACTTATAGAAAGACCATTTAATGTTTCATATATTAGCACTAAATGGGTATTTATGAATAAATTAGATGAAAATGGTATTGTTATTAGAAATAAAACTAGGCTAGTTGCTAAAGGCTACAATCAAGAGGAAGGGATTGAATTTGATGAAACTTTTGCTCCTGTTGCTAGACTTGAAGCAATTAGGCTATTCTTAGCATTTGCTTGTTTTATGAATTTCAAGTTATTTCAAATGGATGTTAAGAGTGCTTTCTTAAATGGTTTTATAACTGAAAATGTTTTTGTTGAACAACCACCTAGATTTGAAAATCATGCACATCCTGATCATGTTTTTAAATTATACAAAGCACTTTATGGACTAAAGCAAGCACCAAGAGCATGGTATGAAAGACTAAGCAAATTTCTGATTGAAAATGAATTTTCTAGATGAAATGTTGATAAGACTCTATTTTTTGAAAAAGAAAGATGATGATTTCTTAGTAGTATAAATTATTTTTGGTGCTAAGCTAATGTAGGGTGAGTTCGAGATGAGCATGATGGGAGAACTCAATTTCTTCCTCGAACTCGAAATCAAGCAAACTACAGATGGTATCTTCATTAACCAAGCTAAGTACACTAGAGAAATCATTAAGAAGTTTGGAATGGAGACTACTAAACTAATAGGTACGCCTATGAGCCCCTCTTGTAGACTTGATAAAGATGAACATGGTAAATCTGTAGATCAAAAGTTATACAGAGATATGATAGGCTCTTTAATGTATCTAGCTGCTAGTAGACCAGATATAATATTTAGCATTTGCATGTGTGCTAGATATCAGTCTGAACCTAAAGAATCACATCTTATGGCTGTTAAGCGTATTATTAGATATCTGTCTGGTACTATTAGTATTGGTTTATGGTATGCTACAAATTCATCTACTAAATTGATTGGATATTCTGATGTGGATTTTGCTGGTTGTAGATTAGATAGAAAGAGTACTAGTGGAACTTGCCAATTTATTGGATTGAACTTAATCTCTCGGTTTAGCAAGAAACAAACTTCAGTTGCATTATCCACAGCTAAGGCTGAGTATATTGCAGCAGGAAGTTACTGTGCTCAAATCTTATGGATTAAGCAACAACTTGAAGACTTTGGAATCAAGTTGGCTAGAACTCTTATTAAATGTGATAATACCAGTGCTATTTGCTTGACTAAAAATCCTGTTCAACACTCTAGAAGTAAGCACATTGAAATTAGACATCATTTTATTAGGGATCATGTAGAAAACAATGATGTTTTGCTTGAATTTATTAGTACTGAATTGCAATTGGCTGATATTTTGACTAAACCTCTTCTAGAAGATCGATTCTGTATGATTAGAAGAGAGCTCAGGATCATCAATCCATTTGATTAAATCTTTCCCATTATTTGACTCAACCTAGATCAATTTGACCTTATTCATGATAAATCATGTTTGATCATTATTGATTTGACTCTAGAATTAGCTTATCTCAATTGATTTTGATCTGCCTATGAAATCCTTGATTTTTTGGTTTTTAAGTCGTTGAGTTGACACATTTATGTATTGACACCAAAATGTGTCGACACATGCGTGAGCCGACACATGAACGGCAGTGGACTAAAATTTAAGGGGTTTTTGAACCGTTTTTTCTCCAAAATTTTTTCTCCTCCTAGCCGACACTAGGTTGCAAGGTACCCTTACTATTCATCCTTCCATTTCATTGCTTTTGCCCATCGTTTTCTTGGATTTGGATGTTTGGTAGCCATTTTTGTTGGATTCCTTCCTAGGTTTTTGATTTCTAAATCCTAGAAACCCAAATTTCTACCAAAAACCTTGTCCAATCTTTGAATCTAAGCAATGGATCCTCGAAAGCAATTTGTTCATCAGCCTTGTCAGTCAAACCAAGAGGAAGAGCGAAGGATGAAGGCTGGACATGAGTCTAGAGCTATAGATGAGCCTGCATGTACACTTTTTGTTCCGTCTAGCCGGATGAGCTCGAAGACAGTGGTTGGAGGATATCGAGTGGATTTTTCTTTTGTGGACCAGCAGCACTTTCGAATAGGAGAGTGGATCCGACATGCTGGGTTGACCACTTTTTGTTCACTCAGTGAGAGATATTATCACGGGCTGATGAGAGAGTTTTATGGATCACTCGCCCGTGGAGCAAATGGTTGGATAGCGCAAGTTAGAGGACGAGATATCCCCATTTCTTCAAAGATTCTGAGCAGAGTATGGGATATACTGATGACAGGATCTATTGTTGACAGTCTGATGGATCGAGTCAGTGGTCTCCAATGCATTTTTGAGTCCGACATTCTACCAGAGGGAGCCACTGTTCCAGCATCTAGGTTGTCTACGGAGATGAGACTATTGCACCATATCGTTGTCTGGATTCTTTTGTCGAAGACCGGATGTTTTGACTATATCACAGAGCAAGAGTTGCTCGTGATGGTCTCACTGGTTCAACGCATGCCAGTATGCATTCCAGTTCTAATGATACATCAGATTATAGAGGCATCGATTAGCCAGAGGCTCTGCCTACCGTATGGCATGGGACTAAAAATATTGTTTCAATAGTATGGAGTCAGCTTTGAGGATGAGCCTTATCGTACATTGCTTCACACTGATGTATATGACATCAGGTCATTGCATTGGATGGGCTATCATTTGGTCCGAGGCTAATGGACATGCAGGATATCAGGTCAGGCCGAGGATCGAGCTGATGATGATGACACAGTAGAGGAGAAGCGGATTCTTTCAGGTGAGGCTGGACCCAGCGAGACTCAGCCTGAGATGATAGTGCAGCTAGTGGTTGCTCCTCAGTCTGGTCCTTATACATCTGCACAGCCTCAGCCAGTGCAGACGGAGACTCTTGGCATTTCAGATAGTTTAGAGGACAGAGTCAGATGCATAGAGATTGACTTATTCATTATGAGGCAACATCTTGATGTATTCATAGCTGAGATGAGAGAGAGCTATATTGGACTTAGTGATGGCATCTCGGCTATTCTTTCTGCACTGTCCAGATCTTCAGCGAGTGCTCCGACTGTTGATGCTGCTCCTGTTCCTGCTCATGTACCTACTCCCGCACCGCTGATGATATTGTTGATGTTGATACTGGTGCCGATACTGCTATTGGAGTTGATGAGACTGTTGGTGATACAATTATTAGAGATGATGATGGAGATGAGGAGACAGACTCAGACAGATTTGATATTGCTGATCTTACTTCAGAGCCAATTGAGGAGGTGATGGATGACTTGCCTACGAGTCCTGTTGTTGATCCTTCCATCCCACCTATCCAGATTCCTATTCCATCTTTTCCTTCTAGATCGGATGATCGCACACCTGTTCCCATTCCTATCCTTACTCCAGTTATCGATACACCTATTATTGATATACCTAATTTTGTTTTCCATGATATTGATACATCATTTGTTCATACACCTATCATTGAGACCCCCACTGTGGATACATCTTTTGTAGATACACCAATACTTTCTACAGCTGATACACCTGTTATTACATCTGCTGAGACCCCTACTTTTGACTCACAGACTACAGATACTCCTACCCTTCATACTGCATCACTCATTCGAGAGCTTGGGTTTTATACACCCGACTTTCAGCATCTTGACTTTGGACCTTCTTTTGATCGCACACCTCTTCCAGCAGTGGCTGAGGTTGTTGTTCCGATCACTTCTGTTCCTGCAGAGGATATTGCATCTACCTCTACTGCTCTAGCCAGAGGTCGGACATATACTCGTTGCAGAGGACGTGGTCATCCTACCCCTCCACAGCCAACCAGGACCAGACTTAGAGATCTTCGATCGAGATGGCCACGAGCTCGATCTTCTTTTGATACCTGACCGATTGAGATTGGTCCATCTTTTGATGAGTCTATGGATGAGGATTAAGATTTTATGTACTTTTAGATAGTTTGTTTTTGTGCTTATATATACTTTTATCTTTGCTATGTATCAGTTTGTTGTACAAACTCTAAGTTTATATTAAAACCTTGTTGTTCCTCATCTCTATGTTTGTGATAAAAATGAATGTTCTATCTTAAATTGTTATATACCTCAATGTCTTCACTTTTAATTGAATAAATTTCTTAAATACAAAAAGAGATGCAATTTAGAAAATGAATTTATTATCTCAATGCTATTTCTTAACTATTCGATTTATTTGTTTCCCTACCTTTTTATTGATAACAAAAAGGGGGAGTAGTTTTAAATGAGATTTAAATTTAAGTATAAATAAATATTTCACAAAATAAAAGTGGAGTAGTTTTGATATAAAGGACAGACAAATTTTTCAAAAACCCTGAATTAAAAATCATTTACAAAATTCCTTAAGAAAGGGGGAGCTTTACTTTTTGTTCATTTGAAAATCCTTTCAAACCAAATTTAACCCTTAAAACCCCTCTTTCAATGTTTGAACAGATTTTTACAAATTTTGTTATGAATCATTGATTCTGGGGAAGCTTTGTTGTTTGCTAAAATTTCTTGTATATCATGATACATGCATTCTTTGCATTTAAATAAATACCAAAGTTTTGATATTCTCTATCTTTGTAACAAGCTCTAACTCTATTACTTGTATTCTGAATTGGCATATCTTTAATGCAAGTAATGTTGATATACTTAATGCTTTCAATATTATGCACCTTGATCAACTCTCTTAAAGCTTTAATTTTAAAAGCAATTTATACTTATGAATTTTGTCTTCATCAAAAAGGGAGAGATTATTGACTCCACTAATTGATTTTGATGATAAGCAAAATAGTTAAGTATAAGTTGAGGACTAATGATTTGCTCTGAGTGTGTTTTTATTGAAAAGGTGCTCACAAAATTTGAAGAAGCCAATTGCCTTGAAAAAGCCAAGTTTGAAAGAAAAGTTTGCTCAAAGAGGACTTAGACACTTAAGAGATAGTTGAATGGATGGCCAAGCTAAGTGGAAACTTGTTCCAGCTCAAATTCAGCAATTTTTGTGTATTTTTTAGTAAAGTGTTGACTCAAAGTGTCGATACATGACAAGAAGTATCGACACATGAGGATGAAGTGTCGACTCAGGCCGATACGCAACAAAGTTTCAAATGGCATAGATGAAGTGTCGACACATGACCTGAAGTGTCGACTCAAGGTGTCGATATATGGATCAACACATCTCCTGAGACTTTCAAGCCACAGAACTTGTAGAAGTTGAACAAGCAGCTGAGTGTCGATACATGGAAGCAAGGTGTCGACTCAAAGTATCAACTCAACTGAGAAGGTGTCGAGACATCTGAGATTTCCAAAAAAATTGAATGGAGCTTTTTGAACTATGTGTCGACTCAAGAAGATCATGAGTCGACCTCATGTGTTGACCTCATGTGTCGACTCAACTGAGAAAGTGTCGACACATAGAGTTCTGGCAATAGTAACGGCTAGTTTTTTCAAACGTAGAACTTATCCAAAATGCCCCCAAGGCTAGTTTTTCAAGTGTAATGGCTAGATTTCAATTTTGAGGCCTTGGAAGGGTATTTATTTGCTCCAAATCAATCAAAAAGAGAGATTGAATACAAAAAAAAGAGTTTTGAGAGAAAAGAAGAAAGAAGAGCCTTAACTCCTATTCATTCAAGTTTCAACCACTCACAAGCTAAAGGAAGTCTCCAAGCATTCTAAAGCCATCAAGATCATTGAAGATCATTCAATCTTGGGCATTCAAAAGGCTTCAACAAGGGCAAAGCAATTCTACATCGAGCTACATTGAAATATTCGCTTTGTTATTGAAAACTTACATTGGTTCTTTATTTATAAACCTTATTTCTTATAAAGGTTCTTGGTTAGCCTATTGTAAAACCAAGTGAGGTTATTGGTAAGCCTTGGAAAACCAATAAAGTTGGTGGTTAGCCCGCAAAACCACTTAAGTTCTTAGTTATCCCGGAAAATCAAGGGAGGTTGTTGGTTAGCCTTGTGAAAACCAATTAGGTTCTTGGTTAGCCCATAAAACCAAGTGAGGTTGTGACTTGTGATCCTTGTAAAAATAAGTTGGGTTTTGATTAGTGAGCCCAGAAAACTAATCGGCTGTAATCATATGATTATAGTGAATTTCCAAGGAGATCTTGGGAAGTGGATGTAGGTGCATTGGTTGACACCGAACCACTATAGCTTTTGGTGTTTGTGATTGCTTGATCTCTCTCTCCTACTCTTTATTTATTTCTCTTAATTTTTGCTACGCTTATATTTTGGAGCATTGCATTTGAATCATAGTACCTTGCTTATATACATTTATTGAATTAGATTGCTTTGCTTTATACCAAGTCATATTAAGTTAGCTTAAATTAATTTTTTTTTAAGACCCAATTCACCCCCCCTCTTGGGTTGCTTATTGGGCAACACCTGTAATAAGTTTTATTTGAGTCTATTAGTCCTGTATTCATTTCATTTCGGTAATTAAGTCCTATATTTGCTTCAATTAAGTTCTTCATTGTAATTGTGTCAAGGAGAGTCAGCCAAGACCAACCTGATTTCAGCACAACAAGTCCAATCTGGTTTGAAGCACAACAAGTCCAAATAAGGAAGGTGGGCGCATGGACCTTGGGATCACCAACTTGGAAGCCACTTCATCATTCCACTTTGCCACATCACCAAGACACCTCACCATTGATTGCCACCCAAGAGAAGGAATTCAAATTCAAATAAGTCCACATTTTCCTCCACAATCATCTCCCCTCTTCATGAAGACACCCACTATTCTCTCCCCTCATTTTGTATTATTTGAATTTCAAATTTTGAATTTCAAATGGCTTAGTGGTCTATAAAAAAAAGGCTCCAAACCTTATTGTAATCAATCATGAAATTTGAATCAATTAAGAAAGAATTTTCTTGAAATTTTCCCTTGCTTGAATGCTTGGTCCATTTTGAGAAGGTGGGCATGAGGCCTGGAGTTTTCTTCCCCTTTCTAACTCCACTCATCCAACCTAGCTTCCTCAATCCCTCTTAGTCCATTCGGCCAACCAAAGAAGCACATCCTTAGTCCACATCTCCTCTAGCTCCAATGAAACCAATCATCCAAGGAGTTCTTCATAAGATCAAGCCGAGAGTTGTCATCCAAATGAAGCCATAGAAGATCTACACCAAGACTACTCTGAGCCTTCTTTCATCATTTCAAAGATCCCTCCCCTCACTTCTACATTTCAATCCTTTTCTCTAATCTCCCCCTATATCTTTTTTTGTTGTAGGATCCCCGAGCTTCCAGGCTCTTAAGAAGAAGGTCTCCCATGCCAAAGAATCGGATACAAGAGGCCTTGCAACCTAGAGGAATCTCCCTGTCATCCAGGAAGCTTCTTCTTTGAGTGTTCCCAGTGTTAAAACTATAAGTATTAATTGGTGGGTAACCTTTTTTAGAAAGGCTTTCAGATATGCAATTATTGGATTAACTTAACCCTAATCTGAGTGGTTTCTTAACCATGAAGGTCCTCCTCTTATTTTTCTTTGATCGATTTTATTTCTAGTCAAGTTTAATATTTAGAATCCCATCATTGAGTTTCTACTTCATTACTTGAATAGCTGCATCTATTTACTTCATCTTTCATTTAATCATTACTGATTCCATTAGGAATGCATCATTTTATCATTGTTCTCTATCATCTTGGTATCAGAGCATGGTAGGTTAGGGTTTTACATCATCTTCAGTACTTGGATTGGGTGCTTCACCAGGTCGTCCGGTCTTAGGAGAAAAGTAGGGTTTCAAGACCCTCTCTTCTCATTCCACAGGGATCTCCTAAGATGTGTAGGGGTTCCATTGTGATTGTCCCATGAAAAAGAAAACAAAGAGCATGTTAGGTCACATTTTCGAATTTTTGCACTTAGGACTTTCAGTTTTCTATTTGATGTATTTCTGAGTAGGTTGATTGTAATTCGTATAAAATTCTAAAAAAAAAGTAGTTAATTTTTCTTTGAAGTAATTTTTTTCCTAATCCATATTAAGTTATCTATGAGCATGCAAAATTTTATCCTTGGAAAAAAAATCACAGAAAAAATGAAAATTCTTGCACTCCATCACTGTTGCTAAAATTCCTGTATGTTCTGTTCTATTCCTTTTAGCATTATTTGAGTTCCAAGAATTGTCCAGAAAAGCAAAGATTTTATTTTTTTATTTCTTTTCATCTGGTATACTCTCTACAAGTTAGAAGTATTATTTGATTTTTTCAGGATTTTTTGACATTAATACATAGCACTTCTCTGCCCCACTTCAGAACTGCAACACACTAAATTTCTGCACCTGAAATTAGGGTTCATATGCATGCTTGCATTCATCTCATGATAAATCATTTTAAGATCATCATTATGACATGGGGGCAGGATTTCATCACCTATCATTAACCCAAAATCACCACCCTACATATCGGACCCAACCCTTAATTAAAACTGAGTAGACACTTAATTTGCTCTAGCGAGCTAAGGACACCCATAAGGTCGGGTTGAACCGAGTGTCAAGCTAATTTAGACAACTTGTTTGAGTTTGCTTGTATACCTAGTGTCTAGGCAAGTAGTTTAGGGACAAGAGCCCGAAGGAAGGTGGGTTGGTCCGCTTACCTAGCCAATTTCAAATTGGTGTCTAGGGCAAGCAAAGAGGAACCTCCACCAACCTTACACTTACCTGGCCAGGTGCCAAGTTACTACAACAAAGATTGTCATCTTGACCAAACATTTAGTTTGGACTCTAGGTCTAGCAAACCCCTAGCCTGAGTTTGAGTCTGTATGTGCATGACAATTAGATCAGGGATACCCTACCAACAAACCCAAGCTCAATCGAGTGCAACCATGGACCAAAATTTTGAGACCTTGATGAAAACCCTGAATGATCAAATGGCCTGACTGAACCAAAACTTGACTGACCAATTAGCCCAGACCAACCAAAGCATGACTGATCAAATGGCCCAATTGAACTAAAAGATGGCCCAAGCAGAGGCACGGGCAGAAGCCCGCAAGGCCCATGCTAAACTCAACTCCTTTAGGCCCAATTCCCTTGATCTAAGAGCCTATGATCATGATCTTGCCCCTGAGTCTAGCCCTAGGAGCCCATACCCATACTTGGTTGACTTCGAGGAGAGACCCATTAGGAGCATCCAACCTTATGCACCCACTTTTGTTGGAAGACAAGAGGTGTATATCAATTGGGAGGAGAGCATGGATCACTATTTCGAGTACACTAGGATGTCGGAGTTGGAGAAATCTAGAATGGCCATACATAGGTTAACCCGATATGCTAAGTGGCATTGGGAAGCATTGAGGATGAATGTTATCAAAGAGGAGATAGAATATGTAGATGGAGAACCATGAGAAGTAGGCTAAGAGAAAAGTACCTAGGTAGATTTTATGAGCAAAAACTTTTAGACCAATGGTACAAGCTAAGACAGGGTGATAGACCAGTGTCTGAGTATATTGAGGAATTCAAGGGGTTTGTCAGGAGATGTAACACAACCAAATCTAAGACCATGACTATATCTAGATTTTGAGGAGGCCTATGTAAGGACACCCAGGGAGAATTACTTCAATGAAAAATTCATACTCTAGAGGAAGCTTATCGGATTGCTAGAGAATTTGAGTCTTATCAAAGAGAACTCATGAGCAGCCGACCTAAGCCCATCATGATTAGCACCTTTAGGCCAATTCTTAGATAGATTCCTTCAAACCATCCTACTACTCCTATCCCATTAGTTTGCAAGGGAGAGACCCCTGAACCTATTAGTGAGCCCGAGGAAGAAGTTTATGAGGCTGAACCGAGTTTAATTAAGGAATATGAAGGGGAAGAGGAAGTACCCATTGAAGAATTTCAGGGAGAAAATGTTGAACCCTTTAAGAATCTAGAGAAAGAAACTCCCGAGTCCACTAAAGAACCCAAAGAAGACATCTATGAATCAAGTCTAGTGGAGGAGTCCGATGAAGGTGGACGCAAGGTTGAGATCACTGAGAAACTAATAAAAAAAGATCCTGAATCCACTATAAAATTTGAAGGAGTGACTGAGCCAGGATCAAACATATCAGATGAAAGTGAGGGTTCACACGAGTTGTCCAAAAAAGAGGTCCAGGAACAAGTCCCTAAGGAGCAACCCCATGAAGTAGACGTTATTTTAGAAGACTTTCAAGATAAACTTCCTAAAGACCTTCCTGATGACCTTCAACCATCTAAGAGGATCCAGCCTACCCTAGATCTTACACCCATAGATCAATATTCAAATCTTAAGGTCATCTCGAGTAACCAAGGTCTATTTCATGCTTCCCATAGATTTCCCCAAGACTCCGATTCCTATTATCTACCCTTTCCTGATTCTTCTCACATGTCTAGAACCATTAGATTACATTTTGTTGAGATTACCAAACTATATGAATCCTTAGAGCCCATCCCATTTGCTACCTACTTCTGGAAGACCCTCTAGCATTTATTAGAAGTTCATAGTAAATTCTCATGTGCATACCAAACCAGAGTCAAACCTAGAGAGTCTATAATCTGTTAGGTTTAGGCCTAAGAGTCCAATAAAATTCCTTCCAATAAGAATGCATGGTTGAGTTGCATTTTGATTAGTGTCAGTATGAGTCTCAGAGTCTGCAAAATCATATGCATAGCATATCCAGGGATTGCATAAGGAAATTAGTAAAAAGATTCAAATGAGCAATGAAGTCTATAAGCATATGGCTAATTCATGTAAATGAATGAAAGAATTTAATGAAGGGGACTCTGTAATGATTAAACTTAGACCTGAAAGGTTTCCACCGAGATTTATGAAGAAATTACATGCACGGGGAGCTGGACCTTTCAAAGTAATTAAGAAAATTGGACCTAATGCATATGTGTTAGAGTTACTACTAGATTATGGCATTAGTTCAACATTTAATATTTTAGATCTGAAAGAATATAAAGAGCCGGCATTAATTCCTAGAGAGCCTTTTGTGACTTATCCTGCCTTTGAGAGCGAAACCCTACCTGAGTGTCCACCAGCAATTCCACCAGATCGGAGAGATAAAGTTGAACATATCTTGGATGACCAGGTGATTACTACTAGAAGTAAGGGCTATCAACGTTATCTGGTTTATTAGCAAGGCCGACCATATTCTGAGAACTCCTAGATCACCTGAGAGGATCTACAGCAAATTGACCCGAACATACTAGAAAGATATCACAGTCAGACCGATCCTTACTCGACAGGGTCGAGTTCCTCCCACCCGAGAAGAATTGGTGTGGGCACCAGGCTCAGGAAGAGACTTCAACCGATACAAATTAGAAAAGATTCCCTATGGTTGGAAGATTGACAATTCGAGTCCTGTAATAAGTTTTATTTGAGTCTATTAGTCCTGTATTCATTTCATTTTGGTAATTGAGTCCTGTATTTGCTTCAATTAAGTTCTTCATTATAATTGAGTCAAAGAGAGTTAGCCAAGACCAACCTGATTTTAGCATAACAAGTCCAATCTGGTTTCAAGCACAACAAATCCAAATAAGGAAGGTGGGTGCATGGACTATGGGATCACCAACTTGGAAGCCACTTCATCACTCCACATTGCCACTTCACCAAGACACCTCACCATTGATTGCCGCCCAAGAGGAGAAGGAATTCAAATTCAAATAAGTCCACATTTTCCTCCACAATCATCTCCCCTCTTCAAAAAGATGCCCACTATTCTCTCCCCTCATTTTGTATTTTTTGAATTTCAAATTTTGAATTTCAAATGACTTGGTGGTCTATAAAAAAAGGCTCCAAACCTTATTATAATCAATCATGAAACTTGAATCAATGAAGAAAGAATTTTCTTGAAGTTTTCCCTTGCCTGAATGTTTGGTCGCTTGTGAGAAGGTGGGCGTGAGGCCTAGAGTTTTCTTCCCCTTTCCAACTCCACTCATCCAACCTAGCTTTCTCAATCCCTCTTAGTCCATTTGGCTAACCAAGAAAGCACATCCTTAGTCCACATCTCCTCCATCTCCAATGAAACCAATCATCCAAGGAGTTCTTCACAAGATCAAGCCAAGAGTTGTCATCCAAATGAAGCCATAGAAGATCTACACCAAGACTACTCCGAGCTTTCTTTCATCATTTCAAAGATCTCTCCCCTCACTTCTCCATTTCAATCATTTTCTCTAATCTCCCCCTACATCTTTTTTTGTTGCAGGATCCCCGGGCTTCCAGGCTCCTAAGAAGAAGGTCTCCCATGCCAAAGAACTGGATGCAAGAGGCCTTGCAACCTAAAGGAATCTCTCTGTCATCCAGAAGCTTCTTCTTTGAGTGTTCCCAGTGTTAAAACTATAAGTATTAATTATCGGGTAACCCTCTTTAGAAAGACTTTTAGATCTACAATTATTAGATTAACTTAACCCTAATTTGAGTGGTTTCTTAACCACGAAGGTCCTCCTCTTTTTTTTCTTTGATCGGTTTTATTTCTAGTCAAGTTTAATATTTAGAATCCTATCATTGAATTCCTACTTCATTACTTGAATAGCTGCATCTATTTACTTCATCTTTCATTTAATCAGTACTGATTCCATTAGGAATGCATCATTTCATCATTGTCCCCCATCTCCAGGTAAGTGAGATCATGGGTTGGGTTCCTCCATTAACCATCTTGCCTTAGACTCCAACCGAGTTGGCCAGGTAAAAGGTAGCCCCAAAGAACCATGATCAAACTGCCAAACTTGCCTAGACACCAATTGGTTCATCAAAGTCGATTAGACTAGCCTAAAGACTCGGGCTATCCACTGAGCCACCAATTAGGTCCATTTAGATCTATGGACTAATCAATCTAACTATTAGAGATTTCTATAGAGAAGAAACCCTAACTCAACATTTGATTAGATTAGTTATCTATTTAGTCCAATGCATCTAAACTTAGGTCTAACCCAATTAAGGACCCAAAAGAAGCTAACCCATGACCCTTAAGGCTTATTTAAATGAATTAAAATCTTTGAATCACATTCCTAGTGTTTTTGTCATTTAATGTGACTTAATTCTTAATTAAGTTCAATAGCCTTAATAAATTAAAAAAAAATTAATTTACAAATGTAAAACAATTTTACAATAATAAGAATTTTGAATTCACTATTTTTACAACTTTTAATGTCAAGTGTCGACTCACCAGGGGCAAGTATCGACACTATGTGTCAACACTTGGGTCGACTCAAGGCCTGAGACAGGAAGAAAACAAAATGCTATGTTTTTTAGGAAGCGCTCATGAGTCGACATCTTCAAGACAAAGTGTCGACTCACGAGCCCAAGTGTCAACACTTCCTGGTCAAGTGTCGATACTTCAACCTTCATGAGTCGACTCAAGAAGTCGACTCAAGGCCTGTCACAGGGCAATAACAGTGATTTCAAATCCAAAGTTTCAACAAACTTTCAATCAAATCCGATCAAAATAAAACTCTTAGATCTTATCTAATTTTGTTTTAAGATCATAATACAGGATTAAAATATTTTTAATCTACATTTTCTTTTATCTTTCCTCTTCATGAGTCAATCACAAGCAGCACCCCTACACGCCATAGGAGACCCCATTGAATGGGAAGAAAGGGTCTTGCAGCCCTACTTCTCTCCTATAATCGGACGGCCATGGTGAAGCACTCATTCCAAGTATTTTAAAAGAAAAACATGATGTTAAAGCATGCTAATATTATTATACTACGATGAACCTATGCTCTGATACCACTGAAGGGAAAAATATGCTAGGCAGAAGAAAAATATTTTAAAACAATTTTAAAATATGTAGTGGAAGGCTTGGTTGATAGATCAAAATGATCTACCGATCTGCCCATAACAGGATCTAGTATAATAATGAAGCATGCTACTAAAAACATCAACATCAACAGAAAAGAGGATGGAGGCATAAGGGTACCTTACCACTATACCTTAAGGATGGAGGTGGTGAAAATGCTCTCAAGCCATAC
Organism: Areca catechu; assembly: GCA_021397845.1. NCBI lineage: Eukaryota > Viridiplantae > Streptophyta > Magnoliopsida > Arecales > Arecaceae > Areca > Areca catechu. Next base: position 10,335,776 of record CM038048.1, read on the forward strand.
ACACGTTTGGCCTTTACAAGTAGTTCACACCAGGGCTCGAAACTGACCAACTACTTCGGAGTGCTAGCTCTTCGAGATCCTTCGGGTCGATCTTCTTCTTCTAGAAAGACAAGGAGGAGAGGTGGAACCCTTCCTAGGAAACTCTCTTCCCAAGACCTAGCTTGAATGCTAGGTTTCTTACACCTAATTCCAATGACCTCATAAACCCTTTTCCCTCTTTTTCTCTTGTGGCGTGGAGACCTTGTAACCAGCCAACAAAACAAAACCAAGAACCAAAATCAGCCAAAGCCCTATAGAATAACCTTTATTTATAGGTGCAGCCATGAGAGGGAGAAAGAGGAAGGAGGAGTGGTTGGGGGAGAAGGTCAATGGCCATACCAAATGGGTCCAAGCAAAGAAAAACAAGTATGACTATCATACCAAGAAAGCTTGGAGCCAAAAATGTCCAAAAATCAAAATTCGAATTCAAAATTCGAAGTTAAATCTTTCTAGAAATTCTTTCCAGAAATTCTGCTCATCAGTCAAGTGTTGACACTTCAAAAATATCCAAGTGTCAACACTTTAAGTGTTGACACCTAGTACATGGTAAATCACATTGACCTCTAGTGATGGCAAACGATTCTCAATCGTTGATCAGCCTTTAGATCAGATAGAAACCACTATGATGTGTGACCCCATAGGTTTGAACACTAAACTGGTAGCACTAGAACACTTCTAATACCAGTCAAAGTCCTCATCTAGAAATGATACCCGACGTTCGGATAGGTCGAAGATTGCAGAGCAATATTCTAGAACCTCTGGCATATGGTTATCGCATAATTCATCCCTTTGATCTCATAATGCTCAGGATGACCCAGGGTTAGACTGCCAACCCTAATTTGGTTTATCCAGATTGTGTCTCAACTTTACAAGTTCTGTGACTTTTCATAAGAACTACCTTGGCCAAGGATTTACTAAATTAAGACAACAAGTCATTCACTCCAAACTATTTGGAGGGGTCAATTCCATCTTGATCCACCACCACTCCACAAGTACTTGACTTCACCTAGAAATATTCTATCACTAAATTAGAAATCAGGTGGTCCGGTATCAAAGTACAGTGAGTTGCTTGCAAGCTGCCATGGTGACCTCAGGTCTGAGGGACACATATACCCATATCCCTTTGCAAGCAACCCTTTGGCAGAAGGGAGCTCCGCAGATGGTCATGTTCAGTGAGATGTCACACATTTCACTTGTATGTCACACCAATGTCTTCACGCTCCTTTGTTAAGAGGACAACCAACAAATATGACATACAACAACTTACACTTGATACATTGTCGTCCTATAACAATGTATTATTTGGTTATAAACCAGTTTAATAACTACTTAATATATCCTCTTTATATCAAATAATGTAGTTCTAAGGACTCCATCATACAAGAGTTCATTTCAAGAAAATGTAAATATGATGAATAGCCAAAAAAATAACTTTTATTCATTAAAAATTTATATAAATTATAAAATGGCACAACCATCTATATCCTAGATGATTGGCTTTGGGATACAATTTCCAATAAGAATTACTCGATAAATCCTTCTTTATTGAATTGAAGTAGTTTTAAGGACTTCATCTCAAAAGAGTTCAAAAGAAGACACAAAAAGAGATGAATTATCAAAAATAACTTTTGTTTTATTAATAATTTATATATAAATTTATAATGAGTATAACCATCAACAACCCAAATGATTGGCCTCAAGATATATTTTCTAATAACTCCCACTTGGACTAGAGCTAATCAAAATGGTATCGCATGCCCATCTTCCACTTAATATCATCGAACTCCTTAATTTTTGAGGGTTTTAGTAAATGGGTCGATAAAGTTCTCCTTTCTGTCGATCTTTTAAAGGTCCACATTATCTCAGTCCATGATCTCCTAGACAAGGTGGTAGCAACGTAGAATATGCTTGGTCCATTATGCCTTAGGTTCCTTCAATTGAGCTGTGGCTCCAGTGCTATCACAATACAATAGAACTGGACCATCAATAGAGAGTGCCACTCCAAGCTTGGTGATGAACTTCTACAACCAAATAACTTTTTTAACAACATCGGATGCTGCAATGTACTCTACCTTATAAACAAAATTGGTCATAGTATGTTGCTTGGAACTTTTCTAGCAGATTGTTTCTCCATTTGTGATAAAGACATAACCCAACATACTCTTGCTGTCATCTCTATTTGACTTAAAACTTGAGTTAGTATAATCGACTAGTTTTAGGTCAGAATCTCCCTAAATGAGCCACTGGTCATTACTATTTCTCAAATACTTGTGGATGGTTTTTACGACTTTCCAATGATTCTCACCCAGATCAGATTGGTATCTACTCACCATCCTTAGTGAGTATGCCGTATCTAGTCTTATACATGTCATAGCATACATTATAGATCCTATTATCGAATTATATGGAATCCTACTTATACCCTCTCTCTCTCTCTTAAGGAGTTGTCAGACAATTCTTCTTGGAAAGAGTAATTCCATGGCTTATCGAAAGATAGCATTTCTTGGAATTCATCATGCTGAACCACGTCAGCATGATCTCAATGTATATGGACAGGGTTAACCTAAGCAACCTTTTAGATCTATCCCTATAGATCTTCATCCCTAGGACAGGGAAAGCTTCTTCCAAGTTCATCATAGAGAATTGAGAGGATGGCCATATTTTTATTCCTTGCAATATAGGAATATCATTCCCAATTAAAAGAATGTCATCCATATATAAAATAAGAAATACTACTACTGAACTATTAGCCCATTTATAAATACAGGGTTCTTTTCCATTAGTAAAGAAGCTATACATTCTAATCACCTTTTCAAATTGCATTTTCCAATTCTGAAATGCTTGCTTCAATCCATAAATGGGTTTCTAAAGCTTGAATACTATTGATTCAACTATGGATGTGAACCCTTCTTGTTATATCATTTACGTCTCTTCTTCTAGCTCTTCATTTAGGAAAGCGACTTTTACATCTATTTGTTGGATCTCAAAATCAAGATGTGTCACTATCGTGAGCATGATCCGAATGGACTTAAGCATTGCCACAAATGAAACATCTCATCATAGTCAATATCATAACATTGATGATATCCCTTATCAACCAGATGGGTTTTATAGGTCTTCATCTTCTCATCTACGCACTTTTTTCTTTTGAAAATTTACTTGCACCTTATGAATTTTATCCCTTTAGGTGGGTCAATAAGTGTTCATACATCGTTGACTTTTATGGACTCTATTTCAGATTTCATGGCTTCATGCATTTATTAGAGTTAGCACTTTGCATTGCATCTATATAGGAGATTGGATCCTCATCATTCTCATCAAGACCAAGAATCCATAGTATCTATCAAGTTGATGTGATACTCTACCAGATCTCCTTAATGGTGCATCTATAATAGACTTCGAGTTTGATCCAATCAAATTTGATTCTGTGGGTTCAGTCAATGGTGTCGATTCTTCTACCTGCCAAACTTCTTCAAGTTTAAACTTAGTTGCATTAGATCCTTCTCCAAAGAACTTCTTTTTCCAAAAGGCTGTCTTATTACTGATGAACTCCTTATATTTGTCAGACCTAGGTCCGAACTTATTCATTTTTAAATGTTTGACATAAGCCGGACATCCCAAGACCCTAAGGTGTGAGAGCCCTGGCTTATGCCCTGACCATATCTCATATGGTATTTTATCTACAGACTTGCTGGGAACTCTATTTAGAATGTAGCAAGCTAACTCAAGTGCATATCCCTAAAAAGAGATCGGAAGACTTGCAAACACCATCATGGACTGAACCATGTCTAATAGTGTTCAATTCTTCCTTTCAGACACTCCATTATACTGAGGTATCCTACGATGTGTCCATTGCAAGAGAATCCAATTTTTTGCAAAATATGCCAAAAGCTTACTTGTGAGGTATTCACCTTCTTGATTAGATAGAAAAGTTTTAATACTCTTCCTAGTCTATTTTCTACTTCATTATAGAATTATTTGAACATCAAATTTATGCTTCATAAGGTAGATTTATGCTTCACCAACTAAATTTTCCAGGTAAGAGTTAGCCCCATTAATAACCATGATCAAAACTTGTCTTAGACACCAATTAGTTAATAAGTACAAATAGGTAAATAGGTCAACTTAGTGACTTAGGCTTAGACCACTAAGCCAAAATAGGTTTTAAATTGATCAATTTACATTAAGTATAAATCAATGTGACCAAACTACAACTAAGATCAATTTTGAGTCCCTTCGACATAGTCCTAATCAAATATTGATTGGGTTTGATCAACTGCTCAAAATCAAAATAGGGTTCTAGTCTGATCTAATTAAAATCCTTATGTATAATTAAATTACTAAACCTAATTATTCGACCCATACCCATATCCATGAACTAAAAATTTAGAATCTAAAAGAATTTAGATTATGTTTAAGTTATGGAATTAATGATTTTTGATCATAAATTAGTTTTTCAGATCTAAACCTTAGTTTATGTATCCCATACATCTTGTTTTAGATTAAATTGATTGATTTATATCTCATGCAATTAATTTTAGATCTAAAACATGAACATAATTTCATTTTCATGTTCTTCTTCATGAGTCAAATCATAAGTGGCACCTCTACACATCATAAGAGATCCCATCAAATAGAAAGAGAGGATATTTAAACCTACTTAGCTCTTATGACCGGATGGCCATGGTGATGCACCTAATCTGAGTATTTGGCTAAAAAAATTATAATAATTATAAAATTAATTTTATTTTATTTTGATTTTAACTTAATCTAGTATGTTACATCAACCCTAGGCTCTAATACCATTGAAAGAAATAAAGGTGAAAGCATGCATAAAAACAGGGTTTCTAAAATCCTAGATGAAGCTATTTGTAAAATGCATGCAAAATTAGTTTAAAATTAATACCTTAGGACCTATCTAACATGCTGATTAATATTCCAACATATGAAACCAAATCTAAAATAAAATAAAATAGAGAAGGATAGAACACTTATCTCAATCACTATCCATCTTCAACTTTGATCCATTAGATCTGATGGATCATCAGGGTTCTTGTTGAAGCCATGCACATGCCCGGCCTCTACTAGTATCCACACAGGATCATTCTTGATCTACTTAATGATGCTACTAGAGTGCTAGCTCCTTCATAGGCATCTCATCCAACTTAGATCTTGATCCTTCTTCAATAATTTAAAAGGAAGGGTTGCAACCTTTGCAGCCTTCTCACGAATCCTTCGTATAGGGCTTCGAAACTTTATCATGCCTAAGGGAGAACAAAACTATTTTTCTCCCTTTTTCTCTCTCTCAAGAACCTCTCCTCCCTTTAGTTTGGGCATGGAATCACAGGATGGTATAAAGAAGTGGTGGTGGAGGAGAAACAAGATAGTAGCAGTAGGGAAAATCAAAGAAGAATGGCGCATGCTAAAAACCTTTTCCTTTTTATTGAGATTTGTCACACAAATCCCATGAATAACATGCTAACTTCTGATAAGGTTTCATACTTAAACAAGATTAGATTCCAATCTGAACTCAAATCAAATTAAATTCAAATAGGAACAAGTGGCATTAAGAAAAAGTTAGTGGCTAGGAAGAAATATAGCACACATCCCAAAATTTTTTTTCTCTTTAAAATTATCACACAAAATTTTTACAAATCCCATGTTAAATTCCTTATTCAGTTTTTTTCTATCAAATATGATCTTATCTTATCTCAATTTAAATCTTATTTAAATTAAGAAGTAGGAACAAGGAAGAAGTCTCATTAAGAAGGAATATGTAAGCCAAAATAGATTTCTTGCTTTGTGAATTTTTTGTCACACAAAAATAAATTTCTATGCCAATGAAAATAGATAAATCTCATCCTCAATCAGATAGGAGTTTGAATAAAGTAAAGTTTATCCAATATTAAGATGAAAGAAAAGGTTGTTGTTCATTGATATCAGGGCCTTAAATAGGGTACAAGATTATCATATATAGTAACATGTGACTTCTAATAGGACTATAGTAATACTTCTAATATAACTAAGATAAAGTATGATATTTTAGGAAATAGAATAAGATATCTTGCTCTCTAACACTCTCCCTCAAACTGGAGCATACACATCAACAAAGCCTAGCTTGGAACATATAGTAGAAAACCAAAAATAGAATTAAAAGCTTTGATGAGGATGTCTGCAAATTGATCTACTAAACTAGTATAAGGTATCTAAATCTTGTAAAATAGAATGAACTATCGGCAGAGTCTTTAAAGACAGCTCAGGATCCAAGGAACATTTTATAGGGATAAAGAACAGAAGGTCTAGATAAGGAATTTACTTGCTTCTCAAAAGAAGAAAAAAATGAGACAAACTCAAAGAAAGTAATATTAGCTGAGACAAAATGTCATCAAGTAATAGAATCATAATACTTATGCCTCTTTTATGTCCAGGAGAGTAAGTGAACAAAGTCAAGTAAAAGCTATATATCATCTTCTTACCACTTATAGTCAAGTAAGAGTTGCATATCATCTTGCCACTTGTAGTCAAGAGGGAGTTACATAATCATCTTCCTATCACTTATACATAGAGCTGGTCAAGTGAAAGTTGTATAATCATTTTCCTACCACTTGTACATAGAGTTGGTCAGGTGAGAGTTGCATAATCATCTTCTTGTACTTGTTCATAGAGCTAGTTACTATCTCGCTATTAGAGAAGAGAAGGTAGCAAGAAGTGCATCGATACAAAGAAATAGAAGGCCTAAGCCTGAAGAACTTAATAAACATCGATCAACTTGATTATGGTGTCCAAAGGAGTGATCTTCTATACTTTCAAAGATGATACCATAAAGAGCCAAGGGTAACAATGATAGCAACATAAGAAAAAGAGAAATCTAGATCGCTGCATAGAAAAAATGAAGAATAAAAAGGAGAACTTATCACCAATTAACTAAAAGGCACATATAACACATGCAAAGAAACACCATTAATGTCAGTACTTAAGGATATACTCGAATGCCTAGGTCAGGATAAACTCCATAGAGGCAATCAGCCTTTTTTTTTTTTAATGAAATAACATTCCATGTTGGTGCAAACATAAGATCACTATATGAGATGCAAGGAATGAAGAAAAACCTAATGCAAGCAAAGAACAAGATTGGAAATCATCAGTCATCTTCCTCGCACAAGGCCTCTAAAAACTTGACTATTTCCAGCCAAAGCCACCTTTCAGAATTATTTAAAATCATTGCTTCTATTCTTGTTATTGCTAATTAGCTAAAGAAAGATAACCCCAAATGCATATACATCACTTTTCATGGTTGTCAGGCCACAACACAAGTATTCTGGAGCCAAATAACCAGAAGAGTCGACAACTTTCATGGCAGATGCCTCTCAGTTACCAAATTTCACAACAAGTTTTGAAAGTCCAAAATCAGATATCTTCGCTCTGAAAAAACTATCAAGCAAGATGTTGCTTGTTTTGATGTCTTGATGAACATAATGATCTTTTGTATGCTTGCGAATGTATTCCAGACCTCTAGCTGCATCAAGTGCAATTTGAACCCTAAAGATCCAAGATAATGATGTATGACCTTTATTTTATGGATCATGTAAATGATTATTAAGCGAACCCTTTTGAGCATACTCATGAGGAAGAGCTCATCATTGCTTGCTGCATAACCAATCAACTCTACCAAACTTGCATGATGAACCTTTCAGAGAACTTTCACCTCCACTATAAATTCTCTAGTTTTGGTAGCAGTCATTCTTTTTATTGCAACCTCTTGATCCAAAAGCACTCCATAATACACAAAACCATATGTCCCATCACCAAGTAGATTTGAACCAGATAAGGCATCAGTTGAAGAAAAAATCTCTTCATGTGGGAAAACGATAGGCTTTTCCATGCCAAATGCATCAATCACCATACCTCCTGGAATACTGACATGTTGATTGCCTGTTTCCCCTTTGTTGCCACTAGATCTCCTGGACCGGACTCTCTCGACCGGGTTGGCTAGAGTGCGCTCTCCTGATTCTTGCAAAAAAGATCCCACGGGCTGGTGGTGTTCCGGTGGGGGACACTCCGATGGCTAAGTTAGTGGGAGACTTGGAGCAACAGAATGGAGGGATCGCAAAGAGATAGCTCATGGGGAGGGAAGAGCCATCTTACCTTGGGGTTCCCCTTTTACCTTATATAGGCACGGAACTTTATCGGAATCTGTTAGGGGCTAGGTTGGAAATGGCCGATTTGCCCTTAGAAGAATCTTGGTAGTGGCTAGGTGGCACCAGGGTGGAGTGGTGTCATGGGATCTTGCAGAGTAGTGGCACTGAGATGTTAGGAATTTATTGTAACAAAATTTTGGTACCAGTTGGAAGGGGCCTCCGAGGCCTCTGGGCCATCCTTGGAGTGGCCCATTTTGGACCGATATGGGCCTGGCTGAAGTGGGTTGGTAGGTCCCCTGGTGGGTCATTCAGACCTCTGGTGGGTCGATCGAACCTTTGGCTGAAGGACCGTCAGCTCTGGTTTGGTTCGGAGGGGGGCCGGTTGTGTATAACAGTTGCCCCCCTTGCTTTTCGCCTTTGGAAGGGCCTGTAGCTTCGAAGGGCGATAGCATCATTCTCGCATTGTATGCATTCTTCCTTGAGGGAATTGCAGATCTGATCAGGTGTACTGCATCTGGTCATTCCCCACTCTAGAAGCTCGCGCCTGGGATAGGTGTCGACCCCATATTGAAAGCAGAGAGAGTAGTAGTTAATGTAGAAGGGGCACAATGATGAGCGGCCAACCTGGCCCACTCGACCGTTGGGCTTCGGAGGCGATTCGGGTGACGTGGTGACGTCTGGGCAGTTGGTGCCATGCTGGAGGTGACCCATCCATCGTTAATCCGGTGATCACGCCGATCATAGCCAGACTGTGCTTCCATCACATCGGCTTTCGCTGCATGGGGAGTTGTATTGCCTGATGTCTAGATCGCGACACTCAAGGAATGGTGATAACCGCTTCTTTCAAGGACTATAAAAGGGGATGTTGTGATTGTGGACAAAGCTTTTGCCGTATTCATCCTTGGCGAGAGATCTCGGCTCACTCCAATGTCTTCAACCTTTTAGAAAACCTAGTCTTCAGGTCAGTTCTTCTTCCCTCCAAGCCACGTAGCAATGGCCTCTAGTAGCCGGAGCTCTAGCCGTAGGATAGAGGGACTAGGTCCCAGCTAGGTCCAATCTGAGCTAGTATGGGATCAGGTAGAGGCCCTTAGAGTTAGGTTCAATATCCCTTCCACCTTGCACCTCACCATCCCGGACTGGGAAGGGAGGGTGACCCGGCTACCGAGCCTGGGAGCCCTCCCGGTGTATAAGGATCACTCGAAGGTTGGCCTTCAATTTCTCCTATGCGACTTCTTCGTCCAGGTCTTCAACCTGTATCGAGTCATCCCTGCGCAGCTGACCCTAAATAGTATTCAGGCCATCAGCTGCTTCATGGTCTTATGCCAGAGGGTTGGAGTGGAACCTAGGACTTCCCTCTTTGCCAACTTTTTTATTCTGAAGAAAGACTTTCGAAGCAAGGAGTGGTGGGTGTTCAACCCCCATCCCAGGCAGAAGATAATTGAAGGTCTTCCATCAGCCATTCATGGGTGGAAGTCAAAGTTCTTCTTCGTACACAATCTTTGGCCTTGGGGCTTTAACCTGTCATGGGGGGAACCGAGGCCAACAACTAACAGAGGGAGGGTGGTCTTGGTAGCTGACCAAGCTGACTTCAATGAGTTAGAGGCAGTCAGTTTCACAATGGTGAAGAAGCTACTTCGGGAGGACAGCCTTCGCTCAGCCGGAGTTAGCTGTCATGAACACTTAGGTAGGGTAGAAATCATTGCCATCAGACTTTTTGTTCTGTCGACTATATTCCTTCCTTCCTTACTTTGATCTTTTTCTTGTAATAGGAGGGAAAATGAAGCCCGATTGTGCAAGGATAGTAGAGCAGGCAACGAGGAAGATAGCCACCCAGTTCATGGAGCCGACTGCGGGTGAGCAGAAGAAATAGCGGGCAGAAGAATAGCCCATGATCGTCATGGCATCGGACTCCGACAAGGATAATTTGCCCTTGTCAAAGTGGTTGGCGGTAAAAGTTTTGGGACCTCTACCTATAATAGGGGAGTCAGCCATCCGATTGGAGCCAGACTCATTCGAGTCGACCGAGGTGGGGATGGCCCAGACCTCGCCATCGACCGAACGGACGGAGGTGGCCTACCCCATAGAAGAGAAGAAAGGGGTGGCTAGAGGGGTAGAGGCTGAAGAAGTCAGCTACGACACCTTCCAGCATTGGCACGCTCTTCACAATCCCCGACAGGCCAGAGACCTAATAAAGGGGGCCATCACCCAGGCTGACTGGGAGGAGTCAAGCAAGCGCAAGTTGCACGAGGTGGCGAGAGGCACCTACCTTATTCTGATGAAGGTACTTTATTCTGATGAAGGTACTTTTGTTGTGTCTTCATTTTCTTCATCCTTCTTTTCTTTTCTTGCGCATGACTAATATTTTCCTGTTGCTTGTAGCTCCTCCATGAGGTCTCAATGATGGACGAAGGCCTCGATGAGATCGCCCACGCAGTAGAGGCCTCGGCTAGGGAGGTTGAAGGACTGAAGGTAGCCAAGGTGGCAGTAGTGGCATTGTAGAAGGTCACAGAGGAGAGGCTTTCAGCCAGTTTGGTCGAAGTCAAATCTTTGAAGGAGCAGGCAGAGGGCTTGCAGACCCAGCTGGCCAAATGGGAGGCGAAGCTGAAGAAGAAGGAAAAGGTTATGTCTTTGACCCGTCGGCTATCTGATGAGGTGGAGCGGTCTGTCGATGCCGAAAAGAGTGCATAATCCCACAAGGCATTGGCGGGGAGGTACCTAACCGAACTGAAAGAGGCGAAGGAGCTAGCGATGGAGTAGGTCTACGATGTCATGGAAGAATACAAGGCTTCAGCTAACTTCAACGATGAGATGGAGGCTGGGATGGTGAGCTACGAATACAGCTTCGACGACTGCCTGAAGAAGGTGGTCGAAGCTTTTTCGGAGCTCGACCTATCCTCAATATAGCTGATGCAACCATCGAAAGAAAAAGAGGGCCCAGCCAACATCGGGTCGATGCCCAAACCACTATCAATGCGTGACCAGCGGAGGCCTTGGTCGAGGCTTCGGATGCTGCGCGGGAGGCCAAAGCCGAATCTCCTTCGACGAGTGGGAAGTATCTCCCTCTTTTGTAAATTCTTGGCAAGACTTAAGATCAACTGTAAAAGGCTGCCCATATCTTGATCAAAATCTTTTGGTTAATGAAATGACATCTTGATAATCATCTTTTGTTTTGTCTTGTTATATTTTTTTTCTAGGCTATTCTTGCCTCTTGTCGCTAACCAACGGCCCTTTCTAGGGTTACCGAGTGCCCCATTGGCGTTTAACTTAGCCATTTATATAAAATATTTTTAAGTGTCGAGAGGTCGGCTTAGTCCGAACTCATCTCCTTTAGAAATATTTCTAAGGGATCTCCGAACTAGCTATTTGTATGAAAATATTTTAAGTATTTAAGGATCCCACAAAGTGCTTTTTGATCGAGGTTGGATTTGAGTGGGCTGCACTAAAAACTTTACCGATCGAGGTCAGACTTGAGTGGGCTACACTAGAGCCTTTGCCGATCGGAGTCAGACTTGAGTGGGCTGCACTAGAGCCTTTGCTGATCGAGATCAAACTTTAGTGGGCTACACTAGAGCCTTTGTCGATCAGAGTCGGACTTGAGTGGGTTACACTAGAGCCTTTGCCGATCAAGGTCGGACTTAAGTGGGCTACACTAGATCCTTTGCTTATTGATTGAGCTGCACTAGAGCCTTTGCCGATCGAGGTCGGACTTGAGTGGACTGCACTAGAGCCTTTGCTGATCGAGGTCGCACTTGAGTGGACTGCACTAGAGCCTTTACCGATCGAGGTGGACTTGAGTGGGCTGCATTAGAGCCTTTGACGATCGAGGTCAGACTTTTTTGTAGAGTAAATTTCTGCCTTTATTGATAATATTTGTGGAGGTTATCAACATTTCAAGGATATGCCACTTGTCATCCGTCTAGATGCTCGAGTTGATAAGTTCCAGCCCGGATCACTTCAACTACCCGATAGGGGCGTTTCCAATTGGGAGAGAGCTTTTCTTGTTCAGTTGGCCTGGATATCTCTGACCTCTACAGAACTAGGTCTCCAACCCAGAAGCTTTGAGCCTTGACTCGAGAATTGTAATATCTGGCCATTCTTTGATGATAGGTCGCCATCCTCAGGTCCACATGGAGTCGAGTATCCTCAAGCAAGTCGAGGTCAGCCCTTCTCTGCTCAGAATTGGCTGGTTCGATGAAATGATCAATCCAGAGGGACTACAAGGAGACTTCCACTGGTATGACCGCCTCACTCCCGTAGGTGAAATTGAATGGAGTTTTCACAGTCGCTATACGGGAGGTAGTTCGGTAGGCCCAGAGCACCGAGTGGAGTTCTTTGGCCCAGAGTCCTTTGGCATCATTCAGTCGGGTCTTCAGGCCATGTAGGATCGTCTGATTGGTGACTTCAGCCTCCCCGTTGGATTGGGGGTGTCCAACTGAAGTCAACCGGTGGGAGATATGATATTGCTAGCAGAAACCCGAGAACTTCAGGTTGTCGAATTATCTCCCATTATTGATGATGACTGCCTATGGTATGCCGAACCGATAAATGATGCAATTTTGAATGAAGGTCTCCACTTTGGCTTCGGTAATCTATTCTAGTAGTTCAGCTTCCACCCACTTGGTGAAGTAGTCGATAGCTATGATTAGGACCTTTCATTGTCCGGATGCTGGGGGAAATGGCTAGAGGATGTCCATTTCCCATTGTGCGAATGGTCAAGGGGCGGTCAGTGAGATTAGCTGACTAGCTAGTCGCCTTTGAACAATGGAGTACCTTTGGCATGCATCGTACCTTTCAACAAAGTCAGCAGCATCCTTCTGGATGGTTGGCTAGTAATAGCCCTGCCGGATAATCTTGTAGGCCAAGGATCTACCTCCAAGGTGGTCACCGCATATGTCTTCATCCACTTCTCTGAGAGTGTAGTCGGCATCCGACGGTCCTAGGCACTTGAGTAGTGGTTGCATAAACGATCGCTTGTAGAGGGTCCCACTGAGGATGATATACTTCGAGACCATCCAGTGCACACATTTGGCTTCGGCCCTTTCTTCTAGCAGGGTCCCTTCATTGAGGAATGCAAGGATGGGATCCATCCAACAAGCCTCTCGTTCCACTTAATGGATTCCCTATGTCTTTTCAGCAATGCTTGGGCTTTGTAGGTGCTCCATGAAAGTCCGGTCAGAGGGACTAGTGACGGTAGTGGCCAACTGTGACAAGGCATCCACCCGAGAATTTTGAACCCAGGGTATGTGGATGATCTCAAAAAACTTGAGTCGAGCCATAAGGCTCTACACTTTACTCAAATACTTGGCCAAGGTCGGATCTCTCGCCTCGAATTCGCCTTTCACCTGGTTGACCACTAGTTAGGAATCCGAGAAGGCTCTGGTCCGATCGATGTGATGGGGATCTCAAAGCAGCACTAATATTGGAGCAGCACTGATCTCGAAGCCACACTGATCTCGAAGTAGCACCGATCCCAAAGTAGCACAGATTTTAATAAATTAGTTTGAGATTTATCATTTTATTTGAAATTTGAATTAGGATTTGGTTGGTTAGGATTGAGATATGGATAGGCTTATCTTAACTTATATTGTATTTGAATTTGAGTCATCCTTATCTTTTTGTCCTGTATTCAAATTCGAATGAGGGTTGGACTGGTCTATAAATACCACCCTCAGTCCTTTGTAAAAAAAAAAAAAAATTTGGAGAAAAAAAATTTGAGTTTTTAGAAGAGTGATTCTTCTTGCCTTTGAGCATGGACGTGAGGCCCTAGTTATCCCCCTTCCCAACCCATTTTCTTTAACCCCTCATGACCTTTGAGATTCAACCTAGCACCTCCAAGTATCGTGGAGGGTGTAATGCCTTAGAGGTGAGAGGTCTCTTCATTAGGGTGAGTTCCAAAGTCCATGAGATCCAAATCCTTGTCCTCCATCCCCACTATTCCTTCGCCATCCCTAGAAAAAAAATATACCAAAAAAATATAGTACCCTAATTTAGGTAACTTCTAGGCTCACCAACGATCCTACCCATCTGTCCCCCATTAATTTTGGTATCAAAGCCCAGAAAAAACTAGGGTACCCTATATTCCCCTTCTTTCCTACCAACCCCGATGAGTCCCTCCACTTCTCTGTCACTAATCCTCTTTTATTTTTGTGTTTTTCCTTCTCCCATCCTTTCCATCCATTCCATCCCATTAAAAATCCATCAAAACTCTACACCTACTTTCACTGCCACTCGAAAACCCTAGCCAGAGATCAAGAGAGATTCCTTGAATACCATCCAAACCATCCTAGCCACTAGTCACCACCACACTTCCCTGGCCTGCTACTGCCATCGACACCTCTACAACTAGCCGACATCATGATCATAGCTAAAACATCCACGGCCACCATGGCTCTGCATCTCGACACCCCAGCCGACCCCATCACCTGCAACCTAGCTCCCCATTGTCGGACATCCGATGGCAAGATCTGTTTCCCTACTCGAGTCGTCCATGCCTCCACCATCTTCCAAGCACCCCTCAGCCTTCCCAGCCATTCTGCCATCCATGCTAATCCCCACTCTGCTCATTGCCAGTAGCCGACAACCACTGCCTGTAGCTGTCGGTGTCGTCGAACACCAACCCCATCCACTTCGACGGGATCTATCAGCCAACAACACCACTATCTGACCGTTTCCGGGAGTTCCTCATCCCAGCAACCCGTCCACCTCAATGTTCACGGCATCTCCGCTTCCGAATAATGCAGTGCCCTACCGAACACTATGCCATCGAGCCCTACCGAAAACATCACCACCCAGCCCCCCCAGCGGCCGCCGACCCACCTACATGGCCATGGTCTCGCCACCGGCACTGGCGTCGCAGCAGCAGCAATAGCAGCATTCATCGCAGGCCCCGGTCCCCTGCTCAATCGAACACACCCACTTCTCCCTCATTACTCCCATGGAAAACCTTGAAGCTGAGCTCCATCCCATCCCTTCGCCTCTCCAGGCCCTGGACTGCAATCTTCCTTCCCTCTGCGACCACATCCAGATGGAGGGCTTCAACAACGGCTCCTTCTCCGATGTAAACGTGAAGGCCATGGGCTCCACCTATCGCCTCCATCGCTTCATCCTCTCCCGCAGCTCCTACTTCAAGGACATGCTCCAGGGTCCTTGGAAAGGGGATGGTGCACTGACTGTGGTCTTGCATATTGGCGACACCTCCCACCATTTCCTCCCCAAAGTCTCACCCTGCCGGTCTTCCCCACCAAAGCCCCGCCTGGAGTTGCCCATTGCCATGCCGCCTCTCACCGGATGCTCTTCACCTGCAACGTCTGTGGCCAGCGAGCTACCCATGCCTCCCCTCTCTCCAAGCCGCTGCTCTCTTCCCCAGCACCATCGCCGGTCACTGTTTCCTCCCTATTGCCGTCGCCTGTGAACGC
Organism: Areca catechu; assembly: GCA_021397845.1. Taxonomy (NCBI): domain Eukaryota; kingdom Viridiplantae; phylum Streptophyta; class Magnoliopsida; order Arecales; family Arecaceae; genus Areca; species Areca catechu. Next base: position 10,351,368 of record CM038048.1, read on the forward strand.
CCGTCGATGACACCCCTCCGCAACACCCCTCCATGAGCACTTGTGCTGGTTCGGTCCATGAAGAAGAAAGGGAGGGATTGCACGAATGTGAATGCAATTCCCCCCCTTATTGCCGACTTCACCTAAGGGATCTCGCACCATCTCAAAGCTCTGAAGTCTTCTGGTCCTCTCCTGGACCCTATTTTAGTTCGGTTCACCAGGCCATGTTTCAGAGTCACATGGAGTTAAAAAGGTGCACCAATTTCAAAGTGCATAATCTTCAAAGCTGCATGAGTTTCATAATTGCATGGAGTTCAAAACCACACCAATTTCGAAGTTCACGTTCTTCAAAGCTACACACTCTTTAAAGCACACAGATCTCAGAGTAGAGCTAAAAAGAAATCATTATATAGGTCATGTGCATCCTAGAGCCAGCCTAACTCGATGGAGTCGAGTTTTCCCCACCTCAGGGGAATGATGGAGATCTCAAAGCAGCACTGATCTTGGAGTAGCACTAATCTCAAAGCTGCACTGATCTCAGAGTAGCACCGATCCCGGAGTAGCACATATTTTAATAAATTAGTTTGAGATTTATCTTTTTATTTTAAATTTGAATTAGGATTTGGTTGGTTAGGACTGAGATATGGATAGGCTTTTCTTATCCTATCTTGTATTTGAATTTGAGTCATCCTTATCTTTTTATCCTGTATTCAAATTTAAATGAGGGTTGGACAGGTCTATAAATACCACCCTCAGTCCTTTGTAAAAAAAAAAAAATTTTTGGAGAAAAAATTTTTGAGTTTTTAGAAGAGTGATTCTTCTTGCCTTCAGGCATGGGTGTGAGGTCCTAGTTATCCCCCTTCTCAACCCATTTTCTTTAACCCCTCATGACCTTTGAGATTCAACCTAGCACCTCCAAGTATCGAGGAGGGTGTAATGCCTTAGAGGTGAGAGGTCTCTTCGTTAGGGTGAGTCCCAAAGTTCATGAGATCCAGATCCCTGTCCTCCATCCCCACTATTCCTTCGCCATCCCTTGAAAAAAAAATATGCTAAAAAAATATAGTACCTTAATTTAGGTGACTTCTAGGCTCACCAACGATCCTACCCATCATTAGTTTTTGAAAAGAGTGATTTTTTTTATTTCACTCCATGAGGAGAGGGTGTGAGGCCCAACCCTAGGACATGATGTGAGGTCATGTCTAGTTATCCCCTTCCCATTCAATTTTCTTTAACCCCTCATGACCTTTGAGATTCAACCTAGCACCTCCAAGTATCGAGGAGGGTGTAATGCCTTAGAGGTAAGAGGTCTCTTCGTTAGGGTGAGTCCCAAAGTCCATGAGATCCATATCTCTGTCCTCCATCCCCACTATTCCTTCATCATCCCTAGAAAAAAATATATCAAAAAAAATAGTACCCTAATTTAGGTGACTTATAGGCTCACCAACGATCCTACCATCTGTTCCCCATCATGATGCCTAGCTCATCAGCCATCCTCAACCCCGTGAGGAGGGCTTCATACTATGCTTAGTTATTTGATACTTGGAATGCGAAACACTGGGTATATTCCAGGCTCTGTCCATCAAGGTCGGCCAGGATTAATCCTACTTCGCAACCAGCAAGGTTAGATGCCCCGTCCATATGGAGTGTCCAAGCAGGGTCTGACCCTTCAGCAATATCATCCTCAGGCATGTCGATCATTTACAAAGGTATCTCTTATCTCTAGGTACATTCTGCTATGAAGTCTGCGATCACCTGAGCCTTCATGGATGATCGAGGCTGGAAGGAGATGTCAAATTCACCAAACTTGATGGCCCACTTAGCAAGCCACCCCGAGGTATCAGGACTCCTGAGGATTACCTTAAAAGGTTGATCGATCAGGATGATAATTGGATATGCCTGAAAGTAGGGCCATAATCGCTTGGCCGCTATAATTAGGGAGTAGACAAGCTTATGCATCTTAGGATACCTTGTTTCGACATCGTTGAGTACCTTATTGATGTAATAGACCGGCCTTTACTGGTTGTTCTCCCCAGTCTGGACAAGGATGGAACTCACAGCCTCTCTAATGCTGATAGGTACAAATACAGGGACTCTCCTTCCACAGGCTTAGCAAGTAAGGGGGGAGTCTTTAGATATGTCTTCAGTGCTTCGAAGGCTGATCGACATTCATCGGTTCAATGGAAGCGATCCGACTGCTGTAGTGTTTTAAAAAAAGGGAGACACATTTCAGCTAACCTAGAAATGAAGTGACTGAGAGAGGCTATCCAACCTGTGAGTTCTTGCACTTGCTTCTTATTGGTTGGGTGCTCCATGTTAATGATGGCCTTAATTTTATCCAGATTGACCTCAATTCCTTGCTGGGTGACCCGAAAGCCAAGGAATTTCTTCGAGGTCACCCCGAAGGTACACTTGGCCAGGTTTAGTTTCATCCAGTGGTGCCTCAAGGCATCAAAAGATTCTTTCAGATCCTTGATGTGGTCGGCTCTCCGGAGGCTCTTGACTATCATGTCGTCAACATATGCCTCCATGTTTTTTTCAAGTTGCCCTTCGAAAACCCTGTTTATCAGCCTCTAGAAAGTTGCTCCGGCATTCTTTAGGTCGAAGGGCATCATTTTACAATAGTACGGCCCTTTGTCAATGATGAAGGCTGTCTTCTCCTCGTCTTTCGGGTCCATCTTGATCTGGTTGTACCTGGAGAAGGCATCCATGAAGCTTAGAAGCTAGTGACCGGCAGTGGCATCCACTAATTGGTCGATCTTTGGCAAGAGAAAGCTATTCTTTGGGCAAGCTTTATTGAGGTCAGTGTAGTCCACACATATCCTCCACTTTTTGCTGGCTTTCCTCACCATCATGACATTCACCAGCCAATCGGGGTAGTGGGCTTCTAATGTGGGATGACTCTAAGATTGCTAAATATATAGAAAAAATAGAAAACTAATTTTTTTGTGATTTTTATAATTTAGGTTTGTAGGCTAAATTTCCAAAATAAAGTAAGAACTCGCTGAAAGACTAGCAATACAAAGAATCATCGTATCGCATGCAAATTCATGCAAAATAATAAATTAACAGGACCCAAGAATTGAGAAACACCCATATTATGATAGCTTATCTTCATCAAATCAGAAATTAAAAGAAGGAAAGGATGTTACCAATCAGTGATTAGAAAAACTTCCGATGAAGAGATCACATAGCACTCTGATTGGAGTCTTGATGATGAAGCTCGGTTCCCTTGATTAGATGGATGATTTGGGTGGTCCTGGAGGCAAGGAAAGTCTCTTCTTGGGAAGTAAAACACCTCGGGGATCCTACAAAATATTAAGGATCAATCAAAATAGCAAGTAAGAAAAAGAAAGGGAACTAGGTTCAGAAGGAATCAGGTTAGGGTTTAGAAGCAGGGCAGCTTGAAGCTTGATGAAGATTTCCTTGCTTGGCGGCCTAAGGCACTCCTTCTTGGATGTGTGAAGGCTTGAATGGCAGTTAGTTAGGGTGTGAAAGGATGCTAGGGTAGCAAGGAATTCGGCCAAGCAAGAGAACACAAACACAAACCAAAGACCAAAAGCAAAATAACACAAGCTCGCAAGCTCAAATAAATTTACCAGGGTTTTGATATCATGAATAAAAATTGCTTACAAGAGGGGGAGGGGTGGGGTATTTATAGAGTTCCCCTATCCTCTAACTAAGGTTACATACTTGGGTTACAAGTTCTCTCCTAGCTAGGTTAGAAAAATAAATCTTAAAATAATTAGGAGCATAAGTCCTAACAAGGTTAGGATTTGACCTAGTCTTCTCCTTCTCCCTTCATGCTTTGACTATTCCACTTAAGGACACCTCTTGGACTCGGTCAACACTTCAAGGATGCCTAGGAAGGCATGTTGGGCTTCTAGGGGCAGCAAGGGACCAGCCCAAAGGGGCTTGGGCGCATGGGTTTGGGCCTCTGGAAGCTAGGGTGGCCTGGTGGCCTGGTAGCCTAGCAACAAGAATATTCCCTGGTATCTTGCTTCTTAAGGGCTTGGGCATGGTGCCTGGGCTTGATTTCCTTGGGATGGGATGCAGGTGGACCTCTGGAATCATGGATGCCTTGGTTTAGAAATATGCTCTGGCATCTGGGGAGGAATCTGGGCATCTGGAGGACATGTGGAAAGAATTAGGATTTCTGGAAGCATCTTGGATCCTGGGTTGTCACACAAAATCCAATGGGCTGATGTAGTGGCCTCTAACTCCTGGATGTGGCCTGGTGAAACTTTAAAATAGGGTAACCTCCTCTCTTGTATAAAAATTGGGCTCATACTAGACTCATAACTGATGTACAAGACTCAAAACAGGACTAAGGTTGAGGGTTGAGACAAATCAACTAACCTCAACTTATTACATGACCAATTACAAAACTTTCAAAACTTTGACACATGACTAAGTAAACCATATGGGATCCAGTGATCTATGTCTAATCCTGGTGTCCCCACCAATTCTCTCGGGGCGAGAGGAACTTGACCCCGTCGAGTATGAGTCAATTTGGCTTAAGGAGGGTCTGGGTTAAGGCTCTACAAATCCGCACCAGCATTCTACAAGTCCTCAGATTCTAGCTAACCTTGCCACCAGACCAAATACCGCTAAAAGTCTCTATCCTGGGTATCGATAGCTTGATAATCTAGAGCTCTCTCAATCGTTTCCTGACCATATAGCCAAATTATATGTGGTCACTCTGGGGTAGGTTCTAAAAAATGGGAGTGGCTCAAGGGGCTCGCTGGGTATCACTGCTGGCTCCCTAGACTTTACAAAGTCTGAGATGATGAAGGTAGAGCTAATACCTAAATCAGGTGATATTTCAGGCACATAGGCATTGGGCCACTACTATTCATTATTTTGAATGGACCAACTTCACAAGCAGAAAATTCTTTTACAGTCACATATTCCTTTGCATAAAAATCTTTATCTTTCTTTTGAGAATTAGCCAAGTTTTTATTTAGTTCATTAATTATGTTCAACTCTTGACTAATTTCATGATGCATATGCTGTGCAGAGGCTAGTATAGTTGCAAACAAATGGGTTAGGACTGTGAATTTTATTGGACTCAAGACTGACACCTAAAAGACTTGACTAGACATCCTTTTGAAGGAAATTTATTGGACTCTTACGGGACAAAACCTAATAGATTATAGACTCTTTAGGTTTAACTCTAGTTTGGTATGCACATGAAAATGTGACATGATCTCCTAATAAATGCCAGAGGGTCTTCCATAAGTAGGAAGCAAAAATGACAGACTTAATGAATGAATGCAATATGAAAACCTCTATAAAATGCATATGAATGACTAAAAAAACATAAGAAGATCCAGGAAAGGGTAGAAAATAAGGGGTAGGTTCAGGGTCAGCAGGGGAGGGTAAAAAATAAGAAGATGGTTCAGGGTTAGATAGATAAAGTAGGATATAAGAAGGGGTATCAGGAATTAATCCTACGCTAATGAGGTTAACCTTATGGGGTTGATGTCTATCTAAAGGATCTGCATTATGAAAGAAAAGGTCGTTAATTTCAAGGAAGAGATCAAGTGGAGTTAAAGAGATGACTTCATCCTGAGGGTACTGATTCAAAGAGATCAGGTCCTTAATAAATTCTTCTAGCTCATAAAATAAAGGATTGGGCTCTATAGTTGGGCTTTCTGTTAGTGTCTCCTCAGGTAAAACTCTAGTAATGGTATCAAGGTTCTCTTCCTTTAACAGCTCTTCCACTACTTGGTCAGCTAACTCTATGTCTGTTACTGTTTGAGTATGGCTAGGGTTAGCTAAATCTAGGTCGGCTCCTACTTGGGTATGGTCAGAGTCAACTATTGTTGGGTGGTCTTCTACGTGGGTATCTATTGATTCAACTAACTCTAAGTCTTCTATGGGGAACTCCTCTTCTTCCTTCTCATACTGTTTCACTAAGCTTGGGTCAGCCTCATATATCTCCTCTTCTTGGTCATCTTGGTGAACCAATGAGGTGGTAAGAGGGGATAGACTAAGAAAAAACTGGCTAATGACTGGGGTGACAAGGGTGGGTTGGCTAAGGTGTTCCTGACTAACACTGGGTTCATATCTAATGGTACTAATCCTATTGGTCTTAGGCTGACTAAGGGTTATAGGTTCGTAGGTTATGGGTTCAGTCCTATAGGTCTTATCTAGGGTTCCTAATCGATCTCCTACTCGGTCAAAACTAGTGGCTAATTGGTCGATCTTAGTGGTTGTTTGGTTGTGCTTGGGTTATCTGGTTGAGTTGAGTGGTCAACTGGATAATCTGATTTTGGGTTTGATCATGTTTGAGGTCCATCTAAGCTAACTGATTTTGGGTTTGGGTGTTGGCTTGGTTTAGTTGGGCAAACTGGTTCATGATGGCCTCAAAATTGGAATCCATGGTTGAGTTGGTTTGGGGTGTAGACTTCTGGTATTGGGTTCCTAGTATAGTGGTCATGCAACAATCAATCTAGCAATCAGAATGGAATGGTGTAGCCAAGCATGCAAAAAGAATTAGGCTAGTACAATCTAGGGTTTCCTAAACCTAGAGCCAAAACTGAATGGGTCAGCTCAACTTACACTTAACCCAGCAGCTAATCCTTTCACTAGCCAGGTAGGGGGTGGGGTGGTGGGAGGCTCCCCCTGCTTGTCATAGGGTCCTAATTATAAACCCCTAGTCCACTTAGGTCATTTGACTCTAGACTCCCAGCCTTAGACACCAGCTTTCAGTAATAGCTAAAGGATTAAATACACTAGTTGGCCCACACAGTTTGGACCTGACCTGTTGGGTGTCACCTAGCCCACTAAGGCAAATTAAGTCTAATTAATTTTAATTAAGATTTGAGTGGAAATGCTGGATGGTTGTTTTGGGCCCAGGACAGGTTATAACCTCCTGCCCTGATTTGAAATATTGAGTTGCCCTTAAGATCAATTTAAAGAGATGATGAACATACAATGATCTTGATGCAAACTAAAACAATCAGAAAAATAAAAATATTTTATGTATATTTTATGGAATGACAAATTAGGTTTAGGTTGATTAGGTTAGGAATCAAATTGGGCATGGGATTGGGGTGTGTGAAAGTTGATTAGGTTAGGTTGAGTTAAGTATGCAGGAATAGCAGAAATCAGAAAATTAGGATTTTAGATGATGCAGGTTCTGACATAGATATAGATGCATAAAAATTTAAAAAAAATTTAAGAGAGAGGATGGACGGTGATGATGATACCTACCAAATTTGAGGCAAAACAAAAATTAATTAATAATGCAAATCCTATGGTTTTCAGACTATTGTAGAAATTTTAGGATTTTGTTAGGATTTATAATATGCCAAGTTTTAATAATTTAGGTTTTCTATAAAATTAATTAAAATTATGATAATTCATAGGACAAAACAAAAAATGATTCATGCAAATTTCATAAAAAAATAAAATTCCTAGGTGGTCAAATCAGATGAAGAACAAATACTTAATGTAGTGGATAGGATGTAGAAAATTCAGAAATTAAGGTTTTATGAATATAATGCAAATGAAAACTATCCTAAACCCGCTCTGATACCAAACTAGTGCAGGACGACTCTAATATTGCTAAACATATAAAAAAATAGAAAACTATTTTTTTTGTGATTTTTATAATTTAGGTTTGTAGGCTAAATTTCCAAATAAAGTAAGAACTCACAAAATGACTAGCAATGCAAAGAATCATCGTATCGCAGGCAAACTCATGCAAAATAATAAATTACCAGGATCCGGGAATTGAGAAACTCTTAGATTAAGATAGCTTATCTTCATCAAATCAGAAATTAAAAGAAGGGAAGGATGTTACCAATCAGTGATTTGAAGAACTTTCGATGAAGAGATCACACAGCACTCTGATTGGAGTATGGATGATGAAGCTCAGTTCCCTTGACTAGATGGCTAATTTGGGCAGTCTTGGAGGCAAGGAAAGCCTCCTCTAGGGAGGTGAAACACCTTGGGAATCCTGCAAAACATCAAGGGTCAATCAAAACAGCAAGTAAGAAAAAGAAAAGAAACTAGGTTCAAAAGGAATCAGGTTAGGGTTTAGAAGCGGGGCAACTTGAAGCTTGATGAAGATCTCCTTGCTTGGTGGCCTAAGGCACTCCTTCTTGGAGGTGTGAAGGCTTGAATGGCAGTGAGTTAGGGCATGGAAGGATTCTAGGGCAGCAAGGAATTCATCCAAGCAAGAGAACACAAACACAAACCAAAGAACAAAAGCAAAATAACACAAGCTCGCAAGCTCAAAAAAATTTACCAGGGTTTTGATATCATGAATAAAAATTACTTACAAGAGGGGGTGGGGTGGGGTATTTATAGAGTTTCCATGTCCTCTAACTAGGGTTATACACTTGGGTTACAAGTCCTCTCCTAGCTAGGTTAGAAAAACAAATCTTAAAACAATTAGGAGCATAAGTCCCAACTAGGTTAGGATTTGACCTAGTCTTCTCCTTCTCCCTTCATGCTTTGACTATTCCACTCAAGGACACCTCTTGGACTTGGTCAGCACTTCAAGGATGCCTAGGAGGGCATGTTGGGCTTTTAGGGGTAGCAAGGGACCGGCCCAAAGGGGCTTGGGCTCGTGGGCTTGGGCCTCTGGAAGCTGGGGTGGCCTGGTAGCCTGGTTGCAGGAATATTTCCTGGTATCTTGCTTCTTAAGGGCTTGGGCTTGGTTCCTGGGCTTGATTTCCTTGAGCTGGGATGCAGGTGGACCTCTAGAATCATGGATGCCTTAGTTTAGGAATATGCTCTGGTATCTGGGGAGGAATCTGGGCATTTGGAGGACATCTAGAAAGAATCAGGATTTTTGGAAGCATCTTGGATCCTGGGTTGTCACACAAAATCCAATGGGCTGATGTAGTAGCCTTTAACTCTTTGATGTGGCCTGGTGGAACTCCAAAATAGGGTAACCTCCTCTCTTGTACAAAAACTGGGCTCATACTAGACTCATAACTGATGTACATGACTCAAAACTAGACTAAGGTTGAGGGTTGAGATAAATCAACTAACCATAACTTATTACATGACTCAATTACAAAACTTTCAAAACTTTGACACATGACTAAGTAAACCATATGGAATCTAGTGATCTGTGTCTGATCCTGGTGTCCCTACTAGCTTCTCTGATAAAGCCAGCTTTGAAGAGCTTCTTGACCTCCTCATCAATCGCCCTCTATCTCTCAAGGACAAAGTTCCTTTTCTTCTATCAGACAAGCTTGCATGTAGGATCCGCCTTAAGCCGATGGGTTATGACTTCCAACAGGATGCTTGGCACGTTTGATGCCGACCAGGTGAAGATGTCAGCATTGTCCCGTATGAAGCTGACTAGCTCTGATTTGGCCTCCTCGTTGAGCATGCTCTCGATCTGCAGGACCCTAGTGGGATCGTCCTCCCTAAGGGTTACGAATAGGATCCTCTCGACTGGTTCTCCATAATAGTCAGTTCGGCCCTGGGATCAAGTTGTTCCAAGGTGAAAAGGTCTCTCGATTGCCTATCTTGAATGGTCAAACACTGTCTGGCCATCCCGCGATCTCCTCTCATCTCTCTGACCTAGTTCCGAGTCGGAAATTTTGCCAACAAGTCGTAAGTAGACACAATGGCTCAGAATTTGTTCAGCATTGGTCACCCCAAAATGGCATTGTAAGAAGATGTCATCCAGACGACCACAAAATTGATAGGAAGGGTCTTTTGACAGGGCTTTGATCCAATGATTATGGGTAGAGTTATTTCTCCTTCTATGCCAACGGAGTTCCCTCCGAACCCAGTTAACGGTATTAGAGATTCTTGTAGCCTGGTTCTAGGCAGGTTCATTCTGACAAAGGCTTCATACAGCAAAACTTCAGTAAAGCTTCCATTATCAATGAGGATCCTCCTTACATCATAGTTGGCAATTATTGCCAACACAACAACAGGATCATTCCTAAAGACCTGGATCTCTCAAAGGTCCTCGTCGGAGAAACTAATTATATTAGAACCTCGAGGCCTCTTCAAGATGTCTTGACCTTCTTCATCCCTCCAATCGGACCGGCGGTGGAGCATGCCAACATTTCCATCGGTAGACCATTGGTTGGGCAGCTCTGTTTCCTCCGAGGGTTTTCTGGTGATGAAAGTATCAGCCTGGCTCCTCTAGGGTCGGATGTACTTATGCAGATACCCCCGCCTGATCAAGTCTTCGATCGTGTCCTTCAGTTGGAGGCAATCCTCTGTATTGTGCCCGTGGTCACAATAGAATTGACAATACTTGTCCTTGTTCCTTGAAGCGAGGGGGCTCCTCATCGGGCGAGGCCTTTGTAGGAAGGTCTCCTTCTCTATCTCCATAAGGATTTTCTCCCTCGAGAGGGAGAGAGGTGTGTAAGTCTTAGACCTCCTGGAGAAGTCCTTCAACTTAGGGCTACAGCGTCGGGCCGAGTTAGTGCCATTGCTAGGAGATCGGACTTCAAGAGCCCTATCACTCCTCTTGGGAGCTGACCTCCCTTCAACCTGGCATCGGCTTGCCGCTTGTTCTTCTGCCTGGGTATATTTTTGAGCCCGGGCCAGTAGTTCAGAGTAGCTTGTCGAGAACTGCTTGTTCAGTAAGAAAGTGAGCCTGGATGAATGCAGCCCCCTCTTGAAGGCCAACATAGCTACATGCTTGTTGAGGTCCGGGATCTCCATGGTTGCCGAATTAAATGGGGCCAGGTAATCTCGGAGGGTTTCTCCTTCCTTTTGCTACACGAGAAAGAGGCAATCCATGTTCCTCGGCATTCGGCTACAGGTCCTGAAATGGAACAAAAAGAGCTTTTCCAGTTAGGAGAAGGAATGGATCGTACCTGGTTGGATGGCGGAGAACCATAACCGAGCTGCCTTCTAAGTGAAGAGCATTGGAGGCACCCTGTATCATCATATGGGCCTTATAAGTGCCCAGATGATCCAGAGGGTCGGTGGTGCCATCGTAGGCATCCACTTTGGAGATCTTGAAGTGACGAGGTATAGCTTCTTCTCCTTTTACTGGTCGAAAGTCATACGCCAGTGCTTCTTCTCCTTTTTATCGGTCGACCAGTTCGGCAATTTGCTCCTCCATGCATTGGAGCTTGCTGGTGTAGTTCCTCGGGTCTCCATCGCATCGCTAGTCATCGTCGGAGATCAAATCCACTAAAGAGTGCGAGACAGACCTCACTCTCTTTTCATTGGCATGAGTTCTCTATGACCTCTAGGGCTCCGGGATTGTATGGGAGCATAATCGATGGACTCCTTGCTATCGACTTAGCAGCAGGTCGATGACTAGTTCTGGATGTCGCGAGCGGCAGTTGTCCATCGTTGGCCATATCTTGGAGGTTCTGAACTATGATGGCAAGAGTGTCAATGCGGTTCATCAGGGTCTAGAGCTACTGTTGTCCTAGGGTGATGATAGGCTGGGTGGCATCATTCTTCTTAAGAGATTCTCCCGAGCTTGTTTGGGAGTAGCCTCTCCTGTTGGAGGCATTTTGAGCTCTTCCTTTCACCATCGTTTTGTCTAGTGGTGTCCTTTAATTAGGATCTGGGTAGAGGACATGGCCTCATCCTTTCTCTCGGAGAAGGTACGGGCTTCATCTCTGTCATTGGGTGAAGTCACGTGGATCATGTGATGGGGGACTAATATGCATGCCATTTTTTTTGTAAGTTTTAAATGTTGAGTTAGGTGATTAATTCCCAAATTTTAGATCAAAATTATTTGTAGGAAATTTTGTATGAATTTTTGAATATCAGCATGCAGATTAGGACCTAGAAAAGTAGCAAAGAAGGACCGCCGAGGTTGAGAAGCCTCGGTTAGGGCATGTTCTCCTACAATAAAACTACTGGAGGTAGAGGGGTGTACCTGACAATGTCTGTGAAGATCGCAGCAAAGGGGTCTCTTGTTCCTCGACGGATGCAGCCTGGAAAACCGAGCCAAAGACCCGCGGATACCCGGCTTTCTGCTCGGTGATCCGATTGAGGCTTGGCTAGAGTCGTTGGATTCGTAGGAACTCAGGGACCTGCAAACGACCTGTCAAGGGTTAGAAAATTCATAAAGGAACAAGAAAACAAAGGAAAAACAGCAAGGAAAGGCTTCTTTTGGAGTGGGCGTCCAGGGATCTGGAGGGTTTGTTGGCAGCAGGAAGATGATTGCAAACACCGGGAAGAAGAACTCTCACAAACCCCTTTATGCACCCAGCAGGGTATCACACCACTCAAGGGAGTTTTTGATGAATGAAAACCTTGAGTTCTTCTATTGGTTTTCATTCATCAAAAATTCCCCTCCAGATCTGCATAAAGGGGTGATACCTTGCTGTGTGCATAAAGGGGTTTGTGAGAGTTCTTCTTCTCGGTGTTTGCAATCATCTTCCTGCTGCCAACAAACCCTCCAGATCCTTGGACACCCACTCCAAAACAAGCCTTCCCTTGCTGTTTTTCCTTTGTTTTCTTGTTCCTTTATGAATTTTCTAACCCCTGACAGGTCGTTTGCAGGTCCCTGAGTTCCTACGAATCCAACGACTCCAGCCAAGCCTCAATCGGATCACCGAGCAGAAAGCCGGGTATCCGCGGGTCTTTGGCTCGGTTTTCCAGGCCGCATCCATCGATGAACGAGAGACCCCTTTGCTGCGATCTTCACAGATGTTGTCAGGTACACTCCTCTACCTCCAGTAGTTTTATTGTAGGAGAACTTGCCTTAACCGAGGCTTCTCAGCCCCGGCGGTCCTTCTTTGCTACTTTTCTAGGTCCTAATCTGCATGCTGATCTTCAAAAATTCATACAAAATTCCCTACAAATGATTTTGATTCTAAAATCTGGGAATTAATCACCTAACTCAACATGTAAAATATACAAAAAAAATGGCATGCATATTAGTTTCCCATCATAAGGACCTTTGGGAGATGGCCCAGAAGAGAGCCACCGCCATAGAGCCAGAAGGGGAGCCTAGCATGAAGGTCCCTAGGTGCGACGATGATACTTTTTGGTCCGAGGAGGCGGTCTGCTTGGGGCGAAGGGTATGGACCTTGTAGACCCAGTTGGAGGAGGCTAAGGCTCAGGCCGCAGTGACGGTCATGGCGATGGAGTCGGCCAAGAAGGAGGCGGTGAAGGCTTTCGCCAAGTTCCTGGTGTCACAGGCCTTTAAGGACAAGTTTGCTAAGGCCATCCTGGACTCTTACTATCGAGGGTTCCAAGAGCACAAAAGCAAGGCCTTCCACTTCTACGACCTGAAGGGGCTGAAAAATATCAGGCCTTCTATTCTGTACCATGAGGAAGAGGATGAGTCTGACTTTGGGGAGGAGTCGAAATCGGATGAGGTGGAGGAGAAGCCTAAAGCTTCCCCAAGCACCTCATGGAGGTTTGGTATCGCCCATCGATCTGGAAAGGGGCTGGCAACCGATTTTTAGATCTGCCTTTCATGTTACCTTCTTTCCTTTCTTTCTTCCTTTTTTTTTATCGATTGTATAGTTCTTCTTTCAATGAATGGAGATATTTTCTTTCCAAAATGATATTAAGTATGAACTCTTCAAATGTAGTAGATAGTAGAAGAGTCTGTACGATCACTTGGACCAGATTTGTCACTAGGATAGGCCAATTAAGCCATCTTCGAGGCATCTGTCAATAATAGAGTGGGTTGTTTGGACCCACTTTGGCACGTCTGCGGGTTTATTGTAAGGAAGGATGCTTAGACCATCCCTATGCCTTCACACCTCTCGACGCCCGAAGGCAAAGGCGCTCCCTCTCGGAGATCGACGTTCCTAGTGAACGAAGGCAACTAACAAGAGTTTGGACTCAAGAAGATAATTTTTTTTCATTCATCAAGATTTAATTTACAAAGGAGGGGTAAGGCCCTTTATATAGCCACCTTAAGACTCATTCAAAATTTGAATGAAAAATATTACAAGTCTTCATGAAGATGGCACCATAAAATCAAATTTTTCTCCATGGAATCCTCTCTTGGTCGACCTTGAAATGGTAGAGTGCTTGATTTGGGGGAGTGAGGAGGGGAGCATGTCTTCAAGAATCATGGGCACCCACTTGATCATTGCTTCTTTCCTTGACCATCCAAGCTTTTATGGAGAAAGGCTTGATGTGGGGGCATGAAGCATGGATCTTGTCTTGGCGCCTTTGGACTTTTGAATTTCTTCCATGGTTGATCAAACACTTTGGCAAGAAGGCGTGATATGGGGGCTTGAAGTAAGGGACATGTCTTCACAAATCTTCAACTCCCATTGACCTTCCTTTTTCGCCCACCCTTCTTTGGGAGAAAACTTGATAGGGGGAGGGAAGGGAGGCTTGGATCAAGGGATGGTGTCCACTTGGGTTGATGGCATCCAAAATTCTGCATTTCCTCTAGATTTGGGCCACCCACTTGTCATGATGATGTGGCACCACATGGGATGGGTGCGGTGGTGCTCAAGGGCTGAGGTGGCATCCATCAAGGCATGGGAAATGGCTTGACCCATTAATAATTGGACTAGACTCAACGACCACTCCTTCAAATAGGAGTCCCAAGGTCCATGAGTTCCAGTCTCCAGTCTCTCATCCCCATCCTTCCTTCGCCACCTCCGCCAAGAAAATTTGAAAACCAAAAGAGTCCGGCCATTTTAGGGATTTTCAGGGGTCATTCTATCCTAGTCCCGGGAGGCTTCTTAGCCCTCCCACGATCCCTAGGTTGTTTAGGTATTTCCCTTTCACAATAACCATGGATTCTTTGTTTCCGTCCCGCATCAACTTAGTATTAGAGTTTTCATCCTCCATCATTTTTGGTATCAGAGCCAGCATCAAACTAGGATTTGCTTCGTCGACAAACTCGACGGAGTCGAGTTCTTCACGCTGCAGGAGAATGGTGGGGGACCCGAAACCCATCTGGGTTTTCTTTTAATTTTCTAGATTTTTTTAAGTTTTTATCCCTTCTATTCCGCCTATTCCTATTATCCCAATTTTATTCCATATTTATCCCCATGTTATCCCAACTTATTCCTTCTTCAACCTTTCATCTCTCGTAAAGTTTTTCTTTTTAAAAACCTAGCTGCCATCCCCTTCCCCCCATCCAGGCTACCCGACCCCAGCCGGCCGCCGGTGTTCGCCGGTCTTCCCTCTCACTGGGGAACCACCCTAGCCACCGAAGAGTCGCCGGAAAGCCCCCCAACGTGTGAGGGAGACGAACCATCGTGCTGCCCTCACCGTGCCGCTGTGCCGCCCCGCCGCCATCACCCGCCTGCCGCCCACTACTCGCTGGCCCCCGCCCGATCGCCAGAGACCCCGCTAGTGCCCAGCCGCCGCCCATGACCGCGGAAGGCGAACAGGTGCCCGTGATGCCCCGCGATGCCAGTCCACGCTGCCGTGCTGCCCCGCCGCTGCCACCCGCCTGCAGCCCTGCCTCCCGTCGCCCGCCACCCATTGGCCCCCGCCCAGCTGGCCGGAGGCCTCGCCGGTGACTAGCCACCGCCCATGGCCGCAGAAGGCGAACGGGCACCCGTGACCCCCCGTGATGCCAGTCCATGCCACCATGCCACCGTGCAGCCCCGCCACCATCGCCCACCCGCTGGCGCGCCACCGTGCCGCCCCATCGTCGCCCGCCAGGCCGGCCGCCGGAGATCCGGCCCCCCTATTGCACGGCCATGAAGACCCCCAGTTGCTCACCATGAAGAGTTTTTGCATGCTTCTCAAAGCAACCCAAAGAAGTTATGCATTCTTCTCAAAGCAGCTGGGAGAGGAGTTGTTCTGCATGATTTTTGGAGCAGCATGGATTTCAAAGCAGAGGGGATTTCAAAATTCAAATAAAAGGGATTTATTTGGTATTTTTTTTCATGAATGTAAGTTGGGTTTAAAAAAGGAAAATTTGGGATTTTTGATTTTAAATTTGAATTCAGAATCAAGGGAGGATTTCAGGGGATTTTATTTTTAAATTTCAAAAGGGATATGGGCATCTATAAATACCTATACTCCTCTTGTAATAAAGTAGTTGAAAAAATAAATTTTTGAGGTTTCTTTTCCACTTGTTTGTGGTTCTAGGCTGAGGCCTGTTGCCTTTGTCCTTCGGGACGTCGAGGGGTGTGAGGCCCCAACTTGCCTTCATCCTTCGGGATGTTGAGGGGTGTGAGACCCCAGGTATCTCCATTCTCTCTCCCACCTTCATGTCTTTCTCTGCTTCCTCTCGTGACCTCGAGATCCATCCTAGCGCCTCCATGTATCGAGGATGGCGTAATGCCTTAGAGGTTATTGGTCTCTTCGTTAGGGTGAGTCCCAAGGTCCATGAGTTCCAGTCCCCATTCTCCCATCCCCATCCTTCCTTTGCCACCTCCGTCAAGAAAATTTGAAAACCAAAAGAGTCTGGCCATTTTAGGGATTTTCAGGGGTCGTTCTATCCTAGTCCCGGGAGGCTTCTTAGCCCACCCACGATCCATAGGTTGTTTAGGTCTTTCCCTTTCACATTAACCATGGGTTCTTCATTTATGTCTCGCATCAACTTGGTATCAGAGCTTTCATCCTCCATCAGAGTTCAGTCCGAGTCTGGGCCCAAGCCAGAGTGGTCTTTGAGTCCAGCTCAACTACTATTGGGCTAAGCCTTGAAGGATGACATTTTCAACCCTTGGGTGCCACTTCATCATCCCATGTGGTGCCACCTCACCTTGCTAAGTGGGCAGCACATGTCTGATTTCTTGGGCGCCAAAGGAGACAACATCACTTGATCTTTTCCTCCCTTCCCTCCCCTTATCAAGCCAGTTTCTAAAGGAGTCATGAGCGACCAAGGATAGGTTGAAGACATAGGCCTTGCCCCAAACCCCATATCATGTTTCTCTCCAAAGATGGGTGGGCAACCAAGGAAAGAAGAAAGACACAAGCCTTGCCCCAAGCCCCATATATTGCTTCTCTCCAAAGAGGGGTGGGCAACCAAGGAAAGAAGGAAGACACAAGCCTTGCATCATGCCTTCTTCCCAAAATGAAGATCATCTTTCCAAGTCCAAGGGTGCCAAGATCCTTCCTCCAAGCCAAAAATCAAGCCACGCCCAATCTCATGCAAAGCCTTGGTCGGCCAAGAAGAAGGGAGTGCAGAATTTTGGTGTTTTTTAAAGAGAAGACATGTATTTTTCTTTTGAATTTGAAAAGGGTCCTAAGGTGCCTATATAAAGGACCTTACCCCTCATTTGTATGGTTAATTTTGATGAATAAAAAAAGAAAAGATTTGAGTGCTACTCTTCTTGTTTGTTGCCTTCGTTCCTTAAGAACGTCGATCTCCGTGAGGGAGCGCCTTCACCTTCAGGCGTCGAGAGGTGTGAGGCCTCAAGTTACCTTCTTTTCCATACAAGCCATCCCCCATCTTCGAGTTCGGAGTCCATCGAGATGATCCATCTTGGCACCTAGCAAGAACTCCATCCACCACCAATCTCAACTCTCATTCCTTCATCTCTTATTTTTTTCTTGTTAACTCCTAACTCTTCCATTGATTGCTCGCAGGTCCTCCAGGTGCCACGAATATAGAGTCGGTCTCCCTTGCCTTCGAGACCTTCGGACGGAAAGCCGATGCATCCGCGGGGTTGAATGCTCGATCATCCAGGCCGCATCTGCGAGAGCGAGTGAACTTGGCATCGGGCACTTTAGAACTTTTAAGATTTGCCACCCTAACTCCTAAGTTGGTATTGATCCGAGAGCTAAGTCCTACGGGATTTCTTAATCTCGGGGTCCTCTTCTTATCCTGTTTAGGGGCTTACTTGCTAGTTTGAAGTTTTTGTTATTGTAGAATCCCAGATCTACTTTTGCTTGTCTTTGAGAATCCTTAACCTCTTTTAATAACCTAAAAATCATAACGAAAATTTTCCTGCATCATCCTAGTATCTAGTTAGTTCCCACATCACGTTACCCTAGAATTATAATATTTATCAACCTTCTATTGATATCCCGCCATCTTCATTTGAGCTTGAAGTCTAGTGCCTTGTAGTAGATCCAAGTCTTCCCTTCGGCGCTCTAAATTTTTGGTTCCTTGTACTTGTCGATCCTCAAAGATTGCAGCGTAACTTCTATAGAGAGAACTGCTTCAGTGCCATATGCCAAATTAATTGGGGACTTGTCGGTAGCCATTCTGGGAGTTGCTCGATATGCCCAAAGAATAGAATTTAACTCTTCGGCCCAAAGTCCCTTGGCATCATTCAGTCGAGTTTTCAAGCCATGGAAGATAGTTCGATTTGTTACTTCGGCTTCTCCGTTGCACTACGGGTGGCCGACAGAAGTCAACTTGTATAGCACATGATACTGAGCACAGAAGTCTTTGAATTTTAGGTTATCGAATTGCCTCCTATTGTCAGTGACTATGGTGTAAGGGATTCTGAATCAAAATATAATACAATTCTTCATAAAACTTTCAACTTTTGCTTCTGTTATATGGGCTAATGGTTTAGCTTTGACCCACTTGGTAAAGAGTCGATAGCGATGATAAGGAATTTCTATTATCTAGATGCTGATGGGAATGGACCATGAATGTCCATGCCCCACTAGGCGAAAGGCCATGGCACTATCAGCTGGGTTAGCTGACTTAAAAGCTTTCTCTAGATGTTGGCACACCTCTAGCATTGGTCACATCTTTGGACAAAATTGGTGGAGTCCTTTTGGATGGTTGGATAGTAGTAACCCTGGCATATTATTTTATATGCCAGGGATGTGCCCTCCAGATGGTCTCCGCATATGCTTTCATGCACCTCTCTTAAGACATAATCGGTGTCTGCCAGCCCTAAACATTTCAGTAGAGGCTGGGTGAAAGATCTCTTGTACAAGGTTCCATCCAAGACAATATACTGAGATGCCATCTAATGAACTCTCTTGGCCTCTACTCTATCTTCCGGTAACATGCCCTCATTCAGGAATTTGAGGATGGGGTCCATCCAACTAGGCTCATTTTCAATTTGATGTACCCTTGGGGTCTCTTCAGCTATACTTGGAACTTTGAGGTGTTCAGTGAAGGTACGACCAAGGGAGTCAGGAGTAGTGGTGGCGAATCTGGATAGTGCATCAAATTGGAAATTCTCTGATCGTGGCACATGGGTGATTTCAAAGAATTCTAACTGGGAGGACAGGGCCAGCACTTTTTTCAAGTATTGGATCATTGTAGGATCCCTGGTTTCAAATTTGCCTTTGACCTGGTTCACCACCAGTTGGGAGTCCGAGAAGATCTGAATCTTTCCAATCCCTAGATTTTCAATGATTCGGAGTCTCGTAAGGAGTGCTTCATATTTGGCTTGATTATTTGAAGCATGAAAGGAGAAACGAAGTGCGTACTCTATGGTGTGCCCATCTGGTTCAGCTAATATGAGGCCTGCTCCACACCCAGTAGAATTAGAAGCATCGTCTACATGGAGCACCTAGATTGACTCTGCATCCTTCAAGGCGGCTCCTTCTTCGACCGAATATACACCATCTTCGGGCTTCCATGTGCATTCGGCTAAGAAATCGAACAGCACCTATGCTTTCATGGTCAATCTAGGTTAGAAATTGATATCAAATTCACTCAATTTAATAGCCCACTTAGCTATCCTTTTAGAAGTATCAGGGTAGCAAAGAATGGCTTTAAGGGGCTGGTCAGTCAGGACCATGATAGTGTGGGCATGAAAATAAGGTCGCAGGCACTTTGTCGCAATCACCAATGAGTAGATAAGCTTTTGCATCTTTGGATATCTTACTTCAGCATCGTGCAAGACTTTGCTGGTATAGTAAATCAGCTTCTGGAGATCGTCCCTCTCTTTCCAGACGAGAACCAAACTAATGAACTTGTCTGTAGTAGAGAGGTATAAGTAGAGAGTCTCCCCTTCTTGAGGTTTGGAGAGCAGTGATGGGGCCTCCAGATACTTCTTCAATTTCTCAAAGGCAAGATGGCAATCCTCGATCCATTCAAGGCTTCAGGACTGTCGGAGCACCTTGAAGAAAGGGAGACACTTTTCATCCGATCGGGAGATGAATCGACTTCAAGAAGCAATTCTTCCCATCAGCGGTTGCACTTCCTTCTTACTAGAAGAGTGTCTCATGCTTTAGATGGCCTGGATCCTTTTGAGGTTGGCTTCAATCCCTCATTTGGTCACAAGGAATCCTAAGAATTTATCCAAGGTTATCCCGAAAGCACATTTTGTTGGGTTTAGCTTCATTTGATGATGTCGCGAAGCATTAAATGATTCTTCTAGATCTCTGATATGATCCTCTTTGAGGAGACTCTTCACAATCATGTCATCCACATAAGCCTCCATGTTCCTTCCTAGTTATTCTTTGAACACTTTATTGATCATACTTTGAAATGTCGTCCCAACGTTCTTTAATCCGAATGGCATCATCTTGTAATAATAAAGACATTTTTCTGTGATGAAGGTTGTCTTCTCTTCATCCCGAGGATCCATCCATATCTGGTTATATCCAGAGAAGGCATCCATGAAGCTCAATAATCGAGGCCCGTAGTGGCATCGACCAGTTAGTCAATCTTTAGCAGGGGAAAGCTATCTTTTGGGAAAGCTTTGTTGAGGTCTATATAATCGATGCAGGTCCTCCACTTACCGTTAGCTTTCTTTACCATTACCACATTAGCGAGCCATTCAAGATAGTGTGCTTCCCGGATAAATCCGGTCTTGAGGAGCTTGTTCACTTCCTCGTCTATTGCCTTCTGTCTCTCAGGGACAAAATTTCTCCTCTTTTATTGGACTAGTCTATAATCAGGGGCAACTTCCAACCGATGAGTAATTACTTTGGCTGGAATCCCAGGCATATTCGAAACTGACCAGATGAAGACATCGACATTATCCTTGAGAAAGCAAATCAGCCTTGTTTTTGTTTCTTCTTCAAGCAGGCTTCCAATCTGCACAGTCTTGGTGGAGTCTTCTTTGATTAATTATACCGAAATAGTTTTCTCCATCGGCTCACCACAGGCTTCAGCTGGGTCCCTCGGGTCCAATTGGTCTAGAGTTATGGGATCAACTGATTATCTATCTTGTATCATCAGACATTATTGTGTAGTTCTTTGGTCTCCCTTTGCTTCCTCGACTCCACTCCTGGTGGGGAAATGCACCAGGAGGTGATAAGTTGACACTATAGCCTGGAATTTGTTTAAGGAGGGCCATCCCAAAATCACATTATAAGTCGAAGGAGTTTGAACTACTATGAAGTTGATGGGGAGCATCTTCTATCGGGGTTCAATTCCGAGGGTCACAGGTAGTACTATTTCGCCCTCGACATCAACTTGATTGCCTCCGAACCCAGTCAACAACATAGGGGACCTTTGTAGCTTGTTTTTGGACAAACACATTTTGGAGAATGCATCATAAAGTAAGATGTTTGCTGAGCTTCCATTATCAATTAAAATGTGTCTTACATCATAGTTGGTCACAATGACGGAAATTATAATTGGGTCATCATGTGGGAGCTGAACTCCAGCAAGGTTGTCATCGAAGAAAAGTATAGAGTTGTTATCCTTGAGCCATTTTGAAGCATCATCTTTGGCTCTTCTATAGTTGGTTTGCCGATGCAGCATTCCCACCCTTCCATCAGTAGGTCTCTGATTGGATAATTCAGCTTTTTCAGGGGCCCTTTGGGGGGTCGTGGCCTCAGGCAGAGATTCTAGGCGACTGATGTATCCCCTCAAATAACCCCTCTTGATGAGATCTTCAATGGCATCCTTGAGTTGGATGCAATCTTCAGTGTTGTGGCCATGGTCCTGGTGAAATTTAGAAAATTTATTCCTGTTCCTCGTGGTGGAGGACGCTTTTATGGGACGTGATCATTAGAGATAGCTTTCTTTTTCTATCTCCATCATAATCCTCTCCTTGGGGAGATTGAGGGGGTGTAGGAGTCAAATCTCCCACCCGGTGCTCTAGGCTTGGGACTTCATCATCGGGTAGAGTTGTTGTTGTTGTTGGGTGTAGGGGGATCCAGTCCCTTGTTGTTCTTCTTCTCTGGAATAGATTTTCCTTCAGCAAGTCATCGATTTGCCGCTTGCTATTCAGCATCGGCATATTTCTAAGCTTTTGACAGGAGCTCAACATAGCTTATTGGGAATCTTTATCCAGGGAGAAGGTGCGCCTGGATGATCGGAGCCCCTTCTTGAGAGCGGACATGGCTACGTACTCATTGAGATCAGGGATCTGAAGAGTAGCCAAATTAAATCTGGAGAAATAATCTCGAAGTCTCTCTCCCTCGTTCTGGTGAAGGAGGAATAGAGTGTCCGTGTTCCAGGGTGTCTTCCGGCAAGTCCTGAAATGCAAGATAAACAGTTTTTCCAACTCAGAAAAAGAATGATAATACCTGGACGTATGCTCGAATACCATATCCGAGCCGCCTTCTTCAAAGTAGCGAGAAAGGCGAGTCAATGTAGTGTGTCAGAGGCCCCTTGAATCATCATATGGGCTTTGAAGCTGCCCAAATGATCAAGCGGGTCGGTAGTCCCATCATAAGGCTCCATTTGAGGAACCTTAAAATGTTAAGGGACTATTTCGGCTATGATGCGAGTGAACGGGGAACGCAAATCATAAGCCATGAACTCGCCATCCTTTTTCTGATCATTAAGCCTCGCAACCTGTGACTCGAGGGCCCTGAGCTTTTCATCGTAGTCAAGGCAGGCTTCTTCGGTATGACCCTTTCGGGAGTAGAGTCTTCGGAGAAGAGGGAGAGAGATCATCTAGATCTCTTCCCCTTCGTAGGGTGTCGGTCGGCTTCGGGTGCCAAGAGCTTCGGCCTTCGGGAGAAAGCCGATCATGGGAGGAAAGTTGGAACCTAATCTTCTTGGAAATTCTGGAGGTGGCTGGCGGGTGCCCCATCTGGAAAGTTGCATCTTGGAAATTCTGAACCATGGTTGTCAAAGTGTCAACCCGGTTCAGAAGAGCCTCGAACCGCTATTGTCCCACCACAAGTGTGGGAGGTGGAAGATTATTCTCCATTAAGGGGTCGTTTCTTTGAGAGGGAGGACGGCCCCTGCTCGTCGAAGCATTTTAAGTTTTTCCTTTCACCATCAGGGCTTCTTCTCACTCTCCTTTCTCAAGCAGGGGAGCTACCAGTAGATGGTGAGTCCGAGCTACTGTGGACTGTCAACTCTAGAATCCTCCCTTCCTGGCATGCCAATCTATTTACATGGAACATTCGTCGACCGGGCGAAGCTGCTGGATTGTCGGTTCACTCCCTTGGATATCTGCAAAATAGGTCCCTGACCAGATTTTCTCTGGTGGGCGACACTCCGATGGCTAAGTTAGAGAGGGAGGTTCCAGCAATAGAATGGAGAGTTTCTGAGGAGAAAAGATGGTGAAAGTATTCTCTTTTCCAGGCTTGCATCATGTATCTTGAGTGTCCCCTCTTACCAGTATTTATAGTTGCCATACCAGTGTATAGTTAGGCTTACCCACCTATGGTTAAGACGAGGTTGATTAACTTTACCCCATGCATAACTATAAGTGGTTGCCAATTGATTCTGGCCAGTTTGGAATTGTTGGTGTTAGAGTTAGTGGCTACGTGGCCACCTCGATATGGTTAGATTGGAGATAGTGGCCAAGCGGTCGATCATAACCATCGTATCTACATTCGAAGATTTGATATCAACTGGAGATTCGCTTTTGGGCCTCTTCTTCAGGAGGGACCAGCATTGGATTGGCGAAATGTCTTCAATTTGTCCTCTTTGGGACAAGCCGAAGATACCTCTATCATTTGTGGTGGAGTCTTTCCCTTCGGAATGGATTGTGAAGTGAAGCTGGCATTTTCTTCGGACCAGTCTTCTTCGGATCAGCCTTCTTCGGCCAGTGTGCAGGAGATTGGTCAATGGTTGGTCATGGTAGAACTCCTCGGGATTAACGTCTTCAGCCAAGGCCGAAGACTGATCCTACGATGTGATGAAGGCAGGGTGGTGGGGACACTAGGATTAGACATAGATCTCTGGATCCCATATGGTTTATTTAGTCATGTGTTAAAGTTTTGAAAGTTTTGAAATTGAGTTCTGTAATAAGTTGAGGTTAGCTGATTTGTCTCAACCCTCAACCTTAGTCCAGTTTTGAGTCCTGTACATCAATTATGAGTCCAGTATGAGCCCAATTTTTGTACAAGAGAGGAGGTCACCCTATTTTCGAGTTCCACTAGGTCACATCCAGGAGTCAGAGGCCACTACATCAGCCCATTGGATTTTGTGTGACAACTTAGGATCCAAGATGCTTCCAGAAATCCTGATTCTTTCCAGATGTCTTCTAGATACTCAGATTCCTCCCCAGATGCCATAGCATATTCCTAAACTAGGGCATCCATGATTCTAGAGGTCTACCTACATCCCAACCCAAGAAAATCAAACCCAGGCACCAAGCCCAAGCCCTAAGGAACCAAGATTCCATGGAATATTCATGCTACCAGGCTACCAGGCCACCCTAGCTTCCAGGAGGCCCAAGCCCATGCGCCAAGCCCCTTTGGGCTGGCCCCTTGCTGCCCCTAGAAGTCCAACACGCCCTCCTAAGCATCCTTGAAGTGTTGACCAAATCCAAGAGGTGTCCTTGAGTGGAATAGTCAAAGCATGAAGGGAGAAGGAGAAGACTATGTCAAATCCTAACCTAGTTGGGACTTACGCTTCTAATTGTTTTAAGATGTGTTTTTCTAACCTAGCTAGGAGAGGACTTGTAACCCAAGTGTATAACCCTAGTTAAAGGACATGGAAACTCTATAAATACCCCACCCCTCCCCCTATTGTAAGAAATTTTTATTTATTATATCAAAACCCTGGTAAATTTATTTGAGCTTGCGAGCTTGTGTGTTACTTTGTTTTTATTTTCCTTTGGTTTATGTTCTTGTGCTTAGCCGGATTCCTTGCTGCCCTAGCATCCTTCCATGCCCTAACTCACTACCATCCAAGCCTTCACACGTCCAAGAAGGAGTGCCCTAGGCCGCCAAGCAAGGAGATCTTCAACAAGCTTCAAACAACCCAGCTTCTAAACCCTAACCTGATTTCTTCTAAACCTAGTTTCCTTTCTTTTTCTTACTTGTTGTTTTGATTGACCCTTGATGTTTTGCTGGATCCCCGAGGTGTTTCACCTGCCCATAGAAGGCTTTCCTTACCTCCAGGACCACCCAAATTAGCCATCTAATCAAGGGAACCAAGCTTCATCATCTAGACTCCAATCAGAGTGCTGTGTGATCTCTTCATCAGAAGTTCTTAAAATCACTGATTGGTAACATCCTTCCCTTCTTTTAATATCTATTTTGATGAAGATAAGATATCCTAATCCGAGATTTTCTCAATTCTCGGGTCATGGTAATTTATTATTTTGCATGAGTTTATCTGCGATACGATGATTCTTTGCATTGCTATTCATTATGCTAGTTCTTACTTAACTTTGGAAATCTAGCCTGCAAATTAAATTATAAAAAAATAAAAAAATTAGTTTACTATTTTCCCTATATCTTTAGCAATCTTAGAGTCATCCCGTATCAGTTTGATATCAGAGCGGGTTTAGGATAGTTTTAATCTACTTTGCATTCTCAAATCCTAATTTCTGCATCCTGTCCACTATATTAGATGTCTGTTTTGCATCTGATTTTGACCATCTAAAAATTTTATTTTTCTTTGAAATTTACATGAATTGTTCTCTATCGTGTCCTATATTTTATCAAAATTTTTATTTAATTTTATAGAAACCCTAAATCATTAAAATTTGGCATATTAGAAACTGTAACAGAATCCTAAATATTTCTGCAGCAGTCCAAAAACCCTAAGATTAGCATCATCATTTGATTTTTTTTTCTGCATGAAATTTGGTAAGTATCATCATCACCGCCCATCCTCTGTTCTAGAATTTTTTGATTTTTTTCTGCATCAGGATCTATGCCAAATTCTACATCATCTGAAACCCTAATTTTTTGATTTATGCTATTTCTACATACTTAACTCAACCTATCCGAATATGGGAGTTTCTCAATTCTCGGGTCCTGGAATTTATTATTTTGCATGAGTTTGCCTGCGATACGATGATTCTTTGCATTTCTACTCCTTATGCTAGTTCTTACTTTTATTTGAAAATTTAGCTTATAAACTTAAATTATAAAAATCATTAAAAATTAGTTTACTGTTGTCCCGGCATATTTAGCAATCTTAGAGTCGTCCCGCATCACAGGATCATCACTTTGTCTACCTACATAGTTTCCTACAGGTGCTACGGTTTAGATGCCTAATTTAGAAGGAACTTTGCGGTGGTTGAACCGGAGCACCTGTAGGAAACTACGTGGGTAGACAAAGTGACAACCCTGCCTTCGTCACATCATAGGATTAGTCTTCTGCCTTGGTCGAAGACATTAATCCCGAAGAGTTCTACCATGACCAACCATTGACCAGTCTCCTGCAAACCGATCAAAGAAGGCCGATTCGAAGAAGACTAGTTCGAAGATGATGCCAGCTTTGCTCTACAATCCATTCTGAAGGGAAAGACTCTACTGCAAACGACAGAGGTGTCTTCGGCTTATCCCAGAGAGGACAAACTGAAGACATTTCGCTAATCCAATGCTGGTCCCTCCTGAAGAAGAGGCCCAAAAGCGAATCTCTGGTTGATCTCAAATCTTCGAACATGGATACGGTGGTTACGATCGACCGCCTGACCACTATCTCCAATCATAACCACACAAGGTGGCCACGTAGCCACTAACTCCAACACTAACAATTCTAGACTGGCCAGAATCAATTGGCAACTACTTATGGTTATGCACCGGGTAGAGTTAATCAACCCCATCTTAACCATAGATGGGTAAGCCTAACCACACACTAGCATGGCATCTATAAATACTGGTAAGAGAGGATACTCAAGGTACATGATACAAGCCTAAAAAAGAAAATACTTTCATCATCTTTTTTCCTTCTTAGAAACTCACTATTTCGTTGGTGGAACCTCCCACTCTAACTTAGGTATCGAAATATTCTGCACCAAAAAAAATTTGGCCAAGAAGCCAACATATCATAACAGGTAAGAAAAGAGAAATTGGGATCAGGAAATTGGGATCGGAGATCAAGGGAAGTACGGATGGGAGTGGAGCTGAGAGAAGTCGCAGAGGAAAAGGAATGGAGATTGAGATCCAGGGGTAATTGGGAGGAGAGTTGGGAGAGCCAGAGGTGGCGGTCGTCGAGGTTGGGAAGGGAGGAGATGTTGGCTAGGGGCGGTGGGCGGTGGAGTTCCCCAAGGAAGATGGATGTGCTAGCATGGCGAGGAGGCCATGGCCAACGACGTCGTGCAAGAGGTGGCAGTTGCCGCAGTGAATGTCACCATCGAAGAGGGGCTCCAGGCAGGAGAAGGCAGAGCTGGAGCCTCTCCGATCTATTGGAGTTCCATCGGAGGTCCGGCATGGCCAAAAATTGGCAGGGAGGAGAGAAGAAGAGCAGAGGGGGGCTTTGGGTGGAAGGGAAGGCACTCACGGGTTGAGCGGAAGGCAGAGTGCAAGGAGGAGAGAAGAGCAGAGGAGAGGCTCTTCCAGGGTGTTCCTGGAAAAGATAGGAGAAGGCGGAGAATGGGGGTGGAGGGCCTTGTTGTCCTGGATGCAGAGGTCAGCACGGAACCAGATGATGGTGCAGCGGCAGCCAGCGACGGAGTGGGAGGGATCAGCTATGAGCGAGTATGGACGCATCCATCCCAGAAGGTACGGCGGTGGTTGGCGACGGTCAAAAGATGGACGGAGGGAAAGGGGCCATGAGGGGAGGGGAGGTCGGCATCCAAGGCAGAGGGGAAAGGGGGGTTGTTTTAGAGTTTGGTCTCAGTGGATTTAGAAAAGGGAGATGACGAGAGAGAGAGAGGAGGGGGTGGATGGCAGAGAAGGGAGATGAGGAGAGAGATTGCATAGAAGAAGCGATCGGGGGTTTCTGTGTGGAGGAGACGATGGAAGGGGAACATGGTGATTGCGGTGGCAGACTGTTTATTTTTTTCTTGAATTTGGATTGAATGAAAGGTAGCTAGTGTTATAAATAATAAATAAAAAACTTAATTTTTTTTAAAAAAAATAAGTCGTAACTAGATGATGATAGAAAGGATACTCATAATAAAAAAAAACATAAGATAACAATATGATACTATAATATTATATTAAAATAAAAATAATTATTATTTGTTGATATTAGGATTCTAAAGATCTTTAAATAATATGATAATATATGACTTCTAATAATACTATAATAATATTTTTAATATATCTAAAATATAATATAAAAGTTTATGAAATAATATAAAATATCTTGCTCTTTAATATCCAAAAAAGAGATAGAATTCTAGAGAGATGAGGTGCCAAGCACTCTTGGCATGCATTTTCAAAATTTTTGTGCATAGTAAGAAAGAATGCCATAAATCGGTGCCCCTTTCTCCAAAATAACATGAAATTAATATAAAATAAATCCAATCGAATTAGGTTTAGGCATCCTATTTTATTAGAATTTAATTTGGTTCAAATTGAATCTAATTCGAGCTTGATTCAAATTAAATTCAAAAAGACTGCTAACCCTATTCATAGTTGTTGCCTAGCAAAGCAATCTAAGAGGAGGGTGAAATGGATTTTTTAAATACTTAAAGCAAGTATGTGTTATTTTTAAAAATAAGTGAAGTGTATGTGTACCAGATTATATATACAAATTAAAGATAAATACAAAACATACTGATGAGGCCAGATCACTAATGTGGAGTCCTCCTCAAATCTAGATGGTGGTCGTGCTGGCAGGGATTGCCATGTCATCCTACTCCATCCTTTGAGCTCTTCCTCCAGGTGGCTCCGTCAAGGTCGAGCCCCCAGTTAAAGTCGAGCTCCCACTTCACTCCTCGAGCCTCGAGCCTCGAGCCCTTCCTTCGGGGTGGCTCCCTTAGGCTCGAGCCCTCGACCAAAGTAGAGCTCCCACTACGCTCCTCAAGCCTCGAGCCCTTCAGCCGAGGTGGCTCCCTTAGGCTCGAGCCCCGGTCGAAGTCGAGCTCTCGCTTCGCTCCTTGAGCCTCGAGCCCTTCTGCTGGGATGGCTCCCTCAGGGTCGAGCCCCTGGTCAAAGTCAAGCTCCCACTTCGCTCCTCGATCCTGGAGCTCTTCCATCGGGGTGGCTCCCTCAGGGTTGAGCCCCCGGTCGAAGTCGAGCTCCCACCTCGCTCCTCAAGCCTTGAGCCCTTCCATCGGGGTGGCTCCCTTAAAGTCGAGCCCCCGACTGAAGTCGAGCTCCCACCTCGCTCATCAAGCCTCTAGTTCTTCCGTCGAGATGGCTCCCTCATGATCAGCCCCGGTGGAAGTTGAGCTCTCACTCCTTGAGCCTCGAGCCCTTTTGCTAGGGTGGCTCCCTCATGATCGAGCCCCCGGTCGAAGTCGAGCTCCCGTTGTGCTCCTTGAACCTTGAGCCCTTTTATCGAGGTGGCTCCCTCAGGGCTGAGCCCCTAGCCGAAGTTGAGCTCCCGCTCCTCG
The DNA here is from genome assembly GCA_021397845.1 of Areca catechu. Lineage (NCBI taxonomy): Eukaryota > Viridiplantae > Streptophyta > Magnoliopsida > Arecales > Arecaceae > Areca > Areca catechu. The sequence continues at coordinate 10,380,707 of CM038048.1, forward strand.
AGCCTCGAGCCCTTCCACTAGGGTGACTCCCTTAGGGTCGAGCCCCTGGCCAAAGTCAAGCTCCTACTCCTCGGGCCTCGATCCCTTTCGCCAGGGTGACCCCTCAGGGTTGAGTCCTCGGTCGATGTCAAGCTCTCTCAAGCCACATGCCCTTTGGCTGAGAAGGGGTGCCCAGCTCGAGGTTGACCCATGGTTAAGGTCGGCCATGAAGCTAGTATGCCAGGCAGGAAGCAACATGCCACCCGAAGCCTATGAAGGGAAAGCGCACCGACCTATGGGGAGCTGTCTCGCCGGAACACCTAGGTCCCTTCAGGCCACCATTTGCAACAGTTGGAGAAGGATGCGCCACTCGAGACATCACACCCCTCCACTGACCGTAAACACCACCTTGAAGAAAAAGGTTGCACCAGAGGGCTCGAGTCCTATAGCATAAGCCCCCGGATCGAGGCTCTACCAAGTTTTCCCAAATAGGGCATCCTACCAAGGCATCAAAGCTTGTGGTATAATTTCTGGCCCTGAAGGAGGAAGGGGCTCGGGTGCGATCCCCAAAGACTGCCCATCGTTGACCTCACAGCATCCCCAAGGGAGGGGAGGAGGGAGAGGGCGGACCTGAGACTAGTAACAGGCAGTACTTTTCATCTTTAAGAAAGAGAGAGGGACTTTGAAGAAGGTAAGAAAGAATAGGTAGAGGAAGGGTAGTAAGAAAGAGCGCTCTGAGGCTACCAGAGAACTCATCGGAAGAGTCTCAACGGACACAGCCGCCATTGCTCGAGCTCTCCTCTTCCACCAAAATTCTCATCCATTCTTTTCTTTCTAAACCTCCAAGAGTGGAGACCAGCTCGGGATCCACCTCGGAGGACCTATTCTTCTAGATCGTCCCACTGACTTGATGTCGGAGTGCCCTCGTCAAGATCCCATGCTTGGGTCTTCTTTCTTTTGCAGGATCGGGTGCATGTGTCAGATACTAGGTGAAGGAGGCACAACCCGGTGCCACGGAAGAGCTGCAGGCCACGACGATCCAAGCGGCAACAGATTGGCATGCCAAGTAGAGGAGATAGTCCCTCAAAGCAGCTCCGCCCGCAACATGGTGGTGACGCACATGCAGGAAACCTCCACCAACCATGCGGGAGACCCTCTTTCTCATGGGGCCCCGCACAGCCCAGAGAGGGAACTCCTATGGTGGGGACACCAGAGGTATCAGAATAAGACAGAGGCTTCTCAACCCTCTATGGATTTCCTAGTAGTGTTAGTCTATTTAAGTCCAGTTTGTATTAAGGGCTTAGTCTATTTGAGTCCCCACTTTTGCCCCTGAGTCAAGTTTTTGGCCTTTTCATAATTGAGTCCTGTATGTAACATTTGATCCATACCATTAGGGTTTTGGATCATTCAGTCAAGTCAGCTCATGTTGAGTTAATCATATTCTGAGTCTTGTAATCATGTCCAGTTGTATTGAGTCAAGCCCAGTCAAAGAAGACTCAAGTATGTGAAGGACACCACCTAGCGTGCCACCTCAGCAACCGCATGGAGTCCCAGTCACATCCTGGATTTTGCCATTAAGGATTACTTGGAGGATCATGAAGTAGGTCCATGCATGAGGAGTTGATGACCACATGCCCGTACACCACTTCCACATCCCAAGCACACCAACACCACACACCAGCATGACAAGAAGAAAAGTCAAAATAGATAAACATGAATCCCATGATTCATGCCAGCTTGCTTAGGAAAGAAGTGGTCCACCCCAAGCCAGGAGAATTAAGAAGTTGGCGCCCCTTGGTCCCCCCCTTTGGCTGCCCACTACCTACCTTGTTTGGAGGGATTATATATGGCATGAGAGTGTTTTCTTCCATATATTCTGCCCCACACTTTAGGAAGAAAGTGGGCACCCCTTATTTTCCTTGTATTTTCCTTGTTTTCTTTTGCTTGGGCCCTAAGTCTCATGACTCTATATAAGGGACCCCTTGTATGAAAATTTAATAATTTTTCATGAATATATATATTGAGTTTTCTAATCTCTACTATGTGCTTGCTGTCTGCTTTGGGGAATCTGTGCGAACCCCTTCCTCTTCCTTGTCTCCCGTGCCCTACCTCCAGTCACCATCAAAACCCTAAAAGCCATCTTCTTCAACCTTGACCGCCCAACACAAACTCCTCTTTTCCCTTGCTACTTTCTGATTTATACTTCATTCCTACATCATTTTCTAACCCCTGACAGGTGATTTGCAGGTCCCTCGAAGTCTACAAATCCATAATTCCAGCTGGACAGTGATCGGATCACCGGGTTGAAAGCCGCAAATTCATCGAGTCTTCAGCTTGATCATCCAGGCTGCATCCGGGAGTGAAGAGAGATCTCTGCACAGAATCATCTACAAGATCCTATCAGGTACACCTTCTCTACCAGCCAGTAGTGATATTGAAGGGGAACTAGCCCAACCGGGGCTTCTCAGCCTCGACGGTCCTCTTTTCTATTACTTTTAGGATCTTTTTGCATGCTGTTGCTTCTTATTTTTGCATAGAACTCTCTACTTTAATTCTTGGCCTTAGTTTTGGGATTTAGATACCTAACTCAACATACAAAAAATATAAAAATACTTTGCATGCCTTTTTAGTCTCGTATCATTTTGGTATCATAGCCTGTTTAGGCTCAGTTTCTCTTTGAATATTCGGATCGGGTGCTTCACCATGGCCGTCCGGTCATAGGAGATAAGTAGGGCTGCAAGACCCTCTCTTCCCAATCTACGGGATCTCCTATGGCATGTAAGGGTGCCGCTGTGATTGACTCTTGAAAAAGAAAACAAAGAACTTCATTAGGATAATTTTGCATCTCGACCATCTTAGTATATAGCCTGCTTTTTAAATTATTTCTATCTGTAGAAAACTCAAAAAATCTAATTTTTATTTTTGTAGATTCCTTTAATTGATATTAATTTTTAGAATTTTCTCAGAAATTATTTTGATCTATGAATTTTCTGCCAGCCGCAATACTGCTTGAGATAGTTCTATCCTATTTTTTCAGCAAAGCTAATTTCAATAAGTTTAGGGTTCTTTTAATATAATTTTTGTATATCTTAAATTTTTGGCATGTTTTTTGCATATTAGGCCATTATCTACAAATTATATTTCTATTTAAAAAATACCAAAACAAAAAAAAAATTACATATACTCATAATACACCAAAAATACTTGAAATCCTAATTTGCATTTCCATCTGCCTACCATCATGAGCATAAACTACTTTAAGGGTAATTTTACTATATCAGATGCGGGGAGGATTTGATCACCTCTTCTTAGCCCAAAACCACAATCCTTGAATCTGAACCTAACCCTAATTAAAATTGAGTAAACCTAACTTGCTCTAGTGAGCTAGGGACATCAACAGGTCGGGTTCAACCATTGTGGAAAGACTAGTACACCCAATTCATCTCCTATTACTAGATGCTGGTGTCTAGGCTAGAGGTACAGTATCAAACGACCTAAATGGATCAGTGGTTCCTTAATTGGGTCCCTGCGAGAGCAGGGGGCTTTCCACCATCTCACCTCTTACCTGGCTAGTTGAAGGACTAGGAGTTGCATTGTGTGTAAGTTGAGTCAACCCATTCTGTTTGGGCTCTAGGTCTAGGCAGCGTAGTCGATTCATCCTTTGAGTCTTGCATGTGCACTAGATTAAGAGCCAATCAACCCATCAGCCCATGTATGGTCTAGATTAGGAGCCTGTTAGTCCATCAGTCCATGTCTAGCCCAGTCTAGTCATGGAGCCCAACCCTAGGAGAACCTCGTACCATGACCCATACTTAGAGCCCAACCCTAGGAGAGCCACTAGGTACATTGGGATATGTACACCTAGTTTTGGTGGTGATGTTGACTTTGAGGATTATCTTGCTTGGGAAGGTGATATGGATATGTATTTTGAGCAAGAGCAAATGTATGGGAGATGTCAGTTCGCTTTTGCTAAATGTAAATTAGTTCACCAGGCTAAGGTAGATTGGGATAAGTTTGAGAGAGTACTTAGGCAAGAAGGCCGTGAAACCATAACTACCTGGAATGACATGAAACTTGAACTAAGGATAAAGTATCTACCCAAGTCCTCTGAGACTAAGAGATCCATATCCTCTAAATCTGTACCCAAATCTTAAGAACCTAGAACCTATGCACGCAGAACCTATGAACCTAGATCCTAAAACCCTAGATCCTATGCACCCACTTCCTATAAGCCCAGCAAACCCATGACCTATATGTAAAATGAACCCATAGGCCATCGACCTGAATCCCATAAGGTTAGTATCCCTAGATATGAGCCCAGTAGTAACCCACTACCCCTTAGTCAACCTAAACCTACTAGGAGTAGTGGCCATAATCATAAACTATGACCTAGCCAATTTTTCCTTAGCCGATTCTCCCCTACCACCCTACTGGTTCACAAGAATGACAGTAAAGTGGAAGTGTATGAAGCTGATGTGAGCTTAGTGGATGAGTACGAGGGAGAAGAAGAGGAGATACCTACAGATAACCTAAAATTAGCTGACCTAGTAGATACCCAGGTAGAAGCCAACCCAGAGTTAGTTGACCTAACCACATCCAGCCTAAAGTTATAGTGGAAGAACAATTAGAGAAAGAGAACCTAGATACTGCTGCTAGAACCTTGCCTGAGAAAACCATAGAGGAGAGCCAAATTATATAGTCTAGTCCTACAATACAAAAACCAGAAGAATTTATTAAGAACCTGGTCTCTTTGAATCAGTACCCTTAGGATGAGCCCCCTCCTACAGTTCCCATTAAGGACCACTTCACTGAGATTAGTAACCTATTCTTCCATTATGCAAACCCTATAGATATACCTCAACCTCTTAAGGTTAGCCTCATTAGTCTAGGATTAGTCCCTGTCACCCCTTTTTATATCCTACTTTATCCAACTAACCTTGAACCTTTTTTCCTACCCTACCAGACTAATCCTGAATTCACTTCTTATTTTCTGCCTTTTCCAGAAACCTTCAGCATTTCTAGGATCATTAGATTGTATTTAGTTGAGATTAGTATACTGCATACGTTCATTATGTATGTTAGATTTGCATCTTACTTCTGGCATACTCTATGGCATTTGCTAGGAGTCCATTATAAATTTTCATGTGCATGCCAAACTAGGATCAAACCTAGAGAGCATATAATCTGTTAGGTTTATGTCCAAAGAGTCCAATAAAATTTCCTTCAATAGGAATGCATAGTCAAGTCTATTAGGTATTAGTATGAGTCCTTTGCATCACCTGTTAGGAGTCTGTATGTGCCCAGCATGTTCACCACCTGCACTAATTTTGAAACAAACTGGCTAATTCCTGGAAAAGAGCAAAAAAATTTAATGTAGAGGACTTTGTATGATTAGGTGTAGGCCTGAGCAGTTCCCACCTAGGACCATTAAGAAGCTTCATGCTCGCCAAGCTGGACCCTTTAGAGCGATAGAGAAGGTCGGACCCAATGCCTATGTGCTAGATTTGCTCCCGGATCTTGGCATTAGTTCTACCTTCAATATCACAGACCGGTTGACTATAGGAAACCAACAACGATACCTAGTGAGACTTTCAGACATACTCCATCCTTTGTGAGTGACCCTAGCCCAGAGTGTCCACCTTTAAATTGGCCAGAGAGAGGATAACGGATCAAGCATATCCCGGATGATCAAGCTATCATAAGCCGGGGCTGCGGCTATCAACGCTACCTGGTCCAATGGCAAGGCTGGCTAGAATCGAACGATTTGTGGATTTCTTGAGAGGACTTGCAGCACCTCGACCCAAACCTTCTCGAGAGATATGTGAGCTAGTGTGATCCTTACTCGACAGGGTCGAGTATCTCCATCCCGAGAGAATTGGTGGCGACACCATAGGCACCGGAATAAGACAAAGGCTTCTTAACCCTCTATGGATTTCCTAGTAGTGTTACTCTATTTAAGTCCAGTTTGAATTAAGGGCTTAGTCTATTTGAGTCCCTACTATTTTTGGCCTTTTCATAATTGAGTCCTGTATGTAGCATTTGATCCATACAATTAGGGTTTTGGATCAGTCGGTCAAGTCAGCTCATGTTGAGCTAATCATATTCTGAGTCTTGTAATCATGTCCAGTTATATTGAGTCTGGATTGAGTCAAGCCCAATCAAAGAAGACTCAAGCATGTGAAAGACACCACCCAGCATGCCACCTCAGTAGCCACATGGAGTCCCAGTCATACCCTGGATTTCACCACCTAGGATTACTTGGAGGATCATGAAGTCAGCCCATGCATGAGGAGTTGATGACCATGTACCAGTACACCGCTTCCATACCCCAAGCACACCAACTCTACACTCCAGTATGACAAGAAGGAAAGTCAAAACAAATAAACATGAATCCCATGATTCATGCCAACTTGCTTAGGAAAGAAGTGGTCCACCCCACAAGCCAAGAGAAGTAAGAAGTTGGCACCCCTTGGTCCCCCTCTTTGGCTACCCACTACCTACCTTGTTTAGAGGGATTATGTATGGCATGAGATTATTTTCTTCCATGTACTCAACCCCACACTTTAGGAAGAAAGTGGGCACCCCTTATTTTCCTTGTTTTCTTTTGCTTAGGCCCTAAGTCTCATGACTCTATATAAGGGACCCCTTGTATGAAAATTTAATAATTTTTCATGAATATATATTGAGTTTTCCAATCTCTACTGTGTGCTAAGGGGAATCTGTGTGAACCCCTTCCTCTTCCTTGTCTCCTGTGCCTTGCCTCCAGCCACCATCAATACCCTAGAAGCCATCTTCTTCAACCTTGATCGCCCAACACAAACTCCTCTTTTCTCTTGCTGTTTTCTGATTTCTACTTCATTTATACATCATTTTCTAACCCCTGACAGGCAATTTGCAGGTCCCTCAAAGTCTACAAATCCATAGATTCTAGTCCGGTAGTGATCAGATCACCGGTTTGAAAGTCGTGAATCCGCGGGGTCTTCGGGTTGATCATCCAAGCCGCATCTGGGAGAGAAGAGAGACCTCTGCATGGATTCATCTACAGGATCTTGTTAGGTACACCCCCTTTACCATCCAGTAGCGATATTGAAGGGGAACTAGTCCAACTGGGGCTTCTCATTGATGGGGACCATCAGTCAATTAGTCGAGTTTTGTCAAGTCCTGTAGTCCATTAGTCCTGAGTTACTTGAATCCTATACTGAAGTAAGTCAGTTGAGTCCCTTTAGTTCTGTGAGTCTTTTGTTTCAAGTCAAGAGTCAAGCTGAGTCGTTCAAGTCAAGAGGAGAGTCATCAGACCAGGAGATTCACCAGCCCCCCCCCAACCAGAGCCGGCCTTCATGCACTTGGGCCCTTTCATGCTACCAAACCTGCAAGAGAGAGCTCCAGTCCAAGACAGGCCCACTGTTGACCAGGTCCACCAGGATTTCCTGGCCCACAAGTCAGGGTTTCTTAGCCCTCAAGTTATGTACCCTGGGATGAATCTATAAATACCACCTCTCCACTCTTGTATAAATTATCTTTTTTTCTTTTGAATACAAACAAAAATTATTTTATTCTGAGTTTTGAGTTTTTCTCCGGATTGGAGTGGGTGTGACACCTTGATTCCTTGTTCTTGAGTGCAAGCCCTAATCCCCTGGTGACTTCTATGCTCGCCAGCGATCCTCCCCCGCTCTGTCCTGCATCAACTTTGTATCAGAGCCCAACGGATTAGGGTTTTCTCTTCCTCCCCGGCTTCCCATCGTTCCTCCTATCTAGATATCCCTATGCAAGACTTCTTAAACCTCGATCAGTCGTCGAGGTCCGTCAATGTCCTGCATCTGCCTCCTTCCCGTGACCCCTAAGCCCCATCATCATCTTCCGCCCAAACCCACAACAACCGATGCCCAAATCCATGCCCCATCACTGCGCGCGACATCGCCCTGCCGATCTCTTCCTCCAAATCTAGTCCCCTACCGATCCAGACACCGCCACCATCATCGTCCACTGTGGGCCTAGCCATCTCCACTAGACCTCAGCCTGTGAAGACCATCTCCAGGAGTCTGCCCTTCTAATCTTCTCCTAGCTCGCCTAGTACATCGGCGATGCCTTTCCTCGCTCCCCCTGGAATCCAAAACCATTAGATCACGAGCGAGGCGCCAGGCGATCGAACCATGGACACGGTTCTAATGGTGACCGGCGATGGCGCAGGTGGGGTAGGATACGCAGACTCGGTGGACCCCTCACCCCGCTCTCGCGGTGGCAAGTCCTAGGATGAACCCTTCCAGACCTCCGCTGCGGCTTCCCGCCTCCACCTCATGTGTTGCTACGGTGGGCGAATCATTCCCCACCCCACTAACAAGTCCCTCTGCTACCTCGACGGCGAGACCCGGATCGTTGTCGTCGACCGCAACTCCTCCCTTGCTGACCTCCTTCGCAAGCTCCTCACCCACAACTCCTCCCTCGCCATCTACTGGAAGCGCACCACCGACCCAACCACCTCCGCCATGACCACTACCGGCCGAGCCGCCATTTTCCTTCCCTCACCGTCGCTGATGAAGGCATGCCAGTTTCCACTGCTAGAGGACCTCCCCTATTCCTCCATTCATCCTTCCGGAGAAAAAGGAAGAAGCCACAGCATGATCGTGAATGCAAGATCGTTCACTATTACCGACTTCAGATCCGCACAGACTTCAAGGCCACACGAATTTCAGAGTGACAGATTTTTAAGGCTGCACATATCTCAGAGCAGCCAATAAGGAAAAAAAATAAGTCAAAAAAAGTCAAAAAAAAAAAAAAAAAAGAAAGAAAGGTGAAAAAAAAGTGAACCTAGTCTCTTTTGATTTGGTTAGTTTCGGTTCCATCAAACCCCTGCTGAGCCTGACTCGACGAAGTCGAGTTCTCCCCACTGCAAGGGAATGATGGGGACCATTATTCAATTAGTCGAGTTTTGTCAAGTCATGTAGTCCATTAGTCCTGAGTTACTTGAGTCCTATACTGAAGTAAGTTAGTTAAGTCCCTTTAGTTCTGTGAGTCTTTTGTTTCAAGTCAAGAGTCCAGTTGGGTCGTTCAAGTCAAGAGGAGAGTTATCAGACTAGGAGATTCACCAGGCCCCCCCAACCAGAGCCAGCCTTCATGCACTTAGGCCCTTTCATGCTGCCAAGCCTGCAAGAGAGAGCTCCAGTCCAAGACAGGCCCACTGTTGACCAGGTCCACCAGGGTTTCTTGGCCCACAAGTCAGGATTTCTTGGCCCTCAAGTTATGTACCCTAGGGTGAATCTATAAATACCACCCCTCCCCTCTTGTAGGAATTATCTTTTTTTTCTTATGAATACAAACAAAAATTATTTTGATATGAGATTTGAGTTTTTCTCCGGATTGGAGTGGGTGTGATGCCCTGGTTCCTTGTTCTTGAGTGAAAGCCCTAATCCCCTGGTGACTTCTACGCTCACCAGCGATCTTACCCCGCTCTGTCTCGCATCACTCATCCTCGGTGGTCCTCTTTTCTACTACTTTTAGGGTCTTTTTGCATGCTGTTGCTTCTTATTTTTTCACAGAACTCTTTACTTTAATTCTTGGCCTTATTTTTAGGATTTAGATAACTAACTCAACATATAAAAAATACAAAAAAAATTTTCATGCATTTTTAGTCCTCATCATCCTGGCTCTGCCACAACCAGCTCCGACGGACTCTCAGCTAGCCATGCTTGCCCAATAGATCTAGACTCTGACCATGGCAGTACGGTAGCTACAACATCAGCATTGATCTCTGGCTACCCAGCAATAGCCGGGGACACTCACGGCCCTAGCCACTAGGCCCCGTGGTAAATTGCGCTCCTTCCAAGGGAGGCCATCCCACCCGTGAGCCATAACTGATTCTTGGGGAGGCCAACGGACCCCGGCAAAGAGGCAGTGGAGCAGGTCAGCTATCCGGGAGAGCCGATCCCCGGTCTTCAACCATGATGCCGCTAAGCATCGCAAGCACCATCGAGGCAAGGCCTCCCTTCTTAACCCCCCTCAGCTAACATCCTTATCTCCCCTGACAGCCTCGGTAGAAGGTTCCACCGACAAGGCTATCAGGCACTTGGCTGAAAGGTGCCTTGAAGAACAAGAGCATAAGCTAGCGAAACTTTCCCTCCAGTTTGCCAACATGCAGGGCTCCCCTCGTGAGCCAGTGGGCCATGATACCCGACCCCCATTCTCCTGAGAGATCCAAGAGGAACTGATTGCCAACCGATTCCGTATGCCTCAAGTGGGCCCCTACGATGGGACCCCTAACATCCTAGACCACCTGGAGAGCTATAAGGCTCTCATGAGAGTCCAGGGGGTGACAGACGCCTACTTTTGTATTGCCTTCCTGGCCATTCTCCGGAAGGTAGCTCGAGTCTGGTTTACCCACCTCGAGCTCGAAAGTTCAGCTCCTTTGCCCAGCCATAAAGGAAGTTTGTGGTGCACTTCGACGCATGCTAGAAGGTACTGCGAGAAGCTGACAGCCTTTTCTCGATTCGATAATAGGACCATGAGCCCCTGCGGGACTACGTGGCTCGTTTCAAGGTTGCCGCCGTGGAAATCTATAATTTAGACGAGCCCATCACCATGCTGGTGCTAAAGAGGGAGCTTAAAACATCCCGCTTAACCTACTTCCTAGATAAAAAGCCACCAAAGACTTACTCCAAGCTCCTCCTCTAGGTCCATAAGTATATTCATGCAAAGGAGGTAGACCGTACTAGGAGGGAGCTAGACGGGAAGCTATTAAAGAAGCAACCTCTGGGAGAGACCTCCGGGGTACGGAGGCCCGGGCCAAACCTGAACCTCCAAATTGATCCAAAGTCAAAGAGCGACCCCATCTTGGAGGAAAGATACACTCCTATCCTTGCCCCAAGGTCAAAGATCCTAATGGAGATCGAGGGCGAGCACTACTTACGCTGCCCTCCCCTGCTGAAGCCATCTAATGGTCATGACAAGTCAAAGTACTGCCAGTTTCATAGTGACCATAGTCACGACATCGAGGAATGTTTCCACCTCAGAGGAAGATTGAAGATCTGATAAAGAGAGGCTACCTCGGGAAGCTCGTGGGGGTCACGATCCCTACAGAACCTCAGGCACTCACAGCTCTTCCTCTTATCCCTCCGGTCAACAACCAATCCATCGAGAAGCCTGTGGGTATGATATCATGGGGAATAGAGCATGCCTTGAAGAGAACCCGAGCGAGGGATGGGTTAAAAAATATACTCCCCTTTATAAAGAAGGGACCTGGGGATGAAAATGTAAATAACTATACCATTATCGTCAAAATAACAATAGCAAGGCATCCTATAAAGCAGATTATGGTTGATAGTGGAAGTTCGACTGATATCCTTTTTTACGATACTTTCTCCAGGATGAATTTGTCTTCTGCCCAATTGAAGCCGGTGCACACCTCCCTTGTCAGTTTTACTGGAGACTCAGTGGGGGTTGAAAGATAGATTACTCTCCCTGTCACGGCCGGGTCACCACCTCGGTAGAGTACGGTCATGATGACCTTTATGGTTGTCAGGCTCCCTTCGACCTACAACATAATTCTTGGCCACCGTGGGCTCAACTTGCTCGATGCGGTCATATCTACAAAGTGACTGTTGGTACAATTCTCGACCCCCTATAGCATAGGGAGATGAGGGGGGTACCTTGGCCGATTCAACATTGCTTGCAAGCCATCCCCAGAACTAAGAGTGCCAAGGAGGACCTCGACATTGGTGACCTCGACCAAAGAATGCAGGACCCCAAGGGTAGCCCAATCGAGCACCTATTATCATGCCCCCTCAGCACAGATCCATCGAAGATGATATAAATCGGGGCCCAGCTACAAGAAGAAGAGTGGGCTCACCTGCTAAATTTTCTCCAAGCGAATGCGGACGTATTCACCTGGACTGTGATAGATATGCTAGGTATCCCTTCTGGCATCATCACTCATAAGTTAAACATTGACCCGAGTGCTGTCCAGTTTGGTAGAAGAAGAGAAGTTTTGCTCCGGAGAGACAGAGGGTGGTCAATGAGGAAGTGGAGAAGCTCATTGCAGTCGGCTTTGTTCATAGAGTGCAGTACCCTAGCTGGCTGGCGAACGTAGTCATGGTCAAGAAAGCTAATGGAAAGTGAAGAATCTGTGTGGACTATACCGACCTCAACAGAGCTTGCCCAAAGGACAACTTCCCACTTCTGAAGATCGACTAGCTGGTGGATGCCACCTCAGGGCACTGCTTACTCTCCTTCATGGATGCATTCTTCGAGTAAAATTAAATCCAGATGCACCTAGAGGATGAAGAGCACACTACCTTCATCACAGACCGTGGGACTATTGCTACAAAGTGATGCCTTTCGGTCTGTAGAACGTCGGAGCTACATATCAGCGAATGGTCAACAAGGTCTTTCAAGACCAAATTGGCTGCAACGTGCAAGTGTACGTGGACAACATGCTTGTCATGAGTAAGTCGAAGTCAAACCACATTGCAGACTTGGCAGAGGCTTTCCATAACCTTCGCCTCCATCAGATGAAGCTGAACCCAGCCAAGTACGCATTCGGTGTGGCGGTTGGGAAGTTCCTAGGTTTCATGGTCATTCAGAGGGGAATCGAAGCCAACCTCGAGAAGGTCCAAGCAATCATTGACATGGAGCATCCCACCTCAAAAAAGCAGGTCCAACATTTCACCGGTCAAATTGTGGCCTTGAGTTGGTTCATCTCATGCTTCGCTGACCGCTACTTACCATTTTCAAGGTGCTGCACAAGGTTCACAACTTCGCTTGGATGGAGGAATGATGAGAAGCCTTCGAAGAACTGAAAAAGTTCCTAGCATCACCGCCCCTACTCTCTAGGCTCGAAGATAGAAAGGACCTCCTCTTATACCTGGCGGTCACCTTAGGGTCCGTCAGTTCAGTCCTTGTCCACATAGATGAGATGGAGTTCAGAGGCCGATATACTATACTAGAAAGCTCCTTCGAGATGCTGAGGTCAGGTATGCTCACTCTGAAAAACTAATTTTCACACTTATTATGTCCGCTCAATGCTTCAGGCCATACTTCCAAGCTCACCCAATTGCGGTCTTGATGGACCTACCACTGAGAGCCATACATAGCAATCTGGACACATCCGGGTGTCTGGCCAAGTGGACGCTGAAGCTTAGTGAGTTCGACATCACCTACCGATTGAGGCCATCTCAGAAGGTGCAAGTACTGGCCAATTTCCTGGTTGAGTGTACCGGCATGAGTGAAGAACCAGAGACAACCCCACCGGGGGATCAGGCAGAGCCCCCGATCAAGGAGGATGTCCAGGTCCTCCACATGGATGGTGCATCCAATGCAGGAGGGAGTGGAGCATGCTTCATCCTCGCTAACCATGATGGGGTCATAGCCGAGTGCATACTTCATTTCAAGTTCAAAGCCACCAATAACCAGGCAGAGTAAGAGGCACTCCTAGTGGGACTGAGAGTCTCCCATGAGCTAGATGCACCCAACCTAAGGGTCTTCACCGACTCTCAGTTGGTGGCGGGGCAGATCTCAAGGGAATTCAAGGCTCGAGATCCTCAAATGTCAAAATTCTTAGAGCAGGTATGCTCGAACGTAGCATGTTTCCGACACTTCAGCATCTTCCACATCCCCCGTGGGGAAAATGCATGCACAGATGCCCTCTCCAGGCTCGCGACTCTACCGGACTCGTTGCTAGGGTGCACCTACATTGAGTACCTCCAGGCTTCCAGTTATGAGACCCGTGGGGAGGTCCAGCAAGTCAACCTGGTGCCTAGTTGGATGGACCGGTATATTAGATACATCACCGACGAAACCCTACTTGAGGATTGCCTTGAAGCTGGCCTCATCAAGAAGAAAACTGTGCATTTTGTGTTAATGGATGGATAGCTCTACCGTAGGTCCCATTCCTATCCACTTCTAAAATATTTAAGGCCCTCAGAGGAAGCCTTCGTGTTTTTAAAAACATAAATTAAAAACCAATTAAAAACCATGGTAGAGCTATGGTAGAGCTGTCCATCCATTATCACAAAATTTTCTAAAAATTGGCCAGGTCAGTCAACGGAACCAATTAAAAACCATGATTCTCTTTCTTCCAATGATAGTGTTTTTCATGTCAATATTAAAAGGAAAAGAAAAGACTTTAATGATACTTTACTTTGGCATCATCGACTTGGTCATGTTAATGAGTCTAGGATAAGCAAGTTATACAAGGAAAAATTCCTTGATCCTTATGAATATGAATCATTAGGAACTTGCGAATCATGTCTTATGGGTAAGATGACCAAGACTCCATTCACTGGACATGGAGAAAGGTCAACTGAGTTATTAGGACTTATACATACTGATGTATGTGGTCCAATGACAACTCAGGCCAGAGGAGGATACTCATATTTTATCACTTTTACAGATGATTTATCTAGGTTCGGATATATGTATCTTATGAAACATAAATCTGAAGCCTTTGATAAATTTAAGGAGTATCAAAGTATGGTCAAAAAACAAACTGAGAAAAGTATTAAAGTTCTTCGTTCTGATCGAGGAGGTGAATACTTATCCACGGAGTTTTTAGACTATCTTAAAGTTAATGGAATTCTTTCTGAATGGACCCCTCCTTATACACCACAGCTAAATGGTATAGCTGAAAGGAGGAATCGTACCTTATTAGATATGGTACGATCCATGATGTGCTTCACAAATTTACCCATTTCCTTCTGGGGTCATGCTCTAGAAACTGTTGTTTACATTCTGAACAAGGTACCTTCTAAATCCGTTGTTAGTACTCCATATGAAATTTGGAGTGGAAAGAAACCATATCTTAAATATTTCAAGGTATGGGGATGTCCAGCTTATGTTAAAAGAAATTTTGGACATAAGTTGGAACCTAGAGCGGATAAATGTCTATTTGTAGGATATCCTAGAGAAGGTAGAGGATATCTATTCTACCTTTCTACTGAACAAAAGATTCTTGTCAGCAGGCATGCCACTTTTCTAGAAAAGGAGTTCATTTTAGAAAAGGGAAATGGTAGAACTATTGAACTTGGAGAAGTACAAGAAACACAGATAGACAATTCTTAACCATTAGAACATATAGTTAGGATAGAACTAGAACACAAAACTCCTCCCCGTAGGTCTGATAGAGTGCCATGGGCACCTGAGAGGTATGGGTTTATTATTGAAAATAATGAAGCCCAAGTCATTCAAAATGATGAACCTCTGACCTATATGGAAGCTATCTTGAGTACTGATTCAGATAGATGGCAAGAAGCCATTGAATCCGAAATAGACTCTATGTATGTAAACCAAGTATGGTCTTTGGTTGATGCACCAGAGGGCATTAATCCTATTGGGTGCAAATGGGTCTATAAGAAAAAGATAGGGGCTGATGGCCAAGTTGAAACCTATAAAGCCAGATTAGTGGCTAAAGGTTTTAACCAAAAACAGGGAATTGATTATGATGAAACATTCTCACCTGTTGCCGTGCTCAAATCAATAAGGATTTTACTTGCTATAGCAGCATATCATGATTATGAGATCTGGCAGATGGATGTGAAGACTGCATTCCTCAATGGCTTCCTTGAGGAAGAAGTCTACATGTCACAGCCAGAAGGTTTTATTTCAAAAAATAAACCTAATCAAGTATGCAAGCTAAAGAAATCCATTTATGGATTAAAGCAAGCTTCAAGGAGTTGGAACATCTGCTTTGATGAAACTATTAAAAGGTTTGGTTTTATCAAAAATGTGGATGAACCCTGTGTTTATAAGAAGACTAGTGGGAGTGCCATAATCTTCTTGGTTCTGTATGTAGATGACATACTCCTCATTGGGAATGATATCCCAATGTTGCAATCAGTCAAGGTTTGGCTATCAAACCAATTTTCCATGAAAGATTTGGGAGAAGCATCCTATATATTAGGTATTAAGATCTATAGAGATAGATCTAAGAGGATGCTAGGTTTATCCCAATCTAGGTATATTGACTTAGTGCTGAAAAGATTCAGCACGGATGGAAGTAAAAGAGGCTATCTTCCTATGAGTCAAGGCATACATCTTTCTAAAAGGATGTCTCCTAAGACACCTAAAGAAAGAAATAGAATGAATTCTATACCCTATGCTTCGCCAATAGGGTCCATAATGTATGCCATGTTATGTACTAGGCCTGATGTGGCATATGCTTTAGGCATTGTCAGTAGGTTTCAGGCTGATCCAGGAGAGGATCATTGGAAAGCAGTTAAAAATATTCTTAAGTACCTAAGAAAGACTAAGGATATTTTTCTGGTTTATGGTGGTTCTGATCTTAAACTAGAAGCTTATTCTGATTCTAGTTTTCAATCAGACCCTGATGATAACAAATCCATTTCGGGATATGTTTTTACCCTAAATGGTGGAGCAGTGAGTTGGAAGAGTACCAAGCAGTAAACTGTAGCTGACTCAACCACAGAGGCAGAATACATAACTATTAGTGAAGCCGCCAAGGAAGCAGTCTGGATGAATAAGTTCATCATAGAGTTGGGTGTTGTTCCTGAAATTGAAAACCCAGTGCCACTTTACTGTGACAACACTGGGGCTGTTGCTCAAGCTAAGGAACCAAGAGCTCATCATAAGTCCAAGCACATTCTGAGACGCTTCCATCTCGTCCGAGAAATAGTAGAGAGACAAGATGTCTACATAAATAGAGTTGATACAAAGAACAATGTAGCAGACCCGTTCACTAAGGCTCTACCACAGCGAGATTTTGATCGCCACCTCGAGTGTATGGGATTAAGAATTAAAGGAGATTGGCTTTAGTGCAAGTGGGAGATTGAAAGGGATATGCCCTACAAGCCAATTTATGCTGTATCTCCCAAGCCATTGTAATTGAAAATTTTCTAAATAAAGGCATTATTTTTCATCATACGCTGTGTTTATATTATATGATGAATCCCATAGATTAGAGCTATGATTTTAGGGTTATGATGAGATCATACCAGTGAGACCTAAAATCTTAAATCCTTAATCTAAAGTATTCCTAGTCAAAGGAACCCTGAGTAGGGGATCAGGGTTTTCCGGTAAGACTAGCACATCCCATGTATACTGTAAAGGGTGACTGCTCTCACAGTCACTTGTGTATGACACTAATACTGGGATGTGGGTGCTCATTGGAGAATGAGTTCACTGATATGATCCAACTTGAGAACATCTAATGGAGTCTTAGCTACATGTCAATAGAAAGTTCTCATAGTGGGAGTGGTACAAGTAATCTTTTGACCTGAGACTGCCATAAGTACCTTATGTACATGAACCCATTCTTTGGTTCAATCCTAATTATGACACTGAGTCATGCACAGGATTGATACTGGGAATGGTGAATTGGATATGAAGGTAATGAGTAGGTCAACAAGGAATCGATCACTTTTAGTAAGAGGAGAATGCATCCAGCTAGTTAACAATCGGATGATGATTCAGGGAATCTTTGATCAAAGTAAAGATATTAGAGATGGTTTCTAATATCAAGATAATTGAATCATCGATATAAGATTGAGCTAGAAATAAATATAATATTGGATTTGACATATATCCATATCCATAGTTATATTTTGGGTGTGGGCTGATCGAAAGATTTAATTATACGGTAACTCTCTATTGAAGGATAATTTTGGTATTTCACTAGAATTTCCATATCTTCCGGGTAGACATGACACGTTGCTAGACGTCAATCTTGTCTTGTGGGTTGATCAAATTCAAAGATCATTTATTAGGAAGAGTCCTAATTGATCAAATCGGGTAAGCCCGATTTGACCTAAATCGATTAGAAAGAATTCTAATCAAATTAGGTCAACTTGTATTCGAACCCACTGCTGGCTAGATGTGGAACCCAATGGGCCACACACTTAAGAGGATTGATCAAGAGTTTAATTTGGAATTAAATTATCTTTGCAGGATAACACTCTAGCAGGTGTTGCAAATCCTAGCTTCTATTCGAATCGGATTCGAATTAGGGTTCCGGATTGGTTCAAATTGGATTCTAATTGGACCTAATTAGACCCTAATTGTGAAAATAGGATTATGGCTAACCCTATTGGCTAGCCATGTAACTTGGCTAGCCTCCCCACCCACCCCCCTTGCAAATTCATGCCAAATGCCAAGAGTCCATGCGCATATGGACTCTTGGCGCGCCATTTGGAAGAGTCCATGGTGCATGGACTCTTGGCACGCCCCACTTAAATCTCTGATATTTTTATTTGGGGCGACCTCCTTTCTTAGTGATTAGCGCACCATCTGTTCCCCCTTGGATGGGAATCCAATGGCTGATGGGATTTTAAGAAAGAAGGAATGCGCTAACTCTTCCCGGGCGCGCGAAATAACATCTCTTCGGAGATGAAAAGTCGCGACTTCCTTCCTTTTAAAACACCACGGTTTTTCCTTTAAGAAAAGCCGTCGGACTTAATCTGGAAGGCCGTGAGATGGAAGGATAGGGCATGAGAAATAGGGAAGGGGCGTGAGACAAAGTGGAATGGGGTTTACGGAGAGTTGTGTTCTTTTGAGAAGACATCTCTCTGTAATCTATTTAAACAACAGAGGTCTCGGGTGTTTTGTCTAATGAATAACAAAGTCTTTTATTTTTCTTTTCTTTCCAGGAAACTGATTCCTCCTTAGCTTGTTTAGGACATAGAGAGTTTTCCTCTTACAGAGTTCTCTTCTCTGTTGAAACTCAAGTCCAAAACAAGAGATAGGAAGAATCTCTTGATCGATAAAAGAAAAGAACTCTTACTCTGTTTCTATTTTCTTTTACTTTAAGACATTAGTGTCATAAATCCTCCTCCTCCTTCAAGACAAGAGTTTTATTCTTAGGACAAGGTCTTAAGAAAGGGAGAGGAAGAAGAAAGAAAGGAAGTAAGGAGCCCCTACCCTACAGTTTTAAAGCCATAGTCCTCTTGAGTTCTAGGATAAGAATTCAAGTGAAGGAATTTTGAAGAAGCTTGCATCTTGATCAATCATCTTGTGGATCACCATTGGAGGGTAGACATTTGGACGCCTGGTGAAATCAAAAGAAGCATTCAACACCAAGTTCTGATTCTACATCAAAATTGGACTTAGCGTTAAAAGGTTGGTGCCCTAATTCTAACAATGTTAGTTTGTATGTTTTAATTCTAAATAAGGAGATCTTGGCTAAGGGATTATGGTGCAAATTTCATCATTTTTGAAATTACACATCCGCTGCGGTGCACCGGATTCCCAACAGTGGTATCAGAGCCACCCTTATTACAGTTAAAATATATGAAAATTTTTATGTGGTTTTGCTGTAGTGTTACATGTTAGGGTTTTAAACCCTTGAATGCTGATAACACTTAGCATATTTTTGTTGCAAATATGTTTTGGTGTATGCCACTAGTTAGGGTTTTTTCACTCAAACCCTAATTATTATAGAGATATGATTAGTTTTGAAGTCATCATACTGAAATAAGGTTGCCCTGGCATAATGGTGGATCCATTATGTGGTAAATGGTTGTCCTAGTATGATGACACACTTAGCACATATTTGTTTTTATCTGAGTGATATGGTTGTGATATGTTCTATAAGAATGTTCTTGCAATTTTATAAAGCCCTCTTCTTAAAATTATATTAAGTCATAATATATTTAACTAATAAGCATCACTAGTCATGATGAACAATTGATCATTCGGTGTCTAGAAAGGTGGTTCTGAGAAGGTAAAGAGAATCATGGTTTTTAATTAGTTCCGTTGACTGACCTGGCCAATTTTTATTGGTGTCTAGGAAAGCAACGGGGGGACTCCCACATCTCTTCCACTTGCCTGGCCGATTTGATTATATTTAAATCTTGACTTAAATGCTTAGTGTTAAAAAATGCTATATATTGGCCTTCCTTCATGCTGGATCATTATTGTGTTATGAACCACATTAGGTTTGTTGTGTTATCTGCAAGACCTAATATGGTGATTGACATAATATTGGTCTAGTGCATAGATATTCTTACAGTATATTCAGTATAATGCCTTGTTGTATTATCTGCAAGGGCATTATATTTGAATACTGACTGTATAGAAATGAAAGGGTCTTGACTTAACTAGAACATTATGGTTTGTTGTGTTTTCTGCAAGACTTATAATGTTCTAGAGGCCAAGTTATTTTTGAGAATTATATGAGATATAATTGGAAGAGTTTCCTACCTTTAAGCTTATAAAAGATTTGTTGTGTTATCTGCAAGATCTTTTATAAGTTATTAGGATCTCAATCTCACTAAGAAAAACCGATCAGGGTTCTTCTTGATTATCATAATGAGGGCTATGATTTTTGATAAAATAGTGGGAGACATAATTAAATTGAAGACCTAATTTAATTATGTAAGTCATTTCATGGTTGTTTGCTTATGTATTGTTCTTTATTAAATGTAGATAAATGGTATCTTCATTATCACTGTGAAGCATCTTAGATACCAACAAATTGACTGGTCCAAACTATGTAGACTGGTTGAGAAACTTAAAGATTGTACTGAGTTCAGAAAAACTTTCTTATATTCTTGATACCCCTAGTCTTAATCCACTAGGGGATGATGCCACACAGGAAGATATGGCCACATACAAAATGTGGCAGAATGACTCCCTCACTATCAAGTGTATCATACTGGCCTCTATGACCAATGAGTTACAGAGGCAGCATGAAAGCATAGATACTCAATACATAATGCTCAATTTAAAAGAGCTTTATGAAGAACAAAGCAGAACTGTTAGATACGAAATATCTAAGCAGTTATTCCGTGCTAGGATGACAGAGGGTACATCCGTTCAGGATCATGTCCTGAAGGTAATTGACTTAATCACCAGATTGGGTTAATTAGGGTTTATTATGGATGGGGAGCTGAATCAGGATTTAATCCTGCAATCACTCCCGGAGTCATTTTCTCAGTTTGTCTTGAATTATCACATGAACAAACTGAACACTTCCTTGCCTGAGATGTTAAATATGTTAAAAACAGCAGAGAGCCACGTTAAGAAAGAAAAGGCTCCACTTCTTGTTGATAAGACCAATAAGAAGAAATCAGGCAAAAAGGGTTTTAGTAGGAGGCTAAACCCTAAGGGTGGCATCAATAAGAACAAGAAAGGAAAGAAGGCCTCAAAATAGTCAACCTGTTTCTTTTGCGGCAAAGCGGGACATTGGAAAAAGAATTGCAAGACTTACCTTGCAACTGTGAAGCCTGGTGCGGCAGATGCACCAAAAGGTATGTATGAGATACATACTATATTGACATTAAATTCGTCTATATCAAATACTTGGATATTGGATACCGCTTGCGGCTACCATATATGCAATCTTTGCAGGACCTCCACAAGCTTAAAGTATTGAAGGAAGGCGACTTCAATCTCTACGGTGCTGGTGGTGATATCATCCAAGCAGAAGCTGTAGGGACCTATATTCTGAAGTTGCCTTCAGGAAAGATCTTGGAGTTAGAAAATTGTTACTATATGCCAAAGATTATTAGGAACATTATATCTATTCCTTTGTTATTAAAACAAGGATATGTAATGGATGTAACGAGCACTGGTTGCTCGATAATGTTATCTAATAAAATTATTTGTTCTGGCATATTTAGCAATGGGCTCTTAACTCTTTCTTCCAATGATAGTGTTTTTCATGTCAATATTAAAAGGAAAAGAAAAGACTTTAATGATACTTTACTTTGGCATCATCGACTTGGTCATGTTAATGAGTCTAGGATAAGCAAGTTATACAAGGAAAAATTCCTTGATCCTTATGAATATGAATCATTAGGAACTTGCGAATCATGTCTCATGGGTAAGATGACCAAGACTCCATTCACTGGACATGGAGAAAGGTCAACTGAGTTATTATGATTTATACATACTGATGTATGTGGTCCAATGACAACTCAGGCCAGAGGAGGATACTCATATTTTATCACTTTTACAGATGATTTATCTAGGTTCGGATATGTGTATCTTATGAAACATAAATCTGAAGCCTTTGATAAATTTAAGGAGTATCAAAGTATGGTCGAAAAACAAACCGGGAAAAGTATTAAAGTTCTTCGTTCTGATCGAGGAGGTGAATACTTATCCACAGAGTTTTTAGACTATCTTAAAGTTAATGGAATTCATTCTGAATGGACCCCTCCTTATACACCATAGCTAAATGGTATAGCTGAAAGGAGGAATCGTACCTTATTAGATATGGTACGATCCATGATGTGCTTCACAAATTTACCCATTTCCTTCTGGGATCATGCCCTAGAAACTGCTGTTTACATTCTGAACAAGGTACCTTCTAAATCCGTTGTTAGTACTCCATATGAAATTTGGAGTAGAAAGAAACCATATCTTAAATATTTCAAGGTATGGGGATGTCCAGCTTATGTTAAAAGAAATTTTGGACATAAGTTGGAACCTAGAGCGGATAAATGTCTATTTGTAGGATATCCTAGAGAAGGTAGAGGATATCTATTCTACCATCCTATTGAACAAAAGATTCTTGTCAGCAAGCATGCCACTTTTCTAGAAAAGGAGTTCATTTTAGAAAAGGGAAATGGTAGAACTATTGAACTTGGAGAAGTACAAGAAACACGGATAGATAATTCTCAACCATTAGAATATATAGTTAGGACAGAACCAGAACACAAAACTCCTCCCCGTAGGTCTGATAGAGTGCCACGGGCACCTGAGAGGTATGGGTTTATTATTGAAAATAATGAAGCCCAAGTCATTCAAAATGATGAACCTCTGACCTATACGGAAGCTATCTTGAGTACTGATTCAGATAGATGGCAAGAAGCCATGGAACCCGAAATAGACTCTATGTATGTAAACCAAGTATGGTATTTGGTTGATGCACCAGAGGGTATTAATCCTATTGGGTGCAAATGGGTCTATAAGAAAAAGATAGGGGCTGATGGCCAAGTTGAAACCTATAAAGCCAGATTAGTGGCTAAAGGTTTTAAACAAAAACAGGGAATTGATTATGATGAAACATTCTCACCTGTTGCCATGCTCAAATCAATACGGATTTTACTTGCTATAGCAGCATATCATGATTATGAGATCTGGCAGATGGATGTGAAGACTGCATTCCTCAATGGCTTCCTTGAGGAAGAAGTCTACATGTCACAGCCAGAAGGTTTTATTTCAAAAAATAAACCTAATCAAGTATGCAAGCTAAAGAAATCCATTTATGGATTAAAGCAAGCTTCAAGGAGTTGGAACATCCGCTTTGATGAAACTATTAAAAGGTTTGGTTTTATCAAAAATATGGATGAACCCTGTGTTTATAAGAAGACTAGTGGGAGTGCCATAATCTTCTTGGTTCTGTATGTAGATGACATACTCCTCATTGGGAATGATATCCCAATGTTGCAATCAGTCAAGGTTTGGCTATCAAACCAGTTTTCCATGAAAGATTTGGGAGAAGCATCCTATATATTAGGTATTAAGATCTATAGAGATAGATCTAAGAGGTTGCTAGGTTTATCCCAATCTAGGTACATTGACTTAGTGCTGAAAAGATTCAGAATGGATGGAAGTGAAAGAGGTTATCTTCATATGAGTCAAGGCATACATCTTTCTAAAAGGATGTCTCTTAAGACACCTAAAGAAAGAAATAGAATGAATTCTATACCCTATGCTTCGCCAATAGGGTCCATAATGTATGCCATGTTATGTACTAGGCCTGATGTGGCATATGCTTTAGGCATTGTCAGTAGGTTTCAGGCTGATCCAAGAGAGGATCATTGAAAAGCAGTTAAAAATATTCTTAAGTACCTAAGAAGGATTAAGGATATTTTTCTGGTTTATGGTGGTTCTGATCTTAAACTAGAAGCTTATTCTGATTCTAGTTTTCAATCAGACCCTGATGATAGCAAATCCATTTTGGGATATGTTTTTACCCTAAATGGTGGAGCAGTGAGTTGGAAGAGTACCAAGTAGCAAACTGTAGCTGACTCAACCACAGTGGCAGAATACATAGCTGTTAGTGAAGCCGCTAAGGAAGCAGTCTGGATGAAGAAGTTCAACACAGAGTTGGGTGTTTTTCCTGAAATTGAAAACCCAGTGCTACTCTACTGTGACAACACTGGGGCTGTTGCTCAAGCTAAGGAACCAAGAGTTCATCATAAGTCCAAGCACTTTCTGAGACACTTCCATCTCGTCCGAGAAATAGTAGAGAGACAAGATGTCTACATAAATAGAGTTGATACAAAGAACAATGTAGCAGACCCGTTCACTAAGGCTCTACCACAGCGAGATTTTGATCGCCACCTCAAGTGTATGGGATTAAGATTTAAAGGTGATTGGCTTTAGTGCAAGTGGGAGATTGAAAGGGATATGCCCTACAAGCCAATCTATGTTGTATCTCCCAAGCCATTGTAATTTAAAATTTTCTAAATAAAGGCATTATTTTTCATCATATGCTGTGTTTATATTATATGATGAACCCCATAGATTAGGGCTATGATTTTAGGATTATGATGAGATCATACCATTGAGACCTAAAATCTTAAAACCTTAATCTAGAGTATTCCTAGTCAAAGGAATCCTGAGTAGGGGATCAGGGTTTTCCGGTAAGACTAGCACATCCCATGTATACTGTAAAGGGTGACTGCTCTCACAGTCACTTGTGTATGACACTAATACTGGGATGTGGGTGCTCATTGGAGAATGAGTTCACTGATATGATCCAACTTGAGAACATCTAATGGAGTCTTAGCTACATGTCAATAGAAAGTTCTCATAGTGGGAGTGGTACAAGTAATCTTTTGACCTGAGACTGCCATAAGTACCTTATGTACATGAACCCATTCTTTGGTTCAATCCTAATCATGACACTGAGTCATGCACAGGATTGATACTGGGAATGGTGAATTGGATATGAAGGTAATGAGTAGGTCAACAAGGAATCGATCACTCTTAGTAAGAGAAGAATGCATCTAGCTAGTTAACAATCGGATGATGATTCAGGGAATCTTTGATCAAAGTAAAGATATTAGAGATGGTTTCTAATATCAAGATAATTGAATCATCGATATAAGATTGAGCTAGAAATAAATGTAATATTGGATTTGACATATATCCATATCCATAGTTATATTTTGGGTGTGGGCTGATCGAAAGATTTAATTGTACGGTAACTCTCTACTGAAGGGTAATTTTGGTATTTCACCAGAATTTCCATATCTTCCGGGTAGACATGACACGTTGCTAGACGTCAATCTTGTCTTGTGGGTTGATCAAATTCAAAGATCATTTATTAGGAAGAGTCCTAATTGATCAAATCGGGTAAGCCCGGTTTGACCTAAATCGATTAGAAAGAGTTCTTATCAAATTAGGTCAACTTGTATTCGAACCCACTGCTGGCTAGATGTGGAACCCAATGGGTCACACACTTAAGAGGATTGATCAAGAGTTTAATTTGGAATTAAATCATCTTTGCAGGATAACACTCTAGCAGGTTTTGCAAACCCTAGCTTCTATTCGAATCGGATTCGAATTAGGGTTCCGGATTGGTTCAAATTGGGTTCTAATTGGACCTAATTAGACCCTAATTGTGAAAATAGGATTATGGCTAACCCTATTGGCTAGCCATGTAACTTGGCTAGCCTCCCCACCCACCCCCCTTGCAAATTCATGCCAAATGCCAAGAGTCCATGCGCATATGGACTCTTGGCGCGCCATTTGGATGAGTCCATGGCGCATGGACTCTTGGCGCGCCCCACTTAAATCTTCGATGTTTTTAATTGGGGCGGCCCCCTTTCTTAGTGATTAACGTACCATCTGTCCCCCCTTGGATGGGAATCCAATGGCTGATGGGATTTTAAGAAAGAAGGAATGCGCTAACTCTTCCCGGGCGTGCGAAATAACATCTCTTCGGAGATGAAAAGTCGCGACTTCCTTCCTTTTAAAACACCATGGTTTTTCCTCTAAGAAAAGCCGTGGGATTTAATCTGGAAGGCCGTGAGATGGGAGGATAGGGCATGAGAAATAGGGAAGGGGCGTGAGACAAAGTGGAATGGGGTTTACGGAGAGTTGTGTTCTTTTGAGAAGACATCTCTCTGTAATCTATTTAAACCACAAAGGTCTCGGGTGTTTTGTCTAATGAACAACAGAGTCTTTTATTTTTCTTTTCTTTCCAGGAAACTGATTCCTCCTTAGCTTGTTTAGGACACAGAGAGTTTCCCTCTTACAGAGTTCTCTTCTCTGTTGAAACTCAAGTCCAAAACAAGAGATAGGAAGAATCTCTTGATCGATAAAAGAAAAGAACTCTTACTCTGTTTCTATTTCCTTTTACTTTAAGACATTAGTGTCTTAAATCCTCCTCCTTCAAGACAAGAGTTTTATTCTTAGGACAAGGTCTTATGAAAGGGAGAGGAAGAAGAAAGAAAGGAAGTAAAGAGCCCCTACCCTGCAGTTTTAAAGCTATAGTCCTCTTGAGTTCTAGGATAAGAATTCAAGTGAAGGAATTTTGAAGAAGCTTGCATCTTGATCAATCATCTTGTGGATCACCATTGAAGGGTGGACATTTGGACGCCTGGTGAAATCAAAAGAAGCATTCAACACCAAGTTCTGATTCTACATCAAAATTGGACTTAGTGTTAAAAGGTTGGTGCCCTAATTCTAACAATGTTAGTTTGTATGTTTTATTTCTGAATAAGGAGATCTTGGCTAAGGGATTATGGTGCAAATTTCATCATTTTTGAAATTACACTTCCGCTGCGGTGCACCGGATTCCCAACACTTCGGTGGCCTCCTTCTTGGGGGCCTCCATTAGTGTCACCGCCCCGGCAACTTTCTCCTCAGCCATTGATGCTCGAGCCATCACTGCGTCTAGGTGGGATTGGATGGTTTGAAACCGCCCCTCCAATTGAGCCACCTCTACAGCGGACTCCTCCACTCGGCAAATGGATCAATCTTTCTCTATGATCAGGGACACCTTGAAGTCCCTAGCCTGCTTTTTTGCCCTAAGCACCTCCGTTTGGAGGGCCTTGTTCTTTTCTTTCACTGACCGAGCCCTCTTGGTCTTGATGGGGGACAGGGGTAGGAAAATTGGTGAGCCTAGAAGTCACCTAAATTATGGTACTATTTTTTTTTTGATATTTTTTTCTCTTTTTTGATATCTTTTCTCTAGGGGTGGCAAAGGAATAGTGGGAATGTAGGATACGGATCTGGATCTCATGGACTTTGGGACTCATCCTAATGAAGAGACCTCTCACCTCTAGGGCATTATACCCTCCTCATACTTGGAGGCACTAGGATGGATCTCAAAGGTCACGAGGGGATAAAGAAGATGGAATGGGAAGGGAAATAACTAGGGCATCATGCCCATGCCCGAAGGCGAAGACAAGAAGAATCACTCTTCTAAAAAACTCAAATTTTTTTCTCCAAAAACTTTCTTTTTACAAAGAACTGAGGGTGGTATTTATAGATATTTCCAACCCTCATTTGAATTTGAATACAAGATAAAAAGATAGGGATGACTTAAATTCAAATACAAGATAGGATAAGATAAGCCTATCCATATCTCAATCCTAACCAACCAAATCCTAATTCAAATTTCAAACAAAAGATAAATCCTAAATAAATATTCTTCTAATTTAAATTTATTTGCTACTCTAGAATTCGTGCTGCTCCGGGATTCGTGCAGGTCGATGTCCCCATCATTCTCCTGAGGTGGGGAAAACTCAACTCTGTCAAGTCAGGATCAGGGAGATGTTGGTGAAACCAAATCCAATCAATCACTGAGATCTGTTCGACTCCGAGAACCGTGCAGCACTGAAAATCGTGCAACTCTGAAAACTATCCCAAATTATATATATATATATATTTTGCCATACTTTTTGCTTTTTTTTTCCTCATATTTTCTTTTTTTTTTTCTCTGATTTTCCTTTCTTTCCCCTTTTTGTTTATTTCCTGCATTTATTCCAAAGTCCACAAAGGATAAACCGTCCATGCTTTAAAAGACATGCAGAATACTCTGCACTTGAAATCGGCTATGAATGCAGGTTTTGCATTCATGTTCGTGCCAATGCCACTCCTTCCCTATGGACGATGCTGCAGAGCAGAGGAGGGATTTCGGAAGGGGGGTTCACTGGCTACAGCACCGGGATGCCGACGATGACACGAGGAGAGAGCGACCGGCGGGCGCGACACAGGGGGACGGAGAGGGAAGGGGGGAGAGGAAGAGAGGTACTGAGGGAGAAGAGAGGAGTTGTGGTGCTTCGTTGGTGGCCGTGAGGTAGCGAGCGGTGGCTGAGGGCCAGGTCGGGGGGAATGTTGCTGTAGGGCTCTCCGGTGATTGTGGAGATGGCAAAGGGGCATCGCCGTTTGAGTTGGCTGGCCGGGAATGGGGGGCGGCGACGATCGGAGTGAGTGAGAGACGGTGAAGGCACGGTGGCCGTCTTGGCATCGTGGATGTCGTCGTGGTTGCCCTTGAGGACATGGTGGAGGCGGGCCTTGATGCGGCGGATCCGGTGGGCTCATCGATCGGGGAGCCGGAATCATCATCCCGGATGAAGATGAGGGCAGCGATCCGGCCATTGTGGGTCCGGACCTTGGCCTCGACAATGGCGCAGCAGAGGTCGGCGAGGACGGTGAAGACCTCAGAGAGGAGGCCCGAGCGGTCGGTGTCGGTGAGCTCGGGGGCAGTGAGGCCGTCTAGGGTGGCAGCGGCGGAGCGAGGAAGTGGAGGATGAGGGGCTGTCCTTCTTATTGAAGTTGATGGTGAAGCCCTGCTTCTCATCCAGGATGGGCTGCCAGGAGAAGGTCCGGCCCTGGCGCCGGGTGGCGACGTGCTCCTAGGTGGCGGTGGCACCGTGGAAAGTGTCGATGAAGCGGTCATTGTTGGAGAGACCGAAGGTGAAGGCAGAGGAGTTGATGGCATGGGTGAGGCTGAGGCGGTGGGGCAGTAGGGAGGCGACGGTGGCAGTGGGCAGTGGATCACAAGAGAGGGAAGACACTGGTTGGGAGATTTTTTTTTTTTTTTTTTTTTTTTTTTTTTTTTTTTTTTTTTTTTTGGATCTGTGAGGTGCAGGGACGAATGATAAAGGAATTCTGGGATGATATGCATGTACCCTAATTTTCTGGGCTTTGATACCAAAATTGATGGGGGACAGGGGTATGATCGTTGGTGAGCCTAGAAGTCACCTAAATTAGGGTACTATTTTTTTTGATATTTTTTTCTCTTTTTTGATATTTTTTTCTCTAGGGGTGGCGAAGGAATAGGGTGGTGAAGGAATAGTGGGGATATAGGATAGGGATCTGGATCTCATGGACTTTGGGACTCACTCTAACGAAGAGACCTCTCACCTCTAGGGCATTACACCCACCTCGATACTTGGAGGTGCTAGGATGGATCTCAAAGGTCACGAGGGGATAAAGAAGATGGAATGGGAAGGGGAATAACTAGGGCATCATGCCCATGCCCGAAGGCGAAGGCAATAAGGATCACTCTTTTAAAAAACTCAATTTTTTTTCTCCAAAAACTTTCTTTTTATAAAAGACTGAGGGTGGTATTTATAGACATTTCCAACCCTCATTTGAATTTGAATACAAGATAAAAAGATAGGGATGACTTAAATTCAAATACAATATAGGATAAGATAAGCCTATCCATATCTCAATCATAACCAACCAAATTCAAATTCAAATTTCAAACAAAAGATAAATCCTAAATATATATTCTTTAAATTTAAATTTATTTGCTGCTTTGGAATTCATGCTGCTCCGGGATTCGTGCAGGTCGATGTCCCCATTACGTCTGCACCTTGGCCTCAACCCCCAGGGATTGGATCTGCCGCTCTTGTTGGACCTCCCTCTTCACCCACTGAGCACAATAATCCCAGATCAAGAGTATGTATGTCCCGACCTGCATCAACAAGGGTGTCAGCCTTGGTATTTCAATTGAGGCAATGATGAGCAAAAGGACCTACCATGAAGAGGTAGGGAAGGACACCGAGAATAGCCTCCACTAGCTGCCTGCCTCCCCTCTCACGGCGGTCGCAGGACTGGATGGTGAAGTCCATCAACCACTCGGCTAGCTCATGATCCTGGATAACTGATGCATTTGGCATCACCATCGATGCCCATTGGGCCCTTGAGCTTGACAGTGCTATAGCTGCCATGGTGCTCGGGGGAAATGTTGTCGGCGGCACCTTGATCGTCGGAGGGGAGCTCGCCACCATAATCGACGATGCTGGTGGTGTTGTCGGTGGTCATGCCCTCCTTGTTTCCCTCTCTTCTTCCACCTCGATGTCATCAAGAATGTGGACCACGACGGGAGCAGCAGGCCGGGTCCGCGCAGTCGCACCAAAATCCTAAGCCTGGGGTTGGGCCTGCTATCGAGGAGACTCGAAGGTCGATCTGATCGCTCTCCCCTCTAGCCCAGAAGCCATGATGGGCCTGGGCCCCTTGCTAGGCTCTGCCCTGGCCCTCTGAGGTGGGGTCTCCCTGGGCCCGGATGATGCGGTCCTCTTTTGGGTGGACTCCAAGAGCTGGTCCATGAAGAACTTCATGCCTGTAGGAAAGAGGGAATGTGGGTCAGCCACAGATCTAGAAGGGCTCATGAAAGAAGAAGAAGTGCAACTCAAGAAGCTCACCTAACTCTCGGATAGGGCTGACCCCGGCATCGAATAGGTTCCGCTCTGATAACAGAACGTCAAGGGAAGGGATCTCATCGAAGATGAGCTGGTTGTACACTTCCCTATCGGAGGCCTCCACCTGGGAGTTATGGTTGGGGTCCGATCCGGATCCCTCCAGACCCAATTTACTCCTTCGATCAAAGAGAAGTATCTACTCTTTCATCCTTTGATGGAAGAGGGGAGGACGAATTTTATGCCCTTCGGGAAGGGAGAAAGAAACCACCATCCTTCATCGGTTGGATGGTGTTCCAGGATGAAAAAAGCCCTGAACAAAGAGAAACGGGTGACAATCCTGTGAAAGTGACAAAAGACTATGAAGCTGACAATAACCCTAACAACGTTCGAAGCTAATTGGGCAGGGATGAACCGATAGTTATTGAGGAATGAAAGGAAGAAAGGGTGTAGGGGTAGATGAAGCCCCCCAAGGAGGAACTCTTCATAGAGAGCGATTCGACCCAGGCCACTGGAAATGACCTGTTCCCCTATCCCCAGGACTAAGAGTCGAATGGAGGTTGGAATCCCGTAAGTATCCCAAATCAAGGAAAGGTCCTCCCTGGTTGTTGCCGAGGTGGCTTACCCAAGAGGGGGGGTGAATTGGGTATTTAAAATTTTTGCAAGCATGTGCTCCTTTTAAGTTCTTAGTGTGGTATGTGCTATGAATTAAATTAATTACGGTAGAAGCAAGTAAGAACAGGAAATATAATCACAAACACAACAAATTTTATAGTGGTTCAGAGCAACCTCGCTTTTACGTCCACTATCCAAGATACCACTTGGGATTTCCACTATATTTACCCTTAGAATATAGCCAGATTGTTTTCATGGGCTCACAATCCAAAATCCAAACTTGGTTTTATCTTGGACATACTAAAAACCCAATACAATGTTAGTTTTAAATGGGATCACTAACAACCCACTACACTTGGTTTTCAAGGCTCACCAATAACCTTTACAAGTCCAAGCTTTAGCCCTTGCTATACTTGGAACAACTCAAATGAAGAGTTAAAAAAACAAAGCAATAATATAACAAACCGAAGTTGTTGGATGGTTGCAGTTGTAGCACTTAAGAAGCCCTTTTGATTGCACTTTGAATGCTCTTCAAGGCTTCTTAACTTCCTTAATTAATGTCTCAAGATTCTGATAAGAGCTGGTGAAGTCTTGAGTGCTTGCTTTGAATGCTCTCTAGTGAGTTCTTTTGAATGTTCAATTAAAGCTCTTTTATTTCTCATTCACTTCTTTTTTTTTAAAGTGATTCAAATCACTTATAAATACTCCCTCCAACTGATTTCAAGTGGTTATAGCCATTGTAGACCATTAGGATTTGAAATATAGCCATTGGAGACCATTTTGGATTCAAAAAGTAAGTTATGGAACTAGCCATTACTAACCTGAAACTGGGACTTGAGTTAGCTCGGATACTTCGAGTCAGCTCAGATTCTCAGTTAGGTCAAAATGACACTCTAGTCGAGTTTGCTCTTCTCCTTCGAGTCAACTCGCCTAGTTGGTTCTTTGGAACTGAGATTTTCAGCACTCTGGAAGAGTCAGCTCTTCAGTACTAGAGTCGGCTCAGTTGTCAGTCTGAGGAAACTTCACTCTAGATGAGTCAACTCGGATACTCTCGGTTGACTCGAATTCTTAGAACTTTAGAATTGAACTCTGCCCAAGTTGGCTCTTCTGACTCGAGTCAGCTCGGATGTCTGCGTGCCAGAATACTGCTTGTCATGCCAAACTTCAAGTCGGCTCTTTTGTAATGAGTCAACTCTAGTGACTTGTCTCCAAAAACTTTCCTAACTTCTCAGAATTCTTGCAAAGGCATTCAATTAAGTCCATAAGCTCTCCAATTCCATCAAACTTAATTCTAATAGATTTATATTTGTAAAATACATGAAAATAGCCCATTTTCATAAAAATGTACTTGATTTTTCTTTGGGCTAAACATTACAAAATTAAATTTTACAAAATGAACTTGTCATACACCAAGGTTGTAGGAAGAATAGTCTTTCATTTAAAACATCTTACAAAAACTTAAAAAACACTTGGAAAGAGTTAGTAATCAAATGCATACTCCAATGTTTGGTTATTATCAAAATCATTCCAGGGATCAATAATGATGCGGGACAAAGGGGGGGCTAGCTAGGAGGATCGTTGGAGAGCTGCGAAGTCTCTTGTGATTAGGGTCAAAAACGTGGAAAAAAAGATGTGGGGGCAAGAAACATGGATACTCTATGGACTTGGGACTTACCATCACGGAGAGACGTCGCACCTCTAGGGCATCTCACCCACCCCACTACATGCAGTCTAGGGCATCCCACCCATCTCACTACATGCAGAGCCTAGGGCATCCCACCCAAATCGCTACCTAAGGCCGTGAAGGAAAAGCTCCAAGATCATGAAGGGGACTCAGCAAGGGAAAAGATAACTAGGGCCTCACACCCCTCGACGCTCGAAAGTGAAGGAAGTGGGGTCTCACACCCCTCGACACCCGCAGGTGAAGGAAAGACGGGCCTCATGCCTACTCCTAATGGAGCCAGAACCAAGAGCACTCGTTTCAAAAATTCATATTCATCATCATCATTTTTCAATACAAGAGATGGATCCTTATATAGGGACTAATTACTTAGGAAGCAAGTAAAAAAAATATATGCACCACAATCCTTCCTGATTTGCTGAATGACAACATGGAAGGTTTTATACAATTTCCAAAAAAAACTCAACAGAAATAAGGAAAGAAGAGGGGGACCAAGGGGGGGACCATGTGGGATGCCAAACACCTGCTCTCTTGGGCTCGGGGTGGACCACAACATTCCTTAGCTGCTTGGCATGAATCAAGGGATTCATGTTTATCCACTTGACCTTTCTTTCTCACTTGATGGCGTGTGGAGTTGATGTGCCTAGAGGGTGGAAGGGGTGTGCTGGGACTCTATGTGGCTACTGAGGTGGCTGGGATTTCGGATCCCCATCAAATAATCTCCCTCTTTTTGATGATGACAAAATATTAGGCATGGAAAAACTTTATATTTAAACATAAAAAAAAACTTGTGTATGACTTTCAAATTGAGATATATGCATGTGTATCAGCAAGTATCATGAATGTATTGAAAGTATCAGGGCTTATCAATAGAGTATCAAACCTTTTGAATTAGATTAAATGTGTATCAGAGTTAATATGTATCAAAAGCTGCTTTTGCCTATCATGCATTAAAGTCAAAAATGTATCAGAGCTTAAAAAGTATCAAGACAAAATGTATTAGAGCTTAAGCAAAAAGTTATCAAGATAAAATATATCAATGCACAAAATGTATCAGAGCTTGATTATCAAAGAATATCAGAGTTGTTTCAAAAAGAAAATATCAGATTTACTATATCAAGATTGTATTAGAGCTATTATTATAGCTATTAGAAATTGGAGATAAATTAGAGCCAGTTATGATTAGAGCAAAATTAACTTGATTAGAGCAAATTTTTGCAAAAAATGAATAATAGGGATGACTCCCCGTGTTTCACTCAATCCAAGCATAATTTCAATATATTTGCCAAAATATTTTGCCAGTTTTCCATGCACACACAATTACTCCCCCTTTTTGTCATTAATCAAAAAGGGTTCAAAAGCAAATTACATTCCCTTTTTAAATAGAAAAAGAGAATCAATAATATTGTTTGAGATAATTTTACTTTCTCATAGAATTCTTCAAGTTAAAATTATTCATTAAAATTCAAGTGAAGTGTTATTTTATCAGGTTAATTGGTGAGATCATTTAAAGAAGCAATAAGATATAACAATAAGAGAGCTCATCATCAAATAACACAATGATTTGCAAAAGAAAGCATTTCATTACTTTGAACGAAAGTATAATAGATCATAAAGTAATACATCCAAAAGATACATAAAAAAGAAACAACACAAAGATACAAACTAGTCTTCTTCCTCACTAGAGGAAGAGCCAATTTCTAAAACAACAGAGGAGGTCTTGATGCAGCACGAAAGCTCTGATACCAAAATTGATGCAGAACAAAGAACAAAGAAGCGTATGCGGAAGTAAATTTAGGATTAATTTTTTTTTTTATATATTTTAGAAATTGGCTTTGACTCAAAGTAAAGCTAAACTAAGTTGAAGGAAACTAGGTAAGGATTGAAAGTACAATTTAGAAGAAACTAAATTATCAGAGTAGTTCAGAAGTAACGGATTGCTGGGGGTTGAGAAACTCCCAGACCTAGGGTTTCGCTCTGAACTTTCAACAGAACAGAAATAGAGAGGAGAGATGGTTTACCAACAAGACAGTGATCTTCTCAGAATTTAGGTGGAAGAACTCTCTCGAGCAGACTGTTGGATCCTCGGATTCGGCTATCTTCGCAATGGATCCTCCAATACTGGTCTTGTGGTTTGGTCGGCTTCTCCTGGACTCAAGATCTGGGAAGAAGAAAAACAAGTGAGGGATTCAAAGACTCAGGGAAGGATTTACCAGTTCGAAGAACTTGAAGGTTGATGTCGCTGAGATCCGGATTCTCTTGAAGGCTGATTCGACTCCCTCTGGAAAGAACTTTGGATCTGAAGTATCCGGACTGTAGCTGGATGCTGGTGATCGGCCTGGACTTGGAGAGAGAGGTCATGGGAGGTGGAATATGCTAGGGTTTGGTGGAAAGAGAAGGGTGATGGCGGCTAGGGTTTGGGAGTGGAGTGGCTAACCTAGGGTTTGGGTTTTGGAGATCTCACACCTCCTCAAGGTTCCTAGGGAACCCGGATTTACTCCCTCTGTTGGGAATTGTATCCCAAAGCCAATCATCTAGGTTGTAGATGGTTGAGCTAATTGTTATGTAATTTTTATAATGAATAAAAGTTATTCTGGCTTCTCATCACTTTACATCTTCCTATAATGAATTCTTTAGTGATGATATCCTTAGGACTACTATT
Source organism: Areca catechu (assembly GCA_021397845.1). NCBI lineage: Eukaryota > Viridiplantae > Streptophyta > Magnoliopsida > Arecales > Arecaceae > Areca > Areca catechu. Next base: position 10,416,201 of record CM038048.1, read on the forward strand.
ACATCGATATAGAGAGGATATATCGAGTGGTCCTTAAACAGGGTTCTCAGCCAAATGATATGTTGTACCTGGATAGCAACATATCAAGCATAGGCTGTTGTGGTTCACATTGTTTGGTTGTCCTCTTGACCAAAGGAGTGTGGTGTCACTGATGTGATCTGCAAGTGGGATATTTGATATCTCATTAGACGTGACTCCGCGTAGCACCTTATCTACCTAAGGATCGCTCGCGAATGGATATGGGCATAAGTGTCCCTCTGACCTGAGGTCACTTTGGTAGCTTGCAAGCAACTCCCTGTGCTTTGGTGCCGGACTACCCAGATTTTTAATCCGGTGATGGAAGGTTTCTGGGTACAGGCAAGTACTTGTGGAGCAGTAGTGGACCAAGATGGAATTGACCTGTCCAAATGGTTTGGATTGAATGTCTCGCAGTGTCTCAATTTAGCAAATCCTCGGTCGGGGTGGTCCCAGTGAAAAGTCACTGGACTTGCAAGATTGAGACACGTAGTGGATTGACATAGCTGGGGTTGGCAGTTCAACCCTAGGTCATCCTGAGCATTGAAGGTCAAAGGGATGAATTATGCGCTAACCATATGCCAGAGGTTCGATGGATTGCTCTCGCATCTTCGACCTATCCGGACGCCGAGACCCATTGCTAGGTGGTATCTTATGTTGGTACTGGAAGTGTTCCAGTACTACCGTTTAGTTTCGAACCTATGAGGTCACACGCCACAGAGGATCTCTATCTGATCAGGAACCGATTCGATTGGGAATCGTTTCGGTGTTTTGTCACGATTTTTGGTTGAGTTTTCTTCTGATTGACCCGGTCTTGGGTTGATCAGGTCTTCTCTGGATCGACCAGGAATATGTTCCTGGCTGACTAGGATTGAACCCATGTTCATCAAATGGTTTGATGAATGTTTCTAAGTCCAATTGATTTTTGTTTTAGTCGGTTGCAAATCGATTTCAACTCAAATCAGTGAGGTTGGACTGTAGAAAGATAGGGTTCGTTCTTAGCTTCGTTTTGAGTCCAGTTTCGTTCGATTTGGACTTCGTTTGACTGGGTTTTGGCCTGAACCAAATTGACCCTGCTTTGGACCTTGGACCGAAGGGCTTTTTGGTCATTTGCCGGTTCACCTATTGAACCGTCGTCTTCATCCTTACGCCTGAGACGTTTCAGTTTTTGAAACCGAAACAGGGCGTCTCCTTCCTTGATTTATTTCAATTAAATCCCACTACCCCTTCGCACAATACTCAAGACCCTTGCTCTCCTCTACGGTTGGCATCCAGAGAAATTTTTTATACCCGCTTCTTGCTCTCTTTCGGTGTGTTTTTTGAGAGCTTCCTCCATTTTTCCAAAAATCGTGAAAGCTTGGGATCCGGCGGCTAGCGACGCCGGAGCTCCGATCAGAAGTTCCCACGGCGTGTATCCCCTCTAGAGGGATTTCGCCTGAGATCCTGGGAGCAGTTCTTCGCTCCAGTGCAGAGAAATCCAAGTTTGAACCTTTTTTTCCCTGTTGCAACCGTGGCCGTGAAGCCTTTTTGAGCCCTGATTTGAGGTGGCAAATGCCAGAGTTTTGGCGATTGGTCTTCAGTTCCTTGTAGCCGGTCAAGAGCACATTCCAGCGGACCTTGAAGCTCGGAGTTTGGAGGCCTGTGCGCTCTGCAATCGGCGTCTGAACCTTGCTCCACGGTAAGGAATTTCTGAACCGAGGTTGAAGAAGGGTGGAACAGCGGGAATAGCTATTCCACCCCATTCCTCCCTTATTCCAGCCTGAAATAAGTTCTTTATTAATTTTTATATGCATTTATACATGTCTAAAAATTAAAAAAATATATATATGCCATGCATTTTAATGTTCTCTATGCAAATATATTTTTTGATCCTGGTTTTGGGACAGGTTTTTCCGTAATTAATTAAAATTGTTTTAAAATATCTACCTATTCCTATTCTATGCTTAGTGTAGACAAAAAAAAAAAAATGATCCTTCAAATGATATCAGAGCCAGGTTCAATTTAAAATTATATTTGCATGTTTTTAGTTAATTAAAATTGTTTAATTAACTAATTTGGTAATTAGTTGAATTATTTAATTTTTAATTAAAATTGTTTTAATTAAGAATTAATGATGGCATGTATTATTTTTATTTTTTGATATGTTAAGTGTAAATATGAATTAATTGTAAAAGGAGTTTTACAAGATTTAATTAAAATTGTTTTAATTAAATAATTGGCTTGATTTCTTATAATTATGAATTATTTGAAATAATTAAATGATAAATGCAAATTAGGGTTTATAAAACCTTAAGTCATTTGATAAGCCAATTGGGTTAAATGGTTGGGCTAGGATTAGATCCTAATTGGGTTAGACCTAGGTTTAGTTGAATGAACTCTAAAAATAATTTTAATCAAAAGTTGATTAAGGATTATCTTTTCCTAGTTTCTAATTAGTTAGAAGCTTGTGTCCATTCATCTAAATGGATCTAATCTGGCTCAGTGGCTAACCTAACTCAATTTTTCTAATCTAATTGATGACGGTAAACCAATTTGGTGTCTAAGGTAAGCAGCCTTATGGTCCTTGGCTTTGAGGGTACCCTTTCCTGGCCAGTTCTTGTAATTGGTGTCTAAGGAAAGTGGTTAATGCCGTAACTCATGCCTCGACCGCACTTACCTGGCCAAATTGGCTAACCTGATTTGATTTAGAAAGGATTATTGAGTTAGATCAACCCATGCCATTTAAGGTTATCAGTCTGACTGATTTAGGTGCCCATGAACCTAACCATAAACCCTTCTAAGATTTAGTGGGAGTTTATGGATCAAGGTTCATGATATATTTTTTTTTTATATGTCACAAATTTTAAAATCTTCTAAATTATTAGGTCCTTAAAAAGACCTAGTTAAGGAGTTAACAAAGTCTTTGCCTCCCATTAAATGGGTTTGTAATGTGTCCATTAGTTGGGTATGCATCGGCAGTTCCATAGAACGGGTGTATATCATGCTATTGGGATTACTCTCCCTAATATGAAGGTTCAGTGTGACCTTCTCAACAGTGATCAGGTGAGCCGTACCCTAGACGGGCTTGGTCATTTGTTGGTTGGAAACACTGAATTCGGCATGTTAATGGTTGGACCTAACCGAGAGCCTGTAATAGGAGACCCCTAGGTCGATTACAGTGCATCTTGGGGCAAAATAGATTACTAGAAATTGCTAAGGGCGGCAATTGGTTATAAGAACCTACCTTTAGACACGTATGGGTGAGTCGTACCCTAGACGGGCTTGTACGTGGTCTATTGGATTCTAGTACCCACTTTGAATTATGACTTCACGGAATTGGAGGTAGAGGCTCCTATTCTGAAAAGTTAGTGGGAGAACCTTTTTGACTAAAGTCCAAGTCTTTAGGGTTTTGAAAATTACATAAACTAATTTTGGTCATATTTTTCTTTCAGATGTCCACCAATCTGTCGCTCCGTCCATTGTTGGACAATGAAAAATTGATTGGACCCAACTTCGATAGCTGGTATCAAAGATTGAGGATAGTCCTTGAGCATGAACGGATCTTGTACGTTCTGACGGATCAGGCACCTGTTGTTCCCGCTGCCAATACTCGGGGACCGGTTAGAGACACTTACCAGGAGTGGATCTCTGATCGGACCACTGTCCGATGTATTATGCTGGCTGCGATGAACGATGAGTTCAGTCGCAAGTTTGAGGAGGCCCAGCCTGAGGATATCCTTCAAAGGTTGAAGGAGTCTTTTGGCACTCCTGATGACGCTGAGAGATACCGTATCTCCAGCGCCATCTATAACATGCGTATGCGTGAAGGTGCTTCTGTGACTGATCATGTTATGAACATGATCGAGTTGTTCGAGCGCCTGGGCAAGCTCGGGTGTCCCCTTCATGAACAGTTGGGGAAAGATGCGATCCTGAACTCCCTGCCTCCATCCTACATGTCCTTTCTCGATCACTGGAGATTGAATAGGCCGGTAGTAAACTATCATGAGATGTTAGGTTTACTGCAAGCCTATGAAAAGGACCACCAGCTCAACAAAGGGCTGGTGAATTATGTAGGAGGTTCGTCGGCAGGTGCTCCTCGACCCTTTAAGAAAAAGAAGAAGAAGAGCAAGAAGGTACAGTCTGCTCCTGGTCCAAGTTAGACCAAGAAGAAGTTAGACCAGAGCAAGGCAGAGTGCTTCTTTTGCAAGAAGCAGGGTCATTGGAAGAGGAATTGTCCTCTTTACATCGCTTCACTTGACCCGAACAGGCCGAAGAAGAAGAAGCAGCAAGCTGTTGCTGCGCCAGGTATATATATGATATATCCTAACTTTACTATTTGTGATACTACTAGCTGGGTATTAGATACCGGAAGTCCTATTCATATCTGTAATTCTTTACAGGGACTTCGAGTTAGTAGAAGATTCGAAGATGGCGAGAAGTACCTGAACGTAGGGAATGGAAATGCTGTTCCAGTTCTGGCGTTGGGTGTTCTGGAGTTGTCTTATGAGTCTTGTAATGTCACTCTAAGTGACTGTCATTATAGTCCTTCTTTCATGCTTAATGTTATTTCTGTAGGCCTTCTGGCCAATGAAAATTTTGAATTTTCAATAAAGAAAAATGTTTGTTCTATCATTTTGAATGGTAAGACTATCATGAATGGAAGCTTAGTTAATGGCATATATCTACTATCACAGCCTGTTATTGTAATGAGTACAAGTTCTAGTAAACGCCCTAGAATAGATGATGTCAATGAAGCCTATCTTTGGCACTGTAGGCTAGGTCACATCAATAAAAATAGGATTAACAAGTTAATAGGAGATGGCCTCCTAGATGTCAGTGATTGTGAATCACTGCCAACTTATGAATCTTGTCTTATTGGAAAGATGACCAAATCACCTTTTAAAGGAAAAGGTGAGCGAGCCTCAGATATCCTAGGTCTTGTACATACTGATGTATGTGGACCTATGTCTATCTGTGCTAGAGGAGGTTTTAGATATTTTATTACTTTTACAGACGACCTTTCGAGGTTTGGTTATGTCTACCTTATGAGACATAAGTCTGATTCGTTTGAAATGTTCAAACGATATCGTAATGAAGTTGAAAAACAAACCAGAAAGGAAATCAAAATACTTCGATCAGATCGAGGTGGTGAATACCTTTCAGGTGAGTTTTTGACATATCTTGAGGAGAATGGGATTCTCTCTCAATGGACTCCTCCTATGACACCTCAGTTAAATGGAGTGTTTGAAAGGAGAAATCGGACCTTGTTGGACATGGTTCGATCTATGATGGGGTTTGCTACTTTGCCTATGTTTTTCTGGGGATATGCATTGGAGACTGCATGTCAACTTCTTAATAATGTTCCTAGTAAATCCGTTGACAAAACTCCATATGAAATATGGACAGGACGTAAGCCAACCCTTTCACATTTTCGTGTCTGGGGGTGTCCGGCTTATGTCATGCATTTGGAAACAGATAAACTAGGGCCAAGGTCTGAAAAATGTTTTTTTGTTGGTTATCCAAAAGAATCCAAAGGATACTACTTTTACTTGCCTGATGAACAAAAGGTGTTCGTCAGACTTAGAGTTATCTTTTTAGAAAAGGAGTTCCTTATTGAAGGAACTGTAGCTTCTAAGATAGAACTTGATGAAGTTCTACAAGTAGAAGAACCTGGGCACACACAGGCTGGTATTGAACCTGATTTGATAAGATCAAATCCTGAGCCTATTGTGCAATCATTAAGGAGATCCGATAGAGTATCGCGTCCACCGGATAGATATTTTGGATATCTAATCTAGGATGGCAATCCTGTTGAACTCGATGAGAACAACGAGGATCCGATCACCTATATGGATGCAATGCAAAGGTCTGATTCTGAGTTATGGCTTGGAGCCATGAAATCCGAAATGGAGTCCATGGAAATCAACCATGTATGGATATTGGTTGATGCACCTGAAGGGATAAAACCCATTGGGTGCAAGTGGATCTTCAAAAGGAAAAGAGGCGCAGATGGGAAGGTAGAGACCTATAAAGCCCGTCTGGTTGCCAAGGGGTATCGTCAACGTTATGGTATTGACTATGACGAGACATTTTCTCCTGTGGCAATGCTGAAATCCATTCGGATTATGCTAGCTTTAGCTGCACATTTTGACTATGAGATCTGGCAAATGGATGTCCGAATAGCCTTCCTAAATGGAGAGCTGGAGGAGGAAGTGTATATGACACAACCTGAAGGGTTCACTTCCATAGACGAGTCAAAAGTGTGTAGACTTCAGAAGTCTATCTATGGGCTAAAGCAAGTATCTCAGAGTTGGAACATGCGGTTTGATAAGTGTATCAAATCGTATGGCTTCGTTAGGAACGGAGAAGAACCTTGCATATATAAATGGGCCAATGGTTCTGTAGTTGTATTTCTTGTACTGTATGTGGACGATATTCTCTTAATCGGGAATGACATTCCTGCATTACAGGGAATAAAAGTTTGGCTTTCATCACAATTCTCCATGAAGGATATGGGAGAAGCCTCATTCATATTAGGTATGAAAATCTATAGAGATAGATCAAAGAGGCTTCTGGGATTGTCCCAATCGACATACATTGACACCGTGTTAAAAAGGTTTAGCATGGAAAATTCCAAGAAAGGCTATCTCCCGATAGGCCATGGAATTACTCTTTCCAAAAAGGATTGTGCGACAACCCCTGAGGAAAGAGAGCGTATGAGTAGAATACCATATGCTTCGGCAGTGGGTTCTATTATGTATGCTATGTTGTGTACTAGACCCGATGTGGCATACTCACTAGGGGTAGTGAGTAGATACCAATCTAACCCAGGAGAAGCACATTGGAAGGTGGTAAAGACCATCCTTAAGTATTTGCGAAATACTAAAGATCAATGGCTACTCTATGGAGATTCTGACCTAAAACTAGAGGGGTATACTAACTCTAGTTTTATGTCAGATCATGATGACAGCAAGAGTGTGTCAGGATTTGTTTTTATCCTAAATGGTGGAGCTATCTGCTGGAAAAGTTCCAAGCAGCATACTGTTGCAGACTCGGTTTGTGAAGCAAAGTATATTGCCGCATCTGATGCAGTAAAAGAGGCTATCTGGTTGCGGAAGTTCATAGGCGAGCTGGGAGTGGCACCTTCCCTGGAGCATTCTATTCCTCTGCATTGTGACAGCTCAGGGGCGATTGCTCAAGCCAAAGAACCGAAGGCACATCAGCGCACCAAGCATATTCTGCGGCGCTTTCACCTTGTACGAGAGATCGTGGAACGAGGTGACATCGACCTTCAGAAGATCGATGGAAAGGAAAATCCGGCCGACCCCTTTACCAAAGCCATCGGAATTAAAGAATTCGACAGTTATAAATGGAAGATGGGTATTCGATACTGTTATGATTGGCTTTAGTCTAAGTGGGAGTTTGTTGGGAATTGTATCCCAAAGCCAATCATCTAGGTTGTAGATGGTTGAGCTAATTGTTATGTAATTTTTATAATGAATAAAAGTTATTCTGGCTTCTCATCACTTTACATCTTCCTATAATGAATTCTTTAGTGATGATATCCTTAGGACTACTATTACATCGATATAGAGAGGATATATCTAGTGGTCCTTAAACAGGGTTCTCAGCCAAATGATATGTTGTACCTGGATAGCAACATATCAAGCATAGGCTGTTGTGGTTCACATTGTTTGGTTGTCCTCTTGACCAAAGGAGTGTGGTGTCACTGATGTGATCTGCAAGTGGGATATTTGATATCTCATTAGACGTGACTCCGCGTAGCACCTTATCTGCCTAAGGATCGCTCGCGAATGGATATGGGCATAAGTGTCCCTCTGACCTGAGGTCACTTTGGTAGCTTGCAAGCAACTCCCTGTGCTTTGGTGCCGGACTACCCGGATTTTTAATCCGGTGATGGAAGGTTTCTGGGTACAGGCAAGTACTTGTGGAGCAGTAGTGGACCAAGATGGAATTGACATGTCCAAATGGTTTGGATTGAATGTCTCGCAGTGTCTCAATTTAGCAAATCCTCGACCGGGGTGGTCCCAGTGAAGAGTCACTGGACTTGCAAGATTGAGACACGTAGTGGATTGACATAGCTGGGGTTGGCAGTTCAACCCTAGGTCATCCTGAGCATTGAAGGTCAAAGGGATGAATTATGCGCTAACCATATGCCAGAGGTTCGATGGATTGCTCTCGCATCTTCGACCTATCCGGACGGTGAGACCCATTGCTAGGTGGTATCTTGTGCTGGTACTGGAAGTGTTCCAGTACTACCGTTTAGGTTCGAACCTATGAGGTCACACGCCACAGAGGATCTCTATCTGATCAGGAACCGATTTGATTGGGAATCGTTTCAGTGTTTTGTCATGGTTTTTGGTTGAGTTTTCTTCTGATTGACCCGGTCTTGGGTTGATCAGGTCTTCTCTGGATCGACCAGGAATATGTTCCTGGCTGACTAGGATTGAACCCATGTTCATCAAATGGTTTGATGAATGTTTCTAAGTCCAATTGATTTTTGTTTTAGTCGGTTGCAAATCGATTTCAACTCAAATCAGTGAGGTTGGACTGTAGAAAGATAGGGTTCGATCTTAGCTTCGTTTTGAGTCCAGTTTCGTTCGATTTGGACTTCGTTTGACTGGGTTTTGGCCTGAACCAAATTGACCCTGCTTTGGACCTTGGACCGAAGGGCTTTTTGGTCATTTGTTGGTTCACCTATTGAACCGTCATCTTCATCCTTATGCTTGAGACGTTTCAGTTTTTGAAACCGAAACAGGGCGTCTCCTTCCTTGATTTATTTCAATTAAATCCCACTACCCCTTCGCACAAAACTCAAGACCCTTGCTCTCCTCTACGGTTGGCATCCAGAGAAATTTTTTATACCCGCTTCTTGCTCTCTTTCGGTGTGTTTTTTGAGAGCTTCCTCCATTTTTCCAAAAATCGTGAAAGCTTGGGATCCGACGGCTAGCGACGCCGAAGCTCCGATCAGAAGTTCCCACGGCGTGTATCCCCTTTAGAGGGATTTCGCCTGAGATCCAGGGAGCAGTTCTTCGCTCCAGTGCAGAGAAATCCAAGTTTGAACCTTTTTTTCCCTGCTGCAACCGTGGCCGTGAAGCCTTTTTGAGCCCTGATTTGAGGTGGCAAATGCCAGAGTTTTGGCGATTGGTCTTCAGTTCCTTGTAGCCGGTCAAGAGCACATTCCAGCGGACCTTGAAGCTCGGAGTTTGGAGGCCTGTGCGCTCTGCAGTCGGCGTCTGAACCTTGCTCCACGGTAAGGAATTTCTTAACCGAGGTTGAAGAAGGGTGGAACAGCGGGAATAGCTATTCCACCCCATTCCTCCCTTATTCCAGCCTGGAATAAGTTCTTTATTAATTTTTATATGCATTTATACATGTCTAAAAATTAAAAAAATATATATATGCCATGCATTTTAATGTTCTCTATGCAAATATATTTTTTGATCCTTGTTTTGGGACAGGTTTTTCCGTAATTAATTAAAATTGTTTTAAAATATCTACCTGTTCCTATTCTATGCTTAGTGTAGACACAAAAAAAAAAAAATGATCCTTCACCCTCACGGTGCTCAACACCTGGATGCAAGTGCGGAAGAGAGAAAACACAAAGTTTGCTCACAAAAAAATTTGGTTTCATTCATCTGATTCTTTTCAAACTTACGTGGGGTTTAATTTATAGGCCATTACAAGAGAGTAGGGTTTTACATCTTCCCATGTGGGACTAAAGGAGGGGATCTTCAAATTAGGATATCAATCCCTACTCATATGGCCGGCCAATTAATTCCAAAGTTGATTGAAGCTTCAAAAAAGAAAGTGGGTGGCGCCTCCTTGTCTTGACCTCCAAGAAAATATTTTTTTCCTTCTATGCTTGGCCTTATCTAGAAGTGTTTGGGTGCCTCTTAACCTTGCCCTCCAAGAGAAAATTTGTTGCCTTTTATATCTGGCTTTAGTTGGAATGATTAGGGCACCTCCTAACCTTGCTTTTCAAGAGAAATCTCCTTCCTTCCATGGCTCAACCCTTTTTGGATACCTCCTTTTCTTTCTCCCCAAGTTATGGCTCCTTCTAACTTTGTTTTGAGTATTTCTGGCAGGTAATGGGCGCCTTCTTGAATTTCTCTCCAAGAGAATTTCTTCCCTTTCATAGTTTGTTTCTTTTGGGAAGTCTTGGGCCGCCCCCTTGATTTGTGGACCCCTGGTGGATTTCTCCTAAATTGGCGCATGAAAGAGGGGAGCTGCTATCTGTGGTGTGGGGACCAAAGCCTGCTGGATGGAGATGTGGCACCCCCTGGACTCAGGCGTATGGCTGGGAGTGTGGCTGGGAGTGTGGCGCCCACTTGCTTGGCCTTGGGAGAAAAAGTAACACCCCAGGTTGAAGCCCTAGTCCACTACTGAGTCAACATGACTCAACAAAATAAAATGCAGGTAATATAGACTCAAGCTAAAATTGAGTTGATCCAGTCAACCCTTATTACAAGCCAAAAAAACCCTAATTCTTTGGGCAAGATTAATCAGAGATCCAAATGGAGCTCTGAAGTCTTCTTCTGAGTCTGGTGCCTGCACCAATTCTCACAAGGTGGGAGGAACTCGACCCTGTCGAGTATGGATCAAGTTGGCTCTGGTATCTCTCCAAGAGGTATGGGTCCAATTCTTGTAATTCTTCTCGGGAGATCCAAGAGTCATCAGAATCTGGCCTTCCTAGCCAGCAGACCAGGTATCTTTGGTATCCTCGATTACGAGTAGAGATAACCTGATCATCCAGGATCTTTTCAATCTGCTCTTTCCTCACAGGCCAGTTTGTTGGTGGACACACAGGGTCAGGTTCACTCTCAAGAGCAGGATTAGGTTCAAAAGCCTCACTGGGAATCACAGCTGGCTCTCTATACTCTACTAGGTCTGTAATGTTGAAAGTGGAGCTAATGCCTAGTTCTGGAGGTAACTCGAGCACATAGGCATTGGATCCTACTCTCTTCACCACTTTAAATGGTCCAGCTCCTCTAGCATGTAACTTTCTAACGGTTCCTGGAGGAAACCGTTCAGGCCTTAACCTAATCATTACATAGTCTCCTTCATTAAAAGTTTTGACTCGCCTTTGAGAATCAGCCAACTTCTTATAAGTTTCATTACTTAAAGTTATTTTGGCATGAATTTCTTTATGCAAGTCCTTTACATGCTATGCAAGTGCATCAAGAGACTTGTGTGTGTGGGCTAATAGTGAAATCAGATCAAGTGGTGTGTGAGGCTTGTATCCATGAACAATTTCAAAGGGACTCTAGCCTATAGACCTATTGATCGAAACATTGAATGCAATTTCAGCCCTGAACAAAATACAAATCCCAATTCCTGGTATTCTCACTCAACCAAAATCTGAGTCAATGTCCTAAACTCGACTGACGATGCATTCCTAAAGAATGAACTTTATTCAAAGGAACCCTAGGTCTAAACCTAACAAACTACGACTCTCTAGGTTTGACCTTGGGTCGGAGGATGGCATGCAGAGCATGAAAACTTATCATGGGTGCCTAGTAGGTGCCATAAGGTCTTCCAGAAGTAGGTGGCAAACCTAATAGGTTCTGACACGTGGTTCACTCTAAATACTTCGACAAAGTATACTTGGATGGTGTAAGAAGCATTGGAAGTCCTAGAGAAATGGAGGAAATATGAAGCGGAGTCACGAATTACCTGCTGACTAAAGGTGGTGACCTGAAGGTTTGAATGGTGATCTATGAGTGTCAACTGGTCATCCTTTCGAAAGAAAAAGTTTGCTACTCCCAGGAATGGATCAAGAGATGGTTCGAGAAGCAGCCTAGGACATGTGATTGCAACAGTTAAAGTTTGTTCTCTAAGCAAATAATGATCCATTTTCTCAAGAACTGGATTGAAGAATGATTCATGGAAGGGCCTATGGATGATGACCTCAAGACTTGAAATTTAACCTATGGGTGTGGAAAGGTATACTCTATAGAAGGGTAGGTCAGTCATGCAAAGGAAGGGGTCTGGGGCCATAAGGAGGACTTCTACAGGACTGGGTGAACCAATCCGCTCAAGACAAGGATGTTCAACTGAGATTACGGGAGAGACCTTAGTGGCTGGGCATGGGACAAGGTCTAATTGTAAGAGGCTTGATTCAGTCATCCTAAGGAGAGGATCTACCATAGGGTGGGCAAACTTAAACAGTTCAGTGCAAAGATTTTCAATTGGTACTTGGGGAATGACTGTCATTAGAGGGTACGAACTAATAGCTCGGGCTAACACTATGAGTTCTTCCTGGGGGTATTTGACTAAAGGAACCCGGTTCTCACAAATCTCTTGAATTTCTGAACTAGGTCCTATCAGTTGGTTGCTTTCCAAGGTCTCCTCAGGTAAGGAACCAATAGTATCAATGTCACATTCTTCAAGTTCTTCCCCCTCACATTCATCAACTAGACTCAAGCCAGCATCATATACTTCCTCGATGCCATCTTCAATGGGTTTCGGGTCAGTGGTAATCGGGTCAACTAATTCTAGGCTTGTCATACCTAACCGTTCTTCCTCATTGGTAGGCTTGGGTTCTCCCTCATTAATGTCATCCTTAGGATTCTTACCACTTAGCTGTGCACGAGCCAGTCCTATGCATGGGCACTGACTAGATTTATGGCCTCTTTCTCCACAAAACAAACATTCTTGAGATATAGGAACCTGGGTCACACTGGGTTTCAAGCTAGTAGAGACCTTACTTGGGCATGGGTGTGGATCTAAATGGTTTGATCTAGAAGACTTGGGTTGTTGAGTGACTGGTCTAGAATATTGTAAGGACCTCTCATAGACACGATCCACACTATAGATATCATGGTTAGGCTTCCTAAGGTTATGCTCGGGATCACGGTATAAGGTCCTCCTAGGTTCCTGCATGGGTGAGGTTGGGGCCTATTAAATTTTGGATCAGGGGTCCAATTTTGATGTCTACGTTTCTCAAGTACTTGGACTCGATCCCTAAGCTGGGTAAAATTCTCATGGACTTGTTCTTTACACTGGGCAACATTAGCAGTCACATCCTGACTCAATTTGTTCATACTCTCAGTAAGAGCTCTAACCATGGCCTCTAAATCAGGTTGGGTTTGACCAGGTTGGTAGGGTACTCCATTCCGGGTAGACATGATGATGCAAGCAAACACACCAAATGAGACTCAACTGAATGACTACGGGCTAACTAGACCTAGAGCCCAAACTAGATGCCCAATCAGAGTGGCAAGCTAGCCTGTAGTAACTCAGGACTCAGCCAGGCAGGTGTAAGGGGAGTGTTAGGTCCTTGAATGCCAATCCTAGACACTAATCAGAGATTGGCCAGGTAGGTGGACCAGCACACAAGCCCTTCAGGATGGAATCCCTGAACCACCATTCTAGACACTGAGTACAAAGCACACACAGAGTAACCAGACAAACTGACTCAACACTAGCCTTGACCCGACTTGTTGATGTCCCTAGCCCACTAGGGCAAATTAGGTCTAATCAATTTTTAGATTAAAGGCTTAGGTTCAAATGAGTGGGTGGTGGTTTTGGGCTAAGGAGAGGTTATCAACTCCTTCCCTTATCTTAGATGCTCAAATGCCCTTAAGATGAATTAAGAGATGAACACTCAAAAATAATTAGATTGCAGAACACAAAAATAGAGTTACAGTAATTTAATTCTCAGAAATCCCACGGAAACCAATAAATCACAGGAAAATTATGCAAAATAGTTTCAATTATATTGGTTTCAGCAAAATAAAAATCACCAAATTTGGAGTTACCTGCAGTGAGAAATAATTCCTGCAAAAGGGAAATTATGGGCTAAAATCAGAGCACTTCCCCGTTTACAATTCCTGCTACGAAGTTATAACCCAACGGATCCCCTACACGCCCTAGGAACACCCCGTGGAATGGGAAGAGGAGGTTTGCACCTCGCTTCTTTCCTAGGACCGGACGTCCTGGGGAGTCTACTTCGAGCAGACAAAGTAAAAAGATGGAGACTCAAACAAGCAATCAAAACAGAAACCCTAGACAGGGCTCTGATACCAAAATTGATGCAGCACGAAAGCTCTGATACCAAAATTGATGCAGAACAAAGAACAAAGAAGCGTATGCAGAAGTAAATTTAGGATTAATTTTTTTTTTTTTTTAATATTTCAGAAATTGGCTTTGACTCAAAGTAAAGCTAAACTAAGTTGAAAGAAACTAGGTAAGGATTGAAAGTACAATTTAGAAGAAACTAAATTATCAGAGTAGTTCAGAAGTAACGGATCACTGGGGGTTGAGAAACTCCCAGACCTAGGGTTTCGCTCTGAACTTTCAACAGAACAGAAATAGAGAGGAGAGATGGTTTACCAACCAGACAGTGATCTTCTCAGAATTTGGGTGGAAGAACTCTCTCGAGCAGATTGTTGGATCCTCGGATTCGGCTATCTTCACAATGGATCCTCCAATACTGGTCTTGTGGTTTGGTCGGCTTCTCCTGGACTCAAGATCTGGGAAGAAGAAAAACAAGTGAGGGATTCAGAGACTCAAGAAAGGATTTACCAGTTCGAAGAACTTGAAGGTTGATGTCGCTGAGATCCGGATTCTCTTGAAGGCTGATTCGACTCCCTCTGGAAAGAACTTTGGATCTGAAGTATCCGGACTATAGCTGGATGCTGGTGATCGGCCTGGACTTGGAGAGAGAGGCCGTGGGAGGTGGAATATGCTAGGGTTTGGTGGAAAGAGAAGGGTGATGGCGGCTAGGGTTTGGGAGTGGAGTGGCTAACCTAGGGTTTGGGTTTTGGAGATCTCACACCTCCTCAAGGTTCCTGGGGAACCCGGATTTACTCCCTCACGGAGCTCAACACCTGGATGCAAGTGCGGAAGAGAGAAAACACAAAGTTTGCTCACAAAAAAATTTGGTTTCATTCATCTGATTCTTTTCAAACTTACATGGGGTTTAATTTATAGGCCATTACAAGAGAGTAGGGTTTTACATCTTCCCATGTGGGACTAAAGGAGGGGATCTTCAAATTAGGATATCAATCCCTACTCATATGGCCGGCCAATTAATTTCAAAGTTGATTGAAGCTTCAAAAAGGAAAGTGGGTGGCGCCTCCTTGTCTTGACCTCCAAGAAAATATTTTTTTCCTTCTATGCTTGGCCTTATCTAGAAGTGTTTGGGTGCCTCTTATCCTTGCCCTCCAAGAGAAAATTTGTTGCCTTTTATATCTGGCTTTAGTTGGAATGATTAGGGCACCTCCTAACCTTGCTTTTCAAGAGAAATCTCCTTCCTTCCATGGCTCAACCCTTTTTGGATACCTCCTTTTCTTTCTCCCCAAGTTATGGCTCCTTCTAACTTTGTTTTGAGTATTTCTGGCAGGTAATGGGCGCCTCCTTGAATTTCTCTCCAAGAGAATTTCTTCCCTTTCATAGTTTATTTCTTTTGGGAAGTCTTGGGCCGCCCCCTTGATTTGTGGACCCCTGGTGGATTTCTCGTCAATTGGCGCATGAAAGAGGGGAGCTGCTATCTGTGGTGTGGGGACCAAAGCCTGCTGGATGGAGATGTGGCACCCCCTGGACTCAGGCGTATGGCTGGGAGTGTGGCTGGGAGTGTGGCGCCCACTTGCTTGGCCTTGGGAGAAAAAGTAACACCCCAGGTTGAAGCCCTAGTCCACTACTGAGTCAACATGACTCAACAAAATAAAATGCAGGTAATATAGACTCAAGCTAAAATTGAGTTGATCCAGTCAACCCTTATTACAAGCCAAAAAAATCCTAATTCTTTGGGCAAGGTTAATCAGAGATCCAGATGGAGCTCTGAAGTCTTCTTCTGAGTCTGGTGCCCACACCAGGTCTTATTTTTCATAGGTTTAAATCTAAGATCCTTATTTCTAGTCCTAGTAGGGGCCTTAGGAACTTTGGGTTTTTGCTTAGACCTAGATTTTGGTTTTGCTTTAGAGGGTGTAGGCTCTATTTTAACATCAGTAGGTGGCACACTAGGCTCTGCTGAAGGATGTATAGGAGGGTGTGAAGAAATAGGTGTAGGATCAAATAGTCCTATAGTAGGAGATGGTGAAGGTGAATGTGCTAGTGGCTGCCTGGAGGAAAATGCTTCGAATGCCTCGATAGTAGATGAAAATCTGGATATGAAGACCCAAACTATCTGCAGCTCATTCTTTAGTTCTTTTACTCCCCTCTGAATGCACGCATCTCAGCTACCTGCTGAGCACTGAAAGTATCAGTGGCTCCTCTCAATCTACTGAAGTCTGCATGCAGGTCTCTAATAATAGAATGAATGTCCTCCTGCGGGTGCGATATGCTCTCCACTGCCTCCACCGTGGTGGTCAACTATGCCAATTATGCCTTGATCTCCTGTAATCCAGTGTCGACTGTTTGACGAAGCTTGCCAAACATCGAAGCAAATGAGCTCGTCAGGGACTCAGAAAGTAGTATGATCTGCTAGGCTATGAAGGCCTGTGAAGCTGATGGTGCTAAAGTAGAAGGTCCGGGAGCATGTCCAATAGAAGGTGCTGGGGGTGTCCTGGGACTGTCAGGCTCTCTCTATGTCTGACCATGCTCATCAGTCTCAACCTGTGTACCATCATCTCCTCTAGCTGCTGTAGTCTCAGTATCACCAGCTAGATGCCTTGCTGATCATCCTTATCCTTGTCCTCATCCGAAGAGGTAGCAACTCTCTGTCCTAATATCCTCTTCGACCAAACTCCTTCTACTAGATGGTAACCCATCCTTTGAAGGGATTTTGCCGTATAGGTATCCGTGTGGTGTAAAGGTCTGCCATCCTCTCCAGCCAAGTCTAACCTAGCCTCTTTAAAGAGTAGTGTAAAGACCATTCCATATGGTAGGCAAGCCTTTAATGTTCTGGCTGCCTCTCTCATTTGTACCAGCCTGATGTATGGTAGATTGAGGGCCTCCCCCTCAATCAAATGCCTCATGAATACTAGGTCCCATTCGCTTACCCAGTCAAAGTGACCGGTCCTAGGCAAGAAAATCCTACTGATTATATTGTGCAATAATCTCATTTCCAATGGAGCATATTTGCCTGCACATTCTTGATTGTGTCCACATCTGATCTTTCCAAAATTAGCCTTAAAGCTCTTTGCTTGTTCTTCAGTACCAAGTGATTCACACCCTTATTTGGCATTTGCAGAATGTTGCTCAGCCTTTCCTCATCCACAATCAATCTTACCCCCTTTACTGTTGATTTAATGTGATACTCTCCTAGGGTAAGATTCTCAAAGAATGTTCTCCCCAAATTAGGATAGATTGGGATGTCTAATGAACAAAAAAAGATCAAACCCTGGTTTTCAATCCAATCCCCTATCTTTACTCCTAATTCCTCCAAAAATGAGAACACTATCCTTCTATCACTAATGACAGGTCAGTTAGCCATTAAAATTACCTACCTTGGGGGTATAGGTGACTCATTTTCCATTTCTTCTTCCTCTTGTTGCCTTCGAGCTGACTCATCTTCTTCTCTTCTTTTGCTTCTCCTTTCTCTTTGAGCATTAGAGTCGACGGCCCGAGAGGATTTTCCCATTACTTTTTTTGGAGCCATTTCGGAAATCAAAGATGGAAAGAGGTTGAAACTCAAGGAAAGTGGGTAGGGAGAGTGGTCCCTAAGCTTTGGAAGGATTTTTGGAGGTTTGGCTAAGGTTCAACAGGAAACATAAACCCTAGTTCGGTCTTACAGGTTTTATATAAAAAGCCCTAACCCGATAATCAAGTCGGCTTGGCCAGAAGCATGTCTGCTCGAGTTAGCTCGAGCAGAAATGCCCAAAAAGGTTCTAAAAAGCTACCAAAAAGATTTCTAAGGAAGTAGCACACTAGATAAGGTGGTCATTGTCCTTAAATTGATGTATAAGGTTTTTTAGATAATTTTTCTTGATTTTAAAAGTAATTAGGTCAAAAAATCTAAAAAGGATCACATAAATCTAATTCACTTCTAATCATTTCAAATCTTTCTTCATTAAGTGGCTTAGTAAAGATGTCAGTAGGTTGGTTTTCAGTTGGAATGAATTCAAGTTCAATATCGCCATTTTGTACATGATCCCTAATGAAGTGTGTCTAATTTTAATATGCTTTGTTCTTGAATGCTGAATAAGATATTTTGTAAGATTGACAGCACTTGTGTTATTACATTTGATAAGAATTTTAGTTTGAATAACACCTAGTCTTATAGTTATTACTTAATCCATAACACTTGTGCACAACAACTCCCAACAGCTACATACTCTACCTCAGTAATAGATAGTGCTATAGAGTTTTGTTTCTTACAGTGCCATGAAATTAAGTTCAACCCTAGAAACAGGCAAGTACCACTAGTGTTCTTTCTATCAATTTTACATCCACCATAATCAACATTAGAAAAGCCAATTAAATTTAATGTAGATTGCTTAGAATACCATAAACCAAGATTACTTGTTCTTTTATGATATTTTATGATTCTTTTAACAGCAATTAAATATGATTCTTTAGGATTTGATTGAAATCTAGAACATATATACACACTGAACAAGATATCAGGCCTACTAGCAGTTAAGTACAATAGTGATCCAATCATACCTCGATAAAGCTTTTGATCATTATTGTTGCCATCTTCATCTTTGTCTAATCTACATGTAGGTTTCATGGGTGTGCTCATTTCTTTGGATGACTTCATACCAAACTTCTTAATGATTTCCTTAATGTACTTTGCTTGCTTGATAAAAATTCCTTCATTCATTTGTTTAATTTGGAGTCCAAAGAAGTAGGTCAGTTCATCCATTAAGCTCAACTCAAATTCACCCTGCATTAACTCAGCAAATTCTCTACAAAGATTCTCATTCACCAAAAATAATATCATCTACAAAAATCTGTACAACTAACATAACATTTTCTTTCTTCTTGATAAATAAAGTTGTATCTACATTACCTCTAACAAAATCATTTTCAAGTAAGACTTGCTTAATCTATCATACTAGGCTCTTAGTGCTTGTTTTAATTCATATAATGCTTTACTAAGTTTAAAAACATGATTTAGAAAAGTATGACTTTTAAAACCTAGTGGTTGTTCTACAAAAACTTCTTCAGATATAAAACTATTAAAAAATGCACTCTTTACATCTATTTAAAATAATTTAAAATTCATGTAGCAAGCAAATGCAAGTAATAATCTAATGGCTTCTAATCTTGCTATAGGTGTATAAGTTTTATCAAAATCTATTCCTTCTTCCTATTATAACCTTTTGATACTAATCTTGCTTTATTTCTAATTACTTTTCCTTGTTCATCTAACTTATTCCTATAAACCCATTTGGTTACTATTACTGGATGGTCTGAGGTCTATTTGCTAAGGTCCATATATTATTTCTTTTAAATTGATTAAGTTCTTCATGCATAGCCATCATCCAATTGGGGTCATTATCAGCCTCTTCTATACTATGTGGTTCTACTTGTGAGACAAAAGCTAGATAGTCATGTACTTCTCTATGTGATGACCTAGTCCTAACACCTTGTAAGGGATCACCTATAATTAAATCTCTAGGATGTGAAGTTACATACCTCTATTCCTTTGGTAGATCACCATGATCTTTACTTATCATTTCTTCTCCTTCTTGAGTTGGTTTATCCTTTAAGCTCATGTCTTCCATTGCTTCATCAAGTGTACCCTAACTTAGGAGTTAGGGTTGCAAACCTTATAAAGTTTCGATGTGCCTGATGCCGAGTTCACTCACTCTCGTGGATGCGGCCTGAATGATCGAGCCTTCAACCCTGCGGATGCACCGACTTTCCATCCGAAGGTCTCGAAGGCAAGGGAGACCACTCCATATTCGTGGCTCCTAGAGGACCAGCGAGCAATCATGAGAAATGTTGGGAGTTAGCAAGAGACAAGAAATAATAAGGGAAGAAAAGTTGAAGATTGTGGTGAGTTGGGGATTTTCTTGCTAGGCACCAAGATGGATCATCCTGATGGACTCCGAACTTGAAGATGGAGAATGGCTTGCATGGAAAAGAAGGTAACTTGAGGCCTCACACCTCTTAACGCCCGAAGGCGAAGGCGCTCCCTCACGGAGATCGACGTTCTTAAGGAACGAAGGCAATAACTAGAAGAGTAGCACTCAAAATATTTTCTTTCATTCATCAAGATTAAACTTTATAAGGGAGGGGTAAGGCCCTTTATATAGGCATCTTAAAACCCATTCAAATTTCAAAAAAAATACAAAGCTTCATGAAGAGGGCATCCAAATTCAAATTTCTTCTTCCTTTGGCCGACCAAGGTCTTGTGGCTTGATTTGGGGCTTGAAAGAAAAAAGTTGTCTTCTTGATTTGAGGGTCAATTCTTTTCTTGCATAGCCGACCAAGCACTTTGGGAAGATGGCTTGATATGGGGCTTGAAATAAGGGAGTTGTTTTCTTGATTTAAGGGTCAATGCTTTTCTTCCATAGCCGACCAACCACTTTGGGAAGAAGTCTTGATATGGGGCTTGAAACAAGGATCATGCCTTCATTACTCATTGACCTTCCTTGGTTGCCTATAGCTCCTTTGGAAAGAGGCTTGATAGGGGGAGGGAAGGGAGGAAAGAATCAAGGAATGTCACCCAAAAATTCTAGCATTCCCTTCTTGCCTTGGCCACCCACATGTCAAGGTGATGTGGCACCACATGGGATGGATAAGGTGGTGCCAAGTGGCATCTTTCATGGCTTGGGAGAAGGCAGGCCTAATCTTCAAACAGACTCGGACTAGAATCATTACAAGACCCATAGACACAACTTGACCAAATTGGTCAAGGTACATGACTAAAACAAAAACAATTGAAACTAAATTCATGACTCAAGAAAATAAAATGCTTAGGCTTGAAGCCTTATTACAGGACCCAACAAATTAAAACCTTAATACGGGATCCTCAGAGGGTTGAGGAGCCTCTATCTGATCCTGGTGCCCACACGAAGTCCTAGTTGGTCCAAATAGGTCCATGTGTAGTAGCTCAAGTGGTCTAGAAGTTGAAACCATATTTTTCGATTTAAAACTCCCCTTAGTTTGTTTACCTAATTGACAATCATCATAGACATGTTCAAAATCAACTTTGAATTTAGGTAAACCTCTAACTAGATCTTTGAAAATTAACTTAGCAATTGTATGCATGCTAGCATGACCTAATCTTCTATGCCAAAGTAAGCTAGACTCCTTGGTTTTAGCATTTATTGCCATAAGACTTATACTACTAGGCATGTCTAGATCATTCAAATCTACCACATATATGTTTCCAAGTCTATAACCAATGAGCTTGGTGCTAGAATCAAGTGAGTTAGTTACAATACACATAGATGATTCAAAGACAACCTTGAAGTCTCTATCACATAATTGACTAATAGCAAATTGTGCTTCAATTTATCAACTAGCAATACATTTTCAATAAATGTAGAAGGAATTATTCTGATCTTACCGAGGCCAATCATTTTTTCCTTACCATTGTCACCAAAAGTGACCATTCCTCCATCCTTCATCTCTAGGATGATAAATTGATCCTTGTCACCCGTCATATATCTTGAATAGCCGCTGTCTAGATACCATCTTTTTTTTATGTTCTAGGCTGCAAGACATCTTGCAAAATAATCATGGAGTTCTTTTAGGTACCATAGCCTTCTTGGATCCTTGCAGGTTAGTAGAGGTGGTTCCTTTAGAAACCCAAATCTTTCTAATCTTACTTTTATTCTTCTTTTTCATATTGCATTGAAATGACTTATGACCAACCCCATTGCATGCATAACAAATAACTCTTGAATTTTGCAAAGATACAAAAGTTGAAGTTTTGGATGTAGATGTAGAAGCATTTGATATAAATGACCTTTGATTTGAAAACTTAGGTGCATAAAATTTAGGTGCTGAAGACTTTGGTACGAAGGATTTTGAAGGCATAAATTTTGTAGCTGAAATCTCACTTGTATTCAAAGAATTCTAACCAATTCTAGGTTTATTACTTGAGTCTCTTTGATCTTTCAAAATCAATTCAAGTTTGTTTGAACTCAATATTAGCTTTTCAACCAAGGCTTTAAGCTTTTTAACTTCTTTTTGCAAGCTAATATTTTCTTCACATAAAGCTTTGTTTTTCTCAAGAAAACCATTCTTTTCAGTTTCCAAAGCAGTATATTTTTCAGAAAAGCCACTCAATTCTTTTTGTAAAATCTTATTCTTTTCTGAAATCTCTTCTTTTTCTTTCATCAAAATATCATTGCTATTTTTCAAAGACTTTATTTTCAAACCAGCCTTTTTGTATTCAGTTAACAATTCATGAAATGCATTATTTAGCTCTTCAAAAGTAAATTCATCATGAGGATCAGGGGACATTACCTCATCTTCAAGACCTATTAAACATATATTCGCTATTTTTGTGGTCTCTTCTTCTTCATTTGAAGTAGACTCCTCACTATCGCTCCAAGTTGTAACCATAGCTTTCTTCTTCTTTTTTAAAGTTTTCTTCAAATTCAGACAATCTGATCTGAAATACCCAGGTTTCTTGCATTCATAGCAAATGGGCAATTGCTCTTTTTCTTTTTTCTGTTCGTTGTCCTTACTGTATTCTCCTTTTCATGGAAGTTTCTCCAATATCTTTCTTTTTTCTTGCCCATAAACTTCCTAAATCTCCTCACTACAAGTATAATTTCTTCATCTTCAAGATCATCTTCGAAGGAGGGGCTTTCATCATCAATTTCTTCTTCTTGTTTCTTCATCTCTGCAGTAGCTTTGAAGGCAATTGACTTTTTCTTTTTTAGGTCATCTTCACTTCTATGCTACATAGCTATCTCGTGAGTAATCAGGGATCCTAATAGCTCATCCAATGGTAGAGTATTTAAATCCTTTGCTTCCTGGATGGCAGTTACTTTTGAGTCCCACTTATCTGGAAGTGATCTCAATATCTTTTGCACAAGATCTGCATTAGAGTAAGTCCTGCCAAGACTCTTTAAACTATTAATAATATATGTAAAATATGAGAACATGACAAAAATAGTCTCATTGGGTTCCATCTTGAACAGTTCATAATTATGTACAAGAATATTAATCTTTGAGATTTTCACTTGGAAAGTTCCTTCATGGGTTACCTCAAGTTTATCCCAAATTTCTTTTGTTGTTGTGCAAGTAGAAATTCAATTAAACTCATTAGCGCCCAAAGCACAATATAACAAGTTCATGGCTTTGGCGTTCAACTCATCCATTTTCATGTTGTGTTCATCACATTCTTCTTCAGGTTTTGGGACATCCACGCCATCAACCTTTTCCATGGGTATGTGAGGTCTCTTAAGAATGACCTTCCATAATTGAAAATCTACAGCATGAATATATATTTTCATTCGAGCTTTCCAGTATGTGTAGTTAGTGCCTGTGAATAGTAGAGGTCTATTTATGGATTGGCCTTTGACCAAAAAAGTACTCATAGGATTTGCCATATAATCTTTACTCTAATTAAAATTCAAAGACACTGCTCTGATATTAGTTGTTGCCTAGGAGGGTTATCCAAGAAGGGGAGTGAATTGGATATTTAAAATTTTTGCAACTATGTGCTCCTTTTAAGTTCTTAGTGTGGTATATGCTATGAATTAAATTAACTACTACGGAAGCAAGTAAGAACAGGAAATTCAATCATAAACATAGTAAATTTTATAGTGGTTCGGAGCAACCTCGCTTCTATGTCCACTATCCAAGATACCACTTGGGATTTTTATTATATTCACCCTCGGAATATAGCTGGATTGTTTTCACGGGCTCACAATCCAAAACCCAAACTTGGTTTTATCCCGGGCTAACCAAAAACCCAATACAATGTTAGTTTTAAACAGGATCACTAACAATCCACTACACTTTGTTTTCAAGGCTCACCAATATCCTTTACAAGTCCAAGCTACAGCCCCTGCTGTACTTGGAATAACTTAAATGAAGAGTTAGAAAAACAAAACAACAATATGACAAACCAAAGTTGTCGGATGGTTACAGTTGTAGCACTTGAGAAGCCCTCTTGATTGCACTTTGAATGCTCTTTAAGGCTTCTTAACTTCTTTAATGAATATCTTAAGATTTTGATAAGAGTTGGTGAAGTCTTGAGTGCTTGCTTTAAATGCTCTCTTATGAGTTTTTTTGAATGTTTAGTGAAAGCTCTTTTATTTCTCATTCACTTTTTTTTAAAAAAAAGTTACTCAAATCACTTATAAATACTCCCTCCAACTAATTTCAAGTGGTTATAGCCATTCTAGACCGTTGGGATTTGAAATATAGCCATTGGAGACCATTTTGGATTCAAAAAGTGAGTTCTGTAGCTAGCCATTACAAACCTGAACCTGAGACTCGAGTCAGCTCAGATACTTCGAGTTGGCTCGGATTCTCAGTTAGGTCAAAATGACACTCTTGTTGAGTCGGCTCTTCTCCTTTGAGTCGGCTTGCCTGGCTGGTTCTTCAGAATTAAGATTTTCAACACTCTGGAAGAGTCGGCTCTTCAGTACTCAAGTCAGCTCGGTTGTCAGTCTGAGGAAACTTTACTCTAGATGAGTCAGCTTGAATACCCTCGAGTCGGTTTGAATTCTTAGAACTTCAAAATTGAACTCTGCCCGAGTCAGCTCTTTTGACTCGAGTCAGCTCGGATGTCTACATGCCAGAATACTGCTTGCCATGCCAAACTTCGAGTCGGCTCTTCTGCAATGAGTCGGCTCTCGTTACTTGTCTCCAAAAACTTTCCAAACTGATGCAGAACGAAAGCTCTGATACCAAAAATGATGCAAAACAAAGAACAAAGAAGCGTATACGGAAGTAAAATTAAGATTAATCCCTTTTTTTTATTATTTTTTTATATTTCAGAAATTGGCTTTGACTCAAAGTAAAGCTAAACTAAGTTGAAGGAAACTAGGTAAGGATTGAAAGCACAGTTTAGAAGAAACTAAATTATTAGAGTAGTTCAGAAGTAACGGATCGCTGGGGGTTGAGAAACTCCCAGACCTAGGGTTTCGCTCTGAACTTTCAACAGAACAGAAATAGAGAGGAGAGATGGTTTACCAACCAGACAGTGATCTTCTCAGAATTTGGGTGGAAGAACTCTCTCGAGCAGATTGTGGGATCCTCGGAGTTGGCTATCTTCACAATGGATCCTCCAATACTGGTCTTGTGGTTTGGTCGGCTTCTCCTGGACTCAAGATCTGGGAAAGAAGAGGAACAAGTGATGGAATTCAGATACTCAAGAAAAGATTTACCAGGTTGAAGAACTTGAAAGCTGAAGTTGCTGAAATCAGGATTCTCCTGGAGGCTGATCTGACTTCCTCTTAGAATTGCTATAGATCTGAAGTTTCTGGACTGGAGCTGGATGCTGGTGGTCAGCCTGGACTTGGAGAGGGTGGCCGTGAGAGGTGGGATAGGCTAGGGCTTGGTGGAAAGAGAAAAGTGATGGCGGCTAGGGTTTGGGAGTGGAGTGGCTAACCTAGGGCTTGGGTTTTGGAGATCTCACACCTCCTCAAGGTTCTTGGGGAACCCAGATTTACTCCCTCACGGAGCTCAACACCTGGATGCAAGTGCGGAAGAGAGAAAACACAAAGTTTGCTCACAAAAAAAATTTGGCTTCATTCATCTGATTCCTTTAAACTCACAAGAGGGGTTTAATTTATAAGGCTTTACAAGGGAGTAGGGTTTTACATCTTCCCATGTGGGACTAAAGGAGGGGATCTACAAATCAGGATAATCCATACACATATGGTCGGCCAAGGTACCAAAAAAATTTGATTTGGGTTATAAAAGGCAGGTAGATGGCGCCTCCTTGCTTGGATCTTCAAGAGGATTTTTTTTCCTTCCATGGATCAACTCTTTTAGACTCCTCCTTTTCTTCCTCCCTAAGTCAAGGCCCTTCCCATCTTTGTTTTGGATATTTTTGGCAGGTAGTGGGCGCCTCCTTGAAATTCTCTCCAAGAGAATTTCTTCCCTTTCTTAGTTTGGTTCTTTTGGGAAAGACTTGGACCGCCCCCTTGATTTGTGGACTCCTGGTGGATTTCTCCTCAACTGGCGCATGAGAGAAGGAAGCTGCTATCTGTGGCGTGGGGACCAAAGGCTGCTGGATATAGATATGGCACCCCCTGGACTCAGGCATATGGCTGGGAGTGTGATGCCCACTTGCTAGGCCTTGGGAGAAAATGTAACACCCCAGGTTGAAACCCTAGTCCACTACTGAGTCAACATGACTCAACAAAATAAAATGCAGGTAATGTAGACTCAAGCTAAATTGAGTTGATCTAGTCAACTCTTATTACAAACCAAAAACCCTAATTCTTCAGGCAAGGTTAATCAGAGATCCAGATGGAGCTCTGAAGTCTTCTTCTGAGTCTGGTGCCCGCACCACAAACTTCTCAGAATTCTTGCAAAGGCATTCAATTAAGTCCAGAAGCTCTCCAATTCCATTAAACTTAATTCTAATAGATTTATACTTGTAAAATACATGGAAATAACCCATTTTCATAAAAATATAGTTGATTTTTCTCTGGGCTAAACATTATAAAATTCAGTTTTACAAAATGAACTTGTCATACACCAAGGTTGTAGGAAGAATAGTCTTTCATTTAAAACATCCTACCAAAACATAGAAAACACTTGGAAAGAGTTAGTAATCAAATGCATGCTCTAATGTTTGGTTATCATCAAAATCATTCCAAGGGTTAACACTAGTCATCGTTGAGGCAATGATGGAGGGACTAGTTGAACCAGAGGGTACGAAAGAAGGTGCGGGAGTAGGAGGAGTAGCCGCGAGAGCAGAAGGAACATAAAGAGATATCCTGGGTCCTCCTATAACTATTCCAGATGGATGGGGACCCTTACAGATTTGGAGAGGAACTTCATCCTCCTCATCGAAAGAGGGAGATGGAGTCCTCACCCGAGAGGGCCCTGCCTCATCGAGGTTGCTAGAAAAATGATGGGTCTGACCCGATGGAGCCATATAAGATAGAAGAGAAGGGAGAAAACAAAAGCTGAAGGGCTGGAGAACCTAAGGAAGGACTTGACCCTGCCAGAGAAGAAGAAGAAGATGAAGAGGGAAGACTAACCTAGTTGCCTTGGAGGGAAAGGACAACCTAAGAAAAGAAGGAACTTTAGCCGTCTGAGAGTACAGAGAAATCGAAAGAGATAGTTTGAGGAAAGTCTCCTTCTTTTTCAAAATGACCAGGAAATAATCACACTCCTTTTCAGAACTCCCACCATCAGATGGGTGCCATATATGATGGATAGGTGCGATAGCCAAAGAATGATGCCTCGATGCACTGGAAACCACCTCAGGCCCAACACCATCATCATCCTTTCTCAGACTTGCTGAGGTGGCACCCTTGCATTGGCTTCAAGAAGCGATTCACGAGGCGGCGACGATCATGGCATTTAATGGCACCGGATTCTCACTCTTCCATGTCAACTCCATAATAACTCCCTTCGCCCCGAGCGCCACATTCCGGTAGGACTTGGAAGTGGGGGGCAAATGATATGGCCAGATCGCTGACGTGGAGTCCTCAAATCTAGCTGGCGGTCATGCTAGCAAGGATTGCCACATTAGTCCTACTCCATCCTTCGAGCCCTTCCACCGGGTGGCTCTCTCAGGATCGAGCCCTTGGTTGAAATTGAGCTCCCACATTTCTCCTTGAGCCTTGAGCCCTGCCACCCGGGTGGCTCTCTCAGGGTTGAGCCCCCGGTTAAAGTCGAGCTCCCACTTTTCTCCTTGAGCCTCGAGCCCTTCATCAGGATGGCTCCCTCAGGGTCAAGCCCTCGATCGAAGTCGAGCTCCTGCTTCACTCCTCGAGACTCGATCCCTTTCATCGGGATGGCTTCATCAAGATCGAGCCCCTAGCTTGCTCTGTCCCTCGAGGCCTTCTGCCAGGGTGGATCCCTTAGGGTTGAGCCCCTGGTCGAAGTCGAGCTCTCACTTTGCTCCTCGAGCCTTAAGCCCTTCTATCGGGGTGGCTCCCTCAAGGTCGAGCCCCCAACCGAAGTCGAGCTCCCACCTCGCTCCTCGAGCCCCTTCATTGGGTGGCTTCCTCAGGGTTGAGCCTCCGGTCGAAGTCGAGCTCCAGCTCTTTGAGTCTCGAGCCCTTTCATCAGGGTGGCTCCTTCAGAGTCAATCCCCCGGTCGAAGTTGAGCTCTCGCTGCTCGAACCTTGAGCCCTTCCACCAGGGTGGCTCTCTCAGGGCTGAGCCCCTGACCGAAGTTTAGCTGCCACTCCTCGAGCCTCGAGCCCTTCCACTGGGGTGACTCCCTGAGGGTCGAGCCCCCAGTCAAAGTCGAGCTCCTGCTCCTCGGGCCTCAAGCCCTTTCATCATGGTGACTCCCTTAAGGTCGAGTCCCCGGTCAAACTCAAGCTCCCTCGAGCCATGCACCCTTTGGCTAAGAAGGGGTGCTCGACTCGAGGTTGACCCATGGTCAAGGTTGGCCATGAAGCTGGTATGCTACGCGGGAAGTGGCATGCCGCTCGAAGCCTATGAAGGTGGTGGGGACACCAGAGGCACCAGAATAAGATAGAGGCTTCTCAACCCTCTGTGGATCACTTAGCTACTTTCAAGACCATTGTAATAATGCTTAGTTCATCTAAGTTATCTTTATTTAAGTCATGTATTAGTTAACTCATGTTGAGCTAGTCCAATCCAGTGCTAGTCAGCTCATGTTGAGCTAATTTTATTTTTCTGAGTCCTGTCCAAATAACTGAAGACTCAAGACCATATCATACAAGTAAAGACCATGTCCAATCAGATTGAAGACATGGAAGAATAGCCCAAGTCCAACCCAGCTTGAAGATTTGAAGATCCCAGGAGGAGAAATCAGAAATCCTGAAGCCCTGGACCAGCCGGAAGCAAAGTTGGGCCAGCCTAGGCCCAAGAAGGGAGATAAGTGGTGCCAAGACCTTATTCTTACCACCCTTGGTCATCCACTAGG
This sequence comes from Areca catechu, assembly GCA_021397845.1. NCBI lineage: Eukaryota > Viridiplantae > Streptophyta > Magnoliopsida > Arecales > Arecaceae > Areca > Areca catechu. The sequence continues at coordinate 10,445,113 of CM038048.1, forward strand.
GTCATCTCCCTTGGCCAACCAAGGAAAGAGGAGGGAGAGAAATTTTAGGGATTTTTTTTACATATTTTTTTCTTATTTTCTAGCTAGGGTTTGGGTGGGAATAAAATTCTTATGTAAAGTCTAATATACCCTTACTTGGAGCCCAAGACTAAGGGTCTATTTAAAGGACCCTAGTCTCTTATATGAGAGTTGATTTTGATATATGAAATATACTTGAGTTCTCTACAATTGCTTTGTGCTACCCTACTTTGTGCTTAAGGGGTTTATTGGTGTCATCTTCTTCCCAGTTTTGCAACTGACTCCAGCCTTCATCCCAGCTTCCTCTTCCCATGCCCTTGCTGCCTTGTTTATGAGATTTTCTTTTATTTCCAACCTTGCTTTCTCACCCTTGATGGTTGTTTGCAGGTCCCCGAGTTCCTATGAATCCAACAACTTCAATCGGGCTGCAATCGGACCACCGAGCAGAAAGTCAGGAATCCGTGGGTCTCTGGCTTGGTTTTCCAGGCCGCATCCATTGAGGAACGAGTGATCTCTTCACTGTGATCTTCACCAGGCACACCAAATATTTTTAGGTACACCCCCTCTGCCACCAGTAGTTTTATTGTAGGAGAACTAGCCCTAACAGAGGCTTCTCAGCCCCGATGATCCCTCTTTACTGCTTTCTTAGGTCCTGATCTGCATGCGTAGCTTTTAAGATTCATATAGAATTATCTACATCATATTTTGATCTAAAATTTGGGATTTAACCACCTCATCCAACCCCTAAAACAAAAAAAAATAATCGCATGCATATTAGTTCCGCATCATCTGGTATCAGAGCTTAGATTAGGGCTTGTTTTCTGCATCCTTTATAGTTTGTATATGCTCTGTTCTTTTAATTATTTGTCTCTTCTCAAAACTTTAAAAATTTTGAAACTTATTTTTCTGGATTCATATTAATTCAAAGTATTTTACAGAATTTTTGTGAATCTTATTTCGATCTGTGTAGTTTTTGCATGTCGAAATACAGCTTGTAAATTTTTAGCTCTATTTTTTCAGCAAGACAATTTCGTAAGGTTTAAGATTTTGTTTAGTATCTCTTTTGCATATCTTTTAATTTTAGTATATTTCCTGCATATTAGGCCATAATTTGCATGTTTCTTTTGTTTAAGAAAATACCAAATATATATATATATATTACATATTCTCCAAAAACATAAAAAAAAATATCTAAACCCTAATTTGCATCCTCATCTGCCTGCCATCATTGCATAATTTACTTTAAGGGTACTCTCTTTATGCCAGATAAGGGAAGGAGGTCATTACCTTTCCTTAGCCCAAAACCACCATCTTTGCATTCCATCCCAAGCCTACCATAAAATTAACTAGACTTAATTTTGCCCTAGTGGGCTAGGGACACCAACTGGTCGGGTCCGGGCTAAGTGTCAGATCACTGTGTCAAGCTAACCTGTGTGTGCCTTGTGCTTAGTGTCTAGAATGGTGGTTCAGGGATTCAATCCTGAAGGGCTTGTGTGTTGGTTCGCCTACCTGGCCAATCTCTGATAGGTGTCTAGGATTGGCAATCTGGGACCTAACACTCCCCTTACACCAGCCTAGCTGATTATAGGGTTACTATAGGCTAGTTTGCCATCCTGATTGAGCATCTAGTTTTGGACTCTAGGTCTAGGGAGCTATAGTTGGTTTGATCAAGTCTTGCATGAGCACTAGATCAGGAGCATCATATCATCCACAATCTCCACCTTTGGCTGAACCCATGGATAAGCTGGAAGCCCAAATTTAAGCCCTTGTAGACCAAATAGCCCAGATGAACCATAAGTTTGACCAGATGGAGAATAGGATAGGAACCCTAGAAAAAACCCATAGGACCCAGACTAGATCCAAACCTGAGCCACCTTTATCCACACTACCCAAATTATATGAACATAGATCCTATGCACCCTCTCCCTATAAGCCTAGTATACCTACAACCTATAGATCTTATGGCTCCAAATCCTATGACTCTAGAACCTATGAGCCCATATCCTATGAGCCCAATAGACCCAAGACCCATAGAGCTGAACCTAAATCCTATGACCCCAGATCCTATAATTTTGATGGGGGACGAGTATCGAATGATACATTTCTAGGAATTAGAGAGACTAAACAAAAATGAAACAGATAAACATGCAGCTATTCTATATAAAAGGAACAGGATTACATGAAAGGAACATAATGAAATAAACTAGACTAGAAAAGACTCTATCAAAATAACTAAAAAAGGGATCTTCGTGGTTAGGAAACCACACATATTAGAGTTAACTTACTCACTATTTTAGATCTGAAGGAAGATTAAGATGGTTATCCGGCATTAATATTCTGAAATGAGGAAAAGGACACTCAAGAAGAAGTACTAAATGACTAAGAGATTACTCTAGGTTTCAAGGCACTCCGTATTTGAATCTTTGGCACAGTAGACCTTCATCTTGGAAACCATGAGACCCGGGGATCCTGCACAAATAGATGGAAACATTAAATGGTTAAGGAAGGTTGGAGGAATGGAAGTGGAAAATTAGGAATAGAAGAAGAGGTTTAGGCTTGGAATGAAGTAGATCCAATTTGGCACCCATAGCTTGAATCTGCTTTGCTTGTTGGCGTGGGGAACTCCATTGTAGATGATCTCCTTTAGAAGGTGGGTGGACGAATTTGGAGAAGCTTGAAGAGGGTTCTTCAAGGGTGGCCAAATGGGATTGGAAGAGGGATTAGTAGCTTGTTTGGTTAAGTATATTAGGTCTCACACCTACCTTCTCTCAAGGGTCTTTGGCTAGCAAAGGAAGAAAGCTTTCTTTAGAAAAAAATTTCATTTCATTCATCATTCCCATTACAAGAGAACTTAGGAGCTTTTATAGACTTTAAGCTTCCTTTCAAAATTCAAACTACACCTCCTTTCATGGAGAAAATCAAAGGGCATCCCATGAAGAGAGGAGGACCCTTTCAAATTTGAAATTCCTACTTACAAGGGAGAAAATCAATGGCATCCCAAAGAAGGTGGAATGGCTCTTGCAAGGTGGCGTCCCATGAAGAGTGGAGCTTCATTTGAATTTTTTATTGGGTGGGAATCCATGGTTGACTTGTCTTGGTGATGTGGCATGTTCTCTCCTCCAAGTGGCATGACTTGTCTTCTAAGGTGGCATGGTTCAATGATGATGTGGTGCTCTAAGCAGTTGGTGAAGCTGGTTGCACTTAATCTAGCTTAATTAAAACCCAGCTTCAAGTAGCTTTTGAACCCAACTTGATACAAAGCCTAATTGAACTCTAATTGGACCCAAATTAAAATAAAACATAACTCAATTATTCAAATAAAATAAAAACAAGACTCAAAGACTTATTACAGGACTTGAATTCCTAGTCTTCTAACCATAAAGAGCTTGGCATTAGTTGAAGCCTCTTCCTGAACCTGGTGCCCGCACCAAATTCCATGACCCATAGATCTGCACCCTTATCCTATGAGCCCAGAGAGCCCATAACCCCTAGGTATCAGCCTAGTACTAGTCAGGTTTCCCCTAGTCAACTTGAATCCCATAGGATTAGTACCCCTAAATATGAACCCAGTAGTAAGCCACTACTCCTTAGGAAACCTGAACCTACTAGGAGTAGTGCCCATAATCAGAAACCAAGACCTAGCCAATTTTTTCTTAACCGACCTTCCCCTACCATCCCTTGGAGCGACAAGGCTTACATTAATGCAAAAGTGTATGAAGCTGATGTGAATTTAGCAGATGAGTATAAGGCAGAAGAGGACACACATCTAGAAGACCTAGAATTAGTTGAACCCGTAGGTACCCAGGTAGAAGCCAACCTAGAGTTAGTTGACCTTGACCATACCCAGCCTAAAGCTATAGTGGAAGGATAATTAGAGGAAGAGAACCTAGGTACTGCTACTAGAGCCTTACTTGAGGAAACCATAGAGGAGAGCCAAATTATAGAGTCTAGTCCTAAAATACAAAAACCAGAAGAATTTATTAAGGACCTGATCTCTTTGAATCAGTTCCCTTAGGATGAGCCTCCTCCTATAGTTCCCATTAAGGACCTCTTCCCTGAGATTAGTATCCCATTCTTCCATTACGCAAACCCTATAGATATACCTCAACCTCATAAGGTTAACCTTAGTAGTCTAAGATTAGTCCTTGACGCCCCTTCTTTTATCCTACTTTATCCAACTAACCTTGAACCTTTTTCCCTGCCCTACCAGACTAATTCTGAACCCAGTTCCTATTTTCTACCTTTCCATGAGTCGTCTCATATTTCTAGAACCATTAGGTTCCATTTTATTAGGGTTACCAAGTTACATGAACCCTCAGAGCCCAACCCTTTTGCTACTTACTTTTGGCAGACCCTCTGGCATCTATTAGGAGTTACTAGCAAATTTTCTTTTGCATGTCATCCATCAACTATGACTCATGCCCCATGCACAAGTGGTAGTTAAGACCTAATAAACCTTTTTAGTCGAGTCTATTAGGTGTTAGTTTGAGTCCTTTGCATCACTTGTTAGGAGTCTGCATATGCCCAGCATGTTTACCACCTGCACTAATTTTAAACAAACTGGCTAATTTCCCGAAGAAAGGTTAAGGAATTTGATGTAGTGGATTCTATCTTGGTTAGGCTTAGGCCTAAAAAAAGCTTCATGCTCGTAGAGCTAGACCTTTTAAAGTGATGGAGAAGGTTGGACCAAATGCCTATGTGTTAGATTTGCCTTCGGATTTAGGCATTAGTTCTACTTTTAATATTACAGACCTGGTTGAGTACAAGGAACCGGCAGCGATACCTAGTGAGGCCTTTGAATCGATTCCTTTCCATTGTGAGTGATCCTAATCCAAAGTGTCCACCAATTAATTGGCCTGAGAGAAGAGAACGGATCGAGCATATCCTGGATGATCAAGCCAAAATGACCTGGGGCCGTGGCTATCAACGCTACCTGGTCCGATGGCAAGGCTGGCCAGAGTCGGATGATTCATGGATTTCTCGAGAGGACTTGCAGTGCCTCAACCTAGACCTCCTCAAGAGATATGTGAGCCAGCCTGATCTTCACTCGATAGGGTCGAGTTCTTCCCATCCCGGGAGAATTGGTGGGGACACTACAGGCACCAGAATAAGACAGAGGCTTCTCAACCCTCTATGGATCACTTAGCTACTTTCAAGACCATTGTAATAAAGCTTAGTTCATCTAAGTTGTCTTTATTTGAGTCATGTATTAGTCAGCTCATGTTGAGCTAGTCCAGTCCAGTGCTAGTCAGCTCATGTTAAGCTAATTTTATTTTTCTGAGTCCTGTCCAAACATACTGAAGACTCAAGACCACATCATACAAGTGAAGACCTTATTCTTACCACCCTTGGTCATCCACTAGGGTCATCTCCCTTGGCCAACCAAGGAAAGAGGAGGGAGAGAAATTTTAGGGATTTTTTCTACATATTTTTTTCTTATTTTCTAGCTAGGGTTTGGGTGGGAATAAAATTGTTATGTAAAGTCTAATATACCCTTACTTGGAGCCCAAGACTAAGGGTCTATTTAAAGGACCCTAGTCTCTTGTATGAGAGTTGATTTTGATATATGAAATATACTTGAGTTCTCTACAATTGCTTTGTGCTACCCTGCTTTGTGCTTAAGGGGTTTATTGGTGTCTTCTTCTTCCCGGTGTTGCAACTGACTCCAGCCTTCATCCAAGCTTCCTCTTCCCACGCCCTTGCTACCTTGTTTCTGAAATTTTCTTATGTTTCCAACCTTGCTTTCTTACCCTTGATGGTTGTTTGCAGGTCCTCGAGTTTCTACGAATCCAACGACTCCAACTAGCCATAATCGGACCACCGAGCAGAAAGCCAGGAATCCAAGGGTCCCTGGCTTGGTTTTCCAGGCTGCATCTGTTGAAGAACGAGTGATCCCTTTGCTAAGGTCTTCACCAGGCACACCAGACATTGCCAGGTACACCCCCTCTACCATCAGTACTTTTATTGTAAAAGAACTAGCCCTAACCGAGGCTTCTCAGCCCCAGTGATCCCTCTTTACTACATTCTTAGGTCCTGATATGCATGCGTAGCTTTTAAAATTCATATAGAATTATCTACATCATATTTTGATATGATATTCGGGATTTAACCACCTCATCCAACCCCTAAAACACAAAAAAATAATTGCATGCATATTAGTTCCGCATCAAAAGGGAGAGTGCGCTGACCTACAGGGAGCCGTCTCGTCGGAACACCTAGGTCCCTTCAGGCCACCATTTACACTAGTTGGAGAAGGATGCGCCACTCGAGATGCCGCACCCCTCCACCGACCATCTACACCACCTTGAAGAAGAAGGTTGCACATGAGGGCTCGAGTCCTTGAGCATCTGCCCCCAGATCGAGGCTCTACCAAGTTTCCCCAAACAGGGCATCCTACTAGGTTATCAGAGCTCGCAGTTTAACTTCTGACCATGAAGGAGGAATGGGCTCGGGCACAATCCCCAAGGACCGCCCATAGTTGACCTCACGGCATTCCCAAGGGAGGGGAGGAGGGAGAGGGCGGACCTGAGACTGGTAATAGGAAGTACTTTCCATCTATAAGAAAGAGAGAGGGACTTCAAAGAAGGACCGGGTGCACATATCGGATACCAGGCAAAGGAGGTGCAACCCGGTGCCATGTAGGAGCTGCGGGCCATGATGATCCAGGCATAACACATACGAAAAGAAAAAGAGAATGAAAGCAATGTACAATAAATACAAAGTTTTATAGTAGTTCAGTGTACCCTAAGCACCTACATGCAATCTTCAAGTATCCATTGAAAATTTTACTATAATTCCTCAAAGATTATAGCCAGTTTACTTTTTAGGCTCACAAACCAAAATCCAGTTAATTTTTATTTAGGCTCACTAACCACAACCTAACTCAACTTTTATTTTTCAGGCTGACAAGCGAATCTAGTTGGTTTGTCCTAATTCTAACCAATCACAATCTTATAACAAACCAATCCTAGGCTTGCAATTCAATTTAAATGAAGGCGAGCCTCCAGCTGAGGCAACCCCCGCTTCCAAGATCGAGCACTCGGCCAAGATCGTGCTCATGCTTTCCCAAGGTAAGCCCCCAGCTGAGACGGCCCCCGCTTTTGGGGTTGAGCGCCCGGTCGAGGTCATGCTCATGCTTTCCCAAGGTGAGCCCCCGGCTGAGGTGGCCCCCGCTTCTGTGGTTGAGCACCTGATCAAGGAAGTGCTCATGCTTTCCCAAGGATAGACCCCGGCTAAGGCGACCCCTGCTTTCGAGGTCGAGCACCTGGTCGAGGTTGTTCTTATGCTTTCCCAAGGCGAGCCCCTGACTGAGGTGGCCCCCGCTTCTAGGGTTAAGTGCCCAGCCGAGGTTGTGCTCATGTTTCCTAGGGATGGGCTCCCGAGATAGAGCTCCCTTATTCCCGCCAAGACCAAAATTCCCACCAAAAGCAAAGGGGAAGATCAGCAAGAATACAGACCATGACATGGAAGATCCCAGCTACCTGTAACCTCCCGAAAGTGGTGCACGCCCTACTAAAAAATTCAAACTTTGCAACACGCCATTTGCACGATCTGTGCATTGAGTACTCCACCAGGCTCCAGGCCTTGTAGCATGCCACAATGTCAACGATCATGCAACCGGGGGCTCTGACTCTCGTGACACGAGATTTGTACCTCCTTCGAGAGGAGTATTCCATTAAGATCCCAGGTCCTGCAACACACCGATGGTCCCTCCTGGAATATAAACACTCCACCATGTCTCGGGACTTAGTGCCATGGCACCAGCCCCTCCCACAAAAAATTACACCATCAGACGGACAAGATCTGTACTACACCGGGATCACCCCCAATAGAAGGATCTCCTTTAGAGGACCAATCCGATAGGGGAGAGGCTGCAAACAAAGGAAAACCCCTCCATAAAAGGATATCAGGAAAGGGACATCTCAATAAAGTCCCAGACTTGTCTGGGCCATCCTTTCCATATAAAATAGAAGAGAGGACCACTGAGAGGGGGAAGAGGCAATTGGTAAGGCACAAGGAGCAAATGAGAAAGTAACCAACCAAGAGAACCTCCAAGCTCTCTGATCTCCACTTGACCTTATCATTTCATTTCAATTCCATCTTTCACCATCTAAGCGAAGAGATCCCAAGCTCTATTCCATAGAGGTTCTATTTTCATTGATCGTCCCAACTGACTTGATCGTTAGAGTATCCCCACCGAAACCCTTGGCTTGGATCTCCTCTCTTTTACAAGTCATGCCAGCTCTGGAGCGATAGGAGAAGAGGACCAAGCACCCATCGAAAGCTCGACGAATCCATGACACATCAAAGCTACAGGCCACGGTGATCTAGGTGGCAATAAATTGGCATGCCAGGAATGGGGGTGAGTGAATGGTTAGCCAATGCTGTTGACTATGATGGGTCAAGCAGCAAGTCCCCCACTACAACAAGAACCTCCGTGCATGCCTACAACCCCATTGTAATAACACACACATAGGAAGCTTTCGCCAGTCGCATAGGGGGCCCCCCTTACCATGGCGATCCATAGAGCCCTAAGGGAAAGCTCCCCGCACCACCACCGCTACCTCCGGTGGATCCCCAGATCACCGTGCTGGCCCAGCAGGTCCATGCCTAGGCTGGGCGATGTGTTAGCTCCACCAGAGATATCGGTCCCTGACAATGCAACAGCAACCAGGGATGCCGGTGACCCACGACGTCGATCCCCATACCAGCCCGTGGTCCTTCTGGGAGGGGCCACTACATGTGGTTTCCCACCTATGGGGAGACCACTAGACTGTTCGAAAGAAGCAGCATGATGGCCCGACCGGTCAGGAGAGCTGCTACCCGATCTTGGACCATAGTGCATACTCGCACCGACGGCACCGGCATGGCCAGGAACTTAAGCGAGAGTTCCTCCACTCCACACCTCCTTCACCCTTGATGGACTCCATCGAAGGGTCCACAGATGAGGCCATCCACTGCTAGGAAGAAAGGCACCTCGAAGAGCAAGAGCACAAGCTAGCTGACTTGTCCAACCAATTTGGTGAGATCTAGGGCTCCCCCAGTGACACCATGGGTTACGACACCCGTCCACCTTTCTCCTATAGAATTTAAGAGAAATCGATCACTAGCCAGTTCTATATGCCCCAGGTTGATCCCTACGACGGGACAACCGATCCCCTGGACCACCTAGAGAGCTACAAGGGCCTCATGAGGGTCTAAGGGGCCACCGATGCTCTTCTCTGCATTGCCTTCTCGAATACCCTTTAGAAGGTTGTTCGAGCCTGGTTCTCTAGACTTGAGTCAAAAAGTATTGACTCCTCCCAGTTGGAGAAAAAGTTCATGGCATACTTTGATGTATGCAGAAAGGTGCCACGTGAAGTTGACAGTCTTTTCTTGATCCGCCAGCAAGATCAAGAGCCCCTCCAGGACTACGTGTCCCAGTTTAAAGCTGCCACCCTAGAGATCTACCTCCTCAATGAGCCAGTTGCCATGCTAGCCTTGAAGAGGGGACTGTAGACCTCCCGATTCACCTACTCCCTCGATACGAAGCCTTCGAAGACTTACTCGGAGCTCCTCCTTCGAGCCCACAAGTACATCCACATGGAGGAGGCTGACCACACTAGGAGGGAGCTGGGCGGGAGGCCATTGAAGAGACAAGCCATAAGGGAAACATCTGCTCCCCTGGCCTAGAAGACTGCACTGGCCCAGCGATCGAGCTAAAGGCCCAAGGTTGACCCGGCCAAAGAAGAGAAGTTGACTTTTCTCCTCTCCCTAAGAGCAAAGATCCTGATGGAGATTAAGGGCAAGTGCTTTCTGCATCGACCTCTCCCAATGAGGCCATCTGTTGAATGCAACCGGTCCCACTATTATCGCTTCCATTGGGACCATGGCCACAACACTGAGGAATGCTACCACCTAAAGAGGGAGATAGAAGACTTGATAAAGCATGGCTATCTCAGAAAGTACATAAAGAAGGAGCTACCCCATAGCCCAGAATGAAGAGCCCCGACTGCTTGCCATCGATAATCGACCCACTGAGAAGCCGGTCAGGATGATCTCCTAGGGGGCAGGGAGAATCTCGAAGAGGGCTATGGGGAGAGAGGAGAATGATGATGCGCTCCCCTATAAGGAAGAAGGGTCGATTAGGGTAGATAACCCAAATAATGATGCTATCATCGTGGAAATGATGATAACAAAATATACTGTAAATAGAATTAAGGTTGACAGTGAAAGCTCTACTGACATCCTTTTTTATGATACTTTTGCAAGGATGAATTTGTCCACTGACTAAATAAAGCTGGTGTTCATGCCCTTAATGGGCATCACTAGGGATTCAGTTGGAGTCGAGGGAGAGACTACACTCCCAATAACTACCAGGATGCCACCTCGGTAGAGTATTATGCTAACAACATTCACTATTGTGAGGCTTTCCTTGCCTTACAACATGATTCTTAGGCATCCCAGACTCAATTTGCTTGATGCCACCATCTTTACCTGATGTCTCCTCATCCAGTTCTCGACCCCAAAGGGAATCGAGGAAATGAGAGGATCCTGTCAGCCAGTCCAACACTGCTTGTAAACCATCCCAGGATCGCGAGGGGCCAACCAGAGCCCAGCCATTGACCAGCCAAACTCGGCAGAGCAGGAGTTGAAGGGCAGACTAATTAAAACCTTGCTATCCTTTCCCTTGGGAGAGGATCCCCTGAAGGTTGTACAAGTGGGAGCCCTCCTTTATGAAGAAGAGAGATCCTGTCTACTCAGTTTCCTATGGGCCAACACAGACATTTTCGCCTGGACCACCATAGACATGCCAGGCATTTGCCCATAAGTGATTACTCACAAGCTAAACATCAATTCCAATTATTTCCCAGTCCGACAAAAGAAGAGAAGCTTTATCCTAGAGCGGCGGAAGGCAATCGATGAAGAAGTTGAAAAGCTCCTCATGGCAGCTTCATCCATGAGGTAGGGTATCTTGACTAGCTTGCTAATATGGTGATGATAAGAAAAGCTTCTGGGAAGTGGAGGATCTGTGTAGACTACATCGATCTCAACCGAGCATGCCTAAAGGATAGCTTCCTGCTTCCCAAGATTGACTAGCTAGTGGACACGACCTCGGGCTACAAGTTTCTCAGCTTCATGGATACGTTCTCTAGATACTATCAAATCTGCATGCATCCAAAGGATGAGCACATGACTTTTATGATCGATAGAGGTACGTACTACTACAAGATGATGCCAAATGATTTCAAAAATGTAGGGGCCATGTACCAGTGCCTAGTCAATGAGGTCTTCAAAGACCAGATTGGCCACAACATGCAAGTTTATATGGATGACATGCTTGTCATGAGCAGCCTAGCGTTGGACCATGTTGCTGACCTAGAGGAGGCCTTCAACAATCTCTGCCTCTACCAGATGAAGCTGAACCCCACCAAATGCACATTTGGCATCGCGATGAAAAAGTTTTTGGAATTCATGGTCACTTAGAGAGAGATAGAGGCCAACCCTGAGAACATCCATGTGATCACTGACATCAGACATCCTATCTCCAAGAAGGAGGTTTAGTGTTTGATTGGATGCATCATAGCATTGAGCCATTTCATCTCACATTCCACCGAGCGCTGCCAGTCATTCTTTAAGGTGCTGCATAAAAAAATGAATTTACTTGGATGAAGGAGTGCCGGGAGGCGTTCGAGGGGCTAAAGAAACTCCTCACCTCCCCATCACTGCTGTCTAGGCCGAAGCCTGGGGAAGAGCTTCTCTTGTACCTGGCAATCTCACCAGAGGCGGTCAGCTCTATGCTGGTCTGCACTGATAAGGACAGCTCCTAGTAGCTAGTCTACTACACCAGCAAGCTTCTCCGTAATGCACAAACTAGGTATACTCTAGCCAAAAAGATTATTTTTTCACTAATAGTGTTCGCGTAGTATCTCAAGCCATACTTACAAGCACACCCAATCACTGTCCTTACTGATCAGCCTCTAAGGACTATCCTGAGCCATCTTGATACTTTGGGGTGCTTGGCCAAGCGGGGATAAAGCTCAATGAGTTCGAAATCACTTACCACCCACAATCGATGCAAAAGGCCCAAGTCCTTGCCAATTTTTTGGTGGAATGCACATGGGTGATAGAAGAACTAGACAAGGCAGACCAGCAAGCCAAGCCTGGGTCAGACCCAACCCTGGGAGTGGTGACGTGGATCCTCCATGTCGAAGGTACATCCAACACCAGAGGGAGTGGAGCCGACCTTATCCTTACCAACCCGACATGATGAGGGATGAGATTCTAACATGATGCAAGATGATATGCAAGAGGATGAACATGAGAAAAATTAGATTAAAGTAAACAATTATTTTCAAATTTTGTTTTATGGTTTGATTCCCAAAACTAGCCAAGACTAGGTTAGGGTTACCCCGTATCAGTTAGTATCCTACCCACATGCTAGATCAATCAAAAGGAAAACAAAACTAGGATCCTAGGACTAAGAAGGTCTATTAGGAGCATGTTTAACTTCAAGAAATCAGACAAAGAGAGTTGGGAATCATGCTAAACTTACCAGGCAATGATGTCTTGATGCCGTAAATGAGATCACTCCGCTCGAATCGATGCTTGGATGATCCGGCCACTTTCTCGTGGATCCGCCAGCTTTTTATCAGCTTCATTTAAGGGCAAAGAAGACTTCATCTGAGGATAGTTTCACCGGAGGGATCCTGCAAATGTCAAGGGTTAGTGATGTAGAATATGAGAAAAATACTAAATATGATGGAAAGAAGAAGATTGGGCAGAAGAGAGGCTGCAGGGGCTAGCGACCTTGGATGCAGCTTGGGTGTCTGAATCTAGAGAGGGGCGGCTAGGGGCTAATTAGATGAGAGAGAGGGGGTGGCTAGGGTTTGGAGGAGGTGGAAAGAGAGGGGCTAGGGTTTGATAACTGGGGCCTCGCACCCCTCGATGTTCTGTAGAACAAAGGCAAACGGGTCTCACTCCCACTCCAAGTTGGAGGAAACAATTGAATAACTCTATCAAACTTTTATTTCATGAAAAGTGTTTATCATACAAGAGGAGAGGGGGTGGGTATTTATAGAGTTACCCAGGTCCCTGAACTCCTACATAAACTTGGATTACAAGACTTGAGGGCCAAGAAAGCTCCTCTTGGGCTAAACTTGATGGCCAAGAAACTCTCTTGGGCTTGGTCTGCTTCACTCTTTGCTGGGCTGGGATGACTTCTTCTTTGATTGGGTCAAAGCCTGTGGTGCCAACTTCATGATAGGTTGGGAGGGGCGCCAAGTCCTAGTTAAGCTAGGAGGGGTACCAAGGCCTGGGAAGAACGAAGGGTGCCAGGGCTTGAGCTTATGCCTGGGGTGCCATATTCTTGGACTGTTGGGGCACCTTCTCTTGGTGGGCTAGGGTGTCAACTCCTTGGTCTTGTAGGCTTGAATGGAGGGCCTAGGTGCTTGAAATCCAGTACTGGTTGGGAAGGGCTTAGTGAATCTCCTGATCTATTGACTCTCCTCTTGTACTCGAAAGTTACAGGACTCATTGCACTGAACTTGAATAAAGGACTTACAGGATTCAAGTAAACTCATTAAACTAGACAAGTGGACTCATGCAGGTTACACTTGCCTAAACAAATAGGCTCAAGTAATAGGACTCAACTAACAGACTAACTCTATTGCAGGACTCAAAATTAAATTCCATTACAAGACTCAAAAAAAATTGACCAACACATGACTTAGAGAACAAATTGAAGATTAAAGTCTATGTCTGATTTGATGTCCTCATCAATTCTCCCGGGGTGAGAGGAACTCGACCCTGTCGAGTAAGAAGGTCGATCTGGCTCAAGTACTGCTCTGACGGATCTGGATTGAGGCATTGCGGATCCTCTCGAGTGACCCATGAATCCTTTGATCTCGGTCGACCTTGTCATCGAACCAAGTGACATGGAAGCCTTTGATTCAAGTACTAGTAGCTTGGTTATCCAGGATACGCTCAATCATTTCCTCTCACAGGCTAATTGATGGTGGACATTCAGGGATGGGTTCACTCTCAAAGAAAAGGTTAGGCTTAATATGCTCACTGGGTATCATTGCTGGCTCCCTATACTCAACTAAGTCTGAGGTATTAAAGGTTGAGCTTAATGCCTAATTAGGTAACTCAGGCATTAGGTCCAACTTTCTTTATCACTTTGATGGATCCAGCTCACGGGTATGTAGCCTAATCATCACAAGATTTTCCTAGCGAACTCTTGGACTCTTTTTAGGAATTAACCATGTTCTTTTATAAAATCATTGCTTACATTAATCTGATGATTAATTCCTCATACAGATCTCTAATCATGCAGTGCAAAACTCATAACACTTAATGTAGGCGAATGACTCATGCCAACACTTATTGATATGCAGACTAAATTAACACAAACTACAACTATGGGTTTAACCCTTTGTCAAGTGGGTGACATGCAGATGAGAATGGTTCATGCACTTCTACTAAATGCCATAGAGTATACCAGAAATAAGATACAAACCTAACATATACAATGAATGTATGCAATATGCTTACTTTTATAAAATGCAATCTAATAGTTCTAGAGATACCGAAAGTTTCTAGAAAGGGCAGAAAATAAGTGGTGGGTTCAGGGTTAGTCTGGTAGGATAGAAAAAGGGTTCAGGGTCGATCTGATAAGATAGGAGATAAGAAGGGGTGTCAAGAATTAGTCCTAGATTAATGAGGTTAACCTTATGAGGTTGAGGTATATCTACAGGGTCTACCTTATAGAAGACTGGGTCTCTAATCTCAGGGAAGAGATCTTCACTGAAAACTATAGGAGGGGATTCTTCCTGAGGGTACTGGTTTAAAGAGATCAGGTCCTTAATAAATTCTTCAGGTTCTTGAATTTTAGGACTGGGCTCTATAATTGGGCTCTCTTCTAAAGTCTCATCCTGTATAAGTCTAATAGTAGGGTTGGATTCCTCATGGTCCTCTTCCTTTAACTGTACTTCCACTACAGGTTCAGTCTGGGTGTGGTCAGGGTCAACTAACTTTGGGTTGGCTTCTATCTGGATATGGTCAGGGTCAACTAATTTTGGGTTGGCTTTAGTCTGGGTATTTACTGGGTTAACTAATTCTAGGTTGACTTTAGTTTGGGTATGGTCTGGGTCAGCTAATCCTGGATCAACTATAGGTATCTCCTCTTCGGGTTCTCTTATGTGCATGGACCGGATTGAGCATTGGCTAGCACAGTGTCCCATCTTATGACATCAAAAACAGGTATTTGGGTTGGGACTCGGGTTCCTCTAGGTTTTTGTTTCCTTACCCTTGTCTTCCCTATAGGCTAGTGGGGTACTAGGGCTGTGTCAGGTTGGAATAAGGTTGGGCCAGCTTGGGTAGGCTTGGCTAGGACTTGGTCTTGGGTTAGGGGCACTAGTCCTAATGGGCTCAGGTTGAGTAAAGGGTACCTGATTAATACTTGGCTTGCACTCAGGGGTGGCAGGGGTGGGTCGACTAAGGGGAAGTGGGCTAATACTGGGCTCATATCTAGGGGTACTAAGCCTATGGGGTTCAAGTTGACTAAGGGTCATGGATCCCTTGGGCTCATAGGAAGTGGGTTCAGACCTATGGGTTATGGGTTCCTTAGGTTCATAGGACATGGGTTCAGATCTACGGGTTATGGATCTGGGTTCATAGGATCTAGATTCAGGGTGTGGGGCTCTCCTAGGATTGGGAGGTGTGGGCAGAGGTGACTCGAGTTTGGATCTAGCATGGGTCCTACGGGTTCTCTCTAGGGTTCCTAACAGGTCATCTATTCAGTCAAACCTATTATTCAGTCGGTCATCCATCTAGTTCATTTGAGTAGTCAAATGGGCACACTGTTCCTTGAAGGTTCTTAGTATGGCTTCTATGGTGGATTCCATGGTCAGGCTGGGTTGGGGTTGGGACTGATGGTTGAGCTCCTAATCTAATGGTCATGCAAACAATCAATCAAGGGATTATGACGTAGTCAAGAACACATGGGTTAGCACATTCTAGGGTTTGCTAGACCTAGAGCCAAAATCAGGTGAGTTAACTCAACTTACACTCAACTCAATACTTAATCTTTCCATTGGCCAGGTCAGAGGTGGGGTTGTGGGAGGCTCCCCCTACTTGTCACAGGGTCTTAATTAAAAACCACCAGTCCATTTAGGGCATTTGCCTCTAGACCTCTAGCCTTAGACATCATTTTGCAGTAATAAGTGGAGGGTTAAGTGCACTAGTTCCCTCACTAGACTCGAACCCGACCTGTGGGTGTCCCTTAATCAATTAGGTTGCTAGTAAATTTTAATTAGGATTTGGGTTCGTATGCAAGGTAGTTGTTTTGGGCCCAGGATAAGTGATGAAATCCTGCCCTGATCTAATGAGGAAATTGCCCTTAAGATTAGTTTAGATGCAGATGATGCACAATTAATGAACCCTAATGCAATGTTATAACAAAATAGAGAATAAAAAATAAATTTCTCTTTTTATGAGGTGGCTGACTTAAATTTAAGTTGGTTAGGTGGTCAATCAAAATTGGCTTGGATTGGGTGGGGTTTGGTAGTTGATTAGGTTTAATCAGGTATACAGGAACAATAGAAATTGAAGTTTTTTTCCTCTATTTTGGCAGCAGAGGTTAGCATGGGTTTCAAAGCAAAAAAATTTTAAAAAATTTTTAGAACAGAGGGTTATGTGTGAGGATGACTCCTACTAAATCTTGTGCAAATAAAAAAATGGAATGATGATGCAAAACCTAGGGCTTCTAACTGGATGTAGGAAAATCCAATTTCTGGTTAGGGTTTCTTGTTTTGATGATTTTTTTTGTCTTTTTATAATCTGTAAAATCTGAGAAAAATAATAGTGAAATAGAGAACAACTCAGGAATAATCAGTGTAAAAATCACAAAAGAACAGTATGCCTAGGATGGAAAACAAGACCTATTTTTGGACCCCTAATGCAGAAACAGCATGCAGATTTTTTTGTTAGGGTTTTGTTTTTGCCATTTTTTTGTTATTTTCGGATCTGAAAAAATCCAAGAAAATAACAGGAAAATAGAGGACTAAATACAAGATAACTCTCATGCAAATTAAATAAAAACAACAACGTTTGATGGGGAAAATAGTCCTATATTTTGACTAGTTATGCAGAAAATAGCATGCATAAATCTACCTACTATACGAGAACATGCCCTAATCCCGCTTTGATACCAAAATTGAAGAGGGTAGGGTACAAACTGATACAGGGTAACCCTAACCTAATCTTGGCTAGTTTTAGGAATCAAACCATAAAATAAAATCTAAAAATATTTGCTTACTTTAATCTGATTTTTCTCATGTTCATCCCTTGCATATCATCCTGCATCATGTTAGAATCCCGTCCCTCATCACGATAGAGTCATCGCTGAATGAGCGCTGAATTTTTTCTTCAAAGCAACTCTGGCTGAGTATGAGGTGCTCCTTGTGGGATTGAAGGTGTCCCACGAGCTGGGTGTCAAGTGCCTAAAGGTCTTCATGGACTCGCAGCTCATTGTGGGGCAGGTCTCTGGTGAGTTTGAAGCACGGGACCCCCTAATGATGAAATATCTGGGCAAGGTGCTCTCATGCATAGTGAACCTCCAGCACATCAGCATTTCCCATATCCCTCGGACAGAGAATGCCCGAGTCGATGTCCTCTCCAAATTGGCCACCTTGCCAGGGTCATTGCTGGGGCATACCTTCATAGAATATTGGGAAACCCCCAGCTTCGAGTCTATAGCAAAGGTCCAACAAGTCACTATCGAAGCTAGTTAGATGGGCCCCTACATCAAATACATTACCACCGGCGCCCTACCTAAAGATCACAAGGAAGCTAGCCTCTTCAAGAAGAAGGCTGCACGGTATGTGCTAATGGATGGGCAGCTTTATCGGAGGTTTTATTCCTACCCCCAACTGAAGTGCTTGAAGCCCTCAGAAGCCACCTACATGCTCCAAGAAATACACGAAGGCATCTGCAGGAATCACGTGGGAGGCAGGACCCTTTATTCCTGCCCCCTACTGAAGTGCTTGAAGACCTCAGAAGACACCTACATGCTTCAAGAAATACACAAAGGCATCTGCAAAAATCTTATGGAGGGCAGGACCCTAGCTTACAAGGCCCTCCAGCAAGGGTACTTCTGAGAGACCATGCATGAGGACATCACCGATTTTGTGATGTGACCGCTATCAACGTCATGCCAAATCCAGCAACAGCCGACGGCCCCACTCTCCCAGCTATCAGGCCCATGGCAGTTCGCCCAATGGGGAATGGATATCTTAAGTCCCTTTCCTCTCGCATCCGGCCAACAAAAGTTTTTGATTATGGCCATCGACTCTTCACCAAGTGGGTCGAGGCCAAACCCCTGGCATGGATCATTGAGGCCAATGTCAGATCTTTCTTCTGGAAGTCTATCATCTATCGATTCAAACTCCCACACTCAATTATCACTGACAACGGATGGTAGTTCGATAATTAGGCTTTTAAGGAGTTCTGTGCCGACCTCAATATCTGCCATCACTTCACTTCCGTGGCTCATCCTCAGACCAACGGGGAGGTCAAGGTGACCAACCGAACTATCTTGCAAGGGCTCCATATAAGGCTGGATGAAACCAAGGATCGATGGGCCGAAAAACTTCCCAGTGTGTTTTGGACCTATCACACTACACCTCGCACAGCAATCGGTGAGACCCTGGTGTGGGCACCAGGATCCAACATCCACCATCTAGGAACACCCATCTAGCCTTGGAACTTGCACTTGTAGAACAATGTCCAAATCTTAAGATTATCCTGAATAACCAAGGTCTATTTCATGATGCCCAGAGATTACCCCAAGATTCCGACTCCTATTTTCTCCCCTTCCTAGAGCATTCTCACAATTTTAGAGCCATGGGGTTGCATTTTGTTGAAATTACCAGGCTGCATGACTCCTTAGAACCCTTCCCTTTTGCCATTTAATTTTGGTACACTTTATGGCATTTGTTAGGGATCCTTGATAATTTTTCTTGTAAATACCAGACTAGGGTCAAACCTAGAGAGTCCATAATCTGTTAGGTTCAGGCCCTAGAGCGTTCAATAATTTTTTTTTTTTTCAGTAGGGATGCATAAGTTGAGTCTGCATTTTACATCATATTAGGATTATGCATTAAATATAATTTTAAAATAATTTGGGCTGATTCCCGAAAGTGAGCCAAAGAGTTTGAAATAGGAGATTTTGTAATGATTAGGCTTAGGCCTGAATGGTTTCTACCGAGAACCATTAAGAAGCATCATGCTCGTGGGGCTGGTCCCTTTAAAGTGATTAGGAGAATGGGTCCTAATGCCTATGTGCAAGAATTACCTCCGAATTATGGAATTAGCTCGACATTCAATATCTCTGACTTAATCGAGTATAGGAAACCCATAAACATACCTAGCGAGCCATTTGGGCCTGACCTTTCTTTTGAGAGTGAACCTGAACCTGAGTGTCCACCTCCAAATATACCTGAGCGAGGAGAGGGGATCGAGCATGTCCTGGATGACCAAGCTATCAGTACCCGGGGCAAAGGCTATCAACGTTACTTGGTCCGATGGCAAGGCCGACCCAAATCCGATGACTCGTGGATCACACGGGAGGACTTGCAGCGCATCGACCCCGATATCTGGAGAGGTACCAAAGCTAGACTAACCCTTACTCGACAGGGTCGAGTTCCTCCCACCCCGGGAGAATTGGTGTGGGCACCAGGATCCGATAGAGGCTCTTCACCCCTCTGTGGATCTCAGATTAGGGTTTTACTTCTTTGTGTCTTATAATAAGGCTTCAAGCCTCAAATTTGTAATTGTCTTTTGCTTTGAATTGAGTCTGTACCTTGACCAATTAAGGTCATATTGAGTCCTGTACTAAGTCGAGTCACAAATCGAGTCCAGTCTGAGTCTCTTAGAATTATGGGTCCATTGCAAGAGTGGGTCTTAAAATTTAGTCTCTTTGGAAGCAAGTAAGGAAAGAAGCCAAGTCAACTCAGGGCCCACTTATGCATCCTACATGGCGCCATAACATCTCGCCATGTGAGCAGCACACTTGGCATGCAAGGACGCCCAATGGGGAGGACCACTTCACTTGGTTCAAGCCTTTGTCCCCTCCCCCCATCAAGCTCAATTCCATGTAAGGGTGGTCGGCCAAGGAAGAATTCAATGGAAGATAATGGAGGGAATTCAAATCCCTTACTTCAAGCTCTCCAATCAAGCCTTCTTCCCAATTTGCTTCAACCTCTTTGGAAGGGAAAGACAAGAGCCTTGGACGACTCCACCTAACACTCCCCTTGTCAAGCCTTGTACCAAAGAAAGAACACCAACAAAGGAAGGAGGAAGAACACATGCCTTGCTCCAAGCCCCTCTTCATGCCTTCTTCCAAAACCAAGAAGATTCTTACCAAGTTCAAGGCGCCAAGAACCTCACTCCAAGCCATGCATCATGCCATGCCCAATCCAAGCTACCTTTGGTCGGCCAAAGAGAGGAGAAGGTCAATGCTTTTGGCGCCCACCCAAGAAAATTTTTAATTTTGTTTCATTTGAAATTCGAATGGGCCTTGGGTGCCTATTTAAAGGACCCAATCCCTCCATTGTAAGGGAATTGAATGATTAAATGAAAAAGAGAGCTTGAGTTTTATTTATCCTCCAACCATTGTCTCTTAGACTAGGTTTGAGTGAAGTTTCCTTCGTCCCCAGAGACATCGAGTGGTGTGAGGCCACCTTTCCGTCACCCCAGGGCATCGCAAGTCCTTCGTCCTCCTAGACGTCGAGTGGTGTGAGGCCACAATCCTTCATCCTCTGGGACATCGCGGGGTGCGAGGCCCCAAGTTATCTCCTTCTTCGACTTCGGAATCCAGCCGAACATCAGGCTCGAAGCCCCTTCTCAACCTTATCTTAGTCCATTTCAATACATCTCTCCATTTCGCTAATCCCTACTTTGATTGCCTATAGGTCCTCCCTGGTATCTCGAGCACCAGAGACAGTCTGCTTTGCCATCGTGACCATCTGAACGAAAGCCAGTGCATCCGTGGGTTCGACTGCTCGAGCATCCAGGTCGCATCCATCGAGTTGAGCGATCTCTGCATCTGGCACTTCAGACATGTGAGGTTTGCCCCTATCTCCTAAGTAGGTATTGTGTTTCGAGCTTAGTCCTACCAGGGTTTCTTAATCCCAAGATCCTGTTCTCATTTTCACTATTTAGGGACTTGAATTGCTAGTGTAAGCTTATGTTATTCAACTTCTCTTATTTCTAGTCTTTGCTTGTGACCGGGAATCAAAACCCTAAGAGAAACATCTAAAACTCATCAACTAAAAAAAAAAAAAATCCTTTGCATTATAAGCATCCATACTAGCATCTCTAGCCTTATTCTACATCATACCCCCTTTAACCTCGTCTTCAGCATCGAAGCCGTGATTCTGGTGGAGCTTGGTCTGTCCACGCTACACGTAGAGCAATATGATGAGGATGAGAATCCAGCCCATCTCCTCCTCAACCTAGATCTTCTGGATGAGACAAGGAACAAAGCCCGACTCCAGATGGTAGCATATCGACAACGAGTAGCTCACTACTACAACTCTCGTGTGAGGCCCAAGGGGTTCCACCCAGGCAACCTAGTCCTCAGATGAGCAGAGGTGTCCCAGCCGGGAGAATGTGACAAACTGTTTCCAAATTGGGAGGGCCCCTACAAGGTGATCGAGGCTCTGCCAAACGAGGCCTACTATCTCACCGGGCTCGACGGTGCCTAGTTTACACAGACATGGAATGCAAGCAATCTAAGGATGTATTACCAATAATGTAAGACTTCCTCTCAATTATTAATGTTCCTTTTTGGTGTAACCCTGTCTTTTACCTGTACAGGAACACATTTGTCTGACTCCAAGTCCGGCGGACAAAGCCAAAAAAATTTTGAAGCCCCGCACTCCAAAGCTGGAAAACTTTTGAAGCCCCGCACTCAAAGCCAAAAAACTTATGAAGCCCTGCACCCAAAGTCAAGAAACCTACGAAGCCCTGCACTCAAAGCCAAAGAACTTATGAAGCCCTGCACTCCAAAGTCGGGAAACTTACGAAGCCCCACACTCAAAGTCAAGAAACTTATGAAGCCCCACACCCAAAGCTAGCATACTTACAAAGCCCTGCACTCCAAAGCTAGGAAACTTATGAAGCCCCGCACTCAAAGTCAGGAAACTTACAAAGCCCCATACTCAAAGCCGAGAAACTTACAAAGCCCCACACTCCAAAGCCGAGAAACTTATGAATCCCCGTACTCAACTACCTTACTCACAGTATGGAGATGTCAATTGGGAAACTCCTGAAATCCCACCATCTATCGCTTGACTCATAGTTTGGCAAATCAAGCTGGGAGACTCCAAAAGCCCTGCACTCAACTGCCTTGCTTATAGTCAAGAGATCTCAGCTGGAAAAGTCCTGAAATCCTATCATCTACCGCTTGACTCACAGTTTGGCAAATCAAGTTGGGAGACTTCGGAAGGCCTGCACTCAACTACCTTGCTCACAGTCCAGAGATGTTAACTGGGAAACTCTTTAAATCCCATCATCTACTACTTGACTCATACTTGGCAAATCAAGAAGCTCTAGAAGCCCTGCCCTCAGGTCCGCATGACTCTGAGACTAGAGGATTAGGGGCAAAGTGTTCTTAGGGTCTTTCATGCCGATCCTAAGGCTTTAGAGTCAACCTGGAATGACCAATGATGGGGACATCACCAGCATTGATCCCCAAGCAGCACTGATCCCAAAGCAGCATGGATTTCGGAGCAGCACTGATTTCAATAAATTCAAATTAAAAAAAATAGTTGATTAGGATTGGTTGTTTGAAATTTGATTTAGGATTAAGGATTTAGTTAGTTTTGGTTGGTTAGGATTGAGATATGGATAGGCCTTATCTTAACCTATCTTGTATTTGAATTTGAACCATCCTTATGTTTTTATCTTATATTCAAATTCAAATGAGGATTAGAAAGGTCTATAAATATCACCCTCTGTCCTTTGTAAAAAAAATAGTTTGGTGAATAAAAATGAGTTCTTTTTAGAAAAGAGTGATTCTTTTCTTTCGGGTGTGAGGCCCAACCCTAGGACAAGATGAGAGGTCATGTCTAGTTATCCCCTTCCTTGATTCCATTTTCTTTACCCCCATGTCCTTTGAGATTCACCCTAATGCCTCCAAGTATCGAGGTGGGTGGGATGCGCTAGAGGTGAGAGGTCTCTTCGTTAGTATGAGTCTCAAGGTCCATGAGATCCAGATCCCTATCTTTCATCCCCATTATTTCCTTCACCACTTCCTTACAAAAAAAGAAAAATCAAAAAAAAAATAGTGGTACCCTAATCTAGGTGACTTCTAGGCTCACCAACAATCCTACCCTTATCTGTCCTCCATCAAATTGGTATCAGAGCTAGAGGATTAGGGTATTGCCATCTTCCTGACTCATCCTATATTTTTCCCAGATCTTCCTCTCCGTTTTTCTTCCTCATCACTGTTCTTTCCCCTATTCTCCGAATTTCCTTCTTCCCTCTTCGAACTCCCAACTAATCCCAGACCAACATCATCTTCTCTTCCAAAGCTTCCTCCCCGGCTGATCAACATCCCCTGCTGACCCTCGCCACCTAGATATAAACCCCCTCGATTCCTTTGTTGTTTGAGACATTGTCTTTCCATCGCCAAATCCACCAACTTCGCCACGAATGCACAGCCCCAAAATCTGCAACAGCAAGCCCTGCCCCCTCCACAGCCACACGTGTACAATGTTAGCAAGAAAGACTTCTGTAGCATCGCCCGTAGCCTCCCGTGGAACAACCCGCCTCCATCCTTCTGATTGCCACCACCAGGAACACCACCATCAGCCAAATCTGCGTTCTCCATGCATCATCAACCACTGGAACTTCTTTCATCCGGACCGCCCAGATCCAATTGGTGACTCCACCAGATCCTGCTAGATGCCCCTTCCTTGCCGACGTCATCCGCTGTTGCACCATCCTCAACCCCTGCTTCTACCCGATCACTGATTCGGTCTCAACCTCCGAACCCTTGAGAAGCCAGCCCTCTATTTATCTCCCACCAATCGAGGGAGGAAAGTCTGCCAAATATTTTTCTTGCCATCATCTCCTCCCTGTGGCAAGCCGCTGGAGGTCCCTAATCTGCTCTCTCTTCACCCCTTCCTCAGCCCCTTCTCTGTTCAAGATTAGTGCCCATGACCACCCCTTGGCCTCCGTTTGGATCGACGACCCCAAGCGCTTAGTGAACCGCTCCTCTAATCGATGCCTTACTGCCAGATCTTCCAAACACCGATGAATCATGCCATCCTCAGCACCAAGGGCACATCCTGCTTCAACTACATCGCCTCCATCATCCATATCACCATCATCATTTTCATCATCATCGCCAACCTCATTAAGCCTGACACCAAGAACCTCGCCCCCTTCACCCTTTATGGCATCCACGGCATCTTCAAAGCCTCCGCAGTGCTCTTCTTCGCATACGTCGGCTTCAATGCAGTCTCCACCATGGCAGAGGAGACCAAAAACCCTGCCAAGGACATCCCCATCGGCCTCGTCGGTGCCATGTCCATCATGATGCTTGCCTATTATGCCCTCACTCTCTGCCTCATGCAGCCATACAATGACATAGACGTCAACGCGAGCTTCTCGGTGGCATTCAAAGCAGTCAGAATGGACTGGGCCAAGTACATCATCACCTTTGAGGTGCTAAAGGGCATGACCACCATCCTCCTCATCTCGACCGTCAGCCAGGCATGATACCTGACCCACATCGCTTGCACCCACATGCTTCTACCATGGCTGGCTCAAGCGCTTAGCAAGACCGGCACTCCGATCAATACCACCATCGTTATGCCATCACCAGCCACCTTCGCCATGACCACTACCAGTCGAGCCGCCATCTCTGCCCCAGCACCGTCATCGGTGAATGCCCGTCAGACTGCCCTCCAAAGCTTCTCCTGTTCCTGCATTCATCCATCCGTTGAAGAGGAAGAAGCCCGCACGATCGTGAAGGCAACTTCCACCCCTGTTGCCAACTTCACATTCTGCATAATTCTCAAAGTTACATGGATCTCAAAGTCTGCACATATCTCAAAGCTGCATAACTTTCAAAGCTGCACAAATTTTAAAGTAAAGGAAAATTAAAAAAATCTCATGGCTAGCTGAAGTTGGAGTCTGACCCTAACTCGACGGAGTTGAGTTCTTCCCACCTCAGGAGAATGATGGGGACATCGCCAGCATTGATCCTGGAGCAGCACTAATCCTGGAGCAGCATTGATCCCTGAGTAGTACTGATCTCGAAGCAGCACAGATTTCAATAAATTCAAATTTTAAAAAAAAATAGTTGATTAGGATTGGTTGTTTGAAATTTGATTTAGGATTTAGGATTTAGTTAGTTTTGGTTGGTTAGGATTGAGATATGGATAGGCCTTATCTTATCCTATCTTGTATTTGAATTTGAACCATCCTTATCATTTTATCTTATATTCAAATTCAAATAAGGGTTTGATGGGAGACTAACTAAATACAAAATGAAGAATGATGCAAGTGATTTGTTGGTTTTGTGATTTTTAGATTTTAATGATTTTCTTTGGATACCCGAAAATATGTAAGAGTTGATCTAGGGTTCTATAATAATAAGAACTATCAAGCAAGCAAGTAGTCCCTAAGCAATGATAAAGAGAGGACCCCGGGATTGAGAAACCCCGTAGGACTTAGCTCTACGATCAATACCTACTTAGGAGTCAGGGGGCAAACCTCAAAGATCTGAAGCGCCCGATGTTGAGGTCACTCACTCTAGCAAATGCGGCCTGGATGATCGAGCTGTCAACCCTGCAGGTGCACCAGCTGACTATCCGAAGATCTCAATGACAAGGGCAACCGACTCCGTACTCATGTCACCTGGAGGACCTGCGAGCATTCAAAGAAGGGTTAGGTTTCAATCAGAAGAAAGCAATAGAATAAGGAAAGAGAGTTGTTGTAGTGATGGCGAAGTTCTTCTTGATTCGGAGTTGGATGATGGAGTTGCGAAAGTGACGGTAACTTGAGGCCTCGCACCTCTCGACGCCCGAAGGCGAAGGCACTCCCTTACGGAGATCGACATTCCTAGTGAACGAAGGCAATTAAAGAGAAATTGGAACTTAAGAAAGTTGGTTTTTTTCATTCATCAAAGATTAATGATGGGGACATCTCAAGCATGGATCTTGGAGCAAGCATAATTCTTGGAGTGGCACAGATCTTGAAACATTTTTGGAATAAATTTATTTAGGATTTATCTTTTGTTTAAAATTTGAATTAGGATTTGGTTGGTTAGGATTGATATATGGATTGGCTTATCTTATCCTATCTTATATTTGAATTTGATTCGTTCTTATCTTTTTATCTTGTATTCAAATTCAAATGAGGGTTGGAAAATCTATAAATACCACCCTTAGCCTTTTGTAAGAAGGGAGGATGGATGAATAAAATTTCTATTGTTCTGTGTGAAGGATCTGTGTGATCCTAGGGTATCTGTATAATCCCTTCTCCATCTTCCCAGGGTTTCTGTGTGATCCCTGATTTTGGGCATCTGTGTGAGCCCAGGGCATCTATGTGAGCCCCTTTGCTATGTGCTTGTTCTTCTAGGGCATCTATGTGAGCCCCTTTGCTATGTGCTTGTTCTTCTTGGGAAATCTATGTGAACCCCAGTATTTTTCTTAACCCTGCACCCTCTTCTTTCCTCCTTCTTTGCAAATCCTAATCTCTGGTGACTTTCATGCTCGCCAGCGATCCAGTCCAATCCCTGTCCCGCATCAATTAACCTTACAGGGAGGGGGTAAGGTCTTTTATATAGGCACCTTAGACCCTATTTGAAATTCAAATGAAAATTACAAGTCCTCTTTGGAGAGGCACCAAAAAATTCAAAAAAAAATCAGATTTCTCTCCTTTGGCTGACCTTCACTTGGATTTGATTGTGCATGGCTTGATAATGGGCTTGGAAGAAGGAATTTATCTCCCTTAGACTTGGAAGGTTGACCTTCAATTTTGGGAAGAAGGCATGATGCAAGGCTTGTGTCTCCCTCTTTTCTTGGTTGCTCACCCTTCTTTGGAGAGAAGCTTGAAATGAGGCTTGGATCAAGGCCTTTGTCTTTAACCTTTCCTTGGTTTCCCAAGACTCCTTTAGTAAGTGGCTTGATGGAGGGAGGGAAAGGAGGAAAGAATATTTGATATGCCTCCATTTGGCAAGATGAGGTGGCGCTACATGGGATGGTGAAGTGGCGCCACATGGGATGGTGCCCTAGGGTTAAAATGTTGACATTCAAGGCTTGGCCCAATAGTAGTTGAGCTGAACTCAAAGACCACTCTGGCTTGGACCCAGACTTGGACTGGACTCAATACAAGACTGGACTCAATACAGGACTGGACTCAATACAGGACATAACTTGACTAAATTGGTCAATGTACAGGACTAAACAAAAATAATTGAGACTAAATTCATGACTAAAAATACAATGCTTAGGCTTGAAGCCTTATTACAGAACTTGAAAAATTGGAACCCTAATTGGACATCCACAGAGGGTGAGGAGCCTTTGTCGAATTCTGGTGCCCACACCAGTTCTCCCGGGGTGGGAGGAACTCGACCCTGTCGAGTAAGAGTTGAGATGGCTTAGGTACTCTTCCAGAAGGTCGGGATCGAGGTGCTGCAAGTCCTCCCAAGTAATCCATGAGTCATCGGACTCAAGTCGGTCTTGACATCAGACTAAGAAACATTGATAACCTTTGCCCCTGGTAGTGATAGCTTGGTCATCCAGGACATGCTCGATCCGCTCTCCTCTCTCAGGTAAAATTGGAGGTGGACACTCAGGTTTCAGTTCACTCTCAAAAGAAAGGTTAGGCCCAAATGGCTCGCTAGGTATGTTTGCTGGTTCCCTGTACTCCACTAAGTCTGAGATCTTGAAAGTCGAGCTAATGCCATAATTCGGGAAAAGCTCAAGAATGTAGGCATTAGGGCCAACTCTTTTTATCACTCTAAAGGGGCCAGCTCCATGAGCATAAAGTTTATTAACGGTTCTGGGTGGAAACCGTTCAGGCCTAAGCCTAACCATTATAGAATTCCTTTGATCAAACTCCTTGGCTCACTTTCGGGAATCAGTCAAATTATTTTAAAATTTATACTTAATGCATGATGCAAAATGCAAACTCAATGATGCATTCCTATAGAGCAGAATTTTATTGAACACTCTAGGGCCTAAACCTAATAGATTACTGACTCTCTAGGTTTGGCCCTAGTCTGGTATACACAAGAAAAATTATCATGAATCCCTACCAAATGCCATAAAGTATACCAGAAGTAGGTGGCAAAAGGAATGGGCTCTAAGGGTTCATGCAATCTAGTGATCTCAACAAAGAGTAACCTCATGGCTCTAGAAATGTGAGAAGGCTCAGGGAAGGGTAGGAAATAGGAATCTGAGTCTTGGGGCAATCTATGGAAAGCATGAAATAGACCTTGGTTACTCATGATAACCTCAAAATTTGGACATTGTTTTATGGGTGTGCTCATCCTAACCTCATGATTAGTTCTAGATGGACCTATAGGTGCAAGTTCTAAGGCAGGCTGGGTGCTCCTAGAAGGTAGAAGGTCATCAGGACAGTCTTTGGAAAGTTTATCTTGAAAGTCCTCTAAACTAATGTCTACTTCTTGTTCCTGGACCTTCTCTATGGGCAATACTCGAGAACCTTCAACTTTTTCTACTATGTTCGATCCTACCTTAGTTACTTCTTCAAATTTTATAGTGGGTTCAAGATCTTTTTCTGAGTTCCTTAGTGATTTCAGCCTTGGGTCCATCTACATCACACTTCACCACTAGACTTGATTCCGAGATGTCTTCTTTGGATTTCTCAGTAGGCTCGGGGATTTCTTCACTTAGATTCTCAGTGGGCTCAATATTTTCTCCCTGAAATTCTTCAGAAGGTTCCTCTCTCTGGGTTGGTTCTTGAGTCTCTTTAGTAGTAGGGGTTCCCTCAGTAGTCTCATCAGGTGAAAGTTGATTAGTTAACTCATCGAGAAATATGTCATCAAATTCTTTCACTTTCAAGGCTTCAACTATCTCTTTAGGGGGTTCTCTCTGGGTCGACTCATGAATTTCACTAGTGGTAGGGGTTCCCTCAGTATTCCCCTTCTTTAACTCCTTGTCACTAATCAGGTTGACTTCAGGTTTCTTTTCCTTAAGGCTACTCGATTCTCTTTTAACCTGGTCCTTAGGCTGAACTGGATTAATAGTAAATTTCTTCCTATGGTGGTTGAAGGTACAGCTATTTGTCCGACCACAAAGAGTAGCATCATGATCGTAAAGCCAAGGACGTCCTAAGATAATACTACTGACACCCATGGGAAGGATATCACACCAAATCTTCTCTTCATAAGGCTGCAACTTGATCAAGACTTGGCACCTAGACTTTATGGGTA
Organism: Areca catechu; assembly: GCA_021397845.1. NCBI lineage: Eukaryota > Viridiplantae > Streptophyta > Magnoliopsida > Arecales > Arecaceae > Areca > Areca catechu. Next base: position 10,474,589 of record CM038048.1, read on the forward strand.
TGGAAGTTGAATCGATCCAAGAGACCTTGTAAGGGTTGGGGTAGGGACTGGGGTCAATCCTAAGGCTTTGACAGTACTTCAAGAGATAGCATTGACATAGCTCCCACTATCAACTATGATTTTGCACACCCTATCCCCTAGTTTGATAAAGGTTTGTAGATGTTTGTCCTACACCAATCTTCTTGTACTAGGTTTTGGGTAAGAATGCATCTAACTACTCCTAGAAGGTCTTCAGATTCAAAGTGTTCTTCTTGGTCCATGATCTCTAGATTGGGTCTCCTAGGTTTAAACTCCTGGGCTGGGTTAAAATAGGGAACTCTCCTGGGCTCAGTCTTTATGGATGGTTCATGATGAGGGTAATCCCTTGGGGGAAAGGGCGACTCAGACTCAGGTTCAATAGATGGTCTAGGATTATTCTTTTCTAAAGATCCAACTCTTTCATCAAGCTTATCAAGCTTACTGTTCATCTTAGCCAATTGCTCAAGAATAACCTTGAGTTGATCTTCTCTTTCATTCTCCATGGGTTCACTTGATTAGGAATGGTGGGGATGATAAGGGACTCCTGATCTAGTCAACATGAATCAAGCATGCAAAATCATCTATAATCTACTAGACCTAGAATCTCAACCAGTTACCTAAGTCAGGGTGGCAAACCAGTCTGTAGTAACTCTATGCTTGGCCAGGTAGGTGTAGGGGAGTGGAGGTCCCTGAACGCCAACCTTAAACACCAATCTGGGATTGGCCAGGTAAGCAGACCAAACTCACAAGCCCTGAATCACCAAGCCTAGACACCAAGAGTAGCAGCACACACAGAATGGGCTGATGCCAAGAATAGACACTTAGTCTTGACTCAATCAGTTGGTGTCCCTAAGCTCTCTAGAGCAAAATTAGTGTCTACTCAATTTTAATTAGAGCTTGGGTTCATGATGCAGGTTAGTGATTTTTGGGCTATGGACAGGTAATGAAATCCTGACCCTATGTTAAATTGTTGTCCTTAAAATGATTTATAAAAATGATTGCAAGCAGATGCTCTAATGAGATGTCTCTAATTATATTTTTTGGATATTTTTGAAGGATGAAAGCAGAAATGAGATGAAGGAAATGATAAGAGATGAAGCTAAATGCAAATTAAACTATCTAAGAAATGTAAACATAAGAAAATGCAATTGCTGAAATTCTTAGAATAGAACTTCTTCTTAGGTAGTATTCTGGCTTGTAGAGATTCTAAAAGCTGCAATAAAATCTGAGAAAATTATCAAACATACTTTGAATTATATGTGATCTAACAAAATAAAAATCACGAGATTTGGAGGTTCCTGCAAATAGTAACACCTGAAACAACAGACCATGTACAGAAAAAAAATTGCAGAAATTAAAAGTAGATGAGATCTAAAGATGCAAAAAGTTTTTTTTTGTTTAGGGTTTTGAAGTCTTTTTCTTCTTGTGTTTCTTTTCAAAGGCCTATCACAGTGGAACCCCAACACACCTTAGGAGACCCCGTGGAATGGGAGGAGAGGGTCTTGAAACCCTACTTTCTCCTAAGACCGGACGTCCTGGTGAAGCACCTTATCCAAGTACTTTAAAAAGTGCTAAGTCCTAACCGTGCTCTGATACCATAAATGATGAGGGACTAACTAAATGAAAAATGAAGAATGATGCAAGTGATTTGTTGGTTTTGTGATTTTTAGATTTTAATGATTTTCTTTGGATTCCCGAAAATAAGTAAGAGTTGATCTAGTGTTCTATAATAATAAGAACTATCAAGCAAGCAAGTAGTCCCTGAGAAACGATAAAGAGAGGACCCTGGGATTGAGAAACCCCGTAGGACTTAGCTCTCCGATCAATACCTATTTAGGAGTCAGGGGGCAAACCTCAAAGATCTGAAGCGCCCGATGCCGAGGTCACTCACTCTGACAGATGCGGCTTGGATGATCAAGCCGTCAACCCTGCAGGTGCACCGGTTGACTATCTGAAGATCTCGATGGCAAGGGCAACTGACTCCGTACTCGTGTCACCTAGAGGACCTGCAAGCATTCAAAGAAGGGTTAGGTTTTAATCAGAAGAAAGCAATAGAAGAAGGAAAGAGAGTTGTTGTAGTGATGGCAGAGTTCTTCTTGATTCAGAGTCGGATGATGGAGTTGCAGAAGTGATAGTAACTTGAGGCCTCACACCTCTCGACGTCCGAAGGCGAAGGCACTCCCTCGTGGAGATCAACGTTCCTAGTGAACGAAGGCAACTAAAGAGAAATTGGAACTCAATAAAGTTGGTTGTTTTCATTCATCAAAGATTAACCTTACGAGGGTGGGGGTAAGGTCCTCTATATAGGCACCTTAGACCCTATTTGAAATTCAAATGAAAATTACAAGTCCTCTTTGGAGAGGTGCCAAAAAAATTCAAAAGAAATCAGATTTCTCTCCTTTGGATAACCTTCAATTGGATTTGATTGTGCATGGATTGATAATGGGCTTGGAAGAAGGAATTTGTCTCCCTTGGACTTGGAAGGTTGACCTTCAATTTTGGGAAGAAGGCATGATGCAAGGCTTGTGTCTCCCTCTTTCCTTGGTTGCTCACCCTTCTTTGGAGAGAAGCTTGAAATGAGGCTTGGATCAAGGCCTTTGTCTTCAACCTTTCCTTGGTTGCCCAAGACTCCTTTAGTAAGTGGCTTGATGGATGGAGGGAAAGGAGGAAAGAATATTTGATGTGCCTCCATTTGGCAAGATGAGGTGGTGCCACATGGGATGGTGAAGTGGCACCACATGGGATGGTGAAGTGGTGCCCTAGGGTTGAAATGTTGACATTCAAGGCTTGGCCCAATAGTAGTTGAGCTGAACTCAAAGACCAATCCGGCTTGGACCCAGACTCGGACTGGACTCAATACAGGACTGGACTCAATACAGGACATAACTTGACCAAATTGGTCAATGTACAGGACTAAACAAAAATAATTGAGACTAAATTCATGACTAAAAATACAATGCTTAGGCTTGAAGCCTTATTACAGGACCTGAAAAATTGGAACCCTAATTAGACATCCACAGCGGGTTGAGGAGCCTCTGTTGAATTATGGTGCCCACACCAGGGTTGGAAAGGTTTATAAATACCACCCTCAATCCTTTGTAAAAAATATAGTTTAGTGAATAAAAATGAGTTCTTTTTAGAAAAGAGTGATTCTTTTCTTTCGAGTGTGAGGCCCAATCCCAGGACATGATGAGAGGTCATGTATAGTTATCTCCTTCCTTAATTCCATTTTTTTTACCCCCCATGTCCTTTGAGATTCATCCTAACACCTCCAAGTATCGAGGTAGGTGGGATGCCCTAGAGGTGAGAGGTCTCTTTGTTAGTGTGAGTCTCAAGGTCCATGAGATCCAGATCCTTGTCTTTCATCCCCATTATTGCCTTCTCCACTTCCTTACAAAAAAAGAAAAATCAAAAAAAAAAAAATAGTGGTACCCTAATCTAAGTGACTTATAGGCTCACTAACGATCCTATCCTTATCTGTTCTCCATCAACCAAAACCTGGGAAAGGCACACATACGGCAACCATGAATCCCATCTTCTTATCATGCAAAAGGGTAAAGGAGCTGAAGAAAAAAGAAGAACTAGACTAAGTTCATTGATCGAGTTGGACTATTTCTTCATTATAGAAATAAGCCCTTCATATATTCTAATGGATTCTTTGAAGGTGCCACAAAAAGAGAGAGAGAGAGAGAGAAGAAAGAGAAGAGAAGAGAAAAGGAATGGGGGATGAGAAGGCACACCAGTTGAAAAGAAAATGTATGTATTCATTGATGAAAATTTTTTACGTCTTATGAAGGCTCCCGACAGGCTAGGAAGCCTTCCAAAAATTCAAGTTACAAAAAGAAAGAAAAAGTTTAAGTCTCACCTGTCGACTCCTTCTCTAGCTGATAAGTGATTCCTTCTAAGAGAGGGGCATCTTGGGCAGCAACGATGCTGGCTTCGGCCTCAACCACCTCCAGCTCTGGCTATGATTGCATCTCCTCGGCATGCATCCTTGGTCGCATGGGGAAGGGTAGCTCGGGGAGGATGTTTTCCAACCCCTTCGGTCCGAGGAAGCGGATGGCCTTACCTCAAAAATTGTTGAACCCCTAGTGCTAGGAGTCCAACACCGCCTCAGTGACCTCATCTCTGAAGGCCTCAAATGCCTTGAATCTAGGGATAGCTTCGGCGGCCTCCTTCTTTGTCAACTCCATCAATGCAATGGCTGCCATGGCCTTTCCAAGGCCGCCATGGTCTTGGTCGCTTCCTCTTCAAGCTGCACCTGGAGGGTCTGTGCCCTTCTATCCAGGTGGGCTACCTTCGCTGCAGAGGCAGCCACCTTCTCGACCTTATGAAGGCTCTCCCCCTTTTCTTCCTTCAGGGCCAGCTCGAGCTTGATGGATTTCTTCTCCAAGTTGGTTGCCCTCGCCTCAAACCTAGCCAACCAGTCCTGGAGGGCCTTCACCTGGCTCTCTAATTTTTGAACCCAGGTGGTCTGAGCCCGAGCCTCATCCCTCTCCTTGTGGAGATGGAATTCGTGCTTCATCAACCTAACAGGAGTCCCAGAAGAGATGAACATCAAGGGCCACCTACATGAAGGATGTTAGTTAGTATCTTTACAAACAAGAGAAAGAGAATGAAGTATCCAGAAAGGTGACTTACAAAAAGAAGTTGGGGGAACACCCCAGTGAAGACATCCATTAGTTGATGGTCGGCCTTCTCCTAGTGATCTAGCGGCTGGGCGAGGGCATTCAGAACCTCCTTGGCCAGTTTTCGATCCCTCGTCAGCCTTGCATCCCAGGGCAAGATGAGGGATATCTTCTTTAACCCCAACCATAGCATTCTAAATGGCTCCGAGGGTTCTGGGGTAGTGGCTGGCAGAGGCACGGTGGCAAAGGGCTGGTCGCTGGCAGATCTGCCCCCAAATGGTGAGGCCGGACTCTTTGTGGTGGTGTTTTCCACCACCTCCACCACCTCCAGCTAGGGTGGAGCTTCAGTTCATGTAGGGGCCACTAGAGGTGCTAGCACGGCCCCCTCCACTAGTCGAGCCTCCCTCCAGGGTCCACAAGCTGGAGGATGGACTGCCAGCCACGGCACGGTCAGTGTAGCAGTAGGCCCCCTCCTAGTGGGCTCTTCATTGGAGCTCCATCCTGGCTTCTCCTGGGCTCTCTTCGCAGGCTCCCTTTCAGGCCCTACAGAGGTAGCCCTCTTCCTAGACATGCTAAGGAGCTCGTCCATCAAGAACTTCATCCCTATGAAACATAAAAAGATTGGTTAGTCTCCTATCAAAGCCAGATATCAAACTTAGAAGAAGGAGAAGCCTAGTATCAAGCCTTACCCTAAGATGGGGCCTGACTGACCCTGGCATTGATGAGGTTCCACTCGATCAACAGCTCCCGAAGGATTAGAACCTTAGAAGTGACGAGTCGGTCGAATATCTCCTTGTCGGTTGGCTCGACTATAGACTGTTGATTGGGGGAGTGGTCTGGGTCACTCCAAACCTAGTCCATCCCGTAAACCAAGGTGAATAGAAACCTTCCCTTCCATTCCTTGATGGAGGTGGGCAAGTCAAGCTTGAGGTTCCCTGGGTGGGGGGCCATGAACCACCACCAACTATCAGATGGGTGGTGCTTCAGGGTGAACAAAGCCCTGAAGAGGGAGAGAAACAGGCAACAATCTTGTGGAAGTGGCAGAGAATAATGAAGCAGAAGATAGTCCTAACAACATTAGGGGCAAGTTGGGCTAGAACAAGGTGATAGTTGCCGAGAAAAGAAATAAAGAAAGGATGGAAAGAAAGGCAAAGACCCCTAAAGAAAAGTCTTCATACAGGGCGATTCGGCCTGGGCCACTGGAAGTGACATGTTCCTCCAATCGTGGAACTGAAAGCCAGATGGAGTCAGTGATGGGGGACTAATATGCATGCAATTCTTTTTGTATGTTTTACATGTTGAGTTAGGTGATTAATTCCCGAATTTCAGAACAAAATTATTTGTAGAGAATTTTGTATGAATTTTTGAAGATCAGCATGCAGATTAGGACCTAGAAAAGTAGCAAAGAAGGACCGCCGGAGCTGAGAAGCCTCGGTTAGGGCAAGTTCTCCTACAATAAAATGACTAGAGGTAGAGGGGTGTACCTGACAATGTTTGTGAAGATCGCCGCGAAGGGGTCTCTCATTCCTCGATGGATGCGGCCTGGAAAACCGAGCCAATGACCCGCGGATACCCGGCTTTCTGCCCGGTGGTCCGATTGAGGCTTGGCTGGAGTCGTTGGATTCGTAGGAACTCGAGGACCTGCAAACGACCTATCAGGGGTTAGAAAATTTACAAAGAAACAAGAAAACAAAAGAAAAACAGCAAGGGAAGGCTTCTTTTGGAGTGGGCGTTCAAGGATCTGGAGGATTTGTTGGCAGCAGGAAGATGATTGCAAACACCGGGAAGAAGAACTCTCACAAACCCCTTTATGCACACAGCAGGGTATCACACAACTCAATAGAAGAACTCAAGGTTTTAATTCATATCAAAAAGTCCCTTCATACAAGAGGCTAGGGTCCTTTAAATAGACCCTTAACCTTGGGCTCCAAGTAAGGGCACATTAGTCTTTACATGAGAATCATTTTCCCTCTCAAACCCTAGCTAGAAAATAAGGAAACATTAGGTAGAAAAAATCCCTAAAAATTCTCTTGACTTGGCCAACACTCCAAGGATGCCTAGGGGGGCGTGTTGGGCTTCTAAGAGCAGCAAGGGGCTGGCCCAAAGAAGCCCGGGTGCATGGGTTTGGGCCTCTGGAAGCTGGGGTGGCTTGGTAGCCAGGTAGCAGGAATATTCCCTGGTATCTTGCTTCTTAGGGGCTTGGGCTTGGCCCCTGGGCTTGATTTCTTTGGGCTAGGATGCAGATGGACCTCTAAAATCATGGATGCCTTGGTCTATGAATATATTTTGGCATCTAGAAGGAAATCTGGGCATCTGGAGAGCATCTGCAAGGAATTAGGGTTTCTGATTTTCCTCTTGGGATCTTCAAATCTTCAAGCTGGGTTGGACTTGGGCTAAACTTTCATGTCTTCAATCAGGTTGGACTTGGTCTTTACTTGTATGATGTGGTCTTGAGTCTTCAGTATGCTTGGATAGGACTCAAAAATAATAAAATTAGCTCAACATGAGCTGACTAGCATTGGACTGAACTAGCTCAACATGAGCTGACTAGTACAGAACTGAAATAACAACTCAAAATACTCAAATAACAACTAAAATGGACTCAGATGAGCTAAGCCCTTATTACAGATGGACTCATAAATTATTGATCAATTTATAGAGGGTTAAAAAGCCTCTGTCTTATTCTGGTGCCTCAGGTGTCCCCACTAGTCAGGGACCCCATACACTTTTTGGACACAGAGGAGGTCCTCGCCGATCATCATCGAGGCAATGTCGGTGGGATAGCCCGACTCTCTGATAGGAATAGGAGGAGGTGGTCCGGACTCCCTGATGGGAATAGAAGGAGGAGGCGAAGGAGCCGCAGAGCATCCAATGATAATCCCCAGCTAGCAGGGGCCCCTGTGGACCATGAAAGGAACATCCTCCTCCTCGCTATCCAAGGAAGGAGGCCTCAATTGAGATAGCCCTACCTCACCAGAAAAATCCAGGCGATGGTGTCCTCCACCGAAAAAACTCATGGCAAATAAGAAGAAAGAAGGCAAAGAAGAGATGGAAGCCTAGATACCTAACAAGAGCTCTCCTTCAGCACAGGCTGAAGAAGAATAATAGAAGAGGGAAAGGAAAGAAGAAGGAGGAGGGAGATGTCTGATCTGTTAAAGACTTTAAATCCTAGAGCAAAGAGAAGGACTGAGGAAGAAGATGGACTCTACGGAGACTTGGCCTTCTGCACTTGGAAAATCCTTAAGGGGTGAGAGGATAAGAGGGCCTGTCCCTTTCAAGCACCTGCAGAGCACCGTCACCTCGTATGAGTCAAAGACGTGCACCTCTTCTTCTCCCTGGCCAACCAAAGCCCACCATGCATCAAGATCCATTGAGGCCGATGCTTCGATTCAGAGGCACCCATATCGGGCCTGGTGCAGCAATAATGGTTTCCTTAAAGGGAAGGCTGACATGGTGCCGCTTCATTGCATGGATGCACGATCTTCGGGGTGCCAACACTTGAGGCATTAATGGTGCAGGAAGTGCACCCCTCCTTGTCCGTGCGATCATTACTCTCATCACCCCAAGCACCACTTCATTCTCTGGGCTCGAGAGTGGGGGGCATCTGATGTGGCACAACCACTAATGTGGAGCACATGACGGCAACAACTGGTGGACGTGCTAGTAGGAGGCGCCACCTGGATGCGGTGCCTAAATAAAGACCTGAAGGTAAAAACCCGGCTGAGGTGGCCCCCATTTTTGGGGTCGAGCGCCCGGTCGAGGTTGTGCTCATGCTTTTTCAAGGCAAGCCACCGGCTGAGGTGGCCCCTGCTTCTGGGGTCAAGCGCCTGGTCGAGGTCGTGCTCATCCTTTCCCAAGGTGAGCCCTTGGCTGAGGCAACCCTCGCTTCTGGGGTTGAGCACCAGGTCGAGGTCATGCTCATGCTTTCCCAAGGCGAGCCCATACTGAGGTGGCCCCCACTTCTTGGGTCGAGCGCCCGGCCGAGGTTGTGCTCATGCTTTCCCAATGCCAGCCCCTAGCTAAGGTGGCCCCCACTTTCAACGTTGAGCACCCGACCGAGATTGTGCTCATGCTTTCCCAAGGCGAGCCCCCAGTTGAGGCAATCCCTGCTTCTGGGGTCGAGCACCCGACCAAGGTCGTGCTCATGCTTTCCCAAGGCAAACCACTAGCTGAGGCGGCCCCCGCTGATGCGGGACGGGAAGCGGTGGATTGCTGGCGAGTGTAGAAGTCACCAGGGGATTAGGGATTGCACTCAAGAACAGGGAAGACGGGCATCACACACACTCCAATCTGAAGAAAACTTAGACAAAATAACTTTTAATTTGTGGTGTCGACACCAGAAACTGAAAAAAACTTCACTCCAACAAGGTTAGCCTTATCCCGATTTGGATCGAAGATAACTAGGTTACCTTGTATCCTTTAGATCAAAAATGTTTTATTTCCTTTTCAGGAGTCATTTCCTTTTTAGGAGTCCTGTAATTAATTTTGAGTTTTAAATCAAGAGTGTTTATTGAGTCCTGTAATTACTTTTAAAATTTTATTTCCTGTAAGTCCATTTCAAGTTTTAAAGTCTAGGTCAGTTGAGTTTAATTCAGTTGAGTTAAGTCTAATTCAGTTGAGTTAAGTCTATTCAAGTCTTAAAGCCATGAAAGCCAGCAACAAGACTCAAATTCTGGATCCCAGAATTTGACCCCATGAAGAAGAGAAGACACACCACCAAGCAAGAGAAAAGGACCATCAACTAGGACCACTTGGAGCCACATGTCATCTTGAAATTAGAAGGCCACCTCACCATGCCACATCATCAGCCAGAGGTGCCACCTCACCAGCCACTTCATCACCTTTGGGCACCAACAAGGGAGATTCAAATTCAAGGAGGTCGGCCACATCCCTCCAAGCCCTCCACCAAATCCTCCAACTTCCCCCCACATCCCTCCAAACCCTCCATCAAATCCTCAAACCCCCCTTGTAATCCTCCACAATTTGGGGAGTTTTTAAATTTCAAAAGCTAGCTTTGTGAGGCTATTAAAAGCCTTGGACGCTTATTATAAAAAGGGGGATTGAATTTTTTTGGAGATTAATGAAAGTTGAAGTTGAATTGAAGTTTTATGTTTTGAGTGATTGTCTCTAAGCCCCTCTTCCACACCAAACTATTCTCTCTTCCAAGAATCCAACGCCCAAGTCAAGAAAAAGGCATTTGAGTCGGCCAGATCTTCTCAACTATCTTTTCTTTGTTCACAAGTTCTCCCATCCCTTCTTTATGTTTGCATCATTCAACCTTAACTTTGATCTTCATTGCAGGGTCCTTCGAAGTCCTTGAGTTGTGAACAGGGTTCACCTTGACAAAGAACCAACAAGATGAAGCCCCAAGTCCAGGGTTCTGATCTCTGTTATCCAGGTTCTTCAGTTCTGAGCGTTGGTAGTTTCAAGGTATGAATCAAAAGAAGGTTGGAAAGCTCATCAAGGTAAGTCCTCAATCATTAGCCCCTATTGTCTGGATCTTCTTCCTTCTTAGCTTTAGAGTTGTATCTAATCATGTAATAGTCCCTTTTCATGTAATCCTTAAATCTTATTAAGATGAGTACAATGCTAAGTATAATTAGGTTTCATTGCTCTACAAACATTAATTAAATCACTAATCATATGCGTGCCGCATCATATAATCCTTATGATCACTAGATGGTCCTTGAGCTAGATCCTGATACACAGTCTTAAAATCCGGACATGACTCATATTCCTCTTTGATATGCTCAAACCCTATGACTTCAACCCTAACAGAATTCAATAACAAAGATCGACGACTAAGGGCATCAGCTACCTTATTTTCAGTCCCAGTCTTATGTTTCAAAACAAAAGTATAGGACTGGATATACTCTACCCACTTAGCATGCCTAGGGTTAAGCTTCTTCTGGGAATTCAAGAATCTAAGAGCCTCATGGTCCGAAAACAGCACAAATTCTTGCGGTAGCAAATAATGTCTCCAGTAACGCAAAGCTTTTACTGCCGCATAAAATTCTTTATCATTGGTAGAATACCTAAGCTTAGCATCATTAAGTTTTTCACTAAAGAATGCTACGGGATGATTCTCTTGGCTTAGGACTCCACCTATACCTACACCTGAAGCATCACAGGCAACCTCAAATACTTTAGAAAAGTTAGGTAACCTCAAAATGGGTGCCTGGGTCATCCTATCCTTAAGATCTATGAAGGCTTTATGGGCTGCTTTAGTCCACTGAAATTCTCCCTTCTTAATACAGTCTGTGATAGGAGCAACTACAGTACCAAACCCCTTGATGAGTCATCTATAGAAGGTAGCCAAGCCGTGGAAACTCCTAACTTCTTGCATAGTGGTCGGCTCTGGCCATTCTACTATGGACCTAATCTTCTCTGGATCGGCAGCCACGCCGTCAGGGGTTACTACAAAACCAAGGAAGATAACTCTACTGGTCATGAATTCACACTTCTTGAGATTACCGTAGAGACTATGATTCCTCAAAACTTGGTATACTTGTCTAAGGTGGCCTAGGTGGTCTGCAGGGGTCTTACTATAGATTAGGATGTCATCGAAATAGACCACTACAAACTTCCCTATGAAAGCTCTAAGCACCTGGGTCATAATCCTCATGAAAGTACTAGGGGCATTGGACAACCCAAAAGGCATAACAACCCATTCATAAAGACCATCCTTAGTTTTGAAAGCGGTTTTTCACTCATCCCCTAGTTTTATTCTAACCTGATGATAGCCGCTCTTGAGATCAATTTTGGAAAAAACCATTGCACCGGCCATCATATCTAGCATGTCATCTAGTCTAGGGATGGGGAACCTATACTTGATTGTGATTTTGTTGATGGCACAACTATCAACACACATCCTCCACGTGCCATCTTTCTTTGGGGTCAGTAGTGCAGGGACTGCACAAGGGCTAAGACTCTCTCTAATGAACCCCTTCCTCAATAATTCTCCAACCTGCTTTTGCAGTTCCTCATGCTCAGATGGATTCATCCTATAATGGGGCAAGTTGGGTAAAGTAGCTCCTGGGATTAAATCTATGGAATGCTGGATATCCCTAAGAGGTGGAAGGTGGTCTGGCAGATCCTCGGGAAAAACATCTTCAAATTCTTCTAACAAAGGCCTAACTTCCTGAGGAGGCTCTGAGGGTGTAGGAGTCCTAAGTTCCTTAGCAGTCAACATCCAAATGGGTGAACCACTATAAATTTCTTGTTCTAGATCCATAGCACTAATTAGGTTCACTCCAGTCTTCATCTCTTTGACCTTATTGGGTCCTTTAGCTACCTTGTCCTTAGGAGGGACTGAATGGATTGTGATCTTTTTCCCATTAAAACTAAAGACACAGGTATTAGATTTTCCTAAGAGGGTCGCATCATGATCATATAACCAAGATCTCCCAAGAATTATACTGCTCACCCCCATGGGTAAGACATCACACCAAATCTTCTCTTGATAGGATTGCATCTGGATTTGGACCTGACATCTAGACTGGATGGGTATAGAGGTAGAGTCTACCCAAGAAACCTTATAGGGGTTGGGGTGGGGGACTGGGGTTAAGCCTAACATTTTGACAGTGCTAGCAGAAATGGCATTCACACAGCTCCCACTATCTATGATGATCTTACATACCTTATCCCCTAATTTAAGGAAAGTCTGTAGGATGTTAGTCCTACGCCAATCCTCCTGAACTCTACTCTGGGACAGGATGCATCTCACAACTCCTAACTGGTCAGACTCTGTGGGTTCCTCCTCTCCTTCATACTCATCAACCAAGTTCATTCCGGCCTCATAAACTTCTTCTTCAAATTCATCATTGGGCCCGGAATTCTCTTGCTCTCCCTCTTCTATGTAAAGGGATCTACGTGGGCACTGGCTAGAAACATGACCTACCCTATGGCACTTAAAACAGGCTATGGTTGTACACTGGCTGGAGATATGACCTGGTTTCTGACACTTAAAACAGGTGATACTAGAACTAGGAGTTCTCTAGGTGTCAGGTGTCTTACCTTTGTCCATGGGCCTAGGGATGGGAATACCCTGAAAAGGTTTGCTAGGGGTAACTTGGCTAGGTCCATTTCTTGGGATTAGGGCACTAACCCTAGAAGGTATAGGTCCTCTCTGAAATTTCTCAGTGTTCAGTGCAATCTGACAGGCTTGGTCTAGGTCAGTAACCTCTCTCAGAAACAACTCCCTCTTAATGTCTTCCCTAAGTCCATCCCTAAATCTAGACAAAGTGACCTCATGGGCTTCACTCACATCACATCTCATCAAGTACTCATCAAAGGTGGCTATGTAGTCTGAGACAGATCGGTTTCCTTGTTTCAAGGTTTGCCATTGGTCTAACAGATTCTGCTGGTATGAAATGGGTAGGTACTCATCTCTAAGCTTCTCTTTCATACCCTGCCAAGTGGTTATGGGCTCAACATTTCGTCTCCTAGTGGTTAGCTCAATGTTCCCCCAGTATAACCTAGCTTGACGCACTAACTTCATCTTGGCAAACTTGAACTTCCTTTCCTCAGACATGGTATACCACTCAAAGTACTGGTCCATCTCACCCTCCCAATCAGAATACACCTTAGGGTTTAAGCTACCATCAAAAGTGGGTGCATCTAATTTGATGTTCTGGATGAACCTATCATCTCTATCTTCAGGCTTTGGGTCAGGCCTCCTATGATTAGGTTCAGGATCTCTGTATAAAGGTCTTCTAGGCTCCTGGTGTGCGTGAGGTTGAGGCACATTAAAATCTGGGTCAGGAGTCTAATTTTGAAGTCTAGGTTCCTCAAGTACTTGGACTCGATCCCTAAGCTGGGTAAGATCCTCACGGACTTGATCCCTAAACTGGGCAATAGTATCAGTCATATCCTGACTCAATTTGGTCATACTTTCGGTAAGAGTTCTAATCATGGCCTCTAAATCAGGTTGGGTTTGACCAGGTTGGTAGGGTACTCCATTCCGGGTGGACATGATGATGCAAGCAAGCACACCAAATGAGACTCGACTGAAACGACTACGGGCTAACTAGACCTAGAGCCCAAACTAGATGCCCAATCAGAGTGGCAAGCTAGCCTGTAGTAACTCGGGACTCAGCCAGGCAGGTGTAAGGGGAGTGTTAGGTCCCTAATTGCCAATCCTAGACACCAATCAGTGATTGGCCAGGTAGGCGGACCAGCACACAAGCCCTTCGGGATAGAATCCCTGAACCACCGTTCTAGATACTGAGTACAAAGCACACACAGGGTAACTAGACAAACTGACTCAACACTAGCCTAGACCCAACCAGTTGGTGTCCCTAGCCCACTAGGGCAAATTAGGTCTAATTAATTTTAAGATTAAAGGCTTAGGTTCGAATGCACAGGTGGTGGTTTTGGGCTAAGGAGAGGGTCTCAATCCTCCCCTTATGTTGCAACTTCGGTGCCCTTAAGATAGATTCAATTTATGCACACTCAAATAAAAAAATAGCTTGCAGAAAATAAAAAAAAAAGAACATCAGTAAAATTGATCTCAGAAAATATACATAAATTAATAAATCATGAAAATCTTATGTAAATTACTTTCAATTATACTGGTTCCAGCAAAATAAGAATTACTTAATTTGAAGTTTTTTGCAGGGAGAAACAATTTGAAAAACAGGTAAGTTACTGGCAGAAAATAAAATGTGTGTCCCGTTTACAATCCCTGCCTAGAAGTTATAACCCAGCGGCACCCCTACACGCCCTAGGAACCCCCATGGAATGGGAGGAGGAGGCTTGCGTCTTGCTTGTTCCTAGGACCGGACGGCCAGGGGAGTCTACTCCAGGCAGCAAAAGTAAAAAGGAACGAAAAAATAATCAAACAAGCAAGAACCCTAGATAGGGCTCTGATACCAAAAATGATGCAGAACAAATAAGATGATACGATGCGGAAGTAAATTAAGACTAATTTTTTTTTTGTGTGTTTTGTTAGAAGTTGGCTTGACTCAAAAACAAGGCTAACTAATATTGAAAGAAAGTATGCACTGAAAGAAAGCACAATTCAAAAGAGTAGATTATTAGAGTAATAAAGAAGTAGGATCGCTGGGGATTGAGAAACCCCCAGATCTAGGGTTTACTCCTCTTTCAAGAAACAGACGAAGAGAGAAGAGAAGGTTTTATACCTGACTGTGATATCTCTCTTTGCTTCAATTGAAGGATACTCTCGAGCAGATTGTAGGATCCTTGGAGATGGGGTATCTTCGCAATGGATCCTCGGATTGTAGTCCTATGGCAAGGTTGGCCTTCTTCTCGTACTCTGGATCTAGAAAGGATGAAGAACAAGATAAGGATGTAAGAAACTGAAGGAAGAGACCTTTACCTGGGATAGCTCCGGACTGCTCGAACTTTGAAGATGAGGGAAGAGTGTGGAGGTGGCGATGGAAGATGGAGTGGATTTAGGGTTTGACTGGTAGGGCAGCGGCTTGCAAATGAAAAGGACCTAGGGCTTGATATAGTGGGTGGTGGCTTGGAGAAGGAGATGGCGGCCTTGAATGAAGTGGGAATAGGGTTTAGGAATTTGGGTGTTGGCGGCTAGGATGATGAAAGGAAATTAGGGTTGGCGGCCAGGGATGAAAGCGGGGCAGGGTTTTGGTAACTTTGGAGATCTCTCACCTCCTCAAGGCTCCAATGGAACCCAGATTTACTCCCTCACGGAGCTCAACACTCAAAGAAGTGCGGAAGAAGAGAACACAAGGTTGCTCAACACTAGAAAAGATTTCATTTACTCATTCCTTAAATCAAAAGATTACATAAGGGTCCAATATATAGACCTTGCAAGAGAAACAAAATTACACTACTTCCCATGTGGGACTAAACATTCATCCTAAGCATGAAAAACTTTCCCTTGACTGACCAGGCTTCTTTTCTTGGAGTGGGCAGCCTCAAATGCAAGGTGATGGCTTCATATGGCAGCTATGTGGGGCACCTCCTAGTTCTTCTCCTTAAGTCATGGGTTTTCCTTCCATGACTTGCTCTTTCTTGGAAGAAAATACTCATCTCCTAGTCTTTCTCCCCAAGAATAGGCTCCTTCCATTCATAGCCAGGTACTTTAGGCAGGTGTGGGCGCCTACCTTGAAGTCCTCTCCAAGAAAAATCCCCTGCTCCTTTAGCTTGGTTACTTTTGGCAGCTTGTGGGCACCTTCCTTGACTTCTCCTAAGAAAATTTTCTTGCTCTCTTGGGCATGGGGACCAGGGACACTGGGATGAAATATGGTGCCAACTGGTCCTAGGAGTGTGGCTGGGAGTGTGGCGTTCGCTTGCATTTGGTCTTGGAAGAAAAAATGATGCCCTAGGGAATGGCGCCAACCAGGACTTGACTTGGACTTAGACTGAGTCAACATGACTCAACAAAATGAAATGCAGACTCAAAGAAATAAAATAATCTGGTTGACCAGGTCAACACTTATTACAAACCCTA
Organism: Areca catechu; assembly: GCA_021397845.1. Lineage (NCBI taxonomy): Eukaryota > Viridiplantae > Streptophyta > Magnoliopsida > Arecales > Arecaceae > Areca > Areca catechu. The sequence goes on from CM038048.1 coordinate 10,490,672, forward strand.
ATCTTCGGGCAAGGTCATTCAGAGATCCAGATGGAACCCTGAAGTCTTTTTCTGATTCTGGTGCCCGCACCATAGTAGAGCTGATAAAATAAAATAAAATAAAATAAAAAGGTGAGTCTAGCCTCTTTTAATTTTATTGGTTCCGGTTCCATCAAACCCTCGCTCACCCAAACTCGACGGAGTCGAGTTCTCCCCACCGCAGGGGAATGATGGGGATCGAAAGTCTATTTTATTTTATTTGAGTCCTGTAATAAAGTGAGATAACTAAGTCCAGTTTAGTCCAGTTAGTTAGGTCCAGTCTTTTAGTCCAGTCAAGTCTAATCGAGTCAATGTAGTTTTCATTCAGGTCATGTACAAGAGAAGAGTTCGTAGCCAGGAGATTCACTAGGCCCCCCAACCAGAGCTGGCTTTCAGTCACCTGGGCTTTTTCATGCCGCCAAGCCCACAAGAGAGAGCTCTAGTCCAAGACAAAGGCACACTGTTGACTAGGTCCACCAGGGTTTCTTGGCCCATAAGTCAGGATTTCTTAGCCCTCAAGTCATGTACCTTGGGGTGAATCTATAAATACCACCCCTCCCCTCTTGTATGAAGTATTTCTTTTCTCATGAATACAAATTAATGCGGCACGCATATGATTAGTGATTTAATTAATGTTTGTAGAGTAATGAAACCTAATTACACTTAGCATTGTACTCATCTTAATAAGATTTAAGGATTATATGAAAAGGGACTATTACATGATTAGACACAACTCTAAAACTAAGAAGGAAGAAGATCTAGACAATAGGGGCTAATGATTGAGGACTTACCTTGATGAGCTTTCCAACCTTCTTTTAATTCATACCTTGAAACTACCAACGCTCAGAACTGAAGAACCTGGATAACAGAGATCAAAACCCTGAACTTGGGGCTTTAGCTTGTTGGTTCTTTGTCAAGGTGAACCCTGTTCACAACTCAAGGACTTTGAAGGACCCTGCAATGAAGATCAAAGTTAAGGTTGAAGGATGCAAACATAAAGAAGGGATGGGAGAACTTGTGAACAAAGAAAAGATAGTTGAGAAGATCTGGCTGACTCCAATGCCTTTTTCTTGACTTGGGCGTTGGATTCTTGGAAGAGAGAATAGTTTGGTGTGGAATAGGGGCTTAGAGACAATCACTCAAAACATAAAACTTCAATTCAACTTCAACTTTAATTAATCTCCAAAAAAATTCAATCCCCCTTTTTATAATAGGTGTCCAAGGCTTTTAATAGCCTCACAAAGCTAGCTTTTGAAATTTAAAAACTCCCCAAATTGAGGAGGATTACAAGGGTGGTTGGAGGATTTGATGGAGGGTTTGGAGGGATGTGGGGGGAAGTTGGAGGATTTTGTGGAGGGCATGGAGGGATGTGGCCAACCTCCTTGAATTTGAATCTCCCTTGTTGGCACCCAAAGGTGATGAAGTGGCTGGTAAGGTGGCACCTCTGGCTGATGACGTGGCATGGTGAGGTGGCCTTCTAATTTCAAGATGACATGTGGTGCCAAGTGGTCCTAGTTGATGGTTTTTTTCTCTTGCTTTGTGGTGTGTCTTCTCTTCTTCATGGGGTCAAATTCTGGGGTCCAGAATTTGAGTCTTGTTGCTGGCTTTCATGGCTTTAAGACTTGAATAGACTTAACTCAATTGAATTAGACTTAACTCAACTGAATTAAACTCAACTGACCTAGACTTTAAAACTTGAAATGGACTTACAGGAAATGAAATTTTAAAAGTAATTACAGGACTCAATAAACACTCTTGATTTGAAACTCAAAATTAATTATAGGACTCTTAAAAAGGAAATGACTCCTGAAAAGGAAATAAAACATTTTTGATCTAAAGGATACAAGGTAACCTAATTATCTTCGATCCAAATCGGGATAAGGCTAACCTTGTTGGAGTGAAGTTTCTTTCGGTTTCTGGTGTCCACACAAATTCTCCTGGGGTGGGCAGAACTAGACCCAATCGAGTATGGTTCAGTTTTGCCCTGGTAATGCTCGAACAAGTCTGGGTTAAGTCTTTGCAGGTCCTCTCGAGTAATCCAAGAATCGTCGGACTCAGGTCGACCTTGCCATTGAACCAGGTATCGCTGATAGTCCTTATTCCTGGTAGTAATGGTCTTGTCATCCAGGATTCTCTCAATCCTCTCTCTCAGCTCAGGTAGGGTTGGTGGTGGACACTCGGAAATATGTTCACTCTCAATGAAAGTTTCTGGCCCAAAAGGCTCATTAGGTATTAGTACTGGTTCTTTGTATTCTACTAGGTCTGAAACATTAAAGGTTGTACTGATACCCATATCAGATGGAAGTTCCAAACATATGCATTAGGCCCTATTTTTTTTAAGATCTTGAAAGGACCCACTCCGTGGGCATGCAGCTTCTTTATGGTTCCAGGTGGGAACCGTTTAGGGTTGAGCCTAATCATTGCATAATCCCCATCATAGAATTCTTTAGCCCTCTTATGCGAATCAGCTAAATGTTTATAAGTCTCATTGCTCAGTTTGATCTTATTACTGATTTCTTTATGCAAATTTATGACATGCTGTGCGAAAGATTCAGCAAACTCAGAAATTTACACAAGCACTTACAAAATGCAGACTGAACTAGGCATCCTTATTAAGAGAAATTTTATTGGACTTTCTAGGACCTAAACCTAACAGATTAATGACTCTCTAGGTTTGACCTTGGTCTATTAGGCACATAAGAATTTACCATGGGTTCCTAGCAAATGCCATAAGGTTTCCAAAAGTAGGTAGCAAAAGGAATAGGCTTTAAAAGCTCATGCATCCTAGTAATCTCATCAAAATTAAACTTAATGGCTTAAAATTATGATGAGAATCAGAAAAAGGAGGAAATAGGAATCTGAGAGTTAGGGTAATTTAGGGGAATCCTGAAACAGACCTAGGTTACTCATAATGACCTTAAGATTAGAATTTTGATCTACAGGCAGGATGCTTCTAGGTAGTTGAAGGTCATCAGGAAAGTCTTCTAAAATAATGATTGGGTTCTTCTCAGGTACCTGAAGGAGTTCTTGTGTCGAGGCTAAAGTATTGGGTTCTTCCTGAGGGCATTGTCTTACGGGAACCAAGTCCTCACAAAATTTTGGTTGTTCTGATGTTTCAGGACTAGGCTCAATAATCTTTTTTTTACCAAAGGTTTCCTCAGGTAAGGTACTAAAGTTATTCTCTTCACAGTCTTCCCCTTCATATTCAACTATTAAACTTATGTCAGTCTCATACACATATTTACTAGGTTGTTCAAATTTGCCTTCTTCTTTCCCTAGCCCTTCAGTTTGAGGATACCCTAAGTCTTGAGTATTAATGAACTCAACTTGTACTTCAGGGTTCTTACTCCTATCATTCATATGAGCTAATGGGATAGTAGGAGTTGGTTGGTCTAAGAAAAATTGTTTAGCCAGCATTTGGTTCAATTGGGCCATTTGATCATTTAGGACTTTCAGCGTGGTTTCAAGATTTGGGTCCATGGCTACACTGGACTGGGTTTGGATTGGTAAATATGAGGCTCCTAATCTAGTTTTCATGCATGCAAGTAGACTCAAGCTCGAGCTAAGGTTTCCCAGACCTAGAGCACAAATTAGAAGTCTAATTAAGTGAACCAACTAGCTAGTAGTACTTATGGGACTTAGCCAGGTAGGTGGAGGGGAGTGAAGGTCCCTGATTGCCAACCTTAGACACCAATCTGAGATTGGCCAAGTAGGCGGACCAAATCAAAAGCCCTGATGAACTAATCCTAGACACCAAGCCTGTAAGCACACACCAATTAGCAGACACAGTTAACTTGACCCTAACCTGAACTCAACTTGTTGGTGTCCCTAACCCACTAGGGCAATTAACGTACTACTCAATTTTAATTAACGGGCTGGGATCGATATGCTGGTTGGTGATTTTTGGGCTTGGGACAGGTGATGAAACCCTGACCCTATATCAAATTGATGCCCTTAATTTGATTTCTCATGAGATGAATGAAATGCAAAGGTGCTGCAGAAGTGTGTTGCAGTTTGAAATTGGTGTGGAAAACGTGATGAACAAAAATATCAAAAAATTCTGAAAAATTCACAGAGGATTCCTAACTTATATGTTTCAATGCAAATGAAAGGAATTTTAAGACTAAAATCTATACTACTCTAAGCAGATCCTACAAATGAAGATAAATAAAAAGGATAGAACAGATCCCTAATGACAGTGTTGAACTGCAAAAATTTTTATTTTTTTTATAATTTTTTACTGATGATGAAATTTAATATGATGATAACTGACTTAAAATGGAACAAGAAAAAAAATATTTCAACAAAAAATTAGTGACTAGCATTTGGAGCTGCAGACGGATTACAGTAAAGATATGCAAATTTTCAGAAAACATAATCTAATCAAACAAGTGCAATGGCTTACCCAAACTTCAATCTAAAAAATTCATGTCCGGCCAGGGGCTCATTATTCCCATGGGTCGTGACAGTGTACTGGAGTACACCCGCTCAGGAGGTGTGAATTTTAGATCTCGCTTGGATTTAAAGAAAACTATTCTACCCTAATGCAACCATGCTCTGATACCAAGATGATGCGGCACGCATATGATTAGTGATTTAATTAATGTTTGTAGAGCAATGAAACCTAATTACACTTAGCATTGTACTCATCTTAATAAGATTTAAGGATTATATGAAAAGGGACTATTACATGATTAGACACAACTCTAAAACTAAGAAGGAAGAAGATCTAGACAATAGGGGCTAATGATTGAGGACTTACCTTGATGAGCTTTCCAACCTTCTTTTGATTCATACCTTGAAACTATCAACGCTCAGAACTGAAGACCCTGGATAACAGAGATCAGAACCCTGGACTTCGGGCTTCAGCTTGTTGGTTCTTTGTCAAGGTGAACCCTATTCACAAATCAAGGACTTCGAAGGACCCTACAATGTAGATCAAAGTTAAGGTTGAAGGATGCAAACATAAAGAAGGGATGGGAGAACTTGTGAACAAAGAAAAGATAGTTGAGAAGATCTGGCCGACTCCAATGCCTTTTTCTTGACTTGGGCGTTGGATGCTTGGAAGAGAGAATAGTTTGGTGTGGAAGAGGGGCTTAGAGACAATCACTCAAAACATAAAACTTCAATTCAACTTCAACTTTCATTAATCTCCAAAAAAATTCAATCCCCCATTTTACAATAGGCGTCCAAGGCTTTTAATAGCCTCACAAAGCTAGCTTTTGAAATTTAAAAACTTTCCAAATTGAGAAGGATTACAAGGGGGGTTGGAGGATTTGATGGAGGGTTTGGAGGGATGTGGGGGGAAGTTGGAGGATTTGGTGGAGGGCTTGGAGGGATGTGGCCGACCTCCTTGAATTTGAATCTCCCTTGTTGGCACCCAAAGGTGATGAAGTGGCTGGTGAGGTGGCACCTCTGGCTGATGACGTGGCATGGTGAGGTGGCCTTCTAATTTCAAGATGACATGTGGTGCCAAGTGGTCCAAGTTGATGGTCCTTTTCTCTTGCTTGGTGGTGTGTCTTCTCTTCTTCATGGGGTCAAATTCTGGGGTCCAGAATTTGAGTCTTGTTGCTGGCTTTCATGGCTTTAAGACTTGAATAGACTTAACTCAACTGAATTAGACTTAACTCAACTGAATTAAACTCAACTGACCTAGACTTTAAAACTTGAAATGGACTTACAGGAAATGAAATTTTAAAAGTAATTACAGGACTCAATAAACACTCTTGATTTGAAACTCAAAATTAATTACAGGACTCTTAAAAAGGAAATGACTCCTGAAAAGGAAATAAAACATTTTTGATCTAAAGGATACAAGGTAACCTAATTATCTTCGATCCAAATCGGGATAAGGCTAACCTTGTTGGAGTGAAGTTTCTTTCGGTTTCTGGTGTCCACACCAATTCTCCTGGGGTGGGTAGAACTCGACCCAGTCGAGTATGGTTCAGTTTTGCCCTGGTAATGCTCGAACAAGTCTGGGTTAAGTCTTTGCAGGTCCTCTCGAGTAATCCAAGAGTTGTCAGACTCAGGTCGACCTTGCCATTGAACTAGGTATCGCTGATTGTCCTTATTCCTGGTAGTAATGTTCTTGTCATCCAGGATTCTCTCAATCCTCTCTCTCCGCTCAGGTAGGGTTGGTGGTGGACACTCGGAAATATGTTCACTCTCAATGAAAGTTTCTGACCCAAAAGGCTCACTAGGTATTAGTACTGGTTCTTTGTATTCTACTAGGTCTGAAACATTAAAGGTTGTACTAAAACCCATATCAGGTGGAAGTTCCAAAACATATGCATTAGGCCCTATTTTTTTTAAGATCTTGAAAGGTCCCGCTCCACGGGCATGCAGCTTCTTTATGGTTCCTGGTGGGAACCGTTTAGTGTTGAGCCTAATCATTGCATAATCCCCTTCACAGAATTCTTTAGCCCTCTTATGTGAATCAGCTAAATGTTTGTAAGTCTCATTGCTCAGTTTGATCTTATTACTCATTTCTTTATGCAAATTTGTGACATGTTGTGCAAAAGATTCAGCAAACTCACAAATTTACACAAGCAATTACAAAATGCAGACTGAACTAGGCATCCTTATTGAGAGGAATTTTATTGGACTTTCTAGGACCTAAACCTAACAGATTAATGACTCTCTAGGTTTGACCCTGGTCTGGTATGCACATGAGAATTTACCATGGGTTCCTAGCTAATGCCATAAGGTTTTCCAAAAGTAGGTAGCAAAAGGAATAGGCTTTAAAAGCTCATGCATCCTAGTAATCTCATCAAAATGAAACTTAATGGCTCTAAAATTATGATGAGACTCAGGGAAAGGCAGGAAATAGGAATCCGAGACTTGGGATAATTTAGATAAATCTTGAAACAGACCTTGGTTACTCATGATGACCTTAAGATTAGAATTTTGATCTACAGGCGGGATGCTTCTAGGTAGTTGAAGGTCATCAGGAAAGTCTTCTAAAATAATGATTGGGTTCTTCTCAGGTACCTGAAGGAGTTCTTGTGTCGAGGCTAAAGTATTAGGTTCTTCCTGAGGGCATTGTCTTACGGGAACCAAGTCCTCACTAAATTCTGGTTATTCTGATGTTTCAGGACTAGGCTCAATAATCTTTTCTTTACCAAAGGTTTCCTCAGGTAAGGTACTAAAGTTATTCTCTTCACAGTCTTCCTCTTCATATTCATCTATTAAACTTATGTCAGTCTCATACACATATTTACTAGGTTGTTCAAATTTGCCTTCTTCCTTCCCTAGCCCTTCAGTTTGAGGGTACCCTAAGTCTTGAGTATTAATGAACTCAACTTGTACTTCAGGGTTCTTACTCCTATCATTCATATGAGCTAATGGGATAGTAGGAGTTGGTTGGTCTAAGAAAAATTGTTTAGCTAGCATTTGGTTCAATTGGGCCATTTGATCATTTTGGGCTTTTAGCATGGTTTCAAGATTCGGGTCCATGACTACACTGGACTGGGTCTGGATTGGTGAATATGAGGCTCCTGATCAAGTTTTCATGCATGCAAGTAGACTCAAGCTCGAGCTCAGGTTTCCCAGACCTAGAGCACAAATTAGAAGTCTAATTAAGTGAACCAACTAGCTAGTAGTACTTATGGGACTTAGCCAGGTAGGTGGAGGGGAGTGAAGGTCCCTGATTGCCAACCTTAGACACCAATCTGAGATTGACCAGGTAGGCAGACCAAATCACAAGCCCTGATGTACCAATCCTAGACACCAAGCCTGTAAGCACACACCAATTAGCTGACACAGTTAACTTGACCCTAACCTGAACTCAACTTGTTGGCGTCCCTAACCCACTAGGGCAATTAACATTCTACTCAATTTTAATTAACACGCTAGGATCGATATGCTGGTTGGTGATTTTTGGGCTTGGGATAGGTGATGAAACCCTGACCCTATGTCAAATTGATGCCCTTAATTTGATTTCTCATGAGATAAATGAAATGCAAAGGTGCTGCAGAAGTGTGTTGCAGTTTGAAAGTGGTGTGGAAAACGTGATGAAAATAAATGTCCAAAAATTCAAAAAAATTCTCAGAGGATTCCTAACTTATATGTTTCAATGCAGATGAAAGGAATTTTAAAACTAAAATCTGTACTACTCTAAGCAGATCCTACAAATGAAGATAAATAAAAAGGACAGAATAGAACCCTAATGACAGTGTCGAACTGCAGAAATTTTCATTTTTTTTATAATTTTTTACTGATGATGAAATTTAAAATGGTGATAACTGACTTAAAAATGAATAAGAAAAAAAATATTTCAACAAAAAACTAGTGACTTGCATTTGGAGCTGCAGATGGATTATTGTAAATAGATGCAAATTTTCAGAAAACAGAATCTAATCAAACAAGTGCAATGGCTTACCCAAACTTCAATCTAAAAAATTCACATCCAGCCAGGGGCTCATTATTCCCATGGGTCGTGACAGTGTACTGGAGTACACCCGCTCAGGAGGCGTGAATTTTAGATCTTGCTTGGATTTAAAGAAAACTATTCTACCCTAATGCAACCATGCTCTGATACCAAGATGATGCGGCACGCATATGATTAGTGATTTAATTAATGTTTGTAGAGCAATGAAACCTAATTACACTTAGCATTGTACTCATCTTAATAAGATTTAAGGATTACAAGAAAAGGGACTATTACATGATTAGACACAACTCTAAAACTAAGAAGGAAGAAGATCTAGACAATAAGGGCTAATGATTAAGGACTTACCTTGATGAGCTTCCCAACCTTCTTTTGATTCATACCTTGAAACTACCAACGCTCAGAACTAAAGAACCTGGATAACAGAGATCAGAACCCTGGACTTGGGGCTTCAGCTTGTTGGTTCTTTGTCAAGGTGAACCCTGTTCACAAATCAAGGACTTCAAAGGACCCTGCAATGTAGATCAAAGTTAAGGTTGAAGGATGCAAACATAAAGAAGGGATGGGAGAACTTGTGAACAAAGAAAAGAGAGTTGAGAAGATCTGGCCGACTCCAATGCCTTTTTCTTGACTTGGGCGTTGGATGCTTGGAAGAGAGAATAGTTTGGTGTGGAAGAGGGGCTTAGAGACAATCACTCAAAACATAAAATTTCAATTCAACTTCAACTTTCATTAATCTCCAAAAAAATTCAATCCCCCTTTTTACAATAGGCGTCCAAGGCTTTTAATAGCCTCACAAAGCTAGCTTTTGAAATTTAAAAACTTTCCAAATTGAGGAGGATTACAAGGGGGGTTGGAGGATTTGGAGGGATGTGGGGGAAGTTGGAGGATTTGGTGGAGGGCTTGGAGGGATGTGGCCGACCTCCTTGAATTTGAATCTCCCTTGTTGGCACCCAAAGATGATGAAGTGGCTGGTGAGGTAGCACCTCTGGCTGATGATGTGGCATGGTGAGGTGGCCTTCTAATTTCAAGATGACATGTGGCGCCAAGTGGTCCTAGTTGATGGTCCTTTTCTCTTGCTTGGTGGTGTGTCTTCTCTTCTTCATGGGGTCAAATTCTGGGGTCCAGAATTTGAGTCTTGTTGCTGGCTTTCATGGCTTTAAGACATGAATAGACTTAACTCAACTGAATTAGACTTAACTCAACTGAATTAAACACAACTGACCTAGACTTTAAAACTTGAAATGGACTTACAAAAAAAAAATTTTAAAAGTAATTACAGGACTCAATAAACACTCTTGATTTGAAACTCAAAATTAATTACAGGACTCTTAAAAAGGAAATGACTCCTGAAAAGGAAATAAAACATTTTTGATCTAAAGGATACAAGGTAACCTAATTATCTTCGATCCAAATCGGGATAAGGCTAACCTTGTTGGAGTGAAGTTTCTTTCGGTTTCTGGTGTCCACACAAATTCTCCTGGGGTGGGCAGAACTCGACCCAGTCGAGTATGGTTCAATTTTGCCCTGGTAATGCTCGAACAAGTCTGGGTTAAGTCTTTGCAGGTCCTCTCGAGTAATCCAAGATTTGTCGGACTCAGGTCGACCTTGCCATTGAACCAGGTATCGCTGATAGTCCTTATTCCTGGTAGTAATTGTCTTGTCATCCAGGATTCTCCCAATCCTCTCTCTCCGCTCAGGTAGGGTTGGTGGTGGACACTCCGAAATATGTTCACTCTCAATGAAAGTTTCTGGCCCAAAAGACTCACTAGGTATTAGTACTGGTTCTTTGTATTCTACTAGGTCTGAAACATTAAAGGTTGTACTGATACCCATATCAGGTGGAAGTTACAAAACATATGCATTAGGCCCTATTTTTTTTAAGATCTTGAAAGGTCCCGCTCCGCGGGCATGCAGCTTCTTTATGGTTCAAGGTGGGAACCGTTTAGGGTTGAGCCTAATCATTGCATAATCCCCTTCACAGAATTCTTTAGCCCTCTTATGTGAATCAGCTAAATGTTTGTAAGTCTCATTGCTCAGTTTGATCTTATTACTGATTTCTTTATGCAAATTTGTGACATGTTGTGCAAAAGATTCAGCAAACTCAGAAATTTACACAAGCACTTACAAAATGCAGACTGAACTAGGCATCCTTATTGAGAGGAATTTTATTGGACATTCTAGGACCTAAACCTAACAAATTAATGACTCTCTAGGTTTGACCCTGGTCTGGTATGCACATGAGAATTTACCATGGGTTCCTAGCAAATGCCATAAGGTTTTCCAAAAGTAGGTAGCAAAAGGAATAGGCTTTAAAAGCTCATGCATCCTAGTAATCTCATCAAAATGAAACTTAATGGCTCTAAAATTATGATGAGACTCAGGGAAAGGCAGGAAATAGGAATCCGAGACTTGGGGTAATTTAGGAGAATCTTGAAACAGACCTTGGTTACTCATGATGACCTTAAGATTAGAATTTTGATCTACAGGCGGGATGCTTCTAGATTGTTGAAGGTCATCAGGAACGTCTTCTAAAATAATGATTGGGTTCTTCTCAGGTACCTGAAGGAGTTCTTGTATCGAGGCTAAAGTATTAGGTTCTTCCTGAGGGCATTGTCTTACGGGAACCAAGTCCTCACTAAATTTTGGTTGTTCTAATGTTTCAGGACTAGGCTCAATAATCTTTTCTTTATCAAAGGTTTCCTCAGGTAAGGTACTAAAGTTATTCTCTTCACAGTCTTCCCCTTCATATTTATCTATTAAACTTATGTCAGTCTCATACACATATTTACTAGGTTGTTCAAATTTGCCTTCTTTCTTCCCTAGCCCTTCAGTTTGAGGATACCCTAAGTCTTGAGTATTAATGAACTCAACTTGTACTTCAGGGTTCTTACTCCTATCATTCATATGAGCTAATGGGATAGTAGGAGTTGGTTGGTCTAAGGAAAAATGTTTAGCTAGCATTTGGTTCAATTGGGCCATTTGATCATTTAGGGCTTTTAGCATGGTTTCAAGATTCGGGTCCATGGCTACACTGGACTGGGTTTGGATTGGTAAATATGAGGCTCCTAATCTAGTTTTCATGCATGCAAGTAGACTCAAGCTCGAGCTAAGGTTTCCCAGACCTAGAGCACAAATTAGAAGTCTAATTAAGTGAACCAACTAGCTAGTAGTACTTATGGGACTTAGCCAGGTAGGTGGAGGGGAGTGAAGGTCCCTGATTGCCAACCTTAGACACCAATCTGAGATTGACCAGGTAGGCAGACCAAATCACAAGCCCTGATGTACCAATCCTAGACACCAAGCCTGTAAGCACACACCAATTAGCTGGCATAGTTAACTTGACCCTAACCTGAACTCAACTTGTTGGCGTCCCTAACCCACTAGGGCAATTAACGTTCTACTCAATTTTAATTAACACGCTGGGATCGATATGCTGGTTGGTGATTTTTGGGCTTGGGATAGGTGATGAAACCCTGACCCTATGTCAAATTGATGCCCTTAATTTGATTTCTCATGAGATGAATGAAATGCAAAGGTGCTGCAGAAGTGTGTTGCAGTTTGAAAGTGGTGTGGAAAACGTGATGAAAATAAATGTCCAAAAATTCAGAAAAATTCTCAGAGGATTTCTAACTTATATATTTCAATGCAGATGAAAGGAATTTTAAAACTAAAATCTGTACTACTCTAAGCAGATCCTACAAATGAAGATAAATAAAAAGGACAGAACAGAACCCTAATGACAGTGTCGAACTGCAGAAATTTTCATTTTTTTATAATTTTTCACTGATGATGAAATTTAAAATGGTGATAACTGACTTAAAAAGGAATAAGAAAAAAAATATATCAACAAAAAACTAATGACTTGCATTTGGAGCTGCAGACGGATTATTGTAAACAGATGCAAATTTTCAGAAAACAGAATCTAATCAAACAAGTGCAATGGCTTACCCAAACTTCAATCTAAAAAATTCACATCCGGCCAGGGGCTCATTTTTCCCATGGGTCGTGACAGTGTACTGGAGTACACCCGCTCAGGAGGCGTGAATTTTAGATCTTGCTTGAATTTAAAGAAAACTATTCTACCCTAATGCAACCATGCTCTGATACCAAGATGATGCGGCACGCATATGATTAGTGATTTAATTAATGTTTGTAGAGCAATGAAACCTAATTACACTTAGCATTGTACTCATCTTAATAAGATTTAAGGATTACATGAAAAGGGACTATTACCTGATTAGACACAACTCTAAAACTAAGAAGGAAGAAGATCTAGACAATAAGGGCTAATGATTGAGGACTTGCCTTGATGAGCTTTCCAACCTTCTGTTGATTCATACCTTGAAACTACCAATGCTCAGAACTAAAGAACCTGGATAACAGAGATCAAAACCCTGGACTTGGGGCTTCAGCTTGTTGGTTCTTTGTCAAGGTGTACCCTGTTCATAACTCAAGGACTTCGAAGGACCCTTCAATGAAGATCAAAGTTAAGGTTGAAGGATGCAAACATAAAGAAGGGATGGGAGAACTTGTGAACAAAGAAAAGATAGTTGAGAAGATCTGGCTGACTCCAATTCCTTTTTCTTGACTTGGGCGTTGGATGCTTGGAAGAGAGAATAGTTTGGTGTGGAAGAAAGGCTTAAAGACAATCACTCAAAACATAAAACTTCAATTCAACTTCAACTTTCATTAATCTCCAAAAAAACTCAATCCCCCTTTTTACAATAGGTGTCCAAGGCTTTTAATAGCCTCACAAAGCTAGCTTTTGAAATTTAAAAACTCCCCAAAATGAGGAGGATTACAAGGGGGGTTGGAGGATTTGATGGAGGGTTTGGAGGGATGTGGGGGGTAGTTGGAGGATTTGGTGGAGGGCTTGGAGGGATGTGGCTGACCTCCTTGAATTTGAATCTCCCTTGTTGGCGCCCAAAGGTGATGAAGTGGCTAGTGAGGTGGCACCTCTGGCTGATGACGTGGGATGGTGAGGTAGCCTTCTAATTTCAAGATGACATGTGGTGCCAAGTGGTCCTAGTTGATGGTCCTTTTCTCTTGCATGGTGGTGTGTCTTCTCTTCTTCATGGGGTCAAATTCTGGGGTCCAAAATTTGAGTCTTGTTGCTGGCTTTCATGGCTTTAAGACTTGAATAGACTTAACTCAACTGAATTAGACTTAACTCAACTGAATTAAACTCAATTGACCTAGACTTTAAAACTTGAAATGGACTTACAGGAAATGAAATTTTAAAAGTAATTACAGGACTCAATAAACACTCTTGATTTGAAACTCAAAATTAATTACTGGACACTTAAAAAGGAAATGACTCCTGAAAAGGAAATAAAATATTTTTGATCTAAAGGATACAAGGTAACCTAATTATCTTCGATCCAAATCGGGATAAGGCTAACCTTGTTGGAGTGAAGTTTCTTTCGGTTTCTGGAATCCACACCATTATACCCTTTTAGATGGCTTTCTATTCTTTAAGAATAGGCTTTGCATCCCTAGAACTTCTCTCAGAGAATTTTTGATTTGGGAAATTCATGCTGGGGGTCTAGCAGACCATTTTGGAAAAGACAAGACCACCCTGGCTGTTGAAGACCACTTTTTCTGGCCTAGCTTAAAAAGAGATGTAGCACCCATTGTGGCTCGGTGTCGGACCTGCACTGTTGCCAAACAGCAAAAATAGAACACCGGCCTTTATACCCCACTCCCTGTCCCCGATCGTCCTTGGCAAGATGTGAGTAAGGACTTTGTGTTAGGTTTGCCTAAGACCCAGAGGAGGCATGACTCTATCTGTGTCGTAGTCGATCGATTTTCTTAGATGGCCCACTTCTTGCCTTGTTCCCAGACTTTTGATGCGTCTAAGGTAGCCACCCTGTTCTTTAATGAGATAGTTAGACTCCATGGCCTACCTAAGATAATTGTTTCAGATAGGGATGTCCGGTTCACCAGCTATTTCTGGAAAACCCTTTGGCATAAGTTAGGGACAAAACTTAAGTTTTCAACTGCCTATCATCCCCAAACTGATGGCCAAACCGATGTAGTGAACCGTAGCTTAGGCAATCTGCTAAGATGTCTTGTTGGTGAAAACACTAGGAATTGGGATTTGTACTTACCTAGGGCTGAATTTGCATACAATGACTCGGTCAATAGGTCTACAGGTAAGAGTCCATTTGAAATTATGCATGGGTACAAACCTCACACACCTCTTGACCTAGCCCCTTTACCAGTCCACACACGAGTCTCCAAGTCTGCTGATGTTTTTGCATAGCATATAAAAGACTTGCATAAAGAAATTCATGCCAAAATAAATTTAAGTAATGAAACTTATAAGAAGTTGGCTGATTCTCAAAGGCGAGTCAAAACTTATGTTGAGGGATACTATGTAATGATTAGGTTAAGGCCTGAACGGTTTCTTCCTGGAACCGTTAGAAAGTTACATGCTAGAGGAGTTGGACCATTTAAAGTGGTGAAGAGAGTAGGATCCAATGCCTATGTGCTCGAGTTGCCTCCAGAACTAGGCATTAGCCCCACTTTCAACATTACAGACCTAGTAGAGTATAGAGAGCCAACTATGATTCCCAGTGAGCCTTTTGAGCCTAATCCTGTTCTTGAGAGTGAACCCAACCCTGTGTGTCCACCAACAAACTGGCCAGTGAGGAAAGAACAGATTGAAAAGATCCTGGACGATCAGGTTATCTCTACTCGTAATCGAGGATACCAAAGATACCTGGTCCACTGGCAAGGAAGGCCAGATTCTGATGACTCTTGGATCTTCCGAGATGAATTACAAGAGCTGGATCCAGATCTCTTGGAGAGATACCAGAGCCAACTTGAGCCTTACTCGACAGGGTCGAGTTCCTCCCACCCCGGGAGAATTGGTGCGGCCACCAGAATCAGAAGAAGACTTCAGGGTTCCATCTGGATCTCTGAATGACCTTGCCCGAAGATTAGGGTTTGTAATAAGGGTTGACCTAGTCAACCAGATTATTTTATTTCTTTGAGTCTGCATTTCATTTTGTTGAGTCATGTTGACTCAGTCTAAGTCCAAGTCAAGTCCTGGTTGGCGCCATTTCCTAGGGCATCATTTTTTCTTCCAAGACCAAATGCAAGTGGACGCCACACTCCCAGCCACACTCCCAGGACCAGTTGGTGCCACATTTCATCCCAGTGTCCCTGGTCCCCATGCCCAAGAGAGCAAGAAGATTTTCTTAGGAGAAGTCAAGGAAGGCGCCCACAAGCTGCCAAAAGTAACCAAGCTAAAGGAGCAGGGGATTTTTCTTGGAGAAGACTTCAAGGTAGGCGCCCACACCTACCTAAAGTACCTGGCTATGAATGGAAGGAGCCTAGTCTTGGGGAGAAAGACTAGGAGATGAGTATTTTCTTCCAAGAAAGAGCAAGTCATGGAAGGAAAACCCATGACTTAAGGAGAAGAACTAGGAGGTGCCCCACATACCTGCCATATGAAGCCATCACCTGGCATTTGAGGCCGCCCACTCCAAGGAAAAAATCCCGGTCAGTCAAGGGAAAGTTTTTCATGCTTAGGATGAATGTTTAGTCCCACATGGGAAGTAGTGTAATTTTGTTTCTCTTGCAAGGTCTATATATTGGACCCTTATGTAATCTTTTGATTTAAGGAATGAGTAAATGAAATCTTTTCTTGTGTTGAGCAACCTTGTGTTCTCTTCTTTCGCACTTCTTTGAGTGTTGAGATCCATGAGGGAGTAAATCCGGGTTCCATTGGAGCCTTGAGGAGGTGAGAGATCTCCAAAGTTACCAAAACCCTGCCCCGCTTTCATCCCTGGCCGCCAACCCTAATTTCTTTTCATCATCCTAGCCGCCAACACCGAAATTCCTAAACCCTATTCCCACTTCATTCAAGGCCGCCATCTCCTTCTCCAAGCCACTGCCCACTATATCAATCCCTAGGTCCTTTTCATCTGCAAGCTGCCGCCCTACCAGTCAAACCCTAAATCCATTCCATCTTCCACCGCCACCTCCATACTCTTCCCTCATCTTCAATGTTCGAGCAGTCCAGAGCTATCCCAAGTAAAGGTCTCTTCCTTGAGTTTCTTACATCCTTATCTTGTTCTTCATCCTTTCCAGATCCAGAGTACGAGAAGAAGGCCAACCTTGCCATAGGACTACAATCCAAGGATCCATTGCGAAGATACCCCATCTCCAAGGATCCTACAATCTGCTCGAGAGTGTCCTTCAATTGAAGGAAAGAGAGATATCACAGTCAGGTATAAAACCTTCTCTTCTCTCTTCGTCTGTTTCTTGAAAGAGGAGTAAACCCTAGGTCTGGGGGTTTCTCAATCCCCAGCGATCCTATTTCTTTATTACTCTGATAATCTACTCTTTTGAATTGTGCTTTCTTTCAGTGCATATTTTCCTTCAATATTAGTTAGCCTTGTTTTTGAGTCAAGCCAACTTCTAACAAAACACAAAAAAAAAAAAATTAGTCTTAATTTACTTCCGCATCGCATCATCTTATTTGTTCTGCATCATACTATGAGAGCTATGCAACTCTGAGATCCGTGTGACTTAGAAATCCATGCAGCTCTAAATTCCCACTGCTATAAGAATTGTGCATCTCCATAAATCGTGCAGCTCCAAAAACCATGCAACGCTGAAGTCGGTAGTAGGGTGGGAGATTGCATTCACGTTCGTGCACTGGACTTCCTTCTTCTCCATGGACCAAAGGCTGGAACAAGGAAGGTTTTGGAGGGCAGTCCAGTGAGTGTTCGCCGGCGGTGGTGCTAGGGCGGAGACAGTGGCTCGAGGAGATGATTTTGATGGACAGCACAGGGGCGACGGCATTCGATGGTGGTTGGGGTGCCGTGGCAGTGGGGGCACGGGCGATGGCCTTCCAATGGAGAAGAGGGGAGCCTGCCTTTGTTGTCGGCTCGAAGGATGGAGCATCGACCTTGAGGACGGGGGGTTGGCCCTGGTCTGGAAGATCCCATTCTCATGAAACTTGTCCTCGCCGATGGAGGAGACGGTCCCGTGAAGGTGGGGATCCCATGGAGGCCTCGACGAGAGGTCACAGGTGAGACCAAGACCTGAGCGGTGACGCGTGGGCAAGGCTCCAGCATGGGAAGATCTCGGTGGCAAGGGAGATCCGCATGGTGGCATGGGCAAATCCGAAGAGTCAGCTGCCTGGGGAAGACTTGATCGGAGGTGTTCCCGATTGCAGGCATTGTGGAGACAGGCTTCACGGGCGAAGGTCCGGTGGAGATGGCTCGGGCAGCGACGGATGATGATGGTGTCCTCGGGTTGGTGAGGCATCACGTGTGGTGATGGGGCATGGATATGGGTGGATGGTGCATGGGCGTCGGCTACTGTGGTGGCTTTGATCTATGGTACAGGGGTTCCGGATGGGATGAGGCTGATAGGAGGAGATGGACAGCTCAAAGCCTGATCGGTGTTCCAGGCGGTGGTCGTGAAGAACGCATCGCAGCTTGCTCTGTTCTTGGAGACGGGAGCATGGATGGAAGGGGGCAGCATCGGTGGTGTAGATCCGATGGGCTACGGGCAACGAGGTTTCAGGGTGCTTGACGATGGTTTGATAGTAGAGTCGGAGACGAAGCAGAAAACCCTAATCCTCTGGGCTCTAATACCAAGTTTATGCTAGATGGAAGCGAGGGATCGCTGGTAAGCATAGAAGTCACCAGGAGATTAGGGCTTGCACTAAAGAACAAGGAACACAGGCATCACACCCACTCTAATCTGAAGAAAACTTAGACAAAATAACTTTTAATTTGTATTTATGAGAAAAAAGATACTTCATACAAGAGGGAAGGGGTGGTATTTATAGATTCAACCCAGGGTACATGACTTGAGGGCTAAGAAACCTTGACTTGTGGGCCAAGAAACCTTGGTGGAGCTGGTCAATAGTGGACCTTTGTCATGGACTGGAGCTCTCTCTTGTGGGCTTGGCAGCATGAAAGGGCCCAAGTGCCTGAAGGCTAGCTCTGGTTGGGGGCCCTGGTGAATCTCCTAGCTGTGAACTCTCCTCTTGTACATGACTTGAATGAAAATTACATTGACTCGATTGGAATTGACTGGACTAAAAGACTGGACCTGACTAAGTGGACTCAATTGGACTCAGTTATCTCACTTTATTATAGAACTCAAATAAAATAAAATAGAATTTCGATCCCTATCACCTGCTTCCTGGGTCAAGCACCCAGCTGAGGTCGTGCTCATGTTTTCCAGGGACATGCTCCCGAGATAGAGCTCCCTCATTCCCACCAAGACCAAAGTTCCAACCAAAAGTAAAGGGGAAGATCAGCAGGAATACAGACTATGACATGGAAGCTCCAAGCTACCAGCAACCTCCCGAAAGTGGCGCATGCCCTGCCAGAAAATTCAAACTCTGTAATGTGCCATTCGCATTATCTTCATAATGAGTACTCCACCAGGCTCTGGCCTTTGCGACACGGGATTTGTACCTCTTGCAAGAGGAGTATTCCATTAAAGCCTAAGGCTCTGCGACACTTTGACTATCCCTCCTAGAATAGAAATGTTCCACCATGGCTCGGGGCTCAGCAACACGACGCCCGCCCCTCCCATGGAAAATTGCACTATCAGAGGGATAAGATCTATACTACGTCGGTGATCAACCCCAATAGAAGGATCTCCTTCAGAAGATCGGTCTGATAGGGGGGAGGCTGTAAATAAAGGAAAACCCCTCCAGAAAGAGATACCAGGAAAGAGACATCTCAATGAAGCCCTAGACTTGGTATAGGCCATCCTTCCCATATAAAATAGAAGAGAGGACCCTTGAGAGGGGGAAGAGGCAACTGGTAAGGCACAGGAAGCAAACGAGCAAGGAACCAGCCAAGAGAATCTCCCAGCTCTCTGATCTCCACTTGACCTTGACTTTCCATTTTAATTCCATCTTTCACCCTCTAAGCAAAGAGATCCCAAGCTCTCTGCCATAAAGGTTCTGTTCTCCTTGATCGTCCCAACTAACTTGATCATCAAAGTGTCCCCGCCGAAATCTCCAGCCTAGGTCTCCTCTCTTTCGCAAGTCATGCCAACTCTGGAGCTGACCAGAGAAGAGGACCAAGCACCCATCGAGAGCCCGATGAATCCGCGACATATCAGAGCTACAGGCCATGGTGATATAGGCGGCAACAAAAATGAATACTAGCCATCTGGAGCATTGTACAAGCTTCTACATACCTAAAAAACTAGTTGTTACTATGCTGTCAAAAGCTAAAGTGTCGACTTACTAGTCAAAGTGTCAATACTTGAGTTGACTCACTAAAATCAAGTATCAACACTTGAGTCCAGGTGTCGATACTTGAGCTATCTTCAAAAATTCTACTTTATGGATCTTACCTGAGATTGTGACTCATCGATAATGAGTCAAGTCTTGAGTCGACCCTTGAGTCAACTCACTAGAAGCAAGTGTCGGCTCACCAGTTCTGTGCCAAAATTTAGCATGCCAATCTTCCATCTTTTCTAGATGTTTTTTGAAGATCGACTCATCACTTCCATGAGTCGACACAAAGCCTATTCCAACTAAAAAATGTGCCAAAATTTGAATTTTGAAATCTTGACTTGATATTTTCCACACCAACTCTCAAATATCCATAAATTCATGATTTCTTTGGTTTTTCAACTTTGTGAAGACATCTAAAATGGTGAAACTTTCTTATATAAATATTGATCATTTGGGCCTTTCTTCTATTAAATTTATTGGATACTTGAAATATTATTTTCAACACTCTAACAAAAAATTAGTATCATTTATACTTAAAGTTTTATTATTATCAAAATCAATCCTTAGGTCAAAAATAATGGGATTTGAAATCCTAGTCTAACTAAGATTTCAAAATCAAATTAAATAAAATCACATTGCAACTCTTATAATTACGTCCCTGATGCCAAAATTAGTAGGTATTAAAATTAGTAGGTCCTAAATATGATCCAAGCTCTTAATCAGGTCAAGTTCTTATTATGTGTAACCCCTTAGGTTTCATTCTATCTGATACTAAGACATACTATGATCTCTATCATAGTATCATCAAAACTTTTTTGATGGACTGGAACTTTGCCAAGTTAATCCTAAAATGGATCATTGATCCAAAAATGATTCAAATAAGTTCTCATAATCCATCAGTGACACCTAGCAATATATAGTAATAACCCAGCAAAAAAGAAAGGTGAGTCCCTAGGTATAGTTATCATGTGATCAAGTTTTTCAATCGAAAGTCTTGATAGGATGCAGGTCATGGAATCTTTATAGGGTTACGTTTGTGCAGTAGGAGCATTTAGGGATTAAACTATAATAATACATATCTCAAATTCTCAACTCTTGAGAATATATTCATTATTCATTAACTCCTTAGATGATACATGGATACAAAATACATGGTTAAAAATAGCCCCATTTGAATTATTAAATATAAAATTATATCCTAGATTGAAAATTTGTATCAACCAGATTGGCTTCTAGGGCATACATCTAACAAGAGAGCACTTGAAGTTTGCAGCATAAAAAAAAAAAATCTTATTTTCCTTCCCATGTGGTAACTTCTCTTCACATTTTTCTTCACACATCAAAGAAGCCATGCCCATCAAGACTCCATGCCACTTAGGCCTCCATAAGATTAGATCTTATCTTATCTATTTGAATCCTATTTGAATTAGGAGGAGGGTCAAGAGAGGATTGGCATGAAATACTTCTTAGCACAAAAAACAATCTTCCTAATGCTAATTCATTTCCTCCTTCAAGAAGTTTTTGTCACAAAATTCCAAAGATTCCATGCCAAATAAAAACTAGATAAAATCAAAAATCTAATTTGATTTGAATCAAATTCAAATCAGATAAGTGTCCAGTACTATCCAAAAAGAGAGAGTCCTGTATAAGAAAGAAAGGCACCAATCTTGCACCTCTCTTCTCTTCATGCATTCTAAGAGGAGAGGGGTGCTACATTAGCACCCCTTCTCTTCTCAACCCAACTCAAAATGAATTAGAGAGGTGAGAGAGCCCAATAAACTAGGACTTTGGCTTCCTAGCCCTATTAGACTTCAATTCAGATTAATTTTGAATATGATTCGAACCCAAATCGAAAGGCTATCGAACTTAATCTAGTTAGGGTTACAATTCCAGTCTAACTTGAATTATTAAATCCAATTGTCCAATTACATTGAAACACTTGTAATTAAGTCTCTAGTACTTATAATTAGTAGATGATAACATTAGTAGGTGCCAAAATTAGGAAATGCCAAAATTAGCATGTGCCAAAATTAGCAGCTACCAAAATTAGTAGCTACCAAATTTGTAACCCTTACAAATTTAGTAGTTTCTAAATATATAACTCTTACATATATTAATCAACTATGTGATCAGGTCAAGCTTCTATTATATATGATCTCTCAGGTTCTATTCTATTTGGTAGTGAGACATACTATGATCTCTATCATAGTATCATCGAATCTCTTTTTGATGGATCAAAATAATTCTAGCTCATCCCATCAAGGATCATTAATCCAAAATGATTTTAATGAGTCCTCACAATCCGCTAGTGATGCCTAGCAGTATATAGTGGCAACCCAGTAGAATAGAAGATGAACCCCTAGGTGTAGTTATAGTGTGATTGAATTATTCTATCGAGAGTCCCAACAAGATGCAGGTCATGATAACTTACCAAATCCTAAGCATCTATCTTACACCAAATTTAATTAGCCTAAGTCCAATGTGAAACTCATGGAAACTCTTTTCCATCATTCATCTACCATGGCCATAGATTTTAGGACTTAGCTTTTTAAATTGCATATGACTGCACCTTAACTACTGTAATCGATAGATCTCCTATAAGTATATTTTCATTCCTATAATGACCCTACTGTAACCAACAAACACTGCAAGGGTATAAATAGCTAGGATTAATATTTTATATTATTAAACTACAGCAATCCCACTATGAGTGGCCAAAGTATTGCAGGTCAAAGAACCACTTACATAACTATAGTATTGAGAAAGTTACTAATAAATAGATATCTATGTAACTTGATGGTCATGCTCGATACCATAATTCTCTAATGACCACCTACACTGTCATTCCAGTATCCTTATACTATAGACTTGAGACTCATCTATCCAAAGAAAAGCAATCCATGCACTGATCTAATTGGATCAATCACCGTTTTCCTGATGATCCTATGATCAGGAATATTTAAGAATTAATCTATAATGCACATATCTATAATTCTCAACTCTTGAGAATAAATATTGATGTGGCTGGATCGCTGACATGGAACTTATGTTAGACCCTGTTGGATGCTGCATTGGATGAAGCTACCATGTCGGACATCTCTGCCCGGACTCCTTCACCTAGCTGGCTCCCCTCGAGGTCGAGATGTTGCGGCCGAAGTCGAGCTCCGCCTCTACCCGGACTCCTTTGCCCGGCTGGCTCCCTTCGAGATCGAGATACCACGGTCAAAGTTGAGCTCTGCCTCTGCCCAGACTCCTTCACCTGGCTGGCTCCTCTTGAGGTTGAGACATCGCGGCCAAAGTCGAGCTCCGCCTCTACCCAGACTCCTTCACCCGGTTGGCTCCCCTCGAGGTCGAGACGCCGTGGCCGAAGTTGAGCTCCGCCTCTGCCCGGACTCCTTCGCCTGGCTGAATACCCTCGAGGTTGAGATGCCACGGCCAAAGTCGAGCTCCACCTCTGCCCGGACTCCTTCACCCGGATGGCTCCCCTCGAGGTCAAGACGTCGCGGTCGAAGTTGAGCTCTGCCTCTACCTGGACTCCTTCACTCGGCTGGCTTCCCTCGAGGTCAAGACACCGTGGTCAAAGTTGAGCTCCACCTTCCTGAGCTCCCCCCACCTCGGAAGAAGTTTCTTGCAGTCAGAGAATGTCACCGCCTTCCTTGGACGATGGCGGGCTGCCCAAGGACCATGAAGGAGCGCCCGTCAGGCTGCAATAACTACCCCAGCCACCACTTGCACCAAAATGAGAGGGCGCACCCCGATCGAGGTGCTGTACCCCCTGTCAACCATTTGTGTCACCCCAAAAGAGGAAGTCAACTCAGAAGGTTCAAACCCAGGAGGCGGTTGCCCCCCAATCAAGGCTCTATCAGGTTTTCCAAAATGAAGTGACCGAAAGGATGGCCAAAGGTGCGATGATGTTCCCTATCATGAATGAGGAAAGACGCCTCCTGCATGGTAAGGAATGTTGCATCGCCAGCGGGGGGATATCGAGGCAGAGTCCAACGGTCATCCTGCTAAAAAGACCTCTCCAAGGTTCCCAGATAAAGGTAAGTTAGGTCACAAGCAAGCAAACACACAGGCAAGAGGAGGGCAGCGCACAGGAAGGCCACCGCTCGAGGCTACCGGAGACCCATGAGAAGGGGCTTGACAAAAACAACCATCAAGTTCGGGATCTCCTTTGCTACCACTCCCATTCTCTGCTCTCAACCCACTCACACTCTCTTACTTGATTTTTCCTTTTAGCATGGAGTCCACCTGCGGGGCTTGACTGAAAGGATCTGTTCCCCTGGATTGCCACTGACTTGGATATTGGAGTGCCCCGTCGAGATCACTGGCCCGGGTCCTCTCTTTTTTGCAGGTTCAAGGGGATCGAGCGGATCTCGAGCGACGAGGTGTAGCCAAGGCCATCTCCAGCTACAGGCCACGACGTTCTAGGTGGCAACAGATTGGTGCGCCAGGTAGGGGGAGGGCAGGACGCATTCTGACCCAAGCCAATCCCCTTAGCAAGCTAC
Organism: Areca catechu; assembly: GCA_021397845.1. NCBI lineage: Eukaryota > Viridiplantae > Streptophyta > Magnoliopsida > Arecales > Arecaceae > Areca > Areca catechu. The sequence continues at coordinate 10,514,820 of CM038048.1, forward strand.
TCGCTAGGAGCATGGTGGTGATGCGAGTGAGAGAAGTCTCCACCAACCATATGGGGGATCCCCCTTCTTGAGGGGACTCGCACAGTCTAGAGAGGGAGCTCCCCGCTCCACCGCAGCCACCTCCAACGGATGCTCAGCTGGCTACACTCACCCATCAGATGCAACTTCTGACTACAACAGTACGCCAGTTGCAACACCAGCACCGGTCCTTAGCTACCTACCAACAGCTAGGGACTCCCACGGCCCAAGCTGCCACACCCCGCGATAGCTTGTGGTCCTTCCAAGGAAGGCCATCACTGTCGCAAGCCACAACAAACCATCGAGGAAGCCGCAGGACCCTAGTGAAGAGACATTGGACCGGGTTGGCTGACTGGGAAAGCCGATCTCCGACCTATGAGCAAGATGCTACCCAGCACTATCGAGGTCACAAGGGCAAGGCCTCCCATCGTGACCCCCCTCAGCTACCACCTTCACCTCCTCCATCGGTCTCAGCGAAGGGGTCAACCTGGTGGGGGCACTAGAATTAGACACAGATTACTGCGTCCTATTTGATTTACTTAGTCATGTGTCAATGTTTTGAAAATTTTGTAATCAATTAAGATTGAGTCTTGTAATAAGTTGAGGTTAGTTGATTTGTCTCAACCCTTAACCTAATCAGTATATTAAGTCCTGTACATTAGTTATGAGTCTAGTATGAGCCCAATTTTTGTACAAGAGAAGAGGTTACCCTATTTTGGAGTTCCATCAGGCCACATCAAAGAGTCAGAGGCCACTACATCAGTTTATTGGATTTTATGTGACAACCAAGGATCCAAGATGCTTCCAGAAATCCTGATTCCTTCCAGATGCCCATATTCCTCTCCAAAATACCAGAGCATAATCCCAAACCAGGGCATCCATGATTCCAGAGATCCACTTACATCCCAGCCCAAGGAAATCAAGTCCAGGCACCAGGCCCAAGCCCACCAGAACCAAGATGCTCTTTTTATTCCAAGAATATTCCATCCAGGGCACCCCAACTTCCAAGAGGCCCAAGCTCATGCGCCCTTCACCCTTTGGCTGGCCCATTTCTTCTCCTAGAAGCCCAACACACCATCCTAGGCATCCTTGGAGTTGACCAAGTCAAAGAATGAAGCAAAGAGGAGAAGACTAGTCAAAGTTCTAAACCTAGTTATGATTCCTAGTTCTTTTAAGCCTTATAATTCTAACCTAGCTAGGAAAGGACATATAGTCTAACTAGGAAGAAGACTTGTAACCTAAGTGTAACCCTAGTTAGAGAGGGCATGGGAACTTTACAAATACCCCACCCCTCCCCCTCTTGTAATCAACTTTTTCTTATGAATACAACCTAGTTGAAATTTTGAGTAATTGCCTTGTGTTTGGTGTTCTAGTATTGGTTCTCTTATTTTTGTGTGCTCTCCTTGTGTCCCTTGGTCGAGCCCCTGCTACCCTAGCTTCTCTCTGCATCTCAAGAGATCAGGCATGTCTAGAGGAAGATGCCCTAGCTGCTGCCCCAGTCAAGCAACTGCTTCTTCCCCAAGACACCTACACCTAAACCTAATTTTGTTTCCTTCCAAACCATAGTTTTTATTCCTTTATTTAATTGCTATTTTGATTGACTCCTGATTCTTATAGGATCCTCAAGGTGTTTCACCTCTCTAGAGGAGGCCTTCTTTGCCTCCAGGACCACCCCAAATTAGCCATCTAATCAAGGGAACCGAGCTTCATCATCCAGACTCCAATCAGAGTGTGAGTGATCCTTTCCACTGCAAAGTTTTCAATCTCTGACTGGTAAGAAACCTTCCCTTCTCTTGATATCTATTTTGATGAAGATTAACTATCCTAATCTGGGAGTTTTTCAATTCTTGGATCCTGGAATTTATTATTTTTTCATGAGTTTGCCTGCGAGCATGATGATTGATTCTATGCATTGCTATTCTTCTTGCTAGTTCTTACTTTTATTTGGAAATTTAGCCTACAAACACAAATTATAAAAAATCACAAGAAAATTAGTTTACTATTTTTCCTACATCTTTACCAATCTTAGAGTCATCCCGCATCACAACTGATGAGGCCATCAAGCGCATGGCAGAAAAGTGCCTGGAGGAACCGGAATGCAAGCTGGTAGAGCTATCCTGCCGGTTTGCTGATCTATAGGACTCCTCCCGCAAGCCTGCGGGCTACGATGCCCGCCCCCCTTTCTCTTGAGAGATCCAAGATGAACCGATCCCAACTCAGTTTTGCATGCTGCAGGTGGATCCTTATGATGGGACCACCGACCCCCTGGACCACCTTGAGAGTTTCAAGGCCCTCATGAGAGTCCAGGGTGCAACTGATGCTCTCCTCTGCGTTACCTTCCCAACAACCCTTCAGAAGGTGGCTCGAGTCTGGATTACCTGCCTCGAGCCCAAAAGCATCAGCTCTTTTGCTCAGCTAGAGCGAAAGTTTGTGGCTCACTTTAACGCCTGCTGCAAGGTGCCATATGAGGCAGACAGCCTCTTCTCTATCAGGCAAAAAGACCAAGAGCTCCTACGGGACTACGTGGCCTGCTTCAAGGCCGCCTTGATGGAGATCTATAATTTGGATGAGCCAGTTGCCATGCTGGCATTGAAGAGAGGGCTCAAGACTTCCCGCCTGACCTACTCGCTTGACAAGAAGCCCCCGAAGACCTACTCTAAACTCCTCCTCCATGTTCAAAAGTACATCCATGTCAAGGAGGCTGATCGCACGAGGAGGGTGCTGGACGGGAAGCCGCTGAAGAAGCCAGCTCCTGGGGATATGTCCGAGCTACGGAAGACCGAACCAGCAACATCAAAATTTTTCTAGTGTCCAAGGCCAAGGAGTGGCCCCATTTCAAAAGAAATGTATACACCTCTCCTAGCCCCAAGGATGAAGATCCTCATGGAGATTCAGGGCAAGCGCTACCTGAAGCGCGCACCTCCACTGAAGCCATCTAATGGTCACGACAAGATGAAGTATTGCCAGTTTCATCATGACCATGGCCACGACACCGAGGAATACTGGCACCTTAAGAGGGAGATTGAAGACCTCGTAATGAGGGGCTACCTCGGAAGGTTCATGGGGGGCAAGACCCCGGTAGAACCTCAGGCACTCGCTGCTCTCCCTCTAGTCCTTGCAGTCGATAATTGCCCCACTGAGAAGCCCATGGGGATGATATGTTGGGAAATCAAGCGCGCTCCCAAGAGGGCCCGGGGAGGAGAGAGTTCTGAAAATATACTCCTATTTGTAAGGGAGGGGGAATCTGGGGGCAAAAATATAAACAATGATGCTGTGGTCATCGAGATGATGATCACAAAGTATCCTGTAAAATGGATTATGGTCGATAGGGGAAGTTCGATTGATATCCTTTTTTACGATGCTTTCTCTAGGATGAATCTATCCTCTGCTCAGCTCAGACCTGTGCACACTCCCCTTGTCGATTTCACAGGAGACTTCATGGGAGTTAAAGGAGAGATTACTCTCCCTGTTACTACTGGGGTCCCATCTCGACAGAGCACCATCATGATGACCTTCACTGTTGTTAGGCTTCCCTCCACCTACAACGTGATTCTTGGCCGACCCGGGCTTAATCTGCTTGATGCGATTATTTCAACCAAGCGACTTCTGGTGCAGTTCCCTACCCTTATTGTGTCAGAGAAATGAGGGGGGCACCTCAGCCGATCCAGCATTATCTCCAAGCTGTTCCTAGGTCAAAGGTGTCCGAGGATGACCCCAGCATGGACGACCTCGACCAAAGAGCACAGGACCCCAGAGGTGGCCCGGTCGAGCGCTTGCTGTCGTACCCACTCAGGGCCAACTCGACGAAGATGGTGCAAGTTGGGGCCCAGCTACCAGAGGATGAGCAGGCCCACCTATTGGAATTCCTTCGAGCGAATGCTGACGTGTTCGCTTGGATGATGGCCGATATGCCAGGGATCCCTCCTGACATCATCACCCATAAGCTGAGCATCGACCAAAAGTATCGGCCTATTTGGTAGAAGAGGAGGAGCTTCACCCCGGATAGGCAACGGGCGATCAATGAGAAGGTGGATAAACTCCTCACAGTCGGCTTTGTTCATGAAGTGCAATATCCGAGCTAGCTGACGAATGTAGTTATGGTAAAGAAGAGCAATGGCAAATGGAAGATCTGCATGGACTACACCGACCTTAATAGAGCCTCTTCGAAGGATAGCTTCCCTCTGTCGAAGATTGACCAGTTAGTGGATGCCACATCGGGGCACCGCTTGCTCTCCTTTATGGATGCATTCTTTGGGTACAATCAGATCTGGATGCATCCGGAGGACGAGAAGCACACTACCTTCATCACTGACCAAGGGATGTACTATTACCGGATGATACTGTTCAACTTGAAGAATGCTGGAGCCACATACCAATAGCTAGTCAATCGGATCTTCAAGGACCAGATTGGTAGAAACATGCAAGAGTATGTCAACGAAATGCTCGTCATGAGCAAGCCAAGCTCAGACCATGTCGCCAACCTGGAGAAAGCCTTCCATAACCTCCGGGAGCATAAAATGAAGTTGAACCCGACGAAGTGCACCTTCGGCATAGCGATAGGGAAGTTCCTTGGCTTTATGGTTACCTAGAGGGGAATCGAGACAATCTAGGAGAAGGTCCGGGCAATTATGGACATGGAGCATCCAATCTCGAAGAAGTAGGTCCAGTGCCTGATGGGTCAGATCGCAGCATTGAGCTGGTTCATCTTGAGGTCGGTGGACCACTGTCTCCTTTTCTTCAAGGCACTGCACAAAATGCATGACTTCATCTGGACCGAAGAATGCAGAGCAGCCTTCGAGGAGCTAAAAAATTTCCTGGCATCACCGCCACTACTCTCTAGGCCAAAGGAGGGAGAAGAACTCTTGTTGTACCCGACGATCACCCTGGGGGCCATTAGCTCAGTTCTCGTCCACACGGATCAGGATGGATCCTAGAAGTCGGTGTACTATGCAAGCAAAATCCTTCGGGATGCAGAGAACAGGTACACCCAATTCGAAAAGCTCATTTTTGCTCTTATTATGTCTGTCCAATATCTCAAGCCGTACTTCCAAGCACATCCAATCATGGTCCAGATGGACCAACCCCTAAGGGCCATGCTTAGTCACCCCGACACATCTAGATGCTTGGCCAAGTGGGCATTGAAGCTCAGTGAGTTCGACATCGTGAACCGGCCGAGGTCATCCCAAAAGGCCCAGGTGATGGGGGACAGATGGGTTAGGACTGTTAGTGAGCTTAGAAGTCACCTAGATTAGGGTACTACTATTTTTTTTTGGATTTTTTCTAAGGTGGTGCCGATGGAAAAATGGATATGGAGGGTAGGAAAATTGGACACTCTATAGACTTGGGACTTACATTCACAGAGAGACCTCTCACCTCTAGGGCATCTCACCCATCCCACTACATGTAGCCTATGGTATCCCACCCATCTCACTACATGTGGAGCCTAGGGCATCCCATCCAAATTGCTACCTGGGACCGTGAAGGAAAATCCCAAAGATCATAGAAGGGACTTAACGGGAAAGGGGATAACTAGGGCCTCATGCACCTCGACACCCGAAGGCGAAGGAAAGATGGGCCTCTCATCCTTCCCATGCGAGGCAAACGAAAAGAAACACTCTTTTCTAAAAATAAATCTTTATTGACCAAACTATTTTTTTACAAAGGACTGAGGGTGGTATTTATAGACCTGTCTAACCCTCATTTGAATTTGAATACAAGATAAAAAGATAGGGATTGTTCAAATTCAAATACAAGATAGGATAAGATAAGCCTATCCATATCTCAATCCTAACCAACCAAATCCTAATTTAAATTTCAATTAAAAGATAAATCCCAAACTAATTTACTCTGGATATGCTTCGAGATTCATGCAGCTCCAGGATTCGTGCTACTCTAGGATCCATGCTGGCGATGTCCCCATCATTTTCTTGAGGTGGGGAGAACTTGACTCCATCGAGTCAGGCTGGCTCCAAGATGCACATGGCCTGTAGAATGATTTTTTTAGCTCTGCTTTGAGATCTGTGTGCTTTGAAAAGTGTGCAACTTTGAAGATCATGCACTTTGAGAAGCATGTAGCTTTGAAGATTGTGTGCTTCGAGATTGGTGTAGCTTTGAACTCCATGCGACTCTGAAACTCATGCAGCTATGAAACCTGCAACAGGATAGGCAAGTGCTTTGATGATCGTTAGGTGCTTCTTCTCCCTTCTCCATAGAAAAAAAACCAGGAATAGGGGAGGCTCGTGGAGGGTGGTCTAGTAGGCATTCACCAGCAGCGGTGCTAGGTGGAGACGGTGGCTTAGATGGTGGTGGTCACGGCAGAGGCAGTTGGTGATAGAAGCAGGTGCACGGAGAGGACAGGGTTCGGTTGAGATCGGTCTTCTCCCTTGTATCCGATAATGGGAAGGTGAAATCGGGGGAGTCCAGCATTGTCAGTGGCCTGGCCATGGGTTTTCTAAATGGGAGGAGATCTGGTGGAGGCACCAATCTGAGGGGCTTCAACTGTAGAGGAAAATGATGGCTATTGGCGGAGAGTAGGAAGATGGTGTCAGGCGTCATGGCAGTAGCGAGCCGAGCAGGGTGATGGAGGTCAACTCGGCTATGGGTGACTCTGGGCGGGGCTTTGGTGGGGAAGACCGGCAGGGCGATGTCGTTCGATTGTCGGGATGGATGGCATTGATTTACCATCAGTGGGTGAAGAGAGGGGTACGACGAGGGCCTCGACGTTGCTAGTATCGGCAAGGTCGGGAGGCGGCCGCTCGAGCCAGGCGATGCTGGCGACCAGGTAGGGCTTGGTGTGGAGGAGAAGCAAAGCAAGAAGGAAAAGGGATCAACGAATTAAGGATAAGATTTTATGATAGAAAACGGGGGACCGAGCTCTCTCTTCCTCCATTAATGGAGATCACAGGGAGAGAAAGAGGAGATCTCGGCTCGGGACGGGGAAGGGATCAGGGGAGGAGGTAAAGCTGTGAGCAATGTGGAGGCGAGCCCTATGATGGGCAAGGAGAGGCTTTATTGCAAGGGCTTGGCGGTCGACATGGTTGGTCGGCGTGGAAGATTGGCTGGGTTGGCTGATGGCAGTAGGGGTGTTGGTGGGGTGTGGGAGGAGTCACGGGAGGGAAAGGCACTGGTTGGGAGATGATAAGATAGAACAGATGGATTGATTTAAGGGCTGGTGAGAGAGGATCTGGGGTGATATGAAGGTACCCTAATTTTCTAGCTCTGATACTAAAAATTGATGGGGGATAGATGGGGTAGGATCGTTGGTGAGCCTAAAAGTCACCTAGATTAAGGTACTACTAATTTTTTTTGGATTTTTTCTAGGGTGGTGCCGAAGGAAAAATGGAGATGGAGGGTAGAAAAATTGGACACTCTACAGACTTGGAACTTACATTCATGGAGAGACCTCTCATCTCTAGGGCATCTCACCCATCCCACTACATGTAGCCTAGGGCATCCCACCCATCTCACTATATGTAGAGCCTAGGGCATCCCACCCAAATCACTACCTAGGGCTATGAAGGAAAATCCCTAAGACCATATAGGGGACTTGACGGGAAAGGGGATTGCTAGGGCCTCATGCCCATCGACACCCGAAGGCGAAGGAAAGATGGGCCTCTCACCCTCCCCATGTGGGGCGAATAAAAAGAAACACTCTTTTCTAAAAACAAATCTTTATTGACTAAACTATTTTTTTATAAAGGACTGAGGGTGGTATTTATAGACATGTCCAACCCTCATTTAAATTTGAATACAAGATAAAAAGATAGGGATGGTTCAAATTCAAATACAAGATAGGATAAGATAAGCCTATCCAAATCTCAATCCTAACCAACCAAATCCTAATTCAAATTTCAAATAAAAGATAAATCCCAAACTAATTTATTCTTGGTCGAGTGCATGGGACTTGCTGAAGTGCAGGAGCAGATCACACCGGAGCTCCAAATGGAGCAAGAAAGCATGGAGGAGTCTTGGATCCTCCATGTGGACGGCATGTCCAATGCAGCCGGAAGTGAAGTAGGACTCATTCTCGCCAACGGTGACAGGATTGTAGCTGAATGTGCACTCCACTTCAGGTTCGCCATGACAAACAACCAGGTGGAGTATGAGGCACTCCTCGTGGGCTTGAGGTTATCCCGCAAGCTGGGTGTACCCAGTTTGAAGGTCTTCACCGACTCCCAGCTAGTGGCCAAACAGGTCTCCGGAGAGTATAAAGCCAGAGATCCCCAGATGATAAAGTACCTGAAAGTGTGTCTGCTCGAGCATGATGAGATTCTGGTGCTTCAGTATTTTTCATATTCCTCGTGGAGAGAAAGCTCGTGCTGATACACTGTCAAGACTCACAACCCTGTCGGACTCGTCATTGGGAAGTGCCCACATTGAATATCTTGAAAACCTTAGCTATGAAGCTCCCAGCGAGGTGCAACAAGTCACTCCGGAGCCAAGTTGGATGGACAAGTATATCAGTTATATCATTGATGGCACCCTACCAAAAGATCGCGTAAAGGCCGGCCTTATCATGAAGAAGGCCTTATGATTCATCCTAATGGAAGGGTAGCTCTATCACTGATCCTACTCCTACCTGCTCCTGAAGTGCTTGAGACCCATAGAGGCAGCCTTTGTGCTCCAAGAGATACATGAAGGTCTCTATGGGAATCATGTTGGAGGTAGGACACTGGCATACAAGGCCCTCCATCAAGGATATTATTGGGAAACCACGAGGGAAGACGCCGCCGACTTCGTGAGGAAGTGTGACCAGTGTTAGCGCCACGCTCACATACAGTGTCAACTAGCGGCGCCGCTCTCCCAGCTCTCCTCACCTTGGCCATTTGCCCAGTGGGGGTTGGACATCCTAGGCCCATTCCCTCCTGCATCCGGATAGTGCCAATTCTTGATAGTGACTATCTATTACTTCACCAAATGGGTGGAGGTGGAGCCGCTAGCAAGGATCACCAAAGCCAAGGTCCAGTAGTTCTTTTAGAAGTCAATCATCTGCCGCTTCAGACTCCCCCACAGCATCATCACCGACAATGGATGGCAGTTCAACAACCGAGAGTTCGAAGAGTTCTGTACTGACCTCGGCATTCAACATCGCTTCACCTCGTTGGCCCACCCATAGACCAACGGGGAGGTCGAGGTGACCAACTGAACCATCCTCCAAGGGCTCAAAACAAGGCTAGATTGGGCCAAGGGTAGGTGGGTCGAAGAACTTCCTAGCATTATTTGGGCCTACCATACAACGCCCAGGACAGCCATGGATGAGATGCCTTTCAGCCTCGTCTTCAGCACGGAGGCCATTACCCCGATTGAACTTGGCATGCCCACATTATGGGTACATCAGTATGATGAAGCAAAGAATCCGGCCCATCTTCTTCTCAACTTGGACCTCCTCGAGGGGACTAGAGACAAAGCTCGACTCTGGATGGCAGCCTACCATCAGCGAGTAGCTCGGTACTACAACGTGCGTGTAAAGCCGAAGCTCTTCCATCTGGGCGACCTGGTGCTATGTTGAGCTAAAGCCTCCCAGCCTCGGGAGTGCGGCAAGCCCTCACCGAACTGGGAAGGCCCTGTACGAGGTGGTCGAGGCCCTTCAACATGAAGCCTACTATCTGGCAGAGATGAGTGATGCCAGATTTTTGCGGACGTGGAATGCCGGCAACCAATGTACTATCGTTAATGTAAGGCTTTCCTCCATTAATAATAAATATCCTCTTTGTGCAAATCAATTTTGCCTTGCAAGAACATCGATGCCCGACCCCAGGTCCAGCACTCAAGCCTGGAAACTCCTAAATCATGACACTCAAGTCCGGAAACTCCTGAAGCCCGGCACTCAAGCCTGGACTCTAGTCCAGCACCAAAGATGGGAAACTCCTGAAGCCCTGCACCTGTTGTCGAGATCATAGATCGGAGATGTCCACGAGAGACTCCAAGAAGTCTCGCCATCTACTGCAAGCTCACAGTTTGGTAGACCGGCACTCAAGCCCAGAAACTAGTTCGGCACCAAAGATGGGAAACTCCTGAAGCCCCGCACCTATCACCGAGCTCACAGTTCGGAGATGTCGGCGAGAGACTCCACGAAGTCCCGCCATCTATCGCAAACTCACAGTTCGACAGACCGGCACTCAAGCTCGGAAACTTTTGAAGCCCAGCACTCAAGCCCGGAAACTCCTGAAGCCCGGCACTAAAGCCCAGACTCCAGTCCAACACCAGAGATGAGAAACTCCTAAAGCCCCGCACCTGTCGCCGAGCTCACAGTTCGAAGATGTTCGTGAGAGACTCCAAGAAGTCCTGCCATCTACCGCAAGCTCACAGTTTGACAAATCGGCACTCAAGCCCGGAAACTTCTGAAGCCCGGTACTCAAGCCTAGAAACTCCTGAAGCCCGGCACTCAAGCCCGGACTCCAGTCCAGCACCAAAGATGGAAAACTCTTGAAGCCCCACACCTGTCACCGAGCTCACAGTTCGGAGATGTCAACGGGATACTCCAAGAAGTCCCACCATCTATCGCAAGCTCATAGTTTGGCAGACCAGCACTCAAGTCTAGACTCCATTTCGGCACCAAAGCCCGGAAATTCATGGAGCCCGGCACCTCACAGTCACCTGACGGGTCCAACGAGCACAATGTCTAGGCTCGGCCTCGCTGTGCACACATGGGGCTGATCCCAATCTAGGTCGAATACACCTCTATCGGTGAAGTGCTCGGAGCCCTCCTACCACTTCACCCACGAGGTGGGAATGACTTAGCAAATTAGGAACTCCTCCCTAATCTTCTCGTGAAGTCGAACCTCGGCAAAGAATGGCCCAAAGTCTCAGAGCCTCCAAGTGAGATGCCTCCGCAAGTTCATGCACACAGGAAACCAAGAAGTGAGGGGAGGAAGTTTGGCAAAGTGTAAAGAACACAAGAATATACGAGTTAGAATGCCAATAAACAAGATGCACAGGCCAAGGAGAAGGCAGAAAAGATTTCATTGATCATACTTGAAGTTTTTACATTGTTTCTAGGCCCTGACATGCCGGGCAGCCCAGAGTAGAAACAAAAAGAAGAAAAGTTACAACAGCCCCTAGGCTACTCGATCGGCTCCTTCTCAGGGCAGCGCTCGGATGGCGTGTCAACTACTAGGGCCTCCGGTAGCGGGGCTTTGTCTTTCGGGGCCTCTGTCGGTGGAGCTGGGTTGGTAGCAGTGGCTGGTTCCTCCGCCTAGCCTGGGTGAGGGGTCGAGCTCGAACCCGGGAGACTGAGCAGGTACATGTTCTTCTCCAGGAGAAGGTCCTCCACCTTAAACTAGCAGTACAAGAATCCCTTGAGGAAGGAGTCCATCACCACTTCACAGAACTCGATGTCAAACTCCTTGGAGGCCTTGAACCTCGCCACTGCCTTGGCGGTCTCCTTCCTTGCAAACTCTACCAAGCTAGCAACCGTTGCGACCTTCTCTTCAGGGACCGCAGCTCTCTCTTCAACGGTCGAGGCTTTCTTCTCGGTGGCCACGGCCCTTTTTTCAGTGGTGTTGGCCTGCTCCTTCACCACTTCTTGCACTGCCCGAAGATCTCGAGCCTGTTCTTTCTCCTGGGCCACTTCAGCGACGAGCTCTTTAAGCCTGGCTTCCTTGGCCTTCAGCTCTTCTGCCCTGCCTTTAGACTGGCTCCTCTCCCGATCCAGTGACTCCTCGAGCTCCTTAATGCGCATCTTAGCACTTGCAACCTCACCATGGAGTTCTTTATTCTTTATATTGGCCTCCCAGGCTGCATCGGCCTTCTGCTTGGCATTGGCCGTTACAGATTTAAGCTCTGCTACCCTATGCTTGTCCTTCCTGGCCCAGTTCTTGCAGCAGTTCAGCTCCGAGCTGCACCGAAGAAGATATCAGCCTCAATGAAAAAGAAGGAAAGGGGCAAGCGAAAGAAGTACTTACCGAGAAGAGTTGTGGGAAGGTGCTGCTAATGGCATTGCCCAGAAGCTTCCCTGCCTTCTCCCATCAATCGCATGATGGGATGGTGAAATCCATCATGCGCTCAGCTAGCTCCTAGTCTCGTACCAGTGAGGCATTCAGTGCCACCTCAGGCGGCTTCTTGCGAGGGTCTCTCTCCCTCTTCCTCGTCGTCGATGCGGCGTCACCATCTCCTCTAGTCGAGGAGGACTTGAGTGCATGGTGGAAGCTTGCCACCACCACGGACATCGATGCTGACATCGGTGCTGCTCTTTCCTGATCCCCATCTTCTTTAACCTCAACGATCTCAGGAGGTGGGGGCATTGTGGTGGCAGCAGCAATCCTAGCCCGAGTGACCACTTCGGGCTCTGGCATCGAGGGCACATCTCGCTGCCTCAATGGCTCAGAAGTAGGCTCTGCCTTCATCCTGCTTGGCTCAGGAGTAGGTTTAGCTCTCCCCTGGTTCAGCTCAGAGGCAAGCTCAGCTCTTCTCCTGCTCAGCCCGGCTAGCTCGGCGAGCACCGCCCTTGTCCCATCCTCATCCAAGGCTCTCTTTGGCTGGGACTCTCTCACCCCCACTGGTGGACCCCTCTTCTAGGAGAAATCGAGGAGGTCATCCAAAGAGAACTTCATGCCTGCACAAAGAAGGACAAGGTCAACTCCAAGCTCGAATAGTCAAAAAAAAAAAAGAGGGAACGAAGAAAGAGACAAAGCAGCTGAACTCACCCAACTCCCGCATTGGGCTGACACCGGCTTCAACCAGGTTCTGCTCTGATAGCAGAATCTCAAGGGAGAGAATCTGGTTGGCACGAAGATGGTCGTGAACCTCCTGATCAGCCACTTTGACAGTTGGATTTCAATTAGGGGACCAATCTGGGTTGCTCCAAACCCAGTCAACCCCCTCGATCGAGGCAAAGAAATATTTACTCTTCCATCCTTTGATGGAAGAGGGGAGCTCAAATTTTATGCCCTTTGGACGGGAAGAGATGGACCACCAACCTTCCTTGAACGGGTGGCGTTTTAGGGTGAAAAAAATCCTGAAGAGAGAAAAACGGGCAATGATCCCTTGGAAATGGTAAAGAACAATGAAAGAAAATATGGTCCTAATGGCGTTTGGGACGAGCTGAGTAGGGACGAGGCGATAGTTGCTCAACACTGAGAGGAAGATGGATGAAAAGGAAATCGGAGGCCCCCTATGAGGGATTCCTCGTAGAGGGCAATCTGGTATGGGCCACTAGAGGTGACCCGCTCCCCTAGTCGAGGGACCGAGAGCTGGATGGAGTCTAGGACACCATAGGTGTCCCGAATGGTCGAGAGTTCCTCGTCGGTCATTGTCGAAGCAACACCGTCGGGACCTATCGATCGAGAAGGTTCTAGGTCAGGCTCAGGAGGAGTTGAGGGACAGACCCCGGGTTCCCTGATAACTATACTCATAGGACAAGGCCTTCTTCAGATCTTGAAGTGCGTCTCTTCCTCAACTTTGAAGGAAGAAGGCAGTCTCAGCCGAGAAGGCTCAGCCTCACCTTGGTCGATCAAGGGACGGAAATTTGGCCCGAAGCGAGACATTCAAAAGAACAAGAAAAAGTTAAAGGATAGAGAAGGAGAAGGAAGAGACGAACGAGGTCCGAGAAGACCCAAACCCTGGGGGAAGACTGTACCCAGCCAGAAGAAGGAGAAGGAGACAAACCTGGCTAAACTCAGGAAGACAAGAACGGCCAGGGGAGAAGAAGGATCTCTAGTACGATGGCGAGCATGCAAAGTTTGAAAGAAGAGATATTTTTGGCAATCTGTCTTTCATTTTGAAGTGACCAAGCTCAAACCGCCACCGTTAGATCATCGCCACATGTCAACAATCGGCGAAGATTGATGCCTTGTTTTGGCCTCGATCATTCTGAATTCTGCACCAGCAATAAGTGTTCCTTGGATGGCTCCATGTGTTTCCACTGCATTGGCTCGAAGGACCACTTCACGAAGCACCGGCGATCATGATAATTATTATGCTGGATTTTTGCCTTTCCATGTCAGTACCACATTTACTCCCTTCGCCCTGAGTGCCATGCACCAACGGGACTCGAGAGTGAGGGGAAAATGATGTGGCTAAATCGCTGACGTGGAACTTATGTTAGACCCTATCGGATGCCACGTTGGATGAAGCTGCCATGTCGGACATCACTGTTCGGACTCCTTCGCCCGGCTGGCTCCCTAGAGGTCGAGACATCGTGGTCGAAGTCGAGCTCTGCCTCTACCCAAACTCCTTCGCCCGGCTGGCTCCCCTCGAGGTCGAGACATTGTAGCCGAAGTCAAGCTCCGCCTCTACTGAACTCCTTCACTCGGCTGGCTCCCCTCAAGGTTGAGACGCTGCGACCGAAGTTGAGCTCCGCCTCTACCCAAACTCCTTCGCTCGGCTGGCTCCCCTCGAAGTCGAGATGCCATGACCGAAGTCAAGCTTCGCCTCTACCCAGACTCCTTCGCCTGGCTATCTCTCCTTGAGGTCAAGACATCGCGATCGAAGTCAAGCTCTGCCACTACCCGGACTCCTTCGCCCGGCTGGCTCCCCTCGAGATTGAGATGCTCTGGTCAAAGTCGAGTTTCGCCTTCTTGAGCTCGCCCCACCTTGAAAGAAGTGCCTTGCAGTCGGAGAATGTCACGACCTTCCTTGGATGATGGTGGGCCGCCCAAGACCATGGAGGAGCGCCCATCAAGCCACAATAACTGCCCCAGCTGCCACTTGCACCAGAATGAGAGGGTGCACCGTGATCGAGGCATTGTGGCCCCTATCAACTGTCTGTGTCACCCCAAAAGAGGAAGTCATTTCAAAAGGTTCAAACACAAGAGGCGGTTGCCCCCCAATTGAGACTATGCTAGGTTTCACAAAATGAAGCAACCAAAAGGATGGCCAGAGTGTGTGATGATGTTCCCTATCACGAATGAGGAAAGACGCCTCCCGCATGGCAAGGAACATCACGTCACCATCGAGGGGATATCAAGGTAGTCGTCCAATGATCATCCTACTAAAAAGACCTCTCCAAGGTTCCCAGAAAAAGGTAAGTCAGGTCACAAGTGAGCAAACACACGGGCAAGAGGAGGGCAGCGCACAGGAAGGCCACCGCTCCAGGCTACCAGAGACCCATGGGAAGCGCCTTGATGGAAACAGCCACCAAGCTCGGGCTCTCATTTGCTGCCACTCCCACGCTCTGCTCTTGACCCACTCACACTCTCTCACTTCACAGATTTTTCCTCCTAGCATGGAGTCCACCTGCGGGATTCAACCGGGAGGATCTGTTCCCCTAGATCGCCACTAACTTGAGCATCGGAGTGCCCCCACCGGGATCACCAACCCGGGTCCTCTCTTTTTTGTAGGTTCCAGGTGACCGAGCGGATCTCGAGTGATGAGGTACGGTCCGAGGCCATCTCTAGCTATAGGCCACGGCATTCTAGACAGCAACACGTATCATTATCTATTAATTTCTTAGATGATACATGAATACAATATATATACAATAGCCTAATTTCAAATATTTAATATAATTTTATATCCTAGAAATAAAAATATATCAACCAGATTAGTTTTTAGGGCATATACTTAATAAATATATGATCTTATTCTTAATATAGCTTATCTCATTGAGCATAAATTACATCTTCAGATCTCGACTTTCCTCTACATAGTTATAAACTATTTGAGATCAAGCATAATGAAATAGTGAATACTACTTAAATATATAAAGAAAAAACATAAAAACTATCCATGCTTGCAAATTTTCAATAATATTTAAAGAAAAGATGCTTTACAAATGTTTAAGTACTTGATTGCATAAGAAAAGATATACAAAAATATTCATGAAATAAATATAAAATCTAGGCTTAAAGACTTCATTTACTCTCCTAAGCATGAGTAGTTTAGCTACTCATGGGATGGATCTTGCTCATCTTCACTCATAGCTCCATCTTCTTTGAATGTTGGGGAAGAACTTGTAGAAGAAGTAGTAGAACCTCCTTATGTCACCCTCCAAACTTCCCTCTTTTCGTTATTTCTTTATAAACTCTCTATATTTCCCCTATATGTTGCTCTAAGGTCCCTTTTTATAGACTCCACGATCTCCATGAAAACTCTATGCACTCACTTGCTCTCCAAAAACCCTAGCTGCCTCTTATTCCACCAAAAACCCTAGCACCTCAAGAGTTTTGCCACCCCAAGACCTTGCCTTTCACACCGCTTCCTCCTTTCCTTCTTAGGATTCATGCTCCAAAGCCCTTGGCACTCCAAATCTCATGCCTCAACTCTCTTGGCACTCCTTGCTCTCTTTAATTGGATTCCCACACCTCAAGCCCTAGCCCTCAAAATCCTAAGGCCTCTAAACCTTAGCTACCACACCTTATGGTCCCCACTTTTCTACTTTGGATCTTCTATCTATTTGTTTGGCTCTCTTCTTTAGGTCGCATCTCTTGATAGAAGGTGAATATTTAGAATCCTTGCATCACTTGTGGATACTTGTGGTTAGCTTGTGGTTGCTTGTAGTGGCCACACACCTGTTTTATGTTTGCTCTGCATCCAAGTTTACAGTGGAATCTCTTTCATTCATCAAGTGTTATGGTTATAGGGTTTGGATGTGCACATGATGGGCTTGGGCTTTGTATTATACAAATGGTAGGGATTAAGTCTTTATGAATATAATACCTAAAAAGAACATAAAAAGTATCGAATGCTAAAAAATAGGAATTAAATATTAAAGATTTTAATACTTTTTAT
Source organism: Areca catechu (assembly GCA_021397845.1). Classification (NCBI taxonomy): domain Eukaryota; kingdom Viridiplantae; phylum Streptophyta; class Magnoliopsida; order Arecales; family Arecaceae; genus Areca; species Areca catechu. The sequence continues at coordinate 10,531,506 of CM038048.1, forward strand.
ATCACATTACTACGTTGATCACGAGATTGATCGCTAGCATATGTTGATGCATCGTGTATTTATTTTTAGAGCTAGTCTTTTTTGGGGCCTTATCATGGGGCTGATCATGGCTGTAGTCACCAAAGACTGAAAGAGTGTGTTGTATTTTACTATTATGCATGGCATCGTTTGAAAAAAAAGAAAAAAATTTGTTAGTTCATTTATTATTGATTATGCATGGCATGTTTAAAAGAAAATTAGATTGTTTCATATTGCTGTTATATTGTTAAATTTGAAAAAATAATTATACTTGATCTCTTAAAGATATCGATAACTTACTGAGCCCATAAAGCTCATCCCCACATTTCTTTGTTTGCTTAGATCCATAAAAACCTTTGGGGCTTAGGACTAAGTAGTGAGAATCTTAGGACTTCAGAAGCCTTTCACTTAGTTTTGGTTTGAATAATATTTTATTTATATTTTCTTGTTATCTATCTTTATTAGTCTTTATGAACTATCTTTGATTGAATAAATGTTTTAGAAGACTTGCTTTTATTATCACTGGTCGAGAATTGATGTGAATATATAAGAGAAAAAATGATAGGCCTTGCATGTTTATGGGGTGAAACCCTATAGATGCACGATCATCTATCATGTGCTAGGCTTGGGCCTCGAGCTGGGGCATGATAGGTTTGGTGGTATCAGAGCTTAGATTCAAGTCCTATGACTTAGGTTAGTTTGTGATAGCAGGATAAAATTAATTAGGTTATGATTGATAGTAATAATGGAACTTCAACTTATGCTTGGTATTATCAAAGTAGCATCAATGTATGCTTTTGTTTTGTTTGATCCCAAGGCTACCCACTCCTTTGTTTCATCTAGGTTTTCTAGAAAGGTTAACATCGTGCATATGCCCTTGGCTTATGAGTTGTGTATCTCTATCCCAAATGGGAGTATCATCGATGTCAACATGGTTTGCCAATCATGTATTCTGAGCATCAAGGATCATAATCTTGTATATGATCTGATGGTTTTAAAGATGAGGGACTTTGACATCATCGTAGGGATAGACCAGTTTGCTTCATACCATGCCATGGTGGACTGCTTTGAGAAGAGAGTGACCTTTCATATTCCAAGGTAGGTACTTTTTAGCTTCACTGGTAGTGAAGTGAATGTCTCTACTAGAATTATATATGCTATGCAAACTTGAAGAATGCTGAGAAAAGGTTATAAGAGTTATGTGACCACCATCTTAGATCTCAACAGGAAGAGATGGAGTTGGAAAGTATTCCTATATAGAGACATTACTATAAGATAGTAAACCTCCAGGAATTGAAGTAGTGTTTGGTATCAGCTCCTATCCTTACCCTACCATCTAGAAATAGATGTTTTACTATCTATACTGATATCTCAAGAAAGGTTAGGATATGTTCCTATGTAGAAAGGGAAGGTAATAGCATATGCCTCCAAACAACTTAAACCCTATGAGCAAAACTACCCTACCCATGATTTGAAGCTGGCTATAGTAGTTTTTGCTCTAAAGATTTGGAGATGCCACTTGTATAAAGCACCTTGTTAGATTTTTTACAAATAAGAAGAGCCTCAAGTATATATTTACACAAAAGGAGTTAAATTTGAGATAGAGAAGGCGGTTAGAGTTGATTAACGATTATGATTTGATAATTAATTACTATCTAGAAGAGGCGAATGTGGTGGTAGATGCTTTAAGATGGAAGTTCATGGGTGGCATAGCAACTTCAATCACTACACAGAAGGATATTCTTCAAGATCTTGAAAAGCTAGACATTGAGGTATAGCTACATAATTTTAAAGTTTTGCTCATTGCTTTGTGTGCAACCTACTTTGATCAATAGAATCAAAGCATCCCAAGTAAAAGATATAGAATTACAAAGAATCAGGAAGAAGGTATAATCTAGGATGGTATCTAAGTTTAGAACTCATGATAATTGATCCTTGTATTCCAAGTAACACAAATCTGAAAAGAGAAATTATGATGGAGGCTCACAACTTTGCTTGCACTATATACCTTGGGAGCTCGAAGATGTATAGGGACCTCAGAGAAAATTTATGGTAGAGTGGTATGAAAACGAAAATAGCTTGGTATGTTGCTCAATGCTTAACTTGTCAGCAAGTAAAGGCTGAGTATTGGAGATCGGGAAGACCATTGCAACCCCTTGCTATTCCAGTATAGAAGTGGGAGCATATAATTATAGATTTTGTTTTGGGCTATCAAGGAATTTTCAAGGATATGATGCTATCTGGGTAGTTATAGACTGACTTTCTTGCCTTTCAAAGACATTTTTTTTTCTCTAGAAAGACTAGCCAAGCTATATACAGATAAAATTATAAGACTTCATAGTAACTCCATATCCATTATATCTAATAGAGATACAAGGTTTGTCTCATAGTTTTGGAAAAAGTTGCATTAGGCCATGAAAACTAAGTTGGAGTTTATTACAGTCTTTCACCCTCGGATAGATGGTCAATCAAAGAGAACAATTTAGACACTAGAAGATATATTAAAGGCATGTGTACTAGATTTGAAGGAATCTTAGGATGAATATCTATCATTAATGGAGTTTGCACATGATAATAGCTATCAGGCCAGTATTCAGATGGCTCTCTTTGATGCTCTATATGAAAGAAGATGTAGGACACCTATATGTTGGGATGATGTCATAGAGAGGAGACTTTTGTGACCAGAGATTATTCAGGAGATAGTGGATAAGGTCTAGCTCATCAAGTAATGACTCCATACAATTCAAAGTCAATAGAAGAGCTAGGCTAACAATAGGAGAAGAGAATTGAAATTCCAAGTGAGAGATCACATGTTCTTTAAGGTATCTCCTACTAAGGGCATCATGAGATTTAAGGTACAAGATAAGCTAAGCCTTAGATATGTGAGTTCTTTTGAGATTTTGTAAAGGATTGGGGTGGTAGCTTACCATCTTGCTTTACACACCTCTCTTACCAGAGTTCATAATATTTTTCATGTCTCCATGCTAAGAAAATTTGTGCCAATCCGAGCTACATAATAGTGTTTGGACCGCTTTATGGTGGGGACACCAAAGGCACCAGAATATGGTAGAGGCTTCTCAACCCTCTGTGGATCACTTAATTGATATTTGAGTCCACTGTAAAAAAGCTTAGTCTAGCTAAGTTGTTTTATTTGAGTCTTGTAATTAGTCAGCTCATGTTGAGCTAGTTCAGTTCAGTATTAGTCAGCTTATGTCAAGCTAATTTTATTTTTTTGAGTCCTGTCCAAGCATATCGAAGACTCAAGACCACATCATATAAGTGAAGATCAAGTCCAACCTGATTGAAGACATGGATGTTGAGCCCAAGTCCAACCCAGCTTGAAGACTTGAAGATCCCAGGAGGAGAAATTAAAAACAAGCACAAACCTGAAGCCCTGGACCAGCCGGAAGGAAATTGGGCCAGCCCAGGCCCAGGAAGGAATTAGGGCGCCACTTCTTAGGATGACCCTCCTCTTGGTCGGCCACTTATGGTCACCCCCTTGGCCGACCAAGACAAGGAGAGGGAGTCCAAGTGCTTTAGGGATTTCTACCTAGGTTGCCTTGTATTCCTAGTTAGGGTTTGAAAGGGAGAAGGAGTCCTATGTAAAGTCTAAAGTACCCTTACTTGGGGCCCAAGGTTAAGGGTCTATTTAAGGGACCCTAGCCTTTTGTATAAAACTTGATTTTGATATGAAATAAACCTTGAGTTCTTATATTGCTTTGTGTGATTACCCTGCTGTGTGCATAAAGGGGTTTGAGAGTTCTTCTTCCCGGTGTTTGCAACCATCTTCCTACCGCCAACCATCCTTCCAGCCCCTCCAAAACTTTCTTCCCTTTACTATTTTTCTTTGTTTTCTTGATTTTCTTTGAGTTTTCTAACCCCTGACAGGTCATTTTCAGGTCCCTAAGTTCCTACGAATCCAACGACTCCAGCCAAGCCTCAATCGGACCATCGAGCAGAAAGCCGGGTATCCGCAGGCTTTGGCTCGATTTTCCAGGCTGCATCCATCGAGGAATGAGAGATCCCTTCACTACGATCTTCACCGGGCACTTCAGATGTTGTCAGGTACACCCCCTCTACCTCCAGTAATTATATTATAGGATAACTTGCCCTAACCGAGGCTTCTCAGCCCCGGCGATCCTTCTTTAATACTTTTCTAGGTTCTAATTTGTATGCTTGACTTCAAAGTTTCATACATAATTCCCTACAACTAATTTTGATCAGAAATTCAGGAATTAATCACCTAACCCCACATATAAAACATACAAAAATAATTGCATGCATATTAGTCCTGCATCATCTGGTATCAGAGCTTAGATTAGGGCTTATTTTCTACAATTTTGTAATCTGTATATGCTCTGTTATTTTAATTATTTCTTCTTGATCAGAAATTAAAAAATTCTAAACTTTATTTTTCTGGATTCATCATATTTCAAAATAGTTTATGGAATTTTTTCATATTTTATTTCGATCTGTGAATTTTCTGCAAGCTGAAATACAGCATGCAAATTTTTATCTCTATTTTTTTCAGCAAGACAAGTTTGGAAGTTTTAGGGTTTTGTTTAGCATCTTTTTGCATATCTTTTAATTTTAGTATATTTCCTGCATATTAGGCCATAATTTGCAAGTTTTTCTTATGTTTAAGAAAATACCAAATATAAAAAAAATATTACATATTATCCAAAAATATTCAAAAAAAATATCTAAACCCTAGTTTGCATCCTCATATGCCTGCCATCATTGCATAATTTACTTTAAGGGCACTCTTGCTATATCATATAAGGGGAGGAGTTGATAACCTCTCCTTAGCCCAAAACCACACCCCTTGCATTCGGTCCCAAGCCTAACCTAAAATTAACTAGACTTAATTTTCCCTAGTGGGCTAGGGACATCAACTGGTCGGGTCCGAGCTAAGTGTCAGATCATTATGTCAAGCTAACATATATGTAAGCTAACATATATGTGCTTTTTACTCGATGTCTAGAATGGTGGTTTAGGGATTCAGTCCCGAAGGGCTTGTGTGCTGGTTCGCCTACCTAGCCAATCTCTGATTGGTGTCTAGGATTGGCAATCAGGGACCTAACACTCCCTTTACACCTGCCTGGCTGAGTACAGGGTTACTATAGGCTAGTTTGCCACCCTAATTGAGCACCTAGTTTTGGACTCTAGGTCTAGTCAGCTATAGTCGGTTTGATCGAGTCTTGCATGAGCACTAGATTAGGAGCCCATTAGGCCATCAGCCCATGTCCAGTCTAGATTAGGATCCCGTTAAGTTCATATCCAACCCAGTCTATTCATGGAGTCCGGAATTCAGGCCCAAATGAAAGCCTTTACTGAGCAGCTAGCCCAATCCATGGTCCAAATGAACCATAGGTTTGATCATATATACCACCGACTAGAAACCCTAGAGAAAATACGTAGGACCCAGACTAGATCCAAACCAGAGCCATCTTTATCCTATGTATCCAAAACCTATGAACATAGATCCTATGTATCCACTCCCTATAAGTCTAGTATACCCACAACCTATAGATCTTATGACTCCAAATTCTCTGACTCTAGAACCTACGAACCCATATCCCATGAGCCTAGTAGACCCAACACCCAATATTCTGACCCATATAGGGAGTCCAACCCTAGGAGAATCTAATGTTCTGACCCATATAGGGAGTCCAACCCTAAGAGAACCCAATATCCTGACCCATATAGGGAGCCCAACCTTAGGAGGACCCCATACCATGATCCATCCTTAGAACCTGACCATAAAGCTGATCCAAAATCCTTTAACCCCAGATCCTATAATCCCATGACCCATAGATCTGCGCCCTTGTCCTATAAGCCCAGAGAGCCCATAACCCCTAGGTATCAATCTAGTACTAGTCAGGTTTCACTTAGTCAACTTGAACCCCATAGGATTAGTACCCCTAAATATGAGCCCAGTAGTGAGCCACTACCCCTTAGGCAACCTGAACCTACTAGAATTAGTGCCCATAATCAGAAACCAGGACCTAGCCAATTTTTCCCTAGCCGACCTTCTCCAACCATTCCTGAGATTCACAAGGCTTACATTAATGCAGAAGTGTATGAAGCTGATGTGAATTTAGTGGATGAGTATGAGGGAGAAGAGGACACACCTCTAGAAGACCTAGAACTAGTAGACCCCGTAGGTTCCCAGCTAGAAGCCAATCTAAAGTTAGCTAACCCTGATCATGCCCAGATTGAACCAGTAGTAGAGGACCAATTAGAGGACGAGAACTCTGATACTAGGATTTTACCTGAGGTAACATTAGAAAATGATCTAATTGTAGAGCCCATTCCTAAATTCCATGAACAAGAAGACTTTATTCAGGATTTGGCTTACTTAACCCATTGCCCTCAGGATGAATCCCTTCCTACCATTCCTATTGAAGATCTCTTTCCAGAAATTGTTGACCCATCCTTCCATAGCATGGACCTTTTCTTGCCCATAGATATACCGCAACCCTGTAAGGTTAGCCTCATTAGTCTAGGATTAGTCCCTGACATGCCTTCTTTTATTCTACTTTATCCAACTAACCCGGAACCTTTTTCTCCACCCTACCAGACTAATTCTGAACCCACTTCCTATTTCCGACCCATTCCTGAGTCTTCTCATGTGTCTAGAACTATTATGTTACATTTTGTTGAGGTACTAGGTTGCAAGGATCCATAGAGCCCATCCCATTTGCTACCTACTTTTGGCAGACCCTCTAGCACCTATTAGGATTTACTAGCAAATTTTCTTCTGCTTGTCATCCATCAACCACAACTCATGCCCCCATGCCCAAGTGGTAGTTAAGACCTAATAAACCTCTTTAGTTGAGTCTGTTAGGTATAGGTTTGAGTCCTTTGCATCATCTTGTTAGGAGTCTGCATGTGCCTAGCATGTTCACCACCTGCACTAATCTTAAAACAACTGGCTAATTCCCGAAGAAGGGTCAAAGAATTTGATGTAGTGGATTCTATCTTGGTTAGGCTTAGGCCTAAAAGAAGCTTCATGCTTGTAGAGCCAGACCTTTTAAAGTGATAGAGAAGGATTGGATCAAATGCCTATGTGTTAGACTTGCCTTCGGATATGGGCATTTGTTCTACCTTCAATATTACAGACCTGGTTGAGTACAGGGAACCTGCAGCGATATCTAGTAAGGCCTTTGAACCTATTCCTTTTCATTGTGAGTGACCCTAACCCAGAGTGTCCACTAATAAATTGGCCTGAGAGAGGAGAACGGATCGAGCGTATCCTGGACGATCAAGCCATCACGACCCGGGGCCATGACTATCAACGCTTCCTGGTCCGATGGCAAGGCCAGTCAGAGTCAGACGATTCATGGGTTTCTCGAGAGGACTTGCAACGCCTCAACCCAAACCCTCTCGAGAGATATGTGAGCCAGTCTGATCACTCAACAGGGTCGAGTTCCTCCCACCCTAGGAGAATTGGTGGGGACACCAAAGGCACCAGAATAAGACAGAGGCTTCTCAACCCTCTGTGGATCACTTAATTGATATTTGAGTCCACTGTAATAAAGCTTAGTCCAGCTGAGTTATTTTATTTGAGTCCTGTAATGAGTTAGCTCATGTTGAGCTAGTTCAGTTAAGTATTAATCAGCTCATGTCGAGCTAATTTTATTTTTTTGAGTCCTGTCCAAGCATATCGAAGACTCAAGACCACATCATACAAGTGAAAATCAAATCCAACTTGATTGAAGACATGGATGTTGAGCCCAAGTCCAACCCAGCTTGAAGACTTGAAGATCCCAGGAGGAGAAATTAAAAACAAGCACGAACCTGAAGCCCTGGACCAGCCAGAAGGAAATTGGGCCAGCCCAGGCCCAGGAAGGAATTAGGGCGCCACTTTTTAGGATGACCCTCCTCTTGGTCGGCCACTTATGGTCACCCCCTTGGCCGACCAAGACAAGGAGAGGGAGTCCAAGTGCTTTAGGGATTTCTACCTAGGTTGCCTTGTATTCCTAGTTAGGGTTTGAAAGGGAGAAGGAGTCCTATGTAAAGTCTAAAGTACCCTTACTTGGGGCCCAAGGTTAAGGGTCTATTTAAGGGACCCTAGCCTTTTGTATAAAACTTGATTTTGATATGAAATAAACCTTGAGTTCTTATATTGCTTTGTGTGATTACCCTGCTGTGTGCATAAAGGGGTTTGAGAGTTCTTCTTCCTGGTATTTGCAACCATCTTCCTGCCACCAACCATCCTTCCAGCCCCTCCAAAACTTTCTTTCCTTTGCTGTTTTCCTTTGTTTTCTTTATTTTCTCTGCATTTTCTAACCCCTGACAGGTCGTTTGCAGGTCCTCGAGTTCTTACGAATCCAACGACTCCAGCCAAGCCTTAATCGGACCACCGAGCAGAATGCCGGGTATCCGCGGGTCTTTGACTCGGTTTTCTAGGCCACATCCATCGAGGAATGAGAGATCCCTTCGCTGTGATCTTCACCGGGTGCTTCAGACATTGTCAGGTACACCTCCTCTATCTCCAATAATTATATTATAGGAGAACTTGCCCTAACCGAGGCTTCTCAGCCCCGGCGATCCTTCTTTAATACTTTTCTAGGTTATAATCTGTATGCTTGACTTCAAAATTTCATACATAATTCCCTACAACTAATTTTGATTAGAAATTTGGAAATTAATCACCTAACCCCACATATAAAACATACAAAAATAATTGCATGCATATTAGTCCCGCACACTTTAGCTTATAGAAGATTTGTCTTACAAGAAGTGACCAGCCAGAGTCATGGATAGGAAGGACCAAGTTTTGAGGTATTGTACCATCCCTTATGTCAAAGTCTAGTAGACCAACCATGCAAAACAAGAAGAAATATAGAAATTGGGGGAGGAGATGCGAGTTAAGTAACCCTCTGGTTTGCCCCCATTGAAGATTGCCACACTTCTCTCCCATTTTCTTCCCTTATTCAATAGTATTTTGGGTTCACCATGGCCGCTGAAAACTAGCAACACCAACCATACCCCTCTTGTGCCATGTTCTCCCGTAGGTTCCCCTCCCTCCTTTGTTTTTCTTTTGGCCATGAGAGCTACCACCAAGCAATAGGAAAACACCATTTTTTTCCCTTCTCTTAATGCTTTGCACTTGATTGAGCCACCACCAGCTGCAACCACCACTAGTTGCCACTAAACTCCCCCCATCCCCTCTCCTTCCCTACAAGTCACAAAGGAGCCCTTACTAGGGCTTGGCTAGGGGAAGAAGAAGAAGAGAGAAGAAAAAGAAAAGAAAAGAAAGGAAAGGATAGGAAAAGAAATGATGTGGTGATGGCGGACACGAAGAAACCTGGGATTACTCGGAAATGGGAAAGACATAAAGCAAACCAAGGATCATGGGAAGGCTAAGAAGCCTCCCGGGACTAGGATAGGATGACCCCTGAAAATCTCTAAAATGGCCAGACTCTTTTGGTTTTCACTTTTCTTGGTGGAGGTGGTGAAGGAAGGATGGGGCTGGGAGACTGGGAACTGGAACTCATGGACCTTGGGACTCACCATAACGAAGAGACCATCCACCTCTAAGGCATTACACCCTCTTCCATACTTGGAGGCGCTAGTATGGATCCCAAGGTCACGAGAGGAAGCAGAGAAAGACATGAAGGTGGGTGAGAGAATGGAGATACCTGGGGCCTCACACCCCTCGACGTCCCGAAGGACAAAGGCAAGTTGGGGCCTCACACCCCTCGACGTCTTGAAGGACGAAGGCAAACAGGCCTCAGCCCAGAACCACAAACAAGTGAAAAAACTCTTAAAAATTCATTTCATCAACTAACTTATTACAAGAGGAGTATGGGTATTTATAGATTCCCATATCCCCTTTGAAATTCAAAAATAAAATCCCCTGAAATCCTTCCTTGATTTTGAATTCAAATTCAAAATCAAAAATCCCAAATTTCCTTTTTTTTTTAAACCCAACTTACATTCATGAAAAAAATACCAAATAAATCCCTTTTATTTGAATTTTGAAATCTCCCTCTTCTCTGAAATTCATGCTACCCTGAAAATTGTGCTTCTCTGAAAATCATGCAGCTCCAAAAATCATGCAGAACAGCTCCTTTGGGGGTGCTTTGAGAAGCATGCCGAAGCTTCTCTGACCGTGCAACGGGGGGAAGGAACCAAATCTCCGGTGGCTGGTCGGGCAGGCGACGGACGGCAGCGACCGGCAGGCGACAGACGGCAGCGACCGGCAGGCGGCAGACGGCGGCAGTGGGCAAGTGGCAGATCGGTGGCACAGGGGGGCATGGCATGCTCAGGGCATGCCGTTTCGACTTCCCATGGTCGTGGGCGGCGGTTGGGCACCGGCGAGAGCACCGACGGATGGCGGATGGTGGGCAGCGGAGGGTGGGACGGCAGGGCGGCGAGAGGCGGTGGATGACGGGGCGGCGGGGTGGCGAGGTGGCGGTAGGCGGCGGCCATGGGTGGTCGTTCGACTGCCCATGGCATCCGTTCCTCTCCCCAAGGCGTGGGCGGCGGACGTCAGTTTTCCGGCCAGATCGAGGTCGACGAGCAGTGGTGGCGGGCCAGCGGAGGTGGCCAGGGGGGACAGGCACAGCGGATCTGGAACTGGTGGGATAAAAAAATCAAAAAAAATGAATGTTCTGTGACTCCCTAGGAGGTTGAAGAAGATAGGGATAGTCCTAGAATAAGTTGGGAATAACATGGGGATAAAATGGGAATAAAGGAAATAAGAGGAATAGTTGGAATAACTAAAAAAAATTCTAAAAAAATAAAAATAAAAAATGAAAAGAGAAACCCAGATGGGTTTCGGGTCCCCCATCATTCTCCTATAGCGCGAAGAACTCGACTCCGATGAGTTTGAGGACGAAGCAAATCCTAGTTCGCTGCTGGCTCTGATACCAAAAAATGATGTGGTGATGGCAAACACGAAGAAACCTGGGGTTATTCAGAAATGGGAAAGACATAAAGCAAACCAAGGATTGTGGTAGGGCTAAGAAGCCTCCCAGGACTAGGATAGGACAACCCCTGAAAATCCCTAAAATGGCCGGTCTCTTTTGGTTTTCACTTTTCTTGGTGGAGGTGGTGAAGGAAGGATGGGGCTGGGAGACTGGGAACTGGAACTTATGGACCTTGGGACTCACCCTAACAAAGATACCATCCACCTCTCAGGCATTACACCCTCCTCGATACTTGGAGGCACTAGGATAGATCCCAAGGTCACGAGGCGAAGCAGAGAAAGACATGAAGGTGGGTGAGAGAATGGAGATACCTAGGGCCTCACACCCCTCGACATCCCGAAGGATGAAGGCAAGTTGGGACCTCACACCCCTCAACATCCTGAAGGACGAAGGCAAACGGGCCTCAGTCCAGAACCACAAACAAGTGGAAAAACTCTCAAAAATTCATATCATCAACTAACTTATTACAAGAGGAGTATGTGTATTTATAGATTCCCATATCCCCTTTGAAATTCAAAAATAAAATCCCTTGAAATCCTCCCTTGATTTTGAATTCAAATTCAAAATCAAAAAATCCCAAATTCCCTTTTTTTTTTAACCCAACTTACATTCATGAAAAAAATACCAAATAAATCCCTTTTATTTGAATTTTGAAATCTCCCTCTACTCTGAAATTCATGCTGCCCTGAAAATTGTGCTGCTCTGAAAATCGTGTAGCTCCAAAAATCGTGCAAAATAGCTCCTTCTTTGGGGGTGCTTTGAGAAGCATGCTGAAGCTTCTCCGGCTGTGCAACGGGGGGGAAGGAACCAGATATCCGGCGGCTGGTCGGGTAGGCGACGGACGGCACCGACGGGCAAGCGGCAGATCGGCGGCACATGGGGGCACGGCATGCTTAGGGTGTGCCGTTTCAACTTCCCATGGCCGTGGGCGGCGGTTGGGCACCAGCGAGAGCACCGATGGACAGTAGACGGTGGGACGGTGGGGCAGCGGGAGGCGGCGGACGACGGGGCGGCGGGGTGGCGATGTGGCGGCATGCGACCATGGGTGGCCGTTCGACTTCCCATGGCATCTGTTAGTCTCCCCACGGCATGGGTGGCGGATGCCGGTTTTTTGGTGAGAGTGAGGCCGGTGAGCAGTGGTGGCGGGCCAGCGGAGGTGGCTGGGGGGGACGGGCATGGCGGATCTGGAACTGGTGGGACAAAAAAATCGAAAAAATGAATGTTCTGTGACTCTCTAGGAGGTTGAAGAAGATAGGGATAGTCCTGGAATAAGTTGGGATTAACATGGGAATAAAATGGGAATAAAGGGAATAAGAGGAATAGTTGGAATAACTAAAAAAAATAAAAAATAAAAAGAGAAACCCGGATGGGTTTCGGGTCCCCCATCAAGAAAGAGAAGGAAAAAAAGAAAAAAAGGGAAGAGAGACAAGTAGAAAGAAAAAGTAGAGAGAGAAGAAGAGAGAAAAGTAGAGAGAAAGAGAGAATAGGGAGAGAGAAAAGTAGAGAGAAGAGAGAGAAAAGTAGAGAGATCTGACTCTTTTGTGAATCCCTTTCATTGATTAAACCCTAGTTTGACTAAATCTAGAATAGTCCGAGCCTTGTAGACCTAACTCATGACCTGATCTAGATCAAGATTCTCTCTCTTCATCCCAATTATTTTCTTGATTAAAGGATAATACGCTATTAAGTTATTTTATTAGAGCATTCAATGCTAAAGGAACACCAGATCTACAGATCAAGTCATGCATTAAAAAACATAATTATTGGATCTGATTGATTATATGTTTCCTTCTATCTCTGAAATTTTCTTAATATATTTCTTGTATTTCTAAAATTAGATTTTATATAGAAAATTATTTAAATATTTAGAAGTCAAAAAGTTTTGGAAAAATATATATACCTTGTTCATGCTCTTATAAAAAAAGTAAGTTAAACTATGGATCAAGCATAAGATATTACTTTGGTATGACATTGATTTGAATTATATTGACTTTTATTGTTGATGTTACTCCCCGCTTGGTCGCCAGAGATCATTGCAGAGATGGCACCCATTGGAGGTACCAGCAAGAAAGCCATTGCTAGAGGTTACTCCGGCGAGGACCCTTCAATGCTCAAGTTAGGTGATAGGCAACAGAAGGAAGAAAGTAGAGTAGAGAGGGGAGAGAGAGTATTTGAATTGCATTGCATACCTTGGGAGCTCCAAGGGAGCCCCTTTATATAGGTAGGGGCATTTTCAAGATGTAGAAGTTTTTAGTGGATTTGGTGAGATGTGACAAAGCATTAGGTCCTGTTAGTTGATCATTGCATTTGCCTAGAATATTTGCCTTTTATTTATTGAAATCTTATCTCTTCTGTGTTGCCAGCCATACTTCTTAATGGTGACAGGGACTTGTTAGGATAGCCGTGGTGGGCCTTTGATTATTGCAATTTAAAACTTTTCTAAATGCATAAACAGTAGAAGGAGATAAAACAATTTTATCCACGTATGTTAATCTAATTAACATTGGCCCTACACAGATCTTTATGTATATAGAGTAATACATGTATGAAATCAAGCATGCAGATTATGCGACTCATAGAACTATTCTGTGAATCACATAAAAGGGTGCTGAGGACCATTTCTTTGGACCCATAAGATAGAAGTACAAACCTTTTATGCACGATGACGATCACCGTGAGGTGAGTACTCCAAGGATAAACAGTGGCTCTATGAGCAGTACAAGCATCCTGTCTCTATAGGTAGCTCACACTGGGTAGAGGGACTTCTCCTCCTTCCTTTGAGGTTCTAGCCCCTCCGGAAACAATGTTGACAGCAGCGACTCCTTCTTTAACTCCTTGAAGAGGCACGGAATCCTTCAACTCCTTGATGAACTATTGCTACAGTAATGTTGGAACAAAGACCCAGACCCTCCTAGTTCTCTCTATCCCAAACCTTCAAGAAAAGGTATGCACTCGGTAATCCTACCTAAAACTCAATCCCCACTCCAAGAATCTCTCTAAGGGATCAAGGAAAAACTCTAACCAAAAGAGAAATTGGTAGAGTTTCTTGATCTTCCACTCTGTTCTTCGGCAAGAAAAAATTAGAAAACTAGAAAACCAAATGATGCGAGACAGAAGACCAAAACTAAATTACTAAAATTAATAACTAATTAACAGAGAAAAATTAGAAACTAGTTTTTTTTATATTTTTTGGATTTTAAAGAAGACTTCAAAGGAGATAGTAAAGGAAACAAATAAGTATATTGCCTGCACAAGTAAACCTATAAAGTAATATAAAAGCTGGACCTGGTGGTTGAGAAACCACTGAAACTAGGATTAACCTTCAACTAATCAGAAACTAAAAAAGGGAGAATATGTTTAAAGTTACCAACAAAGATCGATTCTTCATATCTAACAGAACTCTCAAGATTATCATGGCAGGGTTTCAAGATCTCGCTTCCAAGCTCCGATCTTCTGCACGATGCCGGTTCCGAGGCAAGAACACCATATCTAGATTTTTGGCCACTTGCAAAACACTCAGCAAAGGAATTCAAGTTAGAAATCAACAATGAAAAGGAAAGAAAGAAAAGAAAGGGCTCGAAGTGATGGTTTGGTCTTCTTGTTGACTGGATAAGTAGGGCCTCATACCCCGCGATGCTCCAAAGGAACAAAGGAAGGGCCTCACACCCCGTGATGCACATAGCAAAGAAAAAATTTGGCAAAATTTCTTTGTATTTCAATAATAATTTCATGAATTATAAGGGAGGGCGGTGGGGTATTTATAGACCCCCAACCAGTGAAGTAAGGGACTCAAATATGAGACTCTTATTTCCTTTGAACTACAATTCCAAAATCTAGATCTAAGTAGCCTGGACTCCTGCTTGATGGACTGAATGGGATTCCTTTCAAAGTGGGCGTTGAAACTTTGCTTGGCCGACTTCTTCCTTGGTTTTGGCATGAAGGAATGGAGTGGAAGGCACCAATTAAAAGGAATCCTTCACACTTACTCATCTTAAAAAGGAGGTGCTAAATATTTCTCATGTTGGTGCTAGGAAGTATCCTTGATAAGAGAAATTTATTTGAATGATGGATAAATCTTGAAAGGATTAATACTCCTTTGAATTTAAATGAACCTTCATCTAATCTTGGATTCTCCCATTTGAATTTTGAACTCATGCTTGAGTTGGCCAACTATTTGGAGTGGGCGACCATCTGGAGGATGAGAGGGGTGCTAGATGAGAAGCAGAGTCCTTCTGCTTTACTTCTCTTAAATGTCTTCTTAGATTCCAAAAAGAGCAATGAAAAGGAAATTGAATGGCTCCACTTTTTTTTTTGATAAACTCAAACATTGTCTGATGTCTTGTTGTCTCGATGTCCCATTGTTATATGTCTAAACATAGGTGACATGCCATGTGTTGATGTCCCCTGGTGATGTGGCAGGTGTTGTCCAGAAGTCTTGCAAAGGTAGTGCCAAAAATAAATTGACTTGGCCTAGCACATGGCTTGTCTTGGAGTAGCACATGGGTTGTCTTGGACTAGCACATAGGTCATGATTTGAGTCACATGGGTCTTCAATTAGATCTTCCTTGTAATACAGGACTCAATAACTCAACTAATTACATGGACTTAATGAATAACTAACCATCTGATAATTAATTGAACCAACCATACTTAATTAGACTTTCAAAATAAAAACCTAATTAAACTTGGTAAAAAGGGCTAATTAAATTGGACCACTAAGATCCCAATTGGGTAATTAGGGTTTGACTCAATTGGGGTTTCAACTCAACCTGGTAAAAAAGGTTTTACTCCAAAATAAACAAAACCCTAATTACAGTTGGTAAAAAGGGTTTACCCTAACTAAACCAAAATAACAAAATTTAAAATAAAATATTTACATGGTAAATAGGGTTAGGTTCAAGGTTTTACTTACAGGTGATCCATAGGGATATGGGTTCAACCTGTCGATTTCTTTTAGCCCTGGTGCTCGCACCACCAAACATCAACCAATCATGTGAGCTTTTCATATTCAGATCTGAAGAGATTAAATAGAGACTTGTGATCATTGGGATTTAGGGGAGTTACAAGTCCCTTGGGATTCAGCAACCATAGTAATTAAAACCAAGAAATGTACAGCATTAAGTCCCATAATAATTGCAAGCTTAAATGAAGTAGTTTTGGTTTACAGCAGAGTCCGTCAGTCAAGTCGACTCGCCTCGGGTCGACTCGATTGGCAGTTTGACAACTCCTTGTCAAACAAGTCCTAAACAATTCCCAATCATTGCAAAGCCAACAAATCAAGAAGAAATCCCATAGTGTGTGATCCCGTATGTTCAAACACTAAATCGGTAGCACGGAAACATTTCCAGTACTAGCCAAAGTCTCCATCTAGCATGACACCCAGCATCCAGATAGGTTGAAGGTTGCAGAGCAACAAGAACCTGTCAAAATAGAATACCATTGAACTTATTCCTTTGATCTCCTAATGCTCCAGATGGCGTAGGGTTAAACTACCTAACCCTAATCAGTCCATCTCAATATGTCTCAAACAAAGAATCCCTGTAACTCCTTACAAGGAATGCCCTGGCCAAGGTCTTTCTCAATTGAGGCATATTAAGCGTTCAATCCAAACTATTTGGAGAGATCAATCCTATCTTGATCAACTTACACTTAACCCAGCAGCTAATCCTTCCTCTCGCCAGGTAGAGGGTGGGAGTGTGGGAGGCCCCCCCTTCTTTTGCAGGGACCCAATTAAAAACCACAACACCACTTAGGTTATTTAACTCTAGACCCTCAACCTTAGACATCAGATTTCAGTAATAGCCACAGGATTAAATGCACTAGTTGGCCCACACAATTCAGACCCGACCTGTTGGGTGTAACCTAGCCCTCTAAGGCAAATTAAGTCTAACTAATTTTAATTAAGCTTGGGTTAGAATGTTGGTGGTTGTTTTAGGCCCAGGACTGGGAATGAAATCCTGCCCTGATGTTAGATAGCAATTGCCTTTAAGATTAGGTTAAGGAGATGATGGCAATCGATGGTCCTGATGCAATCTAAAATAATCAAAAAAATAAAATATTTTATGTGGGTTTTATGATGTGGCAAGTTAGGTTTGAGTTTATTAGGTTAGCAAACAAATTAGGCTTGGGATTGGGGTGTGTGGGAGTTGGTTAGGTTTGGTTAAGTAAAAGTGCAGAAATAGCAACATTCAAGAAATTAGGATTTCAGAAGATGCAGGATTTGACATAGTTATTGATGCATAAAAAAATCAAGAAAATTTTAGGACAGAGGATGGATAGTTTTTATGACCTCTGCCAAATTTGATGTAATAAGAAAATCAGATGATGATGCAAATCCTATGGTTTTCGGACTAATGCAGAAACTCAGGTTTTCAGTTAGGGTTTCTAATATGCCAAATTTTAGTGAATTAGGTTTTCTATAAAATTAACTAATTTTTTTTATAAAATAGAGGACAAGACAAAGAACACTTCATGTGATTCTCATAGAAAAATAAAATTCTTAGGTGGTCAAAATCAGATAAAAAATAGATATCTAATGCAACCAATAGGATGCAGAAATTAGGGTTTGAGATCCTAATGCAGATGAATGCTATCCTAAACCCGATCTGATACCAAACTAATGTGGGACGAACCTAAGATGGTGCAAAATAGTAAAATAATTTTTTTATAATCTTTTTAGACATTAATTCAGTGGCTAAATACCCAAAAATAAGTAAAGAATTAGCATGATGACTAGTAATGATAGAAACTATCATATCCATAGGAAGACACATGCAGAATAATAAAGGTCAGGATCTGGGAATTGAGAAACTCTTGGTTTAGGATAGCGTACCTATCATCAGATCAGAACTCAAGAGGAGGAAGGCTTTTACTAGGCAGCAATTGTAGTTTCTTCGATGATGAAATCTCTCAGCCTCAGGATGGTGCCTGGAAGAATAAGCCTTTGGTTCTCAAATATGAAGGCGATCTGGATCTGGTCTGAAGGCAGAGAAAGCCTCCTATGGGGAGGGGAAACATCTTGGGGATCTGCAAAATATCAAGGTTAGGCACAAAATAAAGAAACAAATAGAGAATAATAAGATGAAGTAAG
The DNA here is from genome assembly GCA_021397845.1 of Areca catechu. Lineage (NCBI taxonomy): Eukaryota > Viridiplantae > Streptophyta > Magnoliopsida > Arecales > Arecaceae > Areca > Areca catechu. The sequence goes on from CM038048.1 coordinate 10,549,557, forward strand.
AAGAAAGGGATTAGGGCAAGAAGGGCTGGCGGCAAGGAAGCAGAAAGAGCTCTTGATCTGGGCATATTCAAGGCTGCTTTTCTTGGGTGTGGCTGATGCTTGGAGGTCTGATTTTTTGCTGGGGTGTGGAGGGATTGCAAGGATAGGGGTGGGGCGGCAAGGAAGCAGAAAGAGCTCTTGATCTGGGCATATTCAAGGCTGCTTTTCTTGGGCGTGGCTGATGCTTGGAGGTCTGGGTTTTTGCTGGGCTGTGGAGGGATTGTAAGGATAGGGGTAGGCCAACACAAGAGAACAAACCAAACACAAAACCAAAAATCCAAAGAGCACAAGAGACCTGTCTCAAAATATTTCAGCAGAGTTTTAATTCATAAGAGTTGATTGATTACAAGAGGATGAGGGGTGGGATATTTATAGAAGTCCATGCTCTCTCCTAAAGGGATTACAAGTCTTCTCCTAGTTAGAATAGGTTTGCACAATTTAAGTGGAAGAAAGACTACAAAATAAACCTAGAACTAGGAGTATACTAGTTGAATAGAATAAGAACTAGGCTTCCTTCTTACATTTGAATTCCTCCTTCTTAGATTGGACCAAGTCAACACTTTGGACATGTTGGGCTTCATGGGGGCAGCAAGGGGTGGCCAAGGATGGGTTGGGTGCATGGGCTTTAGGCCCTGGAGGCCTGGGATGCCTGAAGCAGGAATATTCCAGGTATCTTGGTTCTGGGCTGGAATATACCTGGGATCTTGGTTCTTTATGGACCTGGGCCTTGCATTCACTTGGGCTGGGGCACAGGTAAGTCTTTGGGATCATGTTATAACTTGGTCTGGGAATATACTCTGGCATCTGGAAGAAATTTGGGCATCTAGAAAATATCTGGAGGGCATCTGGGCATCTTGCAAGAATCTTGGACCCTGGGTTGGCATTCAAGGTCCAATTGGCTGATGTAGAGGCCTCTGGCTCCTGGATGAGGCCTGGTGGAACTCCAAAGTAGGGTATCCTCTCCTCTTGTATAAAATTGAACTTCTACTGGACTCATAACTGAAGTACAGGATTCAATATACTGACTAGGCTGAGGGTTGAGATAAATCAACTAGCCTCAACTTATTACAGGACTCAATCTTAAGTGATTACAAAATTATGATACATGACTAAGATTCTAAAATTAAAATTCTAATCAATAAATCTTATGGGATCCAGTGATCTATGTCTGATCCTGGTGTCCCCTCCAATTATCCCGGGGTGGGAGGAACTCAACCCTGTCGAGTAAGGGTCAATTTAGCTGTTCAAGGAGGGTATGGGTTGAGGTGCTGCAGATCCGTACCAGCATTCTACAAGTCCTCAGATTCTGGTTGACCTTGCCATCTAACCAAATACCTTTGATAACCTTCATCTCGGGTACTAATGGCTTGATCATCCAGGATTCGCTCACTCCTTACCTCACTTATTGGCCAAATTGTATGTGGACACTCTGGGGTAGGTTCTTTCTTAAAAAAAGGAAGTGGCTTAAAGGGCTCTCTAGGTATCACTACTGGCTCCCTATGCTCCATAAGGTCTGAACTACTGAAGGTGGGACTAATACCTAAATCAGGTGTTATCTCAAGGACATAGGCATTGGGTCCAACTCTTTTCATTATTCTGAATGGGCCAGCTTTGCGAGCAAGAAATTTCTTTATCAACACATAGTCCCCTACAGAAAATTCTTTAACATGTTTTCGGAAATTAGCCAAGTTATTATATAGTTTATTACTTATGTTCAGCTTTTGACTAATTTCTAGATGTAGATGCTATGCAGAGGCTAATGTAGGTGCAGACAGATGATTCAGGGCTATGGATTTATTGGACTCAACTAACACCTAATAGACTCGACTAGACTTCCCTATCAAAGAAAATTTATTGGACTCTTTGGGTCTAACCTAACACACTATAGACTATTTAGGTTTGACCCTAGTATGGCATGCACATGAGATTTTACTATGTACTCCTACGAGGTGCCATAGGGTATGCCAGAAATATGATGCAAATCTAACCTGTGCAACGAATGAATGCAATATGATTACCCCTATAAAATGCAATCTAAGGGTTAGAAATTCATGAAATGTTTTGAAAAAGGGTAGGAAATAAAAAGTGGACTCAGGATTAGTCAGATAGGGTAGGAAGTAAGAAAAGGGTTCGAGGTTAATCGAGTAGAGTAGGATGCAAGAAGGGGTGTATGGGATTAATCCTAGACTAATAAGGTTGACCTTATGGGGTTGATGGGTACCTACAGGGTTTATAGTATGGAAGAATGGATCACTAATCTCGGGGAAGAGATCTATTGGAGTCAATGGAGCGACATCATCCTAAGGGTACCGATTTAAAGAGATAAGTCCTTAATAAATTGTTTTGGCTCTTGAATCAAAGGACTGGGCTCTATAGTTGGGCTTTCTTTTAGTGGCTCCTCAGGTAAGGTTTTGATAGCAGTATTTAGGTTCCCTTCCTCTAGCTGGTCTTCTATTACAGGTTTAGCTTGGGTGTGGTCAGGTTCAACTAATGTTGGGTGGTCTTCTACCTGGGTATCTATCAGGTCAACTAATTCTAGATCATCCATAAGTATGTCTTCTTCTTCCTCATACTCCTCCACTAAGCTTGGGTCAGCCTCATATATCTCCTCTTCAATGTCTTCCTGGTGAACCAATGGGATGGTAAGAGGGGGTTGACTAGGGAAAAATTGACTAATACTAAGCTCAAATCTAGGGGTATTAATCTTATAGGGTTCAGGTTGACTGAGGGATAGTGGATTATTAATGGGTTCATATCTAGGGACTATGGGTTCCTGGGGTTTATTGGATTGAATCATTTGGTTAAGCATGTTATTAATTTGGGTAAGCTGGGTTTGGGATTGGGTATTGGATTGGTCAAATTTGAAGTCCATCTTTTCACTCAGGGCTTTTATGAGGGCTTCTAGATTGGACTCCATGATTGGGCTAGGTTGGGGTGTAGACTTTTAGTATTGGGTTCCTAGTCTAGTGGTCATGTAACAAACAATCAATCAAAGTGGAATGGTGCAGCCAAGCATGCAAAAGAAAAAAAGGTTAATACAATCTAGGGTTTCCTAGACCTAGAGCCAAAATTGAATGGGTAAGCTCGACTTATACTTAACCCAGCAGCTAATCCTTCCTCTGGCCAGGTAGAGGTTGGGAGTGTAGGAGGCCCCCTTGCTTTCACAGGGACCCAATGAAAAAGGACAATACCACTTAGGTAGTTTGACTCTGGACCCTCAACCTTAGACACCATATTTCAGTAATAGCTACAGGATTAAATGCACTAGTTGGCCCACACAATTCGGACCCGACCTGTTGGGTGTCACCTAGCCCTCTAAGAAAAATTAAGTCTAATTAATTTTAATAAAGCTTGGGTCAGAATGTGGGCGGTTGTTTTGGGCCCAGGACAGGGGATGAAATCCTGCCTTGATGTTGGATAGCAATTGCCATTAAGATTAGGTTAAAGAGATGATGACAATCGATGGTCCTGATGTAATCTAAAACAATCAGAAAAATAAAATATTTTATGTGGGTTTTATGATGTGGCAAGTTAGGTTTGAGTTTATCAGGTTAGCAAACAAATTGGGCTTAGGATTGGGGTGTGTGGGAGTTAGTTAGGTTTGGTTAAGTAAAAGTGCAGAAATAGCAGAATTCAGGAAATTAATATTTCAGAAGATGCAGGATTTGACATAGTTATTGATGCATAAAAAAATAAAAAAATTCTAGGACAGAGTATGGATGGTGTTTATGACCTTTACCAAATTTGATTCAATCAAAAAATCAGATGATGATGCAAATCCTATGGTTCTCAAACTAATGCAGAAATCTCAAGTTTTCAGTTAGGGTTTCTAATATACCATATTTTAGTAAATTAGGTTTTCTATAAAATTAATTAAAAAATTTTATAAAATATAGGACAAGACAAAGAACACTTCATATAATTTTCATAGAAAAATAAAATTCCTAGATGGTCAAAATCAGATAAAAAATAGATACTTAATGCAGCTAACAGGATGCAGAAATTAGGGTTTGTGATCCTAATGCAGAAGAATGCTATCCTAAACCTGCTCTGATACCAAACTAATATGAGAAGAACCTAAAATGCTGCAAAATAATAAACTAATTTTTTTATAATTTTTGTAGACATTAATTCATGGCTAAATACCCAAAAATAAGTAAAGAATTAGCATGATGACTAGTAATGCTTGAAACTATCATACCCGCAGGAAGACACATGCAGAATAATAAAGGTTAGGACCGAGAATTAAGAAACTCCCGGTTTAGGATAGCGTACCTATCATCAAATTAGAACTCAAGAGGAGAAAGGCTTTTACTAGGCAGCGATTGTAGTTTCTCTGATGAAGAGTTCTCTCAGCCTCAGAATGGTGCATGGAAGAACAAGCCTTTGGTTCCCGAATCTGAATGCGATCTGGATCTAGTTTGAAGGCAAAGAAAACCTCCTCTGGGGAGGTGAAATACCTCGGGGATCTGCCAAACATCAAGGTTAGGCATGAAATAAAGAAACAAATAGAGAATAATAAGATGAAGTAAAAAGAAAGGGATTAGGGCAAGAAGGGCTGGCGGCAAGGAAGCAGAAAGAGCTCTTGATCTGGGCATCTTCAAGGCTGCTTTTCTTGGGCGTGGCTGATTCTTGGAGGTCTGATTTGCTGCTGGGGCATAGAGGGATTACAAGGATAGGGGTCGGCCAACACAAGAGAACAAACCAAACACAAAACCAAAAACCAAAGAACACAAGACACGTGTCTCAAAATGTTTCAGCAGAGTTTTAATTCATAAGAGTTGATTGATTACAGGAGGAGGAGGGGTGGGGTATTTATAGAATTCCATGTCCTCTCCTAAAGGGATTACAAGTCTTCTCCTAGTTAGAATAGGTTTGCACAATTTAAGTGGAAGAAAGACTACAAAATAAACCTAGAACTAGGAGTATACTAGTTGAATAGAATAAGAACCAGGCTTCCTTCTTCCATTTGAATTCCTCCTTCTTAGCTTGGACCAAGTCAACACTTTGGACGTGTTGGGCTTCATGGAGGCAGCAAGGGGCAGCCATGGATGGGTTGGGTGCATAGGCTTTGGGCCTTGGAGGCCTGGGATGCCTGGAGCAGGAATATTTCAGGTATCTTAGTTCTGGGCTGGAATATACCTGGGATCTTTGTTCTTTATGGACCTGGGCCTTGCATTCACTTGGGCTGGGTGCAGGTAAGTCTTTGGGATCATGCTATGTCCTGGTCTGAGAATATACTCTAGCATCTGGAGGGAATCTAGGCATCTGAAAAACATCTGGAGGGAATCTGGGCATCTTGTAGGAATCTTGGACCCTGGGTTGGCATTCAAGGTCCAATTGGCTGATGTAGAGGCCTCTGGCTTTTGGATGAGACCTGGTGGAACTCCAAAGTAGGGTATCCTCTCCTCTTGTACAAAATTGAACCTCTACTAGACTCATAATTGAAGTACAGGACTCAATATACTGATTAGGTTCAGGGTTGACACATGACTAAGGTTCTAAAATTAAAATCCTAATCAATAAACCATATGGGATCCAGTTATCTATGTCTGATCCTGGTGGCCTCACCAATATAGAATCCTATTCATACACTCTCTTTCCTCAAGAGTTGTCGCACAATTTTTCTTGGAAAGAGTAATTCCATGACCTATCGGAAGATAGCCTCTTTTAAAATTCTCCATGATGAACTACTTCTACACAGTGTCTATGTACATAGATTTGGGATAGTCTCAGAAGCTTCTTAGATCTATCTCTAAAGATCTTCATACCCGGTATATATGAGGCTTCACCCAAGTCTTTCATAAAGAATTGAGATGAAAGCCAGACCTTTATTCCTTGCAATACTGGAATGTCATTCCCGATTAGGAGAATATCATCCACCTACAAAATAAGAAAAACAACTATAGAACCTTTTGCCCATTTGTATATACAAGGCTCCTCTCCGTTCCTAACGAAGCCATATGTATTGATACACTTATCAAAATGCATGTTCCAACTCCGAGAAGCCTGCTTCAGTCCATAAATGGACCTCTGAAGCTTGCATACTTTAGACTCATCTACGGATGTGAACCCTTCAGGTTGCATCACACGGACCTCCTCTTCCAGCTCACCATTTAAGGAATCTATTTGAATATCCATTTGCCAGACTTCATAATCTAAATGTGCTGTTATAGCAAGCATAATCTGAATGGACTTGAGCTATGCCATGGGAGAAAATATCTCGTCATAATCAATACCATAATGTTGATGATATCCCTTGGCAACCAAATGGGTTTTATAGGTCTCCACCTGTCCATCTACACCCCACTTCCTCTTGAAGATCCACTTGCACCCAATGGATTTTATCCCTTCGAGTGGATCAACCAATGTCCATACATTGTTGATTTTATGGACTCCATTTCGGATTTCATAGCTCCAAGCCATGACTCAGAATCAAACCTTGACATTGCATCCATATAGGTGATCGGATCCTCATTGTTCTCATCGAGCTCAATAGGATCACCATCCCAGACCAAGAAAGCATAGTATCTATATGGTTGACGTGGTACTCTACCAGTTCTCATCGAGCTCAATAGGATCACCATCCCAGACTAAGAAAGTATAGATCTATTCGGTTGACGTGGTACTCTACCAAATCTCCTTAATGGTTGCACTATGGGCTCTGAATCTGAATCAATCAAATCCGATTTTATAGTGGCCTTAGAGTGAAAAGGTTCTTCTATCTATTGAACTTCTCCAAGTTCAACCTCTGTAGCTTAAGTGCCTTTACCAAGGTACTCCCTTTCTAAAGAGGCTGCCCTAAGACTAACAAACAACTTTTGTTCCTCAGGTAGATAGAAATAGTACCCTTTGGATTCTCTGGGATACCTAACAAAAAGATACCTATCCAACTTAGGTCCTAGCTTATCCATCTCCAGATGCTTGATATAAGCTGGAACCCCCAAACCCGAAGGTGAGAGAGAGTTGGCTTACGCCCAGTCCATATCTCATATGATATCTTATCAACAGACTTACTTGGAACTCTATTCAAAAGGTAAAACACTGAGTCAAAAGCATATCCCCAAAAAGATTTAGGCATACTTGCCAAGCCCATCATGGATCAAACCATGTTAACAGAGTTCGATTCCTCCTTTTAGACACACCATTTAACTGAGGTGTCCCCGGAGGACTTCATTGAGAGAGAATCCCATTCTCCTCAAGATAAGTCAAAAATTCACTGAAAAGATACTCACCAAATCGATCTAATCAAAGGGTTTTAATAAACTTTCCAGTTTGTTTTTCAACTTCATTACAATAATGTTTGAACATTTCAAATGAATTAGATTTATGTCTCATCAGGTAGACATAACCATACCTTGAAAGGTCGTCTGTGAATGTAATGAAAAAATTATACCAGCCTCTTGCACTGATATTCATAGGTTCACATACATCAGTATATACTAGACTCAGAATATCACTGGCTCTTCCAAGCAAACAAGATTCACAAGTTGGTAAAGATTCACTCTCAACGATATCTAGGAGACCTTCTCCCACCAACTTATTTATCCTGTTCTTATTTATATGACCTAGCCTACAATCCCGAGATAAGTATCACTGACTTTGTCTAACTTAGAGCATTTATTAGCAGTGTACAATACAATAACAGGCTATGATAGTACATATATGCCATTCTTCACTTGTCCAATCATCACATTAGAACCATTCAATGTGATTTTGCAAATATCATTTATTATAGATAATTCATAACTATCTTTGGCCATCAGGCCTACAGAAATGATATTCACTAAAAAGGAATGACAAAAATGACATTCATTAAGAATGACAGTACAAAACTCGAAATACAAAGAAATAGTTTCCAATGCTAGAACTAGAGCTTGACTTCCATTTCCAACATTCAGAAACCTTTCACTGCTTTCGAATCTCCTACTAACTTGAAGTCTCTGCAATGAAATGCAAATGTGGTAAGGACTTCTAGTATCTAATACCCACCTAGTAGTATCACAAATAGAGAAACTACAAGGATTTATCATATAAATTCCTTGACCAGCAATAGCTTGCTACTTTTCCTTCCTTTACCTGTTCTAGTCTAGAGTAGCAAGGTAAGCAGAATAGTTCCACTTCTAGTGACCCGACTTCTTGCAGAAGAAGCACTCTGCCTGACTCTTGTCAGCCTTCACCCTCCTAGTCTAACTATGTCCAGCACTTTGCACCTTCTTATTTTTCTTATTATTTTTCTTCTTTCCTTTCCCAAATGGATGATGCCTTGCTCCAAAACCTCCCACCATATTCACCAGTCCTTTATTGAGGTCATGGTCTCTCTCATAAGTTTGCAGCAATCCTAACATCTCATGATTGTTTACTATAGGCCTATTCATTATGAAATTATCGAGAAAGACTTGTTAGGAAGGGGGAAGAGAATTCAGTATCGCATTCTTGCCAAGCTGTTCATGCAAAGGACATCCGAGTTTGCCCAAACATTCAAATAACTCGATTATATATATTACATGATCAGTTACTGAAGCTCCATCATGCATACGCATGTTATAGATGGTGGAAGAGATCTAGTATCTCTCCATATCATTCGAAGTGCCAAATGACTCCTTCAACCTTTGAAGTATGTCTTCTGGATGGGCCTCCTCAAATTTGTGACTGAACTCATCATTGCCAACATAATACAATGCATTATGGTGTGGTCAGAGATCCACTTCTGGTAAGTGTCCCTGACTGTCCCATAAGCATTGGGGGTTAGGATCTCAGGCACCAGATCCGTTATCACATAAAGGATCCACTCGTGCTCCAGGACTATCCTGAGTCTTCGATACCAGTTATCGAAGTTGGGTCTAGAGAGTTTATCATTATCCAATAATGACTAGTGCGACAAAGTGGTTGACATTCTCTGAAAAAGGAGAACAAGACCTATCAATATATGAATTATTTTAAACATCATAAAGACATGGATTTTAGTCTAAAGGTTTCTTCCACTATTTTATTCAGATTGGTAGCCTCTACACTTCAATCTGAAGATTAACATTTATCCTTTAACGAGTACTAGGATCTAATATATCACACATGAGCCCGACTTTGGCCGGCCAACCCATATGCATCTAAAGGCAGGTACAATACCAATTGCTTCTCCAAGCAATTCCTAGTATTCATTTTGCCCCAGGGGTCCTCACAATTGGCCTTTGGGCCTCCTATTGAAGGTCTTGGTTAGGTCCAACCATTAACATGATCAAATTCAATGCTTCTAACTAACCCATGATCAAGCCCGACTTTGGCCAGTCCACCTGACCATGTGTTAAGATAGTCACACTGAGCCATCATATGCTGAATGACAATTTCACTTGCCTGATGACCACCCATTCTTTGGAATTGTCAATGATCACCCAACTTATGGACTCATTACCAATCCAACTTAATGGGAGGCTAAGACTTAGGCTGTCACATAACTTAGTCTTTTATGGACCTAATAATTTAGAGAATTTAAATTTTGTGACACATGAAAAGAAAGCATGGACCTTCATCAAGAAAGCTCCCACAAAACTCTTAGAGGGTTTCAAGATCAAATTGGTTTATGGGCACCTTAAATCAGTCAGACTGATTAACCTTAGTTGACATGGGTGATGCGGGATGACTCTAAGATTGCTAAACATGCACGAAAATAGTAAACTAATTTTTTTAGTAATTTTTATAATTTTATTTACAGGCTAGATTTTCAAAATAAAGTAAGAACTAGCATAAGGAATAGCAATGCAAAGAATCATCGTATCGCAGGCAAACTCATGCAAAATAATAAATTACCAGGACCCGAGAATTGAGAAACTCCCAGATTATGATAGCTTATCTTCATTAAATCAGAAATTAAAAGAATGGAAGGATGTTACCAATCAGTGATTTGATGAACTTCCAATGAAGAGATCACACAACGCTCTGATTGGAGTCTGGATGATGAAGCTCGGTTTCCTTGATTAGATGGCTGATTTGGGTGGTCCTAAAGGCAAGGAAAGCCTCCTCTGGGGAGGTGAAACACCTCGAGGATTCTACAAAATGTCAAGGGTCAATCAAAATAGCAAGTAAGAAAAAGAAAGGGAACTAGGTTTAGAAGGAATCAGGTTAGGGTTTAGAAGCTAAGCTGTTTGAAGCTTATTGAAGATCTCCCTGCTTGGCGGCCTAGGGCACTCCTTCTTGGACATGTGAAGGCTTGGATGGTAGTGAGTTAGGGCATGGAAGGATGCTAGGGCAGCAAGGAATTTGGCCAAGAATAATAGTAACCAAAGAAAAAAAATAAAGTAACACACAAGCTCGCAAGCTCAAAAAAATTTACCAAGGTTTTGATATCATGAATAAAAATTCTTACAAGAGGGGGAGGGGTGGGGTATTTATAGAGTTCCATTTTTTTCTAACTAAGGTTACACACTTGGGTTACAAGTCATCTCCTAGCTAGGTTAGAAAAACAAATCTTAAAATAATTAGGAGCATAAGTCCCAACTAGGTTAGGATTTGACCTAGTCTTCTCCTTTTCCCTTCATGCTTTGACTATTCCACTCAAGGACACCTCTTGGACTTGGTTAACACTTTAAGGATGCCAAGGAGGGTGTGTTGGACTTCTGGGAGCAGCAAGGGGCTAGCCCAAAGGGGCTTGGCACATGGGCTTGGGCCTCTTGGAAGCTGGGGTGGCCTAGTAGCCTGATAGCAGGAATATTCCCTGGTATCTTGCTTCTAGGGACTTGGACTTGGTGCCTGGGCTTGATTTCCTTGAGCTGGGATGTAGGTGGACCTCTAGAATCATGGATGCCATGGTTTAAGAATATGCTCTGGCATCTAGGGAGGAATCTGGGCATCTGGAGGACATATGGAAAGAATTAGGATTTCTGGAAGAATCTTGGATCATGGATTGTCACAAAATCCAATGGGCTGATGTACTGGCCTCTGACTCCTAGATGTGGCTTGGTGGAACTCCAGAATAGGGTAACCTCCTCTCTTGTACAAAAATTGGGCTTATACTGGACTCATAACTGATGTACAAGACTCAAAATACTGACTAGGTTGAGGGTTGAGACAAATCAACTAACCTCAACTTATTATAGGACTAAATCTTAATTGATTACAAAATTTTCAAAACTATAACACATGACTAATTAAACCATATGGGATATAGGGATCTGTGTCTGATCCTGGTGTCCCCACCAATGGGTCAACTCGAATCAATAGATAATCTAATCTAATATGATTCATTCACCACATCAGCTAGGTAAGTAAGATCAAGGGATGGGTTATGCCAAGTAAGCCTCTTGCCTTAGACACCAACCATGAGTTGGCCAAGTAAGAGTTAGCCCCAAAGAACCTTGATCACCAATGTCAAACTTACTTTAGACACCAAGTGGTTTACCAGACTTAATCAGATTAACATAAAGACTCGGGCTCACCACGAAGCCACAAATCAAGTCCATTTAGATGTATGGACTGATCTAACTAACTATTAGAGAGATCTATAGAGGAGAGACCTAATTCAACTTTTGATTAGTCTTTTTTCTAATTAATCCATTCATCTAAATCTAGGTCTAACCCATTCAAGGATCCAATTCTAGCTAACCCAATCAACCCATTGTTTATCAATCATGACTTAAGATTAGAATCGCATCCTAAATCTTAAAGGGTTTTCAAAATTACAACTTAATTCTCAATTAAGTGTAGCATGCCAATTGAAACATTTTCAATTATTTCGAATCTTGAAACAATTTCAAAAGTGTTGCCTAGGTGGCTTATCCAAGAGGGGGGGTGAATTGGGTAATTAAAATTTTTGCAAGTATGTGCTCCTTTTCAAAGTTCTTAGTGTGGTATGTGCTGTGAGTTAAATAACTAATAAAGAAGCAAATAAGAATACAAGCAACACAATCACAAACACAGTAGATTTTATAGTGGTTCAGAGCAACCTAGCTCCTACGTCCACTACCCAAGATACCACTTGGGATTTCCACTATATTCAACCTCGAAATATAGTTGGATTGTTTTCAAGGGCTCACAATCCAAAACCCAAACTTGGTTTTATCTCAGGCTCACCAAAAATCCAATACAATGTTAGTTTTAACCGGTGTCACTAATACTCTTGGTTTTCAAAGGCTCACCAAAAACCTTTACAAACCCAAGTTACAGCCCCTGCTGTACTTGGAATAATTTAAACAGAGTAGAAAACTCAAAGCAACTCTTTAACAAACCGAAGTTGCCGGATGGTTGCAATTGTAGCACTTGAGAAGCCCTCTTGATTGCTCTTTGAGTGCACTTCAAGGCTTCAAGCTTCTTCAATAAATGCCTTAAGAATTTAGATAGAAGTTAGGTGTGGTCTTGAGTACTCTCTTGAATGCTCTCTTGAGTGTTCTTTCAAAAGTTCATTGATTTCTCATTCACTGCTCATTTATATCTTTAAAAGTGATTCAAATTCCTTAAATATATTCCTCTCAACTAATTTCATGAGGTTATAGCCATTGTAGACCGTTGGGATTCAAAATATGACCATTGAAAACTGTTTTGGATTCAAAAAGGAAGTTCTGGAACTAGCCGTTACTCACCTGAAATAATCACTCGAGTCGACTCGGTTCCTTAGGTAAGTCAAAACTTCACTCTGGTTGAGTCGACTTTTCTGCTTCGGTCGGCTCGCCTAGCTGGTTCTTCAGAACTGAGATTTTTTAAACTCTGAAAGAGTTGGCTCTTCAAACTCGAGTCAACTCTCTTGTCAGTTTGTGAAATTTTTACTCTAGTTGAGTCGGCTCCATTCCCTCGAGTTGGCTCGATTTCCTCGAGTCAGCTTAAATTCTCGGAACTTCAGAAATCACACTCTACTAGAGTCAGCTCTTCAAACTCAAGTCGGCTCAAATGTATGCATGCTAAAATGCTACTTGCCGTGCCAAACCTCGAGTCGGCTCTTTTGCAATGAGTCAGTTCTAGTGACTTGTCTCCAAAAACTTTCCAAACTTCTCAAAATTCTTCCAAAGGCATTCAATCAAGTCTAGAAGCTCTCTAATTCCATCAAACTTAATTCTAAGATATTTATACTTGTAAAATACATGGAAATAACCCATTTTCATAAATATGTAGTTGATTTTTCTTTGGGCTATACATTATAAAATACAGTTTTACAAAATAAACTTGTCATACACCAAGGTTGTAGGAAGAGTGGTCTTTCATTTAAAACATCCTACAAAAACTTAGAAAACACTTTGAAAGTGTTAGTAATTAAATGCATGCTCCAATGTTTGGTTATCATCAAAATCATTCCAGGGGTCAACAAAAAGTAAGTGAAACAATTTCACAAAAATATATCACGAATTTTAAATTTACTATTTTCAATTTTTTTTTATTCTTTTGTTCTCAGATCCGAGTTGACTCATGCAAGGAGGAGTTGGCTCGGACAGAACAATCTTTCTTTGTTCTGCAAAGACGAGTCGACTCGAGTAGGAGGCGAGTTGGCTCGTCTGCCTGGACAGAAAATAGTAACTCTAAAATTCAGAGCTTTTCAATTGAGCTTTTTAAAATGTTAGATCATACATCTTTTAGATCTCATCTAAACATAATAATTATCTACAAACATAGATTAAAATAATTTTAACCTATCAAATCCCTCACTTTCTTTTTCATAAGGTCATGATGCAGCGGCACCCCTACACGCCATAGGAGAACCCCACTAAATGAGAAGAGATGGCCTTTAAACCATACTTCTCTCCTATGACCGGGCGGCCATGGCGAATCCACCTTAATCCAAGTACTATGTGAAGGATATCAAGCCGATTTCATACAAAAGCATTAAACTAAATATGCATTCAACTGCTGCTCTAATACCACTATTGGGATAGCCGTGGTGGGCCTTTTATATATGTAATTTAAAAGTTTTAAATTACATATATCAAAGGCCCACCATGGCTATCCCAACAATAGTTTGACAAACCCATAAGTCCCAAGAACAAAACCTGGCTCTGATACCACTGTTGGGATAGCCATGGTAGGCCTTTGATATATGCAATTTAAAACTTTTCTAAATGCATAAAGCAACGAAAGGAGATAAAACAATTTTATCCAAGTATGTTAATCTAATTAATACTGGCCCTACACAGATCTTTATGCATATAGAGTAATACATGTATGAAATCAAGCATGCAGATTATGCGACTAATAGAACTATTCTGTGAATCACATAAAAAGGTGCCGAGGACCATTTCTTCGGCCCCATAAGATAGAAGTACAAACCTTTTTTGCATGGTGATGATCACCATGATGTGAGTACTCCAAGGATAAACAGTGGCTCTACGAGCAGCATAAGCATCTTGCCTCTATAGGTAGTTCACACCAGGTAGAGGGACTTCTCCTTCCTTCGAGGTGCTAGCCCCTCCGAAAATAATGTTGGTAGCAACGACTCCTTTTTCAACTCCATGAAGAGGCATAGAATCCTTCAACTCCTTGAAGAACTATTGCTGCAGTAGTGCTGGAACAAAGACCAAGGACCCTCCTAGTTCTCTCTATCCCAAACCTTCAAGAGAAGGTATGCACTCGGTAATCCCACCCAAAACTCAATCTTCACTCTAAGAATCTCTGTGAGGGATCAAGGAAAAACTTTAACCAAAAGTGAAATTGGTAGAGTTTCTTGATCTTCCTCTCTGTCCTTCAGCAAGCAAAAATTAGAAAACCAAACATGCGAAAACATTCAAATCTGAAGAGATTAAATAGAGACTTGAGACCTTCGGGATTTGGGGGAGTTACAAGCCCCTTGGGATTCAACAACCACAGTAATTAAAACCAAGAAACCTATAGCATTAAGTCCCACAACAATTGCGAGCTTAAATGAAGCAGTTTCAATTTACAGCGCAGAGTCCGTCAGTTGAGACGACTCGCCTCGAGTCGACTCACCTCGGGTCGACTCGATTAGTAGTTTGACAACTCCTTGTCAAACAAGTCTAGAACAATTTCCAATCATTCCCAATCCAACAAATCAAGAAGAAACCCCATAATGTGTGACCTCATAGGTTCAAACATTAAACCGGTAGCACAAGAATATTTTTAGTACCAGCCAAAGTCCCCATCTAGCAATGACACCCGACGTCCGGATAGGTTGAAGGTTACAGAGCAACAAGAACCTGTTGAACATGAAATACCATTGAACTTATTTCTTTGATCTCTTAATGCTCTGGATGGCTTAGGGTTAAACTGCCCAACCCTAATCAGTCCATCTTAATATATCTCAAACAAAGAATTCCTGTAACTCCTTACAAGGAATGCCCTGGCCAAGGTCTTTCTTAATTGAGACATATTAAGCATTCAATCCAAACCATTTGGAAAGATCAATCCTATCTTGATCCTGCTACTGCTACACAAGTACTTGACTGCACCCAGTAACCTTTTAACATTGAATTAGAAATCTAGGTAGTCTGGCATCTAAGCATAGTGAGTTGCTTGTAAGCTGCCATAGTGATCTCAAGTCAGAGGAATAATTCATGTCCACATTCTAATACAAAACTTCTTTTTGGCAGAAAGAGAATCTCGCATGAGGGTCACACTCAGCGAAGTGTCAAACACAATGCCTGATGTCATGCCAACATCTCCATGCTACTTGGTTAAGAGGACAACCAACAGACATGACATCAACGACCTACTCTCGATATACCATCATCCTAAAATAGTATATCCTTTGGTTGCGAACAAGTTTATGAACTATACGATGCATCCTCTCTACATCGCGTACAAGGTAGCTCAAAGGACATTATCACACAAGAGTTCAATTAGGAAGATGTCATGTAATGAACAACCAGAATAAGCTTTTTATTCAATTTAATAATTCATATACATATACATGAGTCACACAACCATCTACAACCTAGACGATTGGCTTTGGGACACACAATTTCCAATTGGACTATGGCCTAGAATGGGTCTTGTTCCTATTAATTGAGAGAATTTGTTAGAGATTACGGGATATGTCCTCTTGATCATGCCACTGAGTGTGTGGGAATAAGCATTGATTGATTCCTTTCTAGGTTGCCTGGAAGTATATTACTATGGGATCTTATCTTTCCCTGGGTGCAAGGGTCTTGGGTCGAACCTAGTCCTCCCGCTGAGGTCGAGGGTCAACTAGGGCCAAGGGTCTTAAGGTGCTACTCTGGTCCACCCAAGGACTACTAGAGCTTAATTGCTAAAGGTGAGGTGTACCTTGGCAAGATCAAAAAATCAACTAGGTTAAAGGTCTTGTGTTACTATCTTGACCTATCCAAATGATGATGGGGCTTCTTAATGGAAGGTGAGGTGGACACTCGCTGAGGCTGAGGATTGGCCAGGCCTAGGATTCTGAGGCATAGCCTCACCCTATCTAACGGATGTTGTCTTAGCTATCAGAGGAAAGGGGAGCCATTGCTAGGGATGAAGGTTGATCAAACCAAGGAAACTTGGTGGCATGGCTCTATCCCCCCTAAAGAATAGTCAACCTCGGGTGCCAAAGATGAACCTTAGATACTGGACATTTAGGATACTGAGGATGGGGGGTTAGCCCCCATATCAATTATCTCCCACTCTTTAGTCTGAGTGCAAGGGGTCTTGTTGCCCAAGTGGCTACCCAAGAGGGGGGTGAATTGAGATTTTAAAAAATAATTACTGCTGCAGATATATGCTTTTAAAATTTAACTTTTCTTAGTGAAATGTGTTGTGATTATGAATGTAAAACACAAGCTAAAAGGAAAGAGAAAAGCAGCAATACAAACACCAAGGATTATAGTGGTTCGGAGCAAACCCGCTCTTACATCCACTACCTAAGTACCACTTAGAATTTTCACTATATTCACACCCTAATACAGTAGAATTATTTTACAGGCTCACAATCCAAACCTACACTAGGTTTTAAATAGGATCACCTATAACCCAAGTTCCTTTGGTTTTAAAATGGAAGCACCAAAGAAACCCAACACCCTTTAGTTTTAAAATGGGAGCACCAAAGAAACCCAACACTTGGTTTTAACACAGGATCACCAAGAACCTTTTTGGTTTTAAATTGGGCTCTCCAATAACCCAAACAACTCAAAAAGAAGTTGAAAGTAATTGCAACAATAAATGATAAACTCTCGTTGTCAGATAGTTGCCGCTGTAATGCTAATGAAGCCTTCTTTAACTTTTCTTTAATGCACTTGAGAGGCTTCCTTTCTTTCTTCAATGAATGCTTCAATCTTCATATAGGAGTTGGTGAAGAATAAAGACTGTCTTGAATGCTCACTTGTGCCCACAAAGAAAAACTTTTTTTTATATTCAATTAAGCATCTCTTCATTTTTTAATCACTACTTTTGAATCCCTTTATATAGTCTCTTGTACTTGTTTCTGAAGGATATAGCCATTGCAGTTTGTTGAGATTCAAAAACTAGCCATTGGAGCACTTTTTTGCATTCAAAAAAAAATTCTAGAACTAGCAATTATTCACCTGGAAATGACACTCGAGTCAGCTTGGATCCTTCAAGTCGAATGGTTGAGTCACCACTTCTTCAGCAGGGTCGGCTCTTTATCTCAAGGTGCAGAAATCTCACTTTGGATGAGTCGATTCAATTCCATTCGGGTCGGCTCGAACACTCATCATTGAAATCATTATACTAAAGGAGTCGGCTCGCTTCTACTTGGGTCGACTCGAAGTCTCAGAATTTGAATTCTTCACTTTGGAGGACTTGGCTCGTTGTAGTTTAGGTTGGCTCACTTTCGCAAGTCTTCAAAATTTGTTCTGGCAGAGTCAACTCATTCTTGTTAGGGTCGACTCGCCTGGCTTGTTCTCAGAAAAATTCATAACTGGACTCTAGACGAGTCGGCTCGAATATACTCAAGTCGGCTCAGATTGCTGCTTGCCGGAATTCTCAATGCATGCCATGAGATAGAGTTGGCTCTTCTTTTGGTTGGATCAGCTTGAGTGAGTTCTTCAGGAATTTTACAACTAGACTTAAGAACACTCTTACCAAAACTCTCAAACTTTCGATACAAACCAACTCAAATTAAATTTAGAGCACAACACTTATAGAAGTAACCCAGCTTTATGATTTTAAAAGGTTTTTCAAGGGGTTCTTCTTTACATAACACTCATACAATATTACTTAACACACTCAACAGAATAAAGTAGGAGCAATTAATAATCAATAAGAATCATCTTACAAAACTTGTGAAACACTTTAGAGTAGTTAGTAATATATGTGCATGCTCCAATATTTTGTTATCATCAAAATCACTCAAAGGGTCAACAATCTCCCCCTTTTTGATGATGACAAAATACCGGGTATGAAAAGATAAAATAAAACTTTACATTTACTTGTATAATTGTATTTGCAAGAAGGTATAAACAAGTATAGAAAGAATTGACTCTAATTTTAACAATACATTTTTATGACATGCTCAACTATCATTCATGTCAGATCATGGAAGGAGAATTAGAGCATGTTAGTGGTAATGAGAGAGATAAAGAATCAGAGCAATGAGAAATAATCTTCCCCTCAATAAAATACTCCATGCTTTAACAAACTTTCCATGCAAGACAATGTATTCATCAAGTCTTTCAAGAAAATTTCATATTTCAGAGCTCATGTATCAAGGTTTCTAGGAAAACTTTATGTATCAGAGCTAAGAAAACTTTATGTATCAGAGCATATATACTAAGAAAATTTCATGTATCAGAGCATATCTTTCATAAATCAGAGCAATGAGAAAAGTTTTTATGTATCAGAGCATGTATCAAGAAGATTTTCAGGAGAAATGATGTTCATGAGAGCATATCCTGAAATATTAATGTTTATGTATCTGAGCAAAGCAATAAAGAATATTATGTTTCATGTATCAAAGTTTCATGTACCAGAGCATAAACATATAAATTTTATCCTTTTCATGCAAGTACATAAATTTCTCCCCCTTTTTGTTATAAATCAAAAAGGTGAAGACAGTAAAGCTCATTTTGAAATAGATTGAGAAAGTTTTTAATATTTGTTTGAGATGATTTCACTTTCTCAAAATTATGAAGATATTCTATTAAAAAAGCATTAGAATCAATCAAAGTAAACATAACACTCTAGTACACAAGTACCCAAAATGAAGATATTCAATTCATTCACCAAAGTTTAGTACATTGAGATGATATAAAAAAGAAAGATTTTAGTCACTATCACTAGAATCAGAAGAGGTAACAACAATAGACTTTCCCTTAGCTTTTATAGGTTTCCTAGAACTAGTTTGTATGTGACAAGCAGGTCTTCTGGGTGGAATAAAAGAAATGGGAGTTGGATCAGGAGGTCTTGCAGTAGGTGCACAATGAGCTGCCCACAATGAGCTGCCTGAAGCTCTTCAACCATAGTCTTTAACTTCCATAGGAAATTGTTGATGGTCTTCAACTCACTTTCCACCTTCTTTGTATCCTTGGAAGAAGTTAACTTTTGCAATGTGGCTTTGATCTCTCCAACTTCCTTTTGCAGTGAAAGTACTTTTAAACTTTGAACATTTGCATATGCCTCTGCTGAACCTCTCAGCCTTCCATGTTCTCCTCTTAGTATGCCCAAGTCTTCAGTATAATTATTTTATCTTTCCAATTTTTCTCAACAGCTCCCATTCTCATTTTTTCTTGATTTAGTTCATCTCTAAACTCATTAAGTCCTTAGTCCACTTTAGATTTAAGATCATTTATCATAATAGACCCAAAAGAACTTAATAAATCTTCTGAAAACTTACTGAGTTGTTCTAAGATGTCAACATGATGAACAGTAGTAGGTGCAGGAGTAACAGTGTCAGGTATAGGAGCATCAGAAGCTGGCTGAATAGTAGTAGGTGCTGTAAGAGCAAAGTCAGGTAAAGGGGCATCAAAAGATGGCTGAATAGGTGAGTCTGGCTGTGGTTGTGGCTCAGGAATAGGAATTGAGGTGTCCTCACCAGCCTGCATCTCACCTTCCTCTTCTTATTCTTCAGTATCAGTTGGAGCATCAAATTTCTTCCTCCAAGTGCCTTCAGAAAGCAGATATCCCATTCTTTGTAGAGTTTTAGCTATATATATATATTAGTATGAAGGAGTGATTTGCTATCTTCTCCAGATAAATCTACATGTGCAGCTTGGAAGAACAATGTCAAAATCATTGCATATGGTAGACAAGCTTTTACTTTTCTGATTGCTTCCTTCATTTGAGATAACATGATTGCAGGAAGATTAATCTTGTCTCCATGAATTAAAAGCTCCATAAAGTATAAGTCCCTCTCACTTACCCAATCTAATCGTCCCATTGTAGGTAGGAAAATTCGACTGATGAAGCTATGAAGGAGTCGCATTTCCATTGACAATGAGCTAGCTTTTGGAATGCCAATTTCATTCACTTCTTCTTGTTCCAAAACTATTTGAAGTGATTTTGCCCTGTCATTTAAGACTAAGTATCCAATCCCTTTAAAGGGCATTTCCAACGTGTTGGCAAGATTTTCTTCAGAAATTATAATCCTTTTTCCTTTTACAACTGATTCAATATGCTACTCTCCAAGTCTCAAATTTTCATAAAACATCCTAACCAAGTTCGGATAAATAAGAATATTCAAGGAGCACATATAAGACCAACCTTGGTTTTCAATCAAATCTTCAACAATCAGCCCTATTTCTTTAAGAAACCCAAAAAGAATCTGTCTATCTGTCATGATGGGTCTCATTGCCAAGGACATTTGCTGACGAGGAGAAGGGGGGCTCGGTTCTTCAACAGGTTGAGCCAGAATCCATGAGGAGCTCTCTTCCCAGAATTTGGAGTGCCTTTCTTGCGATGCTTGCTCAGTTTCTCGACGAGGTCTCTTCCCAACAGCCTTTCGTAGAGCCATTCCTGCAAAGACACAGTGATCCGAATGAAGGAGAACCAGTGCACCGGATGCCTACTCTAGGCATGTTACACTAAGGAGTAGGTATTGCATAATTAAAAACTTTTAACATGCATACGGAAAAAACCTACTCATGCACAGGATCTAACATAAACATGATGTATGAAACTGAAACATAGGCATGTATAGGCAATTGCAATAATCATAAATAACATGATATAATCTAGATCTAAGCATGCATGATAATAAAAAGTAAATCACATACCTTTGTAAAGCTTCCTGTGTTCTGATCTTGGATTGAAACAAGAAGAAGCCGACTCCTTTCTTGACAGCAAATCAAGGCAGCAACTAGACTCCTCTCAAGGTGTCCAAATGTCAACCCTCTAAAGTATCTGTTGCCGATCTCGCCGCCGTGCCTGTGGCTTCGGAGCCGCCGATTTAACTAGATCGTCTCACCCCGGGGTCTCCTAGCTCTCAGCCCTGCAAGACAAGGTTAGAAACCCTGGCCGGGTATCCCAGCGAGGGAGCTCCGACGGTCAAGTCAGTAAATGGCGAGAGGGAACAGAATCTCTGAGACGGGCCCCCGAAGGAGTCCTAGACTTAGAGATTGTGCTGGCAAGAGAGGTCTCAGGAAGGATAGAAATCCGGTTGGGTTCCTCCACCGAGCTCGCGTCAAAGGTCGCCTCTTGGGATCTTGGATCCTGCTCCAGGTGCTTCTTCTTTTCCCAGCCCCCGTCTCTTGCTTGCTTACATGGTCGTCTACTCTTCCCTTCTTTTTAACTCCTCACGTTGCATTTTCGTTTGCTGCCTTTTGGAGGCACCCACGTCGCTTTCACCTCCTCCCCTCCATCTCTTTCCCCTTTCCCTTTTGGACCAAAGAACTCGGCGGGCTCCCCGCCTTGCTTGCCGGTCCTAGCGAGGAAAGAGTAAAGGGAGGGCGCCGGCCAGACCGCCGACCAAACCTTGGGTCGAGCGTGAGTGCTCTCCTTCCTAGGCACCGACGATGCCTATTATCGGGCCCTGTTTTGTCAGGACTTCGCCTCTCGACTGCGGAACCTGTCGGGCCGATGTAAGCGATGTTTCGCGTGTCGCTGCCGACCATACGGGCGCTTCTTTCGAGGTGCGGTGCACACGGCTCGAGGGGCAATCTCGAGGCTCGTGCTCCTACTCCTCGGTGGCTTCATCGCACAGGTTGGCCGGCTTCGGCCGAGGTGGGCCCCTCCTGGGTGGACACCTGGCGGAGCAGCAGAGGGGAGCTCGACTTCGGCCGAGGTGGTCCCGTCTCCGGGCGCCACTTGGCGAAGGAGCGAGAGGGCCCGGCTTGACCTCGGCTGAGGTGGGACCGTCTCAGGGCGCCACCTGGCGAGGGAGCAGGGGGCCGCCGGCTTCGGCCGAGGTGGACCCCTCCTGGGTGGACACCTGGCGGAGTGGTAGAGAGGCGCTTGACTTCGGCCGGGGTGGTCCCGTCTCCGGGCGCCACCTGGCGAAAGAGCGAGAGGGCCCGACTCGACCTCGGCTGAGGTGGGACCGTCTCAGGGCGCCACCTGGCGAGGGAGCAGGGGTCCACCGGCTTCGACCGAGGTGGACCCCTCCTGGGTGGACACCTAGCGGAGCGGCAGAGTGGCGCTCGACTTCGGCCGAGGTGGTCCCGTCTCCGGGCACCACCTGGCGAAGGAGCGAGGGAGCCCGGCTCAACCTCGGCTGAGGCAAGACCGTCTCAGGGCGCCACCTGGCGAGGGAGCAAGGGGCCGCCGGTTTCGGACGAGGTGGACCCCTCCTGGGTGGACACTTGGCGGAGTGGCAGAGGGGCGCTCGACTTCGGCCGAGGTGGTCCCGTCTCCAGGTGCCACCTGGCGAAGGAGCGAGGGAGCCCGGATCGACCTCGGCTGAGGTGGGACCGTCTCAGGGTGCCACCTGGCGAGGGAGCGAGGGGGCCGCCAGCTTCGGCCGAGGTGGACCCCTCCTGGGTGGACACCTGGTGGAGTGGCAGAGGGGCGCTCGACTTCGGCCGAGGTGGTCCCGTCTCCGGGCGCCACCTGGCGAAGGAGCGAGAGGGCCCGGCTCGACCTCGGCTGAGGTGGGACCGTCTCAGGGCGCCACCTGGCGAGAGAGCAGGGGGCCGCCGGCTTCGGCCGAGGTGGACCCCTCCTGGGTGGACACCTGGCGGAGCGGTAGAGGGGCGCTCTACTTCGGCCGAGGTGGTCCCGTCTCCGGGCGCCACCTGGCGAAGGAGCGAGGGAGCCCGGCTCGACCTCGGCTGAGGTGGGATCGTCTCAGGGCGCCACCTGGCAAGGGAGCAAGGGGCCGCCGGCTTCGGTCGAGATGGACCCCTCCTAGGTAGACACCTGGCGGAGGAGCAGGGAGGCCCGGACCGACCTCGACTTCGACCGAGGCGGAGCCACATCTGACCTTGCCGAAAAACTCCACGTGGCTCGAATCACGCCTAGCGAAATCTGAAGTATGCCATATCATCGTAATGACCGTAACAGTATCCACACACGGGCTCTCGTTGATTCAACTCTCGGAAGAATGCTAGTCCTCTAGAAATCAATAAACTGGTCAGGATACGTGGAACAGGGAAAATCAAACAGATCCGGTCTTCTCCAAGACTGCACAAATCCACCAAAAAGCACACAAATCGGAAAACTGAAAACAGGAAAGATCTCTCGGTCCCTCTCAAATCACTTGCTCTTTTTTTTTTCCTTTATTACCGCAAGCCCCGTTCCACGCTCTTAACTCACAGCCTGCAGCAAATCGGAGGACTCCCTCTCAATTTCTTACGGCCATCAACCAAAAATAAAAGAAGGCTCCTCACTCAAACCCTGTTCTTCCCTTCTCTACAACAGCGCTCGGCCCTGGTTCTCCCTTCTCATGCTCACACGTCACAGCCTTCCTATTCCTCTCTAGCACACCCCCTGCGGCCTTGCAACCCCAAAATAAATAGAGATAGAGAAACACCTGTGAAAGCCAGGAAAACGGCGTGGGAAAAACCAGATAAAACCAAACTCCATCGCACGGCACCTTGGAATGGCTTTGAATCGGTGAAGGCTGGATAAAATCAAACTCTTGATTGGTTTAAGAAGCTGGAAACTGATGCTAGAAGAGAACCAAATGGACAAAGACACGATGAAAGCTACGACAGAGAAAAAAGAGAATGCCATGTGGGAGAAAATCACCAAAAGATCCAATTTCCGATTGCATGTAAACAAGTGAGGTCGAGTGGGAGAGAAACACCGTGAGAAACTTTTTCTAGATCGCTTGCTATTGGATAAACCCAAGCTGCAATCGATCAAGAGGAGTCCATATCCATCCACACGGTAAAACACAGGGAACAGGGGAAGCCATCAAGTGTTCAAAACAGTGATTTATAAATCGCTAGGAAAAAAACAAAATCGGTGTAAATAAACCATGTATAAAACCGGTTCAATGAAGCAAAGAAAAATCGACTCAAAATCAAATCCCGGTCCGACCAAACCCGACCAGAAATAAAAATGGGTCCAGCCCTGGTCTACCAGGAACAATTCCGGGTTGACCCTAACCAATCCTGGTTGATCCAAATCAGACTAGGTTGATCAGAAAAATCCAATGTGTGCTCAATCAAACCTATTTGATCTTGATACCGAAACAATTCTCAATCGTTGATTGGTTCCCGGATCAGAAAGAAATCCTATGTGATGTATGACCTTATAGGTTCGAATATAAATGGTAGCACTGGAATACTTCCAGTACCAGCACAAGATACCATCTAGCAATGGGTCCCGATATCCGGATAGACCGAAGATGCGAGAGCAATCTATCGAACCTCTAGTATATGGTTACCGTATAATTCATTTCTTTGACTTCCAATGCTCTAGATGACCTAGGGTTAGACTCCAACCCTAACAAAGTCAATCCACTACATGTCTCAACCTCGCAAGTTCAATGACTCCTCACTAGGACTACCCCGACAAGGATTTGCTAAATTGAAACACTGCGAGACATTCAATCTAACCAATTTGGACAGGTCAATTCCATCTTGATCCACCACTACTCCACAAGTACTTGCCTGTACCCAGAAACCTTCCATCATCGAATTAGAAATCCGGATAGTCCGGCACCAAAGCACAGGAAGTTGCTTGCAAGCTACCATGGTGACCTCAGATCGGAGAAACATATATATCCATATCCAATCGTGAGCAATCCTTTGGCAGAAAGGAGCTCCACGGAGTCACGTTCAATAAGATATCACACATCCCACTTGCAGATCACATCAGTGTCACCACACTCCTTTGGTCAAGAGGACAACCAAACGATGTGAACCACAACAACCTACACTTGATACATTGCCATCCTGTAAAATGTATCCTTTGGTTGTAAACCTTTTTAAAGGACCACTCGATATATCCTCTCTATATCGAAGTCGGTGCAGTCCTAAGGACTTCATCACATCAATAGAGTTCATTACAAGGAAATGAATAATGTGATGAGCTGCCAAAATAAAATTTTATTAATTCATATACAAATTACAATATTGAGCACAACCACCTATATCCTAGGAGATTGGCTTTGAGACACAATTCCCAACACCGAATAATTTGGAAGGGAAGGGTTTTTTTGGAAAATAGGTTTCGGAGGGAAGGAACAAGGAGCCAAAGAAAGAAAGAAAAAACCTACGGCTCGACTTAAGAAAGAGTCAGCCCGATATCCATGCCAGCTCGACCAACATGACTTCTACTCGAGTCGGCTCGAGCAGAGGGAGCACAAAAAATAAATTGAAGCCTTACTCAAAAATTTTCAAAGTGAAAAATCATGAATAAAAATAAAATGTGGAGGTTATCTAGATAATGTCCCCTTAAGTTTGAGGAAAATAGGTTAAGGTTTCTAAAGAAGGTCACCTAGTTCATATATAATTATTGCAAACCTATCATAATTTAAAGGTTTAGTAAAAATATCAGCAAGTTGGTTTTCAGTTGGTACAAATTCAAGTACAATATCATTATTCAAAATATGATCTCTTATAAAATGGTACCTAATTTTAATGTGCTTAGTTCTTAAATGCTAAACAGGATTCTTGGTTAAATTTATAGCACTTGTGTTATCACATTTGATTAGAAGTTTAGATTGTGTAACACCAAAATCTTCTAGCTATTGTTTAATCCAAAGTACTTGAGCATTACAGCTACCAGCAGCAACATACTCTGCCTCAGTAGTGGACAATACTATGGAGTTTTGCTTCTTACAGTGCCATGAGATTAAATTCAACCCTAGAAATTGGCATGTTCCACTAGTATTCTTTCTATCAATTTTACATCCAACATAGTCAGCATCCGAAAAACTAATTAAATTTAATAAAAATTCGTTAGAATACCAAAGACCCTAAATTACTTGTACCTCTTAGATATTTGATAATTCTTTTAACAGCAAAGCATGTGTGATTCCTTAGGATTTGATTGAAAACGAGTACACACACATACACTATACAAGATATCAGGTCTACTGGCAGTTAGATATAACAACGATCCAATCATACTGTTTGGTTTGTCCTTGATTTTGATGATTAACAAAATGTTGAGTACATATTTTTTACTAATGTTTCAAATGTAGTTATGAGTTTCAGGAATCAAGCACCTCAAATTCTCAAAATTAGAGTATCATGGCACTCTTTGGAAGCAAAGCATTCTTCATGATTTAAGAAGTCTTCTCCACTAAAAAGGCCACAAAAGGGTTCAATTTTCGTTTATGAAAGTTGCATTTAAGTTTCATTGAAAATCTTTAAGTTTTTGACATGTTTGGCACTTGTTTTTGGAAATTGCAGAACCAAGTGTCGACACCTTGAAGCCCAAGTATCGACACTTCAGCATTTGGCATACAGAATTTTTTCAATGGCACACCAAGTATCGACACCTAGAACTCAAGTGTTGACACCTGAAACTCAAGTATCGACACCTAGAATTCCAAGTGTCAACTCAAGCCCTGAGATTTTTGAAAATACAGAACATGCCATCTGGAACATTTTTGTGTCAAGTGTCGATACCTGAAAATCAAGTGTCAACACTTGATAGCTAAGTGTCGATACCTGACAGCCAAGTGTCGACTCACGAATTCTAACAGCTCCAACGGATCTATTTTCTGATGGTCTGAACTAACTTTTTTCAGCCCCTAACGGCTAGTTTTTGATCTCTAATGGTCTTAAATAATTTTTTGGAGGTTTTTGATGTATTTAAGCTTCACCAAATACATTCATGAAGCAAGAAAAGAAAGTGAAGCAAGAAAATATCCAAGAGATAAAGACATTCTTCAAGAACTCCACTTCCAAAAGCCAAAAAAGAGAGATTCCTCTGAAAAAGCCTCTACTCCTTTCATTTCATCTTTCCAAAAGTATTCTTGAGAATATTCCAAAGTCAAGTCACATCAAGCAATCATCTAGAGCCTCAAAGCTTCACATTCTACTATTTGAAGAGAGTTTGTTATGTTTTATTTATTGTATCTCTAAAATTCTTTTGTTTGACCTAGCTTTCAAGGGTTTCCTGAAAGTAGGTTGTTGTGATTATTGGTGAGCCAAAGGGACAAAATCAACTAGGATTTGACTTGTGATCCTGAAGCCAAAACAAGTTGTAAAGGTTGTTGGTGAGCCTAGGTGACAAAACCAACTTAGGTTTTGACTTATGAGCCTTGTAAAATAAGTTGACTATAATCTTGGAGAGATTATAGTAAAATTCCCAAGGGTGGCTTGGGGAGTGGATGTAGGTGCTTGGTTTGCACCGAACCATTATAATACTTATGTTTGTGTGTCATTGCTCTTCCTGTTTATTGCTCTTAGCATTTAATTTCCTACTTCCATTGTATATCATTGTGTTATTCACATTGCTCACAAACACATCAAAGGCCGGCACATAATTGCTTTAATTTTTAAAGACCCAATTCATCCCCCTCTTAGGCTCCATTTCTGGGCAACAAGTGGTATCAGAGCATCGGTACTCTCTTATAGATCCAACGATCTGGAGTGAAAGATCATGGCATCTCTAATAGGAATGGGTGTTGTAGAATGTCAAGCCTCAAATCATCCCCCACTATTTAATGGCATAAATTACACTTATTGGAAGACACACATGCGCATTTTCATTCAAGCCATTGATTATAATCTTTGGAGGACTATTGTTAAAGGTCCTCATCAGCCTACTATTTTAATTAATGGCATTTCCACTCCCAAAATGGAAGATGATTGGGATGAGAATGACATTAAGCAAATAGAGCTTAATGCTAAGGCTATGAATCTATTGTTTTGCTCTTTGGATTCGAGTGAATTCAATAGAATCTAAAATTATCTCTCCACAAAGAAAATATGGGATACACTTGAGGTTACCCATGAGGGTACACATCAAGTAAAAATAACTAAAGTTAACATGCTCATTCATACATATGAAATGTTCAAAATGGAACCTACTGAATCTATAAGTGAAATGTATACTAGGTTCACCAACATTGTAAATGGCATGAGAAGTTTAGGAAAGAATGTTTCTAATGGTGAACTTGTAAATAAACTTCTCAGGTCTCTTCTGGCTTCTTGGGATGCAAAGGTCACTACTATAGAAGAAGCCAAGGACATCAATACTCTTCCCCTTGAATAATTGTTGGGCTCATTGATGACCTATGAGCTCTCTTTAAAGAAAAAGAATATGGACGTTGACAAAAAGAAGAAAGTTATTGCTTTCAAGTCTAAAAAAGGGTCAAGTAAAGATTCTGAAGAAAAAGATGAAGAAGATGAGATGGCTCTCATGGGTAGAAAGTTTAGGAGGTTCATGAGAAAGAAGAAGTATAACTTCAAGAAGAAACCTCAAAGAGGAGAGCCTAGCAAAGAGAAGGATAAAGAGAAAGAAAAGGAGCAGCCCACATGTTTTGAATTCAAGAAACTGGGCCACTTCAAGATGGACTGCCCCTTACTCAAGAAAAGTAGAAGAAGATTGAGAAAGAAAGCCATGATAACAACCTAGAGCGATAGTGAGGATTCAAGCTCCGAAGAAGAACAACAAGAGGTTGCAAATTTTTTTCTAATAGCCAACAATGATAAGGTAACATCTGAACCTGAAGAAGAGTTTACATTTGATGAGTTGCATGAAGTTTTTGATGAACTTGTTATCGAATTTCAAAAACTTAAATCAAAGCATAAAGAACTAAAGAAGAAAAACTTGGATTTACTTAAAATTAATAATAAGTTTTCAATTGAAAATGATTGCTTGCTCCTTCAAAACAAAAGGCTAAATGATAAAATTATTCTTCTTGAAAAGGAAAAAGAAGATTTGAAAAAGAAAAACTCACTTGCTTTAAATGAGAATTTTATAAAACAAAACAAGGAGATTTTGGAAGAAAACAAGAAATATAAAAATGAACTTGAAAAATTAAAATCTTTTGTTGAAAAATTTACTTACAGTTCTAAAAAACTAAATATGCTTTTAAATAACCAAAGAAATGTTTTCAACAAGGCTGGTTTAGGTTTCAAAACACAAAAGCAACAAAATTTTTCAAGAATTTCTTTGTCCCTGCTTCCTCTTCAATTACCTGTTATTCATGTAGTAAGGTAGGACATAAATCTTATTTATGTAATAAAAAAAAATTAATAAAGGTAGAAAAGTTTGGGTTCCAAAAGGAACCATCACCACTAACCTTAAAGGACCCAAGATGGCCTGGGTACCTAAAGTCTCCACCTGATTTTTATTGTATGTGTGTCTTGCAACCAGTAAAAGAAGATTGTGGTACATCGATAGTGGTTGCTCAAGGTACTTGACTATAGATATGGAGCAGTTCTCCTCACTTGAGTATCAAAGTGGTGGTAATGTTACTTTTGGAGATAATAGAAAGGGCAAGATTGTCAAAATTAATAAAGTCCATATCACCACTTCTACTTTCATAGATAATGTTTTATATATTGATGATTTAAAGCACAATTTACTTAGCATTAGTCAGTTTTGTGATAAGGATTTTAAAGTTGTTTTCGAATCTTCCATGTGCATTGTTTCTAGTCTAGATGACAATGGCATCAAGTTCATTGGTCATAGGCATGGTCACATTTATATGGTAGATCTAAATGATCTACATGTTCAAAATGGTCAATGCCTAGTGGCAATGGAAGCCAAGATCAATGAAACTAGTTGGCTTTGGCATCGTAGACTAGGACATGCTAGCATGCATTTGATTTCAAAACTTTGTAAAAAGGATTTGATAAAAGATTTGCCAAAACTTAGTTTTGAAAAAGATAAGATTTACACTGCTTGTCAACTTGGAAAACAAACAAAATCATCTTTCAAACCTAAAGGAGTAGCCTCTACATCTAGACCCTTAGAATTACTTCATATGGACCTCTTTGGACCAACTAGAACATCTAGTTTGGGAGGTAAGAAATATGGTATAGTTATTGTAGATGATTTCTCTCGTTTTACTTGGTGATATTTTTAGCTCATAAAGATGAAACATTTTCTGCTTTTATTAGATTTCATAAAAGAGTTTCAAATAAAAAAGGTGTTTCAATTATTTCATTGAGAAGTGATCATGGCACAGAATTTGAAAACCATGATTTCGATAAGTTTTGCAGTAAAAATAGCATTCATTACAACTTTTCTGCACCTAGAACACCTCAACAAAATGGGGTAGTAGAAAGAAAAAATAGAATACTTGAAGAAATGGTACGCACCATGCTTTGAAAAAATGATTTACCTAGATATTTTTGGGTGAAAGCCATAAATACAGTATGTTATGTTTTAAATCATGTTTTGATCTGACCTATTTTAAAGAAAATACCTTATGAGCTTTCGAAGGGTAGAAAACTTTCAATCAAATATTTTCGAGTTTTTGGATGTCGTTGTTTCATCTTAAACAATGGTAAAGATAATCTAAGCAAATTTGATGCCAAGTCAGATGAGGGTGTCTTTTTAGGCTACTCTACATCTAGCAAGGCATATAGTGTCTTCAACAGAAGGACACTTGTTGTTGAAGAATCCATCCATGTGGTGTTTGATGAAACTAACCAAAAATCTTCTAGAAAGAAAGATATTCTTGATGATGATACAGGTATCAATAGAAATGAAAAAGTGAACAACAATGAAGAACCCACCAAGGAGCAAGATGATAATGAAAGAGATCAAGTACAAGGAGATGAAAACATATCTACAGTTGATTCTCTACCTAAAGAATGGAGGTATGCTCATGGACACCCCAAAGAACTTATCATGGTGATCCATCAAAAGATGTAAGTACTTGTTCATCTCTTAGAAATATATATGATTATTTATCTTTTGTATCTCAAGTAGAACCTAAATCTATTGAAGAAGCTAAAAATGATTGTAATTAGATTAATGCTATGCAAGATGAACTAAATCAATTCAAAAGAAACAATGTTTGGACTTTGGTAGATAGATCTTCTAATGTTTCAATAATTGGCACAAAATGGGTTTTTAGATACAAACTTGATGAAAATGGAATTGTTACAAGAAATAAAGCTAGACTAGTTGCCAAATGATATAATCAGGAGGAAGGAATTGATTTTGATGAAACATTTGCTCCTATGGCTAGACTTGAGGCAATTAGGCTATTATTGGCATTTGCATATTTTATGGATTTTAAATTATTTCAAATGGATGTCAAAAGTACCTTTTTAAATGGTTTTATCGAAGAAGAGGTTTATGTTGAACAACCCCTAGGTTTTGAAAATCATGAATTTCCAAACCATGTATTTAAACTTTATAAAGATTTGTATAGGTTGAAACAAGCTCCAAGAGCTTGGTATGATCAATTGAGTTCATTTTTGCTTAAAAATGATTTTACTAGAGGTAATGTAGATACTACTTTATTTCTAAAAAGAAAGAATGATGATCTTCTAGTAGATAAGTATATGTGGATGATATCATATCGGTGCTACTAATGAATATCTTTGCCAAGAGTTTGCAAAGTTAATGCAGGGTGGGTTCGAGATGAGCATGATGGGAGAACTTAACTTCTTCCTCAGACTCCAAATAAAGCAAACAAAAGAGGGAATCTTCATCAACCAAGCTAAGTACATAAAAGAAATACTAAAGAAGTTTGGGATGGAATGTACCAAGCCATTAGGTACGTCTATGAGCTCCTTTTATAGACTTGACAAAGATGAATCAGGTAAATCTGTAGACCAAAAACTATATCATGGCATGATTGGTTCATTGTTATATCTAACTGCTAGTAGGCCAGATATTATGTTTAGTGTTTATATGTGTGCTAGATATCAGTCTGATCCTAAAGAATCTCATCTTTTGGCTATTAAACATGTACTTAAATATCTGTCTGGTTCTATTGATATTGGTCTTTGGTACTCTAGAGATTCATCATTTGAATTGATTGCTTATTCTGATGTTGATTTTGCTGGGTGTAAACATGATCGAAAAAGTACTAGTGGAACTTGTCAGTTTCTTGGAGTCAATTTGATTTCATAGAGTAGTAAGAAATAGAATTCAGTTGCTCTATCTATGACGGAAGCTAAATATATAGCAGCTAAAAACTATTGTGCTCAAATTCTAGGGATCAAACAACAACTCAAAGATTTTGGCATCAAACTAACTAAGACACCCATAAGATGTGATAACACTAGTGCAATCAATTTAACTAAGAATCATGTGCAACATTCAAGAAGTAAACATATTGAAATAAGACATCTTTTCATAAGAAATCATGTGCAAAACTCTAATATGATGCTTGAATTTGTTAGTACTGATGTTCAATTAGCTGATATTTTTACCAAACCTTTGAGTAAAGA
The DNA here is from genome assembly GCA_021397845.1 of Areca catechu. NCBI lineage: Eukaryota > Viridiplantae > Streptophyta > Magnoliopsida > Arecales > Arecaceae > Areca > Areca catechu. Next base: position 10,582,181 of record CM038048.1, read on the forward strand.
AAGATTTAGTATGATTAGAAGAGAGTTAGGAATCATAGATCCCTTTTCTTAGAACTCTCTCAAACCTTGTCCATGCCCAATTCTAGTGCTCAAATTCACATTCTTTAAGTCCTAAACTTATCATTTGAGTTCCCCTGATTTTTAATGATTTTATTGGATTTTTCTGGGGTTTTCTTAGGCAAGTGTCGATACTTGAAAAATCCCACGTGTCGACACTTGACCAAGTATCAACACTTGAAAAATCCCAAGTGTTGACACTCGGGCGGAAAACCCTATTTTTCTAGGGCTTCACCGAATCATTTTTATTTGTTTTTTCTTCCCTCCACTCATGCCCTAGTGGTCCCCCAACCATCCTTAGGCCTCAGAACAGTGGTCTTCTCCTCTTGCCCTCCATTTTTCGGTAAATCTCTTCACTTTCTTTGGTCAATTCATGTTCTTTTACTACTCTCCTTCAGATTTCCATCGATTCTTCACTGTTTCTTTGTAATTTCTCCTCTTTCCCACCGAAAATCTCTATTTTCTTGGGTTTGTGCTTGGGTTCTTGGATTTCTTTCCTTTTGGACCATTTATGCACTCTATTTTCTGATTCATACCTTGTTTTTGTCCAAGTTCTTCATGGATTCACTATTGCATTGAAAGTTTTGGGCCGATTTCAATCACATTTGGTTTCCTTCCCTTTGGACCAAATCCTAACTGATTTTCTTCAAATCCTTGTTGATTTAAATCAAAACCAAGTACTATTTTTCCTCACTTTAGCTCACTTTCTTGGCCGAAACCCCTGTTTTTGTTTCTTTCCCCATTTCTCCTCTTTTCTTCTCCTCTTTTTGAATGTTTCCTATTCCATCTTTTATTTTTCTTCCCTTAGCTGGTAGTAATGGCACCTAGGAAGCAGCTGGCCTTTAAAAGGAAACCAGGATAGCAATCAAAAAGGAGAACGAAAGCTTGAAATGATAGCGGACATCAGACTTGTAGTTCAGCTGCTCCAGCTACACATTCAACAGAGAGGATGTCTGGGAAGGTGAGCATAGTTGGCAAGAGAGTGGATCTTGGATTTTTCGATAGACAGGGCTTTCAGATTAGGTAAGTTTTTAGGATGTTGGGTTGATCTCCTTCTGCACAATGCAGGAGAAGTATTATCCACACCTAGTGCAAGAGTTCTACGGGAGTCTTGACTGCCAACGGATACTTTGGACTACGATAGTGAGGGGCATTCGGATTCCACTTTCAAAGGAGGTACTGAGTCGTGTTTGGGAGATCCCGCACCACGGAATTGTCACTACTACTATAAAGGATTGTGAGGAGGCATTCAGATGCATCTTAGAGCTTGAGGATGTTCACGGTGTGGCTACGGTCACCGCGAACTAGTTGTTAGTGGAGATGCATCTGCTTGACCATATCAAAGCCCGGATTCTTCTGCCAAAACCAGGAGATTTGACTTCATCATAGAGTGTGAGTTGATGGTGATGACTTGTTTGATTCAAAGGACAACGATCGACCTTCCAGCACTGATACTTGTTCAGATGAAAGATGCCGATACTCAGAGGAGACATTACTTACCTTACGGTATGGCGTTGACATGCTTGTTCCAAGCTCACTCAGATCCTTTGGAGGGGGAGACCTCCAAGGATATCCTTCATACGGATGTATATGATGAGCGGTCACTCCACCGTATGGGGTATAGATTGGTCGCTGGTCGCTGGGTACGTAAAGAGTCTAGCCAGGAGCCAGATGAGGAGGATGAGATTTGTAAGGCTGAGGCAGGGCCATTAGGGCCATCAGTTGCACCTTCTAGATCAGCAATAGCACCCAGTGAGACTGAGCCAGTGATACCAGCTCCAGCTCTAGCCAATTCACCAGCTCCAGCTCCTACTACTATTATTGGTTCATCATTCGAGGGGCTAGTCAGATAGCAGTTTACTAATATCAGGAGCAAGATGATAGGCCTAGGTGTCCGTACCACTCAGTTGCGTATTGAGATAGATGGTCTTAGAGCCCATACTACTGAAGAGCATACTGAGATGCGTCAGACAATGGAGGCAGGATTTGGACATATTGAGGAGTTATTGAGATCCCTTCTACCTCCAGTAGCAGCACCTGCAGTCCCACCTCCTAATGATGATGATGATGGTGACCACCCAGATGGACATGATGACAAAGTTGATGGTGGTGACCGACATGATAGTGGAGGCACATATGTGATTGACAGTGATAGCGACAGTGATGACAGGGCAGAGGACTTTGAGCTAGTCAGCCAAGAGACTCAGACACCTGCTATTCCACCTGCTGATCCTTCTAACATACCAATCTCCACTACTCCTGCTTTCATGACACCTACTGAGACTCTTCCACTGCCTTCCACATGTTCATCCCAGGTTGTACCCCATATAGGACCTTCCACTAGGACTAGGAGTCGTAGTATCATGAAGACCCCTAAAGCCCTAGTTTAGAGGTCTAGGATTACAGGACCTATATCATTTGAGATTCCATCTGATGAGGATTAGCCTCACAGATGACTATTCTATTGCTTGATGTATTAGTAAGTATCTTGTGTTTCATGTTTATGTGCTTCACTATGATGTTATGTGTTAGTACTTATCATGTTGTATGTTTCAGTGTATGCTGATGGTTTCAGCAAATTTTGTACTGAAAACACTCTCTTATATATATATGTATTCCCTTTCTCACTTGATCAATCTTGTTCATTTACTCTAATGTTGATTAAATTTATAATGTTATAATTTTGCTCTGACAGTATTGGCTTTGATACCTTACTCTTTGGCTCTGATAATTATTAATTATTATAAAACTAATCTTGTATCATGGCCCTTCTTTGTGTTAATGCATTTATTGAGGGGGAGTTTACTCCTTTTATTGCTTAATGATTGACAAAAAGGGGGAGTAAGATATAAAGTTTCAAGTTTCAAATTCTATTTTCTTCAATTAAAAAATGCTCTGATACAAAATGACTCTGATACAATATTGCAATTCAATTGAGAAATGCTCTGATACAAAATGTTTCATACATGCTCTGATACAAAATATATCATATCTTAACTCACGAGGGGGAGAGTAAATTTAATTTCAATACTTAACCTATATGTTGCCTAGTAAGCAATCCAAGAGAGGGGGTGAATTGGGTCTCTAAAAATTATTACTCAATGCAATGCAATAGGATGTAATCCAACTCAATATTTAAACAAGGTACTATGAATTCAAATGTAATGCTCTTAAGTAAAAGTGCAGCAAAAATAAAGAGCAATAAATGAAAGAGCAAGTAGAGAAAACAATCAACCACAAAGACAAAGAAGTATAGTGGTTCGATGCTATCCAATGCACCTACATCCACTCTCCAAGATTCCCTTGGAAATTCAATATAATCTCTACCGATTATAGTTGATTAGTTTTCCAGGCTTACTAATCAAAAATCCAACTTGTTTTCATAAGGCTCACAAGTCAAAACCTCACTTGGTTTTACGAGCTAACCAAAAACCTAAATGGTTTTAAGGCTTACCACCAACCTCCCTTGGTTTTTTGGGCTAACCAAGAACCTAATTGGTTTTCAAAGGCTCACCAATAACCTCCCTTGGTTTTATAATAGGCTAACCAAGAACCCATACAACAAATAAGTTTTTTAAGTAAAAAGAATAAAAGCTTTCTAATAAAAATCGGGTATCTCTTTGAAGCTCGATGTTGTGGTGCTTTTGAACTTGATGAAGCCTCTTTGATTGCTTAAGAATGGATGATCTTTAATGCTCTTGAAGGCTCTTGAATGCTTGGAGGCTTGCTTTTGCTTGAGAGTGGTTGAATCTTCAATGAATAGGAGTGAATGCTCTCTTTTCTTCTCTCTTGGATGCTTCTATTTCATTCTCATCAATAATATATCTTTTGATTTGATTTGGAGAATATAAATACCTTTCCAAGGCCTCAAATCCAGTTTCTAGCCATTAGACTTGAAAATCTAGCCATTGGAGGGTAAAAGGGTTGAGTTCTGCATTTGAAATACTAGCCATTACTGTTCCCAAAACTCCATGTGTCGATACTTCAGGTTATGAGTCGACACTTTAGGTCGACACTTGAACTTCTTGAGTCGACACCCAGTTCAAAAATCTTCAATCTAGTTTTCTGGAAATTTTAAATGTGTCGACACTTCCTCAGGTGAGTCGACACTTTGCTTCCATGTGTCGATACTTCTGTAGTTCTTCATTTTCAGAAAGTTCTATGGCTTGAAAATCTTAGGCGATGAGCTGATCCATGTGTCGACACTTTGAGTCGATACTTTAGGTCCATGTGTTGACACTTCAGTCATGCCATTTAAAACATTCTTTGCGTACCAGCTTGAATCAACACTTCACTTCAATGTGTCGACACTTTGAGTCGACACCTCACTGAAAATTTCACAAAGAGTCTGAACTTGTGCTGAAACAAATTTATACTTCACTCAATTAACCATTCAAGCAACCTTTGACTGTCCAAGTCCTCTTTGAGCAGATCTTTCATCTAAGCTTGGCTTTTTCAGTCAAACAAACTTCTTCAAATTTGTGAGTACATTTTTCTATAAAAATACACTTCAAGGAAATCATTAGTACTCAACTTATACTTAACCATTTTACTCAACATCAAAATCAATAACGGAGTCAATAATCTCCCCCTTTTTGATGATGACAAAACCTTTAAGTATAAATTATATAAGAAGCTTTTAAAAGAATTTATCAAGGTGAATAGAGCTAAATGCAATAGGTGTACCAAAGTAATTTGCAATAATGATATGATGTATCAGAACAAGAGTGATATACTGATTAAGTGTGTCACAACTTGTTATAATGATTGAGAGTATCAGAGCTTTAGGATATATTTAAGACATAAACACATGTATCGTGATACTCTATAAAAAAATTCAGCAATAAACAAGGCTCCCCCTGAATTGATGATCCATAAAAGAATTTATAAATATCTTTTCAAACATTTAAAGAAGGATTTAGGATGAAATTCAATTCAGAAAGGATTTTTAATATAAACATAGTATTGCTCCCCTTACTTAAGGAATTTGTAAACACTTTCAATTCAAGTTTTCAAAATAATTTTCAAATTTGCAAATACTCTTATTACCCCTTGCACATCACAATTACACTTTAATCTTATTACTCCCCCTTTTTGTTATCATTAAAGGTAGGAAGACAAATAGGCAAAACATTCAAGGTATAGCACTCATCCAAAAATAATAAGAATAGTTCATTCATCCATTCAAAAATGAAGACAATGAAGTACTAAGAAATTTTAAACGATTTCATTCATTTGAAGTCAAAAACATGAAGTACAACATAGTATTTCATTTAGAGTCAGAATTTGTACAACAACAAGACATACAAAAGATGCATAAAAGTAAACTATCTAAAAATACATAGATATCCTAGTTATCATCCTCATCATCATCATCATCAAATGATGATCCGATCTCAATCGATCCTGTATCAGTAAAAGATCGAGCTCGAGGCCACATCGATCTGAGATCTCGAAGTCGGGTCCTGGTCGATCGTGGAGGGGTATGATGACCATGTCCTCTGCATCGAGCATACATCCGATCTCTGGCTGGAGTAGAAGTGGAAGCAATGCCCTCAGCAGGAATAGAACTGATCGGGTCGACAGTCTCTACGACTATCGAAAGTGGTGTATAATCAAAGGATGGACCAGAGTCAAGATACTAAAAGCCAGGTATGTAAAAACCGAGCTCTCGGATAAGTAAGGATGTATGGATAGTAGGCGAATCAACAGTGGGTGTATCAAAAATAGGCATATCAGTTGATGATACGATGGGTGTATCAACGGTAGATGTATCAACTAAAGAATGAATGGGTGAGTCTGCAATCGATGAATTAATGATAGGACTGTCAATTATGGGTGTATCAACAATGGGTGAATCGATAACTGGTGAATGAACAACAGGAGAATCAACTATAGGTGAAAGAATAGGAATTAGAATATAATAATCTGATCTAGAAGGAGGAGAAGATAGGACTGGAGTCTAGGTAGGTGAACTAGAAGGGTCACAAGTAGGACTCCTGGGCAAGTCTTCCATCACCTTTGCCACTAGCTCTGAAATCAAATCTGGAAAATCGAATCCATCAGAGTTAGTCTCCTCATCATCTCCATCATCATCATCATCACCATCAACAACTGGTGCTGGAGCAGGTGGAGCTATATCAGTAACTGGAGTACTCCCTGTAGGTTTGGACAGAGCAGTTAGTGTAGCTAAGATGCCATCACTCAGTCCACTGTGGCTCTCTCTGGTCTTAGCTATGAAGCAATCAAGACATTATCTAATGATCAAAATATCTATCTCAATGCATATGACTTTGTCCAATAAACTGTCTGAAACTGCTGGAGTCTCCGTCTGAGATGGCTGAGGCTGTGCTGAAGTAGTAGGCTCAAACTGAGATGCAGCCTTTGGCTGTGTTGCTGTCTCAGGCTAACTCTCAGTAGGTTCTGCCTTGCCGGAGAGGATGCGCTCCTCCTTTGCAGCAGCAGCAGCATCAGCTCTATTATCGACCTGACTGGATACTCTCCATCTCCACTGGCCTCAAAACAGATGATGACCCATCCTGTGTAATGACCTAATGTCATTCATATCAATATGAAGTAGCATACGGAAGGGCTCGTCCTCAAAGCTGATGCCATACTCCCTGAACAGTATAGTCAACCCCATCCCATAGGGTAGGCAGAGTCATTGACTCGTCGAAGCCTCCGTCATCTGGTGAACTATGAGCATTGGAAGGCAGACGAGTGTGCGTTGTACCAATGAGACCATCACGAGCAACTCCCTCTCAGTGATGTAATCGAACCGTCCGGTCTTCGACAAAAGAATCTGGGCAACAATATGGTGCAACAGTCTCATCTCTGCTGACAAGCGAGATGCAGGTACGGGGGCTCCCTCAGGCAATATGTCTGACTTGAAGATACACTAGAGACCACTCACTCGATCAATCAGGCTGTCAACCACTGACCCAGTCATCAAAATTTCCCAAACTCTGCTCAATGTCTCTGAGGTAACTGGGATGTCCCAACCTCTCACCTGAGCCATCCAACCATCAATCCCACAGGCTAGTGATCCATAAAACTCCCAAATAAGCCCTGGGTAATATCTCTCGCTCAGTGAGCAAAATGATGTCAAACAAGCCTCTTGAATCCACTGTCCGATCCTGAAGTGCTGCTGGTCGACGAAACTGAAGTCTACACGTCATCCCCCAATGACGGTCTTCGAACTCATCCAGCTAGAAACTACGAAAAGAGGTCGAGCAGGCAGATTTGGAGCTCTAGCTTCATGTCTAGCCTTCGTTCTTCTTTCTTCCTCCTGATTGGACTGATGAGGATGACGAACTACTTGTTTTCAGGGTCCCATTGCATAGAATAAGAATTTGGACAAGTTTGGAGGGGAAACCTAGGGTTTCTAAGGCTCAAATTGCAAATGGGAGGCGAAATGTTGCAAAATCCAAACAAGAAAGTGTTTCGAACAATGAATTAGAGGGTTTAAATCATGAAATAGAGGGAAGGATGAGTGAGGAGTACCTTAGGATATGTGTCAGCTCGAGAAGGAAGACAAAATGAGGGAAAAACCTTTTGAAATGCCCTTATTCTTGGTCTGCTGCCATTCATGTGTCGACACATCGACTTAAAAATCAAAATATAAGAGATTGAAGGTTTGATCAAAATCACAGATAATTCAATGATATTCAACACAATTAATAATGATTGATTATGATGATGTCAAATAGGATTGATTTGAGTCAAAGATAGGAAAATTTTAATCAAAAGCATTAATGATCCCGAGTTCTCTTCTAATCATACAAAACCGATCTTCTAGAAGAGGTTTAGTCAAAATATCAACTAATTGAAATTCAATACTAATAAATTCAAGCACAACATCATTATTTTCAATATGATCCCTAATAAAATGATATCTAATTTCAATATGTTTACTCCTATAATGTTGAACAGGATTTTTAGTCAAGCAAATAGCACTAGTATTATCACATTTTATAGGTGTACTAGTCAACTTGATTCTAAAATCTTCAAGTTGTTGCTTAATCCATAAGATTTGAGCACAACAACTTCTTGCTGCAATATACTCAGCCTCAACTGTGGATAGTGCAACTGAAGTTTTTTTCTTGCTAAACCAGGAGATTAAGTTAACTCCAAGAAATTGGCAAGTACCACTAGTACTCTTTCTATCCAATTTATAACCAGCAAAATCAGCATCAGAATATCTAATTAATTCAGCAGATGAATCTCTTGAATACCATAAAGCAATATCAATAGTACAAGACAGATATCTGATAATGCACTTAACAGCCATCAAATATGATTCTTTAGGTTCAGACTAATATCTAGCACACACGCATACACTGAACATTATATATAGTCTACTAGTAGTTAAATACAGTAAGGAGCCAATCATACCTCTGTATAACTTTTGATCTACTGATTTTCCATGCTCATCTTTATCAAGTCTACAAGAGGGGCTCATAGGCATACCTATCGATTTAGTAGTCTCCATCTCAAACTTCTTTATAATCTCTCTTGTATACTTAGCTTGGTTGATGAAGATTCTATCTTTAGTTTGCTTGATCTGGAATCTAACAAAAAAATTAAGTTCTCCCATCATGCTCATCTCGAACTCACCCTGCATTAACTTAGCAAACTCTTGACAAAGAATTTTATTAGTAGCACCAAAAATGATATCATCAACATATATTTGTACTACTAATAAATCATTATATTTCTTTTTCAAAAATAAGGTTTTATCAACATGGCCTCTAGAAAATTCATTTTTAATCAAAAATTTGCTAAGTCTTTCATACCAGGCTCTAGGTGCTTGCTTTAATTCATAAAGTGCTTTGTGCAATTTAAAAACATGATCAGGATGTGCGTGATTTTCAAATCTAGGTGGTTGTTCAACAAAAACTTTTTCTGTTATAAAGCCATTTAGAAAAGTACTCTTAACATCCATTTAAAATAGTTTAAAATTCATAAAACAAGCAAAACTAATAATAATCTAATTGCTTCAAGTCTAGCAACAGGAACAAAAATTTCATCAAAATCAATTCCTTCCTCTTGGTTGTAGCCTTTAGCAACTAGTCTAACTTTATTCCTAACAACAATTCTATTTTCATCTAATTTATTCCTAAATATCCATTTAGTGCCAATAATAGAAACATTGGATGGTCTTTCTATTAATGTCCAAATATTATTTCTATCAAATTGAATTAGTTCATCTTGCATGGCATTAATCCAGTTAGGGTCTTTCTCAACTTCTTCAAAATATTTAGGCTCAACTTAAGAAACAAAAGCTATATAGTCAAATTCATTTCTAATTGAGGCTCGAGTTTTTATCCCTTTAGATGGATCGCCTAGGATTAATTCCTTAGGATATCCATGAGCATACCTCCACTTCTTAGGTAGATCTTGGTGCTTTGGAGTGTCTTCACCTTTCTCACTTTTGTCTTGATCTTCTTCATTTGGCTGAGGAGGTTGATCATTCAGTGTCAACTTTTGAAGCTTGTCAGCACCTGCATATTCATCAGATGTATCCTCTTTTCTGGAGGATTTGTTAGTAGATTCTTCAAAAACAACATGCACTGACTCTTCTACAACCAAGGTTCTTATATTTGAAAACTCTGTATGCCCTGCTTAATATGGAGTATCCTAAAAAGATACCTTCATCAGACTTGGCATCAAATTTTCCAAGGTTATCTTTTTCATTATTTGAGATAAAATATTTGCAATCAAAAACTCGAAAATAATTTAAAGTTGGTTTTCTTTGATTCCAAAGTTTGTAAGGAGTTTTCTTCAAAATAGGGTGGATTAAAACTTGATTCAAAATGTAACATGCAGTATTTATAGCTTCAGCCCAAAAATATCTTGGTAAATCGTTTTTACAAAGCATAGTGCTTGCCATTTCTTCTAAAGTGCAATTTTTTCTTTCTACTACCCCATTCTACTAAGGTATCCTAGGTGCATAAAAGTTGTGTTCAATATCTTTTTCATTACAAAAGTTTTTAAAATCCTGATTTTCAAATTCAGTTCCATGATCATTGTGAATGCAAACAACTGAAACACATTTTTCATTTGAAACTTTTTGATAAAACTTTATAAAAGCAGAGAATGATTCATCTTTATGTGCTAGAAAGAAAACCCATGTAAGTCTCAAAAAATCATCCACTATTACTAATCCATATCTCTTGCCTCCTAGACTTGATATTCTAGTTGGTCCAAAAAGATCCATATAAAGTAGTTCTAGTGGCCTACTAGTAGTTACAAAGCCTTTAGGTTTGAAAGAGGTTTTAACTTATTTTTCAAATTGACATGCTTGGCAAACTCTATCTTTTTCAAAACAAAGCTCATGTAAATCTCTAACTAAATTCGTTTTGCAAAGTTTTGAAAGTAGATATATACTAGCATGCCCTAATATTCTATGCCAAAGCCATCTAGTCTCATCTTTAGTAGAATTCATTGCAATAAGGCATTCTCTATTAGGCAAAGATAGATCATCTAAATCTACCAAATAAACATTACCATGCCTTTTTCTAATGAATTGTACTCCATTTATATCCAGACTAGCAATCATGTAATAAGATGATTTAAAAATAACTTGAAAATCTTTATCGCAAAATTGACTAATGCTTAAAAGATTATGCTTTAAACCTTCAAATAACAATACATTACTAATACAACTAGAAGGAGTTATGTGAACTTTACCAATACCAATGATTTTTTTTTTACCATTATCCCTGAAGGTCACACTCCCTCCATTCATTTTTTTAAGATAAGTGAATTGCTTCACATCTTCCATCATGTGCCTTGAGAAACCACTATCAAGATACCAAAGTCTTTTGTTATCCTTGGTTGCAAGATACACCTGCAATAAAATCAAACTTTGTTTTTAGGTATCCAAGCCAACTTGGGTCCTTTAGGGTTAGCATTTAAAATGGTTCCTTTTGGAACCCAAACTTTTTTAAAAGAATTAATTTTTCTCAAATTGCATTGAAAAGATTTATGACCTTGCATTTTACGTGAGAAACATGTTATGCTAGAAGATGCAGAAACAAAAAAGTTTTTAAAGTACTTTTATTATTTTTGTGATCTATAGCCTAATCCTGCTTTATTGAAAATGACTCTTTGGCTATGTAAAAGTAGATTTAGTCTTTCTGAACTATCGATAAATTTTTCAATAAAAGGCTTCATTTTATCAAGTTCATTTTTGTACTTTACATTTTATAATTCCAAATCTTTTTTTTCTTCAAAAGATCACCATTTGAAATAATAGTTTTGGGTCTTTTCAAAACTTTGTTTTCCATTATCAAAGCATTGTTTTTCTTTTCTAAAATATCTAATTTAGTTTTCAAATCACTAACTTCATTCAACAAGGAATTGTTTTCAAGAGAAAAACTATTGGCATGCTTTTTCAACCTTTTATTTTTAGATAAAATCATTTTATAATCATGCATAAGTTCATCAAAAGCATTTCTTAGCTCATCAAAACTAAAATCTATTTCGGTATTAGAATTTATCTCATCTTGCTCTTGATGTGCCATAAGACAAAGATTTGTAACTTCAGTTTGCTCTTCTTCAGAACTGGAGTCTTCACTATCACTCCAGGTGGCCATCATTGCTTTCTTTCCTAACTTCTTCCTTTACTTCTTTAGGAGAGGGCAATCGAACTTTTAGTAACTCAGCTTCTTGCACTCGAAGCATGTAGGTATTTCCTTCTCCTTTTCTTTTTCCTTTTTTTTTTCTTTCTCTTTTCCTTTTTCTTTTGATTGAAATTTCTTCTTGTAAAGAAACTTCCTCCTCTTCATGAATCTTCTAAATTTTCTAGCAAGAAGAGCTTCTTCACCTTCATCATCTTCTTCTTCTTCGGACTCATTTATTGAGGATTTTTCTAGTATATTTGATTTGAATGCAATCTTCTTTTTCTTTTTATCCATGTCCATTGACTTTTGCTTCAAATTCAGCTCATAAGTCATGAACAGTCCAACCAGCTACTCTAAAGGCAGCTTGTCAATGTCCTTTGCTTCTTAGATTGCGGTCACCTTTGGATCCCATGATGTTGGAAGTGACCTGAGGATTTTATTCACAAGATCATTGTTAGACATTTCTTTTCCTAGACTTCTCATTCTATTTACAATATTTGTAAAGCTAGTGTATATGTCAGTGATTGACTCATTAGGTTCCATTCGGAACATTTCATATGTATGCACTAACATGTTCACCTTAGTATTCTTCACTTGATCGATACCCTCATGGATAACTTCAAGTATGTCCCATATCTCTTTGGCAGAAGTGCAAGTAGATATCCTATTGAATTCACTAGGATCTAATGCACAATATAGGAGATTCATTGCCTTAGCATTAATCTTGGATTGCTTAATGTCATTTTCATCCCAATCATCTTCGAGCTTTGGGATGGAAATACCATTAACCACTATTGAAGGAATATGAGGACCCTTATCAACAACTCTCCACAAGTTATAATCAATGGAATGCATATAAATTATTATCCTAGTTTTTCAATATGTATAATTTGATCCATTGAAAAATGGAGGTCTATTTGAGGCTTGACCCTCAACTATGCTAGTACCAATAGGGGTTGCCATAGATCTTTACTCAAGGTGGTAAAGCCTATACACTGAGAACAGGGCTCTAATACCACTTGTTGCCCAGTAAGCAACCCAAGAGGGGGGGTGAATTGGGTCTCTAAAAATTATTACTCGATGCAATGCAATAGGATGTAATCCAACTCAATAATTAAACAAGGTACTATGAATTCAAATGTAATGCTCTTAAGTAAAAGTGCAGCGAAAATAAAGAGCAATAAATGAAAGAGCAAGTAGAGAGAACAATCAACCACAAAGATAAAGAAGTATAGTGGTTCATGAAAGATTGTGCCCTGAAAGCCAATTGAAATATTGTAATTTTGATCCCAAAATCAATGAATTGACATTTTATAAAGGCATTATTTTCATCATTTGCTGTGTCTTTTTGATTTTATGATGAACCCCATAGATTAGGGCTATGGTTCTAGGGTTATGATGAGATCATACCAGTGAGACCTAAAGCCTTAAAACCCTAATCTAAAATATTCCTGGTCGATGGGACATTGAGTTGGGGATCAATGTTTCCGGCAAGACCAGCACATCCTATATATGTTTTGTAATAAGGGTGACTGATCTCACAGTCACTTGTGTTTGACACTAATACTAGGATGTGAGTGTTCATTGGAGAATGAGTTCACTGAATTGATCCAGATTGAGAATATCTAATGGAACCTTATCTGTTTGTCAATAGATAATTCTCATAGTGGGAGTAGTGCATGTGGTCCTTTGACCTGAGACTACCATAGTACCTTATATACATGAATCCATACTTTGGTTCGCAGTCAATCATGACACTGAGTCATGCACGAGGTGATACTGGTTATGGTGGATTGTATATGAAGGTTGTGAGTAGGTCAACAAGGAATTGATCAGCCCTAGTAAGAGGGAATAGCATCCAGCTAATTTCAAATGATGGATTCAGGAAACCTTTGATCAAAGTATGAACATTAGAGTTATTTTCTAATGGTTCATTAATGAATCATCATTATAAAGATTGAGCTAGGGATGAATATGAAAATTGGATTTGACAAATATCCATATTCCTAATCATATTCGGGATGCAAGTTGATCAAAGGACTGAATTGCCCGGTAACTCACCACTGAAGGGTATTTTGGTAATTCCACCAAAATTCCACATCTTCCGGGTAGACATGATACGTTGCTAGACGTCAATCTTGTCTTGTAGGTATATGATTGAGTCATGGTAATTCAAATCAGTCAATTTGAATTAGATTCTAATTGACCGAGTCGAGCTAGTTTGAGTTGACCTAAATCGGCTTAGTTGAGATCTAACCGAATTAAGTCAAATAGCACTCGGACCTACTGCTGGCTAGGTGTGGAACCCAATGGGTCACACACAAAAAAAAATTGATGAAGGATTTAATTTGGAATTAAATCATGTTTGCAGGATAAACACACTAGCATGTGTTGCAGACCAAATTTCTATTCGAATTTGGTTCCGAATTGGGCTTAATTGGGTTCTAATTGAACCAGATTAAGGTCCAATTTAATTTTTAGGACATTGGGCTAACCCATGGCTGAACCCAAGTGAATTTAATTCACTGAGACCCTCTCTCCAAGCCGCCCCCTCCCTCTTCTCACCCGCGCGCGCCAAGAAAGAAAAGTCCACGTGCGTGGACTTCTCTTAAAATGCGTGAGAAACAAAACGTCGGAGAAAAAAAAAATCTGAAAAGGGGCGTTTTCAGATCCTTGTCTGGCGCCCTTGGATCTGGATCTGATGGCTAGAAAAATTTAAGAAAAGGATCCGTCGCTTTTCGGTCGCAAATCCGTCTCCAAAAGTCGCGATCCTTCCTGAAGTTTTTCCGAGAGTTCTCCTCGTCGGAAAAACGAAAATCAAATCGGAGAATCGTGATTTTTGGTTGAGGGGATGCGTGAGGGATGAGGGATCGTGATCCCTGGGGTTTCAGAGGGTTGCGTTGTTTCGAGATGACACCCCTCTAAGATCTATAAATAGGGTTGGGGTTCTCGGGGGTTTTCACGTAACATAGTTCAGAGATCCAATTCCCTCACTTCCTCTCCAGAATACTCCTTCCTCTTGTTCTTGTTGGGTATTGTTTCCCTTACAGAGGTATCCTCTGTCGAAACTCTGACCCTAAACAAGAATAAGAAGAAGGTCTTGAACGGTAAAGGAAAGAACAGGGAAAGGATCTTTTCTTCTCTTCTTTCTTGAATTAAGACTTTGACTGTCTTAATTTTTTCTTCCAATTCAATTCAAGAAAAGGGATTCAAGAAAGGGAATTCTTGAAGAAAATTCAAGAAGAGGAAAGAAGGAAGAAAAGGAAATTTTCAAGAAAGAAAATTTCAGCCTAAAGGTCCAAGAATTGAATTCTTGAAAAAGAATTCAAGAAGAGGAACCAAGAAATAGAAATTTTGTCTTCATTATTTTTCTGTGTGGATCACCATTGGAGGGTGAACATTTGGGCGCCTGGTGGAGATTCAGAGTTTGGATTTTGCGATACAGGTTAGTATCTTGATTTGAGATTAAATATTATATAAACATCTTATATGTTTTAATTCTTTTAAGGAGATTTTGGGTTGAAGGTTTGGTGAAGATTTCATTAAGATAAAAAATTTTGAAATCTATGATTCCGCCTTGCCACCGAACCTTACAGTGGTATCAGAGCCTCCTTATAAAGATTAAAATATATATTCTGAATTTTAGATGCAGTTTTATAAAAGTAAGATGACACACTAATCACATTTTTGTGTTAATTATGCATATATGTTTGAAGTATGCCACTAATTAAGGTTTTCACTTAAACCTTAATTTGCATAGAGATATGTTTAGCCTTCTAGTCATCATACTGAAATAAGGTTGCCCTGGCATAATGGTGGATCCATTATGTGGTAAATGGTTGTCCTAGTATGATGGCACACTATGGCACATATTTGCTAGAATGTGCTTTGTTTTAATAAACCCCTCTTTAACAACATATTAAGTTGTAGTGTCATATACCAAAAGCAAAAATAATCAATATGATTAGTTTATCATTCGGTGTCTAGGAAAAGTGGTTCATGATCGGTAAAGAGGACGTGGTTTTTAATTGGTTCCGTTGACTGACCTGGCCAATTCTTATTGGTGTCTAAGGAAAGCAACGGGGGGACTCCCACCACTCTCCCACTTACCTGGCCGGTATGATTAACTTAATTATTGATTAATATGCTCAGTGTAATATTCACTACATATGGCTTTCCTTCATGCCAAGTCATTATTATGTTATGATCCATATTAGGTTTGTTGTGTACACACAAGGCCTTTTCTTTATGGTGACTAACATAATTTTTTCTTGGTACATTTGATGCTTATGGAATGATTTAATATAATACTTTGTTGTGTACACACAAGGGTATTATGATTAATATCATGACTATATAGCAATGAAGGGTCTGACTTAACTAAAATATTATAGTTTGTTGTGTACACACAAGACTATTAATATTTTAGAGGCCAAGATAAGTTGAGAATTGTATGAATTACAATTGGAAAGAGTTTTTCCTACCTTTGAACTTATATAAGATTTGTTGTGTACACACAAGGTCTCTTATAAGGAATTAGGATCTCAACCCCACTAAGAGAACCAATTAGGGTTTTCTCGATCATCACATTGAGGGTTATGATGCTTGATAAAATAGTGGGAGACATAATTAAGTTAAAGTCCTAATTTAATTATGTTTTGTCAACATTGATTGTCTGCTTATGTAATGTTGTTTGTTAATGTAGATTAAATGGCCTCTTCACTCTCACTCCGTAGCATTCTTGATGCAAATAAATTGACTGGACCAAACTATGTTGATTGGTTGAGAAACCTGAAGATAGTACTCAGCCAAGAAAGAATTTCTTATATTCTTGATACCCCAACCTTGGAACCATTAGGGGAAGATGCCTCGCAAGAGGATAAGACCACATATAACACGTGGCAAAATGACTCACTTACTGTCAAGTGTATAATGCTTGCCTCTATGACCAATGAGTTACAGAGGCAACATGATAGCATGGACACAAACTCCATATTGCTCAATTTAAAAGAACTTTATGGAGAACATAGTCGAACTGCAAGATATGAAATATCTAAGCAGTTATTCCGTGCAAGGATGACAGAAGGTACATCCGTACAAGACCATGTATTAAAGGTTATTGACCTAATCACCCGATTGGGTCAATTGGGTTTTGTTATGGATGGGGAGTTGAATCAGGATTTAATCCTGCAGTCACTCCCAGAGTCATTTTCACAGTTTGTTCTTAATTATCATATGAACAAACTTAACACTTCCTTGCCTGAGCTGTTGAATATGTTAAAAACAGCAGAGAGCCATTTAAAGAAAAATAAGGCTCCACTTCTTCTTGTGGATGGTGTAAACAAGAAGAAAATAGGCAAAAAGGGTTCCAAGAGGAGGTTAAACCCAAAAGGGGGTATCAAGAAAAAGAAAGGAAAGAAGGCCTCCGGACAAATGACCTGCTTTCATTGTGGCAAGCCGGGACACTGGAAAAGAAACTGCAAGGTTTACCTTGCAAGTCTGAAGCCAGGTGCTAGTAATGCACCAACAGGTATGTATGAGATACATGCAATTTTGTCATTAGACACTTCTAATTCAAACTCTTGGGTATTGGATACTGCTTGTGGTCATCATATCTGCAAATCATTGCAGGGACTACAGAACATTAGAGTTTTGAAGGAAGGCGACTTCGAGCTCTACGGTGCTGGAGGAGATTCCATCCAAGCAGAAGCTGTAGGGACTTATATGTTGAAGCTGCCTTCTGGGAAGATTTTAGAGTTAAAGAATTGTTATTTTATGCCTAGAATCATTAGAAACATCATATCTGTACCCTTGTTACTTAAACAAGGATATATTATGAATGTAATGAGCAGTGGCTGCTCAATCAGTTTTTCTAATGAAATAATATTTAATGGCATATTTTGCAATGGTCTCTTAACTTTATCTTCTGATGACAATATACTACATGTTAGTAATAAACGAAAAAGAGATGAAGTAAACAATACTTTACTTTGGCACTGTCGTCTTGGACATATTAGTGAGCAGAGGATTAACAAGTTATACAAGGAAAAATTCCTTAATCCTTATGACTATGAATCATTAGGAACTTGTGAATCATGTCTCATGGGTAAAATGACCAAGACTCCATTTAGTGGACATAATGAAAGGACAACAGAGTTATTAGGACTCATACACACTGATGTATGTGGACCTATGACAACTCAGGCCAAGGGTGGATACTCATATTTCATCACATTCACTGATGACTTTTCAAGATACGGATTTGTGTATCTAATGAAACATAAGTCCGAAGCTTTTGAAAAATTTTTAGAGTATCAAAGTATGGTAGAGAAACAAACGGGGAAAAGTATTAAGATCCTTCGATCAGATAGAGGAGGTGAATACTTATCCACCGAGTTTCTTGATCACCTTAAACAAAAGGGAATCATCTCTGAATGGACTCCTCCTTACACACCACAATTAAATGGTGTTGCTGAAAGGAGAAATCGTACTTTATTAGATATGGTACGGTCCATGATGTGCTTCACAGACTTACCTGTTTCTTTCTGGGGATATGCCTTGGAAACAGCGGCTAATATTTTGAATAGAGTACCATCCAAATCTGTATCTGGCATTCCATATGAGTTATGGAGGGGAAGGAAACCCAATCTTAAGCACCTTAAGATATGGGGATGTCCAGCTTATGTCAAAAGAAATTTTGGACAAAAGCTTGATGCTAGAGCAGAAAAATGTCTATTTGTTGGATATCCCAAAAATAGTATAGGATATCTATTCTACCACCCTACTGAACAAAAGATTTTAGTCAGTAGGCATGCCATTTTTATGGAAAAGGAATTCATCCTACAAAAGGGCAGTGGGAGAAATATTGAACTTGAAGAAGTTCAACAAATAGATACATCTCAACAAAATCATAACATAGTTAGTATAGAACCTGAACACACCACTCCTATCCGTAAGTCTGATAGAGTGCGACATGCACCTGAAAGGTATGGGTTCATTATTGAAAATAATGAAGCCCGAATCATTGATAATGATGAGCCTCTAACATATACGGATGCTATCATAAGTAGTGACTCAGACAAATGGCTGGAAGCCATGAGATCCGAAATGGACTCCATGTATGTCAACCAAGTCTGGACTTTGGTTGATGCACCAGAGAGTGTTAACCCTATTGGATGCAAATGGGTCTATAAGAAAAAGATTGGGACAGATGGCCAAGTTGAAACTTATAAAGCCAGATTAGTGGCTAAGGGTTTCAGACAAAAACAGGGAATAGATTATGATGAAACATTTTCTCCTGTTGCCATGCTCAAATCTATTCGGATCATGCTTGCTATAGCAGCATATCATGATTATGAAATCTGGCAGATGGATGTGAAGACTGCATTCCTCAATGGTTTCCTTGAGGAAGAGGTTTATATGTCACAGCCAGAAGGTTTTGTCTTGGAGACTAAACCTAATCAGGTATGTAGGCTAAAGAAATCTATTTATGGATTAAAGCAAGCATCTAGGAGTTGGAACATCCGATTTGATAAGACAGTCAAAGAATTTGACTTTATCAAAAATGAGGATGAACCTTGTGTGTACAAGAAGACTAGTGGGAGTGCCATAGTTTTCTTGGTTCTGTATGTAGATGACATACTCCTCATTGGGAATGATATCCCAATGTTACAATCAGTCAAGGTATGGTTATCTAAACAGTTTTCCATGAAAGACTTGGGAGAAGCATCTTATATACTAGGCATCAAGATCTATAGAGATAGATCTAGGAGGATGCTAGGTTTATCCCAGTCTACGTACATTGACCAAGTGCTAAAAAGATTTAGCATGGAGGAAAGTAAAAGAGGTTACTTACCTATTGGTCATGGCATACATCTTTCTAAGAAGATGTCTCCTAAGACACCTGAAGAAAGAAATAGAATGAATTCGGTACCTTATGCTTCGGCAGTAGGGTCTATTATGTATGCTATGTTATGTACTAGGCCTGATGTGGCATATGCCTTAGGTATAGCCAGCAGGTTTCAGACTGATCCAGGAGAGGATCATTGGAAGGCTGTGAAAAATATTCTTAAGTACTTAAGAAGAACTAAGGATATTTTTCTAATATACGGAGGATCTGATCTTAAACTAGAAGCTTATTCAGATTCTAGTTTTCAATCAGATCCAGATGACAGCAAATCTATATCTGGGTATGTTTTTACCCTTAATGGAGGAGCTGTAAGTTGGAAAAGTTCTAAACAGCAAACTGTAGCTGACTCAACAACTGAGGCAGAGTACATTGCTGTTAGTGAAGCTGCCAAGGAAGCTGTCTGGATGAAGAAGTTCATATCAGAGTTGGGCGTAGTTCCTGAGATTGAAGGTCCAGTATCACTTTACTGTGATAATACGGGGGCTGTTGCTCAAGCAAAGGAACCAAGAGCTCATCACAAATCAAAGCACATTCTGAGACGCTTCCATCTCGTTCGAGAGATTGTCGAAAGACAAGAAGTCTGCATTAAAAGGGTAGAAACGAAGAACAACATAGCAGACCCGTTCACTAAGGCTCTATCACAGCGAGAGTTTGATCGCCACCTTGATTGTATGGGGTTAAGATTTAAAGGCGATTGGCTTTAGTGCAAGTGGGAGATTGAAAGATTGTGCCCTGAAAGCCAATTGAAATATTGTAATTTTGATCCCAAAATCAATGAATTGACATTTTATAAAGGCATTATTTTCATCATTTGCTGTGTCTTTTTGATTTTATGATGAACCCCATAGATTAGGGCTATGGTTCTAGGGTTATGATGAGATCATACCAGTGAGACCTAAAGCCTTAAAACCCTAATCTAAAATATTCCTGGTCGATGGGACATTGAGTTGGGGATCAATGTTTCCGGCAAGACCAGCACATCCTATATATGTTTTGTAATAAGGGTGACTGATCTCACAGTCACTTGTGTTTGACACTAATACTAGGATGTGAGTGTTCATTGGAGAATGAGTTCACTGAATTGATCCAGATTGAGAATATCTAATGGAACCTTATCTGTTTGTCAATAGATAATTCTCATAGTGGGAGTAGTGCATGTGGTCCTTTGACCTGAGACTACCATAGTACCTTATATACATGAATCCATACTTTGGTTCGCAGTCAATCATGACACTGAGTCATGCACGAGGTGATACTGGTTATGGTGGATTGTATATGAAGGTTGTGAGTAGGTCAACAAGGAATTGATCAGCCCTAGTAAGAGGGAATAGCATCCAGCTAATTTCAAATGATGGATTCAGGAAACCTTTGATCAAAGTATGAACATTAGAGTTATTTTCTAATGGTTCATTAATGAATCATCATTATAAAGATTGAGCTAGGGATGAATATGAAAATTGGATTTGACAAATATCCATATTCCTAATCATATTCGGGATGCAAGTTGATCAAAGGACTGAATTGCCCGGTAACTCACCACTGAAGGGTATTTTGGTAATTCCACCAAAATTCCACATCTTCCGGGTAGACATGATACGTTGCTAGACGTCAATCTTGTCTTGTAGGTATATGATTGAGTCATGGTAATTCAAATCAGTCAATTTGAATTAGATTCTAATTGACCGAGTCGAGCTAGTTTGAGTTGACCTAAATCGGCTTAGTTGAGATCTAACCGAATTAAGTCAAATAGCACTCGGACCTACTGCTGGCTAGGTGTGGAACCCAATGGGTCACACACAAAAGAAAATTGATGAAGGATTTAATTTGGAATTAAATCATGTTTGCAGGATAAACACACTAGCATGTGTTGCAGACCAAATTTCTATTCGAATTTGGTTCCGAATTGGGCTTAATTGGGTTCTAATTGAACCAGATTAAGGTCCAATTTAATTTTTAGGACATTGGGCTAACCCATGGCTGAACCCAAGTGAATTTAATTCACTGAGACCCTCTCTCCAAGCCGCCCCCTCCCTCTTCTCACCCGCGCGCGCCAAGAAAGAAAAGTCCACGTGCGTGGACTTCTCTTAAAATGCGTGAGAAACAAAACGTCGGAGAAAAAAAAAATCTGAAAAGGGGCGTTTTCAGATCCTTGTCTGGCGCCCTTGGATCTGGATCTGATGGCTAGAAAAATTTAAGAAAAGGATCCGTCGCTTTTCGGTCGCAAATCCGTCTCCAAAAGTCGCGATCCTTCCTGAAGTTTTTCCGAGAGTTCTCCTCGTCGGAAAAACGAAAATCAAATCGGAGAATCGTGATTTTTGGTTGAGGGGATGCGTGAGGGATGAGGGATCGTGATCCCTGGGGTTTCAGAGGGTTGCGTTGTTTCGAGATGACACCCCTCTGAGATCTATAAATAGGGTTGGGGTTCTCGGGGGTTTTCACGTAACATAGTTCAGAGATCCAATTCCCTCACTTCCTCTCCAGAATACTCCTTCCTCTTGTTCTTGTTGGGTATTGTTTCCCTTACAGAGGTATCCTCTGTCGAAACTCTGACCCTAAACAAGAATAAGAAGAAGGTCTTGAACGGTAAAGGAAAGAACAGGGAAAGGATCTTTTCTTCTCTTCTTTCTTGAATTAAGACTTTGACTGTCTTAATTTTTTCTTCCAATTCAATTCAAGAAAAGGGATTCAAGAAAGGGAATTCTTGAAGAAAATTCAAGAAGAGGAAAGAAGGAAGAAAAGGAAATTTTCAAGAAAGAAAATTTCAGCCTAAAGGTCCAAGAATTGAATTCTTGAAAAAGAATTCAAGAAGAGGAACCAAGAAATAGAAATTTTGTCTTCATTATTTTTCTGTGTGGATCACCATTGGAGGGTGAACATTTGGGCGCCTGGTGGAGATTCAGAGTTTGGATTTTGCGATACAGGTTAGTATCTTGATTTGAGATTAAATATTATATAAACATCTTATATGTTTTAATTCTTTTAAGGAGATTTTGGGTTGAAGGTTTGGTGAAGATTTCATTAAGATAAAAATTTTGAAATCTATGATTCCGCCTTGCCACCGAACCTTACAGTTCAGTGCTTTCCAATGCACCTACATCCACTCCCCAAGATTTTCTTGGGAATTCACTATAATCTCTATCGATTATAGTTTATTAGTTTTCCGGGCTCACTAATCAAAAACCCAACATGTTTTCACAAGGCTCACAAGTCAAAACCTCACTTGGTTTTACGGGCTAACCAAGAACCTAAATGGTTTTAAGGCTTACCACCAACCTCCCTTGGTTTTCTGGGCTAACCAAGAACCTAATTGGTTTTCAAAGGCTCACCAATAACCTCCTTTGGTTTTACAATAGGCTAACTATGAACCCATACAACAAATAAGTTTTTGAAGTAAAGAAAATAAAAGCTTTCTAATAAAAAGCGGGTATCTCTTTGAAGCTCGATGTTATGGTGCTTTTGAACTTGTTGAAGCCTTTTTGATTGCTCAAGAATGGATGATCTTTAATTCTCTTGAAGGCTCTTGAATGCTTGGAGGCTTGCTTTTGCTTGAGAGTGGTTGAATCTTCAATAAATAGGAGTGAATGCTCTCTTTTCTTCTCTCTTGGATGCTTTTATTTCATTCTCATCAATAATATATCTTTTGATTTGATTTGGAGCATATAAATACCTTTCTAAGGCCTTAAATCCAGTTTCTAGATGTTAGACTTGAAAATCTAGCCGTTGGAGGGCAAAAGGGTCGAAATTTGTATTTGAAAATCTAGCCATTACTGTTTCCAGAACTCCATGTGTCGACACTTCAGGCTGTGAGTCGATACTTTAAGTCGACACTTGAACTTCTTGAGTTGACATCCAGTTCAAAAATCTTCAATCTGGTTCTCTAGAAATCTTAAATGGTCGACACTTCCTCAGGTGAGTCGACACTTTGAGTTGACACTTTGCTTCCATGTGTCAACACTTCTGCAGTTCTTCATTTTTAGCAAGTTCTATGGCTTGAAAATCTCAGATGATGAGCTGATCCATTGTCGACACCTTGAGTTGACACTTCAGGTCCATGTGTTGACACTTCAGCCATGCCATTTGAAACATTCTTTGCATACTGGCTTGAGTCAATACTTCACTTACATGTGTCGACACTTGGTATCATGTGTTGATACTTTGAGTCGATACCTCACTGAAATATTCACAAAAAGTCTGAACTTGTGCTGAAATAAATTTATACTTCACTCAATTAACCATTCAAGTAACCTTTGACTGTCCAAGTCCTCTTTGAGCAGATCTTTTCATCTAAGCTTGGCTTCTTCAATCAAACAAACTTCTTCAAATTTGTAAGCACCTTTTTTTATAAAAATATACTTCAAGAAAATCATTAGTACTCAACTTATACTTAACCATTTTACTTATCATCAAAATCAATAACGGAGTCAACACTATACCTCTGCTTTATTAAGATTGTGTTGTATGAGCTTTAAGTTTATGTTTATGAGTTATCATATCAAAAATTGAATTTTAATGCTTATATACTCAAGGTTTTGTCATCATCAAAAAGGGGGAGATTGTTGGGTTTGCCCTTGATTTTGATGATTAACAAAATATTGAGAACATATTTTGCATTAATGTTTCAAATATAGTTATGAGTTTCAGGAATCAAGCACCTCAAATTCTCAAAATTAGAGTATCATGGCATGCTTTGGAAGGAAAGCATTTTTCATGATTTAAGAAGTCTTCTCTACTGAAAAAGGCTATAAAAGGGTTCAATTTTGGTTTACGAAAGTTGCATTTAAGTTTCATTGAAAATCTTTAAGTTTTTGGCATGTTTGGCACTTGTTTTTGAAAATTACAGAACTAAATGTCGACACCTGGAAGCCTAAATGTCGACACTTCAGCATTTGGCACGTAGAATTTTTTCAGTGGTACACCAAGTGTCGACACCCAGAACTCGAGTGTCGACACCTAAAACTCAAGTGTTGACACCTAGAATTCCAAGTGTCGACTCAAGGCCTGAGATTTTTGAAAATACAGATCATGCCATCTGGAACATTTTTATGTCAAGTGTTGATACTTGAAAATCAAGTGTCGATACCTAAAAGCCAAGTGTCGATACCTGACAGCCAAGTATCGACTCATGGGTTTTGATGGCTCCAACGAATCTATTTTCTAACGGCTTGAACTAACTTTTTTCAACCCCTAACGGCTAGTTTTTGATCTCTAATAGTCTTAAACGATTTTTTAGAGGTTTTTGATGTATTTAAGCTTTACCAAATACATTCATGAAGTAAGAGAAGAAAGAGAAGCAAGAAAATATCCAAGAGACAAAGACATTCTTCAAGAACTCCACTTCCAAAAGCCAAAAAGGAGATATTCCTCTTAAAAAGCCTCCACTCCTTTAATTTCATCTTTGCAAAAGTGTTCTTGAGAAGATTCCAAAGTCAAGTCACATCAAGCAATCGTCTAGAGCCTCAAAGCTTCACATTCTACTCTTTGAAGAGAGTTTGTTATGTTTTATTTATTGTATCTCTAAAATTCTTTTGTTTGACCTAGCTTTTAAGGGTTTCTTGAAAGTAGGTTGTTGTGGTTGTTAGTGAGCCAAAGGGACAAAATCAACTAGGGTTTGACTTGTGAGCCCGAAGCTAAAACAAGTTGTAAAGATTGTTGGTGAGCTTAGGTGACAAAACAAACTTAGGTTTTGTCTTATGAGCCTTGTAAAACAAGTCAGCTATAATCTTGGAGAGATTATAGAGGAATTCCCAAAGATAGCTTGGAGAGTGGACGTAGGTGCTTCGTTTGCACTGAACCACTATAAAACTTGTGTTTATGTGTGATTGCTCTTCTTGTTTATTACTCTTAGCATTTAATCTTCTATTTCCACTGCATATCATTGTGTTATTCAAATTGCTCACAAACACATCAATGGCTGGCATATAATTGCTTTAGTTTTTTAAAGACCCAATTCATCCCCCCTCTTGGGCTCCATTTCTGGGCAACACATACCTCGATAGAGCTTTTGATCGATGTTGCAACCATCTTCATCTTTGTCTAGTCTGCAGGTAGGGCTCATGGGTGTGCTAGCCTCTTTGCTTGTCTCCATGCCAAACTTTTTGATTATTTCGTTGATATACTTTGCTTGGTTTATGAAGATCCCTTCCTTTGTTTGTTTTATTTGTAATCCAATGAAGTAGTTGAGTTCACCCATAAGGCTCATTTCAAACTCGTCCTGCATAAATTCAGCAAATTCTCTACAAAGGTTTTTATTAGTTGCACCAAATATGATATCATCAATATAAATCTGTACAACTAACATGCCATTCCCTTTTTTCTTAATGAAAAGAGTTTTGTCAACATTTTCTCTTTT
The DNA here is from genome assembly GCA_021397845.1 of Areca catechu. Classification (NCBI taxonomy): domain Eukaryota; kingdom Viridiplantae; phylum Streptophyta; class Magnoliopsida; order Arecales; family Arecaceae; genus Areca; species Areca catechu. The sequence continues at coordinate 10,608,123 of CM038048.1, forward strand.
GAAATCATTTACAAGCAGAAATTTGCTAAGTCTATCATACGAGGCCCAAGGTACTTGTTTCAAACCATATAAAGCTTTATTTAATTTAGACACATGATTTGGAAAAGCATGATTTTCGAAACCTGGTGGCTATTTTACAAAAACTTGTTCAAAAATGAATCCATTGAGAAAGGCACTTTTGATATCCATTTGGAATAGTTTAAAATTCATGTAGCAAGCAAATGTAAGAAGTAATCTAATGGTCTCAAGTCTTGCTACATGATGGTGGACACATGGATAGGATCGTTGGTGAGCCTAGTAGTCACCAAAATTAGGGTATCTTATTTTTTTTTGATTTTTTTCTAGGGTGATGAAGGAACAATGGGGATGGAAGACTTAGGGTTTGGAACTCATGGACTTTGGGACTCACCCTAATGAAGAGACCTCTCACCTCTAAGGCATTACACCCTCCTCGATACTTGGAGGTGCTAGGTTGAATCTCAAAGGTCATGAGAGGTTAAAGAAAATGGGTTGGGAAAGGGGATAACTAGGACCTCACACCCATGCCCGAAGATGAAGGCAAGAAGAATCACTCTTCTAAAAACTCAAGTTTTTTTTTCCGAAACCTATTTTTTACAAAGGACTGAGGGTGGTATTTATAGACCTATCAAATCCTCAATTGAATATAGGATAAAAAGATATAGATAATTTAAATTCAAACACAAGATAGGATAAGATAAGCCTATCCATATCTCAATCCTAACCAACCAAATCCTAATTCAAATTTTAAATAAAAGATAAATCCTAAATTTTTTCTAGATATGCTCCGAGATTTGCATGGCTCCAAGATTCATCTTGCTCCAGGATCCGTGCTAGTGAGGTCCCCATCATTTCCTTGAGGTGGGGAAAGCTCGACTCCGTCGAGTCAGGCTTCAAGTCTCCCGTGTTCAGCTTGATGTTATTTTCCTTGGACTCCAAACTTCTACAAATTATTTATTCAGCAAACTTCAATCTTTTACTTTCCCGTTGTCGATTGTGTGATAGAATCAATTAGCCCCATCAACAGAAGTCTGAAGAGAAGAATTTTCCTTTTCTGCATCCATCTTTGATACATCATTTGTTTGTGTTGGTTGAACCACTTGTGAACTATAAAAGGAGCCCAACTCTCTCTTTGCAAATGATGGCAACAAAATGCAGCCTTATGTATCTCTAAATTATAGAATCTGATCATCTTCTTGCCTTTGAATGCCTCTTCCTGCTTCTCGATTAGGTTTACAGGATTCAGAAAATTGACAGGCGGGCCATCCGTTGAGCATAACAAAAACCCAATCACTCCACCAGGATATGTAGGAACACTTGTCCAGGCATAATGGACAGAACCCTTGAAGGTCGCACGACAGATAGAGAGCATATCAAATATGTATGAAGCCATATACTCTCTGCTTGGTTACAAAGGACACCACCAGGCCTCACAGCCCTTGCAATTGTCTCAAAAAAAAGGCTTTTCAACAAGCTCTGGAGCTGGACCAATTGGGTCTGATGAATCGACAATAACTGCATCATACATCCCTTCGGGAGCATTTCATAAGAATTCAATTGCATTGCCAATTTGTAGTTGAACACGAGGGTCCTCAAATCTAATAGATAAATCCGGGAAGAACTTCTTGCAAACATCTATGACCAGCTGATCTTTTTGGTTCCTTAATTCCTATCGAGAAGGGCAAAAGCACTCGACAAGCATGGCAAGAGAAAGAGACATTACCTACTCCACTAGCTCTAGCATGGTATACGGATTCTGGTAGAATTCAGAAATCCACATCATTAACAGAGATCCAGAGGGAACAGGAAAGGATGTTGGTGTCTATCCAGCAGCAAATTCCAATAACAACTCCTGCAATAGCCCAATCAAACCACAGTAGTCGTGGAAGTGGATCATCTTGGCCAATTCCTGGATCATATCCTTCCAAGGCTACATCACGCACCGTCTTCCACCACAACAATGATGCAGTTGTTCATCTTCTCCGGAGTTGTTTCACTGCAACACTCGGCCTATCTTCTAGCCCGATATCCAGCAATGGTGGTGTTGGTGGCCTTCTAGGCCATGGGTTTGGTTCTCATTTTACTGGTGGCCTCTCCCCTATCACCCTAAGGGTTCTTTACCTTCGAGTCTACAGATGCATTAAGGACATTATTCTTCTAACAAAGGAGATTCTCTCTTTACTGATGCTCTCGGTTAAAGAGATAGCAGTGAGTATTGTCTCCAAAGAGAGGTCAGACAAGCTGAAGAAGACCAAGTATGGGATTAGATATAGGCAGGTCTCACTTGCTTCTGCAATGAAGCGGGTGGAGATAGCAGCTGCACTTGGTGCAAAAATTGATGTGGCGATGGTTGTCAGGGAGTTCCGGTGGTTGGCGATGTGGCGACTTCTTCTTCAACAGATATCCCAAATGCCTCCTCCAGTCCCATGACAATCTCAACCGTGTCAAGAGAATCAGCCCTGAGTGTTGAAAACTTTGATTCACCAGTCATAGGAGTATCATCAGACAGCACCAGGTGCTTCTTGCAGACCACTTTGGAATCTTGATCGACATGGAAATCAAGCTTGTATAGGGCAACAACAAGGCGGTCCCCATTCAAAACTTCACCAAGGTCTTCTTTTTTTCTCGGTCACATGCTTTGGAGTGTAGAAGAGAAGATCAAAGTACCGATAGGTCTCACTAGGGTTTTGGAAGGGGCCGACCTTGTTCGCATAAAGGGGGACCGGATCCTCCGGATAGGAGCCGTGGTCGAAGGAACTGGATGTGACTTCGGTGATCCCAAAACATAGCAGCAGCGCCATCGATGATGGAGGAAGAAGGAGGAAGGTGAGGATGCGGAGGTGAGGGTGGACTCGGTGGCGACGCGGAGGCCGTTGGGTAGGGTGGTGATGCGGGTCTCTAGAGCGACGAGGATCGGGGTGTGGTCGGCAAGGGCGGGGTAGGGGGAAGAGTAACGCAGGAAGCGGGCATCGGGATTGTCAAAGCACTGAATCTTGGTGCTTATGGCTTGGGCGAGGAGGTCGTAACGCATAACCAGGGGGGCCACCGGTGGAGGGGTCGACGGTGGAGGGGGGGTGCCTGCCACAGCAAGGACAGTGGAGGCCGATCGTGAGTGGTGCAGGAGGGGAAGGTGGCAGTGGTCACAGCGACGGGGGCAAAGGCAATAGGTAGCACGGCAACCGGAGGGGAGAGGAGGGAGGCATTGGGTGGAGGAGGATGAGATCCTCGCCGGTGGGGAGGAGAGATTCATCGGTGACGAAGGTGGTTTTTTTTTTTTTTTTGATCTGGGAAGTGGAGGGATGGCTGATAAAAGGGAACCTGGGATGATATGCAGGTACCCTAATTTTCTGGGCTCTGATACCAAAATTGATGGGGGACACATGGGTAGGATCGTTGGTGAGCCTAGAAGTCACCAAAATTAAGGTATCCTATTTTTTTTTTTATTTTTTTCTAGGGTGGTGAAGGAACAATGGGGATGGAAGACTTAGGGTTTGGAACTCATGGACTTTGGGACTCACCCTAACGAAGAGACCTCTCACCTCTAAGGCATTACACCCTCCTCGATACTTGGAGGTGCTAGGTTGAATCTCAAAGGTCATAAGAGGTTAAAGAAAATGGGTTGGGAAAGGGGATAACTAGGACCTCACGCCCATGCCCGAAGGTGAAGGCAAGAAGAATCACTCTTCTAAAAACTCAATTTTTTTTTTTTGAAACCTATTTTTTACAAAGGACTGAGGGTGGTATTTATAGACCTTTCAAATCCTCATTTGAATATAGGATAAAAAGATAGAGATAATTTAAATTCAAACACAAGATAGGATAAGATAAGCCTATCCATATCTCAATCCTAACCAACACAAATCCTAATTCAAATTTCAAATAAAAGATAAATCCTAAATTTATTCTGGATATGCTCCGAGATTTGTGCAGCTCCAAGATTCGTGCTTGCTTCGAGATCCATGCTGGTGAGGTCCCCATCACTATAGGTGCAAAAGTTTCATCAAAGTCTATTCCATCTTCCTAGTTGTATCCTTTAGCTACCAACCTTGCTTATTTCTCATAACCTTACCATTCTCATCTAATTTGTTCCTATAGACCCATTTGGTTCCTATAATGGGATGGTCTAGAGGTCTACTAACAAGAGTCCAAACATTATTCCTTTCAAACTGGTTTAATTCTTCATGCATGGCCATCATCTAGTTTGGGTCAGTTTTAGCTTCTTCTAAACTGTGGTTCAATTTGTGAAACAAAGACAAGGTAGTCATGTGCATCTCTATGTGCAGACCTTCCTAATACTATGAGAAGGATCACCAATAATTAGATCTTTAGGATGTGAAGTTACATACCTCCATTCCTTTGATAAATCAGCATGATCCTTACCACTTCGTTTCCATCTTATGTTGGCTTGTCTTGTATGCTTAGATCTTCCATCTCCTTTTGGAGTGTACCTGCATCATTGTCTACACACTCATCTTTTCTAGATGGTGAGGGATTAGCTTCATCAAAAATAACATGAATTGACTCTTCTACAGTAAGGGTCCTCTTATTAAACACTCTACATGATTTGCTGTACAGTAAATAACTAAGGAATATGGATTCATCAAATTTTGCATCAAATTTTCCTAAGTTATCTTTACCATTATTCAACACAAAACATTTACACCCAAAAACATGAAAATAGTTAATATTAGGTTTTCTTCCATTCCAAAGCTCATAGGGCATTTTCTTTGAAATTGGACGTATTAAAACATGGTTCAATATGTAATAGGCAGTGTTCACTGCTTCTGCCCAAAAGTACCTTAAAAGATTTCCTTCATACAACATAGTTTGGGCCATTTCTTCCAAAGTCTTATTCTTTCTCTCTACAACACCATTTTGTTGTGGTGTTCTAGAAGCAGATAAGTTATGATCAATATCGTGCTCAGTGTAATATTCATCAAAAAATTAATTTTGAAATTCAATCCCGTGATCACTTCTTATAGAAATAATAGAAAGATTTTTCTCATTTGAAACCTTTTTATGAAATTTTCAAAATATATTAAAGGTTTTATCTTTATGTGCGATAAATAATACTCATGTGAATCTAGAAAAGTCATCTACAATCACAAGGCCATATTTTATACCACCTAGGCTTATGGTCCTAGTTGGTCCAAATAAGTCCATGTGAAGTAGCTCAAGGGGTCTAATAGTTGAAATTATATTTTTTGATTTAAAACTCTTCCTAGTTTGTTTGCCTAATTAATAAGCATCACATACATAATCAAGATCTATTTTAAAATGTGGCAAACCTCTAACTAGATTCTTTGAAATTAATTTGGTAATTGTATGCATGCTAGCATGACCTAATCGTCTATGCCAAAGTAAACAAGACTCCTTGTCTTAGCATTCATTGCTACTAGACTGGAACTACTAGTCATGGCTAGATCATTTAGATCTACCACATAGATATTTCCAAGTCTATGACCAATGAATTTATTGCTAGAATCAAGAGAGTTAGTTACAATACACATAGATGATTCAAAGATAACCTTGAAGCCTTTATCACAAAGTTGACTAATACTTAATAGATTATGCTTCAATTTGTCTACTAGCAATACATCTTCAATAAAAGTACAGGGGGTTATCTTAATCTTACCTATTTCGATTATTTTTTCCTTGCCATTATCATTGAAAGTAACTGATCTTCCTTCTTTCATTTATAAGGTGATAAACTGGTCCTTATCACCTGTCATATGCCTTGAACAGTCGCTGTCTAGATACCATCATTTCTTAGCATTCAGCACTGCAAGACAATCCTGCAAAACAATCAAGGAGTGGTTTTAAGTATCCAAGCTAACTTGGATCCTTTCGGGTTAGCAAAATCGTTTCATTTTGGAACCCAAACAGTTCTGAATTTCATTGCACCAATCATAGAATTTTTCAAAGAGTTGCATTGGTGAAATTTATGCCCAAATCTAAGACATGCATAGCAAATAATTTTATCATTTTTGAACGATGCATGCTTTGAAGCTTTAACAAATGCAAAAGTGGATATGTTTCACTTGAAAGATTTTTGAATGGAAATCTTAGGAATGTACTTTAAGCCTTTTGAAACAGAATTTGACATAAATGAACCAAAAGCTTTTTGAGATTTAGTGTTTGAAGCTGAAGCTTTTGAAGATACAAATTTTGTTGATGAAATTCCTTTGGCATTTAAAGCATTAAATCCAATTCCAACTTTGCTTTTTGAATCTCTTTGTTCTTTCAGAATTAGCTCAAGCTTATTAGAACTCAAAGTACGTTTTTCTACGATAGGCTTAAGCTTTTCAACCTCCTTTTTCAAATCATAATTTTTGATAACTAAAGCTTTGTTTGTCTCATTTAAAACATTCTTCTCAGTTTTCAAGGCTATAACATTATCAGAAAAAATATTTAGTTTTTTTTGCAAAATATTACTCTTTTCTAAAATTCCATCCTTGTCTTTTAGCAATAAATCATTTTGTTTCTTCAAAGATTTAATTTTAACCCTAGCTTTCTTGAATTCAGCAAGCAAATCATGAAAAGCATAATTCAATTTATCCTAAGTTAATTTAGTTTGAAGCTCAGGGGATGATACCTCATTTTCAAGACCCATTAAGCAAAAGTTTGTGATTTTTGTGGTCTCTTCTTCTTCAGTAGATATGGATGCTTCGCTATAGCTCCACGTCGCTATCATAGCTCTCTTTTTCTTTTTCTTGATGCTCTTATTCAGCAAAGGACAGTCTGGTCGAATGTACCCTGGTTTTTTGCATCCGTAGCAGACGGACACTTCTTTTTCTTCCTCTTTTTCCTTGTCCCTTTCCTTGCTGTATTCTTTATTAGTGTGGAATTTCCTATATTTTTTTCTTTTCCTTCTTCCTAAGAATCTTTTGAACCTCTAACAACCATAGCAACATCTTCATCTTCCATGTCATTTTCAATGGAAGAGCAGTCTTCTTCTGATTCATCACCATCCTTTCTTTAATCCACTGCAGCTTTGAAGGCAATAGGTTTTTTTTTCTTTCGATCATCCTCAGTTCTGTGCTACATGGTCAATTCATGAGTGATGAAAGATCCTAGCAGTTCATCCAACAGTAGAGTATTCAGATCTTTCACTTCCTAGATGGCGGTCACTTTTGGATCCCATTTGTCCAGAAGAGATCTTAAAATCTTCTGTACAAGGTCAGCATTGGAATATACCTTGCCAAGACTTTTTAAGCCTAATATCAGTGAAGCATGAAAACATGGCAGAGATTATTTCATTAGGATCCATTTTAAATAACTCGTAACTATGTACAAGAAGATTAATTTTTGAGGACTTCACTTGGGAAGTTCCTTCGTGGGTCACCTCAAGTTTATCTTAAATTTCCTTTGCAGAAGAGCAAATAAAAATTTGATTAAACTCATTGCTGTCCAAAGTACAATATAGCAAATTCATTGCTTTGGCATTTAATTCATCCATTTTTATGTCATGTTCGTCCCAATCCTCTTCAGGTTTTGGAACGTCCACTCCATCAATTTTAACCATGGGGATATGTGGATCCTTCAAAATGACCTTCCATAAATAAAAAACAACTGCTTGAATATAAATTTTCACCCTAGCTTTCATATATACATAATTGGTGCCAGTGAAGAGTGGAGGTCTATTGGTTGATTGGCCTTCGGCCAAGGATGTACTCATTGGATGAGCCATCAATCTTTAATCTAATATATTTAGAGACTCTGCTCTGATACCAGTTGTTGCCCATGTGGCTACCCAAGAGGGGGGTGAATTAGAATTTTTAAAAATAATTACTATTACAGATATGTGCTTTTAGAATTTAACTTTTCTTAGTAAAAGGTGCTGTGATTATGAATGTAAAGCACAAGCTAAAAGGAAAGAGAAAAGCAGCAATACAAATACCAAGGATTATAGTGGTTCAGAGCAAACCCATTCCTACATCCACTATCCAAGAAACCACTTGGGATTTTCATTATATTCACACCCAAATACAGTAGGATTATTTTACAGGCTCACAATCCATACCTACACTAGGTTTTAAACAAGATCACCTAGAACCTAATTCCTTTTGATTTTAAAACAGGAGCACCAAAGAAACCCAACACCCTTTGGTTTTAAAACGGGAGCACCAAAGAAACCAAACACTTGGTTTTAACACAAGATCACCAAGAACCTATTTGGTTTTAAATCGGGCTCACCAATAACCCAAACAACTCACAAAGAAGTTGAAAGTAATTGCAACAATAAATGATAAACTCTCATTGTCGGATAGTTGCCGCTGTAGCGCTGATGAAGCCTTCTTTAACTTTTCTTTAATGCACTTGAGAGGTTTCCTTTCTTTCTTCAATGAATGCTTCAATCTTCAGATGGGAGTTGGTGAAGAATAAAGACTGTCTTAAATGCTCACTTGTGCTCACAAAGAAAAACTTTTTTTTGTATTCAATTAAGCATCTCTTCTTTTTTTAATCACTGCTTTTGAATCCCTTTATATAGTCTCTTGTACTTGTTTCTAAAGGATATAGCCATTGCAGTTCGTTGGGATTCGAAAACTAGTCATTGGAGTACTTTTTTGCATTCAAAAAAGAATTTTGGAACTAGCCGTTATGTACCTAGAAATGACACTCGAGTCGGCTCAGATCCTTCGAGTCGCCACTTCTTCAGCAGGGTCGGCTCTTTGTCTCAGGGTGAAGAAATCTCACTCTGGATGAGTTGGCTCAATTCCATTCAGGTCAGCTTGAGCACTCATCGTTGAAATCATTATATTGAAAGAGTCAACTCGCTTCTACTTGGGTCGACTCGAAGTCTCAGAATTTGAATTCTTCACTCTGGAGGAGTCGGCTCATTATAGTTTAGGTTGGCTCGCTTTCACAGGTCTTCAAAATTTATTCTGACAGAGTTGGCTCATTCTTGTTGGGGTCGACTTGCCTGGCTTGTTCTAAAAAAACTTCATAACTGGACTCTGGATAAGTCGGCTTGAATATACTCGAGTAGGCTCGGATTTACTCGAGTTAGCTCGGATTCCCTTAAGTTGGCTTGGATTGCTGCATGCCAGAATCCTCAGTGTATGCCATGAGATAGAGTTGGCTCTTCTTCTAGTTGGGTTAGCTCGAGTGAGTTCTTCAAGAATTCTACAACTAGACTTAAGAACACTCTCACCAAAACTCTCAAACTTTCGATACAAACCAACTCAAATTAAATTTAGAGCACAACACTCATAGAAGTAACCCAGCTTCATGATTTTAAAAGGTTTTTCAAGGGGTTCTTCTTACATAACACTCATATAATATTACTTAACACACTCAATAAAATAAAGTAGGAGCAACTGATAATCAATAAGAATCATCGTACAAAACTTGTGAAACACTTGAGAGTAGTTAGTAATATATGTGCATGCTCCAATATTTTGTTATCATCAAAATCACTCAAGGGGTCAATAGGTCTCGATCTAAGGAGTTGACTTGAAAGCACATCCGAGAGATCCCGACATTGACCCAGTGTCATGATGGGCCTGCAAATGAAAAGTCACCACGTGGTGCATTAATGGTATTTCTCAAGGAAAGGAAGAATTTATAAGGGCTCTGACCTTTAAAAAGGGGCTAGAGCCACCTTTTTGGTCATCATTTTGGTTGCAGCAGGGAGAGACTTTGCACCTCCAAAAGGTGATTTTTGGTGAGCTTCTAGTGAGTTCCCGATATCAAAACTTACATTCACCCAGGGTTTTTTAGTATAACACGAGTGTGAATGGACCCAGTTGAGTTGAGGGAGCTTTGGAGGGCTGCTAAGAAGATTCAGAGGTTGAGCATCCCACCCAAGTCGGTGCTTAATCAACTCATGAGATTGCCCTGAAAGCGACAAGAATCAGAGATATGCACTTCAGAGTTACCTACTTCAAGTTTTACCAAGGGTCCTAGGTCGATCGAGGATTTGGTATAGTCTCTTCTCTTGCCTACTAATACTTTAAAGATACGAGAGGCCGATTCCAAGTCTTACAAGCACGAGGCCTTCAAATCATCATTCAGGTATGATGGTTCATTTCTTTTGAGTATCTTATCCCGGTGCCCTACAAATGATGACTTATGTAGTTAGGGTGACTTCTCAACTTCTTCATGGAGTCGACCAAAGCTATGGAGAGGAAGGTAGTGGCGATTGAAGAAAAGACTGCTTCTGCTAAAATGCTAGTCTATGAAGCTGAAGAACAAGCATCAAAAGTGAAACAAGTATTCCAATAGGCAAAGAGCCATGCTGATACTATGATTAAAGAAGTCATATGCTCAAACAAAAAGCTCAAATAGGTCATAAAATGGCTTGCATCAATATGCAAGTACATGACTGAAGCTTGCGAGTAGGAGATTAAAGTTACCGAGGAAGCATGGGTAGAAATTATAAGCCTGAAGAGAGACTTCCATGCTGAGGTTATGGACTTGAAGAAAGATTCCCATGCCCTAGTAGCTAAGGGATGAGCTTCAGTCAACAAGAGATGAGAACAAATAGCTCTAAGATAAGCTTTGGCAGGCTCACAGCAAAATCTATTATCAAGGATGTTTAAGTTAGGAGCAAGAAAGAATTAGTGAAGTGGAACCGGTCCAAGACAAATCTCTAACTAAGGCCTAGTTTCTCCACCAATCACTAGTGGATAAGCGAGTGAGGATCACAACTGAGAGGGCCTTGGTCCAAAGGATTTGTGCTAAAGAGATACGAAAAATGATGGTTTTGAAGGGCAACCTTCAGGTTGTTGAGAGGACCACCGAAGGCCTGAGGGATGAGGTTGACAAGCATAGGCATGAAGTCAAGATGCTACAAAGCAAAGTATCAGTGTTCAAGATGCAATTGAGTCAAGCAAACACCTAACTTCAATTCACGAAGAGGGTGACTTATTAAACTAGATTTAATGAATACCGAGCTTTGGCAGTACATATCCTTCTATTGATTGAAGCTAGGTTGCTTCAGATTTCCATTCCAATAATTTCTCATGCCTTGGCAATGCTCCAATCTAACCGAGAGCGAGGGCGAGGAAGTCAATAACATTTATATGTTTGTTGGGTTGTAATTACTGTAATCTACTTTTTTCTTTTATTTTATATTTATATGGTTCTCCAAATAATAAATGAGTAATTTTTTTTGCTTCTTTCAATGTCATGTGTTTTGAAATAGACTTAGTGGACCAAAAATCCAATGCCAGTTATTGATTACAACCCATTCTATGTTTGGTGGGTCTACCTTTGACTTCTCAGTGTTAGTATATCCTATTATGGGAATTCTCTTTTGGTCTTTTTAGGGATTCTTCAAGTAAGGCATAGCGAGATAAGGGTGGTGCCATTAATGGGCTTGGCGTTGGGAAATGTGTTCCAAAGACAATCATCTAGCTTGTAGACGGTTAAGCTATTGTTACAATTGTATATGAATTATATTGAATAAAATGTTTATTCTGGTTGTTCATCACATTTCACATCTTCCTGCAATGAACTCTTGTGTGATGAACTCCTTAGGAATACTTTGATGTGATATAGAGAGGATATATCATCTAGTCCTTAAATTCGTTCGCAACCAAATGATACATTGTCACAGGATGATAGTGTATCAATTATAGGTTATTGTATGTTATAGTCGTTGGTTGTCCTCTAAACCAAGGAGTGTAGAGATACTGGTATGGCATACAAGTGTTGTGTATAACACTTCACTGGACATGACCCATCTATATAGCATTCTTTCTACCAAAGAGTAGTTTGCATTAGGATATGGATATAAGTATTCCTCTAACTTGAGATCACCATAGTAGCTTGCAAGCAACTCACTGTGCTTAGGTACCGGACTACCCGGATTTCTAATCCAGTGATGAAAGGTTGTTGGATATAGTCAAGTACTTGTATAGAAGTAGTGGATCAAGATAGGATTAACCCCTCCAAAAGAGTTTGGAGTGAATGACTCATTATATCTCAATTGAGTAAAACCTTGGCCAGAGTAGTTCTTGTAAGCAGTTACAGGGATTTTGAGTTTGAGACATATTATGATGGACTATTCTAGGGTTGGGCAGATTAACTCTAAGTCTTCCAGAGTGTTGAAGGTTAAAGGAATGCATTATATAATTATCATATCCATTCGGTTACTGATAGTTGCTCTGCAACCTTCGACCTATCCGGATGCCAGGTGTCATCTAGATGGCAACTTTGGCTAGTACTAAAAGTGTTCCAGTACTACCGGCTTAGTGTTCGAACCTATGGAGTCACACACCATAGGGATTTCTGATTGACCTAATAGCTATTGAATGATTGTGAATCATTTTTGGACTCTTTGGATAATTTGATTGTCCATCTACATTTCGGAGTCGACTAGAATCATGAATTGACTCAGTTATAGGGATTTGATGACTTGTCAAGTGTTGACACATCATGTTACAAATATTGTGATAAAGGTTTTAATTACTAAATATTGGTAAGTATATGGAGGGTTAGTAGAAATGTGATTGCTTGATTAATTCAATTTGATTGAACAATCTAGTTTGGGTCAAACCGAATGTGATTCGATTTGGGCTCGGGTTAAATCCAATGTGATTGGGCTAAATCATTGAATCCAATTTCAAATTTGAATTTGAATTATGAATTCAAATTTTAATTTATGTTTTAAATTCAGAATTTAAAAGGATGTAACCCCATGGCCTTGAATCCTTTGTAACACCCCACCTTTATGTAACCCATAACTCATGTAACTCTCCCCTTTTCCTCTCTCCCCACTTACCTATATGTTTGGGGGCTTAATAAGGACATGAGAGAGAAGGTTTTCAAAAATTTAATTGCTGGAAATTCTTCAAAAAGAGAGGAAAAAGGAAAAGGAAGAAGGAGAGCTTGAAACCATTGTGTGGGGAAGAAAGGTTTGGGTTTAGGTGTGTGCTGCATAGTGTTCTAGGCTTGGGAAGAGTGTCTTGGGAAGGATTCTTGAGTACACTTCCTGCACCCTTCATAGTCCATCTCCTGGAGCATCCCGAAGAAGAAGAAGAAGAAGAGTCCATAAGCCAATTCGTTCCGGTGAAGCTAGCACTTCAAAGGAAGAAGGTCAAGGAAGAACTCCGGTGTGGATTACCTGTAGAGGCTGGACACGTGTGCAGCTTTCGAAGCGATTGTCTTCCTTGGTGAGGCTTTCTTCAACTCGGCGAGTGTCACATCAGATTAAAAGTAAGGCTCTTGGTGAGTTTTCTAAAGAAGTGTTCTTTGGTATGTGCATCGAACATAGAATGATTCTATGTGATGCACAACTTTGTGTGCTTACATTTTCTTTTATTTGTATGTTAATATTCATACATGATCCTATTTGTAGGCATATATTAGAAATGTTTTAATATTATATGTTGATTGATATGATTAATCAAGTCTTTCGCTATGATGAAAGGTAAAAAATTTTAAAGTTGCATCACTATTTTGGTTAATTTTCAATACAATTCCACATCAAGCTCATGAATATAAGGTAGCTTTTATACTACTTTTTTTTAAGTGCTAAGCATCATGGCTTCCCTCCACCGTTTGACATGAACCTTCATACTTGACTTAGGTGTAGAGACCTAGTTATTAAGCTTAGGGCAATCCATATATAGTCTATATTTTCCACTTTTATTTCAGACAGGTAGCTCTTTCCTTAAATTCAAGGTAGCTTTAACTATGCTTGATTTTTTTAGGTAAGTAGCTCTTTCCTTAAATTCAAGTTTTCTTAATTAGGATATATATTAATTACCAATTTTTAGTGATAATTGAGTCTTCAATTATCCTTACAACTAATACCTATATTGCCTCATTAGTGTGCATGTGCAATCAAAAGTGCTAATAGCCTTTAGGTGATCTAAGTAGCCCACAAAAATTCTAACAAACTAGTCTACTCCTTGACTCGCTATAGTTATTAGTAAATACTTTCTAACTCTATTACATTTTTCTAGTCTATTTTGTTCAGGATTTTCTTGCTTGACACATGATTTATTCATGATTAAGTATTCTTTTTAAAAATTTCAAAAGATTTTTCAAAAATTCTTAATAATTTCTAAAGATTTTTAATTTTTTTGAATTTTTAAAAGTTTATCCTTTCCCTTCCCCCCAACTTAAATACCATTATCCCTAATGGCATAAATAAGTTTAAAAAATAAATTCAAACAATAAGGATAAAAAGAAATATATCTGGATAGAGGTTATCTAAGAAGAGAAGCTTATTAACAAAATAAAGACTACAACAATCAATTTGGATTGAAATTAATTATTATTATTATTATTATTATTTTATGTTTAAAAGTATAAAAATAAATATTAGGTTACCTCCCAATAAGCAATAAGTTTAACATTTTCAGCCAAGCATTATGAGCGAGTCTGGTGGATTATTAACTTTAACATATCCCTCATGTCATCAAAAGGATAAGGCTAATCAAGAGGTTTTGTCATCATGATAGAAAATTATTCATAGAGTTCTCTACAATGATTAGCCTAAATCAATAAACCACATTGGATAAGTATATTATTCTAGGATTTAAAAATATTATTATAGTTCATACGATACTTAGAAAGGGATTGTGTTTGTTAGGATAAGAATGGAGGTGGTAGTTTAAGAAATTTTTTACTTATGAATTGATCTACCCTTTCTCAAGTATGATGTGTTTGGTCAATATTCCTTTCCATTTTAAAGCTAGGTACCTTTTCTAGATTAATATTAAACTTATCTCCATATATTATTTTAATATCATAGAAAGATTTTGGAGGCAATTCTCAAGATTAGTGCCAAATACAGAGAAATCAATTAGAATATTTCAAGATCACGATCCCTCATTTCAGTAATATCCCACCTGATAGCTTCTTTATGTGCTTTTAGAATACCACTAAGTTAGGCTTCCTAGGTAAGGTTCACTAAGAAAGTTTCAATGGGTGCAACAAGAAGTGGTTTCAATTCTAGATCAGGTGGTGATTCTAACAAAGAAGTTATTAGTGGACTAGGTGATGGCTCTTGTTGTTTGTCAATCTAAAATGGGATGGTTTTAAAGTAGGGTATTTGTATTAAGTTATTCACTTCAGTATTATACCTATCTATATTAAAATTATCTACCCTGAGCTGAGCCAGATAAGGATCTAACAAATCCTAGAGAAGAATTATGAGGGTGGCTTCCTCTATTAAGTTATGCATTTATGGTCCTTGGAAAGTCTCTACTAATTCCATCATTGCATTTATTTGTTCTCCCATCCTATTAAAAGGCGTGTATGATTCTAGGGCACTAGGGAATGGGGCTATAGGTGAGTGGGATAATGATGAAATTGGTTCATCCCATAAGTTTAATTTTTTCATATATTATTTTGCCTTAACCAAGTATCTATATTGAACTTTATGGTTGTGCAAAATTGTTCTAAAATTAATTCATTCCCGGGAGTCAGAGTTGATTGTTCAGGAAAAGATAGAGGATCATTTAAGTTTTGAGCTAGGTATGGTACCTCTATGTTACTCTTGGGTTGACTAGGTATTTCACCTTCCTTCTTTCTATTAAGCTTGATTAATCGTTGATCAGTTTGACCTATTAGTTTATCGATAAATTCCTATTAGGCCAAATTATTTGTTGAAACTGAGCAAACCTAATGACATCTAGGTTAGTCTGCAGGAGAAGTAGGTATGATGCTTATTGAACCTTCTCTTCAAATAATAAGCTATAATTAGTTGGAGAAAGTTGATAATATGGATAGGGTTGATCATAATAGGGTGTATCTATGAACAAGAATCCTTGGATTACTAAGATAACCACTATGTATGGTTGCCATGAAAAATCTGGTTAAGCCCCCTAACCTAAATTATAGGCATTAAAGTATAGGTTATTTCCTGAGCTATAGGCCATTTAGGTTTAATCTTGATAAACATGGTCATACATAAACTCAAGAGGTTGATACATGGTTAGGCATTCACTCTCAAAGTGAGTGGGGTTCGAATAAACTTGATGTGCTGGAAGGGTACTGTACTATAAGGATTTATGCTCCTGACACTGATTTTGTTTATTGGATTGTTTTGATTATTCGAATATGTAATCAAGATTTTATATTAGAGCCATTTTTATTTATTTATGTATTTATTTATTTATTATTATTTTTTAAGAGGAGTGATAAGATAAAGAAGGAAGAAAGATAGAAAAGAGTTCTAAATATAAGGACCTAAGGAATCTGAAAGCTAAGAGAGAGAAAAGAATTAGTTAGGATTTCATATTATTTACAAACAAGTTAGCATAACATAGACTCTCTATCCTAGGGTTATCCTAAATCTTGATAGCTCCTAACTACCAAGGCCACCTTGGAGCCCTCTAAGTCAGAAACTAACTAATCAATTGGCCAGGTAAGGGTAAGATAAGTGAGGGTCCCCCCATTGCTTTCCTTGGATACCAATTAGATTGGCCAAGTCGGTCAACAAAAGTAATTAAAAACCATCTTTTTTCAGGGCTACATCATCCATGAACTTCTTTCCTAGATACCAATCAATCAGCCAATCCTGATCCAGTCTAACTCTTCCGGATGTCTTGTCCTATTGAGCTCGAATTCCTTAGGGACTGACATCTAGTTAATTTTAATTAACAGGCTTGGGCTATTACAAGATGTAGGGTTAGGAATTATGGGCCAAGGAAGGGTGATCAAATCCCCACCTTATATTATTTATGGGTTATTGTCCGTAAGATATCTTATGAAAATATGCAATGCAAAAATAGAACGATGTCCCAAACAAGTAATAATCTTTTAAGTTTTAATTAGTTACTCTATTTTAGTTAAGTATTATATGATATTTTTGTTTTCTTTTTATGTTACGTTAATTTAAGAAAGAGAAATAAAAAGTAGGTTTTAATCTTGGTTAATTAGATGTGAGAGAAAAAAGACTAAAATTGGGTTAAGCAAATAAAGTAGGTAGATATTCTAAATTAAAGTAGAAAATCAAATCTAGTATTTACGACAGTATTTGAAAGGTCAAATGATTTTTTTTCTTTTTAGGTTCACTTGAAAAGGAAGGAACTTATAAGAGTTTTTTTTCTTTTTTTAGATTAGTTTGAAAAGAAAGAAACTAACAAAAAGCAAACAAAAATATATTTTTTTATATTAATTCAAAAAGGAAGGGAGCAAGAAAAAGGAAATAAATCAAAAAATTTAGGTAGATTTTCAAAAAAAGAGACTAATCAAAAGAAACAAAAAAAGGAAAAAAATTTTTGGTTAATATGAAAAGAAAGAAATTAATCAAAAGCAATCAAAAAAAGAAAATTAATATAGGGTTACGGTCGATCTCACCAAAATTATAAAACTTTCTTTTTCTTTTTTTTATTTTTTTAATCTAAAAAAATAAAAAATAGTAAACTGAATTTTTAAGAAATCAAAAAGATTAAAAATATTAACATTCGTGCCTTTCTCGGTAATGGCACCAAAAAACTGTTGGGATTCCGGTGCACCGCAGCGGAAGTGTAATTTCAAAAATGATGAAATTTGCACCATAATCCCTTAGCCAAGATCTCCTTATTCAGGATTAAAACATATAATAAACATACAAACTAACATTGTTAGAATTAGGGCACCAACCTTTTAACGCTAAGTCCAATTTTGATGTAGAATCAGAACTTGGTGTTGAATGCTTCTTTTGATTTCACCAGGCGTCTAAATGTCCACCCTTCAATGGTGATCCACAAGATGATTGATCAAGATGCAAGCTTCTTCAAAATTCCTTCACTTGAATTCTTATCCTAGAACTCAAGAGGACTATGGCTTTAAAACTGCAGGGTAGGGGCTCCTTACTTCCTTTCTTTCTTCTTCCTCTCCCTTTCTTAAGACCTTGTCCTAAGAATAAAACTCTTGTCTTGAAGGAGGAGGAGGATTTAAGACACTAATGTCTTAAAGTAAAAGGAAATAGAAACAGAGTAAGAGTTCTTTTCTTTTACCGATCAAGAGATTCTTCATATCTCTTGTTTTGGACTTGAGTTTCAACAGAGAAGAGAACTCTGTAAGAGGGAAACTCTTTGTGTCCTAAACAAGCTAAGGAGGAATCAGTTTCCTGGAAAGAAAAGAAAATAAAAGACTTTGTCATTCATTAGTAAAAACACCCGAGACCTCTGTTGTTTAAATAGATTACAGAGAGATGTCTTCTCAAAAGAACACAACTCTCCGTAAACCCCATTCCACTTTGTCTCACGCCCCTTCCCTATTTCTCACGCCCCATCCTCCCATCTCACGGCTTTCCAGATTAAATCCCATGGCTTTTCTTAAAGGAAAAACCGCGGTGTTTTAAAAGGAAGGAAGTCACGACTTTTCATCTCCGAAGAGATGTTATTTCGCACGCCCAGGAAGAGTTAGCGCATTCCTTCTTTCTTAAAATCCCATCAGCCATTGGATTCCCATCCAAGGGGAGACAGATGGTGCACTAATCATTAAGAAAGGAGGCCACCCCATCTTAATTTATCGGAGAATTAAGCGGGGCGCGCCTAGAGTCCATGCGCCATGGACTCTTCCAAATGGCGCGCCAAGAGTACATAAGCGCATGGACTCTTGGCATTTGGCATGGAAAAGCAAAGGGGACAGGTAGGGAAGCTAGCCTAGTTACATGGCTAGCCAATAGGGTTAGCCATAATCCCAATTAACTCAATTAGGGTCTAATTAGGTCCAATTAGAACCCAATTTGAACCAATCCGGAACCCTAATTCGAATCCGATTCGAATAGAAGTTAGGGTTTGCAACACCTGCTAGAGTGTTATCCTGCAAAGATGATTTAATTCCAAATTAAACTCTTGATCAATCCTCTTAAGTGTGTGACCCATTGGGTTCCACATCTAGCCAGCAGTGGGTTCGAATACAAGTTGACCTAATTTGATTAGAACTCTTTCTAATCGATTTAGGTCAAACCGGGCTTACCCGATTTGATCAATTAGGACTCTTCCTAATAAATGATCTTTGAATTTGATCAACCCACAAGACAAGATTGACGTCTAGCAACGTGTCATGTCTACCCGGAAGATATGGAAATTCTGGTAAAATACCAAAATTACCCTTCAATAAAGAGTTACCATATAATTAAATCTTTCGATCAGCCTGCACCCATAAATATAACTATGGATATGGATATATGTCAAATCCAATATTATATTTATTTCTAGCTCAATCTTATATTGATGATTCAATTATCTTGATATTAGAAACCATCTCTAATATCTTTACTTTGATCAAAGATTTCCTGAATCATCATCCGATTGTTAACTAGCTGGATGCAATCTCCTCTTACTAAGAGTGATCGATTCCTTGTTGACCTACTCATTACCTTCATATCCAATTCACCATTCCCAGTATCAATCCTGTGCATGACTCAGTGTCATGATTAGGATTGAACCAAAGAATGGGTTCATGTACATAAGGTACTTATGGCAGTCTCAGGTCAAAAGATTACTTGTACCATTCCCACTATGAGAACCTTCTATTGACATGTAGCTAAGACTCCATTAGATGTTCTCAAGTTGGATCATATCAGTGAACTCATTCTCCAATGAGCACCCACATCCCAGTATTAGTGTCATACACAAGTGACTGTGAGAGCAGTCACCCTTTCCAGTATACATGGGATGTGCTAGTCTTACCGGAAAACCCTAATCCCCTACTCAGGGTTCCTTTGACTGGGAATACTTTAGATTAAGGTTTTAAGATTTTATGTCTCACTGGTATGATCTCATCATAACCCTAAAATCATAGCCCTAATCTATGGGGTCATCATATAAACACAACGTATGATAAAAAATAATGCCTTTATTAGAAAAAATTGTCAATTACAATGGTTTGGGAGATACAACATAGATTGGCTTGTAGGGCATATCCCTTTCAATCTCCCACTTGCACTAAAGTCAATCACATTTAAATCTTAATCCCATACACTCGAGGTGACGATCAAAATCTCGCTGTGGTAAAGCTTTAGTGAATGGGTCTGCTACATTGTTCTTATTATCAACTCTATTTATGTAGACATCTTGTCTTTCTACTATTTCTCGGACGAGATGGAAGCGTCTTAGAATGTGCTTGGACTTATGATGAGCTCTTGGTTCCTTAGCTTGAGCAACAGCCCCAGTGTTGTCACAGTAAAGTGGCACTGGGTTTTCAATTTCAGGAACAACACCTAACTCTGTGATGAACTTCTTCATCCAGACTGCTTTCTTGGTGGCTTCACTAACAGCTATGTATTCTGCCTCTGTGGTTGAGTCAGCTACAGTATGCTGCTTGGTACTCTTCCAACTCACTACTCCACCATTTAGGATAAAAACATATCCCGAAATGGAGTTTCTATCATCAGGGTCTGATTGAAAACTAGAATCAGAATAAGCTTCTAGTTTAAGATCAGAACCACCATAAACCAGAAAAATATCCTTAGTCCTTTTTAGGTACTTAAGAATACTTTTAACTGCTTTCCAATGATCCTCTCCTGGATCAGCCTGAAACCTACTGACAATGCCTAAAGCATATGCCACATCAGGCCTGGTACATAACATGGATACATTATGGACCCTATTGCCGAAGCATAGGGTATAGAATTCATTCTATTTCTTTCTTCAGGTGTCTGACACCTTTTAGAAAGATGTATGCCTTGACTCATAGGAAGATAACCTCTTTTACTTCCATCCATGCTGAATCTTTTCAGTACTAAGTCAATGTACCAAGATTGGGATAAACCTAGCATCCTCTTAGATCTATCTCTATAGATCTTAATACCTAGTATATAGGATGCTTCTCCCAAATCTTTCATGGAAAACTGGTTTGATAGCCAAACCTTAACTGATTGCAACATTGGGATATCATTCCCAATGAGGAGTATGTCATCTACATACAGAACCAAGAAGACTATGGCACTCCCACTAGTCTTCTTATAAACACAGGGTTCATCCACATTTTTGATAAAACCAAACCTTTTAATGGTTTCATCAAAGCGGATGTTCCAACTCCTTGAAGCTTGCTTTAATCCATAAATGGATTTCTTTAGCTTGCATACTTGATTAGGTTTATTCTTTGAAATAAAACCTTCTGGCTGTGACATGTAGACATCTTCCTCAAGGAAACCATTGAGGAATGTAGTTTTCATATCCATCTGCCAGATCTCATAATCGTGGTATGCTGCTATAGCAAGTAAAATCCGAATTGATTTGAGCATGGCAACAGGTGAGAATGTTTCATCATAATCAATTTCCTGTTTTTGTCTAAAACCTTTAGCCACTAATCTGGCTTTATAGGTTTCAACTTGGCCATCAGCCCCAATCTTTTTCTTATAGACCCATTTGCACCCAATAGGATTAACACCCTCTGGTGCATCAACCAAAGACCATACTTGGTTTACATACATAGAGTCTATTTCGGATTCCATGGCTTCTTGCCATCTATCTGAATCAGTACTCAAGATAGCTTCCGTATAGGTCAGAGGTTCATCATTTTGAATGACTTGGGCTTCATTATTTTTAATAATAAACCCATACCTCTCAGGTGCCCGTGGCACTCTATCAGACCTACGGGCAGGAGTTTTGTGTTCTGGTTCTATCCTAACTATATGTTCTAATGGTTGAGAATTGTCTATCTGTGTTTCTTGTACTTCTCCAAGTTCAATAGTTCTACCATTGCCCTTTTCTAAAATGAACTCCTTTTCTAGAAAAGTGGCATGCCTACTGACAAAAATCTTTTATTCAGTAGGATGGTAGAACAGATATCCTCTACCTTCTCTAGGATATCCTACAAATAGACATTTATCCGCTCTAGGTTCCAACTTATGTCCAAAATTTCTTTTAACATAAGCTAGACATTCCCATACCTTAAAATATTTAAGATATGGTTTCTTCCACTCCAAATTTCATATGGAGTACTAACAACGGATTTAGAAGGTACCTTGTTCAAAATATAAACAGCTGTTTCTAGGGCATGACCCTAGAAGGAAATGGGTAAATTTGTGAAGCACATCATGGATCGTACCATATCTAATAAGGTACGATTCCTCCTTTCAGCTATACCATTTAGCTGTGGTATATAAGGAGGAGTCCATTCAGAAAGAATTCCATTAACTTTAAGATAGTCTAAAAACTCCGTGGATAAGTATTCTCCTCCTCGATCAGAACGAAGAACTTTAATACTTTTCCCGGTTTGTTTTTCGACCATACTTTGATACTCCTTAAATTTATCAAAGGTTTCAGATTTATGTTTCATAAGATACACACATCCGAACCTAGATAAATCATCTGTAAAAGTGATAAAATATGGGTATCCACCTCTGGCCTGAGTTGTCATTGGACCACATACATCAGTATGTATAAGTCCTAATAACTCAGTTGACCTTTCTCCATGTCCGGTAAATGAAGTCTTGGTCATCTTACCCATGAGACATGATTCGCAAGTTCCTAATGATTCATACTCATAAGGATCAAGGAATTTTTCCTTCTATAACTTTCTTATCCTAGACTCATTAACATGACCAAGTCAATGATGCCAAAGTAAAGTATCATTAAAGTCTTTTCTTTTTCTTTTATTATTGACATGAAAAACACTATCATTGGAAGAAAGAGTTAAGAGCCCATTGCTAAATATGCCAGAAAAAATAATTTTTATTAGATAACATTATCGAGCAACCAGTGCTCGTTACATCCATTACATATCCTTGTTTTAATAACAAAGGAATAGATATAATGTTCCTAATAATCTTTGGCATATAGTAACAATTTTCTAACTCCAAGATCTTCCCTGAAGGCAACTTCAGAATATAGGTCCCTACAGCTTCTGTTTGGATGATATCACCACAGCACCATAGAGATTGAAGTCGCCTTCCTTCAATACTTTAAGCTTGTGGAGGTCCTGCAAAGATTTGCATATATGGTAACCACAAGCAGTATCCAATACCCAAGTATTTGATATAGACGAATTTAATGTCAATATAGTATGTATCTCATACATACCTTTTGGTGCATCTGCCGCACCAGGCTTCACAGTTGCAAGGTAAGCCTTGCAATTCCTTTTCTAATGTCCCGCTTTGCCGCAAAAGAAACAGGTTGACTGTTTTGAGGCCTTCTTTCCTTTCTTGTTCTTATTGATGCCACCCTTAGGGTTTAGCCTCCTATTAAAACCCTTTTTGCCTGATTTCTTCTTATTGGTCTTATCAACAAGAAGAAGTGGAGCCTTTTCTTTCTTAATGTAGCTCTTTGCTGTTTTTAACATATTTAACAGCTCAGGCAAGGAAGTGTTCAGTTTGTTCATGTGATAATTCAAGACAAACTGAGAAAATGACTCCGAGAGTGATTGTAGGATTAAATCCTGATTCAGCTCCCCATCCATAATAAACCCTAATTGACCCAATCTGGTGATTAAGTCAATTACCTTTAGAACATGATCCTGAACGGATGTTCCCTCTGTCATCCTAGCATGGAATAACTGCTTAGATATTTTGTATCTTGCAGTTCTGCTTTGTTCTGCATAAAACTCTTTTAAATTGAGCATTATGGATTGAGTATTCATGCTTTCATGCTGCCTCTGTAACTCATTGGTCATAGAGGCCAGTATGATACACTTAACAGTGAGGGAGTCATTCTGCCACATTTTGTATGTGGCCATATCTTCCTGTGTGGCATCATCCCCTAGTGGATTAAGACTAGGGGTATCAAGAATATAAGAAAGTTTTTCTGAACTCGGTACAATCTTTAAATTTCTCAACCAGTCCACATAGTTTGGACCAGTCAGTTTGTTGGTATCTAAGATACTTCGCAGTGATAATGAAGATGCCATTTATCTATAATTAATAAAGAACAATACATAAGCAAACAACCATGAAATGACTTACATAATTAAATTAGGTCTTCAATTTAATTATGTCTCCCACTATTTTATCAAAAATCATAGCCCTCACTATGATAATCGAGAAGAACCCTGATCGATTTTTCTTAGTGAGATTGAGATCCTAATAACTTATAAAAGATCTTGCAGATAACACAACAAATCTTTTATAAGCTCAAAGGTAGGAAACTCTTCCAATTATATCTCATATAATTCTCAAAAATAACTTGGCCTCTAGAACATTATAAGTCTTGCAAAAAATACAACAAACCATAATGTTCTAGTTAAGTCAAGACCCTTTCATTTCTATACAGTCAGTACTCAAATATAATGCCCTTGCAGATAACACAACAAGGCATTATACTGAATATACTGTAAGCATATCTATGCACTAGACTAATATTATGTCAATCACCATATTAGGTCTTGCAGATAACACAACAAACCCAATGTGGTTCATAACACAATAATGATCCAGCATGAAGGAAGGCCAATATATAGTATTTTTTTAACACTAAGCATTTAAGTCAAGATTCAAATATAATCAAATCGGCCAGGCAAGTGGAAGAGATGTGGGAGTCCCCCCATTGCTTTCCTAGACACCAATAAAAATTGACCAGGTCAGTCAACGGAACCAATTAAAAACCACGATTCTCTTTACCTTCCCAGAACCACCTTTCTAGACACCGAATGATCAATTATTCATCATGACTAGTGATTCTTATTAGTTAAATATACTATGACTTAATATAATTTTAAGAAGAGGGCTTTATAAAATTGCCAGCACATTCTTGTAGAACATATCACAATCATATCACTCAGATAAAAACAAATATGTGCTAAGTGTGTCATCATACTAGGACAACCATTTACCACATAATGGATCCACCATTATGCCAGGGCAACCTTATTTCAGTATGATGACTTCAAAACAAATCATATCTCTATAATAATTAGGGTTTGAGTGAAAAACCCTAACTAGTGGCATACACCAAAACATATTTGCAACAAAAATATGCTAAGTGTTATTAGCATTCAAGGGTTTAAAACCCTAACAAGCAACACTACATCAAAAACCACATAAAAAATTTTCATATGTTTTAACTGTAATAAGGGTGGCTCTGATACCACTGATGGGATTCCGGTGCACCGCAGTGGAAGTGTAGTTTCAAAAATGATGAAATTTGCACCATAATCCCTTAGCCAAGATCTTCTTATTCAGGATTAAAACATATAATAAACATACAAACTAACATTGTTAGAATTAGGGCACCAACCTTTTAACGCTAAGTCCAATTTTGATGTAGAATCAGAACTTGGTGTTGAATGCTTCTCTTGATTTCACCAGGTGTCCAAATGTCCACCCTCCAATGGTGATCCACAAGATGATTGATCAAGATGCAAGCTTCTTCAAAATTCCTTCACTTGAATTCTTATCCTAGAACTCAAGAGGACTATGGCTTTAAAACTACAGGGTAGGGGCTCCTTACTTCCTTTCTTTCTTCTTCCTCTCCCTTTCTTAAGACCTTGTCCTAAGAATAAAAATCTTGTCTTGAAGGAGGAGGAGGATTTAAGACACTAATGTCTTAAAGTAAAAGGAAATAGAAACAGAGTAAGAGTTCTTTTCTTTTACCGATCAAGAGATTCTTCCTATCTCTTGTTTTGGACTTGAGTTTCAACAGAGAAGAGAACTCTGTAAGAGGGAAACTCTCTGTGTCCTAAACAAGCTAAGGAGGAATCAGTTTCCTGGAAAGAAAAGAAAATAAAAGACTCTGTCATTCATTAGTCAAAACACCCGAGACCTCTGTTGTTTAAATAGATTACAAAGAGATGTCTTCTCAAAAGAACACAACTCTCCGTAAACCCCATTCCACTTTGTCTCACGCCCCTTTCCTATTTCTCACGCCCCATCCTCCCATCTCACGGCCTTCCAGATTAAATCCCATGGCTTTTCTTAAAGGAAAACCGCGGTGTTTTAAAAGGAAAAAAGTCGCGACTTTTCATCTCCGAAGAGATGTTATTTCGCGCGCCCGGGAAGAGTTAGCGCATTCCTTCTTTCTTAAAATCCCATCAGCCATTGGATTCCCATCCAAGGGGAGATAGATGGTGCGCTAATCATTAAGAAAGGAGGCCACCCCATCTTAATTCATCGGAGAATTAAGCGGGGCGCGCCTAGAGTCCATGCGCCATGGACTGTTCCAAATGGCGCGCCAAGAGTCCATAAGCGCATGGACTCTTGGCATTTGGCATGGAAAAGCAAAGGGGACGGGTGGGGAAGCTAGCCTAGTTACATGGCTAGCCAATAGGGTTAGCCATAATCCCAATTAACTCAATTAGGATCTAATTAGGTCCAATTAGAACCCAATTTGAACCAATCCGGAACCCTAATTCGAATCCGATTCGAATAGAAGTTAGGGTTCGCAACACCTGCTAGAGTGTTATCCTACAAAGATGATTTAATTCCAAATTAAACTCTTGATCAATCCTCTTAAGTGTGTGACCCATTGGGTTCCACATCTAGCCAGCAGTGGGTTCGAATACAAGTTGACCTAATTTGATTAGAACTCTTTCTAATCGATTTAGGTCAAACCGGGCTTACCCGATTTGATCAATTAGGACTCTTCCTAATAAATGATCTTTGAATTTGATCAACCCACAAGACAAGATTGACGTCTAGCAACGTGTCATGTCTACCCGGAAGATATGGAAATTCTGGTAAAATACCAAAATTACCCTTCAATAAAGAGTTACCATATAATTAAATCTTTCGATCAGCCTGCACCCATAAATATAACTATGGATATGGATATATGTCAAATCCAATATTATATTTATTTCTAGCTCAATCTTATATTGATGATTCAATTATCTTGATATTAGAAACCATCTCTAATATCTTTACTTTGATCAAAGATTTCCTGAATCATCATCCGATTGTTAACTAGCTGGATGCAATCTCCTCTTACTAAGAGTGATCGATTCCTTGTTGACCTACTCATTACCTTCATATCCAATTCACCATTCCCAGTATCAATCCTGTGCATGACTCAGTGTCATGATTAGGATTGAACCAAAGAATGGGTTCATGTACATAAGGTACTTATGGCAGTCTCAGGTCAAAAGATTACTTGTACCATTCCCACTATGAGAACCTTCTATTGACATGTAGCTAAGACTCCATTAGATGTTCTCAAGTTGGATCATATCAGTGAACTCATTCTCTAATGAGCACCCACATCCCAATATTAGTGTCATACACAGTGATTGTGAGAGCAATCATCCTTTCCAGTATACATGGGCTATGCTAGTCTTACCGGAGAACCCTAATCCCCTACTCAGGGTTCCTTTGACTGGGAATACTTTAGATTAAGGTTTTAAGATTTTAGGTCTCACTGGTATGATCTCATCATAACCCTAAAATCATAACCCTAATCTATGGGGTTCATCATATAAACACAGCGTATGATAAAAAATAATGCCTTTATTAGAAGAAATTATCAATTACAATGGTTTGGGAGATACAACATAGATTGGCTTGTAAGGCATATCCCTTTCAAAAACTTAATAGGATCATGCTATTATTGTTAAGACACCATGGCTATCAATTTAATTATTTGATTTTTAAATAAAATTAAAAATATATAAAAAGGATGAGTTGGGTCAAATTCATAGAGAATGCAGTACTTAGAATAGTTTAAAATCTTTGATTTTTATAAAAAAAAAAATATTTTGAGTCAAAAAATGAAATTAAAAAGTATAAAAGAATAAGAATTTAAACTCAGGTATATTCAATCTATTATCAGATCTTAGCATCTATTTACGAGAAAAGTAAAAGACAAGAATTTAAATTACATGAAAATTAAGTTTTATATTAATTAAAAATCTAATTACAAGAAAATAATAACTAAGTAAATAAAGAAAAGTAGTAACAATGGTGTAGACACCAGGACCAGAAAAAATCGACAAGTCGAACCCACATCCCTGTGGATCACCTATGAATAAAGCCTTAAGCCCAAATCCCAGATCACTTGTAAATAGTTATCTTAAATTCTGTTATTTTAACTTTTAGTTGGGTTTAGCCCTAAACTCCAAAATTGAGTCGTCTGTAAAAACTCTTGGACCCAAAATTAAGCCTGTAAAAAAACTCCAATTTCAATTGGATCATAAATTATGTTATAATGGTCCAGTATTATTTAGCCCTTTTTACCAACTTTAATTGAGTTTTGTATTTGTAAGCCTAATTAAGTATGGTATGGTTCAATTATGAATTGGTTATGCCTTTTAATCAAATTGGGTTCCAATTGATCAAGTTGGGCTTCAAGTTAGTTACAATTGAGTCCTTGTAATTAGTTAGTTGGTTTCAATTAGTTGGTTGAGTTATATGATTAGTTATTTTAGTTGAGTCCTGTAATATAAGAGGGGACCCAAGTCAAGACCCATGTGACTCCATGTGCCAACCCAACACATCATGTGCCAACTACCTCTTGGTGCCACACCATCACATGGGATCCATTTGGAGCACCAATTAAGAATTACAACTTGATTTCAAGACATCCGGACATCCAAACACCTAGACATCCAAACATCAAGATATCCGGACATCCAGACATTAAGACATCCAGCAATTAAGACCTCATCCTATCTTATCCAAGGAGGGCACATCATTTAAATTCCAAGATGCCGATGATTTTAAGAGAAGTAAAGTAGAAGGAATCTTATCTCTTTAGCGCCTCCTCCCATCCTTATTTTGTCACCCACATAAAGAGGAGCGCCTCCTCTCATCCATTCAAAATTCAAGCCAAGTTCCAAGGATTATTTTATCAGCTTTCAAATTCAAGATGGAGGATTATCTTTTTTCAATTGGAAGAGGATTAACATGGATGCCCAAATGAGATTAACATCAAGATGGAAAGGTTTGGATGCCACATCTCTCTCAAGTTGTCGCCCACTCTCAAATTTGAATTCAAAAAACCAAAAATCAAGAAGGAAGAACACCATCTCACTTCTTATTTTGTCGCCCATCTCATTTTGTCGCTCATCACATGGAAGAATCGAACTTCAAGGGAGCACCTATCTAATTTAAATTCAAGGAATTTTAGCCACTTCAAGGAGGAGATTATAATCCTATGTTAGCTCCAATTATCTTGTATTCAAAGGAAATTCAACGTTGTCTTGCTACCTTGTATGGAGGGTCTATAAATACCACCCCTAAACCCCCTTGTATGACAATAATTATCGATGAAATAAAGTTGACATTCTATCAATTCCTTTGTTATGTGCATCGCAGGTTGTGAGGCCCTATTCCTTTGTTCTTCGGAGCATCATAGGGTGTGAGGCCCTATTCCTTTATTCTTCAGAGCATCGCTGGGTGTGAGACCCTAGTTATCCTATATCTTTCCCACCATCAAAAACCCTAGCTGCCTACAAGCTTCTTCCTCCCCTTTCCTTTCTTTTTTTTCTATTGAAATTCCTTCTTCCTTCCATATTTACTTTTGAGTGTTTGACTGATTGCAGGTGATCAAGATCGAAGTGACAATTATCTTTTCCTTGGAACCAGTCGAGTTGAAGATCGGAGCCCGAGGATTGACAATCTTGAAGTGTTGCCGTAAGATCCTAGAGAGTCCCATCATATCTACATCAAGAGGGTTATCATCTTCGTTGGTAAAGTGTTAACCATCCCTAACTCTTAATTTCTAATCCTTCGATAAGTAGAACCCTAGCTTATGGTGGTTTCTTAATCACCATATCCTTATTTTCTAATTAGATTTGTTAGTTCGATATTGCGGGCATATAACTAGTTGACTAGTCTTATTTGTTTTAATTACATTAAATCTTTATTCTGAAGATTTTAGAAAATTAATATTTATTAATTTCATTTAATTATATTAATAATCACTAATTTAGTTTTTACATATTGTCCTCCATCATCTTTGATATCAGAGCAGATTAATCTAGGGTTTAATCGATCTTGTACTGAAATTTCTGCATACCTAGTTATGCTGAAATTAAAATTGTATAAAACCATCCTAAAAAAATACAAATAAATTATAAATAGTTTTGTTGTTAATCCTCTGTTAATCTACTACCTAATCATAGAAAAAAATCAGAAAAAAAAAATTTATTTGCTATTTTTTTTGGTGGAAGGAAATCATGCCTCCTAAGCGGGTATACGCAATTATACTGTCACGATCCAAGAAGTAATGAGCTACAGCCAAACGTGATATCCCGAGATTGAAAATCTGAAATTAATTAGATCTGAAATTTAATTTAAAAAAAATTAATTTATTTTTTGCTATTTTTAATTATTTTGGCTTCATTGCATATTAGGGTTTCATATCATGTGATTGCATCATCCTATAACCTAATCTTAAGGGCACTTGACTATCTCAGATCAGGGCTAGATCTCATCACCTGTCCTGGGCCTAAACAACACCTTTTGCATCGAACCTAACCCTAATTAAAATCGATTAGAAACCTAAAGCAACTTAGGGACACCAACAAGGTCAGGTTCCAAGTATTGTATGAAAGCTAGTGCACTCAATCCTTCGGTTATCTCTTGAATCTGGAGTCTAAGGCTAAAGGTCCAAAGGCAAACACCCTAAGCAGTCTTGTGGTTTTTAATTAGAACCCTGCGAGAGCAAGGGGAGCCTCCCATGACCCCACCTCTTACCTGGCCAGTGGATAGGGTAATTGCTGAATTGGTTGTAAATTGAGCTGACCCATTTTACTTGAGCTCTAGGTCTAAAAAACCCTAGCTCGAGTTCTGTGTGATTGCATTGCATGGAAACTAGGTCAGGTACACCCTATCAACATACTCAAAAATCCTACCATTGATCCTAATATTGAGACTTTGTTGAGATCCTTAATGAAGTTAGGCAACTCAGTACTAGGTTTGACCAGATAGGAGACCATAGAGGAACCCTAGAGAGAACCCCTGTGACCCATACTAAGTCTAAACTTGAGATCCTATACCCTGACCCATTCCTAGAACCCAACCCTAAGATAGCCCCTTGCCATGACCCAATCTGGGATCTTAGTTCAAAGAGCCCTAATTATGATTTCATAGACCAAGATGAGAGAGCCACTAGGAACTTCAGGGTAGAAGCACCTAAATTTGGTGGTGATCTTGATCTTGAGAATTATCTTGATTGGAAAGAAAGTATGGATCTATATTTTGAGAGGGAACTAGTGTCTGATGAAAGAAAGTTTAAGTTTTCTAAGCTTAAGTTAGTTCACCAGGCTAGAATCTATTAAGATAAGGTTGAAAAAATGACTAGAAATAGAGGAGAAATCCCCATAGCTACCTAGAGAGCTATGAAGAGCAAACTTTGGGAGAAGCACCTTCCTGCACCGTACCATCCCAGATCCTACGAACCAAAATCCTTTGAGTCCATGTCCTATGAGCCCAAGGAACCCATAACCTCTAGGTATTAGCTTAGTACCAATCAGGTCTCCCTTAGTCAACCAGAACCCTATAGGATTAGCACCCCTGAGTGCAAGCTAAGTCTTAGTCAGGTATCTCTTAGTCAACCCACCCCTGCTATCCTAGACACTCGTTAATTTTCCCTTAGTCGACCCACTCCTACTACCCCATTGGTTTACAAGGATGAGATTGAAGTGGAAGTGTATGAAGCTGAGGTGAACTTAGTAGATGAGTATGAAGGAGAAGAGGAGATACCTATGGCTAACCTAGAATTAGCTGACCCGGTAGGCACCCAGGCTGAAGTCAGCCTAGAGTTAGTTGACCATGATTGTACCCTGACTGAAACTGTACTAGTAGGACCCTTAGAAAATGAGATCCATGAGGAGTCTAACCCTATTATTAGGGCCTTAACTAAGAAAACACTAGAAGAGACTCGAGTCATAGAGCCTAGTCCTGAAATCCAAGAACAAGAGAAAATTGGTGAGGACTTGGCTTATTTAGTCCAGTACCCTCAGGAAGACTTCATCCCTGTGGTCCCAATTGAAGATCTTTTATCTGAATCACTGACTTATCCTTCTATAAGACTGACCGTTATTTACCTATTCATGTAACCCAATGTCCAAACTTTAAGGTCAGCCCCATTAGTCTAGGACAAATCCCCAAACCCTTTTCTTATTTCCTACCCTACCAAGTCACCCCCGAATCCACTTCTTATTTCCTACCCTTCCCTGAGGTTTCCAATATTTCTAAAACCATTAGGTTACATTTTGTTAAGGTTAGCATGTTTCATCAATGCTTTGACCTTATTAGATTTACCACCTATTTATGGAGAACCTTATGGCATCTATTAGGAGTTCATGTTAAGTTTTCATCTGCATGTCACCCACCGACCAAGGGTCAAGCACAGAATTAAAATTAAGGACATAAAAAAATAAATAAATAATAATAAATAAATAAATTTCCTTCATTAGGAATGTATAGTTGAGTCTATTAGATGTTTGCTGAGTCATATGCTGAACATGTTAGAGAGTTGCATAAGGAAATAAGTAAAAAAATTAACAAAAGCAACGAATCTTATAAACATATGGCTGATTTTAAGAAAAGACTCAAAGAATTCAATAAAGGAGACTTTGTCATGGTTAGACTATGACCTGAACGGTTCCCACCTGGAACTATGAAGAAGTTACATGCCCGTAGTAATGGACCATACAAAGTAATTAGAAAAATTAGATCTAATACCTACGTGCTTAAGTTACCACCTGAACTAGGCATTAGTTCTACTTTCAACGTTTCAGATCTTATAGAGTATAAGGAGCCAACATTGATTCCTAGTAAGCCTTTTGAGCCAAATCCAATCCTTGAGAGTGAGCCAACCCATGTGTGTCCACCTGCCATACTACCAGCCCGGAGAGACAGGATTGAGCGAATCTTGGATGACAAGATTATCGTTACTCGGAGCAAAGGCTATCATCAATATCTAGTTCGTTGGCAAGGATGACCCAAGACTGACGATTCTTAGATCATTAGAGAGGACTTGCAAAGAATTGACCCAGACTTATTAGAGCACTATTATAGCAAAGTTGACCCATACTCGACATGGTCGAGTTCCTCCCACCCGGAAAGAATTGGTGCAGACACCAGGCCAGTTGAAATCGACAGGTCAAATCCACATCCCTGTGGATCACCTATGAATAAAGCCCTTAGCCCAAACCCCAGATTACTTGTAAATGTTATCTTAAATTCTATTAGTTTAGCTTACTTGGGTTCAGCCCTAAACTCCAAAATTGAGTCATCTGTATAAACTCCTGGACCCAAAATTGAATCTGTAAAAAAATCCCAATTTCAATTGGATCATAAATTATGTTATAATGGTCCAATGTTATTTAACCCTTTTTACCAACTTTAATTAGGTTTTGTATTTACAAGCCTAATTAAGTATGGTATGGTTCAATTATGAATTGGTTATGCCTTTTGATCAAATTGGATTCCAATTGATCAAGCTAGCCTTGAAGTTAGTTACAATTGAGTCCTTGTAATTAGTTAGTTAGTTTCAATTAGTTGGTTGAGTCATGTGATTAGTTATTTTAGTTAAGTCCTGTAATACAAGAGGGGACCCAAGTCAAGATCCATGTGACTCCATGTGCTAACCCAACACATCATGTGCCAACTACCTTTTAGCACCACATCACCACATGGGATCCATTTGGAGCACCAATTAAGAATTACAACTTGATTTCAAGACATCCGGACATCCAGACTTCCAGACATCCAGACATTAAGACATCCAACAATTAAGACCTCATCCTATCTTATCCAAGGAGGGTGCCTCATTTAAATTCCAAGATGCCGATGGTTTTAAGAGAAGTAAAGTAGAAGAACTCTCATCTCTTTAGCACCTCCTCCCATCCTTATTTTGTCGCCCACATAAAGAGGCACGCCTCCTCTCATCCATTCAAAATTTAAGCCAAGTTCCAAGGATTATCTTATCAGCTTTCAAATTCAAGATGGAGGATTATCTTATTTCAAATGGAAGAGGATTAACATGGATGCCAAGATGGGATTAATGTCAAGATGGAAAGGTTTGGATGCCATATCTCTCTCAAGTTGTCGCCCACTCTCAAATTTAAATTCAAGAAACCAGAAATCAAGAAGGAAGAACACCATCTCACTTCTTATTTTGTCGCCCATCTCATTTTGTCACTCATCACATGGAAGAATCCATTTTCAAGGGAGCACCTATCTAATTTAAATTCAAGGAATTTCAGCCACTTCAAGGAGGAGATTAGAATCCTATGTTAGCTCCAATTATCTTGTATTCAAAGGGAACTCAATGTTAGCTTGCTACCTTGTATGGAGGGTCTATAAATACCACCCCTAAACCCCCTTGTATGACAATAATTATTGATGAAATAAAGCCGACATTCTATCAATTCCTTTGATGTGTGCATCGCGGGGTGTGAGGCCTCATTCCTTTGTTCTTCGGAGCATCGTGGGGTGTGAGGCCTAGTAATCCTATATCTATCCCACCATCAGAAACCCTAGCCGCCTACAAGCTTCTTCCTCCCCTTTCCTTTCTTTTTTTTCCATTGAAATTTCTTCTTCTTTCCATATTTATTTTTGAGTGTTTGACTGATTGCAGGTAATCGAGATCGAAGTGATGGTTATCTTTGCCTTGGAACTAGTCGAGTTGAAGATTGGAGCCCGAGGATCGACAATATTGAAGTGCTACCGCAAGATCCTAGAGAGTCCCATCAGATCTACATCAAGAGGGTCATCATCTTCATTGGTAAAGTATTAACCATCCCTAACTCTTAATTTTTGATCCTTCGATAAGTAGAACCCTAGTTTACGATGGTTTCTTAATCACCAGATCCTTATTTTCTAATTAGATTTGTTAGTTCGATATTGCGGGCATATAACTAGTTGACTACTCTTATTTGTTTTAATTACTTTGAGTCTTTATTCTAAAAATTCCAGAAAATTAATCTCTGTTAATTTTAGTTAATTAGATTAATAATCAGTAATTTAGTTTTTGCATATTGTCCCGCATCAAACAAAGTACATGAAGTTGATTTGCCATAGCCTTGTCAGGAAGTTGGTTGATGTCACTTCACCTTCTTCCATCATATTCCATGGAGCAAACTGGGCTTCCTCTTCTTCTTTCTCTTTGAATCTTAATATTAGAGATGTATTAGGCTTGAAGATAGTATAAAGGCAAAACTCTCCTCTAAAAAATCTCACTCTTAGAGGTCAACCCGTAATCTAAAGCCAAACCCTCTATCATGTACCGTACTCTCTCTTTAGGATGCCCTCTTCTATAGCCCAAGGGTCCTCTAATTAGAGCTTGGTGAAGGCTCTGAATCAAGTTAGACTAATATGGACCATGAGATAATTAATCTCTAGTGTCTCTGAACCATAAGGGCTTCTATAGACCAAGCGGCTGGTCCATGGTAGACCGGGTACTTTAAAAACTATGCATAATTTGATTATTTTGATCTTTTCTTAATTCTGGATCCATTTAAACTCTGATTTATGAGTCATTTGATTTGTTGGATTCTACAAATTGAGCTTTTATTTTTGGCATGCCTTTTAATCAGTACTCCAACTAATTTCCTTAGGTTTTGAAGTTTCAAAAAACTCCATCATCTTAATATACCTCCAAAGAGAAAGAAACATGAATTAAACTTTTCATTAAATATTTTAATGGGTGTGTGGTGCTTTAGTTTGACATCTACTTATCATAAATATGCTAATTTTATCTTTTTCAAAGATATTTTAAAAATAGTTAATTTTGCAAGAAGGTTCAGTTTAATTATAAAATTAAGATTTTTAAAAGATGTTAACTCCAATAATTACTTAAAATACTTAAAATAAATGTATAAATATGTGATTTATTAGTGCTCAAAATTATACTAGCCACCTTCCCTTGCAAAAGACAAGGTATCGAAATCATTGCTCCAGATGCTTACTGACCCATGATCCATGAGAGTCAGGCTTCGGCCATTCTTGGCTTGCCATGTGTCAGTGTTCAATAGAGGTAATCTTTTCACTCTCAGATCTAAGCTATTAAATGACTTTATAAATAGCAAAGGCCTAGCCCTTCTCTTCACTTTTCTCTTTCTTATTCTCCTACCAGTGATTTGTTTTGACCATTGTCTTCACCTCTGTTAGGTGTTTCGTAGTCCCCTAGTCATCACTCTTTTTCTCTTCTCCCATTTTTTGATCCTTTGGTAGCTTTTTCTCTCTTCTTTTCTTTTTGCTCAATCTGCATTTAAACCTATAAAGTTCATTTGTAGAGAGATTCTTATTTTACTCTATTTTTGTTTGATCTATAGAAATGAGTGGAACTTCCAATTTGGCTAGTTATTGGCCTTCGAAACAAGATCCGATCTAAGTTCCATCTTCAGCCAAGGCTCCGATGGCTCCCTTGGAGCCCAAGAATTTATACTTTAAGGAATTTCCTTCGAGGCACTTATAGTCCAAACTTGCAGAGGTAGATCTAGATTGGCTTCAGCATCAGTACCAAATTCCATCCGAGTTCAGGCTTGAAGTCCTGCTTCCAACCAACCAAGTCTGCAAACCTCCCCTAGGCAAAATCGCTCTTTACAAAGAGTGCCTTCAAGTCGAGGTATAGTTTTCCATTTTTCACTTCTTCACCAAACTTCTTCAATTTTTTAAAATATTCCAGTGCATTACTATACTAAATTCTTGGTAGTATATATGTAGTTTTACGATAGTTTGACTCTTAGGGGAATTGAGCCAACTATTAATCTCTTTCAAACTTTTTTCAACTTTAGAAAGCACTCTCATGCCTCTAGGTGGTGGTATATCTGCCCCTAAAGAAGGCCAGGTGTCAACCCTCTTATCCGAGGTGCTCCTTCCTTTATTCATCATTAGAAGGAGAACTTCTTCTTTGTGAAGCACCCACTAGAGAATTAGGAATTTGAATCATGGGGCGTCACTCAATGTCCAACAATATGAGCCCCTAGCTTAAGGAAAAAGGAAGAAGAGTGGTCCAAAGCCCTTCTCCACTTCAAAGTCCTCATGCTAAGGGTCCAACTTGAAAGAAGTGCAGGTGCATGCATGCTAAAAATCAGGGTTTTGAAAATCTTAGTAGAACAATTTACAAAACTATTTCATAAAAAGGCACTCAAAATTATTTAAAATTGCATCTAAGGATCTAATTAACATGCTAATAAGGTATTCATCACATAAACTCAAATAAAAAAACTAGAATAAAATAGAATATGATATCGATCAACTTACCTTGATCACTATTCCTTCCTTCAACCATGATTGGATCGATGGATCTTTAGGGTTGCTGTCGGAGCTGTGCAAGCACCCGACCTCTATTGGAATCCATACAAGGATGACATTGATTGCTTTGCCAAGGCCTCTGGAGTGCTAGCTCATTACAGGTTTCTTTATAGGCCTCTCCTCTAGCTTGGATATGGAGCTTCTTCTGAGACAATCTCAAAGAAACAAGGCTACAACCCTTGTAGCCTTCACGCGAAACCTTCACACAATGGGATGGGATGACTTTTTGGACACCAAAAGAGGAGAAGAGCCTTTCTTTTCTCCTTCTCCTCACTCTTAACTCTATTCTCTAAGAGGGTTTTGGTGTGGAAATTGTCAGAACAAGAAGAAAAGTGGGTGATAGGGAACCATATATGCGATTAGATGAGATGACTTCTCTAATTAATGCTTGGCACTTTTCCACTCCCTTTTAAGATTGTCGTAAAAACCAAAACCAAGCCTTAATCTTCATGTCATACCAGATTAACAGCACTTTAGGATAGGATCTAATCTTAATCCAAACCTAATTCAAAATCAGATTGGCGCAAGGGAAAAAGTGGTGTTGAAAAACTAGCAATTAGAAACTAAACCGCTGACCACTTTTCACATTGATTTTTCACACAAATCAACTCCTTTTTCTACACCATAGAGCTGTCAATGAATCGGGTTTCGGTCGGAACCTAGATATCTAGACCTAGACCCGATCTTATCTATTAGCCCCGGACTGGGACCCGAATGGATAGTACCATGGCACATGAAGTCCAATATTATCTTCTTACCCTTTTTTTTGAGTAAACAAGATGATTGAACTAGAACCTATTATAATATAGTAATACTAGCAAGTAGCAACAAAATGATATAATAACTTGCCAACAACCATAGCAATATTATAGGCCATCGAGAGGCAAGAAGGATTAGGAATTTAGGAGATGGAAAAGAATTAGGGCTGCTCTGTTGCTAAATTGAAGGCCTTTTATATTAAAAACTCTAGTTGATTTTGAACGATTAGATCAAAAGATCTAATAGTTCATAATAATATTAATATATGAATATATAAATATATATAATACTATATTATATAATCGGGTCCCGGGTCTACTCGGTCTAATGGTTCATAATAATATTAATATATGAATATATAAATATATATAATACTATATTATATAATCGGGTCCTGGGTCTACTAGGTCTGGATATTTAATATCCAGACCCCAGATTCATTTAATTATAGCTAAATGGTCTGGGTCATGGTCCGGGTAAACGGGTCCAAATTTAGTACCAGACCCGGACCCGTTGGATAAATACCCGTGGATCTCGGGTCTGTACCCAATCCATTGATAGTTCTATACACCATCATGCCAACTCTAGGTAAGGCTTTATCTTCATAAGATAAGGCCTTATCAAACTTTGAATCTTATCCAAAGTGGGTGATAGATGAAGTGATTGGCATGAGAAAGATTAAGATAAAAATATGCACCGGCAATGACTTCTCAAAAAATTTTATCGCACAAAAAGGGAGAATCCACACCACATGAGAGAAGGATACTAAGCCTAATCCAATTAAGTTAGGTGTCCTATTTTAATTAGACTCAATTTAGGTTCAAATCAAATTAAGTTTGAGTCCAATTTGAATCGAATTTAAAAAGGTTGTCAACCCTATCCAAGTCCAACCAGAATTCTAAACCCAATTAGGTCAAGCCCAATTAAATTTAGTATCATTTAAATTAATTAGGACTTGATCTAAAAATTAATTAAGTTCATTAATATTATAACTCTTTCAATTAAGTTCCTGGTACTAAAATTAATATATGCCAAAATTAGTAGGTATCAAAATTAGCGGATACCAAAATTAGTAGGTACTAAAATTAGCATCTACCAAAATTAGCAAGTACTAAATTTGATCCAAGCCTTGATCAGGTCAAGCCCCTATTATGTATGATCCCTTAGATTCCATTCTATCTGATAGTGAGACATACTATGATCACTATCATAGTATTATCGAAATCCTTTGATGGATCAAAACTTTTCCAGCTCAACCTTAATATGGATCGTTGATCCGAAAATGATCCAAGTGAGTTCCCACAATCCACTAATGATACCTAGTAGTATATGGTGGCAACCCAATAGAATAAAATGATGAAATCCTAGGTATAGCTACCATGTGATCAAGTTTCTCTATCAAAAGTTTTGACAGGAAGCAAGTTATGGATTCTTGTCAATCCCTAAGCATCTGTCATATGCTAAACTTAATCAGCTCGAGTCCAATCATGATTTTTATAAAAACTCCTTTTCATTATCACACTGCTATGGCTACAAACTCATAGACTCGACCTCTTAGGTTGATAGGACTATTCCTTAACTACTATGATCGATGGATCCCCTATAGTAACACTCCCAACTCCTATGGCAATCATACTGTAATCAACATATACTACAAGGCCCCATATGGCTAGGGATCATGTTCATGTGCTTGTCAAACTACATCACTCCATTGTGAGTGAGTGAGATATTGCAAGTCAAGGAACTATTCAAACTACTACAGCTCGAGAAGTCACTAACGAGTAAGTGACATTCATGTGACTTCTTATTCTTTAATCATACTCAAAACCATTATTGTCTAACAACCACAAGCACTCTTGCTCCAGTATCTCCATACTATAGACTCAAGACTCATCTATCCATAAAGAAAACTATCTGTGTATCAATCTTAATGGAAATCACTGCCCCATGATCATCCAATAAATAGGAGCATTTAGGAGTTAACCTATAATAACACATGTCTCAATTCTCAACTCTTGAGAATATATATCACTGTCCATTAACTCTGTTGCCCAGCAAGGTAGCCCAAGAGGGGGGGTGAATTGGGTATTTTTAAAAATTTAAGCAGTTATGTGCTTTGCTTTGAATGTTTGTGTAACTAAGTGATTGTACTAAGATGATATGCAGTAGAAATAACAAATTAAATACAGAGTAATAAAGAGCAAGTAACAAAGGAGGCAATCACATACAAACACAAAGGTTTATAGCGGTTCGGTGCACTCCAAACACCTACATCCACTCTCCAAGCTTTTCCTTGGATATTTCACTATAATCTCTTCAAGATTATAGTCGACTTGTTTTCCAAGGCTCACAAGTCAAAACCTAAGTTGGTTTTATCACCTACGCTCACCAACAATCTTTACAACTTATTTTAATCTGGGCTAATAAGTCAAACCCAAGTTGGTTTTGTCTTTTAGGCTCACCAACAACCTTTAACACTAGTTTCAATATCCTTGAAACTAGAACAAATAAATGAAATCAAGTGTACAGAAAGAAAACACAAGAATTAGCTCCTTAATAAGCAGAAATAAATATCGTTGAAGCTCTCTTTGTTACTTGAGTTGACTTCTCCTTGGAATCGCTTGAATGAACACTTTTGGCTAAAGAGTTGAAAGCTCAAACTCTTAAAAATGGAAGCCTTTTCAAGTAGAATCTCTTAAAAGCTCTCTTTAACTTTTCAAATGATTGAACTTTGTCTCTTCTTGATTCTCTTTCTTTCTTGTTGACTTTAACAGATTTAGTGAGTGTTAAATAGCTCAAATACATTGAAAATGTTGTTGGAGACCATTGGAGGGATCAAACTAGCTGTTTGGAGCTGTTTGGAAATAAATCTGAATTTCTGAAAAACTAGCTATTGCACCAAGTATCGATACTTGAGTTCTTCATTAGTCGACACTTGGATCATCTCAAGGCAAAAATTTGAATTTTCTACACTCTGCTCCACTTATGGTCTAAGGCTATGAGTCGACACTTGGACTGTGAGTCGACACTTTGAGTCAACAATTGAGAAATTTTAGAAAACACAAGTTCTGTTCATTTTGTTCTCAAGCGATTAGTCAATCTTTGAAGTATCGATACTTGATCGTGAGTCGACACCTTGAGTCGATACTTGCCATGCCAGTCCAAAGTTTCTGCATGCCAGTCTTCTGAAGTGTCGACACTTGATCCATGAGTTGATACTTGCTCTGTGCCAAACCAAAAATGAATGCCAAACTCTGAAATTTTCAAGATTTTATCCAATAATCCCTTAGATACATTTTCATAAAGGCCAAAAGGATTGTTTTGAGGATGTTCCAAGGTTAGGGGATCACTCAAACATTGAGAAATATCTTGCTTTGACATTTGTGAACTTGATACACTTGAATGGGGAATTTTATGAACCTATACTTGAAATTCATACTCAATTTGAAATATTAGTCCAAACACGTACTCAATATTTTGTTATTCATCAAAATCAAGGAGCCAAAGCCAACAATCTCCCTCTTTTTGATGATGACAAAACTTTGACTGTAAAAGCAATTAAGTTCCAAAAATAGACCAGTATAGTATCAACAGATCTATAATGGAATGACTTTATCAAAATATCTCCACATTTGTTTTTCAACAAGGTTCAAAGTTCATTTAGTAAAATTTCAAGAGTTTCAAAGTTAAAAAGCTTCAAAAACTCCCCCTGTCTTAAGTAACATTTGAAAAATATTTGAATTCACTTAAATAACTTTTTTATACCTTAAGTAACACCATAACCTTTTATACCACTTATCTAGTCCCCCTTTTTGTCATCATTAAACATTAAACAATAAGATTAAAGGGAATTTTCTCCCCGTAAAATAGTGCTTTCCTCATAATACAACATTCATTTTGATAGAAAGAACAGAGATAATAGAAACAACATAAGCATACATAAACTGAACTTTCATATAATAAAAGGTTTCAGTACAACATAAGCATAAATTGAAACATAAACATACATAAGCTGAAACATAAGATAAGCATAATCTAAACTACAAGCATGAAAATACAAGCATAACAAGTGTATGTGAAACAACTCCTCATCAGACGGAAGCTCAAAAAAGATAGGTGCCATACATCTAGTGGCTGAAGATCTAGGGGTCTTGTGGGTCAAGCTTCTAGTCCTAAGAGAAGGGCCAGAGTGAGGTATAACCCTAGAAGTCCTAATAGTAGTATGTGAAGGAAATGTCTCTGCAGGAGTTTGAAAGGTTGAAGCAGTGTCAGGTTGAACATCACCGGGAGTATCTGTAGTGTGATCATGAATATCTGATGTCTGTCCCTACCTACTGACAATCTGGAAGTCTATTGCTCCACCACTGTCATCATTGTCAAAATCAATAATATCAATGTCACCACCTGCATCACCATCAGCTATTCCATCACCATCTACAGCTGCATCACCATGATCAAGAGGAGTACCACCACCAGGAGAGGCATCATGTGTATCACCATGATCATCGTCATCTACTGGTGGAGGAGGTGGTGGAGGTCATGAAGGTCCTACTGAAGGCAATAAGGATCTCAGTAGATCTCGTATCTCAGTGAAGCTAGCCTCCATCAACTATCGGATACCTGAGAGCTACTCATCTATATGAGCCCTCGGTCCATGAATCTCCATCTGAATCTGGTAGCCCAAACACCCAGTCCAATAACCTCCTCTCTGACATCAACTATCTGCACTGTAATGTGCTCCTCGAAGGTGGAACTTTCTCTGAAGCAACGCGAGGAGCAGTAGCTGGAGTATGTGCATATGCTAGTGTAGCAGGCTCTGAACCTGATGCAGTGATAGGTGCAAGTCTCGGAGGGGTAGTATGCTTAGCAGGTCCAGATGGCCCTGCCTCAGCTGCACGAAGCTCGTCCTCCTCGTTTGGCTCCTGACCAAACTCTCTGCGCACCCAACAACCAGCCACTCTCTGGTAACCCATCCTATGAAGAGATTTCTCTCCGTACATATCTGTATAGAGGATCTCTTTGGAGGGCTCTCCCTCCAATGGGATATCGAACACAAAAGATCCTGGTGAGTCCTATGCCATAGGGTAAACAAAGATGGCACTGAGTGGCGGCCTCACCCATCCGGTGAACCATGATCATCGGTAGATTGATGGGAATCTGCTATCTCAAAGATACCATCAATACAAGCTCTCTCTCGGTAATGAAATCAAACCTACCAGTCTTCAGGACCAAGATTTGAATGATAAAATGGTGTAAGACTCTTATCTCTACTGACAGCTAATTTATAGAAACAACTGACACTTCACTGACATCCTCCCTCTCTAGTATACATCGAAATGTAGTAGCTCTGTCACCAATACAATTCGTGGCCCTGCCACAAAGTAGAATCTACCACACTCTACTGACAAGCTCAGGGGTCACTAGAATCCAAATACCCCTGACCTCATCAATCCATCTCAATCTATCAATGGCTAAGGACCCATAGAACTCCCTGATGAACTGGAGATAATATCTCTTAGTCAGAGGCAGAATGGGACTAGTCCAGCTCCTCTAAGCAGATGTCCAATGATAAAATTCTCTGAATCCCAGAACTGCACATCTACTAATGGGGACATCATCAACATGGATCTCGAAGCAGTACAGATCTCGGAGCAGCGTGGATCTTGAAGCAGCACCATTCTTGAATTCAAATTCAAGAATAAGTTATCGAATTTTTAGGATAGTTTAGGATTTATCTTTATTGATTATTTTGAATGTTGATTTAGTTAGTTTTAGTTGGTTAGGATTGAGATATGGATAGGCCTTATCTTGTATTTGAGTTTGAACCATCCTTATCTTTCTATCTTGTATTCAAATTCAAATGAGGGTTGGAAAGGTCTATAAATACCACCCTCATTCCTTTGTAAATAATTGGTTAATAAAGATGAGTTTTTAGGGAAGAGTGATTCTTTGCTCTGCCTCCATAAAGGCATGGGCATGAGGCCGGTCTTACCTTCGCCTTCGAGCGTCAAGGGGTGTGAGACCCTATGCCTTTGCTTTCGAGTATCAGGGGGCGTGAGGCCTGTCTTGCCTTCGCCTTCGAGGTTGACGGGTGTGAGACCCTATACCCTAGGCTCCGCATGCAGTGAGATGGGTGGGATGCCCTAGGCTACATGTAGGGGGGTGGGTGAGATGCCCTAGAGGTGAGAGGTCTCTCCGTGAATGTAAGTCCCAAGTCCGTAGAGTGTCCAATTTTCCTATACTCCATCTCCATTGTTCCTTCACCACCTCCCTGTCAAAAAAAATCAAAAAAAAAGTAGTACCCTCATCTTCAGTGACTTCTCAACTCATTGATGATCCTACCCCCGATCCATGCCCCATCAA
Organism: Areca catechu; assembly: GCA_021397845.1. Taxonomy (NCBI): domain Eukaryota; kingdom Viridiplantae; phylum Streptophyta; class Magnoliopsida; order Arecales; family Arecaceae; genus Areca; species Areca catechu. Next base: position 10,652,296 of record CM038048.1, read on the forward strand.
TTTGGTATCAAAGCCATAGGTCAGGTTAGGGTATGTTTCTTTCCCAATCCCAGATTCCCCCCCCCCATCGGTTTTGCCATTCTCTTTCTTCCCTGTTCTTGCTCCATTACCCATAGCCACCGTGACCATCTAGCCGACCGAGACCCCATCCACTCCATCCTCCATCTGCCTCGTGCTCGCCGTCATCTTCCTCTGTAGCTGAAGTTTCTCAGATCGGTGCCTCCACCAGATCTTCCAGACACCGACAGCCCCTGTGCCAACAGAACTTCCTTTTCTACAATGATCAACCCTTCCTGAGACCACCAGCCACCATCTCATCCCCAATCCACCACGGACCTCCACCTAGATGATTCTGGACTCCTGCTGCATGAGCCACCACCACTGCCAATCAAAAATCCCACTCCGGTCCAGCACCTCCGGCCATCTTCCCAACCTCGGACAACCATCGGCCAACCTAGGAAGAAGCTGCATCCACCTCTACCTGAGCCGTCCCCCAGATCCACCATGGCCAAGCCTCCACCTGGCCATCGACCCATCCATTTCGCCATCTCCGCCTAGCATCGCCGTCGATGAAGCCTACCGGGAGCCCCTTCCCCCCATTTTGCCCGTCCCCCATCCATGGAGAAGAAGAAGCAACGCACGAACATGAAGGCAATTCACGTTCCTGCTGCCGACTTCAAACTTCATAGTTCTTAGAGTTGCACGAGTTTTAGAGTTGCACGAGTTTTAGAGTTGCACGTAGTTCAAAGTTGCACGCTCCTCAAAGTGCATGATCCTCAAAGCTGCACATTTTTTAAAGCACATAATTCTTAGAGCAGTGCTGAGAAAATAAAAAAAAAATCTCATGGCTAACTGAAGCTGGAGTCTAAGCTTGACTCGACAGAGTCAAGTTCTCCCCACCTCAAGGGAATGATAGGGACATCATCAGCACGAATCTCGAAGTAGCACAGATCTTGGAGCAGTATGGATCTCGGAGTAGCACCATTATTGAATTCAAATTCAATAATAAGTTATCGGATTTTTAGGATAGTTTAGGATTTATCTTTATCGATTATTTTGAGTTTTGATTTAGTTAGTTTTGGTTGGTTAGGATTGAGATTTGGATGGGCCTTATCTTGTATTTGAATTTGAACCATCCTTATCTTTCTATCTTGTATTCAAATTCAAATGAGGGTTTGAAAGGTCTATAAATACCACCCTCATTCCTTTGTAAATAATTGGTTAATAAAGATGAGTTTTTAGAGAAGAGTAATTCTTCGTTCTACCTTCGTAAAGGAGTGGGCGTAAGGCCCGTCTTGCCTTCGCCTTCGGGCATCGAGGGGTGTAAGACCCTAAGCCTTCACTTTCAAGCATCGAGGGGCGTGAGGCCCTAGTTATCCCCTTCCCCGTCGAGTCTCCTCTATGGTCTTAAAGATTTTCCTTCGCGACCCCAGGTAGCGATTTGGATGGGATGCCCTAGGCTCCGCATGTAGTGAGATGGGTGGGATGCCCTAGGCTACATGTAGTGGGATGGGTGAGATGCCTTAGAGGTGAGAGGTCTCTTCATGAGTGTGAGTCCCAAAGTTCATGAGAGTCCAAATTTTTTCTACCTTCCATCTCCATTATTCCTTTACCAACTCCCTACAAAAAAAAAATCAAAAAAAAAAATAGTAGTACCCATATCTTCGGTGACTTCTTAACTCGCCGTCGATCCTACCCCGATCCCGTGCCCCATCAATTTGGTATCAGAGCCAGAAATTAGGGTACGATTCATATCCCTCACTAGATCTTCTCGATACCATCTCTTCCATTTTTTCTATCCTTCCCAACTTCCCCATCCTTTACCGGATTTCCACCACCTTTACCTCCTCCATGTTCCCTGTAGCCACCGACGGAGAAGACCTCCTCTCCCGCTCCAAGTCTGCTGCTCGCCAGATCCAAGCCATCAACAACCACCTCCCAGCTCCTAAAGCCATCTGACCGCCCGATCATCAACGATCCACAACCGTCGATCTCCGGTTCCCCTCCAATCCACTGCCATCATCCCTAGCCGCCAGTTTCTCCAGACCCCTACCTATGTCATCCGTGCCCGCCTTGGCAACCTAGCCCAGCCCCTCCTGCCCTGCCAGATCTACTGCCTGCCACTTTAACCTCACCTCCAACAGCTTCTGCCCGATCCAATCCCATCTCCACCCGCTGTCACGTGCAAAGCATCCCATTGCTGCCCTTCCGATCGGAGAAGGACTTCACCAGAGAGCCCTTCGCCAAGCACAGCCATGCCATAGCTGACCATCGCCCATCATCGATCATTTTCCCAACCAGGTCAGCCACCGCTTCTCCTTTATCGGTGAAAGAAATGACACCGCCCGATGCCACTGTTCACCAGATCCACCACCAAGCCCTATCTTCGCTGAACACCAATGGTCACTCGTCTCCTCACCTGCTACCAGCAAATCGCCACCCCCAGTCCATCAGATCCTTCCAGCACCGAGCCAGATACAACCGGACACACCACTATCGCAATCTCCTGCCAACCTCATCCTATCAGATCTTCTCACTGCCAACAATCAACGATCGATGCCCCTTGCTATCACACTGCCACATCGATGCCCCTCTCCGATGCAAGGTCACGGCCTGCCCCATCGCTCTGCTGCCGTGATGCCCGACACCACCGGATCGAAGCCCGTGCCACCTGCGTTACCTCACCGCTGCCTTACTGGTCAGTCTCTACCCATCCATATCTCCACCACCACCACCCCTTCATCCACCGCCACATCCTCCTCGCCATCTTCGCCAGATCCCCACCGGATGGCTGTTCCCATGCTATTCTACATCCGCCTGTGAGAAGGAGATCCCAGGCACGATCGGAGAAGCATAGTCGGCCCTCCCTATTACTAACTTCTAAGCCTACATGCATTTCAAAGTTGCATGGTTCTCAATACCACATGAATTTCAGAGCTACACAGTTCTTAGAGCAGAGTTTTTTTGATTGGATATGGTTCACCAAAGTCCCCGCTGAGCTTAACTTGATAGAGTCAAGTTCTTCCCACCTCAGGGGAATGATGGGGACATCATCAGCATGGATCCCGAAGTAGTATGGATCTCAGAGCAGCATGGATCTTGAAGCAGCACCATTCTGGAATTCAAATTCAATAATAAGTTACCAAATTTTTAGGATAGTTTAGGATTTATCTTTATTGATTATTTTGAATTTTAATTTAGTTAGTTTTGGTTGGTTAGGTTTGAGATACGGATTGGCCTTATCTTGTATTTGAATTTGAACCATTTTTGTCTTTCTATTTTATATTCAAATTCAAATAAGGGTTGGAAAGGTCTATAAATATGACTCTCATTTCTTTGTAAATAATTGGTTAATAAAGATGAGTTTTTTAGGAAAGAGTGATTCTTCATTCTGCCTCTATAAAGGAGTGGGCGTGAGGCCCGTCTTGCCTTCACCTTCAAGCATTGAGGGGTGTGAGACCCTATGCCTTCGCTTTCAAGCATCGAGGGGTGTGAGGCCCTAGTTATCTCTTTTCCTATTGAGTCCCCTCTATGGTCTTAAAGATTTTTCTTCATGACCCTAGGTAGCAATTTAGGTGGGATGCCCTAGGCTCCTCATGTAGTGAGATGGGTGGGATGCCCTAGGCTACATGTAGTGGGGTGGGTGAGATGCCCTAGAGGTGAGAGGTCTCTCTGTGAATATAAGTTCCAAGTCCGTAGAGTATCCAGTTTTCCTATCCTTCATCTCCATTGTTCTTTTACCAACTCCCTGCAAAAAAAAAATCAAAAAAAATTAGTACTACCCTAATCATTGGTGACTTCTCAGCTCGCCGATGAGCCTCCCCTGATCCCGTCCCCCATCATCTACTCTCTTGCCAGAGGCAATAGCCTTCCCAGCCACTCGTGCTGCTCTTGGAAAAACTGGTGGAGGCTGATCCTGGGTCTCTTGCTCATGCTGACCAGTGGGATCCTGGCAGACCTTAGTCCTTCTCTCTCTACTGGACTCACCCTACTCAGACCTTCTCTTGCGATAAGCCAGCTACTTCCTTGGTGCCATTCCACACAAAGACAATACAAAATAGAGTAGATAGGGAAGAAAAAGTGAACCGGGGAAGGAAAAAGGAAAGAGAGGAAGTATCGAAACAACGGTGGACCAAAAAGGAAAGAAATGGACCAAAGATGGAGAAAACTGGTGGGAAGGAGGGAGAATCTAAGCAAGAACCGGACCAAAAGTGGACCAAAAGGGGAAGGAAGGGTTTGGAGTAAAGAAAACCATGAAAGAAACAAGGGAAACTCGAGCTGAACCACAGAAAAACCATGAAGAATGGTGAGAAAACAGACGGATTGAAGATAAAAATGAGAAGAAAAGGAGGAAGATTACCCGAAAAAGGAGGGATAAGGCTGGAAGTCCACTATTCATGAAAGTTAGGAGGGTTTTTGGGACCACAAGAAGCTGAGGGAGAAAAGAATGGGTCAAAGAGGTTCAGGGATGCCCTAAAAAGCACAAACCCGATGGTCATGAGTCGACACTTCAAAATTGTTCAAGTGTCGACACTTCATGTGAGTCGACAATTAGGCAATTTGTAAGTGTCGACACCCGACCATAGAAAATCAGAATAAAATCCAATAAATTCTAATAAAATTCAAGAAGAGTTTAAGGGTCATTCTAAGTGATATTTGAAGGGATTTGAATCATTTTAGAGGATTTCATTAAGAATTTGAAGAGTTTAGACAAAGGATCAATGATTCCTAACTCTCTTCTAATCATGCAAAATCTATCTTCACTTAGAGATTTTGTGAAAATATCAACAAGTTGTCTATCAGTACATACAAAATCAAGCATTACATCACCATTTTGCATATGATCTCTTATGAAGTGATATCTTATTTCAATGTGTTTGGTTCTTGAATGCTGTATTGGATTTTTAGTTAAATTGATTGCACTAGTATTATCATATATTATACGATTTTTACTTTATTTTATGCCAAAGTCTTCGAGTTGTTGTTTGATCCATAGGATTTGAGCACAACAACTTCCAACTGCAATATATTTGGCTTCTGCCATAGATAGAGCAACTGAATTTTGTTTTTTGCTAAATCATGAGATCAAATTCACTCCAAGAAACTAGCAAGTTCCACTTGTACTTTTCCTATCTAGCTTACATCCAGCAAAATTAGCATCGGAATATACAATCAGTTCAATAGATGAATTTTTAGAGTACCATAGTCTAATATCAATAGTGCCAAATAGATATCTTAGTATTTATTTAACAACCAATAAATGAAACTCTTTAGGAGCAGACTAATATCTAGCACACATACATACACTAAAAATTATATATGGCCTACTTGCAGTCAAGTATAACAATGAACCAATGATACCTCTATATAATTTTTTATCTATAATTTTACCGATTCATCTTTATCTAATTTACAAGAAGGTCTCATAGGTGTACCTATTGATATGGTAGTCTCCATTCCAAACTTCTTTAAGATTTCTCTTGAATACTTAGCTTGGTTGATGAAGATCCCTTCTTTTGTTTGCTTGATCTAGAGTCCGAGGAAGAAATTAAGCTCTCCCATCATGCTCATCTCGAACTCTCCATGCATAAGCTTGGCAAATTCTTGGCAAAAAACTTTATTAGTAGCACCGAAAATGATATCATCGACATATACTTGTACTACTAAGAGATCATCATTCTTCTTTTTCAAAAATAATATAGTATCTAATTTTCTCTAGAAAAATCATTTTTAAGCAGAAATTTACTTAATCTATCATACCAAGCTCTTGGAGCTTATTTCAAACTATACAAAGTGTTATGAAGTTTAAAAATATGATCAGGGCATTCATGATTTTCAAAACCTGGAGGCTATTCAACATAAACTTCTTCTTCAATAAATCTATTTAGAAAAGCACTTTTGACATCCATTTGAAATAGTTTGAAACCCGTGAAGCATGCAAATGCTAATAATAGTCTAATTATCTCAAGTCTAGCAACAGGAGCAAAGGTTTCATTAAAATCAATTCCTTCATCCTGATTGTAGCCTTTGACAACTAGCCTAGCTTTATTTATAGTAACTACTCCATTTCATCAAGTTTGTTTCTAAAAACCCTTTTTGTTCTTATTATTGAAACATTTGATAGTCTTTCAACTAAAGTTCAAACTTTATTTCTTTTAAATTGATTCAATTCATCTTGCATAGTATTTATCCAATTGCAATCATTTTCAGCTTCTTCAATTCATTTTAGTTCTATTTGAAAAATAAATGCTAAATAATCACAAACATTTCTTATTGAGGAACAGTACTTACCCCTTTCGATGGATCACCAATGATAAGCTCTTTAGGGTATCCATGGGCATACCTCCATTCTTTAGGCAATGGCTTGGGTGTTGATGCTCCAATTTCTTGTACTTGTTCTTCATTTCCTTTATCACTATCTTATTCTTCGAAAGCTCCTTCATTGATTGTCATTTTTCCAAACTTTTGAATACCTGTTTCATCATCAAGAGTATCTTCTTTTCTAGAAGATTTTTCATTAGTTTCATCAAACATTACATGGATGGATTCTTCAACTAGAAGAGTTCTTCTATTGAAGACCCTGTATGCCTTGCTAGAAGTAGAGTATCCTAAGAAGATACCCTTATCTAACTTGGCATCAAATTTACTGAAATTGTCTTTACCATTGTTTAAAATGAAACAACAGCATCCAAAAATAAAAAAATATTTAATAGTAGGTTTTCTATTTTTTCATAGTTCATATGGTGTTTTCTTCAAAATAGGTCGGATTAAAATGTGATTTAAAACACAACATGCAGTATTTAAGGCTTCCGCCTAAACATATCTAGGTAAATCATTTTCATAAAGCATTGTGCATGCCATTTCTTTAAGAGTCCTATTCTTTCTTTCTACCATCCCATTTTGTTAAGGTGTTCTAGGTGCAGAGAAATTATGATCAATACCATTTTCATTACAGAACATTTTAAAATCATGATTTTCAAACTCAGTACTATGATCACTACGTAAAGAAATGATTGAAACATTTTTTTTATTTGAAACCTTTTTTATGAAACTTGATAAATGTAGAAAAAGTTTCATCCTTGTGTCCCAAAAACATAATCCATGTAAAACATGGATAGTCATCTACAATCACTAAACCATACTTCTTACCTTCCAAACAAGTTATTCTAGTTGATCCAAAGAGGTCCATATGAAGCAATTCTAAGGGTCTAGAGGTAGATACTATTCCTTTAGGTTTGAAAGAAGATTTTGTTTGTTTTCCAAGTTGACATGCACTACAAATCTTATCTTTTTGAAAAGTGAGTTTTGGCAAATCTTTTGCAAGATTCTTTTTGTTCAATTTTGAAATCAAATACATACTTGCATGCCCTAGCCAACGATGCCAAAAACAACTAGTTTCATTTGTCTTGGCTTCCTTTGCCACTAGGCATTAACCATTATCTATGGTAAGATCATCAAGATCAACCATGTAAATGTTTCCATGCCTATGACCAATGAACTTGATGCCATTATCATCTAAACTAGATACCATGCACAAAGAAGATTGAAAAACTAATTTAAATCCTTTATCACAAAATTGACTTATACTAAATAAATTATGCTTTAAACCATCAACAAACAAAACATTATCAATATAAGTAGTAGGGGTGATATGGACTTTACCGATACCGACAATTTTGCCTTTTCCATTATCACCAAATATCACGTTTCCACCATTCAAAGCTTCTAGAGATGAGAATTGTCTCACATCCTCAGTAATGTGTCTTGAGTAACCACTATTGAGATACCACATTCTTCTTTTATCCTTGGTTGCAAGACACAACTACAACATAAATCAAGTGAAAACTTTAGGTATCCAAGTCATCTTGGATCCTTTAGAGTTAGTTGAATTGGTTCCTTTTGGAACCCAAACTTTTTTAACAGCATTTAATTTTCTTTTGTTACACATATAAGATTTATGTCCTACTTTACCACATGTATAATAAGTAAAACTAAAGAAGTATGTACAAAAAAATTTTTAAAATACTTTTGTTGCTTTTGCGATGTAAATCATAACCCAGCTTTATGAAAAACTAGCCTTTGGTTATTCAAAAGCATATTTAATTTTTCAGAACTATATGTAAACTTTTCAACAAAAGGCTTTACTTTTTCAAGTTCTTCTTTATATTTCTTGTTTTCTAGTAAAAACTCCTTGTTTTGTTTTGCAAGTTTTTCATTTATAGAAAAAATTTTGTCCTTCTTCAAAGAGTCCTTTTCTTTCAAAAGATTTTCTTTTTCATTTTTCAAAATATTGATTTGTTCATTCAAGTTTTTATTTTCTTGAATCAAGTTTTCATTTTCTATCAAGAACTCATTTGTTGATTTTGTAAGCTCTATGTTTTGCTTTTTCAAATCTTTATTTTTCAATTTAAGTTTTTGATATTTCATAACAAGCTTATCAAAAATATCACATAATTCATCGAATGTAAAGTCATTTTCAGGTTCAAGGCTTACCTCTTCTTCATTGGCCATAAAGCAAAAATTGGCCATTTCTTGTTGTTCTTCATCGGAGCTTGAGTCTTCACTTTCGCTCCATGTTGCCATCATAGCCTTTTTCTTAAACTTCTTTTTGCCTTTCTTAAGAGTGGGGCAATCCAACTTGTAATGACCTGGTTTCTTACATTCGAAATATATTGATTGCTCCCTTTCCTTTTCTTTTTCTTTTTTCTTACTATGATCTCCTTTTTGAGGCTTTTTCTTGTAAAAATTCTTTTTCCTCTTCATAAATCTCTTGAACTTTCTTGTAATGAGGGTTTTCTCATCTTCTTCATCCTCTTCATTGGATTCATCACTTGATTCTTCCTTGGTAGTGGATTTGAATGCAATGGCTTTCTTCTTCTTGTCATTGTCCATAACTTTTTGCTTCAAGGATAGCTTATATGTCATCAATGAACCCAAAAGCTGCTCAAGTGAAAGTGTATTGACATCTTTGGCATCTTCAATGGCTGTGACCTTTGGATCCCAATAAGCCAAAAGAGACCTAAAAATTTTGTTAACAAGTTCAGCATTAGAAATCACTTTTCCCAAACTCCTCATGCCATTAACAATATTAGTGAATCTAATATACATTTCATTAATAGTTTCAATTGGTTCCATCCTAAACATCTCATAAGTATGAATGAGCATGTTTACTTTGATGGTCTTCACTTGATGTATACCCTCATGGGTAACTTCAAGTGTATCCCAAATCTTTTTAGCAAAAACATAATTTGATATTCTATTGAATTCACTTGGATCAAGTGTATAAAATAATAAATTCATGGCCTTAGCATTAAGCTCAGCTTGCTCAATGTCATTCTCATCCCAATCTTCTTCTAGCTTGGGAGTGGGAATGCCATTAACCAAGAGAGTGAGCTGATGAGGACCTTTAACAATAGTTTTCCAAATATTATAATCAATAGGCTAAATGTATATGTGCATGCATGTCTTCCAATATGTATAGTTTGTGCCATTAAATAATGGGGGATGGTTAGAGGTTTGTCCTTCTATAATACCAATACCAATTTGGGCTGCCATGATCTTTAACTCAAGATCGTTGGACCTACAAGTAGAGTACCAAGCTCTAATACCACTTGTTGCTCAGCAAGGTAGCCCAAGAGAGGGGGTGAATTGGGTATTTTAAAAAATTTAAGCAGTTATGTGCTTTGCTTTGAGTGTTTGTGTAACTAAGTGGTTGTGCTAAGATGATATGTAGCATAAATAACAAATTAAATGCAGAGTAATAAAGAGCAAGTAACAAAGGAGGCAATCACACACAAACATAAAGGTTTATAGTGGTTCGGTGCACTCCAAGCACCTACATCCACTTTCCAAGCTTTCCCTTGGGTATTTCACTATAATCTCTTCAAGATTACAGTCGACTTATTTTAAAAGGCTCATAAGTCAAAATCTAAGTTAGTTTTATCACCTAGGCTTACCAACAACCTTTACAACTTGTTTAAATCCAGGCTAAAAAGTCAAACCCAAGTTGGTTTTGTCTCTTAGGCTCACCAACAACCTTTAACACTAGTTTCAATACTCTTGAAACTAAAACAAATAAATGAAATCAAGTGTACAGAAAGTAAACACAAGAATTAGCTCCTTAATGAGCAAAAATAAATGTCGTTGAAGCTCTCTTAGTTGCTTGAGTTGACTTCTCCTTGGAATCTCTTGAATGTATACTTTTGGCTAAAGACTTGAAAGCTCAAACTCTCAAAAATGGAAGCCTTTTTTAAGTGGAATCTTTTAAAAGCTCTCTTTATCTTTTCAAATAATTGGACTTTGTCTCTTTTTGATTCTCTTTCTTTCTTGTTGACTTTAAAAGATTTGGTGTGTTAAATAGCTCAAATCCACTAAAAAAGTTGTTGGAGACCGTTGGAGGGATCAAACTAGCTATTTGGAGCCGTTTGGAAATAAATCTAAATTTTTGAAAAACTAGTCATTACACCAAGTGTCAACACTTGAGTTATTCATGAGATGACACTTGGATCAGCTCAAGGCAAAAATTTAAATTTCCTGCACTCTGCTCCACTTCTGGTCTCAAGCTATAAGTCGATACCTTGAGTCGACACTTGGACCATGAGTCGACACTTGAGAAATTTTAGAAAACATAAGTTCTGTTCATTTTGTTCTCAGGTGATGAGTCAATCTTTGAAGTGTCAACATTTGACCATGAGTCGACACTTGTCATGCCAGTCTGAAGTTTCTGCGTGCCAGTCTTTTAAAGTATTGATACTTGATCCATGAGTCGACACTTGCTCTGTGCCAAACCAAAAATGCATGCCAAACTCTGAAATTTTCAAGATTTTGTCCAATAATCCTTTAGATACATTTTCATAAAGGTCAAAAGGACTATTTCAAGGATGTTCCAAGGTTAGGGGATCACTCAAATTTTGAGAAATATCTTGCTTTGACATTTGTGAACTTGATACACTTGAATGAGAAATTTTATGTACCTATAACCTGAAATTCATACTCAATTTAAAACATTAGTCCAAACACATACTCAATGTTTTGTTATTCATCAAAATCAAGAAGCCAAAGCCAACAAACTCCATGAATGATTCATAGATACACAAAAATATGAATGAAACAATACCAATTTTATTGATAAAAATTTGATTAAGTACAATTTGTCCCAAAAAAATAGTGTCATCCAAATTAGTTTCTAGGGCATACACATCTAAAATCTTCCACTTGCATTAAAGTTAATTGGCCATATACCTAAGTCCCATCTTTTTAAGGTAGGCTTCAGTCTTTTGCTAGCTTAATTGCTTCATCAGTAGGTCCACCATATTATCCATGGAGTCAACTCTCTTCACCTCAGCAGACTTCTCGAGATAGTCATGTATAATATGGAACTACCGCTCGAAGTGCTTAACTTCAAGGGACACCTGGGCTCCTTAGCTTGGGCTATGGCACCATTATTATCATAATATAAGGGGATGGTATCTGATGGCATCACTCCAAGGTTCGTAACAAACTTTTTGTACCAGAATGCTTCTTTTGCAACTCTAAGATGGTGATGTACTCAGCTTCTATAGTTGAATCTATAATGATAGTCTATTTAGAACTTTTCCAGCTAGTAGAATCACCATTGCAAAGAACATAGTGTAACCCTCAACCTGCAACTCAGGACTTCCTCAAAAGACCAAGAGCAAATCCTTAGTCCTTCTTAAGTACTTAAGGATCTTCTTCACAATAGTTTGATGCTCTTCACTTGGATTCGCCTGATACCTACTCATAACACTTACAACAAGGGCTATATCAGGTCAAGTACATAATATGGCATATATGAGGGTCCTAATTATCAAAGCATAAGAGAGCTTGCTCATCCACTGAATCTTCTTATGTATGCTAGGACACATCTTCTTAGAGAGACTTATACCATGCCTAAGGGATAGAAGTCCCCTCTTAGAGTTATCTATGCTAAACCTTTTAGCACTTTCTTTATGTACATTTTCTGTAACAAGCCTAGCATCTTATTCAGTCATCTCTATAAACATTAATTCCCAGAATGTATGATGCTTTGCCTAGGTCTTTCATGAAAAACTTCTTGCATAACCAACTCTTGACCAAGGTCTACATGGGAACATCATTTCCAATAAAGAAGATGTCATCCATGTACAATACGAGAAATATCATGGCCCTCCCACTAACCTTATTGTACACACAAGGCTCCTTCTCATCCTGATAAATCAAATGATTTGATCACATTGTTGAAATGAGTGTTCCAACTCCAAGAAGCTTGCTTTAGCCCATAAATGGACCTACGTAGCTTGCAAACTTTCTAACTTTGTGATCTTCATCATTAGAAATAAAATTCAAGGGCTACTCCATATAGATATCTTCCTCAAGATATCTATTAAGGAATATGTTGCCCAGGTGGCTTTCCCAAGAGGGGGTGAATTGGGAATTAAAAAATTTAAGCAATTATATGCTAATTGAAATTCCTTTTAAGGTGTTAAGTGCTGTGAAAAAATAATTAACTGCGGAAGATAAATCAAATCAAAGAAGCACAACACAAATACACAACGATTATAGTGGTTCGGAGCAACCCAGCTCCTACATCCACTATCCAAGATTACTACTTAGGATTTCTACCATATCCCCTACCAGAATACAGTCAGATTGTTTTCTCAGGCTCATAATCCAAACCTCTACACTTTGATTTTTTTGGGATCAACAAAGAAACCCAACTTGGTTTTAACAGGATCACCAAGAACCCAACACTTGGTTTTCAACAAAGGCTCACCAAGAACCTATTTGGTTTTTTAACAGGGCTCACCAATAACCCAACAATTCAAGAATAAATTGAAAAGAAAAGCAACAGAATGACAAATAAATTTTTGTCGAGTGGTTGCCGATGTAGCTCGAGAGAAGCCCACTTGAATGCACTTCAATGCACTTTAATGTCTTCTTTTGCTTCTTTACTAAGTGCTTCAATGGTGTAGAATGTAAAATGAAACTATGCAACCCTAATGGAGATTAGCAAATGATTAACTAAGCAATTCCCTATTTGCATATAAACAACTCAACATAAACTATCAAAGAGATCTAGTGAAGAAGCTCGAAGGATCTAACATAAACCTAGTGATCGAGACTCTCAGAATAAAAAAGGAATAGGACCAGAAGAGAACCACGCAAGCCAAGCTAGGTCTAATTTAACATTGCAGACTTAATCAACACTAGACATACCTGACATTGGCCCTTCAATTAGAATAGATTCACTCTTGAAGAGGTCTCCCGGATGACATGAACATTATACCACTGAAGGCCCCTCTTGTTTTCTGGATCTATGGCAAGTAAACCTTCCTCTTGAAGCCGGAATCCCGGAGAACCCTGCAACAAAGAAACCCTAAGATGAGTGACTTAACAAGCAATCAACTAGAGAAAAGAAAGAAGGGTGGAAGAGGCATTGAAGGAGATCCATCTTGGCATCATGGTGGAATGCTTTAAGTGGAGTAGGTTGGTCACCTTGTGATGATCTTCTTGATTCACCCTTGAACGTTGGAGCTAGTTTGAAGTTATGAAAGAAGAGGAAGTCTTTGGCGTTGGGAATGGAAGAAGGAAAGATTAGGGTTGGCATGGAGGAAGAGAAAGGCTAAGCTACCACATAGACACATAGAAAAAAAAACACATAGAAGAAAAAATACCAACTTCATTCATTGACCATTTTCAATGGGGCATCCCATAGCCTAAATAGAAGCCTTACAACATTTTTAAAATTTGAAAACCCATAGGATTAGGAGGATTACAAGAGGGGTTGGAGGATATGGTGGCATTTGTTGCTTGAAATGTGGGGAGTTGGAGGATATGGTGGCATTTGTTGCTTGAAACTCCTTCAAAGCTTGACATGTGGCGTAAGGTGGGGACCACTTGATGAGGTGGTGGTGTCCTTTGGAGCTCTTGACATGTGGCATAAAGTGGGGACCACTTATTGAGGTGGCGACATCCATTGGAGCTTTTGACATGTGGCACAAGGTGGGGGTCACTTGATGAGGTGGCTTCTTCTTGTCTTGATGCTTCATGGACTCATGGATTGGGCTTGATTTAACTGGACCCAACTCTCAATTGTAGGGTAAACTAAGATATTAAACTAGATCCAACATGGACTCGAAATTAACTACAAGATTATTTAGAGTCAAAAAAAAAAGAAAAATTACAGGACTTCTCTTTTGCTACTCCAACCACAAGGACTCGGACTTGACCTGAATTGGTTGGAGTCTTTTCCTGATTCTAGTGCCCACATCATTCAAGCTTCAGATGTGAGTTGGTGAAGACATGAAGGCTATCTTGAATGCTCTTAGTGCTCTCTTCCTTATTGGTAGGTTAGATATTCAATAAAGCATTCACTCTCTCTTTTTAAAAAAAACTCTTTCAAATAGTTCAAATCCCATAAATATATGGCCTTCCATCATTTCAGTGCAATTTAAGTCATTGTAGACCGTTGGGATGTGACATTTGACCATTAGATCATTTTTTAGATTCAAAATCTGAGTTATGGAACTAGACGTTGCAAGTCTGAAATTGACCTTCGAGTCGACTCGAATCACTCGAGTCGGCTCGGATTCTTAGAGTTGTTCTAGTGAAGTCAACTCTCTTCAATCTAGTTGGCTTGCTTGCATAATGTCTTGATTTCTCACTCTGTAAGAGTCGGCTCACCTTGATTCTAGTCAACTCGGATCCTCAGGCCTTCAACATATTAGTTTGGTCAAGTCAACTAACTTCCATTCTAGTCAACTCGGATGGCTATTGTCCTTAAAATATATTTTCTGGACTCTGGAGGAGTCGGCTCGATCTTTTGAAGAGTCGGCTCGAATATCTGACAATATGATAGAATCGGCTCAGACTCCCCTTGGGTCGGCTCGCCTATCTGATTCAAGAATTATTACCCTGGACGAGTCAACTCGGGTTCCTTAGAGTCGGCTTGGATCTCTGCATGCCAGGAATCTCATGCATGCCATATGCCAAAGTTGGCTCTCTTCTCTTTGAGTCGGCTTGGATGAATGTTTTAATGATTTTACTCAGTCTTTCTTTAGATTTCATCCAGCAAGTCTTCAAGCTTTAAGATGTCTTCAATTCCAACAAGTTTCTAAGAAACTAAAAGCTTGAAACACATTTAGAAGTAACCCAATTTTATAATCATTCTTAATTTTTCTTTTGGATTCTTCTTTATAATATTCAATTACAATACAACTCAAAACAAGAAATGAAAATGTAGGAGTTGAGATTCGAACAAAGAATTCATCCTACACAAACTTGTAAACTTCTTGAAGAGTTGTTAGTAAAATAAATACATGCACCAATGTTTGGTTATCATCAAAATCACTTATGGAGTCTACAATCTCTCCCTTTTTGATGATAACAAAATACTGGACATGAAAAATTCTTTACAATTTTATGTATAATAGTATTTGAAAGTAAGTATGCACATGTATCAGAGCTAATTATATTTGTAAATAAATCTCAAAGCTCTTGTAAGAAAACTATACAGTGTCAATGTTAGTGCTTTAGTGTGTATCAAAGTATTAAGCTTTGTATACTTTAGAGTATCTGAAATAGCACAAACATGAAGTATCAGAGTTTAAAATTGAAAGAATTAAAGCTAATATTAGAGTAATCAGAGCAAAATGTAGGTTTTGAGCAAAAGCCATTTGTTTTCAATAAATTTCTCCCCCTTTCTATAGGTTCTTAAATTATGAAACATTTAAGCTCATTTTGAACATAATCATTTATACTCTCCCCCTTTTTCATTCTTCTCATGCACTTATGAACATTCTTCCTTTTTGAATATTTTCCAATGCATGAAACCAGTTGTAGATATTTTTCAAGTAAGCTCAAAGTTTTCCTATCATCTCAAATTTTTCATGTCAGCTCAAAGTTCTCCCCCTTTTTGTCAAACAATCAAAAAGGTATTTACAATAAAGCTCAATTTTTGATATAAAATGAGAAAGTTCTTAATATTTGTTTGAGATAATTTCACTTTCTCAAATTTATTTGGATATTCTAATTAAAATTCATCACATTAGCATTGTAAACATTGCATAAGCTTAAAATAATTCAAGACAGTGCTACCAAATGCCAAAATAACTTTCATTTCATTTAGAATATTCAATACAAGGTACAAAACATGAAAGAAATTACAATCAATCATTCAGTAAGATAAAATTTCTTTCTTTTTATTCATAAAGTTTCTTGATTGCAAAAGATGGGAAGCTAAGCCTAAATATTGTTAAAGGTCAGAATTACAATGATATGATCATTATAACCAAAAGTGTAATCAATCATCCTATTGTTCTTCCTCACTAGAGCAAGAAGCAACATCTATAACCCTATCTGAACTTTTGGTTTTAAGATGTTTGAACCTTAGATCCCTAAATCTGGTTCTAACAGGGGCTACAGGTGTGCTGGTTTTCTTAGTTTTTGGTTTCTTCTTGGGTAGAACAGGTTCAGCTTTGGATGATGGAGGATCAAGTGAAGGAAACTTTGAAACAGGAAATGGTTGAGCAGGAGGTGCTGGTGACTCTTTGCAGGTCTGTATGGAAGCATCCTTAGCAGTGAAGGTTTCCTTGAGTGGGTGCAGTAGGATACTTCGAATTTCCTCTTTGAGATTGTCCACCTCTCTTTGCATCTTTTCCTTGTGCAACTTCTGCTCTACCTTGATTTCATGCAAGCTATCATCAATTGATTGCATAATTTGCTTAGTACAAAGTTGATGTGGCTTGTAAGAGATTCAGGAATTGTTTCCATTTGTTGAGATATAAGTTCTTTAAGTTCAAATGGAGTTTTCATTGAACATTCAAAAGTGTCTTCATCATTGTCTTCAGATTCATTTGGGTCATCATCAGATGATGTGGCAGTCATTTGTCCTGATATTTTCTTCAACCAAACTCCTTGCAATTGATATCCCATTCTCCTAAGAGAGTTAATTAAGTAGGTGTCTGAGTGGTGAAGTGGCTTGCCGATTTCATCTATCATATCAATTCTAGCATCTTCGAATAATAATGTAAATACCATGCCATATGGCAAGCATACCTTGATCTTTCTTGCTACCTCCCTCATCTGTATCATCATAATAAATGGAAGGTTGAGGGCTTCTCCCTCAATGGGATGTTCCATGAAGATCATATCTCGTTCACTTACCTAGTCAAAATGACCGGTTCGGGGAAGAAAAATTCAACTAATCATGTTGTGGAGTAGCCGCATTTCCATGGAAAGCATGTTGGCTTGAACATATTTGACGGAGCTTATATCTGATTTTTCCAAGATAACCCTCAATGCTTGTTCTTTATTTTTTAGGATTAGTTCAGTTGTACCGTCAGTGGGCATTTGTAGTAGATTGCTCAACTTATCTTCATCCACAACTACCTTTATTCCTTTGACGATGGATTCCAGATGATATTCCCTAAGAGTTAGATTTTCAAAAAAGGTTCTTACCAAGGGTAAGTCGGAATGTCCATCCTTGATTCTCAATCCAATTTTCAATCTTCATTTCTAGATCTTCCAAGAAGGTGAAATCAATCCTTCTGCCACATGTGACCGGCCGATTTGCCATTGAAGTGTTTTGCCTGGTTGGAGAAGGCGCTTCTTCTTCTTCTTTTTGTCTTAGAGAGGATTTTCTTTTCTTTTCTCTCTTCTTCTTCAAATTTTCATGGTGAGGGCTTGAATCAACTACGTGAGAGCACTTCCGTGCAGATCTTCTTGGAGCCATTTCAACAAATTGGCAAGAAAAAGGAAATTGAGACTTTGGAAAAGGTTTTTAGAGGATTGGTGAAAGTTTCAAGTGCAATAATAGAGTTTAGAGTGTAAAAAAAGCATAAGAAGTGAGAAAAAGGTCACTCGGCTCTATTAAGAAAGCATTTTCCCGACATCTGAGTCAGCTCACTTTGCCCTAAAATCATCCGAGTCGGCTCGACCATAGCAAACTCAGAACAAACAGAAATTCGAGTCAGCTAGGCAAACCATAAATTGACCTAGTCGACTCGACCAGAGCAAGAGCAAAAAAATTAGAGATTCGAGCTGGCTCGACCAAAGCAAAATTTCTCGAGTCGACTCGAACAGAAACTTTCCATAAAAGTTAAAATGATTTAGAACTTGGAATTAATTCAATGAAATCTTAAGAAAAGTTGTTCAAAAATCTTGAATAGTTGTAGGAGGTTTTTTAGATATTTTTTTCTTAATTTTGAAGGAATTTAGGTTAGGAAAATCTAGAAAGGATCATAAAGACCTAATTCTTCTTTAAGCAATTTAAATCTATCCTGATTCAGTGGCTTAGTAAAAATGTCAGCTAATTGGTTCTCAGTTGGGATAAATTCTAGTTCAATGTCATCATTCAAAATATGATCTCTAATAAAATGGTGTCTAATTTCTATATGCTTATTCTAGAATGCTGAATGGGATTTTTTGTCAAATTTATAGCACTTGTGTTATCACACTTGATTGGAATTTTAGATTGTGTAACACCAAAGTCTTCTAGTTGTTATTTAATCCATAACACTTGTGCACAACAACTCCCTGCAGTAACATACTCTACCTCAGCAGTTGAAAGTGTTACCGAGTTTTGTTTCTTATAGTGCCATGAGATTAAATTCAATACTAGAAATTGGCATGTGCCGCTATCACTTTTTTTATCAATTCTCAACCAGCATAATTAGCATCTAAAAATCCAATTAAATTCAATGAAGAATGTTTTGAAAATCAAAGACCTAGATTACGTGTACCTTTCAAATATCTGATAATTCTTTTAATAGCAAGCATATGTGATTCTTTAGGATTAGATTGGAATCTAGCACATACACATATGCTATACAAGATATCATGTCTACTTGCATTCAAATATAACAAGGATTCAATCATATCTTTATAAAGCTTATGGTCAATGTTGGATCCATTTTCATCTTTGTCCAATCTGCAAGATGGGCTCATGGGTGTGTTCATTTGTTTGCTTATCTCCATACCAAACTTTTTGATTATTTTCTTGGTGTACTTGGCTTGGTTGATGAAGATTCCTTCCTTTGTTTGCTTTACTTAAAGTCCAAGGAAGTAGTTAAGTTCACCCATTAGGCTCATTTCAAATTCTCCCTGCATTAACTTAGCAAATTCTCTACAAAGAGCTTCATTAGTTACACCAAATATAATATCATCAACATAAATTTGTACAACTAATATATCATTATTTCTCTTTTTGATGAAAAGAGTTTTATCAACATTTCTTCTTGAAATATCATTTTCAATCAAGAAAGTGCTAAGTCTATCATACCAGGCTCTAGGTGCTTGTTTCAAACCATATAATACTTTATTCAATTTAAACACATGGTTTGGAAAAACGTGATCTTCAAAACCTAGTAGTTGTTCTATAAAAACTTGTTCTGAAATGAAACCATTCAAAAATATACTTTTTACATCCATTTAAAAAGTTTAAAATTCATGTAGCAAGCAAATGTAAGAAGTAATCTAATGGCTTCTAGTCTTGCTACAGGTGCATATGTTTCATCAAAATCAATGCCCTCTTCTTAGTTATATCCCTTAACCACTAATCTAGCTTTGTTTCTTACTACATTTCCTTGCTCATCTAATTTGTTTCTATAGACCCATTTGGTTCCTATGATTGGATGGTCTAAAGGTCTATCAACTAATGTCCATACCTTATTTCTTTCAAACTAGTTTAATTCTTCATGCAGGGCCATCATCCAATTTGGGTCATTTTCAGATTTTTCTAAGGTATGTGGTTCTATTTGTGATACAAAGGCTAGGTAATCATGTGCATCTCTATATGATGACCTAGTCCTAATGCCTTGTGAAGGATCACCAATAATTAATTCTTTTGGATGAGAAGTTACATACCTCTATTCTCTTGGTAGATCTGCATAATCCTTACTTATCATTTCTTCTCCTTCTTCAATTGGTCTTTCTTGTATGCTCATGTCTTCCATTTCCTTTTGAATTGTACCTGCATCATTGTCTATGCACTCTTTTTTCTTAGAAGGTGAAGGGTTAGTTTCATCAAATATAACATGCATGGACTCTTCTACAGTGAGAGTTCTTTTATTAAATACTCTATATGCTTTGCTACATAATGAATAACCAAGGAAAATTGCTTCATCAGATTTAGCATCAAATTTTTCTAGATTATCTTTACCATTGTTAAGCACAAAGCATTTACATCCAAAAATATGAAAATAATTAATATTTTGTTTCTTTTCATTCCAAAGCTCATAGGGAATTTTCTTCAAAATAGGATGGATCAAAATGCGATTTAAAATGTAACAAGCAGTATTCACCGCTTCTACCCAAAAGTACCTTGGAAGATTGCCTTCACATAACATCGTTCGGGCCATCTCTTCCAAAGTCCTATTTTTCTTCTCTACAACACCATTTTGTTATGGTGTCCTAGGAGTGGAGAAGTTGTGATCAATGCCATTTTTTGTGCAATAATTATGAAAAAACTGATTTTCAAATTCAATACCATGATCACTCCTAATTAAAATTATTGAATGATTTTTCTAATTTGAAACCTTCTTGTAAAATTTTTGAAATACTTTAAAGGTTTCATCTTTGTAAGCAATAAACAAAACACAAGTAAATCTAGAGAAATCATCTATAATCACAAGGACATATTTCATACCTCCTAGGCTTGTAGTCCTAGTTGGTCCAAATAAGTTCATGTGAAGTAGCTCTAGAGGTCTAGTAGTTGAAATCATATTTGTGGATTTAAAACTCTCCCTAGTTTGATTACCCATTTGGCATCCATCACAAACATGATCAAAGTCTACTTTAAACTTAGGCATGCCTCTAACTAGGTTTTTGAAAATTAACTTAGCAATAGTATGCATGCTAGTATAACCTAATCGTCTATGCCAAAGTAAACAAAACTCCTTGGTCTTAGTATTCATTACAACTAGACTGGAACTACTTAACATTGCAAGATCATTAAGATCAACCATATAAATATTTCCAAGTCTATGTCCAATGAACTTACTACTAGAATCAAAAGAGTTTGTTATAATATACATTGATGATTCAAAGATAAACTTGAAGCCTTTATCACATAATTGATTGATACTCAACAAATTATGCTTCAATTTGTCTACTAGCAATACATTTTCAATAAAAGTACAGGGGGTTATCTTGATCTTATCGATTCCGATCATTTTTCCCTTGCGTTATCTCCAAAAGTAACCATACCTCCTTCTTTCATTTCCAGGGTGATGAACTAATATTTGTCACCCGTCATATGCCTTGAACAACCACTGTCAAGATACCATCTTTTCTTCAATTTTTGGGCTACAAGATATTCCTGCAAGACAATCAAGAAGTTTTTTTAGGTACCCAAGCTAACTTGGGTCTTTGCAAGTTAGCAGAGGTGGTTCCTTTGGAAACCCAAATATTTTTTACTTTACTTTTGACATTTCTAAAGATATTGCATTCAAAAGCTTTATGTCCTAACCCTTTGCATGCAAAACATTCAATTCTAGAATTCTAAAAAGATGCAGATTTTGAAGTTCTAGATGTTGATGCATGAGATGCAGATATAAAAGATTTTCTATTTGAGCTCTTAGGAATATACAGTGTAGTTTTAGAAGTAGAAGCAGAACCATTTGTTGCAAAAGCCTTTTGAGATGTAAATTTTGGAATATAAGCTTTTGATTTCATAAAAGTAGTTGCTAAAATACTATTTGAAATTGAAGAATTAAAATCGATTCCAGCTTGATTACCAGAAATCGTTTGTTCTTTTAGAATCAACTCAAGCTTGTTAGATGATAATGTAAGTTTTTCAACAAGTGGCTTGAGTTTTTCAACCTCCTTTTTTAAATTTATATTTTCATTTGTCAAAGCTTTGTTTCTGTCTAGACATGCATTATTTTCAGTTTTCAAAGCTTTATATTTTTCAGAAAAGACATGTAATTCTTTTTGTAATAAGTTATTCTTTTCCAAAATTTCTTATTTTTCTTTTAGTAAAGAATCATTGATATTCTTTAAGGATCTAATCTTTACTCCAGCTTTTTTAAATTTAGATAATAAATTATGAAAAGTAGAATTTAATTCATCAAATGTAAATTCAATTCGAGCATTGGGGGATGTTACCTCATCCTCGAGATCCATTAGACATAAATTAGCAGTTTTTGTGGTCTCATCCTTTTTAGTTGAGGTGGATTCCTCGCTATCGCTCCATGTGGCAACCATCGCCTTCTTCTTCTTTTTCTTGAAGAATTTCTTTAGTAGTGGACAATCTGGACGAATGTGCCCTGGTTTCTTACATTCATAACATGTGGGCACTTATTCTTTATCCTTGTCCTTGTCCTTGGAATGCTCTCCTCGTTTATGAAATTTTCTATTGAATCTTTCTTTCTTCATTTCCATACACCTTCTAAATCTTCTCATGACCATTGCGATATCTTCATCTTCTAGATCGTCTTCGGAGGAGGTGGAGTCATCTTTCGATTCCTCATCTTTTTTTGAGTCCAATGCAGCTTTGAAGGCAATCGTTTTCTTCTTCTTTTGGTCATCATCAGTTCTACGCTGCATGGCCAGTTCGTGTGTGATGAGTGAACCCATTAATTCATCCAAAGAAAGGGTGTTCAAATCTTTCACTTCTTGGATGGCAGTCACTTTGGGGTCTCATTTATCCAGAAGTGATTTTAAGATCTTCTGTACTAAGTCAGCATTTAAGTAAACCCTACCTAGACTTTTTAAGCTATTAATAATATCTATAAATCTAGTAAACATGGTAGAGATAGTTTCAATAGATTCCATTTTAAATAATTCATAACTATGTACAAGAAGATTTATTTTCGAAGTCTTCACTTGGGAAGTTTCTTTGTGGGTCACTTCAAGTTTATCCCAAATTTTCTTTGCTGAAGAGCAAGTGAAAATTCGATTAAACTTGTTGGCATCCAAAGCACATATAATAGATTCATTGCTTTGGCATTTAATTCTCCCATCTTCATGTCATGTTCATCCCAGTCCTCTTCAAGCTTAGGGACATCCACGCCATTAATTTTAATCATGGGAATTTGTGGCCCTTTTAGAATGACCTTCCATAATTAAAAATCGATAGCTTGTATATAGATTTTCATTCTAACTTTTTAGTAAGAATAATTAGTGCAAGTGAAGAGTGGAGGTCTATTAGTAGATTAGCCATCAGCCAAGGAAGTACTCATGGGATGAGCCATCAATCTTTACTCTAAATGTATTCAAAGACACTGTTCTGATACCAGTTATTACCCAGGTGGCTTTCCAAAGAGGGGGGTGAATTGAGAATTAAAAAATTTAAGCAATTATGTGCTATTTGAAATCCCTTTTAAGGTGTTAAGTGCTATGAAAAAATAATTAACTGTGGAAGCTAAATCAAATCAAAGAAGCACAACACAAATACACAATAATTATAGTGGTTCGAAGCAACCCAGCTCCAATGTCCACTATCCAAGATTACTACTTGGGATTTTCACTATATCCCCCACTGGAATATAGTCGGATTGTTTTCTCAGGTTCACAACCCAAACCTCTACACTTTGGTTTTTTCAGGATCACCAAAGAAATCCAACTTGGTTTTACTAGGATCACCAAGAACCTAACACTTGGTTTTCAATAAAGGCTCACCAAGAACCTATTTGGTTTTTCCTCAGTCATTTCGCATCACTTAAAATATTGGTCCATTTCTCCCTTCCAGTTAATTTAGGCTTTAGGGTCTAGGTTTCCATCAAAGATAGAAGCCTCTAATCTAATGTTCCTCATCATCCTTTCATCTTGATCGAAGTGGTCCTAGTAGGGTTGCCTAGGAGTGGGCTCAAGAGTGTAGTCATAACGTTGGGCTTAGTGAGTTGGTCTAGGGAAATCAGGTTCAACATGGGCTCTATGGGCTTCTCCTATGAAATCAGGGTGAAGCCTTCTTGGATTGTATTCAGGAGTGTGCTCATGGTATTGGGCTCTTGGACCTTAGGAAATGAGCCTAGATGACTCAAGTGCGGTGTCATCCTTTGATATCATGAAAGGCCTTATTGGCATCCTTTGACCATTCAAAAGCTCCTTTCCTCATACAATTAGTTATTGGTGCAACAATCATACTAAATCCTTAAATAAATCTCTTATAGAAAGTAGCTAATCCATGAAAACTTTGAACATCATGAACATTCTTAAGGATAGGTGATGGTGGATGAATTTGATGAAATAAGTGTGTGGAGATGTGATCTACTCACTTAGCATCATCATACAAGAATTTGAGCTCCAGATATGGCCAAAATTATGCATTGAAGAGATGAAGAACTTCAATCTGAAAACTAGGTGAGCAGAATTCTAAACACCCTTGTACAAGCTTTCTTTCAAGAAAATAAAAAGTAGGATCTAAGGGCATAGAATCCCTCAAACTAGGCTAAGCTACCTTTAAGAACCTTAGATCCATGGATCAAGAGGGTCTTCTTCCCAACAATGAAGAGGATCAAAGTTTAAAATGGAAGGATAGCACTTATCACTCAAGAATTGAAGTCTAGGGACAAGATCTACACTCCTTACTTAGAACTTACCTTTGGAGCTTGGTCCTTGGCATGGAACCTTCATCATCAGCTTCAAACCAAATGATCCAAAGTAAGGTCGTGGTGATGAAGAATTGAAAGAAAATGAAGGATTCAACAAAGGAAAGCGAAGGGATTTGAAGAAGGTTGCTGAATTTTTTGGGCAGCACTTCTCCTTCTTCTTGATCTCCTTGGAACCTTGGTAGAATGGCTTAGGAATGGAACTTTGGGCCTCTCACCCTCTCCCTAAAGGAGTGACCTAACTCTAATAACTAGGGAACTAACACTCAAACTCAAACCAAACACTCAAACTCAAAAAGAAAATAATGGAACTCGGCAAGGTGGAAGAAGAACTAAACTAAGCTTTCATTCATTCATAGGCTTTTCAATTGCTTTACATAAGGGGGCCTTGGTCCTATTTATAGGCCAAGAGCCCAGAAGTGGTGACAAAAGGGAGGATTAAGTGCTAATTAATCCATGTTTAGTTAGCAACTAATTACATTGAGAAGCTTCTAGGTAACTAATCCTAACAAGAGAAGAAACTAAAATCTCCATGTGGCGCCATCCTATTTCGCCAAGTGTCCTCA
Source organism: Areca catechu (assembly GCA_021397845.1). NCBI lineage: Eukaryota > Viridiplantae > Streptophyta > Magnoliopsida > Arecales > Arecaceae > Areca > Areca catechu. Next base: position 10,677,410 of record CM038048.1, read on the forward strand.
TCAAAAGCCTTCCATGTGTCTTATAAGATTTCATCTTCAAATATACTTCAAATTAGGTGAATCAAATCATAGGTTGGCCAGCCCAAATGAATTGCTTGGAATTTTGGAAAGAAAGATGTTCATTAGTTGAATTTCTTTAGCTTGCTTGTCTCAAATGGAAATGGTCTTGACTTGCTTCATACAATAGGGGCTCTTCTTCTTAAATGGGTGAAACTAGGAGCCTTCAAGATGTTTCATGAGGTTGGGTTTCATCTCCAAAATTTTGAGTGGAACCTAAAAAAAATTGGACTAGCTACAAAACCAGAGATTGTTAGCTTGCAACTTCTTCCTCTTGCCAATGTCCCCATTAATATGCCACTCAACTATGGATTTTATCTTCTCGGGGTCTGCAAATACTCCTTCAGCAGTCACTACAAATCCTAGGAAAATAATCCTCAAAGTCATAAAACTATATTTCTTTAAATTTGCATAAAGATTATCTCCTCTAAGAGCCTGACAAACCTGCTGAAGATGGTCTAGGTGATTCTTCTTATTCTTACTATATATGAGTATATCATCAAAATATACCACCATAAATTTTTCAATAAAATATTTCAAAACTTTAGTCATGATCCTCATAAAAGTACTAGGTATGTTCGATAAGCCAAAAGGCATCACCAACCATTCGTACAAGCCATCCTTGGTCTCAAATGCAGTCTTCCATTCATCCCCGGGCCTAATTCTAACCTGATGATTGCCACTCTTAAGGTCTATGTTTGAAAATATGGTAGCACCGGCCATCATGTCTAGCATGTCATCAAGTCGGGATATGGAAAACCTATACTTCACCATAATCTTATTGATGGCTCTATTGTCGACACACATTCTCTAAGTGCCATCCTTCTTAGGAGTCAAGAGGGCTGGAATGGCACATGGGCTCAAACTTTTCCTTATAATTTTTTTCTTCCTGGTCATTCACATCAGGGGTGTGGCACCTAGGAATTAGGTCAAGAGTAATTTCCCTATGTTGGCCTCTACCTCTTGGATATGGGGGAGTGAGTTGGGCTCTTAGAATTGGGGGAATGGGTCTAGGCATCTCAGAGCTTTGACCTAGGAGAGTGGGTCTAGGTGTTTCAGGGTCTAAACGAGTCGCATGCAATTCCTCAATGTTACCTATTCTTTCATCCATCTGGTCTAGCCTAGTAGTAAGTTGCCTAAATTGCTCAGTGAACCAAGCCTCCATGTTAGGGTCCATGGATGAATTGGGTTGGATTTGACTAGGCTGATAGGGTGTGCCTAACATAGTGGTCATGCAATGCACACACAGAACCCGACTCGAACTAGGGTTTTCTAGATCTAGAGCTCAAGTAGAATGGGTCAACTCAAATTATAGCCAATTCAGTAATTACCCTATCCACTAGCCAGGTAAGAGGTGGGGTCGTGGGAGGCTCCCCCTGCTCTCACAGGATCCTAATTAAAAACCATAAAACCACTTAGGATGTTTGCCTCTAGACCTCTAGCCTTAGATATCGTTCAAGGGATAATCAAAGAATTGGGTGCACTAGCTTACACAAAATACTTGAAACCCGACCTGTTGGTGTCTGGTGCGGGCACCAGACTCAGAAGAAGACTTCAGGGCTCCATCTGGATCTCTGATTGACATTGCCCGAAGAATTAGGATTTTATGGTTTTGTAATAAGGGTTGACTTGGTCAACTCAAATTTAGTTTGAGTCTGTATTTCCCTGCAATTTAAATTTTGTTGAGTCATGTTGACTCAATACAAGTCCTAGTAGTGGTCTAGGTCTTCTCCAAGGTGCCACATTTTCTCCCATGACCAAGCAAGTGGGCGCCACACTCCCAGCCACATGCTAGAGTCCAGGAGGTGCCACATCTCCATCCAGTGTGCCTTGGTCCCCACACCACAAGAAAGCAGGTCCCTTCTTTCATGCACCACTTGGGGGAGAAATCCATCAAGATACCTCAATCCAAGGAGGAGCCAACTTCTTTCCAGATAAACCCAAGCCAGGATGGCAAGAATTTTTCTTGAAGAGAGGATCAAGGAGGTGCCCCACAATGTTCCATAAAAACCCAAGTTATAAAAGGGAAGAGAGCATGTCTTGGGGAGAAAATCAAGGAGGCACCTAAAAGTTTCCTAAAGTGCCAAAGCCATGAAAGGAAGAAGCCTAAACTTGTGGAGCAAGACTAGGAGGTGTCCAAAAGAGCCAAACCATGAAGGGAAAATCCTTGATTCATGGAGAGATACTAGGAGACACCCCCATAACCTGCCATTTGGAGCTGATTTTCAAGTTTTCTTGGAGTTTTTGGGCTGCCCACTCATGGAAGGAGTCTTGGGAAGAGAATTTGATGCCTAAAGTATGGGTTAGTCCTATTAGTCCCACATGGGAAGTGTATGAAATTTTATTTCTTTGTTATGTCTATATATTCAACTCTATGTAACTCTTGAAAAATCAGATGAATGAAACCAAATTTTTTTGTGAGCAAACTTTGTGTTTTCTCTCTTCCGCACTTGCATCCAGGTGTTGAGCTCCGTTAGGGAGTAAATCCGGGTTCCCCAGGAACTTTGAGGAGGTGTGAGATCTCCAAAACCCAAACCCTAGGTTAGCCACTCCACTCCCAAACCCTAGCCGCCCTCACCCTTCTCTTTCCACCAAGCCCTAGCATATCTCACCTCTCACGGCCTCTCTCTCAAAGTCCAGGCCGACCACCAGCATCCAGCTACAGTTCGGATACTTCAGATCCAAAGCTCTTTCCAGAGAGAGTCGAATCAGCCTTCAAAATAATCTGGATCTCAGCGACATCAGCCTTCAAGTTCTTCGAATTAGTAAATCCTTCCCCGAGTCTCTGAATCCATCACTCGTTTTTCTTCTTCCCAGATCTTGAGTTCAGGAGAAGCCGACCCAGCCACGAGACCAGTATTGGAGGATCCATTACGAAGATAGCCGAATCCGAGGATCCAACAATCTGCTCGAGAGAGTTCTTCCACCCAAATTCTGTGAAGATCACTGTCTGGTTGGTAAACCATCTCTTCTCTTTATTTCTGTCCTGTTGAAAGTTCAGAGCGAAACCTTAGGTCTGGGAGTTTCTCAACCCCCAGCGATCCGTTACTTCTGAACTACTCTGATAACTTAGCTTCTTTGAATTGTGCTTTCAATTATTATATAGTTTCTTTCAATTTAGTTTAACTTTCTTTGAGTTTAAGCCAACTTCAAAACATTAAAAAAATAATAATAATAATCTTAATTTACTTCCGCATACGCTTCTTTGTTTTTTTTGTTCTGCATCATTTTTTTGCATCATCTCTTTCGTTCTGCATCATTTTTGGTATCAGAGCATTCATTCTGCATCATTTTTGGTATCAAAGCCCTGTCTAGGGTTTCTGTTTTGATTGCTTGTTTGAGTCTCTCTCTTTTTACTTTGTCTGCTCGAAGTAGACTCCCTAGGACGTCCGGTCCTAGGAACGAAGCGAGGTGCAAACCTCCTCTTCCCATTCCATGGGGTGTTCCTAGGGCGTGTAGGGGATCCGTTGGGTTATAACTTCGTAGCAGGAATTGTAAACGGGGAAGTGCTCTATTTTCAGCCCGTAATTTCCCTGTTGCATGAATTATTTTTCACTGCAGGTAACTCCAAATTCAGTGATTTTTATTTTTATGAAACCAGTATAATTGTACCTATTTTTCATAATTTTTCTGTGATTTATTGGTTTTCGTGGAATTTCTGAGAATTAAATTACTGCAACTCTATTTTTGTGTTCTGCAATCCAATTATTCTTGAGTGTTCATCTCTTAATTCATCTTAAGGGCATTTGAGTATCTAAGATAAGGGGAGGAGTTGATAACCTCTCCTTAGCCCAAAACCACCACCCACTCATTCGACCCTAAGCCTTTAATCTTAAAATTAATTAGACCTAATTTGCCCTAGTGGGCTAGGGACATCAACAAGTCGGGTCAAGTCTAGTATTGAGTCAGTTTGTCTGGTTACTCTGTGTGTGCTTTGTACTCAGTGTCTAGAACGGTGGTTCAAGGATTCCATCCCGAAGGGCTTGTGTGCTGGTCCGCCTACCTGGCCAATCTCTGATTGGTGTCTAGGATTGGCATTCAGGGACCTAACACTCCCCTTACACCTGCCTGGCTGAGTCTTGAGTTACTACAGGCTAGCTTGCCACTCTGATTGGGCATCTAGTTTGGGCTCTAGGTCTAGTTAGCCCGTAGTCATTCAGTTGAGTCTCATTTTGTGTGTTTGCTTGCATCATCATGTATACCCGGAATGGAGTACCCTACCAACCTGGTCAAACCCAACCTGATTTAGAGGCCATGGTTAGAGCTCTTACTGAAAGTATGAACAAATTGAGCCAGGATTTGACTGCTACTGTTATCTAGTGTAAAGAACAAGTCCATGAGAATTTTACCCAGCTTAGGGATCAAGTCCAAGTACTTGAGAAATGTAGACATCAAAATTGGATCCTTGATCCAAAATTTAATAGGCCCCAACCTCATCCATGCCAGGAGCCTAGGAGGACCTTATACCGTGATCCCGAGCATAACCTTAGGAAGCCTAACCATGATATCTATAGTGTGGATCGTGTCTATGAGAGGTCCTTACAATATTCTAGACCAGTCACTCAACAACCCAAGTCTTCTAGATTAAACCATTTAGATCCACACCCATGCCCAAGTAAGGTCTCTACTAGCTTGAAACCCAGTGTGACCCAGGTTCCTATATCTCAAGAATGTTTGTTTTGTGGAGAAAGAGGCCATAAATCTAGTCAGTGCCCATGCATAGGACTGGCTTGTGCACAGCTAAGTGGTAAGAATCCTAAGGATGACATTAATGAGGGAGAACCCAAGCCTACCAATGAGGAAGAACGGTTAGGTATGACAAGCCTAGAATCAGTTGACCCGATTACCACTGACCCGAAACCCATTGGAGATGGCATCGAGGAAGTATATGATGCTGGCTTGAGTCTAGTTGATGAATATGAGGGGGAAGAACTTGAAGAATGTGACATTGATACTATTGGTTCCTTACCTGAGGAGACCTTGGAAAGCAACCAACTGGTAGGACCTAGTTCAGAAATTCAAGAGATTTGTGAGAACCAGGTTCCTTTAGTCAAATACCCCCAGGAAGAACTCATAGTGTTAGCCCGAGCTATTAGTTCGTACCCTCTAATGACAGTCATTCCCCAAGTACCAATTGAAGATCTTTGCACTGAACTGTTTAAGTTTGCCCACCCTATGGTAGATCCTCTCCTTAGGATGACTGAATCAAGCCTCTTACAATTGGACCTTGTCCCATGCCCAGCTACTAAGGTCTCTCCCGTAATCTCAGTTGAACATCCTTGTCTTGAGCGGATTGATTCACCCAGTCCTGTAGAAGTCCTCCTTATGGCCCCAGACCCCTTCCTTTGCATGACTGACCTACCCTTCTATAGAGTATACCCTTCCACACCCATAGGTCAAATTTCAAGTCTTGAGGTCATCATCCATAGGCCCTTCCATGAATCATTCTCTAATCCAGTTCTTGAGAAAGTGGATCATTATTTGCTTAGAGAACAAACCTTAACTATTGCAATCACATGTCCTAGGCTATTTCCCGAACCATCTCTTGATCCATTCCTGGGAGTAGCAAATTTTTACTTTCGTAAGGATGACCAGTTGACACTCATAGATCACCATTCAAACCTTCAGGTCACCACCTTTAGTCAACAGGTAATTCGAGACCCCACCTCATATCTCCTCTCTTTCTCTAGGACTTCCAATGCTTCTTACACCATCCAAGTATACTTTGTCGAAGTCTTTAGAGTGAACCACGTGTCAGAACCTATTAGGTTTGCCACCTACTTCTGGAAGACCTTATGGCACCTACTAGGCATCCATAATAAGTTTTCATGCTCTGCATGCCCTCCTCCGACCCAAGGTCAAACCTAGAGAGCCTTAGTTTGTTAGGTTTAGACCTAGGGTTCCTTTGGAATAAAGTCCATTCTTTAGGAATGCGTCGTCAGTCTAGTTTAGTTTTTCTTGACCCTTTACTAGGCTTTGGCTCTGATTTTGGTTTGATTGAGAGCACCAGGAATTGGGATTTGTATTTTGTCCAGGACTAAATTTTCATATAATGTTTCGATCAATAGGTCTATAGGCTAGAGTCCCTTTGAGATTGTTCATGGATACAAGCCTCACACACCACTTGATCTGATTTCACTATTAGTCCACACACACAAGTCTCTTGATGTACTTGCATAGCATGTAAAGGACTTGCATAAAGAAATTCTTGCCAAAATAAATTTAAGTAATGAAACTTATAAGAAGTTGGCTGATTCTCAAAGGTGAGTCAAAACTTTTGTTGAGGGAGACTATGTAATGATTAGGTTAAGGCCTGAACGGTTTCCTCCTGGAACTGTTAGAAAGTTAAATGCTAGAGGAGCTGGACCATTTAGAGTGGTGAAGAGAGTAGGGTCCAATGCCTATGTGCTCGAGTTATCTTCAGAACTAGGCATTAGCTCCACTTTCAACATTACAGACCTAGTAGAGTATAGAGAGCCAGCTGTGATTCCCAGTGAGCCTTTTTGAGCCTAATCCTGCTCTTGAGAGTGAACCCAACCCTGTGTGTCCACCAACAAACTGGCATGTGAGGAAAGAGTAGATTGAAAAGATCCTGGATGATCAGGTTATCTCTACTCGTAATCGAGGATACCAAAGATACCTGGTCTGCTGGAAAGGAAGGCCAGATTCTGATAACTCTTGGATCTCCCGAGAAGAATTATAAGAATTGGACCCAGACCTCTTGGAGAGATACCAGAGCCAGCTTGATCCATACTCGACAGGGTCGAGTTCCTCCCACCCCGGGAGAATTGGTGCGGGCACCAGACTCAGAAGAAGACTTCAGGGCTCCATCTAGATCTCTGATTGACATTGCCCGAAGAATTAGGATTTTCTGGTTTTGTAATAAGGGTTGACTTGGTCAACTCAATTTTAGTTTGAGTCTGTATTTCCCTGCAATTTAAATTTTGTTGAGTCATGTTGACTCAATACAAGTCCTAGTAGTAGTCTAGGTCTTCTCCAAGGTGCCACATTTTCTCCCAGGACCAAGCAAGTGGGCGCCACACTCCCAGCCACACGCTAGAGTCCAGGAGGCACCACATCTCCATCCAGTGTGCCTTGGTCCCCACACCACAAGAAAGCAGGTCCCTTCTTTCATGCACCACTTGGGGGAGAAATCCATCAAGATACCTCAATCCAAGGAGGAGCCAACTTCTTTCCAGATAAACCCAAGCCAGGATGGCAAGAATTTTTCTTGAAGAGAGGATCAAGGAGGTGCCCCACAATGTTCCATAAAAACCCAAGTTATAAAAGGGAAGAGAGCATGTCTTGGGGAGAAAATCAAGGAGGCACCCAAAAGTTTCCTAAAGTGCCAAAGCCATGAAAGGAAGAAGCCTAAACTTATGGAGCAAGACTAGGAGGTGTCCAAAAGAGCCAAACCATGAAGGGAAAATCCTTGATTCATGGAGAGATACTAGGAGACACCCCCATAACCTGTCATTTGGAGCTGATTTTCAAGTTTTCTTGGAGTTTTTGGGCTGCCCACTCATGGAAGGAGTCTTGGGAAGAGAATTTGATGCCTAAAGTATGGGTTAGTCCTATTAGTCCCACATGGGAAGTGTATGAAATTTTATTTCTTTGTTATGTCTATATATTCAACTCTATGTAACTCTTGAAAAATCAGATGAATGAAACCAAATTTTTTTGTGAGCAAACTTTGTGTTTTCTCTCTTCCGCACTTGCATCCAGGTGTTGAGCTCCGTTAGGGAGTAAATCCGGGTTCCCCAAGAACTTTGAGGAGGTGTGAGATCTCCAAAACCCAAACCCTAGGTTAGCCACTCCACTCCCAAACCCTAGCCGCCCTCACCCTTCTCTTTCCACCAAGCCCTAGCATATCTCACCTCTCACAGCCTCTCTCTCAAAGTCCAGGCCGACCACCAACATCCAGCTACAGTTCGGATACTTCAGATCCAAAGCTCTTTCCAGAGAGAGTCGAATCAGCCTTCAAAATAATCTGGATCTCAACGACATCAGCCTTCAAGTTCTTCGAATTAGTAAATCCTTCCCCGAGTCTCTGAATCCATCACTCGTTTTTCTTCTTCCCAGATCTTGAGTTCAGGAGAAGCCGACCCAGCCACGAGACCAGTATTGGAGGATCCATTACGAAGATAGCCGAATCCGAGGATCCAATAATCTGCTCGAGAGAGTTCTTCCACCCAAATTCTGTGAAGATCACTGTCTGGTTGGTAAACCATCTCTTCTCTTTATTTCTGTCCTGTTGAAAGTTCAGAGCGAAACCTTAGGTCTGGGAGTTTCTCAACCCCCAGCGATCCGTTACTTCTGAACTACTCTGATAACTTAGCTTCTTTGAATTGTGCTTTCAATTATTATATAGTTTCTTTCAATTTAGTTTAACTTTCTTTGAGTTTAAGCCAACTTCAAAACATTAAAAAAATAATAATAATAATCTTAATTTACTTCCGCATATGCTTCTTTGTTTTTTTTGTTCTGCATCATTTTTTGCATCATCTCTTTCGTTCTGCATCATTTTTGGTATCAGAGCATTCATTCTGCATCATTTTTGGTATCAGAGCCCTGTCTAGGGTTTCTGTTTTGATTGCTTGTTTGAGTCTCTCTCTTTTTACTTTGTCTGCTCGAAGTAGACTCCCTAGGACGTCCGGTCCTAGGAACGAAGCGAGGTGCAAACCTCCTCTTCCCATTCCATGGGGTGTTCCTAGGGCGTGTAGGGGATCCATTGGGTTATAACTTCGTAGCAGGAATTGTAAACGGGGAAGTGCTCTATTTTCAGCCCGTAATTTCCCTGTTGCAGGAATTATTTCTCACTACAGGTAACTCCAAATTCAGTAATTTTTATTTTTCTGAAACCAGTATAATAGTACCTATTTTTCATAATTTTTCTGTGATTTATTGGTTCCCGTGGAATTTCTGATAATTAAATTACTACAACTCTATTTTTGTGTTCTGCAATCCAATTATTCTTGAGTGTTCATCTCTTAATTCATCTTAAGGGCATTTGAGCATCTAAGATAAGGGGAGGAGTTGATAACCTCTCCTTAGCCCAAAACCACCACCCATTCATTCGACCCTAAGCCTTTAATCTTAAAATTAATTAGACCTAATTTGCCCTAGTGGGCTAGGGACATCAACAAGTTGGGTCAAGGCTAGTGTTGAGTCGGTTTGTCTGGTTACTCTGTGTGTGCTTTGTACTCAGTGTCTAGAACGGTGGTTCAGGGATTCCATCCCGAAGGGCTTGTGTGCTGGTCCGCCTACCTGGCCAATCTCTGATTGGTGTCTAGGATTGGCATTCAGGGACCTAACACTCCCCTTACACCTGCCTGGCTGAGTCTTGAGTTACTACAGGCTAGCTTGCCACTCTGATTGGGCATCTAGTTTGGGCTCTAGGTCTAGTTAGCCCGTAGTCATTCAGTTGAGTCTCATTTTGTGTGTTTGCTTGCATCATCATGTATACTCGGAATGGAGTACCCTACCAACCTGGTCAAACCCAACCTGATTTAGAGGCCATGGTTAGAGCTCTTACTGAAAGTATGAACAAATTGAGCCAGGATTTGACTGCTACTGTTATCTAGTGTAAAGAACAAGTCCATGAGAATTTTACCCAGCTTAGGGATCAAGTCCAAGTACTTGAGAAATGTAGACATCAAAATTGGATCCTTGATCCAAAATTTAATAGGCCCCAACCTCATCCATGCCAGGAGCCTAGGAGGACCTTATACCGTGATCCCGAGCATAACCTTAGGAAGCCTAACCATGATATCTATAGTGTGGATCGTGTCTATGAGAGGTCCTTACAATATTCTAGACCAGTCACTCAACAACCCAAGTCTTCTAGATTAAACCATTTAGATCCACACCCATGCCCAAGTAAGGTCTCTACTAGCTTGAAACCCAGTGTGACCCAGGTTCCTATATCTCAAGAATGTTTGTTTTGTGGAGAAAGAGGCCATAAATCTAGTCAGTGCCCATGCATAGGACTGGCTTGTGCACAGCTAAGTGGTAAGAATCCTAAGGATGACATTAATGAGGGAGAACCCAAGCCTACCAATGAGGAAGAACGGTTAGGTATGACAAGCCTAGAATCAGTTGACCCGATTACCACTGACCCGAAACCCATTGGAGATGGCATCGAGGAAGTATATGATGCTGGCTTGAGTCTAGTTGATGAATATGAGGGGGAAGAACTTGAAGAATGTGACATTGATACTATTGGTTCCTTACCTGAGGAGACCTTGGAAAGCAACCAACTGGTAGGACCTAGTTTAGAAATTCAAGAGATTTGTGGGAACCAGGTTCCTTTAGTCAAATACCCCCAGGAAGAACTCATAGTGTTAGCCCGAGCTATTAGTTTGTACCCTCTAATGACAGTCATTCCCCAAGTACCAATTGAAGATCTTTGCACTGAACTGTTTAAGTTTGCCCACCCTATGGTAGATCCTCTCCTTAGGATGACTGAATCAAGCCTCTTATAATTGGACCTTGTCCCATGCCCAGCTACTAAGGTCTCTCCCGTAATCTCAATTGAACATCCTTGTCTTGAGCGGATTGATTCACCCAGTCCTGTAGAAGTCCTCCTTATGGCCCCAGACCCCTTCCTTTGCATGACTGACCTACCCTTCTATAGAGTATACCCTTCCACACCCATAGGTCAAATTTCAAGTCTTGAGGTCATCATCCATAGGCCCTTCCATGAATCATTCTCTAATCCAGTTCCTGAGAAAGTGGATCATTATTTGCTTAGAGAACAAACCTTAGCTATTGCAATCACATGTCCTAGGCTATTTCCCGAACCATCTCTTGATCCATTCCTGGGAGTAGCAAATTTTTACTTTCGTAAGGATGACCAGTTGACACTCATAGATCACCATTCAAACCTTCAGGTCACCACCTTTAGTCAACAGGTAATTCGAGACCCCACCTCATATCTCCTCTCTTTCTCTAGGACTTCCAATGCTTCTTACACCATCCAAGTATACTTTGTCGAAGTCTTTAGAGTGAACCACGTGTCAGAACCTATTAGGTTTGCCACCTACTTCTGGAAGACCTTATGGCACCTACTAGGCATCCATAATAAGTTTTCATGCTCTGCATGCCCTCCTCCGACCCAAGGTCAAACCTAGAGAGCCTTAGTTTGTTAGGTTTAGACCTAGGGTTCCTTTGGAATAAAGTCCATTCTTTAGGAATGCGTCGTCAGTCTAGTTTAGTTTTTCTTGACCCTTTACTAGGCTTTGGCTCTGATTTTGGTTTGATTGAGAGCACCAGGAATTGGGATTTTTATTTTGTCCAGGACTAAATTTGCATATAATGTTTCGATCAATAGGTCTATAGGCTAGAGTCCCTTTGAGATTGTTCATGGATACAAGCCTCACACACCACTTGATCTGATTTCACTATTAGTCCACACACACAAGTCTCTTGATGCACTTGCATAGCATGTAAAGGACTTGCATAAAGAAATTCTTGCCAAAATAAATTTAAGTAATGAAACTTATAAGAAGTTGGCTGATTCTCAAAGGCGAGTCAAAACTTTTGTTGAGGGAGACTATGTAATGATTAGGTTTAGGCCTGAACGGTTTCCTCCTGGAACTGTTAGAAAGTTAAATGCTAGAGGAGCTGGACCATTTAGAGTGGTGAAGAGAGTAGGGTCCAATGCCTATGTGCTCGAGTTGTCTTCAGAACTAGGCATTAGCTCCACTTTCAACATTACAGACCTAGTAGAGTATAGAGAGCCAGCTGTGATTCCTAGTGAGCCTTTTTGAGCCTAATCCTGCTCTTGAGAGTGAACCCAACCCTGTGTGTCCACCAACAAACTGGCTTGTGAGGAAAGAGTAGATTGAAAAGATCCTGGATGATCAGGTTATCTCTACTCGTAATCGAGGATACCAAAGATACCTGGTCTGCTGGAAAGGAAGGCCAGATTCTGATAACTCTTGGATCTCCCGAGAAGAATTACAAGAATTGGACCCAGACCTCTTGGAGAGATACCAGAGCCAGCTTGATCCATACTCGACAGGGTCGAGTTCCTCCCACCCCGGGAGAATTGGTGCGGGCACCAGACTCAGAAGAAGACTTCAGGGCTCCATCTAGATCTCTGATTGACATTGCCCGAAGAATTAGGATTTTCTGGTTTTGTAATAAGGGTTGACTTGGTCAACTCAATTTTAGTTTGAGTCTGTATTTCCCTGCAATTTAAATTTTGTTGAGTCATGTTGACTCAATACAAGTCCTAGTAGTAGTCTAGGTCTTCTCCAAGGTGCCACATTTTCTCCCAGGACCAAGCAAGTGGGCGCCACACTCCCAACCACACGCTAGAGTCCAGGAGGCGCCATATCTCCATCCAGTGTGCCTTGGTCCCCACACCACAAGAAAGCAGGTCCCTTCTTTCATGCACCACTTGGGGGAGAAATCCATCAAGATACCTCAATCCAAGGAGGAGCCAACTTCTTTCCAGATAAACCCAAGCCAGGATGGCAAGAATTTTTCTTGAAGAGAGGATCAAGGAGGTGCCCCACAATGTTCCATAAAAACCCAAGTTATAAAAGGGAAGAGAGCATGTCTTGGGGAGAAAATCAAGGAGGCACCCAAAAGTTTCCTAAAGTGCCAAAGCCATGAAAGGAAGAAGCCTAAACTTGTGGAGCAAGACTAGGAGGTGTCCAAAAGAGCCAAACCATGAAGGGAAAATCCTTGATTCATGGAGAGATACTAGGAGACACCCCCATAACCTGCCATTTGGAGCTGATTTTCAAGTTTTCTTGGAGTTTTTGGGCTGCCCACTCATGGAAGGAGTCTTGGGAAGAGAATTTGATGCCTAAAGTGTGGGTTGTCCTATTAGTCCCACATGGGAAGTGTATGAAATTTTATTTCTTTGTTATGTCTATATATTCAACTCTATGTAACTCTTGAAAAATCAGATGAATGAAACCAAATTTTTTTGTGAGCAAACTTTGTGTTTTCTCTCTTCCGCACTTGCATCCAGGTGTTGAGCTCCGTGAGGGAGTAAATCCGGGTTCCCCAGGAACTTTGAGGAGGTGTGAGATCTCCAAAACCCAAACCCTAGGTTAGCCACTCCACTCCCAAACCCTAGCCACCCTCACCCTTCTCTTTCCACCAAGCCCTAGCATATCTCACCTCTCATGGCCTCTCTCTCAAAGTCCAGGCCGACCACCAGCATCCAGCTACAGTTCGGATACTTCAGATCCAAAGCTCTTTCCAGAGAGAGTCGAATCAGCCTTCAAAATAATCTGGATCTCAGCGACATCAGCCTTCAAGTTCTTCGAATTGGTAAATCCTTCCCCGAGTCTCTGAATCCATCTCTTGTTTTTCTTCTTCCCAGATCTTGAGTTCAGGAGAAGCCGACCCAGCCACGAGACCAGTATTGGAGGATCCATTGCGAAGATAGCCGAATCCGAGGATCCAACAATCTGCTCGAGAGAGTTCTTCCACCCAAATTCTGTGAAGATCACTGTCTGGTTGGTAAACCATCTCTTCTCTTTATTTCTGTCCTGTTGAAAGTTCAGAGCGAAACCCTAGGTCTGGGAGTTTCTCAACCCCCAGCGATCCGTTACTTCTGAACTACTCTGATAACTTAGCTTCTTTGAATTGTGCTTTCAATTATTATATAGTTTCTTTCAATTTAGTTTAACTTTCTTTGAGTTTAAGCCAACTTCAAAACATTAAAAAAATAATAATAATAATCTTAATTTACTTCCGCATACGCTTCTTTGTTTTTTTGTTCTGCATCATTTTTTTGCATCATCTCTTTCGTTCTGCATCAGTGTCCCTATCTCACTAGAGCAAATAAGTCTAATTAATTTTAATTAGGCTGGGCTCAGATGCAAAGAAAGTTGTTGTGGGCCCAGGACAGGTGATGAAATCTTGCCCTAATCTAAGATGCTTAAGTGCCCTTAAGATTCAATTACTTGATGATGCACACACAAGATGAAACCCTAATATGCAATAAAGCAATAAAATAATTAAAAATAGTAGAAAAATAAAAAATTATTTTTTTATCTCAAAATTAAATTTCAGATTTGATCCGATCTCAAGATATCATGTCTAGCCGTAGCTCATTACTTCCATGGGTCGTGACAATACACTTGCATATACCCACTCAGGAGACGTGATTTCCTTCCACTAGAAAATAGCAAATAAAAAAAAATAATCTTATTTTTTATGAGATTAACAAAGGATTAATAGAAGATTATCAAAAAATTTATTTCTAATTTTTTTGAATTTTTTTAATTCGATTTTTATGCATTTTAATTTTAGCCTATTTCTAGGTATGCTGAAATTTCAGAACTAGTAGTTAAATCCTAGTTTAACATTCGCTCTGATATCAAAATGATGGAGGATAATAACTAAAACTAAATTACTATTAATGAGTCCTAATTATCAAAGAAAAATAGAGATTAATTTTTTTAATATTTTTTTTAGATTTTTAAGAAGACTCAAAGATAACAATAAAGTAAACTAGTTCTAATTAACTACCCGCAAGTAATCCTAACAAGTAAGCAAGAAAATCAGGATTTGGTGGCTAAGAAACCACCATAAACTAGGGTCTACTTTCAACTCTTCAAAGATCAAATAGAAGGGAAGAGGTTTTAAGTGTTACCAATGAAGAACCGTCTCTCTGATGCAGATCTAACAGGACTTTTAAAATTCTATGGCAGAGCTTCAAGATCTTGATCCTCGGGCTCCGATCTCCTGTGATGCTGGTTCCGATGCAAAAATATCTGACTTTGATTCCAGATCACCTGCAAACACTCAACAAAGAAAACTCAAGTTAGGAAGCAGCAAGGAAAGGAAAAAGAATGAAAGGGAAAGGTTAGAAGTGGTGGCTAGGATTTCATGTTGGCTGGATAGGTAGGGCCTCACACCCCGCAATTTTCCATAAAACAAAAGAAAGGGCCTCACACCCCATGATGCACATAGCAAAGGAACTGGACAAAATGACTTCTTTATTGATGAATAAATTATGAATAATACAAGGGGGGTTGATGGGGTATTTATAGATTTTCAACCGGTGGTGTAAGGGATATAAAGACTAGACTTGTTTTTCCTTGGACTATAACTCCTAGAATCCTTTCTCTGGGCATCCTGGACTCTTGTCTCTGGACTGATCTAGACCTCTCTCCAAGGTGGGCAAAATCATAGGGCTCTCATCTCATTTGGGCACCAAGATGAGATAAGGTGAGTTGTCATGATATAGGGTCAAGATGGCTCCATCGCTTGGCCTTGATTGCTGGACTTTGGAGTCTGGATAATGTGGGCTCTTGCAAGCAAGTGGACTCTCCAGTCTTGATAAAAGAAGACTCAAGAGTTTTGGTGAGATTCTTGAGTTCTTGGATCTTGAGCAGCTTGGAACTTGTTTGATTGAAATGCTTGAAATAGAAATCCTTGGACTTCCAACACTTTGAATGAATAATTTTGGCTTGAAACTCTTTGGAAGATGGCATCAAGGAAGAGGCTAGAAAGCTTGGTCGACACTTGGTTTTTGGCATGAACTTCCTTGAAGGGAATGGTGCTAATTAAGAAGAGTCCTTCTTAGTTACTTATCTTAAAACCAAGTGGCATGAAATCTCTTCTCATGTGGGCGCTAATTGCTTCTCTCATGGGCCGGTCAATAAGGTGACATGGCAAGTGATATTGTCCCGAATGAAATGACATGACATGTCCAAACATGACATGTGTTGATGTCCCCTGATGATGTAGCGGTGATGTCCAAAATCTTGAAAATGTGGAGCCAAGAATGGGATGCCATGTGGCACCAAGAACAAGCTAACTTGGTTGGCACATGGGGTCACATGGGCCTTGACTTGAGTGCACACGGGTTGTTGACTTGAGTCCCCTCTTGTATTACTGGACTCAACTAATCACATGACTTAACTAATTACGTGGACTCAATAACTAATCACATGGTTTAACCAACTAAATAACCAACATACTTAATTAGGCTTGCAAATAAAAACCCAATTAAAGTTGGTGAAAAGGGCTAATCAAAACTAGACCATAAAAATCCCAATTGGTTAAATAGGGCTTGACTCAATTGGGATTTTGACTCAATGTGGTAAAAAGGGTTTGGCCTAAAAGGCTAAATAAACAAAACCCTAATTATAGTTGGTAAAAAGGGCTAACCCTATCTAAGCCAAAATGATAGAATTTAAAATAGAATATTTACATGGTAAAAGGGGTTGGGTTTAGAACTTTATTCACAGGTGATCCACAGGGATATAGATTTAACCTGTCGATATTTTCTTACCCTGGTGTCCACACCACTGAGAGGTGAGAGAAAGGGTTCCAATGCTTACATTTATTCTCTTCTTAGGATTTCTATTTCTGCCCTTCTAACAAAAATATTCTTCTTGCAAATATGGAACCTTCCATTTTGAAGGAAGTGAAGCAGAATGCAAGATCTAGGCCATTCATTTAGGTTGCTTTAGTGCTAAAGTCGAAAAAGGTCCAGTTCACCACTCGCCAGTGCCCATCTACCTATACTACTCTCAAGGCCAAGGGGTAGTCATCGCCATGCCCTTGAATGCTCCCTCAATCATTACTATTGCGAGGCAACTGCCGATTCCTACCTCGAAGATCAAGGTATCATTTTCTACAATGGGGGCTACCTCGCCTGCTCCCCAGACCAAGGGCCCAAAGGGGCAAGGCTCCCCAGCCATTCACCATCAAGGAGACACTATGGATGATTGGTAGCACACCCAGGAACTATTCAAGAGCATTCTCTTCCCTGATGATGCTAAGAAGCTCGTCAGGGAGCAATCCCTTCACCACCAAAGAGGGGCTATTCAAACTTATCTCTTGGTAATCACCTTTACTTACTTTGAGTTGCAGTATAATTTCCTTTGGTCATTTAAATAATGCTCTTTTCTTTGCAGATGGCCCACTATGCCAATAATTATTTTGAGCTGTGGGGCCACGCCGAAGAACTTAAGAAGCAAGTGGCGGTGATTCAAGCCCATGTTGGTGCTATTGCGAAAACTAAGTCCTTCGTCGAGGCCCAGGTTGATCGCTTGAATCAAGCGATCACCTTGAAAAAGAAGAAGCGGTTGTGGGTAGAGAAGAAAAAGAAGGAACTAAGCGGTGTGCTTAATGATCTTGCCACAAACTATCCAAGACCAAGGCATGGATAGCCAAGGATGAGGCATGGGTGATGATAGCAGTGCATGCAGGCATGGAGGCTTGCAAGGTCACCAAGGAATGCCTCAATGATCGAATGCAATATGCTACTATGACCTACCTCATCGGCATAAACAAGGTTCAATCCAAAGTGGCAATCCACTTCCTGGACCTCAAACTAACATTCCTTGATGTGGAGTTGGAGGAATCAGATGATGAATATGCTCCTGGACCTAGAGATGCTACTGGTCTTTTGGGAGATCAGACCCTCCCCTTTTAGCCACCTGAGATAGTTTATTTCTTTACCTTTTTGTAAATAGTTTCAATTTGCTTTCATGCAGACCAATTTTGCAATAGCCTTCAGCCTCCTTTTCGGAATATCAATGAATTTTTTTTCTTTTCATCCTATGATTGAATGTTCTTCATTTTTGTTGCATATTGCTTTTTTCATTTTCTCATGGTTCAAGATTGCACACACATTGAGTTATTAATGATATTGTATAGGGCGCTACTCCTGAAGGTAGATGCTAAGCCAGCTTGGCGCCTTCTTGATCAGTTGGCTTTACCTATTCGAAGGACCGTCGATGGCCTTGGAATAGTTCATTGATGCTCGGGAGAAGGTTCCTGATGGTAATTATTTATTAGAGAGTAAAGATATAGCAACCACTCCTGGTGTCTTCGAGCTAAGATCGATGCTAGGCTATCGAAACTTTTAGGGTTAATCAGAGGCTATTAGATTATATGCTGATCAAAGGTACCTTCTACAGGCCTTTGGTAGCCATTGAGGCACAGGCCGATCAAAGATTGTTTTGGAGCTAGGATGGATCAAAGGCCATTGGATTAAATACCGATCAAAGATAACTTCTATGGGTTATTTGTTGGTCGTTGAGGCTCAGACTGATCAAAGGCTATTTTGGAGTCAGGGCTGATCAAAGGCCATTGAATTAAACATCGATCAAAGGTGCCTTCTATTGGCTTTCATAAGCTTTTGAGGCTTAGGCCGATCAAAGGTCATTTTGGAGCTGAGGTCGATCGTAGGCCATTAGATTAAATATCAATTAAAGGCACCTTTTACTTCCTATCGACCAACAAGAGTGTGATCATTTTCATCACAAATTCTTTTATTAAGAAGTAAAAAAGATTACATTACTAATACTATATTCGAATATTTTGTAAATTCTAGGGATGAGACATGGATGTTCCATCTAATGGTGTAAGGTGATATGTCCCAGGCCAAATGATTTCCTCTAACTAATACAAATTCTCTTAATTTGGGAAGAGTTTCCTTGACTAGTTGGCTAGGATACTTCAGCTAATTGCAATATGAGATCTCCAACTTGGAAGAACTTGCCTTGGACTCTTGTGTTACGATATCAGGTGAATCTTTGTCAATAGACTGCCATTCTCATTACTGGCCATTCTCGAACCTTTTCTAGCAGGTCTAGGTTTGTCCATAGTTGCTCTGAATTGCTATCTTCGTTGAAGTTCTCAAGCCAAAGAGAAGGAAGGCTCAGCTCTAACGGGATCACTACTTCAGTTCCAAAGGTGAGGTTGAAGGGAGTTTCACCATTGGGATTCTTTGCATAGTTCGATAAGCCTAAAGGAAATGGTGTAGTTTATTGGGCCACACCCCTTTCGCTTGGTCAAGCTAAGTCTTCAGCCCCTAAAAAAGAGTACTATTATGAACCTTAGCATCCCTATTAGCTTGGGGGTGGCTAATAGAGGTTAAACAATATGTGATACCTAAGTCCTTATAAAATTCAGTTAGTTTGAAATCGCTAAATTGCCAGCCATTATCAGAGATGATAATTCTCAGAAGGCTAAAGCAACAGATGATGGATTTCCAAATGAAATCTTCTTTAACTTTGATGTAGAAGGCATCAAGACCTTTCATGATAATGCCATTGTAGTCACCCTTACTATTGCTAGTTATGATATATGCCATGTTCTTGTTGATAATGGAAGCTCTGTAGAATCTTGTTCTACGATACCTTTATCAAGATGAATCTTTCAAGGGATCGCCTATAGAGAGCAACTTTTCCCTTGATAGGGTTTTTGGGTGATGCTATATCCATAAAAGGTACAATTACTTTACCTATAAGCACAGGTCAAGCCCAGAGGCAAGCAACCATGATGTGAACTTTCTGGTGGTGAAAGTTCCCTCGATGTACAATATCATTTTGAAAAGACCAGGCTTAAATGCCCTACGAGCCATCGTATCCATCTACCATCTATTGATAAAGTTTCCAACTACCCAAAGAGTAGGCAAAGTTCGAGGTAACCAAGCACTAGCCAAGTAGTGCTACGTGGCCACCATAAAAGGCAAAAAGCCCCTAGAAGCATTACCTATAAATGGCCTTGATCTCAAAGATGAGCAGGTCAAGTGAGGTCACCTAGTGGAAGAGCTTCTCTCGTTCCTACTAGATGACTGTGACTCGATCCAAAAGGTCCAAATTGGGTCTTAAATGGAAGAAGCCTCATGCGACCGACTCCTCACCTTCTTGAGGGCCAACATAGATGTCTTTGCTTGGTCCGCCATTGACATGCCAGGCATAAACCTAGAAGTTATGGTGTATCAATTACACATCAATCCTTCCTACAAGCCAGTGAAGTAGAAGAAGTGATACTTCACCCCTAAGTGCTAGCAAGCAATCAAGTAAGAAGTTGACAAGCTGCACACTACTAGATTCATCCATGAAGTTAACTACCCCGATTGGTTAGCGAATATGGTGCTCATCAAGAAGGCAAGCAACAAGTGAAAGGCACGTATAGATTTTACTAATTTTAATGAAGCCTACCTAAAATATAGCTTCCCTCTATCCCGGATAGATTAGTTGGTTGATTTTATATCGAGGTATGAGTTACTCGACTTTATAGTTGCTTTCTCTTGATATAACTAAATCTAGTTGGTCCTAAAAAAAGAGGAAATGATATCCTTCATCATAGACTAAGGAAACTACTACTATTAGATGATGCCCTTCACCCCGAAGAATGTGAGGGCTATGTGCTAGTGTCTCGTTAACAAGGCCTTCAAAGACCAGATCAGTTGCAATATCGAGGTGTACATTGATGACATGCTAGTAAAAAGCTAGCAAGTGGAGCATCATGTGGTGGACCTCAAGGAATCCTTCCTACCCATGAGGAGCTACTAGATGAGGCTCAACCCAGCAAAGTGTGCCTTTAATGTATCTTCCAAAATATTCATAGGTTTCATGATCTCTCACCATGGAGTCAAAGCCAATCTAGAAAAAATCTGAGCAATCTTGGAGATGTCGCCACCTAGGATCTAGAAGAAAGTGCAATGCATAGCAGGACGGATAGCAGCACTAAGCTAATTTGTCTCAAGAATAGGCAATAGATGTCTACTCTTCTTCAAAGCCTTGAGATGGATCAAGAACTTCCACTAGAAGAAGTTATGCTAGATCACCTTCGAGGTGCTTCTCACATACCTTGCCGTTCTCCATTCCTGACCAGGCCAATGGAAGGAGAAATGTTGTACCTGTACCTATCCATATCTCCAGTTATGGTAAGCTCTATGCTTGCTCAGGAGGAAGAAGGTGTATAAAAGCTAGTATACTACATTAGCAGGCTACTGAAGGACATGAAGACCCACTACCCGAGGATGGAGACTTGCCTATACTCTTCTGATCTCATCCCAGTGGCATGACCCTACTTCCAGGCACACTCCATCACTATTTTAACAGACCAGCCCCTGAAGTTAGTTATCTAAAAGCTAGACACCTCTAGAAAGATCACTAAGTGGATAGTGATGTAGGGTTTTGTGTGGTGCTCCCAAGCCTTAGAGAGACATAGGAGGCCATGGCATAGATGTTCAAGATGATCGCTGGGTGCTTAGAGGCGTGCCAAGCAATTTATGGAGGTGTTCCAGAGATCCCTGAGAGTCATATTGGGTTAGGGGGCTTGACCTAGGATTGAGAGTTTTCTCATTGACTAGAAGGGAGGACTTTTTGAGAGATTGTAACATAACCCAGTTGGGTTATGGGATTGGGTCCAGGTCTAGCTGACTGCCCCTAGGAGTGAAGGGGGGTTCAGTTGGTTAGTAGGTTAACTTAGTTGGTTAGGTGGTTAGTTGGTTGGTTGTAACCACTTAGAAGCCTAACTACCTAAGATGTCCTCACCAGTTTGGGTCCAAGAAAAAGAAGCCTAACAACCCAAGAAGTCTAAGCCCAACAAGAAGACCAAGAAGACCAAGAATCAAGGAAGATCGTATGCCCATCTATATATTAGGAGAGGGGGTATCCATGGTTTTAAGAAGAAGAGCTTAGACCATGGGGCTTGGCTCACGGTCTAAGGGAGGAGTCCATGAGGACTTCTCACAATCTCGGAGAGAGTCTGGTGGGGGATCGCCCCTTGGGGGGCTTGACCACTGTGAGGGTGTCTTCTTGTATGGGAAGCCAATGGTTCTTGAGATAAAAGAAGGGGGCGCGAGTGGGAACAACATGCATGGAGCATCTCAGTTCTTGGACCGTTGGGGCTTGGTGAGAGATGGCTTCAGGTTTGGAGAAGGGTGGCATCTTGTACGTGAGGGTTTTCACATGGGTCTTCTCGGTTGTGAGAGGAAGCATCGGTGTCTTGTACCTTGTATTGTAACAAGGTTCTTCTCCAAGAAATACAATCTCTCTTTTCTCCTACTTCTCCTTTGCATATTGAATCCAAGAATAGGTTGTTGTTGGTTTCTTCAATCAAGAAGGTTGGTTCTTGATCTCTCCATCGCTATTTTTGCTATGTAGGTGCTGATCCGGATCCTCAACAAGTGGTATCAGTGCCTAGAAATCTCTACAAGTGAACTCAAGAAGTTCGACATCCATTACTGCCCATGACCCTCCATCAAAGCATAGGCATTATCCAAGTTTCTCATGGAATGCACAAAGAGGTCAAAGTAGAGGAAGAAGCAGAAGCAGTAGCCCCTATACCAATAAGGGAGTTATGGACACTACACATCGATGGAACATCCAATGCAAGAGGTTTTGGAGCAAGAATGATCCTCGCCAGCCTACATAGTATCATCACTGAGCAAGCTATTCATTTCAACTTCAAGATTTTAAACAAGGCTGAGAATGAAGCACTTTTGACAAGGCTCAAACTGGCTCGTGAGCTTGGCATACAGCACCTTAAAGTTCTTAGTAACTCCCAATTGGTCGTAGGCCAAGTTCAAGGGGAGTATGAAGCCAAGGCTCACACCACAGGAAGGTATCAAGAGAAGGTAAAGGAACTAACCCCTTCTTTTCTTTCCTTTGAGATTATGTATATACTAAAGATGGAGAACTCTCAAATAGATCTCTTGTCAAGGCTGGAAACTATGAAATAGTTAGAGATCCACAGAGGGGCCTACGTGGAGAACTTGGAGAGGCCTAGTATCGAGGGTGAGCCAGCCCCTATTATGTAGATGGACCATGAGCCATGCTGGATGGACCCGCTGATATGGTGCTTGAGGGATGGATGGCTATTTAAGGATCAGACCTATGCTTGCCAAATCAAGAGTCGCTCAATCCAGTACATGATAACCTGTATAGGTGATCCTACTTTATGCCACTTCTGCATTGCCTCTGACCTGCAGAGACTAATTATGCCCTATGCGAGGTCCATTAAGGTATCTACAAGAATCACCTTGAAGGATGAGCCCTAGCATACAAGATCCTTCAACAAGGATATTACTAGCCTGACATCCATGCAGATGCTACAAAGATCATGAATCACCGCAATCATTGCCAACTCCATGCCAACATTTAGTACCAACCATCGACACCTCTAACATTGATCGACTTACCCTGGCCCTTTGCTTAGTGGGGATCGACATCCTGGGCCCATTTCCACTGGCCTTTGGGTAATGAAAATTCTTTATCATTGCCATCAACTATTTCTCCAAATGGGTGGAAGCAAAATCCCTAGCCTGGATCACTAAGAAGGAAGCTCGTAATTTTGTCTGGAAGTCTATCAACTATCGATTTGGCCTGCCCCAAATGATCACACTGACAGTGGCCATGTTGACCCCTAGAATGATTTTGATGATAACAAAACATTGGAGCATATATTTGATACTAACACTTTTGAATGTTTGAGAAGTTTTTATAGGATGCTTCAAATGAACAATCATTCTACCTATATTTCAGTAATCTTTGTAGTATATCTATGTATTCATGAGAAAATGTTCAAATATTGAAAAACCCTAATAACTTAATTATATATTCTTGTAAAAGGGGGCAATTCAATGTATTATTTAAGTTTAAATTACTTAGACTATGTTTAGAAGAAGTTTGAAAGTTGTTGGAAGTTATTTGAAGAAGTTTGGACACTTTTTGACATAAATCACTCGAGCTGACTCGAAAGGATAGAGCCAACTCATTGCTTTGGCATGGCACAGAAGTTTCTGGCATGCAGACATCCGAGTCAACTCAAAGAAAATAGAGCCGACTCATCTAGAGTATCAAATGTTCAATTTTCTGAAATCAGACAATCGAGCCGACTCATGAGAAACTGAGCTGACTCTTCCAGAGTGTGCAAAATCTCAGTTCTGAAAAAGTAGTCAGGCGAGCTGACTCGACTAATAAGAGTCGACTCGACCAAAGTGCAGATTTAATAGTTCTTAGAATCCGAGCCGACTCGATCTAACCGAGCCGACTCGACCTAACCGAGCTGACTCGAATCACAGTTTCAGGTGGATAATGGCTAGTTCCAGAATTGATTTTTTAAATTTAAAAAGTGCTCCAACGGTCATATTTCATATCCCAAGGCACTACAACAGCTATTTTCACCTAGGATCAGATCTAGAGACTATAAATGAAGGATTAAAGACAAGTTTTACAAGAGTTTTTGAAAAAGAAAGAAAAGTTCATTGAATATTTTCAAGAGCATTCAAGCAAGAACTCAAGTCTACAACTACTTCCCATCGGCTACTTGAGTCATTTATTGAAGAAGTTTGAAAGCCTTGAAGAGCATTAAAGGAGCAATCAAGAAGGCTTCTCAAAGAGCATCAACTGTAACCATCCAACAAAGTTTGGTTTGTCATTACTGTTGCTCTATTTTTAACTCTTTTATTGAGTTGTTTCAAGTACAGTAGGGGCTGTATCTTGGGTAATATTTAAGATTTTTGATGAGCCTTGAAAACCAAGCTTGGGTTGTTTGTGAGCATGTGAAAACAAATATTGTTTTAGGTTCTTGGTGATCCCGGTGTAAAACCAAGTTTGGGTTCTTAGTGATCCCGACGTAAAATCAAGTTTGGGTTCTTGGTGATCCCAGTATAAAACCAAGTTTGGATTTTGGTTTGTAAGCCTGGTATAAAACAAACCAGCTATATTCCATGGTGAATATAGTAAAAATTGTAAGTGGTATATTGGGTAGTGGACATAGGAGCCGGGTTGCTCCGAACCACCATAAATTGTTGGTATTTGTGCTTGTGTTGATTGCGTTCTTCACTTGCTTTCGCATTTCATAGTTAAATCACATCACTCACCTCACTAAGTTTCTAAAAGAGCACATACTTGTGAAAAAATTTTAAATACCCAATTCACCCCCCCTCTTAGGTTAGCCAACTGGGCAATAACTGATATCAAAGTAGTATCTCTATAATTTATTTCTCTAGATAAAAGATCTATGGCAATCCCTATGAGTACTTATTTGGTCGAAGGTCAATCTACAAATAGACCTCCACTTTTCACAAGCACAAATTATACATACTGGGAAGCATGAATGAAAATTTATATACAAATAGTAGATTTTTAATTATGAAAAGTTATCCTAAAAAGACCTCACACCCATAAAGAAGGTTGATGGCATAGACATCCCAAAACCTGAAGAGGAATGGGATGAATATGACATGAAGATGGGTGAACTGAATGCCAAAGCTATGAATCTCTTATACTTGCTTTGGATGCTAACAAGTTTAACCGGTTTCTACTTGCATGTCTGCAAAAGAAATTTGGGATAAACTTGAAGTAACCCATGAAGGAACCTCTCAAGTGAAAACTTCCAAGATTAATATTCTTGTACATAATTATGAGTTATTTAAAATGGAACCAAATGAAACTATATCTGCCATGTTCTCAATATTTACAGATATTATTAATGGTTTAAAGAGTCTTGGCAGGATATATTCAAATGTAGACCTAGTGCAGAAAATTTTAAGATCTTTATCGGATAAATGGAATCCGAAGGTTACTACAATTCAAGAGGCCAAGGACCTCAACACACTCCCATTAGATGAGCTTTTAGGTTCCCCAATTATACTTGAACTGACCATGTAGCATCACGGTGAGGATGATATCAAGAAGAAAAAGTCAATAGCCTTCAAAGCTATGGCTGAACTCAAGAAACAAGAAGAAGAAAGCCTCTCCTCCGAAGATGAACATGAAGATGATGATATTGCTCTAGTTATAAGGAGATTCAAGAAATTTATGGATAGGAAAAAGGCAAGATACTGGAGGAAAAACTAAAGAAAATTAGGCATGTGGATTAGGATAGGATTTACTAGACTTTAGATTTATGCCCCACCTTCTTTCACAAAATAATTTCCATGAATTTATTTCTCAAATCACCAATACTTGGCCCACTTTTCATTGCACATTTTATCTAAATTTCTCAAAAATAATTGGCAACAATATTAGGATAAGGTTTGAGAGTTTAAGACCAAGTAGAATTAGGAAAGGCAAAGAGTTTGATTCCTGGTCAAACTCCTTTTATTTAAGTTTGAAACTCATCCTAAATTAATCCAAATCAGATAAGAAAGAGGGAGAGTGTGAAAACATATTTGGCATGAATTTTTTATGAATTTATTCAAATAATTAGCATGGAGAAATCCTAAAGGAAACTTAGTTGTGCTAGTTAAGGATTTGACCAAGCTTTGACCAAAATTAGTTAGGAACCGAAATTAATTTGGTTATAACTAATTTAACCAACTTGGACTCAATTAAATTAGGTCCCAATTAGATTTAATTAAATTTAAAATTAACTGAGCCCAAGTCTGAATCAAGTCGTAATTAGAAACCCTTAGTAATTATGTCATCAAATAACTTAATCGGGTGAATTCTAATTGAATTGAATTCAATTAGACTTGATTGGAATTTTTTCACTCAATCAAGTTAAGTTAATTAGCAATCCTATTATTAATTAATCCTTTAAAATTAATTAATTATTAATTATTAATTTATAATATTTGTATAGGGTTAATTATTCATTATATTTATAATTTTGCTACTGAATAATTCTTAATCGTTAGTCAGCCATCATGATCGATCAAAAACTTCTATTGTGTGTGACCCTGTAGGTTCGAATACTAAGCTAGTAGTCCAGGAACCAATTCTTAAACTAATCATGCAACCATTTAGCAATAGTGCCCGATATTTGGATAGGTCGAATGTTCATGAAGCAACATTCAAGAACCCAGACATATGGTTTTCGTATAATTTATCTCTTTGACCCTAATACTTAGAATGATTTTAAGTTTAACCGCCAACTTTGAATAATACATCCAAATATGTTTCAACCTGCTAATTCTTGTGACGCTTCATAAGGATTGCCCTGGCCAAGGTCTTGATATATTGAAACATGGTAGAGCATTGTCTCCAACATCTTAGAGTGGTCAATTCCATCTTGACTTACCATTGACTTAACAAGTACTTGATTGCACCCAATAACCTTCCATCACTAGATTAGAAATCTATATAGTCTGGCACCAAAGTATAATGAGTTTCTTACAAATCACCAAGGTGATCTCAGGTCGAAGGGATACTTATATCGATATACTTCTATAAGATATTTTTAATAGCAGAGTACTCAATAGAATTAGTCACGTTCAGTATAATGTATGTCTACACTCACCTACATACCATACTCATGTCTCCACACTCCTTGATTATGAGGACAACCAACTTATATGGTATACAGCAACCTATGCTCGATAAACATTGTCGTCCAAGGTAACAATGTATTATTTGGTCATGAACACATTTAAGAACTACTCAATAAATCTTCCTTTATCAAATTGAAGTAGTTATAAGAATTTCATCTCAAAATGGTCCAACAAAAGATGCAAAAAGAGATTATTGGTCTCATAAGTGATTTTGATGATAACCAAACATTGGTGAATGCATTTGTTTTTCTAACAACTCTTCAAGTGGTTTACAAGTTTTTGTAGGATGAATTCCTTATTCAATCTTCAACTCCTACATTTGTATTTCTTGTTTTGAGTTATGTTGTAATTGAAATTTGTAAAGAAGAACCCAAAGAAAAAATTAAGAAAGATCATAAAATTTGGTTTCTTCTAAATGTGTTTCAAGATTTATGTTTCTTAGAAACTTGTTAAAATTGAAGACATCTTGAAGCTTGAAGACTTGCCAGATGAATTCTAGAGATAGACTAAAAAATTCATTGAAACTTTCATCTGAGCTGACTCGAGGAGAAGAGAGCCGACTCTGGCATAGGGCAAGCAAGAGAATTCTGGCATGCAGATATCCGAACCGACTCTAAGGGACCCTAGCTGACTCATCCAAAGTACTATTTCTTGAATTAGACAGGCGAGTCGACCCGAAGGAACTCTGAGCCGACTCTATCACATGATCAGACATTTGAGCCGACTCTTCAGAAGATCGAGCCAACTCCTCTAGAGTCCAGAAATTGGTTTCTAAGAAGAACAGCCATCCGAGTCGACTAGAGTGGAAGTTAGCCGACTCGACCAGACTAACATTTTGAAAGCCTGAGGATCCGAGTTGACTGGAATCAAGACGAGCCGACTCTTACAGAGTGAAGAATCAAGACACTGTGCAAGCAAGCTGACTGGATTGAAGAGAGTCACCTCAACCAAAACTCCTCTGTGGATCCGAGCCAATTCAAGTGATCCGAGTCGACTCGAAGGTCAATTTCAGACTTGCAACAGTTAGTTCCAGAACTCAGAATTTAAATCTAAAAAGTGCTCCAATGGTCAAATGTCACATCCCAATGGTCTACAACAACTTAAACTACCTTGGAATGATAGAAGGCCTTATATTTGAGAGATTTGAACTTCCTTAAAAAGAAAGGGAAGAGAGCTTTTCAAAAGAAGAGATGCTTTATTGAATATCCAACCAACCAACAAGGAAGAGAGCACTAAGAGCATTCAAGACAGCCTTCAAGTCTTCACCAACTCACATCTAAAGCTTGAAGCACTTAGCAAAGAAGCCAAAGAAACCATTAAAGTGCATTGAAGTGCATTCAAGTGGGCTTCTCTCGAGCTGCATCGGCAACCACTCGACAAAATTTTAGTTTGTCACGTTGTTGCATTTACTTTCAATTCATTCTTGAATTGTTGGATTGTTGGTGAGCCCGATTGAAAAAGCAAATAGGTTCTTGGTGAGCCTTTGTTAAAAACTAAGTGTTGGATTCTTGGTGATCCTAGTAAAACCAAGTTAGGTTCTTGGTGATCCTGTGTTAAAACTAAGTTGGGTTTCTTTGGTAATCCCAGTAAAATCAAAGTGTAGAGGTTTTGAATTGTGAGCTTGTAAAACAATCCTACTGTATTCGGGTGTGAATATAATGGAAATCCCAAGTGATAATCTTGGGTAGTGGACATAGGAGCTAGGTTGCTTCGAACCACTATAATTTTTATGTGTTTATGTTGTGCTTCTCTGATCTTATTTAGCTTCTGTAGTTAACTACTTTGTCACAACACCTAACACTCTAAAAGAGATTTTCAAGAGCATATTATCTACTTAAATTTTTTAATTCTCAATTCACCCCCCTCTTGGGAAAGCCACCTGAGCAACAACTGGTAGCAGAGCAGTGTCTTTGATTACATTAGAGTAAAGATTGATGGCTCATCCCATGAGTGCATCCTTGGCCGAAGGCCAATTTACTAATAGACCTCCACTCTTCATAGGCACAAATTATTCTTATTGGAAAGCAGGAATGAAAATCTATATACAAGCTGTTGATTTTCAATTATGGAAGGTCATTCTTAAAGGGCCACATATTCCCATGATCAAAGTTGATGGCATGGATATCCCTAAGCCTGAAGAGGATTGGGATGAACACGACATGAAGATGGGGGAATTAAATGCCAAAGCAATGAATTTGCTATACTGTGCTTTGGATTCAAATGAGTTTAATCAAATTTTCACTTGCTCTTCGACAAAGAAAATTTGGGATAAACTTGAAGTGACCCACAAAGGAACTTCCCAAGTGAAGACCTCAAAAATAAATCTTCAAGTACACAGCTATGAATTATTTAAAATGGAACCTACTAAAAATATCTCTGCCATGTATACTAGATTTACAGATATTATTAATGGTTTGAAAAGTCTTGGCAGGGTTTACTCAAATACTGACTTGGTACAGAAGATCTTAAGATCACTTCCAGATAAATGGGACCCTAAAGTGATGGCCATCTAGGAAGCTAAAGATTTAAACACCTTGCCTATGGATGAATTAATGGGTTCACTCATCACACATGAACTAGCCATGCAGCACAGAATTGATGATGATCTAATAAAGAAAAAGATAATTGCTTTCAAGGCTGCATTGGAATCAAAGAAAGATGAGGAATCGAAAGATGACTCCACCTCATCAGAAGATGATCTGGAAGACGAAGACATCGCAATGGTCGTGAGGAGATTTAGAAAGTTTATGGGAAGGAAGAAAGGAAGATTCAATAGAAAATTCTATAAATGAGGAGAGCATTCTAAGAAAAAGGACAAGGACAAAGAAAAGGAAAAGGAACAAGTCCCCACCTGCTATGAATGTAAGAAACCGGGGCACATTTATCCAGATTATTTATTATTGAAGAAATTCTTCAAGAAGAAGAAAAAGAAAGCGATGGTTGCCACATGGAGCGATAATGAGGAATCTACCTCAACTGAAGAAGAAGAGACCACAAAAACTACCAATTTATGTATAATGGGTCTCGAGGATGAGGTAACATCCCCCAATGCTCAAATTGAATTTACATTTGATGAGTTAAATTCTGTATTTTATGATCTTTTATCTGAATTTAAAAAGGCTGGAGTAAAGATTAGATCTTTAAACAATATCAATGATTCTTTACTCAAAGAAAAAGAGAAAATTTCAGAAAAGAAAATTTTGTTGCAAAAAGAACTTCATGTCTTTTCTAAAAATTTTAAAGCTTTGAAAACCGAGAATAGTGATTTTCTCGACAAAAACAAAGCTTTGCTGAAAGAAAATAATGAGTTGAAAAAGGAGGTTGAAAAACTCAAGCCACTTGTTGAAAAACTTACTTTATTTTCTAATAAGCTTGAGTTGATTCTTAAAGAACAAAAAGTTTCTGGTAACAAAGCTAGAATTGGTTTTAATAATTCAAATTCAAATAGTATTTCAGCAACTACTTTTATGAAATCAAAAGCTTGTGTTCCAAAATTGGTATCTCAAAAAGCTTTTATTACAAACATTTATGCTTCCACTTCGAAAGCTATATTGTATGTTCCTAAGAATTTGAAAAGAAAATCTTTTATATCTGCATCTCATGCATCAACATCTAGGACTTTAAAATCTGCACATTTTCAGAATCCTAGAATGAAATGTTTTGCTTGCAATGGGTTAGGACATAAAGCTTTTGAATGCTATATTATTAAAAATGTCCAAAGTAAATTAAAAAATATTTGGGTTCCCAAAGGAACCTCCACTAACCTGCAAGAACTCAAGTTAGCTTGGGTACCTAAAAGAACTTCTTGATTATCTTGCAGGAATGTCTTGCAGCCCAAAAACTGAAGAAAAGATGGTATCTCGACAGTGGCTATTCAAGGTATATGACGGGTGACAAGAATCAGTTCATCACCCTAGAAATGAAAGAAGGAGGTATGGTTACTTTTGAAGATAATGGCAAGGAAAAAATAATCAGAATCGGTAAGATCAAAATAATCTCTTGTACTTTCATTGAAAATATATTGCTAGTAGATAAATTGAAGTATAATTTTTTGAGTATTAGTCAATTATGTAATAAAGGCTTCAAGGTTATCTTTAAATCATCTATGTGTATTGTAATAAACTTTCTTGATTCTAGTAGCAAATTTATTGGATATAGACTTGGAAATATTTATATGGTTGACTTTAATGATCTTGCCATGTCAAGTAGTTCAAGTCTAGTTGCAATGAATACTAAGACCAAGGAGTCTTGTTTACTTTGGCATAGATGATTAGGTCATGCTAGCATGCATACTATAGCCAAGTTAATTTCCAAAAACTTAATTAGAGGCATACCTAAGTTTAAAGTAGACTTTGATCATGTTTGTGATACATGCCAAATGGGTAAACAAACTAGGGAGAGCTTTAAACACAAAAATATAATTTCAAGTACTAGACCTTTAGAACTACTTTACATAGACTTATTTGGACCAACTAGGATGCAAGCCTAGGAAGAATGAAAAATGCCCTTGTGATTGTAGAGGATTTTTCAAGATTTACATGGATTTTATTTATTGCTCACAAAGATAAAACCTTCAAAGTATTTCAAAAATCTCATAAAAAGGTTTCAAACAGAAAATTCTTTCAATAATTTCAATTAGAAGTGATCACGGCATTGAATTTGAAAATCAGTCTTTTGACAATTATTGCGTAGATAATGGTATTGATCATAACTTTTCTGCTCCTAGGACACCACAACAAAATGGTGTTATAGAGAGGAAAAATAGGACTTTGGAAGAAATGGCCTGAATGATGTTATGTGAAGGTAATCTTCCAAGGTACTTTTGGACAGAAACGGTGAACACTGCTTGTTACATTTTAAATCGCATTTTGATCCATCCTATTTTGAATAAAACCTCCTATGAGCTTTGGAATGAAAAGAAACACAATATTAATTATTTTCATGTTTTTAGATGTAAGTGCTTTGTGCTTAATAATGGTAAAGATGATCTAGAAAAATTTGATGCTAAATCTGATGAAGCAATTTTCCTTGGTTATTCATTATATAGTAAAGCATATAGAGTATTTAATAAAAGAACTTTTACTGTAGAAAAGTTAATGCATGTTATTTTTGATGAAACTAAACATTCACCTTTTAAGAAAGAAGAGTGCATAGACAATGATGCAGGTAAAATTAACCAACGGGTTTTGAAGATCATGTTTTTCCAAACCATGTGTTAAAACTAAATAAAGCATTGTATAGTTTGAAACAAGCACCTTGAGCCTGGTATGATAGACTTAGCACTTTCTTGATTGAAAATGATTTTTCAAGAGGAAATGTTGATAAAACTCTTTTCATTAAGAAAAAAAATAATGATATATTAGTTGTGCAAATTTATGTTAACGATATTATATTAGGTGTAACTAATGAAACTCATTGTAGAGAATTTACTAAATTAATGCAGGGAAAATTTGAAATGAGCCTAATGGGTGAACTTAACTACTTCCTTGGACTTAAAGTGAAACAAACAGAGAAAGGAATCTTCATCAACCAAGCCAAATACATCAAGGAAATAATCAAAAAGTTTGGGATGGAGACAAGCAAACAAATGAACACACCCATGAGCCCAACTTGCAGATTGGACAAAGATAAAAATGGATCTAATGTTGACCAAAAGCTTTATAAAGATATGATTGGATCCTTATTATATTTGACTCCAAGTAGACCTGATATCATGTATGGCATATGTGTATGTGCTAGATTCCAATATAATCCTAAAGAATCACATATGCATGCTGTTAAAAGAATTATCAGATATTTGAAAGGTACAAGTAATCTAGGTTTTTGGTTTTCAAAACATTCATCATTGAATTTAATTAGACTTTTGGATGTTGATTATGCTGGTTGTAGAATTGATATAAAAAGCATTAGTGGCACATGTCAGTTTCTAGGGTTGAATTTAATCTCATGGCACTGTAAGAAACAAAACTCGGTAGCACTTCCTACTACTGAGGCAGAGTATGTTACTGCAGGGAGTTGTTGTGCACAAGTGTTATGGATTAAACAACAACTCGAAGACTTTGGTGTTATGCAATCTAAAATTCCAATCAAGTATGATAACACAAGTGCTATAAATTTGACCAAGAATCCTGTTCAGCATTCTAGAACTAAGCATATAGAGATTAGACACCATTTTATTAGAGTTCATGTTTTGAATGGTGACATTGAACTAGAATTTATCCCAACTGAAAACCAATTAGCTAATATTTTTACTAAGCCACTGAATTAGGATAGATTTGAATTGCTTAGAGGAGAATTAAGTCTTTGTAATCCTTTCTAGATTTCTCTAACCTAATTTCCTTCAAAATCAAGAAAAAATTATCTAGAAAACCTCCTACAATCATTCAAGTATTTTGAACAACTTTCCTTGAGATTTCATTGAATTAAACTTAATTTTTGAATCATTTCAACTTCTGTGGAAAGTTTCTGTTCGAGTAGACTCGAGCAATTTTGCTCTGGTCGAGCCGGCTCGAATCTCAGATTTTTTTGCTTTTGCTCTGTCAAGCAGACTAGGTCAATTTAGGGTTTGCCTAGCTGACTCAGATTTTTGTTTGTTCTGAGTTCACTCTGGATGAGCCGACTCAAATAATTTTAGAGCAAAGAGAGCCGACTCGGATGTCGGGAAAAAGTTTTTTTAATAAAGCCGAGTAAACTCTTTTTCACTTCTTATGCTTTCATTTTCACTCTAAACTCTATCATTCTACTCGAAACTTTCACCAAAACTCCAAAAAGCTTTCCTCGAAGCCTTGATATCCTGTTTCTTGCAAATTTGCTGCAATGGCTCCAAAAATGACAGTGGGAAAGAGATCTAAATGAGCCACTACCTCTATATAAGCAGAAAGAAGATCGAAGCATCGGCAGGAAGAGCCGACTCGGGCAGCAGCAGTAGAAGAAAAAGAAAAAGAACCTATGGCTGCAACTTCATCTCCGAGACAGGTAATCTCTTTGTTAAACAGACCAATAACTAGCAGAAGAAGAATTATGTTTAACTTTTTAGAAGAAATTGGATTAAGAATTGGGAATCTGATTGAATCAAGGATGGGTTTATTTCTATTCATTAAATGTTTCCACCTATCCTTCACTTGTAAGAACATTTTATAAAAATCTCATAATGGAGGCTGTTACACCATGACGGCTCACCCTCTATCGGAACCGACCCAATTTTGCGGTCTGACCCGGCCACTCCAACTGAGAGGGGACCGACCCACTGGAGCTGAGGCCCAAATGATCCCCTCCTTCTGGGGTCCAGCCCGCCGTTCTTTGCCAGAGGTCCGACCCACTGGAGCTGAGGTCCGAACGACCCCCTCCTTTTGGGGTCCGGCCCATCGTTCTCCGCCAGAG
The DNA here is from genome assembly GCA_021397845.1 of Areca catechu. NCBI lineage: Eukaryota > Viridiplantae > Streptophyta > Magnoliopsida > Arecales > Arecaceae > Areca > Areca catechu. The sequence goes on from CM038048.1 coordinate 10,711,851, forward strand.
GTCCAACCCACTAGAGCTGAGGTCTGAACGACCCCATTCGGTTGGGGTCCAGCCCGTCGCTCTCCTTCGGAGGTTCGACCTTTGACCGACCGATCGACCGCCTTATGGTCGACATCCGATGGGTAAGCCTTGGCATCCAGGGTACTCCAGAAGCATATTTCTATTACAACGGGATTCTGCCATCCCAACGGCCCTGCTCCACTACTTCCACGGTGTCGCCGTATCTATGCGCCACGTGGCCACTATCCAGATTCTCCTAGGGGCAGATCGATCTTTTCCAGCCTCTCCCCTAACGGATTTTGGACTATTCCGTGCCTATATAAGGCACCTGGGGGACCCCGTTTAGAGGTACGAGAACTCTTCCCTCTCCTTACACTGTTGGATCCTTTGGTTCCTCTATTATGTCGCCTTCAACCTCCTGCTAACTTAAGCATCGGAGGGTCCCCCGCCGGAACACCACCGGCGCCCTTGGAGACTTTTCTGCAGGTTCGCCCGGGAGAGGAGCGCTCCAGCCGTCCCGATTCCCGGTCCAGGAGTTAATGCAGCAACAGATTGGCGCTAGAAGGAGGGTATTCTTTCTTCTAAAAGGAGGAATCCAGCACTTCAACAAAAAAAAATGGCTAAGGGAAGAGCTCCAAATGCCACTGCCAGGAGAGACACCTCTCCTTCCAGGTCTGAGGAGCCCCTCCGAGAGAATGATTTCATTGCCACCGCCCCCTCTACTACAGAGCCTACTATCACTTTGGGGCTACAGCAATTTCAAAATTTGGTGAACCACATTGAGACACTCACGGCTACGGTTCAACGGTTCCAGGAAGCAGCCGACAACCGGCAACAACTACCAACTACTTCCTACACCAACCCTCGGACTGCTGCTGCGGGAAGCCGACGGCCAAAGATGCCCCAGCATGGTTCCCATGCCATCGCGGAGCCCTGGAGGTCTTTGGGAGATCGCGCCGACGGTAAAAGGGCGAGGTCTGCCTCGCCTTCTTACACCGAGTCCATCCCCACCGGCAGTCGGCCTACCGCCGAACCTCCGAAGGACTACGGCAGCAAGATTATGCGCATGGAGGAGCGCATTGATGATATTGCCCTCCGACAGAAGGCCGAAGGGGGACAGGCATACGACTCCCGTCCCCCATTCTCTGCAAAAATTCTGGTGGAGACGATTTCCCGCCACTTCAAGATCCCACAGGTGGACCCCTACGACGGTACCAAAGATCCGATGGACCATCTAGGCACGTACAAGGCCCACATGATGGTCCAAGGTGCCTCCGATGCTCTCCATTGCATTGCCTTCCCTGCGACCCTCAAGAAGACCACCCGGATATGGTTCTCCGCCATCCGGCCAAGTACGATCCATTCCTTCTCCCAACTCGAATCCCTTTTTCTTTTCCATTTTAGGACTTGCAGTCGGACCCCGAGGACTATCGACTGCCTCTTCCTCGTGCTACAAAAGGAGGGAGAGACCCTCCGGGATTTCATAGCCCGTTTTAACTCAACGGCCATGGAAGTTCCAGACCTGAACGAAGCTATGGCGATGTCGGCCTTGAAGCGAGGGCTCCGCTCATCCAGGCTGACCTTTTTCCTGGACAAGAAGCATCCGACAAGCTACAACGACTTGCTGGCCAGAGTGTAGAAGTATGCCCTGGTGGAAGAACAAGCTGCTGGCCAATGCCAAGCTGAAGGAAGGCCAACCCCGAAGAAGCGGAGCAACAAAGCTCCTGAAGTCCGACCTCCGAACGTCAGTCGACGGTCGGCCAAATGCCGAAGTCCGAAGCCCAGGGACTTTCCCCGAAGGTTCGAGACTTATGCGCCTCTGTCCCTACCAAGAGAGAAGATCCTGATGGAGATCGAGAATGAGACTTTTTTGCAAAGGCCTCGGCTAATGAGGAGCCCTCCTGCCCTAAGAAACAAGGATAAGTTCTACCACTTCCACAGAGACCATGGGCACAATACTAAGGAGTGCCTGCAGCTGAAGGACGCCATCGAAGATCTCATCTGGAGGGGGTACCTGCGCAAGTATGTCCGACCCCATCGGGACTGGGTAGAAGCATCAAATGCTGGAAACCCTCCAGAGGAGGTGGAGCTCCCCAATCAAAGACCAACTGGTGGAGATGTCGGCATGCTGCATCGATGGTCCGGAGGAGGCTGGGAGGACGGGACAGATGTTGTTAAGAGGCCCTGGGGCTCCAATGCCATTATCTTTTCTGATGAAGATCTCTTGGAAAATCATGTCTTTGAGAATGATCCTGTAGTCATGTCAGCTATCATTGCCAATTACGATGTAAGGAGAATACTTGTTGATAATGGAAGCTCGACAGAGGTGTTACTGTATGATGCTTTTGTAAGAATGAACTTATCAAGATATATGTTGCTGGAATTCCCTGTGCTGCTGACAGGCTTCGGGGGTAACTCCATCGGAGTGGAAGGTGAAATAGTTCTCCCTGTGACAATTGGGATGGAGCCTCTCCAGAAAACCCTCCTCATCAACTTTGTGGTCGTACAGACAACCTCACCTTACAATGCTATTCTAGGTCGGCCGGTCCTCAACAAATTCAGAGCTATTATTTCTACTTACCATCTGTTGGCCAAGTTCCCAACCAGGAACGGGGTCGGAGTGATGAGGGTAGACCGTCGGATGGCCAGACAGTGTTTGACTATTTTGAATCAACAGTCTGGGGGCCGTTCCATTGTAGAGCAACTTGACCCAAGGGCTGAAGCCGACAGCCTCGATCAGCCAGGGGAGAAGATTCTGTTTGTCCCACTCTGAGAAGATGATCCTACTAAGGTCCTCCAAATTGGAGGCTCTCTCAGCAAAAACTTTAAGACGGAGCTGATAGCTTTCTAAGGAGAGACACCGACGTCTTCGCCTGATCGACGTCGGACATGCCTGGGATACCGTCGGAGGTTATTCTCACCAACTCAAGGTCGATCCGGCCTACTGACCTATCCGACAGAAGAAGAGGAGCTTTGTTGCTGAAAGACAGAAAGCTATTGATGAGGAAGTGAAGAATGTGGTCATGATGAAGAAGTCCAATGGGAAATGGAGGATCTGTGTGGACTACACCGACCTCAATAAGGCATGTCCAAAGGACAACTTCCTAGTACCCAAGATTGATCAGTTGGTGGATGCCACGGCCGGCCATCAGCTTCTCATCTTTATGGATGCCTTTTCTGGATACAACCAAATAAAGATGCATCCGGAAGATGAGGAGAAGACTACCTTTGTCACTGACAAAGGCCTGTACTACTATCAAATGATGCCCTTCGGCTTGAAGAACGCTGGCACCACCTTTCAACGGCTGATCAACCGGGTGTTCGAGGGACAGCTGGGAAGAAACATGGAGGCTTACGTGGACGACATGATAGTGAAGAGTCTCCGTAAGGCTGACCACATCAAGGACCTGCAAGAATCCTTCGACGCACTCAGATGCCATCGGATGAAGCTGAACCCCACGAAATGTACTTTTGGGGTAACCTCGATAAATTCCTTGGTTTTCTAGTTACACAGAGAGGAATTGAAATGAATCCTGACAAGATCAGAGCCGTCACGGAGATGGCACATCCGACCAACAAAAAGCAGGTCTAAGAGCTCACTAGCCGAATCACCTCTCTCTGTCATTTTATCTCTCGGTCAGCTGAGAAGTCCTTGCCATTCTTCAAGACCTTGCACCGGTCGGAGGGATTTGTTTAGACTGATGAATGTCGGTCGGCCTTTGAGGCATTGAAGGAGTACTTAAAGAACCCTCCGCTGCTGGCCAAGTCGACAGAGGGGGAACCCTTATACCTCTACCTTTCGGCGTCGGACGAAGTAGTATGCACCGTCCTCATGCGAGTCGGAGAGGATGGACAGTAGAAGCCCATCTATTACATCAGCAAAGTCCTCCATGATGCCGAAATGAGGTACCCCAAGATGCAAAAATTAATATACTCCTTGGTCATATCGACTAAGGGGCTCCAACCACACTTCCAAGCACATCCAATCATGGTATTGACCAACCAGCCTCTCAAGGCAATTCTTTGGAGTCCAGACACATCTGGTCGGCTCGCTAAATGGGCTGTCAAGTTAGGAGAGTTCGATATCTCCTTCCAGCCGCGATCTACCTTGAAGGCCCAGGTAATTGCTGACTTCATTGCAGAGTGTACGTGGAAGTAGGAGATGCCCCCTCAGATGGCCGAAATACCCGAAGCGGATGCTATTTATGAAGCAGAACCAACCTGGACTCTACATGTGGACAAAGCATCCAACCTTTCAGGCTGCGGAGCCAGACTGATTCTGGCCGAGCCGGACAGGGTGAACCTGGAGTATGCTTTGCACTTCTTATTCAAGTATCAAATAATCAAGTAAAGTATGAAGCCCTCTTTGCAGGGCTGCGGATCGCCCACAAACTGGGCATCGACCGACTCAGAGTTTTCTCTGATTCCCAGCTGGTGGTCAACCAAGTGAAGGGGGAATTTGAGGCCAGGGATCTGACCCTGGCAAAATACTTAAACCAGGTACAAAGCCTCATCCCTCGGTTCAAGTTTTTTGAAATTATCTACATACCTCGTCTACAAAACTCTCAGGTGGATGCTCTCTCAAGGCTGGCTACGGCCACCGGCAGGACTTCTGACCAAACCTTTGTGGAGTATTTGTGACATCCCAGCATTGCCAAAGAGCCGACGGAGATCCATCAGGTGGAACATGAAGCCTCTTGGATGGACCCAATCCTTACTTTCTTGGCCAAGGGAACCCTTCCTGATGATCCGACAGAGGACAAACGGATACGCCTGACAGCCCCCAAGTACGTCATCCTTGACGGCGCCTTGTTTAAGCGGTCATTCTCACAGCCGTTGTTGAAGTATTTGGGACCGGCTGATGCCGACTACGCCCTCAGAGAAGTCCATGAAGGTATTTGCAGTGACCACCTCGGAGGGAGGTCCCTGGCTTACAAGATGATCCGGCAGGGATATTACTAGCCCAGCATTCAGAAGGATGCATCGGACTTCGTCCGAAGGTGCGATGCATGCCAGAGGTACTCCATCGTTCAAAGGAGGCCCGCCAGCGAGCTGACTCCGATCATCGCCCCATGGCCATTTGCACAGTGGGGGATGGATATTCTAGGACCCTTTCCCCCGGCTTCCGAACAACGAAAATTTTTGCTTATGGCTATCGACTATTTTACCAAGTGGGTGGAAGCTGAACCACTAGCACAGATAACGGAGCCCAAAGTAGAGAACTTCGTCCAAAACAACATCATCTTCCGATTTGGCATTCCCCGGACAATTATCACTGACAATGGAAGATAATTTGATAACTCCAAGTTCCAAGATTTCTGTCAGCAGTACCAAATCTCTCACCGACTTACCTTGGCCAGCCACCCACAGTGCAACGGCGAGGTCGAAGTCACCAACAGGACGATCCTGCATGGGCTGAAGACCCGTCTCAATGAAGCAAAGAAACTTTGGGTGGAAGAACTCCCATCTGTGTTATGGGCATATCGGACGACTGCCAGAGAATCTACCGGCGAAACTCCATTCAATCTCACTTACGGAAGTGAAGCCATCATCCCTATTGAAATTTCTCTCCAATCCCTCCGGATCAACCGCTATGCTGAGCTAGCCAATTCCGAGCAACGAAGGGCTAACCTGGACTTACTTGAGGAGACAAGGCTTCTGGCAAGCATGAAGATGGCGGTGTGCCGCCAAAAGATGGTAAAGTACTACAACTCGCGAGTCAAGGTGCGAGCTTTTCGAGTCGGCGATTTGGTCTTACAGAGGGCTGAAGTCTCGAGGCCAACAGAGCAAGGCAAACTTTTTCCAAATTGGGAAGGACCATATCGGGTCTCCAAAGTTGTTCGAGCCGGCACTTATCGACTAGAATTTTTGGACGGACGATAGTTAGCACGTCCGTGGAATGTAGACAATCTCTGCAAATATTATCAATGAAGTTCACATTTCTCTTACGAACCACTTCCAAAAGTCTGACTCCGGTCGGCAAAGGCTCTATAACAGCTCACTTTCGAAAGTCCGACTCCGGTCGGCAAAGGCTCTAGGGCAGCCCACTTCTGAAAGTCTGACTCCAGTCGACAAAGGCTCTAGGGCAGCCCACTTTCAAAAGTCCAACTCCGGTCGGCAAAGGCTCTAGGGCAGCCCACTTCCGAAAGTCCGACTACGGTCGGCAAAGGCTCTAGGGCAGCCCACTTCCGAAAGTCCGACTCCGATCGGCAAAGGCTCTAGGGCAGCCCACTTCCGAAAGTCCGACTCCGGTCGACAAAGGCTCTAGGGCAGCCCACTTCTGAAAGTCCGACTCCACTCGATAAAGGCTCTAGGGCAGCCCACTTCTGAAAGTCCGACTCCAATCGATAAAGGCTCTAGGGCAGCCCACTTTTGAAAGTCCGACTTTGGTCGCCAAAGGCTCTAGGGTAGCCCACTTCTGAAAGTCCGACTCCGGTCGGCAAAAGCTCAACTGCTTCAGCATCCGGAAGCCGACGAACCAACACATAGGATAAATCTCCTGAGCTAGTTGCTCTGGCCTGAGCTGATATCCGATCGCTACCCCAACTGCTTCAGCGTCCGGAAGCCGACGGACCAACACTTAGGATAAATCTCCTAAGCTAGTTACTCCGGCCCGAGCTGACATCCGACCACTGCCCCAACTGCTTCAGCGTCCGGAAGCTGATGGACCAACACTTAGGATAAATCTCCTAAGCTAGTTGTTCCGGCCTGAGCTGACACCCGACTGCTGCCTTAACCGTTTAATCTATTCTCGATCCAAAAGGCCGAAGGGCCAGTACTTGAAGTAAAAGTCCTAAGAGGATCTAGTTCATCCTGGGTTTTCACTCAGCGCTTACCCCGAAGATCTGACCACACACTCTAATATGCCGACTGGCCCATACTTAGCAAAATTTCAGAGAGCAACGCAGTAAAAAGCACAAAAAGAAGATACAATTAAGATGAAAAGTTTACTTCATTGATCCAAAAAGACTTTTACAAAAGTGAAGGTCGGACCTTTACAACCAGCTAGGTCTGACCTTCTGGGGGTACTACAATGGCCACTTCGGCCTCTTCGGCTACAATGGCTGCTTCGAACTCTTTGGCCCCCCCAGCTGCCTCCGCTTCAGCACAAGCTAGGGTGCCCGCTCCGGCTTCTTCAGCCTCTTTGGCAATCATCTCTACCGGGGCATCAGTCGCTTAGGCGGTCGGATCAGCTCCCTCCAAAGCTTCTACCACCGCTGGCTTTGGCTGTCGGAGGAATGAGAGGTCAAACTCCGGGAAGGCGGTGCCAACCTTTTCCAGGCACTCTTCGTACCTGTAATCGAAGCTGACGGTCTCGACTTCGTTCATCTCCTCCTCAAAATCCTTGGAGGCCTTGTAGTCGGCGACGGCCTTCTCCCCAGCGATCTTCAGCAGATCTTGGGCTGTCTTCAGCAGGCCCTTGTACCTCTCCGTAGATGCCTGGTATCCCTTCGAGCGAAGATCTAGATCAGTATAACGGCCCTCCTTGACCTTCAGCCAACGGGCCAAGGCTTTAAGCTTCTTCTTCTCTTGGAGCCTGGACTCCCAATCAGCCTTCTGGGCGAGCAAGTCCTTGCTTCTCTTCCTTTCAGCCTCTAACTCGGCCTGCAAGGGGGACACCTTGGCTGCTTCATCCCTCAAGTCGAGCACCTCTTCCTGCGATGCTGTCAGCGCAGTCCCTGTCGTGTCCCTTGCCAGCTCGGCCACCTCGGCCCTCTGGGTCAGCTACTCCTTTACATACAGCAGCTCACCCAAGCCTTGGTCCATCAGGAGGTTATCCCTGACGAGCTGCCGACAGAGACAAATAGTCAAAAAAAAAAAACCCTAATGGTAAGCTAAAAGTGAAGACCAGAAGAACGAAGCTTACCCCGAGAAGGTGACGGAGGGAACTACTGGCCGCCTCGTTGACTGACCACCCGTCAGTCTCGGGGATGGACCGTTGGAGCTACTCCCTTACCTCCCCAGCCGCGCACCACAGTAGGTGCTCTTCTTCCTCTCCTAGGGCCCAAGCAACCCTCTCACCGGAAGCCGACGGCCCCTCGCCCGCAGGGGCCCCCTGGGTCGTCGGGTGAACTGTCGTGGTCATCTCCGGTGGCGAGGGTACAAGAGCTGCCATTGTCCTAGCCGACAAGGAGTGCCTCCCTTCCACCTGGGTGGCCACTTGTCCCGCTGAAGATCGCTCGGATGCAATCACCTTCTGGCGTTCGGTCAGGGGCATGTCATCCCCTGAGTCGATGGAGACCACTGGAACGGACGACTCCGTTGTCCGCTGCTTCTTCAGCCTTTTGGGGGCCGGTTTCGCCGCCCGCTTCCTCTGTTCTTGCTGTGCTGGCTCTACGATCCGACAGCTCTCTTCTGCGCCGACCGCACCGACAAGACAGCCCTATCTGGCTTCATCTTTCCACCTGTCTACAGCAAAAACAAAGTTAGTAACAATCGCAAATGCCGACATCGAGTAAAGAAGAAAAGGGTGAAGGTTGATCTCTCCCTACACAACCCTCGCCCTACCTAATGTCGGCTATTGGCTGAGTCCTGCCCGGTGAAGGCTGTCCTCAAAAAGAAGGAAGCTAATGAACTTCGGGTCTTCACCATCCAGCCTGTGGAAGTCGGCCTCGTCGGCCCTCGAGACCTTCCTCCCATGCAAGGCATCCGGCCTCGGCCCCCTCCAGGCTGCCTCGAAGCCCCATGGCTCCAGGCTATCTATAAAGAAGAACCTGGACTTCCATCCATGAATAGCTAATGGAAGACCCCCTAAGATTTTCCGGTTAGGATGGGGACTGAACATCCACCATTCCTGACTCCGGAAGTCTTGTTTCAATAGGAAGAAGTTAGAGAACAGGGACACCCTAGGCTCTATGTCGGCCTCCCGACACAGGACCACGAAGCCATATAGCACTCTAATGCTATTCGGCGTCAGCTGGGAGGGGGTGATCCTAAAGGTGTTGAAGACCTAGACAAAGAAGCTATGGATCAGAAACCAAAGACCGGCCTTTAGATGGTCTTCGTACATGGGGAGGGCTTCTAGGTTCAAGGGTCCATTTACCCTACCCTCTCGGCTTGGGACGGTCAGGTGCAAAGTAGAGGGAATGCCGAATATGGTTCTGAGATCTTCGACCCTCTCTCGGGTCATGGTCGACGAGATGTTGAATGGACCAGGCTCCCTATGGCTATGGGCTACAGCCATCCTAAGACTATCTACCGAAGGGGAAGAAGAAGAAGGGGGAAGACGAAGACGAGACTAACCTAGTTTCTGGGTCTCTAAGAAAGCCTAAGAGCAGCGCGGAGGGGGAAGGAGGCGATTCTCTTCTCTTCCAACGCAAATGCAGCAGCAAGTGCCTCCTGGGCACTCCCCCCCTCCTTTTATAGGCATCCAGGGGTCGCGTCCCAATGCACCCCCACGTTCCAAGCTCTGACGGCTGCTGCTTTGATTTTTGAATTTGACGGGAATCCGAGGGGATGTGTCGGATCGTATCCGGCCATGATCCGTGTGATAGGTAAAGCAACGATGGATGGGCCACTTTGGCAAGCGCACCGATCGCTCTGATGGTGCCACGTGTCCCGTGTCGCTTCGAGAATTCAAACAGGTAGCTACTACGCGCCGTTCCAGCCATACCTGCTCTGCCAGACCTCGCCAATCAGGTGCTGCAACCTGTCTCAGGGCCAAAAACCAGGGTGGGAGGTGGACGGGCGCGATACACCGAATTGGATTCGCCATCATTTGGAAGACCAGCGCATTTAATGCCATTTAATGCCCTCGCCCTTCGAGCCTGCGGACTCGCTCGAAGCACAAGGGTAAGGGGGACAACTGTTACACCATATGACGGCTCACCCTCTATCAGAATCGGCCCAATTTTGCGGTCTAACCTGGCTGCTCCAACCGAGAGGGGACCGACCCACTGGAGCTGAGGCCCGAATGACCCCCTCCTACTGGGGTCCGGCCCACTGTTCTCCACCAGAGGTCCGACCCACTAGAGCTGAGGTCCGAACGACCCCCTCCTGCTGGGATGCGGCCCGCCGTTCTCCGCCAGAGGTCCCACCCACTGGAGCTGAGGTCCGAATGACCCCATCCGGCTGGGGTCCAGCCCGTCGCTCTTCTTCGAAGGTTCGGCCTTTGACCGACCGACCGACCGCCTTATGGCCGACGTCCGATGGGTAAGCCTCGGCATCCAAGGTACTCCAGAAGCATCATTCTATTACAACAGGATTCTGCCATCCCAACGGCCCTACTCCACTACTTCCATGGTGTCACCGTATCTACGTGCCACGTGGCCACTATCCAGATTCTTCTAGGGACAGATCGATCTTTCCCAGCCTCTCCCCTAACGGATTTTGGACTATTTCGTGCCTATATAAGGTACCTGGGGGACTCCGTTTAGAGATACGAAAACTCTTCCCTCTCCTTACATTGTTGGATCTTTTGGTTCCTCCATTCTGTTGCCTTCAACCTCCTGCTAACTTAAGCATCGAAGGTTCCCCCGCCGGAACACCACCGGCGCCTTTGGAGACTTTTCTGCAGGTTCGCCTGGGAGAGGAGCGCTCCAGCCATCCCGATTCCCAGTCCAAGAGTTGACACGGCAACAAATTAGCACTAGAAGGAGGGCATTCTTTCTTCTAAAAGGAGGAATCCAGCACTTCAACAAAAAAAAAAATGGCTAAGGGAAGAGCTTCAAGTCCTTCACCTTTTAAGAAAGAAGAGTGCATAGACAATGATGCAGGTAAAATTCAAAAAGAGATGGAAGATATGAGCATAAAAGAAAGATCAATTGAAGAAGGAGAAGAAACGGTAAGTAAGGATCATGCTGATCTATCAAAAGAATGGAGGTACATAACTTCCTATCCTAGAGAATTAATTATTGGTGATCCTTCACAAAGTATTAGGACTAGGTCATTACACAGAACTACACATGACTACCTAGCCTTTGTATCACAAATAGAACCTCATACCTTGGAAGAAGCTGAAAATGACCCAAACTGGATGATGGCAATGCATGAAAAATTAAACCAGTTTGAAAGAAATAAGGTTTGGACATTAGTTGATAGACCTTCAGACCATCCAATCAAAGGAACCAAATGGGCCTATAGAAACAAATTAGATGAACAAGGAGATGTAGTGAGAAATAAAGCTAGATTAATGGCTAAGAGATATAACCAAGAAGAGGGCATTGATTTTGATAAAACATATGCACCCATAGTAAGACTAGAAGCCATTAGATTATTTCTTGCATTTGCTTGCTACCTGAATTTTAAACTTTTTTAAATGAATGTAAAAAGTATATTTTTAAATGGTTTTATCTCTGAACAAGTTTTTGTAGAACAACCACCGGGTTTTGAAGATCATGTTTTTCCAAACCCTGTGTTTAAACTGAATAAAGCATTATATAGTTTGAAACAAGCACCTAGAGCCTGGTATGATAGACTTAGCACTTTCTTGATTGAAAATGATTTTTCAAGAGAAAATGTTGATAAAACTCTTTCATTAAGAAAAAAAATAATAATATATTAGTTGTGCAAATTTATGTTGACGATATTATATTTGGTGTAACTAATGAAACTCATTATAGAGAATTTACTAAATTAATGTAGGGAAAATTTGAAATGAGCCTAATTGGTGAACTTAACTACTTCCTTGGACTTAAAGTGAAACAAACAAAGAAAGGAATCTTCATCAACCAAGACAAATACAACAAGGAAATAATCAAAAAGTTTGGGATGGAGACAAGCAAACAAATGAACACACCCATGAGCCCAACTTGAAGATTGAACAAAGATAAAAATGGATCTAATGTTGACCAAAAGCTTTATAAAGATATGATTGGATCCCTATTATATTTGACTACAAGTAGACCTGATATCTTGTATGGCATATGTGTATGTGCTAGATTTTAATATAATCCTAAAGAATCACATATGCTTGCTGTTAAAAGAATTATCAGATATTTGAAAGGTACAAGTATCTAGGTCTTTGGTTTTCAAAACATTCATCATTAAATTTAATTGGATTTTTGGATGTTGATTATGCTGGTTGTAAAATTGATAGAAAAAGTATTAGTGGCACATGTCAATTTCTAGGGTTGAATTTAATCTCATGGCACTGTAAGAAACAAAACTCGATAGCACTTCCTACTACTGAGGCAGAGTATGTTACTACAGGGAGTTGTTGTGTACAAGTGTTATGGATTAAATAGCAACTAGAAGACTTTGGTGTTATGCAATCTAAAATTCTAATCAAGTATGATAACACAAGTGCTATAAATTTGACCAAGAATCCTATTCAGCATTCTAGAACTAAGCATATAGAGATTAGACACCATTTTATTAGAGTTCATGTTTTGAATGGTGACATCGAACTAGAATTTATCCCAACTGAAAACTAGTTAGCTGATATTTTTACTAAGCCACTGAATTAGGATAGATTTGAATTGCTTAGAGGAGAATTAGGTCTTTGTAATCCTATCTAGATTTCTCTAACCTAATTTCCTTCAAAATTATGAAAAAATTATCTAGAAAACCTCCTACAATCATTCAAGTATTTTGAACAACTTTCCTTGAGATTTCATTGAATTAAACTCAATTTTTGAATCATTTCAACTTCTGTGGAAAGTTTCTGTTCGAGTAGACTCGAGCAATTTTGCTCTGGTCGAGCTGGCTCGAATCTCAGATTTTTTGCTTTTGCTCTGTCAAGCAGACTATGTCAATTTAGGATTTGCCTAGCTGACTCAGATTTCTGTTTGTTCTTAGTTCACTCTGGTTGAGCCGACTCGGATAATTTTAGAGCAAAGCGAGCCGACTCGGATGTCGGGAAAAAGTTTTTTTAATAGAGCCGAGTAAACTCTTTTTCACTTCTTATGCTTTCATTTTCACTCTAAACTCTATCATTCCACTCGGAACTTTCACCAAAACTCCAAAAACCTTTCCTCGAAGCCTTGATTTCCTATTTCTTGCAAATTTGCTTCAATGGCTCCAAAATGATAGTGGGAAAGAGATCTAAATGAGACGCTACCTCTGTAGAAGCAGAAAGAAGATTGAAGCATCGGCAGGAAAAGCTGACTCGGGCAGTAGCAGTAGAAGAAAAAGAAAAAGAACCTATGGCTGCAACTTCATCTCCGAGACAGGTAGTCTCTTTGTTAAACAGACCAATAACTAGCAGAGAAGAATTATGTTTAACTTTTTAGAAGAAATTGGATTAAGAATTGGAAATCTGATCGAAAATCAATGATGGGTTTATTTCTGTTCATTAAATGTTTCCACCTATCCTTCACTTGTAAGAACATTTTATGAAAATCTCATAATGGAGGCAAATCATATTGAATCTATAGTGAAAGGAAAAAGATTTTTTGTAACAGAAGAAAGTTTAAGCAGTTTATTGGACATGCCTACTAATGGAATCAAGCATCTGATTTTAAAAGATAGAGAAAAGGCTTTGCAAACTATTCTAGGTAGAGAAGAAGTTAATGGAATTAATACTGTATTAGCCAACACTTTATCTTTAGAAATGAGATTATTGCATAACTTCATAAACATAATATTTCTCCCAAGGACTAGGAGATTTGATTGGGTCAGCGAAAGGGATTTGAGTTTCATGGAGCTTATCATTCAAGGAGAATCAATCAACCTTCCATTCATTATGATCATGCAAATGAAGGAGGCGATCCATAAGGTTAAAGCTTGTCTTCCTTATGGAATGGTCCTGACACTACTGTTTCAAGCCTCTAAAGTTAATTTGGAAGGAGAGGACGGAAAGCCCTTTCACTATACCGACACCTATACTTCCAAATCACTAATGAGAATGGGCTATGTATGTAATGAAGGTATATGAAAGAAGAAGGGAACAGATGAAAGAGCAGTTGCAGGCAGCAGCAGCAGCAGTTCAAGTGACAGCAGTGAAGAAATTCCCAAGGAAATTTCCACTACATCACCAGCAGCACCTGAGGAAGCTGCTCCCAGCTCAGAACAGATTTTCAACATTCTTATTGGTGAGCTTGGGGCTTCTACTGAACACTTTCTATACCAGCTGAGATAGAATTTGGATCTACAAGGTCAGATTCTACTTCACATGAAGCAATGGAGACTGTGCACATTGGAACCTCTTTACCTTCATCTCTATTAGGAACTACTGCTCCTAGACCACATATATCTTCAGCTGATACATCAGTTCTACAGACTTCTATATCTCAGCAGTTGAGCACTATATCTGAATCACTTACTTGCACTATGTCCAACATGTTTGGTGAGCTTCGCCAGTCTGTAGAACCAAGGTTAGACAAATTTGGAGGAGAAATAAGTGACATGCGCACCATAATGGAAATTCTTGAAACTTCCAAAAGTGCAACCAATGCAACACAGTCTGACGTTCAACCCTTACTTGAATTGATTTCATCTAGTTCTGAATCCATTAAAAGCTCTATCAGTAACACACTTGAAGCATTCAGAACAAAATTGAATGAACTGAAATTTAAAATGGGTGCAGTGGAAGAATGAAGAAGAATGGAAGAGGACTATACTAAAGGAATTGGCATCCTAAGAGTAGAATTTGAAAGGTTAAGAGGATCTGCAGAGGCATTTGTAAATGAACAAGCATCTGAACTGGTCCAATTGCATAAAGATATAAACAAACTGGATGAAGAAATTGACTTAGTGCAATTCAAATTAGATCAGCTATCAAACCGAGTAATTGCAGCACTTGCAGTTCCACCATCTATACCTAGGCCTCAACCCTCACACTTTGCTAGTCAGTCTGCTCACCCCAGATAGCCAGCTCCACACCTTAGGCCTCAGGGACCTCATTCTACTCTTGCACCCTCTGATGTATTAGATCCGGATCCTCTAGCTTCTATGCCTCCTGGCATTCAAATTCCTAGACATTCAAGTAGCACTAGAGTAGATTTAGATAGTGATTGATTGTACTGATATTAGTTCTTTCATACTTTGTACCTTGTATTGAACCTTTTTTTAAAATGAAATGAAAGGTCTTTTGATATTTACTGTCTTGAATTATTTTGAGCTAATGCAATGTCTTCAATACAACTGTGATGAATTTTAATTAGAATATCCAAATGAATTTGAGAAAGTGAAATTATTTCAAACAAATATTAAAAACTTTCTCATTCTGTTTAAGAATTAAGCTTTATTGCAAATACCTTTTTGAATGTTTGACAAAAGGGGGAGAACATTGAGCTGTCATGAAAAATCTGAGTGAAAAATCTAAGCTAACAAAAGAATCTTAAGCTTTTTGTTCATAAAGTGCACAAAAAGTGTGAAAAAGCGGAGCATATAAGTGATTGTGAAATAATTGTACTTAAATGAGCCTAATTGTTTCAAAATTTAAAAATATATAGAAAGGGGAGAAATTTTATTGAAACCAAATGGCTTTAGCTCTAAACCCTATCTTTTGCTCTGTTTGCTCTAAAATTAGCTTTAATTCTTTCAATTTTAAATTTTGATACTTCGTGTTTGTGCTACTTCTGAAACTCTGAAGCATACAAAGCTTAATACTTTAATACACACTAAAGTACTAACATTGAAACTATATAGTTTCCTTTCAAGAGTTCTAAGACTTATTGGCAAATATAATTAGCTCTGATATATATGCATACTTACTTTCAAATACTATTATACATATAATTGTAAAGAATTTTTCATGCCCAGTATTTTGTCATCATTAAAAAGGGGGAGATTGTTGACCCCATAAGTAATTTTGATGATAATCAAACATTGGTGCATGCATTTGTTTTACTAACAACTCTTCAAGTGGTTTACAAGTTTTTGTAGGATGAATTCTTTTTTCAATCTTCAACTCCTACATTTGTATTTCTTGTTTTGAGTTGTGTTGTAATTGAAATTTGTAAAGAATAACCCAAAGAAAAATTAAGAAAGATCATAAAATTAGGTTACTTCTAAATGTGTTTCAAGCTTTGTGTTTCTTAGAAACTTGTTAAAATTAAAGACATCTTGAAGCTTGAAGACTTACAGGATGAATTCTGGAGATAGACTGAAAAATTCATTGAAACTTTCATCCGAGCCAACACGAGGAGAAGAGAGCTAACTTTGGCACAGGGCAAGCAAGAGAATTCTAGCACATAGATATCCGAGCTGACTTTAAGGGACTCGAGCCAACTCATCCAGAGTATTGTTTCTTGAATCAGACAGGCGAGCCAACCCGAAGGAACTCTGAGCTGACTCTATCACATGGTCAGACATTTGAGCCGACTCTTCAGAAGATCGAGCCGACTCTTCCAAAGTCTAGAAATTGGTTTCTGAGAAGAACAACCATCCGAGTCGATTGGAGTGGAAGTTAGTTGACTCGACCAGACTAACATTTTGAAAGCTTGAGGATCCGAGTCGATTGGGATCAAGACGAGCCAACTCTTATAGAGTGAAGAATCAAGACACTATGCAAGCGAGCCGACTGGAATGAAGAGAGTCGACTCAACCAGAACTCCTCTGTGGATCCGAGCTGACTCGAGTGATTCGAGTCGACTCGAAGGTTAATTTCAGACTTGCAATGGCTAGTACCAGAACTCGGAATTTGAATCTAAAAAGTGCTCCAACGGTCAAATGTCACATTCCAATAGTCTACAATGACTTAAACTATCTTGGAATGATGGAAGGCCATATATTTGAGGGATTTAAACTTCCTTAAAAAGAAAGGAAAGAGAGTTTTTCAAAAGAAGAGTTGCTTTATTGAATATCCAATTAACCAATAAAGACGAGAACACTAAGAGCATTCAAGACAGCCTTCAAGTCTTCACCAACTCACATCTGAAGCTTGAAGTACTTAGCAAAGAAGCCGAAAAAGCCATTAAAGCATATTGAAGTGCATTCAAGTGGGCTTCTCTCGAGCTGCATTAGTAACCACTCGACAAAATTTTAGTTTGTCACTTTGTTGCATTTACTTTCAATTCATTCTTGAATTGTTAGGTTATTGATGAGCCCGATTGAAAAACCAAATAGATTCTTGGTGAGCCTTTGTTAAAAACCAAGTGCTGGGTTCTTGGTGATCCTGGCAAAACCAAATTAGGTTCTTGGTGATCCTATGTTAAAACCAAGTTGGGGTTCTTTGGTGATCCTGGTAAAACCAAAGTGCAGAGGTTTTGGATTGTGAGCCTGTAAAACAATCCTACTGTATTCGGGTATGAATATAGTGGAAATCCCATGTGGTAATCTTGGATAGTGGATGTAGAAGCTGGGTTGCTCCAAACCACTATAATCTTTGTGTGTTTGTATTGTGCTTCTCTGATCTTATTTAGCTTCTGCAGTTAACAACTTTGTCATAGCACCTAATACTCTAAAAGGGATTTTTAAGAGCACATTATCTACTTAATTTTTTAATTCCCAATTCACCCCCCTCTTGGGAAAGCCACCTGGGCAACAGAGATGAACTACTAAAAAATAATTTTATTTTATTAATGATTCATGTACAAATTATAAAGAGCTCAACTGTCTATAACCTAGATG
Source organism: Areca catechu (assembly GCA_021397845.1). Lineage (NCBI taxonomy): Eukaryota > Viridiplantae > Streptophyta > Magnoliopsida > Arecales > Arecaceae > Areca > Areca catechu. The sequence goes on from CM038048.1 coordinate 10,729,305, forward strand.
ATTGGCTATATGACATATTTCCTAACACATGAATGGTATGAGATCTTTATTTCCTGACCTAGTTGAACCCAATCCTGAAATTGAACGGCTGATCCATATCAAGCCAGATAATTATATGGCTAAAAACCCTGAAGAACTACCTAGGCTAATGAAGGAATACTTTATTCCTTCTACCTATAATTCGTCAACTTGTATCCACTTACTGTAAGACACTATGAGATCAAGTTGACCATTATCCAAATGCTCCCATCTTTTTATGGGAACAGCAATGAAGATCCTTACAAGCATTTAGATGAATTTTTAAAAATATGTTCTATGGTAAAGATCTAAGATTTTATTGATGATGTACTTAGATTGACCTTATTCCCCTTCTCACTTAAGGAAAAGTCAAGTACTGGCTTGCCACAATAGGGAGACCAATTCAAACTTAGGCTAATATGAAACATGAATTCCTTAAGAAATTCAATCCCATAGGTAGAACTAATAACATGAGGTGAGCCATCATAGGATTTGCTCAACTTCCAGGAGAATAAATTCATGAATCATCGGAGAGACTTAAGGAATTTCTTAGAAAATGCCCACACCATGATCTATCTAAGTGGCAAGTTGTTCAAGCCTTTTATGAGGGTTTAGGAGATCAATATAGATAGATGGTGAATGCATCTTATGGAGGTGCATTCATGAGTAAGAGTGAGGATGAAGCCTATGCCCTATTTAAAACTTTAAGTGAAACTCGATCAACCATGCTTCACTATCTTCCTACGAAAGGTCAATTCCTCACCAAAAGCAGGCAAGAATCTATGAAATTAAAGAGTCAAATTCTACTCCTAATATCAACTTGAACCTAATAGCTTAGAGATTAGATACTATCAACTTTCTTGCCCGTTAATTAGATCAAGTCTTACCCTTCGATCAATAGTCTTCTGCATAATACCCATCACCTTCTAATCATTAGGAGATTTGCTCTATCTATGCTAGCCTAGCCCATCATATGAATGAATGTCCCATGGTTGCACAGTTACCACATTTCATCCAAGAACAAGTCTAAGCTGCCCAAGGTTACTCCAAGCTAGTCAACGATCCATTTTTAAATACATATAACCCAGGTTGGAGGAACCATCCCAATTTTTCTTGGAAGTCCCAATAAATTGGCTTAGACCCAAACTCCTATGTAGAACTTTCAAAATAGACCCCAATACTAAAGCTATGCCTATAATAAAGGTTAGCCTAGTCAGCCTACTTAGTCATCTTATCATAATCAGCCATCATACCAACCTCCTTAATAGACCAATCTAGTCGATGATTTATCGCTAGGCTCGAAACATAAATAGGGCAAATAGTTGAGTCCACCATGAGAAGAGAATCAGGTCAATTACCAAGCCAACTGCTAGCAAACCCCAGGAACAACCCATCCAATCTTCAGTCAAATGTCCCACCTAAGAATCCTCAATTTGAGAATGCCAAAGCAATCTTTAAGCTTAGAAGTGGTAGGATTCTTAAAGACCCACACTTAGACCCGGTGGGAGAGACTGGTACTGATGCTAGCCAAAATCTAAACTTAGAAGAGGTTCATACTGAGACTAACCTCATGAAAGAACCTAAGCTTGAAACAGGTATTGATGCCAGTTCCAACTTGAATGAGAAAGATAAAGGGAGGAAGAGAGTAGATGAGTTACCCAATATATATAAACCTAGAGTTCCATTCCCTTCAGCCCTAGAAGATGACTCTTCAAGCAAAAAGCAAGGAACACGTAACGAGGAGCTGACAAAGTTTTTTAAGCAAGTTCATATTAATTTACCACTCCTTGATACAATTCAGCATGTTCCAACTTATGCTAAATTTTTCAAGGAACTTTACATCCAAAAGCATGAGTCACATACTATGAAGAGAATTGTGTTATCTATAAATGCAATCCTATTAAATCAATTATCTCCAAAAATGAAAGACCCTAGTGCTCCTTTGATTTTTTGCATTACAGGAGGCATCACTTTGACCAAGCCTTGTTAGATTTAGGAGCTAGTGTGAACCTATTTCCAACCTTGGTTTATGGAAAATTTGAGATAAGAGAATTGAAATCTACATCAGTTATCTTATAACTAGCGAATAGATCTTTCAAGACTCCATGTGGTTTGATTGAGGATATTTTAGTTAGAGCAAACCAGTGTTATTTCCTAATAGACTTCCTCATACTTAACATGGAACCATCCCAAGAACTAAATTAGAACCCCATAATTTTAGGTCATCCATTCCTGGCCACTACCAATGCTAATATCAATTGTAAAACTGTAGCCATGGATATTTATTTTGGAGATCAAAAGGTAAAAATTAATATTTTTAATGCCTCAAAATTTGCTCAAGAGAAGGAAAGTTGTTCTATGTTGATCTGATAGATAAAATAGTTGAATCTAATTCTTCCTTTAGTTTGATGAATGACAATGAACCTATTGAAGAAATCGAAGTCCAGGAGATGAATGTCCTGCTTGATTTACCTTATCTATAATATCTATGGCCTTGGTTAATGACAACTAAACCTTTACCTAACCTAGAAACTACACCATTGCATCCTTCGACTCATGCCCTACCACAACTAGAACAGAAACCTTTGCCTGAATCACTTAAGTATGTTTTCTTAGGACCTAAAAAAATTCTGCTAGTAATCATTACTTCTAACCTAACCTCTAAGTAGGAAAATCAATTAGTGGATGTTTTGAAAACACATAGGGAGGCCATATGTTAGACCGTTGTTGATTTGAAAGGTATTAGTCCATCAATTTGCATGCACCACATTTACACAAAGGATAATGCCAAACCAGCTTGAGAAATTCAAAGATGACTCAACCCAAACATGCAGGAAGTGGTCAAGAAGAAAGTAATTAAATAGTTAGATGCTGGTATCACTTATCCCATTTTTGTCAGCCACTGGGTGAGTCCCACTCAAGTTGTTCCAAAGAAATCCGAACTCATGGTTGTCCGCACTGACCATGGAGATCTAGTACCAATATGACTTTCCACTAGGTGGTGTGTATGTATTGATTATAGAAAACTTAATGCAACCACCCGCAAAGACCATTTTCCCTTACTCTTCATTGACCAAATTTTGGAGGAATTAGCTGGCCAACGATATTTCTACTTTTTAAATGGGTACTCAAGATATAATCAAGTAGCAATCTATTTAGGAGACCAGGAAAAGATCACTTTCACTTGTCTTTATGAAACCTTTGCTTTCCATAGAATACCCTTTGGATTGTATAATGCACCTACAACCTTTCAAAGATGCATGATATCAATTTTCCCAGATAAGGTGGAAATTTTTCTAGAAATTTTTATGGATGATTTTTTAGCCTTTGGAGAATCTTTTGAGAGTTGCCTCAATAATTTAAAAAGGATATTGAAACGATGCATCGAGGCCAATCTAGTTTTAAGCTAGGAGAAAATTTATTTCATGGTTCAAAAAGGGATCGTTTTAAGTAATATTATATCAAAAAGAGGAATTGAGGTTGATAGAGCTAAAATCAAATTAATTTCTAAACTTCTTCCACCCACTTTTATCAAACAAATTTGATCTTTCCTTGGCCACGTATGATTCTACCATTGCTTTATCAAAGACTTTTCTAAAATATCCCATTCTTTATGTAATATGCTCACTAAAAATGTCCCTTTTAACTTTTATGAAGATTGTCTTAAAGCTTATGAGTTTCTAAAAGAAGCTATGATCAAAGCCCCAATCATCCAACCTCCAAATTGGTCACTACCTTTTAAAATAATGTGTGATGCTTTAGACTTTGCCATAGAAACTATCATGGGCAAAGGGTAAACAAATATCCCATAATGATTTATTATGCCAGCAAAACTTTGAATGAGGCCTAAAAGAATCACATAAAAACTAAGAAAGAGTTACTAGCTATAGTGTTTGCCTTAGAAAAATTTTGATCTTATTTATTAGGATTTAAGATGGTGGTTTATTCATATCACTCAACATTGAGATACCTACTCTTAAAGAAAGATGCTAAACTATAATTGATTAAATGGATCTTACTGCTACAAGAATTTAAAATTGAAATTCGAGATAAGAAGGGATCAAAAAATATTGTAGCAAACCATCTATCCAGAATACTAGTTAAAAATTGTAAACCTACATTAATTGAAGAATCTTTTCCTGACTAACAACTCCTAGCAATTTCACATGCAAAGGCCCTTGGTTTGTGGACATTGTTAATTACTTAGTGGTTGGACAAATTTCTGATGGCTGATCTAAAAATGAAAAAGATAGATTCTTTGCTTAAAGTAAATATTATTTTTAAGAAGATCGTAAAGTTTTTTGGGTTTATGCAAATCAGATCATTCGTAGATATGCTCCTGAGTCTGAACAACTGAGTATCATAAATTTTTATCACACTCTTGCTTGCAGAGGATACTTTTTTGGTCAAAAAACTGCAACTAAAATATTGCAAAGTAAATTTTACTAACCCACATTATTTAAGGATGCCCATACTTTTAGCCAAAAATGTCCCAAATGTCAAGCCTTAGAAAATATTTTAAGAAAAGACATGATGCCTTTGAACCCTATTTTCATAGTTGAAATCTTTGATATTTGGAGAATTGATTTTATGGGACCCTTTCCACCCTCCAATGGTTTTAAATGCATTTTGGTAGCCATCGATTATGTTTCTAAATGGATTGAGACAATGGCAACCTTAACCAATGACTATAAGGTAGTTATAAGGTTTGTTCCAAAAAATATCTTTTCTAAGTTTGGGTTTCTATGTGCCATCATTAGTGATGGAAGTGCCCATTTCACAAACTACCAATTCCAAATGTTACTAAAAAAACATGAGGTTATACATAAGGTAGCTACATCGTACCATCCACAAACTAGTGGCCAAGTGGAAGTATCTAATAGGGAGATCAAGAACATCTTGTAAAAGACTATTAGGCCTAATTGTAAAGACTGGTCAGGTCAATTAGATGATGTATTATGGGCCTATAGGATAGCTTATAAGAACCCTATTAGAATGTCTCCCTATAGACTGATCTATGGAAAAGCATGTCATCTTTCAGTAGAACTTGAACATAAAATGTATTGGGCAATCAAGCAATTGAATTTTGATGTAAAACAAGCTTGTTCTAATCGGATGTTACAACTAAGTAAACTAAATGAATTGAGATGAGAGGCCTGTGAAAATTCATGCATTTATAAAGAGAAAATGAAAGCCTTTCATGATAAACATATCTCTAGGAAAACCTTTGAGCCAAATCAACAAGTTTGATTATTTAATTCAAGGCTCTGATTATTTTCTAGAAAACTAAGATCTAAATGGGATGGACCTTACATAGTAAATCAAGTATTCCTACATGGTGCAGTCAAGATTCATGATTCTAGATCAGGATAGTTCTTTAAGGTAAATGGTCAATGATTAAAATCATATATTGAAGGGATATCACCAAATTGAATCATTGACCAAGTAACATTAGCTAATTCATACTAAACAAAACTGTATTGTATGTGGCTGAAGACGTTAAACTTAGCATTTATTGGAAGGCAACCTAATATGTATCTAATATTTATTTTTCCACTCTAAAAAGATAGAAAGAAAGAAAGAAAGATGCCGCCTCTACATTAATGATGAGCTCCTCTTCTTAGGTTACTTATATCCTTAACCATTTCTTTTTGTTCTTATGGTTGTATTTATTTCTTTAAATTATTTTTCCATTAGAAATAATGGAATTTAAGTTGGAGGGTAGGAAAAACCTTTTGAAAAATCTTTTAAAATTTTTAAAAAATCTTTTAAAATTTTAAAAAATATTTCAAAATTTTTGAAAAATATTTTGAAATTAAAAAAACTTTTATAAATCATGTGTTAAAAAGAAAATCTTAAGTAAAATAAATCTAGAAAAGTAATAAGATGTAGAAAGTATTTGCTAATGACTATATTGAGTCAAGAAATAGATTAGTTGATCAAGCATTTAGTAGCCTACTAAGGTCACCTACAGGCTATTGGCACTTTCGATTACACGTGCACATCGACAAGGCAAAGTAGGTATTGGATGTAAGGTAACCTGAAGATTCAATTATTACTAAAATATGGTAATTGATGTACACTCCAATTTAAGAAACTTGAATTTAAGAAAAGAGCTACCTACCTAAAATAATAATAATGATAATATTCAAGTAGTGTGAAAGTTATCTCAAGTTCGAAAAAAGAGAAACCTACTTGAAATAAAGGTACAAAATACAAAAGTATATGTGGATTGCCCAAGTTTCATAACCGGATCTTTGCACTTAAGTCAAGTATAAAGGTTCGCATCAAATGGTGAAAGGAAAGCCATGATACTCAGCATTTAAAAAAAAATCAGGTGGTGTGAAAGCTAACTTAGTTTTTTTTTAAAGTTTAATTTAGGGATGTATCAAAAGTTGACTAAAGTAGATAATGAGAGAAGATGCAACTGTCCTTTACAAGCTAGCATCAAAATGCTGAGTCGGTCTTCACGAGCACAAGTGCTATAGATCTTTAGATAAATTCTAAGGAAGTCTCTGATCAAGCTAATTGCAAAATCTATTTCTGAAACTCAATACTCAGTGATACTTACTAAATCTTTTAACATTCAATCCTAAATCTATTTTTGTAAAGAAAGATCTTAATAATGCATGGTTATAAATCTATATTTATATTGCATTGCTAAGGGACTAGCAATGAGTAAGCTGAGGAGTATGATAAATCACATATTTATACATTTATTTTAAGTATTTTAGTTAATTAATGGTGCTAATATCTTTTAAGAATTCTAAGTTCATAATTAAACTGGACCTTCTTTCAAAATTAATTATTTTTAAAATATTTTTGAAAAAGATGAAATTAGAGCATAATTATAAAAAGTAGATATCAAGCCAAAGCACCACACATCCATTAAAATATTTAATAAAAAATTTAATTCATATTTCTTCCTCTTTGGCAGGTACATCATGATTAATGAAAATACTCAAAACCCCAAAACCTTGGAAAATTGGTATAATTATTGATTTAGAAGCTTGCCAATATGAATAAATCGGTTTGTAGAATCCAATGGATCAAACAGTACTCAAATAAGAGTTCAAATAGATCTAGAATCAAGAAAAAATCCAAAATAATTAAATTGTACACAAATTTTACAGCAGCCAGTCCACCATGGACCGGCCGCTTGGTTTATAGAAGTCTAAATGATCCACCGACAGCCATTGCTATCGATCCATGGCTTAGAGTTATGAACTATGGAAGGATTTCAGCTGCAAGATTCCTTGATTCATTGCTCACTGCTCTTCCTAGCTTCCATGGATATCCACCGCCACCCCTCATGCCCAAGACGTTGCCATCACTACCCATCCATGAGATGCCACTTCTCCCTCCAGGTCCAAGTGTGTCCTCCCTCTCCGTCATCCACTTCAGCATCACCACCGCTATCCTCCTCTACCTACTCCTCCCTAATGACACAACCATTGGTTCATCTCTACATGGCTGCTTATCTTTAGCCCGTCAATCATCGCCAGCCATCATCACCTCCTCGCCAAGCCATATCCTTGCTAGTTGTCGGTCATCTTCCCTTCACTATCATCCGCCATAGTCCCAAGTTTTCATCCAGCGCTCCGTGGGTTGGCCTAATGAACAAAGAGCAAGCCAACCAGCAAACCTAAGTGGGTGCTGGCTTCTCTTCGCAATCCATGGTTAAGCCTCTTTCCTGCAATCCTTCTGATCACGATCTAATGGACTAAAAGAAATTCAAGATCAAATGGCAAATATCAAGTCCAACCTTGATGAAGCTTTGATCAACATAATTTGGGATGATCTGACAAACCATAATAATTCCAAGAATTCTACTAGGAGTCTAACTCCCAGTCCTATACTGATTCGGCCTTCTCCAAGCCCTATTTAAAGGACCCCTGGGCTATAGAGGAGATCATCCGAGGAGAGAGCATGGTACAGGATAGTGGGCATTGCTTGGGTTGCGAGTTGGTCTCTAGGGTCTCTTAGAGGAGAATGCTATCCCTACACCATCTTCGAGCCAACTCCATCTTCAAGATCAAGATCCAAAAAGGAAGAAGCAAAGAAGCCCAGTTTGCTTCAAGAAGTATGAAAGAAGAAGGGTGCTCATCTACTGCCTTCCCAACAAGGCTACGTCGATCTGCTTCTAAGACTTTGTTATAGTTTTCTTTTAATTTTTTTATTTAATGTTCCAATTTCAATTAATGCAAATTTATATTCCTATAATTTAAGATTTTGTCTTTTTGTTTTGTTGCACATAAATACTAGGATCTAAATAATAGATCCTAGTGCCAAGTTTATTTTTTCTACAATTTTAATTTTTTTTAGATCCTAAACAATTTTCTTTTTCATCTAAAAGATCAAGGATTTCAATTAATTTAAAAACTGCCTTCTTTATGGATTTGACCCGACTTGCCACTTGCTTGTATTTTTGCTTTCTTTGAAGTCAAAAAAAGTAAATTGATAGTTGTAGTGTTCTATGATAATAGAATGATTCTATCAGATAATCTCGGACCTTATTATCAATAAAGCCATTCTTCAATCCATGAGTTGTCACTATCTATGATGAAGCATCTCCCTCCCTTATGCAAAGCAACCTCCTGATTCTTAGCTCGCAAAGATGGAGGTGCACTTAAAAATCCTAGGAGAGCTACACGTCCAAGGTAGGGGTTGCCACACCCCTAGCAAGCCCTGGGTAAGCTCAATACCCCAAGCAGGGGCTCCACAATTCCTAAGCCTTGGTCGAGCAATCAAATACCTAGGCTGGGTTTTGACACCTGTAACTCCTTGCTAAGCAGTTAATCTCCTAGGCACCAAGCCCTGGATGAGCTCAGTATCCCAGGAGGGGACTCAACGTCCTTAAGCCCTAGTTAAGCAATCATATGCCCAAGTTGGGTTTCGATACTGATAACTCCTAGCAAAGTAGTTAGTCTCCCAGGAACCAAGCCTTGGGTGAGCTCAACACCCCAAGTGGGGGCTCAACAATCCTTAAATCCTGGTCAAGCTATCGACTCCCATACTAGATTTCAACATCTATAACTCCTAATAAGCAGCTAGTCTCCTAGGTACCAAGCCCTGGATGAGCTCATCATCCCAAGCAAAGGCTCAATAGCCTTTAAAGCCCTAGAATATAATCAAACTTCTAGGTTGGGCTTCCACACCCATAGTTTCCAATCAAGTGATTAGTCTCCCAGGCATGGCTCAACAACCCCAAAGCCCTGGCAAGTGATGAACTTTCGGGTTGGGCTTCCATGCCCGCAATTCTTGGTCAAGTAATCACTCCAAGGTATGCCTTAATAGCCTTAAAGCCCTGGCAAGCAATCAAACCTCCAACTCAGGCTTCCATGCCCATAATTTTTGATTAAGTGATCAAACTCCTAGGCATGGCAATCCACCACCACCAAACCTAGATGAGCCAACCTCCAAGTAGACTACCACATCTACAAGCCCTGGTGAAGCAACTTCCAGGTGGCCTACCATAATAGTGACCATTGGTGAGCCAACCTCCAAGTGGGCTACCACATTCGTGAGCCCTGGCAAAGCAACTTCCAAGCGGCCTGCCATATCCATGACCCCCGACGAGCCAACCTCCAAGCGGGCTACCACATCCATGAGCCTTGACAAAGCAACCTCTATGTGAGCTACTGCACCCATAATTCCTAGCATGAGCAGTCTCCCAAGTATGGCAATCCGCTACTTTTGAGTCCTAGGTGAGTTTGGTACCCTAGGCAAGGCTTAACAGCCTTAAAGTCTTGGTTAAGCAATCAAACTCCTAGGTCAGGCTTTCATACCTATGACCCACTATTAAGTGATCAGACTTTCATGCAAAAATCAGGTGAGCTTTATGCCCCTGGTTAAGGTAATCCAACCTCTATGGCATGCCACTAATTATAGGTTAAGGGAAAAGTCCCTGCTCAAGCTGGGGGACCCTCCTTTCCTATGAAGGGTACACTCTAGGAGGGTACATGAAGGCCAAAGCATTCTATTCAGTCTACTTTTAGAGCACCATATGCATGTGGCAAGGGGGAATAACCCTCACTCAAACATCGCCGACCTTGACCCATTACTCTAAAGTCCTAAGTGTGGGGTTGACGAACCCCTTATTCTAAAAGTCCTAGTGAGCTTCATGTCCCAGGCGGGGTTGACAAACTCTTTATTCTAAAGTCCGGGGCAACCTTTGTGCTCCAGGCAAGATCGACAAACCCAATATTTTAAAGTCCTGGATGAGCCTTGTGCCCCGGGTAGAGTTGTCAAACCCTATATTCTAAAATCCTAGGTGAGCCTCGTGCTTTAGGCAGGGTTGATAAATTTTCTATTCTAAAGTCCTGAATGAGCCTCTCACCCTAAGTAGGGTTGGCAAACCCTTTATTTCGAAAGTCCTAGGCGAACCCTTTATTTTGAAAGCCCTTGCATGATTGTTCTAAGAAGCAAAATCAATATCTTCCAAAGTTTTGAATGCAGAAACAATCAAAACATTCAAAACATGCAAGCAAATATCAAAGATTGGAGTTTTTATTTCACTGATCAAAATCAGATTACATATGTTTATGGCTCTATAACTAGATTACATCACTCCGATGATTCCAGTGATAGGTTACAACTACCCTAAAGGATCGAGAAACAGCCCTCAAGAGCTCCAAATTTCCTTTTCTATCCTAAAGAGGTTCCTCCCATAAAGGCTATAAGACAAAATTAATAGATTCTAAAGGACTCCCAGATCCCTCGGAGATGCATGGAGACAGAGCTAACGGCAAAGAGAAGATGTGCATCATATTCTAGTTACCTGGCTAGCATGTAGAACGTGGATATGAACCACCTCCGATAAAGTAGAAGCTGCAAGAATTATGGGACCTCATCCATAAAAGATGGAGAGGAAAGTCTCAAGTGACACCGACAGCACCAAAAGACTATCCCTACCATAGCCTCCATATAAACCCACTAGCCATCAAACGAGGCAAGGTTCTCAAGAATTATTCTAATCCTGACCTGGCTACCTTCCTCCAAAAAGCTAGGTCTTGAGGTGGCCTAGGACTACATCTTCGATGTTGAGAAGCCATCCTCCCATGTTCCTTGTATGGACACACTAGTTGTCGAGCAGGGTAGATTCCTAGAGTTGAGCCCTAGCTAGCCCATCCATCGACGAATGTGAAGATGGGTTGTGATAAAGGTGAAGGAAGATGAGGCATACAATTGCTGTCTCTCCTCCAACTTTGCCTTCTGACTGGTGATAGCCACAACCCAATGACTGGAGCACGGGCCATTTTTAATACCTTCCATGCTAAGGAAAGCATCCGTCAGCATACCTCTAATGCAAAAGCACTTGCTAAGAGAGAAACCCCCTATCTAGAAGTGGAACCCAAGAATGCCGACACCAGAAGAGATTGACCAAGATTTCAACATCCTTCTGATCATTGAGATCCTGGGAGAACTTGACAAAACCAACTTCCTCGACCCTCAATTTATAGAGGGACTGAGGGAGAGGCCGCTGCACTAGTAGCTAACCGAAGCTCGACAGGTATCCATGTCATGATAGCTAAATGCCTGATCTCTCCCAGAGTCAAAAGATGAAGTGCCAGGCACTCCATCCGAGACTAACATCCTCTCAGGTGATAGTGCAATTATGTTCTCTGTTCCCCAGCCGAAGCATCATCATGAATGCACCATAGAGAGCCATGCCCATCCAGTCTCCCCTAAGAATCGGTCCACATCAAGCAGCGTGCTAGGCCACATTGTACCCTATGATTAGGGGGTGAGTTAGATCACCTCGCCTCCTTTGGACGTTGACCAGATGCCAGGAGCCTAGAGGCATCTTAATATTTGTGTAAAAGCATTCTCCTATGGATAATGCATCGAAAGCATACACAGTCTTATAGGGAGGCAAACAGAGCACTACAAAAAAGTAGAATTTAAAGATATAGCAAAATGAACTTTTTTATTGAAATAAAGGAGGCACATTATAGGAATTGAGCTCCTCTAAGAACCTCTCTCTCCTAGACCTCAAAATCTCTATCCTCTCTTCTATGGTGGCATTTCTAGGGATGAGGGGTTTGACCACAGGCCCAATCTCCAGCTAGCATACACAGAGGATCAACTTGTAGCATGCAAAGCCCCGCTCAAAGGAATTGGTGGCCTCATTCACTGGAATAGGGTTCTGAGATATCAAGCCCCGATGACCTGTTTCTAGCCTTGTGGTGTCGGGCTTGGACTATTTATTGAGGATGGGAATATAGGACGTTAGCATCGTCATCAGCAGCCATCCAAGTCCCCTTATCGATGGAGCCTCACATCTTATTGGCTTCTATTTGGGCTCCATGGCCAACGACGATCCCTGGAGGTGTTCTAGACACTCAAGAATCACCTCCCTTCAACCTCACCACCTCTTAGTAAGCAGCATTTAGTTCTTTTTCTACTTTCTCATTGTTTATAGATAAGCTATCAGCTCTTGAGTAAGAACTGGATGAGCCTCCTCGACCGTGCTTTGCTCTAGTTCAACCAAAGTTCGACCTTTGTTAGCAATGGTTCATGCTTCCTCCATATGGGTGACCTCCCTTACAAGCATTGCCTCATGATTGGTGATGGAATGCTCCAGTATCTGGGCATAGGAGCCTACCTACAACATCAGAAGTGTCAGTATCATCCCGATGGTGACCACAACCTTCTAGGGATGTGCTACCTGTCATAGCTACACAGCGATGCAAGGATGCCAACACCTCCTCCATCAACATATGCCATGGCATCACGATACCAGTAGGGGAAGCAATAACCAATGTGAGCTAGCCAGCCTCTATGACATCCAAACCTCCCTCCTCAACTATCCATTAGGGGGAAATTATCCCTACAGAGGATGCCGGCATGGTAGCAATAGGACCAGTGACCTCAACAATGACTAGTAACCCTTCTCCAATCACCAGATCCTCACATGGCATCAGCAATGCTACTATCATCACTAGCGACTCCACTTCTCTTAACATCATCACTGGAGAGGCAACCGTGAGAGTGCCTGCCTCCCCACGCTCATCATCGGCTTCCATCAGGACATCACCATCACCTAACTACATCTCCGCTGCTCCATGAGTCGGCTCAATCTTTGGAAGGAGCCCTATTAAGCCCTAAATGGGTAAGGGTCCCTCCTCAGGGCCAGGTTCAACCTAATCAGCAAGGCATTTTTCAGATTCTGCCTTAAGTGAAGTGTCCACCCTTGCTTCAAAGAGCTGGTCACTTGTTTCCATCTCAGCCTCAAAATTGGTCTCGATGATCTTGAAGAGGGACTCCAACATCAAAGAAATGAAAGCAAAGCTTGTAGGGGTGCAGGTTCAATCCACTTCTCCATTATTTCTGCTATAGCCTTCTCAATAGCCATTTCATCGCCTCTATCTTCTCTGTTCCTCTTCTTTGATGGTTGGGCCTTCAATCAAGCACACAGCTCCTTCAAAAACTTCATCTCCTACATAGATAGCAAGCAAGGTATGAAGCTTCATGTCAGAGTGTTCCGAGAAGGAAAGAGCACAAAGGAAGATAAAAAAACAAAAGGTTGCTTTATTCCATCCCAAATAAGTTTGCAGCATAGATGACCTAACGGACAGTTTATAAAAAGGACCAAAGACAAAATAATGGATAAAAAAGCTATGGGACAAGCGATGTCACTTTTTCACTCTCGCTTGAATCATAGTCACTAGACTCACTACTGAAAGATGACTCCTTTAAGGATAGCATGCTAAGGTCGACATCTAGGTAGTGCTTCGTCACCTCTTTCCATGCCATCACGCACCCTTAGCATAGGCATCTAAACAAGATTCCAGGAGCTCATTATGGAAGACCTCCCCCTTTCAAAAGGCCTTGATGGCCTCGGTAGCCACCTCGGAGGCACGGCTTTTGACTAGGGATACCTTCCCCTCAGCCTTAGAGAGTAAATCTTGTAGTTTGGTAGTCTCTTCCCTCTACTTGGTTGCCTCGCCCTTTATAGCGACAAGTGATGCCTGTAACCTGGCAACTACCTCCCACTATTTGATCATCTTTCCCTCTGCAATAGCAAGCGTCCCTTGCAATCTAACGGTCTCCTCTCTCTACTTTGCTACCTCACCCTCAGTGGCAGCTAGCAAGCCTTGTAGACTAGATGTCTCCTCCTTCAACTTATTTGTCTCACCCTCTGCATTAATGAGGAAGGCTTTCAACCTAGTCGCTTTGCTCTTAACTTAGGAAAGCGATTTTGTCAATGTCACTGCCGCATTGTTAGTCCCGGTTAGCTCTTTCCCAAGTTGGGTAGCTTCATCCTTCTATTGAGAAACATCTTCCTTTAGTCTGGTAATTTCATCCTGGAGTTCTTCGACCTAGATTTTTTCACCACCAGGTTGCTGATGATATTCTCACTCCGGTTATGCTTAGTGGTCAGTTATCCAGAGGTGATACTCAACTGCTTCAAAGTATCATCCTACTTGGTCTCTAGCATCAAGATATGGCAAAGAACCTACTCATGATCATTCTCCAGCCTCCCAAATGCTAGAGCTACCCCCACATAGAAAAATTGATCTGTAAAAGCATCACCAATCAAATTGTTGACCAAGCCCTTCAGGAGTAGGAGATTAAAGCCCAAAGACCTTACCCTCATTAGGGCATGGATGACTTGCTCAAGGCTCTCCAGCATGCTCTCCTGAAGAAGTTCCTCCTTGAACTTGGAAGACACATACTTCTCTAGCATGGAAAAGCAAGTCTTTCCATCCGGAGTCTTCAGACTAGATGTAGCTTGCTATTTCTCTTTTGCCACCTTTGGGTGATGCCTCCTCGAAGACCTACCCTTCTTTGCATGGTGACCCACTCCACATGACTGCTATGGCCATCGCTAGCCCCACTTGGAACCACATGAACCCTGCTCGTAGCCTGATCCATGGTTGTGATGGTGCCATAGTCCATCACCAGCATCTCAACTACCTCACTGGTGGCCCCCGCAACTTTGCAAGGAGCCACCAAAATTTCCACTACTGCCCTTGCCACCTCGCTGGTGATAGCAGCCGCCTCGCCACCTAGAGCATCACAGCACTAGAGGAGGCCTCGCCTATCTTGGGAATAAGGGTCTCCCCCAAGCATGTGTCACTTTTTAGCCTTTCGAGTCTCTTCTGAGCTATCCAGGACTCGCCTCCCCTTTCTATCCCCCATGGGAGAAATGAGCATTTGGACCTCCGCTCTCTGAAGAGATAGACCTACCATAGCATGGATTATCATATTTTTATTTCCGAGAAATGAGATGACTCGAAGAAACTAAAATAAGTACTTATCAGTAGTAGGTGGATCCCTGTGACATAACGCCACCAAAAGTTCCTCTTGTAGAAGATCATCAAGAGGAGGGACGATAATGGCTTCCAACCTCCGGACTATCGCCCTCTCTGAATACTGCAACTCCCAAAAATCTTGTATCCTTGCCTTATCCAACGACCCCCAGATAATCAAGAATGGCCAAGCCACCGCAGATGAGATGAAGAAAAATTATTCCTTCCAGTGATAGATCTTTGATAGATCCTTTGGAAATTGGTATCCCTTCCATGACGAAGCATACCACCAACTTTGCGAGCTATACTTCAATTGGAAGAAAAATCTGAAGACCCATGCATGAGAAGTTTCTCCATAATCCACTATATGACAGAAAAATCATATGATCATCCATTAGATATTGGGGACCAGCTGTGTAGGAGCCACCTGGTACCACCTGAGCAGTTCAGCAATAACAGTAGGAATCGAAAATCTCAGACCAGCTATAAGAACATTCTCGTGCAATGTCACACGGGTCACTGACTCCATGGCCATCCTCTCAAAAGGTCTTGGCACCTCAAGCCTAACCGATACCGGGATATCGTACTCCTCTTGAATCATTATCAAGTTATCCTCACCCAGAATGGACTCAATCCTCTCAAGAGTATCTTTGACCACCATGAATCCCATTGCAGAATCTCGAAGATGCACCAAATAAATAAGATAGGAGAACAAGAGAAGAAGAAGAGGGAAAGAAAAAACCCATCGCTTTCATTGCAGCACCTCTCAGCAGCAGTAAGCTTCCTCAATAGAGAAGGCTCTGAGCTCCCTCTCTCCCTCTCTCAGCAAATTAGAGGTAGCAAATGGCAGATACGAAGGGATGCAACCTCTCTTCTTCCCTATTTAAAGCCTCTAGCCCATGACAGCAATCTAAGCATCACTGTGGTCAGTGATGATTCACTAAGGGACATGCATCTAAACCCCAAAGGATGTGTTGTTTTGCACGAACCACCCTCACCTCAAGCCATGAACCACCATCATCACTCTGAATTGATGCATGTACTACATTCAATGTAATGGATGCACGCGATCTTGAAAGGATGTGATGCTAAAGACCTCCAAGTCATGTGCAACCCAAGCCGTCAGCATAAATTGCCTCATCCAAGTGCAGAGTGGGGTACCCTCCTCGCATTTCATAAGGCAAGATCGAAGGTGAACTAGAGAGCATGCCATGCAAGCAGATATTCAGTGTCGAGCCTCACATTTTTCAACCTCTACTTTCTATGCCCGAGGCAAAGGAGATGCCCATCCTAGAAAGTGGGGGCCATCTGATGCATCCAGAAATTGTCGCTCCTATATGGATGCCGTATGGCTTGCCACTTTACTTGCCAACTCAACTCCAAGCCACTTCATCTACCAACTCAAGCCATTTGACCTACCGGATAAGTGCGGCAAGCAAGCTCCTCAGAGTCCAATACACCGTGTCCACTACCATGCAAGTAAGCCTAGGGTGCCCTCTTCCTATAGGGGATAGGTGACCTTGCACTACACCTCTCTAATGCCAGCCACCACTCATTAATGCAGGTAACTATTAGGAACTATAGGCTATTTCATGCATGCATTTCAAAATATTTTTGAAACAAATAAGAAGCAGAAACTAAAGATTAATCTAATTAATCTAAATGTGCATATGATCATATCAATAAATAGCCTACATATAGGATCTTGACATAATAAAGATGTATATAAAAAATAAAATTGAAATATAAAATGATACAAACCTTTAAGCATAGACCATATCTATGCAACAAACCTGATGTTATAGACTATATCTACAGCACAATGAGTTCCTAACTCATTATCTTTGCTTGCACCAATAGTTGTCACAACTGGAAGGTTAAGGAATGAAGACTCTATGAGCCACATAGAATGTCTGGCCTATAAAAGTAATCCATATAGGATCACTATTCTGATCAGTCTCCTAGGAGTGCTAGCTCCTCTCTAAAACCTTAACGACTGACCACCTTCTTCTTCAAGCATCGGGACACTCCAGGAATTGAAGAAGAACCTTGGAGGAGATGACTAGGAAGAAAATGGTGCTAGAAAATCCTTTTCCCAATTCACTCTTCCCAAACCTAGTAAAAGTACTAGGTAGCTCATACCCAATCCCTTTTCTCTCTTCCTCACACTAATGTTTCTCTCTTAGATAGAAAACTTTTTCTACTTTTCACTCTTAGCTTTTTCAGCCACCTCCATCCCATCAGTAAACCTATTTTTAATGAGGCACCCAAGAGGTTAGGAGGTTGAGTTGGTTAGGAAGAGATAAGGGGAAAGAGATTAGGGGGTTAAAACTATTGACTCTGGTCTTGATTTTGATGATTGACAAAATATTTAAGTATATATGAGTACTAATTATATTTTAAATATATTTTTTCAGATCTTAGTACTCAACCATGTTGAATGAAGAAATGCTTGTATTTCAGTTGAAGAAAGTTCTTAAATTAATAGAAAATCAAGTATATGGACTTTGGAATTGATATGGAAAAACCTGAAGAGGTTAAAGTTTTAATTTGAAGAAGTTTCAGCAAAGTTTCATCCTGGCACAATGAAGTGTCGACACCTGGAAATGAAGTGTCGACACCTGAGGATCAAGTGTCGACACTTGAAGAATGAAGTGTCGACTCAAGGCCTGAGATTTTTTGAAAATACATAACTATGCAATCTGAAGGTTTTTGCCTCAAGTATCGACTCACAGGAATGAAGTGTCGACACTTGAAACTGAAGTATTGACACCTGGAGATGAAGTGTTGATACCTGGAGCTGAAGTGTCGACACTTGAACAATAATGGCTAGTTTTCTGGATTGCAGAACTTCTCCAACTTGGCTCCAACGGCTATATTTTCTTCCCTAACGGCTATAAACGGTCATTTAAGTATTGGAAGGCTATATAAATATCTAAAAGCAAATGGAGAAGCAATCCTTTGGTGAGTTTCTTGAATATTCTCAAAGGATTCAAAAGTTGAGTGATCCAAGCCTTCAAGTTTCCAAGTTTCAAAGAGAGCATTCAAAGTTCATATCCTCAAGCATCAATCAAAGGCTTCAACAACTTGAAGATAAGTTCTTCATCAACAATCAAGGATTTCAAAGAGATATTTATTTTATTTTAGAAAGTTTTTATTGTATTCTTTCATATTACTCTTAACTTGTTTACTTAAGGTGTTTGGTGAGCCTTGAAAATCAAAGAGATTTTTGGTAAGCCTTGGAAAACCAAAGTGGTTGTTGGTGAGCCTTGAAACCAACTAGGATTTTTCTTGTGAGCCCGAAGACAAAACAAGTTATTTAGGTTCTTGGTTAGCCCGTAAAACCAAGGATGGTTGTTGATGAGCCTTGAAACCAACTAGGATTTGACTTGTGAGCCCGAAGCCAAAATAAGTTATAAAGGTTGTTAGTGAGCCTAAGTTATAAAACCAAACTTAGTAAAATTTCCAAGGGTGGCTTGGGGAGTGGATGTAGGTGCTTGGTTGACACCGAACCACTATAAACCTTTGTGTTTGTGTGATTGTTCTCCTTATGCTTTTATTTCTTTATTTTTGCTGCATTTATTTGAAATATATAAGCACTTGAATTGCATTAGCACATACTTACTTTAGTTCATAGTTTTTAAAAGTAGTTCAAAAGTTTTATAAAATCCAATTCACCCCCCCCTCTTGGGTTGCCTATCTGAGCCTACAATTGGTATCAGAGCAGGTGCTCTGTTTGAAAATCTATCAATTTTGAGCTAAAATTCATGGCAACTCTTGAGGTATTAGTGTTAGACCACCATTTTTCAATGGTACAAATTACACATTTTGAAAAACTCGCATGCGCATCCATATTCAATCTATTAGTTATCATCTTTGAAAAATTATTATTAATGACTCTCATGTTCCTTCTATTTTGGTTAATGGCATTTTCATTCCAAAGCTTGAAGAGAATTGGAATGAATATGACATTAAGCAAACTGAACTCAATGCTAAAGCAATGAACTTGCTTTATTGTGCATTGGACTTAAATGAATTTAATAGAATCTCATCATGTTCATCGGCGAAGGAAATATGGGACATACTTGAAGTTACTCATGAGGGTACTCTTCAAGTAAAGAATTCTAAAATTAATTTGCTTGTACATTCTTTTGAAATTTTTGAAATGATGCATTATGAATCCATATATAACATGTTTACTAGATTCATGACTAATATTAATGAATTAAAAAATCTTTGCAAAATCTATACTAACACTGATTTGATGAACAAAATTCTTAGATCTTTGCCAATATCATGGGATTCAAAGGTGATGGCAATCCAAGAAGCTAAAGATGTAGAAACCTTATCTTTGGAGGAGCTTATCGGTTCACTCATGACCTATAAGTTGAACTTATGGCAAAAGATAGTGGATATTGATATAGAGAAGAAAATAATAGCCCTCAAGGCCAAAAGAAATTCAAGGCAATGATGGTAACTTGGAGCGATAGCAAAGATTCAAGTATAGATGATGAAGTTGCCCATCTTTGCTTCATGGCAAATGAGAAAAAGGTATGTGCTAAAAATAATTTTATCTTTGATGAATCATATGATGCATCTAATGATCTTTTGTATGAATATAAATTGCTAAAATTGAGCACAAGAAATTAAATATGCATGTAGATTCATTTTCTCTTGAGAACACCAATCTTGCTGATAAAAATGATGATTTAATTGCCAAAATTAATATTTTAAAAAATGAAAAGAATATTTTTTCTAAAGAAAAAGAATTTTTAAAAAAAGAAAATGATTTTTTTGAAAGATTTATGTGATAAATTTTTGAAAGAGAAAAATATTTTGATTAAAGAAAAGAAGCAATATCTTTTGAAGAATTTCTCTATTCCTGCTTCTTTCAATTTGTCTTATAAATGTGGTTTTAATGCTTATCCTTCTAGATTAAGAAAAGTTTGGATTTCAAAAAGAACCATAATTACTAATCATAAAGGATCCAAGAAAGTTTGGATACCAAAAATGTCCACTTAGTTTATTTTGCAGGAATGTCTTGCAGTCCAACATAAAGAAAGGAAGTTCTTGAAAAGTGGCTATACAAGATAATTTGAAGAAGTGGACAAGCTACATTTTGGACAAAATGATAAAGGAAGGATTATGTATATTGGTAAATTCTAAATATTTCCTTCCATAATGAAAAATGTAGTTGAATATTTGTTATAAATATTGCATCAATATTTTTGAAAAATAGTTTTAAATGTTTAATTAGAATCAAGTTTAGATTTATAATCATTGGTTATGATCATGAACTTTTTGATATTGATGAATTTCATGCTATCATGATTAAACTTGTGATTATAAGAACTTCACTTGATTTTGATTATTATATCTTAAATTATTTCATGAAAAATATTTTAAAGATTCATATTGCTTTGAAAAATATTTTAAGTAATCGAGTGTAAACTAATAGTCATTTATTATGATGATGAACCTTTTTGATGTTGATGGAATTCATATTCTAATGATTAAACTTATGATTATTAGACTTTTACTTGATTTTGATTAATATAGTTTTAAACTATTTCAAGTGAAATATGTGTTTTCAAGTTTGACATCTATGCTTAATCTAGAAATAATTTGGATCAAGTATAGAACTAGTAGTTAAGGATTACATTTCAGAAGAAAGTATGCATATTGATAAACCCTTGCTCTAGTAGCTACACTTGTTATTAAATTACTTCTAGCATTTGTGTGGATACCAAATCATTTTAAATGAATTTGAAATCATGCTAAAAGTTTAAATGATCAATCATTTGTATTTTGAAAATCATGAATATCTTGAAAAATTCAAATCTTTGATTTCAGACTTGAATTTATGTTCATATTTCAAAATTATCTGAAATTATATTGCATGTGCTTTCATGTTCTTATTCCTCAAATGAATGCCTATTTTTAAGGGAGAATAACATTTAGGGGTAGCATCCAAATATTTGTTATCATATATGATGCTTTAAATGTTTTGCTTGATATCATGCTGTACTTATATTGCTTTGATACTCCTTCTCCTTGATTTCAAATCTAATCTTTTGAGGGGAGTTACATTTAAGTGGTATCTAGCTCAAATTGTATCATATTTCAAGTGATATTATGTCTAATTGATTTTATGCATTAGTTTCGATGATTTACTTGCTATTCTTTCCACCTTTACTCCCATTTTGTATTGCCTTTCATCCTTTTTTTGATGTCAAAAAAGGGGAGAAAAATGTTAAGTATGAAAAGGGGAAGATAGGATAAACATAAAAAATCTTTTGAGAAATGAAAGAAAGTGCAAAAGGGGAAGAAGAATGCAAAATATTTTTATCTTAAGGGAAGAATCAGTAAGATAGAGAAAATTTAAAAATTTTGCATATTTTGAAAATTATTTTTGAAATCATCTTTTGAGGGGGAGCTTAGTGCTTATTAATTTTTGAGCTTACATGTTTATCTTATTGTTAATCTTTTTAAAGTTTACCCTATTCATATACTTAAAGGTTTTATCATCATCAAAAAGGGGAATATTGTTGACTCTGGTCTTGATTTTGATGATTGACAAAATATTTAAGTATATATGAGTACTAATTATATTTTAAGTATATTTTTTCAGATCTTAGTACTCAACCATGTTGAATGAAGAAATGCTTGTATTTCAGTTGAAGAAAGTCCTTAAATTAATGAAAAATCAAGTATATGGACTTTGGAATTGATATGGAAAAACTTGAAGAGGTTAAAGTTTTAATTTAAAGAAGTTTCAGCAAAGTTTCAGCCTAGCACAGTGAAGTATCGACACCTGGAAATGAAATATCGATACATGAGGATCAAGTGTCGACACTTGAAGAATGAAGTGTCGACTCAAGGCTTGAGATTTTTTGAAAATACAGAACTATGCCATCTGAAGGTTTTTGCCTCAAGTGACGACTCACAGGAATGAAGTGTCAACACTTGAAACTGAAGTGTCGACACCTGGAACTGAAGTGTCGACACCTGGAGCTGAAGTGTCGACACCTGAACAATAACGGGTAGTTTTCTAGACTGCGGAACTTCTCCAACTTGGCTCCAACGGCTATATTTTCTTCCTTAATGGCTATAAATGATTATTTAAGTGTTGGGAGGCTATATAAACATCTAAAAGCAAATGGGGAAGCAATCCTTTGGTGAGTTTCTTGAATATTCTTAAAGGATTCAAAAGTTGAGTGATCCATGTCTTCAAGTTTCCAAGTTTCAAAGAGAGCATTCAAAGTTTATATCCTCAAGCATCAATTAAAGGCTTTAACAACTTGAAAATAAGTTCTTCATCAACAATCAAGGGCTTCAAAGAGATATTTGCTTTATTTTAGAAAGCTTTTATTGTATTCTTTCATATTGCTCTTAACTTATTTACTTAAGATTTTTGGTAAGCCTTGAAAACCAAAGAGATTTTTGATAAGCCTTGGAAAACCAAAGTGGTTGTTGGTGAGCCTTGAAACTAATTAGGGTTTTACTTGCGAGCCCGAAGACAAAACAAGTTGTTTAGGTTCTTGGTTAGCCCGTAAAATCAAGGGTGGTTGTTGGTGAGCCTTGAAACTAACTAGGGTTTGACTTGTGAGCCGAATCCAAAACAAGTTGTAAAGGTTGTTAGTGAGCCTAAGTTATAAAATCAAACTTAGTGAAATTCTCAAGGATGGCTTGAGGAGTGGATGTAGGTGCTTGGTTGGCACCGAACCATTATTAACCTTTGTGTTTGTGTGATTGTTCTCCTTGTACTTTTATTTCTTTATTTTCACTGCATTTATTTGAAATACACAAGCACTTGAATTGCATTAGCACATACTTACTTTAGTTCATAATTTTTAAAAGTAGTTCAAAAGTTTTATAAAATCCAATTCATCCCCTCTCTTGGGTTGCCTACCTGAGCCTACAAAAACTAACTTATTTGAATTCAAATTCAAAATCTAAATTTAAATTTAACTTTGAATTCAAATTCAAACTATTTAAATTTAAATTCAAACCTAAAACTTTATTTAAATTCTAAATTCAAAATTCAAATCAAGTTACTTAGGTGTATAGGTCAATTCTAATTCAATTGGACCCAAACTCGAGCCTAAACTAAATTATATTTAGGTTGACTCAAAACTTATTGCTTAATCAAATTGAATTAATTAAAAATCTAATTATTAATTAATTCTCTCATAATCATTGTTACAACATTTGCAACACTAATGAGTCGATACTTTAAAAAAACTTCAAGTATCGACTCATCAAAGTGTTGACACTTGGAAGTGTCAACTCAAGATCAATTATCAACCATATTAATAATTAATTCCAAGAACGATTCGTAATCATTGATTAGCCATCAGATCAGATAGAAATTTCTATTGTGCGGGACCTCATAGGCTCAAACACTAAGCTGGTAGTATAAGAATGATTCTTATACTAATCAAAGTTGCCATCTAGCAATGACACCCGATGTCCGAATAGGTTGAAAGTCATAAAACAATATTTAAGAACCTCTGGCATATGGTTACTATATAATTCATCCCTTTGCGAGCTATACTTGGTAGAAGAGTGCTCTACAGCTAGGTCACATTTTGTAAAATATCCTATACTTTACCTGCATGCCATACCAGTATTTTCATATTTAAGAGGATAACTAATCCATATGGCACACAACAACCTACACTTGATACATTATTGTCCTATAATATTGTATCATTCGGTAATGAACAAGTTTAAGAACCACATAATAAAATCCTCTCTTTATCGTATAATAATGTAGTTCTATGGACTCCATCCTAAAAAAGTTTTACTGGAAGATGCAATGTAATGAACTGCCAAAATAACTTTTATTGATGATAATTTATATACAAAATCAACCATCAACCATCTACAAGTTAAGCAATTAGCATTATGATACATTTTTCAATAGCAACATGTCCACTGTGTAGAGGAGCTCCACGATGGCTTTAGCCACTCCTCTAGAAGCACACCTGCCATGTAGAGGGGGCACTGTAAGGGTATGCACTCTGCCAACCACCTCTCTCTATACTACATGCCCCATAGGCATCAGGTACTCCATATATATTGTCTATAAATTTGTTCCCTGGAGCTTCCAGATAGGCTCCTTCAAGGCAAGTCCCTTCCAAGCAAGTTTTTTCTGGGGCTAAGTTTCTTCGGGGGACAAGCTCTCTGGGCAAGTTCCAAACCACTAGTCTAGGAACAATGAGGCTTTTTCTAGGCAAACATACCTAAGCATCCTGAGCTCTCTAAATGACTTCTTCATCTTCCCAAAGTCACCCAAGAGTTTTTAGTATTCACTCAAGTGAAGGCTAGCACCATCTTGCCTAGCTCAAGCCTCGTCTTGCCTCGCCTTGCCTTGCCAAGCCCCTTTCGACTTCCTAAAACTAGCTGGCACCTTGATCCACTACCTTACTAGCATCCCACTTTATCATTGGCCTTCTCCATTGCCTCGCTTATGCTCATCCACACTACTCGCTACTTCCATCCCACTATTGCATCATTTACAAAGAAATTATAATTTTCTCTCTTTTCTATTTGCTTCCACATGAGATTGACTTAGGCATTGGAAGGTGCACAGCGGGGAACCATCTCATTGTATTTCCATGATTGGACTTCCTTATCTTCTTCATTTTGCAGGTTCTAGAGTGCTTGTACCATATATAGTGGAACCCGGAGCCGTCCAAGTCAGTAGCCATATAGTGTAAAAACCTGCTGATGCAATAAGGGGTAATTGATATAGGGGAGGTTTTTTCTTGGATTGGCTAATGGAACTTGGGCCTTATACTAACCAACCATGAGCCATGACTAATGCCCCAAACCACCAATTGCTAAATCACATGAAGACTCTTGATCATAAGAGCTTCAACTTGCCAACCTTCATTCCAAGCCAACCCTGGGCACATCCATGCCGAGTTTAACCGGCAAATGGGGCAACATTGATTTTTAGTTCCACACTCTTGAGGAGATTCCTTGATTCTCGAAAATGGTTGGCCTTAATGCATATAAGGTAAGAGTGTAACCACAAAATCTCGTCAAAATAGGCAAGTCATAATGGACATATCTCATTCAATAAGGCCTTAATAATGGCCAGATTCTGCACTCATTACACATTCTCCAATCAACTCTTATAAATAGGAGCCCAAGGGGATCCTCAAAACTTCATCTCCTTCATGCTTCACTCTCTTTCTATTTTGGATTGCAAATTTGAGCATCAAAAAGTCTTCACGGTAATTTACTTCAGCCAAGAGCTTTTTCCTTATGGTATTATTATCACTGTCTAGCAGTCACTGGACACTCCAGTGCCTCTTTTCTCAATCGGAAATCTGTAGCAACAAGAGCTTTTGCCATCTACCTGAGTTAGGCATGGACCTAGGCAAATTTGACCAGCTCAGGGGTAAACTCAGCCAAGAAGGAGATGAACTCAGCCTAGATAAGTTGGGTATTGGATCAATTATCGGCTTCCTTGCTTCCCCAATCTTGGTTGCCCCAGGTTGCCATGGTTTAGAGGAAATAAGCCATGGCTTGAGCAATGACTACTGGCTGGGTGGTCGGGACATAGGTTTAGCCGGTGCTTCTTGCTTCTTATACTCATCTGTCTCATCAACCATGGGTGTCGAATCTTCCATGGAATGAATCGAACACTAAAGCTCCTTGGGTACAAAGTTGTCCGGCGATAGCGGCTTTGACTCACCAAACAAAGGCAGCTCCATCGAAATCTTTATCCAGATGCTAATCCTCCCACAATGAAAATAAACTACTGAGAAATTTTCATTGATGAAGGGCTGACTAAAAAACTATTGTGCTAGCTTTGATTGAGATTCTCAGCTGCAAAGGCTTCGTAGAGTTGATGCGAACTCTTATTCTAGTAAATCCAAACTTCTACCATATTTTTCTTGAACTCAATAGGTAGCATGGATAGACGAATCTAAATCTTGGATCATGTTTACAACCAAAACAAAATCAAGAACCCAGTGTTTGCTGAGGACCACCTCACAAACTGCCTCAGATTTGAAGTAAAGAATGTGATGATCGATCTATCTCCTCTTGGATCCTACCCTTTCATTGACTTCACGGACGATCCATTTCCCTTACCCATTTGAAATCTTGTTTTTCTTGGAAAAAAAAAAAAAGGGATTTGTTCGTTATTCCAGGCTTTTTTTCAACCTTATTCCTGACTGTAGGACAGCTGCTCTAAATTCTAATTCTCGGCCCACTTCCAATGCGTGGTCCGCCGGTCCAAACCCAACCCAAAGCATCCGGTCACGCAAGAAAACCGAAATCCGGCAAACGGGTTTGCGCATTTAGACCCATCCCTCCACGTCCCCTCTCTTGTTCTTCCTCTTCCCCAGATTCCGCAAATTCTCCAACCCGATCTCCGACGCCCTCGAATCGAATCGCCGAGGGATGCCCTCCGCCCTCGTCGGCGGAGCAGCCTCCCCTCCCTTGGAACGCTAACCCTAACCACAACCCTTATTCTAAACCCCTAAACCTCCCTTTAACCGTCGGCCAGGATGATGTCCGACGAGCCCTTCGCCGGTCACCGCGCCTTCATCTCCTCCTCCGCGAGCACCCCCGCTTTCCCCACCTTCTCGTTCCCGCCCGCCTCGGCCGACCACCGGAGCCCCAGCCCCAACCCCACCCCCATCCGCCCTTCCCCATCCTCCTCCTCCTTCGCCTCCGCCTCCAAGAACCGCCTCCACTCCCCTCCCTCCTTCGCCCACAACGCCCGCGTCGCCCTCGCCCTCGCCCCCGCCGCTGCTTTCCTCCTCGACCTCGGTGGCGCCCCTGTCATCTCCGTCCTCGCCGCCGGCCTCTTCCTCGCCTACCTCCTCGACTCCGTCCGTCTGAAGTCCGGCGCCTTCTTCGCTGTCTGGTTGTCCCTCGTCGCAGCCCAGCTCGCCTTCTTCTTCTCCGCCTCCCTCCACTCCGCCATCTCCTCCCTCCTCCTCACCGCCCTCGCCGTCCTTCTTTGCGCCGAGATCACCTTCCTCGTCGGCGTCTGGGCGTCCCTCCAATTCCGATGGATCCAGATCGAGAACCCCTCCGTCGTCCTCGCCCTCGAGCGCCTCTTCTTCGCCTGCGTCCCCGTCGCTGTCCCTGCCCTCTTCACCTGGGCTGTCGTCTCCGCTCTCGGCATGGCCAACGCCGCCTACTACTTCATGGCCTTCTCTTGCGTCTTCTACTGGCTCTTCTCCCTCCCCCGCCCCTCCTCCTTCCGCTTGGGCAAGCAAGACCCCGTCACCGCCGGGGATTCCCAGATCCTTGGTCCCCTAGAGAGCTGCCTCCACACCCTCTACCTCCTCTTCGCCCCCTTCCTCTTCCGCATCGGCTCTCACCACTCCACCATCTTCTCGTCCTTCTCGTCCGTCTGCGATCTCCTGCTCCTTTTCTTCATCCCCTTCTTGTTCCAGCTGTACGCATCCACGAGGGGGGCGCTGTGGTGGGTCACAAGGGACGCGCACCAGATGCACAAGATCCGGGTCGTCAATGGAGCAGTTGCGATGGTGGTGGTGGTGACTTGCCTCGAGGTCAGAGTTGTCTTCCATTCGTTCGGGAGGTACTTGCATGCCCCGCCGCCGCTGAACCATCTTGTGACGGTGGCGATGCTTGGAGGGGCATCAGCTGTGGGAGCTTATGCTGTTGGTATGGTCGGGGATGCTTTCAGTTCAGCGGCCTTCACTGCTGTGTCCATCCTGGTTAGCGGAGCCAGTGCTATAGTTATTGGGTTCCCAATATTGGTCTGCTCTGGACTGCTTGATATCTTTTATCTTTAATTTCTTTTCTTTTTATAATCATCTGATTCTGAAAATTAGTCGAACCCTGAACTTATTTGCAAGAAATTGAAGAGAACAAAGCAATGCAACACTAAGTGCTAGAATTAAAGGACAAAAGTAGTGCTTTTGTGATATTTTTTAATATATATTGAAGGCCACTCTTCAAGATGGTAAACTGACGGTACCCAACTGTCATGTCCCGAATCCAGATCCAGGATCGGCTACGTGACCGACCGCACAATTCTAGATGTCATCCTAGAGATCATGCCAGGTCTAACCTTCTATTCAATATCCAAATAGTAGTAAGAAACAAATTTCACTGATTAATAATTGATTCTAAGAATTTTTCATAAAATTCAACTAAAATTTAATATAAATTCAGAGGTCAACACCTAAACCCTACTCCTTACTGACTGGTCCCAACGTCCGCTTGATCTTCGATATCTAAAACAAAAATATAGGAAAATAGGGGATGAGCTATATAGGCTCAGTAAGTTATCATTACCTCTAATATACATACACCAATATGCCATTAATAACAAGCATAATACATCATACAACAAGATATCCAGCAGAAAGTTATCATTACCTCCAATATATATACACCAATATGCCACTAATAACAACAAGCATAACACATCATACAACAAGATGTCCAGCAGAATAATATAACCAACAACATGATGCAAATATATACACTTAAATGCAACCGTCATAGATATGACACGACTATGGATGGCCAACAATTTACTTAACTCTCCTAGTCCCTCTGACTATGACCATGATCAGGCCGTGGCTCGTCTCGAAAGAGACTAGATCTTGTGTCACATACCGCTCAACAGTCATGTGACAGCGATAGTCCCGTTGGAGGTCCAAAAGGAAAACTAGCTTTAAGTATCATATGAGAAATATGCATTCTCTGCATGTGCCTGTCATGCATGGCTAAAATAAGGCAACTAGCTCCTGTGTCACATACCGCTCAACGGTCATGTGCCAGCGATAGCCCCGCCGGAGGCCCAAAAAGAGACTAGGTCTTCGTATGATCATAATCGGACTAGAGAGCACCCACACCAACACAATGCACCCACACCAACACAATATACCCACACCAACACAATACACTCACACCAACACAATGTACTCACACCAACATAATGTATCCACACCAATGCAATCAAATGCAGATATATTATATATATTTAATAATTCATAAATATATAACATATTGGCATATAATATCAGAGGTCAAGATAACTTACCGAAGAACATCCACCGACAACAACGATCCTGAATCACAAATTAAAAAGAAATTAAATAGAAACCAAATTTCCTGGGACATCCTCAACTAACAGTTCTTTTCCTCCTTTCCTCCACCTTTCTTTTATTTATTTATTAATATTAATATTATTATAATTATTTATATATATTTTCTTTATTATTTTCAAATTGTATCTTTACTGGGCCGGCCCATTCCAGACAACAGGCCCGGTCCAACAGAGCCTGGCCCAACTGAGCCCGGCCCAACTGAGCCCGGCCCAACCGAGCCCGGTCCAATAGAGCCCAGGCAACAGTGCCCAGACGAGAAATTCCTCAGGAAAAACCAAGGAGGATCAACAACGATCCTCTCGATCGACCGCCAGGAAGGTTCACCGGAAGGGAGGGAAGGGACCGACGGTCCCTTCGATGGCTGTCCGACCACCTGCCGGAGAGCACAAAATAAATCCCTCCCCCCCCCCGTTAACAGAGTCGGCTCCACAGACAACAGGGCCAAACAAAACTCCACGACGAACGCCGGAAGGAGAGATCGGCGGCGATCATCGCAATCGTCCATCGAGAAGATGACTGAAAGAAAGGGAAACCGGCGGCGATCAACGACTGCCTAGCCTTTCTTAAAATCCCAGAGAAGGAGAATAAAAAAAAATGGGACGGACTCCTCCCTACTCCTCGTCGATCACCCTTGCACAAACCATGCCCAAGAGAAAACAAGGAAGATGGACTTACCGGTGGGGTGGGTTTCGGGTCGCGGCGGCCACCAGAGGAGAAAGCGTTTCGTAGAGAACTGAGACGCGCCAGGGAAAATTGTCGGGCGTCCACCGGAGGAAAGGAAATCTGGATCGGACTGAGGCACACGAGGTCTCCTTTAAAATCCGAGGAAGACCTTTATCCCCCCCCCCCCCCCCCCCCCCGCGCTGTCGACTGGCCTCTCCGAAGCCTCCGTCGGTCGTTCCGAATGTTCGGTGGTGCCAGGCTTCATCCGATCTGAAGTCGACAACCTAGTTGCCGATTTCAGTCCGAACGCGCATGGGCCTGGCCTACACTTGGACTGGGCCTCACATTCTCCCCTCCTAACAAAAATTTTGTCCTCGAAATTTAAGTCTTCTAAACTTAAAGATGCACAATCCAAAACTTATATGATTTATTTGTCCAAAATTCGGTAATTCCAATAAGAGCTCCTATTCATTCATCATAATACACTTTAATACTAATATCTTTAATCCACCACTCTTCCATTGCGCACTCTGATATAAATTTTCAAATCTTCTAATTTGATTAGGTAAAATTCTAATAAGGATACCACCACTTCACAACAGAATCCAACCTTCAAATATCGAGATCAAAACTATTAAATTTTCTTGTCCTTACTAGGCCTCGAGCATATCACATCAAATTTAAATTCTGATCCACTTTCTACATTTAAAGTCTTTACATAAAATTGTATCATCCATTCAATACATCAATAATTCTAGTCCCAATTCGAACTATTTATGTTTCCCTTAACAATTCAATTGAATAATTTAGATCAACTTTTCTCTTGGAAAGTTAACATTAACTCTAACAAAATCAATGACTTGGAGTTCAATATATCCGTTAAGCTCCATAAATATATGGAAGATCAAATTATCCAATCCAAAACTACTAACATAAACCATCAAATATTTTACCAAAATGACCACATAATATCCTTTAATCCGCTAATAGCAAATTACAAATCTAAGCATTATCCAAAACATATGTCCATTGCATAATTTCAATAATAATCTATATACAGATTCATCGAAAGATTCTCCTTCTTAATCTCCTTAAACTCTTTCATAACCTACATCATAAACATCTTGCAACAGTCCCCAAATTTATAATCTAGAATTTAACAAAACTTGCAAGCTATCATGATCTTCATCCATATCATCTGCTTAAGAACCGAATATACATATTTAACATACCATAATATATTATACTTCCAATCCACTACTCCTAAAGCTGGATCAAACCTATTTATCAGAGATGAAAACAAATCTTATCCAGCTCTTCAATATTCATAATATGTTTATTTATCATGATCAACTAGTTTCCACCATTCAGCCTTTTACACTCATCCAAGATCAATCTCTATAAAAATCATATTCCTCTATCATGCTAATCATATATCAATTGTATGCACAATACTTAAAGATTATAAATCCATACTTTGAATCCATCATATCCTAACTAATCTTAATACTAAGTTCAAATATCTTTTAAGTCACAATCCACAGCGATTACAACCTAAACTTCAATATCATTCGAATCACATCCTAATCACTTATATTGGTCTCAAGATATCATTTAATCATGCCTTAATAACCATCATATTAATTTTTAATCACTTATATCATAGTATGTAATTATATCGCAATCAAATTCCCAAAGTAAATCAAATTCATGACATATCTCAAAATATAGCTCCATATATCCATTATCTAGGCTCGATAATATCCTTCCAAAAATTAAGCTAGGGAATTTTTTTTAATCCAACATTTTATTCGTGCAAGCCTTCAATACTTAGTAAAACCCTTAAATCTATAACATACACCTATCAAAGGAAATTAAATAATTTCTCGGTATCGATAATTATTCTGGAATATTCAATCAAAATCCTAATTTTACCCCACTCTCACTAACTAGGTCATCTTGATCTTAAACATTTGCTCTGATACCACTCTGTCACGTCTCGAATCCAAATCTAGGATTGGCTACGTGACCGGCCGCACAATCCTAGGTATCACCTTAGATATCATGCCAGGCCTAACCTTCAATTCAACATCCAAATAGTAGTAAGGAACAAATTTTACTAATTAATTATTGATTCCAAGAATTCTTCATAAAATTCAACTAAATTTTAATATAAACTCAGAGATCAACACCTAAACCCTACTCCTCATTGACCGGTCCCAACGCCCGCTTGATCTTCGATATCTGAAACAAAAACATAGGAAAACAGGGGATGAGCTATATAGGCTTAGTAAGTTATCATTACCTCTAATATACATACACCAATATGCCACTAATAACAACAAGCATAACACATCATACAATAAGATGTCCAGCAGAATAATATAACCAACAACATGATGCAAATATGTACACTTAAATGCAACCGACACAGACACGACACGACTATGGATGGTCAACCATTTACTTAACTCTCATAGTCCCTCTGACTATGGCCACGATTGGCTCGTGGCTCGTCCTGAAAGAGACTAGATCCTGTATCACATACCGCTCAACAATTATGTGCCAGCGATAGCCCCGCTAGAGGCCCAAAAGAAAAACTAGCTCCGAGTATTACACGAGAAACATGCATCCTTTGCATGTGCCTGTCATGCATGGCTAAAATAAGGCAACTAGCTCCTGTGTCACATACCGCTCAACGGTCATGTGCCAGCGATAGCCCCGCTGGAGGCCCAAAAGAAAACTAGGTCCTCGTATGATCATAGTCGGACTAGAGAGCACCCACACCGATATAATGCACCCACACCGACACAATGCACCCAC
This sequence comes from Areca catechu, assembly GCA_021397845.1. Classification (NCBI taxonomy): domain Eukaryota; kingdom Viridiplantae; phylum Streptophyta; class Magnoliopsida; order Arecales; family Arecaceae; genus Areca; species Areca catechu. The sequence continues at coordinate 10,762,186 of CM038048.1, forward strand.
ACCAACACAGTACACTCAAACCAATACAATGCACCCACACCAATACAATGCACCCACACCAACATAATGCATCCACACCAATGCAATCAAATGCAGATATATTACATATATTTAATAATTCATAAATATATAACATATTGGCATATAATATTAGAGGTCAAGATAACTTATCGAAGAGCATCCACCGACAACCTGTAATCCAGCACTATACCTGATCTTTCAAGGACAACAACGATCCTGAATCACAAATTAAAAAGAAATTAAATAGAAACTAAAATTCTTGGGACATCCTCAACTAATAGTTCTTTTCCTCCCTTCCTCCACCTTCCTTTTGTTTATTTATTAATAATAATAATAATATTATTATTTATATATATTTTATTTATTATTTTCAAATTGTACCTTTACTGGGCCGGCCCATCCCAGACAACAGGCCCGGTCCAACTAAGCCTAGCCCAACCAAGCCCAGCCCAACTGAGCCCAGGCAACAGTGCCCAGATGAGAAATTCCTCAGGAAAAACCAAGGAGGATCAACGGCGATCCTCTCGATCGACCGCCAGGAAGGTTTACCGGAAGGGAGGGAAGGGACCGGCGGTCCCTTCGATGGCTGTCCGACCACCTGCCGGAGAGCACAAAATAAATCCCTCCCCCCGTTAACAGAGTCGGCTCCACAGACAACAGGGCCAAACAAAACTCCACGACGAACGCCGGAAGGAGAGATCGGCGGCAATCATCACAATCGTCCGCCGAGAAGATGACTGAAAGAAAAGGGAAACCGGCGGCGATCAATGACAGCCCAACCTTTCTTAAAATCCTAGAGAAGGAAAATAAAAAAAAATGGGACGGACTCCTCCCTCCCCGTCGATCACCCCTACACAAACCATGCCCAAGAGAAAATGGGGAAGATGGACTTACCGGTGGGGTGGGTTTCGGGTCGCGGCGGCCACCGGAGGAGAAAGCGTTCCGGAGAGAACTGAGACGCGTGAGGGAAAATCGTCGAGCATCCACCGGAGGAAAGGAAATCTGGATCGGACCGAGGCACACGAGGTCTACTTTAAAACCCGAGGAAGATCCTTATCCCCCCCCATGCCGTCGACCGGCCTCTCTGAAGCCTCCGCCAGTCGTTCCGAACGTTCAGTGCCAGGCTTCATCCGAATTGAAGTCGGCAACCCGGTTGCCGATTTCAGTCCGAACGCACATGGGCCTGGCCTACACTTGGGCTGGGCCTCACACCAACATTCCACCCATGATCTAAAGAATAAAATTCTTTGATATATAATGGTACACCAGCACCAGCCAGCTTGCCACCCACAATCTTTTACACAAAGATGAGCGGACGACTTTGTCTGCTACTGAAAGAGACTACTTAGATTTCACTTGTGTTTTGTGCATCTTTTGAACCATTCGAAGGTACAGCAATATGGGTTCGGAGTTGTATAGGCTTTTTGGCATGTTTCAAATGCAAATGTCCCTCCTCATTTGATGGGGTGCATGGGAAGGGTTGTGATGGTGGAAAGAGCAATGATATGAGACCATGACATGAGCAGGAGCCCAAGGGATGTACTGCATAATGAATAGGAAGGATTTCTCAAAGAGAGAGAGAGAGAGAGAGAGAGAGAGAGAGGTTGTCATGACCATGTTGTTTGGATTCACGGATGAAAAGACACCATGCTCAAAATTCAAAATCTGAATTTTATAGGAGACTAGATTAATAATTAATCTATGCATGCTAGATCTAATTTAAATATCTTGTGATCAATTACATAGGCATGAAATCAAGTAAAATCTGTAACATAATAATTTGAAATTTAGAATACTAAGACATACCTTACGCGTTTAATCATTCTTCGATTGAAACATATATCTGGATGTTGCAGGTTCTGTCGAAGCCGTTCAATCTCCGGCTTCTACAGGTATCTACATGGAGCCGACTTGACAGAAGCCTTCGTGATCAATGAGGTGCTAGCTCTCTTATAGATCTGACTTTCAGATGGCTGGATCTTCAACTTCTATTTCGTTCTTTTCAAGAAGCGAAGTAGAAGATAGCAAGGTTGTGCAAACTCTTCATGCTAGAAGGAGGAGAAGAGAGGAAGAAGGAAGAGACATTCTCTCCTTTTTTCCTTTTTTTTTCTTCTCATAAGAATCATCTATTTTCCTTCTTTCTTTAGCTTTTGGGAAGGGATGGAAGAAGGAAGTTGGCAATAGAAAATCTGATTCTTGGCGCAAGAAAAGAATCAGCCCAATCCAAATAGATTAATTCTTATCCTCCTTTTCAGTCCAATCCAAATAGATTAAGTCTTATTCTCCTTTTCAAACTTGAATCGTATTCAAATTCAAAAGTTCCGTAATAGAAAGGAGACTGGATAAGGAGGGGCGCCAACATTTGGCATCTAGAATTTTTGTCAAAAAAATTTTCATGCAAACATCCTTCATGCCATCTTAAATTTATGCGCCATGGCATGTGGATCAAGGAGTGAGAACCCAATTCTATTAGGTTTCTAATTCCTAATTCCATTAGATTTAATCAAAATCTAATTTGCATTGCTTTGAATCAAATCCTAATTCTAATCCAATTAGGATATAATTTCAATTTCCAATTGAACTGGGAAGCCCAATTCAACTCAAATCAAATCAAGCCTAATTCAATTAAGAAAAAATTATAGAAACACCCTCTCAACTTTACTTCAATTTCATTTACACTCCCTCAACTTTAAAAAGTCTCAATTAAACCCTTTGAATTAGTAAACCATTTCAATATGGCTCTTTCATCCATCTCCATTAACAGAATGCTGTCACATGTTTCTCACATGATGTCTTAGTTTTATGAAATGGTAAAATTGTCCTTGCTTTTAGTTGGAATAAAAATCATAAATCAAAACAAAAGAAATGTTAAAGGATCCAGCGAGGGGGTGGGTGGGAGGAGGGTGATGAAGTTGCCGGAGGTTTTGATGGGCAGCTTTTTGGGGATGGAGTAGGGGGTAGGATAGGGAGCCAACGGGCGAGGTCCAATTTGGCCGCGGTGGTGAAGGGGAGGAGTGGGGGGAAGAATGGGGTGCGCGGGCACTTGGAGGGGAGGGAGGCGAGGGTGGAGTGGCTGTTCAAGAAATTCTGAGCTATATTTAATAATATACTTTATTGCAGTTTGGCCATGCGCATTCCAGTAATCTCCATGAAAAGACTTATCACTTCACTGCTATGTAGATGCTGGTTTTCTATCTTGGAGAGAGATCATAGTTTCGAAAGCACCCATTAAAGCCTTCACTTTTCTCTTCCTGGTCTTGGTCTCTGCAAGCTTGCTTGCAGTTTCTCCAATCATGTTATTGAACAGACTTTGCATCTCTTTCTTCCCATGTCTTGATGCCTCAGGACCACACCTAGAGCATCTGCATTGGGGTCCTTCAAGACATCCATTCCATTGCTCCTCCTAAAACTTCTCCTCCCTACTACACGACTACCATTTGGGCTCTCACCCACCCCTATTCCTCTCCTGAATATGAGCCTTCTTAGTCCATTGCTCTCAGCCTGAGGTTCAATTACTCCACCTCTCCTAAACTTCAACTTGTAAGGTTGATTACTATCTTCTGGATGAACAGTTGCAGTTCTTCGTGGTCTCCTCCTGTCTTCACCCTTTAAACATTCATTGCTGCTTTGGCTTTCGGTTCCCATATCATCAAATAGCGATTTACTTGAGTTACTAAATCCAGACATAGATTCAGGTTCCTTAGCCTCTTCCTCATCACGTGACATTGATTCTAATGTTCGGTGGTCATCAGATATTTGCTATGTGGAATCCAAATCAACATCCTCTTATTTGGGCTCAACAACATACAATATTTTCTGATTCCTGTCAATAACATCTGATTTTTCAAAATTTTCTCCACTAACATGTGCTGTTTTTTCAACAATTCCTTGGTGCTTCACAGGAGTCATAAGCTTTGCATTCCTATATTTTCTTGGTTTCAAGTTTGAGACACCATCACCAGCAGACTTGGTAGGCAAAGAATCTGTTGTTGGTTTCAATACTTTCCTCTCTGCAACTTTTGTCATTCCATGACTCATAGATATCTTGTCCTCCTGATTCCTTCAACTAGCTAGATGTGCTGGATGAGTTAATAGAGATGCAGACTTTACCTCTAGAGTCTTCTTTGCCTTCAAAGAGATTTCAGATTTAGCAGAGATACCAATACTCTTGGGAGGCACCAACACCTTTTGCTTAATAATCATGGGTATAACAGCTGTCATGGTCTTCTTCATTGATATCTGCCTGAGCAATTTGGGCTTGACTACTGATGCTATGCCTTTCTTGGAAGGCAACATAGTCCTTTCCTTCACAGTATTAAGCTTCCTACATGCATCAACTTTGTTGCCACAGTATAGATCCTTTTGCTCGAAATCTTTGGGCTTGTTAAGGAATGTTTTTAACTGAAAAGGAGTATTCTTTTTGATCATCTGGCTTTCCTTTCTGCCAAGTGTACTTAGGCTTTTGGTTCATCAGAAAATCGAATTCTCTACTTAGATGAGGACTTTAGCTTACTTACAGGTTTCTTCCTTCTTTCTCCAAAATCCAAAGCTTTTGCCTTATTTTGCTTATCAGATGTGACAAGATTATTTCTCGATCTGTGAAGAAATGAATGCTTTCCTTTCCTTCAAAATCATGTTTCCTTCCATACTTAGAAAAATCATGGCACGACTTTACAGAAGTCTGGAGATAGCGAGGCAAAGGCTTTTCATCACTGTTTGAAAAAGAAGGTGAAACTATGGGAGATGTTGTGCCTGTCAAATTGCCCCTCTTGTAGGCTTAATAACCTCCGGGGTTAATAAGATAATACCCCGCTTTGTTGCCTTTTCGTCCATTTGGAGAAGGTTAAGATCTTGAACTTTAAAGTTAAAGATTGCAAGCCACTGAAATAAGATTCACAATTCTGTTACCAAACAGCTTGGAAAATAAAAGAGAGAGGGGAATAGAGAGGCAGAGAGAGAGCGATAGATAGATAGAGGAATCGAGCAAGGAGAGGGCAATGGGTTCGGGCTCACGGTGAGGCGGCCATGATCCCTAATGGTGTGGAGGTGAAGTTGTGTTCCGCCACCACGCTCGAAGGAGGAATAGGGAGCAAGGGGCGATGTGCTACCATTGATTGGCAACGGGCTCCTGAATGCATCGGTACCAATAGGCAACAGACGAGAGAGAGATGAGGAGGCAGAGTGGCTTGCTAGTGTTGATGTGGTGATCTTGGCCATAGGTTAAAAATAAGGGAAGACAAAACTTAGGCTAGTCCTCACAGTAGAATGGGCATTTTCATCTTTTTGAAGGGCAATGTAATGGTGTTAACAGTTAGATAGATAGAAGGGCTACATTGAAATAAAGTTTAATTGAGATTTTGAAGAGTTTAATTAAGATTTTTAAAGTTAAGGGGGTGTAAGTAAAATTGAGATAAACTTGCGGGGGTGTCCCTATAATTTTTTCTTAAATTAAATCTAATTCAATTTAATTAAAACTTGAATGATCAAATCAAATTACAATCTGGTCCTTTTTACTCTATTCAAATCCAGTTCGAATCTGATTTGAGTCAAACCTTAATCCTAATCCAATTAGGATATAAGTCCAATTTCTAGTTGGACTGTCAAATCCAATTTGACTCAAATTGAACCAAGCTTAATTAAGTTAAATCTAGTTTAATTAATTAAGATTTGAATGATCAAATCAAATTACAATTATTGCAATTAGGTCCTCATTAATTGCTTTGACTTGTAACTCTTACAAATTATTCCTATTTATCAATCATATTGATAATTAGGCTTTGATTTAATTTTTTTATCAAGTCTAAACCCATATTGTGTGTGACCTCATTAGTCTTATTTTGTCTGGTAGTAAGACATGCTATAATCTCCATCATAGTGTCATTGAAATCCCTTTCAATTGATTGGAATGATTCTAACTTATCTCGATCAAGGATCATTGATCTGAAAATGATCCAAGTGAGTTCCCACGATCCACCAATAATGCCTAGCAGTATATAGTGGCAATTCTAGTAGATAGAATGTCTAGAATTTCTAGATGTGATTAATGTGTGATTTGATTTTTCTATCATGAGTTCCGACAAGACAGAGGTCATAGAGAACTCATCAAACCCCATTGTCCATCATATGCCATATTCAATTAGCGCAAGTCCAAATTATGAAATCTTATGGAAACTCTTTTCAATCTTTTACATTGTCGTAGTCATAGTTTTAAGAACTTAACTTTTTAAATTGTATAGAACTTCTCTTCTACCGAGGTCGATAGACCCCATCTAAATACGATGCTACTTTCATAATTAATCTACTGCAGCCAACATATACTGCAAGAGTTCAAATGACTAGGAGATCAAGTGATTGTGTAGTCAAATTATATCAAGTTCATTGTGAGTAGCTAAGGCATCGCTGGTCTAAGAATCATTCATATTACCACAGTATCGAGAAAGTCATTGATGAGTAAGTAAATATCCAAGTAACTTCTTGTATGGTTACGCTAAGTGCTGTTGTTCTCTTCGCACTTCAGTGTCCCTACACTATATGCTCAACATCTGTCTATCCTAAGAAAAGCAATCCGTGCATCGATCTTGATAGATCAATCACCGTCTCCGTAATAATCTAACGATCGGGAGCAATTTAGGAATTAATTTATAATGACACATATCTCAAATTTTTAACTTTTAAGAATGTGTCATTGACTATTAATTTCTTGGATGATTAAAGGACACATTAACAAGAATGGATAAAAAATTTCTATTTTATTGATAAAAAAATTGATTTAGTACAAAAGATGACATAGAAAATTATAATATATCAGCCATATTGACTTTTATCTAACAATCTCCCCCTTACACTAAAGTCAATCTACCATAAACCTAAGTCACATCTTCTCAAGGTGGGCTTCAGTCTTTTGCTGGCTGAGTGGCTGGGTCAGTGGGTCCGCCATGTTCGTGGAGTTTACTCTCTTCACCTCGACATCTCGAAATAGTCGCATATGATGTAGAATCGCCACTCAATGTGCTTGGACTTCTAGTGAAATCTGGACTCCTTAGCGAGGGTTATGACACGTTGTTGTCACAGTATAATGTGATGGCATCACTTCAAACTCCGCAACAAACTTCTTGTACCAGAAAGCTTTCTTACAACTTCATCATTTGTCACCAGTCGTCGGAGTCGCCACCACCTTTCACAAACTTCATCATTTGTCGCTATCATCACGAACTCCACACTCGGGATGCTTAGGTACTCCGCTGCTACCATGCCATCATCCTTGGAGATGTCGCCATTGCCGCCGCACTTTGCCGTCGCTGCCTCCATCGCCGGGCACTGGGACTCGCATCGGAAGGGAAGAGGGCCAGTAGAAGACTGTGCCTTAGAACCCCTTCCCCCTTTTTTGTTATTGATCGCAATCCACAGGCTCATGTAGACGCGGTCCATAGATTGGTCCATTGACCATGCATGGTCTATAGACCATTTTGTAGACTCGGTTCACAAACAAAAAAGAAAAGAAGAGAAATGAAAGAGAAAAGGGGGAAAAAATGAAGTTCTTACCTTGTTTTCGGCCTGCAAGCAGTTACCTAGAGTTTTTGAGACTCGTAAAACGTACAATCTTTTCATTGAAATTTAGATTTTTTAAAATTAGTGGATAATTTCTCTTATTGCTTAACCCTTTTTCACATGTCATCATATTTCATTTATATATCTTACCCGTCGTCATATTTTATCCACACATCTTGCTATTGCACGCATCAAACACATTGACACCATATTTGATTCTAGATATTTATTGTAAGCATCGTAGTTAAATTTCTTAGCAATCATAGTCTTAAGTCTAAGATCCAACCTTTTTTTGCTACCATGATCTTTGGCAACCTAAAAGGTGCATAAACTGTCATGGAAAAAGAACCTGAATATGTTAAAAATATCCATATAACATTCTAAGAGATCTTCAATCATATATGCTAGTCAGTAGACCAACTTCGTACTAAGATTAGTATACTTTGTGTTGATCAAGTTAATAACCGCATAGACTTAGCGAATCTTATAGGTCAGCAGATAGAACATCAACTATCCCTAAGATATTCAAGATTGGGTATACAATTACTGAAAGATGACTTTCCTAATAGTCAACCTGTCCATCAGTCACCTTCTCAAACTTTAACCCTCTAGAACCGACTATTTTAAAGGAAGAGTATGAGGAAGATTATAAGGAATTGGAAGGATGTCAATATCATGTGATGTATAGTCACCACTCCTACAAACTCTGAAGCATGGAAATATACTAGCATTTTTCATACCTACGTCCAATGTGGGGATAAGGTATGCAAGCTTGTCATCGATGGTGATAGTTCTATGAATGTTGTTTCTAAATCTATCGTTAGTCGATTAAAGTTGAAGCCTTAATCCCATCCCCATTCTTATCGAGTTGCCTGGGTCGACAAAACATCATTCCCTGTTAGTGGAATGATGTTTTGTACCGATTCAGATGGAAATCTATTTGGTCGAAATTATGTGTGATGTGTGTTATCCATGGAGGTAGCTAATATTCTATTAGGTCGACCTTGGATTTATGATGTAGATGCACATCATTTTAGTAGGGAGAATACCTATGTTTTTATGCATAAATGAGAAGAAAATTAGATTAAATGCTGCTAAACCTAGCGTGGCCCAATCTTTTAAAAAAGATAGAGTTCTCAGATCCCAAATCAGAAAAAATTGTCATATTCTAACTCAAAAAATTTGAGAAAAATTCGGAGTCTGGAATTATGTTAACAATGATTCCTAAGGGTGAGATTAACTGCAAATATCCAAAATAATCCATTCCTAAAAATAAACTATTACTAGAAGAGTTTAAGGACGTGATCTCGGAAAACATATCAGATAGCCTATCTCTTATGCAGGATATCCAACATACTATTAATTTAGTTTCAAGGTCCCAAATATCCAATATCTCACTCTACAAAATGAACTCTAGAGAGCATGAGAAAATAAAAAGGTAGGTAGATAATTTGCTGCATAAAAGTCATTCGATCTATCCTTAGTCCTAGTACTGTGCCTGCTCTTCTAACACCAAACTCATCAATAGTATCTGACCATGATATTAAATTTATAAATCATTTTTGGAAGGCTCTTTGGAAACTGTTGGAAACCACTTAAAAGTTTTCTTTAGCTCTTCATTTCCAAACAGATTGTCAAACAAAGGTTGTGAATCCTAATTTTGGTGATTTGTTTAGGTATCTAGTTGATGATAGACATGATCTATGGGTTTGTCATTGTTTACAGCAGAATTTGCATATAACAGTTCAGTGAATTAGTCTACTGGCAAAAGTTCCTTTAATATTGTTCATGGCTTTAATCCTTGCAAACTCATTGATCTTGTTTCTCTACCTATGAATAACCATACTTCTGAATTTGCTACTTCTTCTGCCAAGCATAATCATGATATTCGTATTGATATTAGGTCAAAAATTGCTATGACGATTGAGAAATATAAGATCGTTGCTGATGCTCACCCTAAAAATGTAGAATTTAGTGAGGGTGACTGTGATAGTGCATATCCATCCAAAACATTATCCCTCATATTCATTCAAAAATTTGCATGCTTAAGCCACTGATCCATTTCACATCTTTTATATATTTGGACCTAATGCTTATTATTAGAATTATCCTTTAATTTAAAATCTAATGCAATTTTCAATGTTAGAAATATGTTACCTCATCGAGGCATATTCAAGCCTCTTGCTATGCATGTAGGTGATCTCAAGGTGTACACTTAGTCTCTTTCAATGTCGGTTCCAATTCTTCCTTCACTTCCAACATCTTTACCGGGCTATATTGGGTGCATTATCACTGATGAAGCTGTTTCTCTTATTGATGGAGGATTTCAAAATTTTTTGATTAAGTAATCTGTTACTTGGATTCATGAAGAAGAATTGTATCGAATTGATCCAGATCTACTAGAAAATTATCTTAATTCCTTTCTAGAGTTAAGTTTTTTCTAGTCAGGAGGGAATGATGGGGATCGAAAAAATTCATAATTATTTCATGTACCTTAAAGAATCCTAATCCAAATTTATTCTAGAAAGATGGTTTATTTAGGATTCCCCTTTATTTACGATTTCCTTTCTTTTAGAGTTTTCTTTACTTTCATTTTTATCTTTATTTTAATTTTTAATTTTATTAAGACTTAGTAATTTGACTTCCATTCAGGTACGTTTTGTTGCTCTATTTTAGGGCTCTACTTATGATAGGAAAAAACCTTTTCCCCTTTCCTTTTTCCTCAGTGGCCCGGTGACACATGTCTAGCTCCTAGGTGAACTAGATAATGTCGAGTCCTTTTTATATCTATTCCTCTAGAGAAGATGGGCAATTCTACCTCCATCCTTTTCAACTTCTATAATTGGGGGTAGCCCTTTCACCCGCTCTTAGGTAAGGAGTCACCAAAATATTTCCATATGGTCTTGGATATCTTCGACATCCAAGATAAAGTAATTGGAAGAAGCCGACCCCCTGTCCAGTTCCTTATCCTCGGTTAGATCCGAACCATCGTTCCTCCACAACTTGATGTTTGGTCATGCTGGGCCCGGCTTCCATCATGACACCTACTCTTAGGTAAGGAGTCACCAAAATATTTCCATACGGTCTTGGATATCTTCGACATCCAAGATAAAGTAATCGGAAGAAGCCGACCCCCTATCCATTCCCTTATCCTCGGTTAGATCCGAACTATCGTTCCTCCATAACTCGATGTATGGTCATGCCAGGCCCGGCTTCCATCATGGTTGCGTGCGGATGCATGCAACTTGTGGCCATGTCCGGAGTCACCGGACCGGCTGCAATTCCTGTCAGGCAGACCTTAATACGCTGACTCCATGGTATCGGCTCCTCAATGTAGCCAACTCCTAGCGAAATGGTGATGACACTGACCTTCAGCCAGTGAACCGACACCCTTGAGTATAGCATACTAAGACCCCTTAAAAGGGACTATCCCACCTACCTCATCAACCCAAGGATGTGATCTGGAGATCGCATCTGGTAATCTCTGACAGATACTCTAATAAATGGGATGTGACCCTTTCTGAGCGATCTTCCAGATAATAGTTAATGGAAACGCCTAGCAACCAAATGAAATAAGGATCTCATCATCGAAGGGATAAACAGGAGGCATGGTTTCCTACGTAGTCACTTGACATGATTCGCACCTGACATGATGGGACAACCAACTAGGTTCCACTAACCCGTCTTCCATCCATGCATCGCCCGGAGAATCTAGGATATAAGGGGGAAAGGAGAAACAAAGGGAGATCCAGAGACATACTAGCCATCCTCTGCTCCACTTCTCCTGTTGTCTGGTATCGCCTTGTCCGCTGGAGTGGCTTCACCGGAACCGTCTCCGGTGGGATCTTTTTCCAGAGACACTAGCCATCCTCCGCTTCACTTTCTTTCCCTATTGTCTGGTATCGCTTTGTCTACCAGAGTGGCTCTATTAAAATCGTCTCTGGCGGGGTTTTTTCCCAAAGACAGCCCGTGAGCACCTCTTTTTTAGCATACTCCGGCAACATGCTAGATACCAGCCACGATAGATAGAGGAAGGGCCGACCCAAAGGTTTACCTTTGGAATGCATGTTTCATAGGAAGAAACATGAAGTGTGGTGCCATGCCATCCAAAGGTATGTCAACCGGCACTCTAGCGCTAGGTCGATCAACCTATACGAAGCATTGTTCCAGAGCATCAAGCTGGAACCAACTACCAAGAGAGCCATCCCAATTGTCTAGAGTAGCCATCCTGGCAAGTTCAAGCACTAGCGGCCACTGTCTGGGCGATTCAACACTTGGTTGTGTCCGTGGCTCCACCAACGACAACACCGTTGAAGGCGGGTCAAGTAGTTCAACCTCAACCCCTGGCACCATAAGAGCAGAGCGAAGAGGACGATGACTTTTGCTCCCCTGTAGCCCTGTGCGGGGGAGCTTCCCAATCTAGGTGCACCTCCAAGTCTTGGGCTAGAGAAGGGGGCATGCCACTCACTGCAGTCTGATGAAGGGTCAACCCCGGCTTGAGTGCCCCTGCTGCACTTTGAGGCACGAGCAGATAGGGAAGCCGAACTCGATCGGAGGTTTTGGGAGTTAGACCAGCATATTGAGACCATCCAGACCTAGCTCTAGCTATGGACGAAGGCCTCGGGCTCATCATCAACCCGTCGTTCAATGTCTGTATTATGATAGAGCCACTGCCTAAACACTTCAAGATGTCGCAGCTCAACATATATGATGGATCGTCTGATCCAATTGATCATTTGGAGAGTTCAAGGCCTTGATGCTCTTGTATGGGGCCACGGATGGAGTGTTGTGGTGTGCTTTCCCTTCCACCTTGCATAAATCGGCACGATACTAGTATTCCAACCTCAAACCGGGTTCTGTTCATTCCTTTGATCAGCTAAGTAGATCATTTGTCTCTCATTTTGCAAATAGCTGAAAGTTGTGTCAGAGCTCCGACTCCTTACTCCATATAAGGCAGAGGGATGGGCACCCCTTGGCCAACTATCTTCGTGACGAGACTCTTCCTACCGACAGGAAGGAGGCTAGGAAGCTGAGTCGCAAGGCCTCTCAATATGTCCTCCACGAAGGTAAATTATATAAAAGATCTTTTACCTTATCTTTATTGAGGTGTTTGCGTCCGACGGAAGCAGAGCATGCCCTCCAAGAGGTCCATGAAGGATTGTATAGGAGCCATTTAGAGGACAAATCCCTCTTTTACAAGAGACTCAGATAAGGTATTATTGGCTGACTATACATAAAGATACTATGGATTATGTTAAGAAGTGTGATCGCTACCAGTGGTACTCTAATATACAGCGTCAGTCGGCTACCCCGCTGACTCCCTTTTGTGCCCTATTAAGCTTTTGCATAGTGGGGGATGTATATACTGGATCCATTCCTGCTGGCTTCTAGGTAGCGAATATTCTTGTTAGTGGTCATCGATTACTTTATAAAATTGATCGAGGCCGAATCATTGGCAAAAATCATTGAGGCACGAGTTAAGGATTTTATATGGAAATCCATTATTTATCGCTATGGTCTTCCCTAAGTCATTACAGACAACGGTCGATTGTTCAATGATTTTAAGTTAGTCGAATTTTGCGATGACTGGCATAAAGCATCATTTCACCTCTGTCAGTCACCCCCAAGCTAATGGGGAGGCTGAAATTACTAATCGCACTCTTTTGCAAGGATTAAAGACCCGACTCGATCATGCTAAGGAGTCATGGCCAGGCGAATTGCCCCATGTTTTGTGGGCTTATTATACTACACGAAGAATCCTGACAGGTGAAACTCCTTTGAATCTCGCCTTCAATATTGAGGCCATGATTTTCCTAGAGCTGGAACTACCTTCTCTTCGAGTCGAGAATTATTAAGACGATGATAACTCGGAGTGCTTGTGAATGAACCTGGAAAAGGCCCGGGAGCAAGCTGAAGGATGGCCGCTTATCGTCAGAAGGTCACCATGGCCACCTATCGTCAGAAGGTTGCCAGATATCATGATGCTCGGGTCTAAAGTAAGTTCTTCCGAGTTGGGAACCTCGTGCTTCGACGAGCCGAGGTACCCAGCTTACAATCCAAGGGAAGTTATCCCCGAACTAGGGGGGGCATACAAGGGGGAAGAAGTCATACAATCGAGGACCTACCGCTTGGTGCAATTGGACAGGATGCCTCTTCCTCGTCCATGGAACTCTGAGAACCTATAGAAGTATTATCAATGATGTAATCCTTCCTTTTAATAGTTATGTTCACTTTGTTTCTAGATACGATGATATTGTAAAGGGGGGATTATCAAGGAACCGATGGGGGCCCGACCCTCCGGATAGAAAAAATATATTATATACTTGTGTAAATACAAGGTGCGATGGCTGGGATCTTTATGAACAATAGCTAAGAATTCTATAAAGGCTGCAAGAAGACCCTAGGGAAGCTACCAGAATGCGTACCGCGTAGTCAAAAGTAGCGAGGGCTCCATCCCGAGGAGCCAAAAGGCTCTTTAACCATGCCAAAGTGGCCGGTGCCCCTTTTGCCTCATGGAGATTTGGCCCTAACCAAGAGGGGCACTGGATGAGTGGAGAGGGTGAAGATCCTGGAGGCGACCTCACATCCTTGCCTCTCCCACACCCAGATCTTATTGACACTGGGTGATGAGGGAGAACAGGGCGGTGAGACGCCATAACCAGGGTCTCCCCCAGTCTCATGCCCTGGCAATGAGGGAGGCAGCAACACAATCGGGCCGCCAATCATTTATATTCCATTCCAAGGTAAGCATCTACCACTATTCTTCTTTATTGGAATAGGATTTTAAAGAAAAACCCCCGAGGAGAAGAGATGGCAAGTCTGGCGTGCCCCTTCATCTCCTACGAGGTGGCAACCATATTTCCTCCATGCAACCTAAAAGGTGGGGAAGTATGCATTGTTCGTCTCGGCAGCCCTTCGCTTTATGGAGAAACTGGGTACTAGCTAGATGTCTTCTCATCCTATCGATGTAGAGCATGTGTTCCCATTGATACCCAAGCATCGTGATCAGCGAATGTGTCTCCTCCCTAAAGGTTCGGCACCTTCAGGAAGGGTTGTTGGGGCGCAGCAACCCCCTTCGGGCAATCTTTTTTCTGGGAAATTTGGGTTGATTATTCTTGTTAAACGCCACTACCCAAATAAATGAGTATTTTCTGGTTTAAAGGAAAGGTCCCATCATGGACAATGCCCTAAGAAATGAACAAGAAACCCTTCGTGTAGCCTTTAGGAGGAAAAATGAAAGGAAAAGCAGGAATGGAGGAATCCAATGACACTCTGGTGATGAAAGCGCATGCCAAGAAAGACTAGTCACCAAATGTTAGGCTAACTACGCAAACCTGGCTCAATGATGAGGGATGATCCCTCGTTCGTTCGCTGGCTGGGATAACTATAAAGACCCGGTATGGGGTTGGGGCTAACTATGCAGACCCCCAATCTCGGCCAAATGTCGGGCTAACTATGTAGACCCGGGTGATCCTCGTCTGCTCGCCGACTAGGATAACCATAAAGACTCGATACGGGGCTGGGGGCTAACTATGCAAACCCCCGACCCCTCTTTTAAATGTTGGGCTAACTACGCAAACCCGGCTCAACGATAAGGGGTGATCCCTTGTCTGCTCGTCAGCTGAGATAACTGTAAAGTCCCGGTACGCGATCGGGGGCTAACTACGTAGACCCCCGACCCCTCGGCCAAATGTCGGACTAACTACATAGACCGATTCAAAGACGAGGGATGATCCCTCATCCGCTCACCAGTTGAGATAACTATAAAGACCCGATACGAGGTCGGGGGCTAACTACGCTGACTCTCGACCTCTCAGCCAAATGTCGGGCTAACTACGCAGACTTGGCTCAATGATGAGGGGTGATCCCTCGTCCTCTCGTCTGCTGGGATAACTATAAAGACTCGATACGGGGCTGGGGGCTAACTATGCAGACTCCCGATCCCTTGGCCAAATGTTGGGCTAACTACATTGACCCGGCTTAATGACGAGAGGTGATCTCTTGTCCGCTCGCCAGCTGGTATAATTGTAAAGATCCAAAATGGGGCAGGGGGCTAACTATGTCGACACCGACCCTTAAGTGTTGGACAAGTCTTGAAAACTTTCGCCTCTAGCTCACTTTCTAGAATCCCATAGGAAGGCTTTTGCCCTTCTTCGCCTTGCAACGTTAAAAGCTCTTTGCCAGTAGAGGTAAGTTAAACAACATCCCTGCATGACCCCAAAGATAGAATAACGGTGATAGAGTTTCGAAGACCTATTAGGCATACCTACAACATTCCTAACTAGAGATGTCGAAGGTTAATTAAATAAAGCAGCTAGCAACGATGGCATATAATGTGCCATAACAAGATTCAAAGACAAGGTTCATTTAAAAGGAGAACCCCTGGGGGCTGTTACAAAAAATGGCTCGAGGGCAAATCGATAGCATTTACAAGGAGCATAGCTTTAAATGGATGGGGGCAGATCATCAGGGGTGTTCGTAGGGGCTTCGATGGCATCGGCGACATCATCGTCGTTAGATCTTTCATCCAGAAAATCCAACCAAAGAGTTGGATACTTTTATCAGCACCTTCAGCCGGACCTTATCCCTGCCGAAATGATAGCAAGACGGAGCATAGTCTCTCTTGGCATCGAGGCATTTCTCTAAATTTTTATATGCCTTGACACTTTCATGAGCCACCATACTCAGCTAGCATTGGGCCTCCAACAATTCCCCGTGCACGCCGGCAAGTATATCTTGCAGCTCTTTGTCCTCTCCCTTCTTGGCCAAAAGCCCGTTTAGTTGGGGAACTTCAACCTCGAAGGACTTCTCAGACTCAAGAGAGGACCTGGCAGTGCTGAGGTCCAATTTTTCCTTCTCCAACTTCGAGACATGTCTATATCTAAGTATAGTCATTAATATAATGACCCAGCTAAAGAAGGAAAGATTAGAAGTATCTGTAAGATAATAATAATAATCCATAAAAATAGTAATAGGACCTGACTCTTGCTCACCTGGAGATAGGTCATTACGACATCCTAAGGTCAGTGGGTGGCTTGTCTCCCGACATACTTTTCAATGTCAGTTGAAAAGAGAATGCTCTTAAAGGTCTCTAAGGCGATAGCCCAATCGTTGATGCTTAGGCTGAGTGCAACCGTCGGCCTTTGCCCTTCGGACCCGAGGACTGACGCGGGGCCTCCGTCGAAACCTCGACATCAACTGCCTTGCAAGGGGCCGACGGGGCCACGGGTGGGATGTCGACCTCGGCCTGTGCAATTCCTCCAGATATTAAAGGGGATAGTAAAAGAAAAGGAGAACACATGCATATTCATTCAAAAGTAAGAGCAGCATACCATCTTAATATATATAAAGACCAAAAATATATGACTCATTAGAAGCCAATTATAAATATCCTCTCGATTCCTGACCTAAGTCGGTCGCATCAGTCACCAGGGTTGCTCCTCAAGAGGGACCTAGAGTAGGTGAGCCTTATCCTTGGGAAGAAGCTGAGCCACCAAAGCTCGACACTCCTCGAATCCGACCTTGTATACCAACTCCCACGCATGACCAAGTCAAACTTTCACAACACCTCTGCATATCTGGGCTTTAACCTGGATTGTTGACAGCTCCTTTTCTAGCCTTGCAATCTCTTTGCCACAAAGATAGTTGTCTTTCTCTAATTCTTTAATGGTGGCTTCGATGACTTTTAACTGGCATTTAACAGTCAGAACTTCCCCATATCTTCAGCTCGGTGTCCTTGGATCCTTAGGAATGCAACTCATTCCTTTTTTCATCTTCTAATGCCCATTGAAGGAACCAAGCCTTGGTCAAAGCCTCATCCCTGACCTGCTCAGCCTGTCGAACTATTTCTATAACCTAGTCTAAAGAGCCCTCAACCCATAACCATTTATTCTAATCTGTAGCTGATCCGAGCTCCTTCCATAGCCAACCTATTTAGACATTGGCCTGCTCCCTCAACTCCTTTAGCCGCATGCAATGGTCCTCCTTAATAGTTGTGATATTGGCCTCAACCTTTGCGACGAGTTAAGATTCTCTCTTCCGCATATCAGTCAGTTGTAGACGCATTTTGCCTAACTTTATGGCCATATGAATCGAGCTATGAGACAGAGCATCCACCCGATTCCTTTCTTCTTTAAATGCTAGCTCCATCTTAGACGCACTAGCTAAAACCTCAGACAACTCCCCTTCGGCCTCCATCGCTCTTTCCTCTAGCTCCGTAATCACCTTGTCACTAACCTCCACAAGCTATATTAAGAATATAAAAGTGGATGCCACCATGATTAAAATTAAGCTGGTACTACGAAAACAAAGTATACACATGGATGCAAGCGATGTACCTGAGGTGCAAACCCTGAAATACCATCCCTATAGGGAATGCAGTCAGTCATTCGATTTGCTAGGGCTTCAGTAGGCACCATCGGAAGCTGCTTCAATTTGGCCACCTAGAAACCTTGCGACTAAGATTTTCGGAACCGTCTCGAACTGCCCAATTCGGGGCATACCATACCGTACCAGTCAAGAACCGATACGGTTTGGTCCTAAAAAATGTTTTGGGACCCGAACCATAAAATGAGCTGAGCCAGCCCGGCACGGGTCGGTTTGGTATGGTATGGGTCGATTTGGACCGGTACGGTTCGGTTCAGTCCGGTTCAGGCTCGGTTCGGATCCATTTTGGGTCCGGTTCATTGATCCTTGCTTGAGATGGGGGAGGAAGATAGTTTTTTCTCAATTCACTAAGATTGGTACATGTACCGGTACAATATGATACGGTATGGTACTGTACCGGTCGTTCACTAGTATGGGTTCCGGTACCGGTTCAGCGATCCTTGGTAGTAATTGATTCTATTCCAATCAAGGATTCAGGTCCCGACGAGACATCCCATGGGACACCGGGATGGTACCGTCTCATGTATTGGGACAGGACGTCCCACCAGCATCCCAGCATCCCAATCGGGATATCTTGGGACATCCCCTATCCCGAGTATCAGGACGGGATTGCGTCCCATTCCATGAAAAAACCGGGACAGCCCCATCTCACGAAATTTAAAACCTTGATTCCAATAATGTGTTGATACGTGTTGGTCGATACCCTTGCCCCTCCTTTTTGGTACCAACTACCAAGTCTTGATTCGGTAGTGTTATGGTACAATACACCCTAGTATAGGGCAATACGCACCAATATGGCAAACCTGGGTCCCGAGTGTTTGATGCATTGAGACACCCAAAATTTGGAGCATCTAGGAAATATTGAAGGATTAGCATTTAAATTTTTGTAAGTGCAATAAAATGATAGGCCACACCACACTATTAACCATGACCTACTATATTAAAATGCTAAAAGGCAAAATTATAAGCTTACACAATCTTTTCCCTATGCATTAAGTAGCCATGACATGGAGTCTTTTCTGGCAAGATGAAGTGTCCTGAATCGAAATATGGTTTATAAATGTCCAAGCCTCTTGAATTTTGGTGCATGTATTTATGTCGTACTTTTGATTAATGATGTGGATTCTCAATTTTATTTGACCCACCAAACAATTTGTCCCTTATATCTATTCATTATTATGTTCCAACCATTCTTCACATATGTGACGAACCTCAAAGAAATTTAGTTTAACTTTTAATACTTTTGAACATTTTCATGTCATGAGAGAAATGATGTAGATTCTCAACTTAAATGGCCCATCATACCACTAGATTTTCTCTCTCATGTGTGTGTGCATAGATATAGAGTCATACTTGCATTGGGCACATGCATATGTGGAGCTTTAGTGTATCAATAGCTGGGTTTTTATGTATGAGATACTTCAGTTACAATGTCATAAACAACTATCTGTCTCTCCAACTACCAGATGACCTACCTCTTGCAAGTATGGCATGAACCACCTTCATGTGTCTTTTTGTCGCCTTGGCTTGCTCTATGTTGGTTTTGATTATGACCGATGTCCCTTTGCATGTCTTGAACAAGATTTTCACATCAGGTTTAAGCTTGAGCTTTGTTACTGAAACCATGGTTTGGCCAGAGCCTGGCCTAGAAATTTGAATCCAGGCTGAACCAAGTTGAGCCTAAGCTAGGGTTGGGCTTGGCTTGAGCTTGGTTCATGAGCATTGCTAATATGGAACAATTTGGGTTAAGATGAGATGATGCTGATATATGGTGAGGTGCTTGTCTACTAGTTTTGCATGGTCAACTGATTTTGTAAGGAAAGAACAAGGGAAAGCTATGCCGTCCCTATGCGACCATCCCCCCCCCTTTCTTTCTGCGAAACGAAAAAGACCCTAAAAGAAAAAAAACAAGGACAGAAAACTAGTGGGGATTCAATAGTGACAATGCAAAAATGCAAATGTAAGTGCAAGTGCAAATAAGCAAGTCTTGTTGAATGGAAGTACCCAAGAAGCATATGTACAAGATAATTATAAGTAGTAGAAATCTGACTTTTATTTATTACATTTTTACAAATTCAGGAATATCACAAAATAATGAATGATATACCATACATCTTTTCTCAAACCAAGATTAATCTGATAGATGACTAAAACTATAAAATGTTCACTCTGATGTGATTACAAGGTGAACATTTGCAGAGATGGTTTCCCATTGCTCAAAGCTAATTCTCAAGTCTACTTTAAATTGATATATGCAGTTTGTTTTTTTTCTTTTCTTTTTGTTTTGGAGGGGAAGGGGGGAGATAATGACAACATTGACGTCGCTTCCCGGATATTCACTTCTTGTGGTAATCTACTGTTCTCTTGTTTAATGATAGTATAAAAATATGTTGTTTGGATTTCTTGTAGTTGAATTAATTTATTAATATGCTTATTGTTCATATGAAAATTGTATATATGTGTGCATATACATACATATATAAGTACACTGTAAACTCAGAGTCCAACTTCTGTCCTTTTAGATGGTGGCTATTTTATAACTACATTTAATGTCAAGTTAAAATACTGATATTGTTTATTACTATTTCTTCAGTTCATCCCTCTTCCATTGATTTCTGGCTTCTATGTAGCTCGATTCTTTACGAAGAAAAGCTTATCGTCATACTTTGCCTTTGTAACATTAGCAAGCTTGATGGTTCTATGGTTTGTTGTACATAACTACTGGGATCTCAATATCTGGATTGCTGGCATGCCTTTGAAATCCTTTTGCAAGTTGATAGTCGCAAGTGTATTGATGGCAATGGTTGTTCCTGGTTTGGCACTTCTTCCATCAAAACTGCGCTTTTTGACTGAGCTTAGTCTTATTAGTCATGCATCGTTGTTGTGTTACATAGAGGATCGCTTCTTCAACCATACCACAATATATTATTTTGGATTTGATGAAGAAGTGATGTATCCAAGTTACATGGTTTTGGGCTTGGCTCTAGTGAGGAAGTTGTCTGTGGATCATCGGATTGGACCAAAAGCTGTTTGGATACTGACTTGTCTATATTCTTCAAAGCTAGCAATGCTATTTATTACTTCAAAATCAGTTCTGTGGGTGTCATCTGTTCTGCTTTTGGCTATTTCCCCACCATTGCTTCTTTACAAGTATGTTGCAAACCATCTTCCTTTTTCTTTGTTCACGTGTTTTGTTTACTGGATCATCAATACTCTATTTTAGTTTCATGTCATGTTGATTTTCCTCAATTATTTTTAGGTTACTTTGCTTATTGCTTCACTTCTATATCTATTTGCTTTTAAATGCTTGTCATGCAGTCATTGCATTCCTATGAACTTAAATTTTTTTCCTGGTTGAGTTTATTCAGAGACAGGTCAAAAGGAGCTTCAAAAATGAAAGTCTGGCAAGGTTATGCTCATGCATGTATCATAGCTCTGTCCGCCTGGTTTGTCAGGAAAACAATCTTTGAAGCTCTTCAATGGTGGAATGGAAGGCCTCCATCAGATGGTTTGCTTTTGGGCTCATATATTTTGTTAACAGGAATCGCTTGCATACCAATTGTTGCTCTTCACTTTTCCCATGTCCAGGTATTTGTGATTCAGGTTCTTCAGTTTACTATCAGGCATCGAATTATTGTAAATTTAGTATTTTTACTGGTAACATTTTGTTATAGTATTGACATGTGGAAAACAATATTAAGAATGAGATAGAGGTAGGTATATGGATATGGGAGGGGATGGTTTTCTGAAAGGACTTCCATGATCCATTATGGTTTGCATTAGTTTAAATTAGATAGGTAGGACAAACATCTCATTTTTCTAACATTCACTTGTCCAGGATATCAATATCAATTGCAAGGACTGACATCAGGTTGTGAGCCAATCATAATCTTCTCAAAATCTAATGCTCATTCCACAAACTATTCATCCAACTGCAGATGATGGAAAGAACTTCATTTAATATTTTATCTATTGAAACTTGCTAAAACTCAGAATTCCATAATGCATAATACATTGAAGGCACCTATTATTTCATGCACACGGTCCTAACAGGTCTAGGGCTGTCTTAGTCAAATCTATAACTAATTGAATACTTTTTGATTATAATAGTCAAATTTAATATCAAATTCCATATTTAACACTGCTAATAGATTTCATGTCTCTGAATATTTAGAGTTTTTTGGAATTATGGATATGAATTATTCAACCTTGCATTCTTGTGCTTGATTACAAAATAGGGTATCTTGGCTTAGAACTCCTGTACCTAGCATCAAATTTTTCGATCTTATTGTAATGATGTTATTCGTTATCCAGACTTTGGATTTTGCCCATTGTCAAAGGAAGGATTATTTTACAAGGGCTGCCATCTCGATGCTAGACCCTTTATTGCTCCTATCCTGGTACAGTGTCAGTAAGCTTGATGCAAGGGTCAGCTTGGCATACCGACACTCAGTATGCTCCTTGACCCACTTATGTCTGTCAGTATGCTCCTTGATCCACTTATGTCGGTATGCTTCTTGACCGAGTTATCGGTTTGGTGCTGGTATGGTTGATATGCACCGGTACCAATTGATATGGGGTACCACTATTATACCCTTATAAGGATACCTCTTAATGACATCAGATTTTCTGTTATATTTTGTCTATCATTTGAATCCAGACCTTGACAAATGGGTGCAAGGTCTGTCAAGTGAATTCCCTGAGGATTGAAAAATTATATGTGTGCAGTCCATTGACTGGAGCCGAATAATTATATCAATTATGTCAATGAGTTCTAAGTGTTGCTTATCTAGGTCAGGGATCTGCATCCAAACACGATAACAACCTTAGTTCGATCCTTATAACACCTTAAGACTGTGATCTAAAGCTGGTAGTCCCTCGGCAGAATCACATCAACTTAATGATGATCCCAACCTCAGTGTCCTCCAGTTATGGGCATAAACCAAATGGTGCAACAGCTGTATAAATACATACCTATGCATAGATCCCTCATTTGCTATGAAACCTAGAGATGATTAGAATACAACTCCAAGACTTGAGGAGACCAGATTGTTTTTTTGGCTCTTCACCAGTGAGATTGTTAGAATACAACTCCAAGACTTTTGAGGAGACCAGATTGTTTTTTTTGGCTCTCCACAACTGGTGACCGATAAGCCACTCCAACACAAAAAGCCCCAAGCTAAACCTTCTTTTGTGAACACCTGAATACTGAAGGTAATATATAATTGACTGACAACAAGAAATGAGAGTAGATACTTTTTGATATGGATATTATCATAACAACAGTCACTTGTTTCCAATCCCTGATATATTTTCATCCTTTTAAATGAGAGCAGATACTTTTTGATATAAATATTATTATTACGACAATCACTTATTACCGGTCCCTAATATCTTTTCATCCTTTTTAATTGATTATTTTGATGTTTCTTTTAATTTATGCGGTCCAATTAAAATGAAGAACTCCAGTCTAATATCAAAATTTCAGCAAACCTAAATTCTTCTTTATTCATTCATGAAACTCATGATTCTTGATCTGACATCTAGCTTCTTGATTCTCAGGAGAGACCCTGAACATCCATCACCTATTTTCCATAAGAGAACCTCCTTCCCAGCTCCTGTTATTGAAATTCAGGCCTGATTTAAGTTTCTGGCAAATCATATTTTTCCATCTTTTTTGACAAACCCTGTTACATTACTGTATGCCTGTCCCCTATTTTGTTCTACATTAATATTATGATCTAGTTAGCTAAGACAGCAAGTTTGAGATTACAAGCTTCTATTTGAAAAATTAGATCTATGCTTGATGCCTGTATTTTCTTTAACTTCTACGATTAGATATTTTCATTTTTAATGAAATAACATGGCAACAAGGAGTTTTATTTGACTTTGCAACCATTTAATCACCATTGTGATACTGAATCACCATGGATGAACCGTGGGTACCACTGTGCTTTGTTAGCATTTCTGAATCACCAAGAAAAGTCAATAGATGTGAATGAGTTTTCTGATAAAATCTTGTCTGTGTATTCCATATTCAAACTTAATAATTTTCCCTTAATTTATAGTGAAGTAACATGCTGCGATTATGTAAAAGCAGAGTAGTGATTAGTTTCCTAGTTCCAGTCCACATCTGAAACTTTTGGTCTCTGGGAAAGGGTCAACCTTTTTGTTGAACTACCGGATGTTACCAATAAATGTTAGTTTCTTTTTATGTGGATGAGTTGTTCTTTAAATGTCCTATTGGACCTAGTTATGTTGTCGTTTTTCACCCTACTTTTGTTCTAGATCATGCTATTCTTGCACAGTTACCAGTTGAAAGTTGATTGTTGGGTTTATTCATATTACATTTCTATGCACAGCCAGCGAAAAGATTCATTGTGCTTGTGGTGGCTACGGGTCTGCTATTTATCCTTATGCAGCCTCCTATTCCAATATCATGGGCATTCCAGTCAGAGTTGATAGAAGCGGCGCATAATTCTTCTGATGATATTTCAATATATGGCATTGTGGCTTCTAAGCCTACATGGCCATCATGGTTGCTCATAGCAACAATCTTACTGACATTAGCAGCTGTCACCTCCATCATTCCTGTCAAGTATATTGTTGAGTTGAGGACATATTTTGCAGTTGGAGTTGGAGTGACATTAGGCATCTATATTTGTGCAGAATACTTCTTCCAGGCAGTAATTCTGTACCCCCTTCTTGTTGCAACCATTGTCTGCGCTTCTGTCTTTGTAGTCTTCACACATTTTCCATCTGCATTGAGTACAAGAGTTTTGCCATGGGTATTTGCTTTACTAGTAGCCCTCTTTCCAGTGACATACTTATTGGAAGGACAGCTTAGAGCCAGGAGCACTGAAGAAGGGGAAGAAGCAGTCAAGTTCAGTACTATGCTGGCAGTTGAAGGGGCAAGAATGTCACTTTTGGGTCTCTATGCCATGATATTTATGCTGATTGCGTTAGAGATCAAATTTGAGCTGGCATCGTTGTTGCATGAGAAGGCCCTTGACAAAGGTGTTGCACCAAGTCAGTCTGGTCAGAACCCTGGCTTCCCGCGAAAACTGAGGCTCATCCAACAATGGAGGGCATCAGCTGCACTGTCCTTCACAATCAAGAGGTTGGCAGCTGAGGCTGCTTGGATGCCAGCGGTTGGCAATGTCTCTACTGTTCTGTGCTTTGTCATCTGCCTGATACTTAATATGCATCTCACTGGTGGCTCCAATCATGCAATATTTTTCCTTGCACCAATCCTGTTGCTTCTCAGCCAGGACTCTGATATATTTGCAGGTTTCGGGGACAGGCAACGATATTTTCCAGTGACAATGGCTATCTCTGGCTATTTGGTCTTGACTGCCTTGTACAGGATATGGGAGGAAGTCTGGCATGGAAATTATGTATGGGGACTTGAGATTGGTGGGCCTGGATGGTTTTTTGCTGTGAAGAATGCTGCCCTTCTTATTCTTACCTTACCAAACCACATTGTTTTCAATCGCTTTATGTGGGACTATGTGAAGCAGACAGACACAATGCTACTGCTGACAGCGCCTCTTAATCTGCCATCTATCATAATAACGGATATAGTTACAGTGAGAATTCTGCGATTGTTGGGCGTTATTTATTCTCTTGCTCAGTACTTGATATCAAGGCGGATAAGAATTGCAGGAATGAAGTATATATGAAGCAGGATAGGTCTGCATAAAGAGGTACTCTTTTTTGGGTTGCAGTTTTCTTTCCTTTTTCATCAAATAAATATGTTGAGTTGCTGAGGTTGTTTTCATTCATTGGCTTACAGGTTTCAACCACGCTTTGATTTCTTGGAGCTTAAAACTTTTTAGTTTCGTTTTCTTGGTGAGGAGAGCCAATTTTCTCTGGGAATTTTTTTTGATGAAGGATACGGGCATCAAACGAGCTTGTATTGTAAGCTGGGTAGAAAGGTGAAAAACTACTTGTTTTGTTCGATCCTGATAGTTGTGAAGGTGTGGTTTAGTGTAAACTTAAGAACCATATACTGAGCCAAGATCTGCTTCGCATCTTTGCTTTAATCTGCGTTAGAAAGGGGTGTTTAGTGCTTTTGCTTATATAACGCCCAAGTTGAAGTGGCTTACCAATTTTTCTTTGCTGGCAGTCTTTTTGTCAAAGTGAATTATATATGGCAGATCATTAGAAAACAGACTGCAATTTCTTGCAGATTTCTGCTTTCTTGTATTTTGAATCAGTAATAACCTGCAGACTTGGAATATGTTTTTGAAACAGATTCTAGCATTACCTGCACTAACATGAAAAGGTTTTGATGATCTAGAGAGGAATTATTTAGAAACTCAACTTGTTGAAGCAGATCAGTATACTCATTAACAAAAGCAGATTTTCCTGGTGGTTGTGGAAGCAGGGGTGCAGATTTTGTTAAACTTTAGGATCACCCTCCTCCAGAGCTGTACTGTAATTTTTTTTTTTATGCGACTAGGCTCATTTGTTTACAATTGTCAAGAACATTAAGCTTTTGGATTTGCTTGGACAATTTTGATATATATTCTTTTTAATTTTTTTAGTCCATATTTGCACCACCACAATTCAAGAGCCTGTTCCTTTGATAGAAATCCCCACTGCCATGGTCAACTACCCATAAAGCTTCTAATTCTGTGATGCAAAATATTTCAACTATTGAACAAGTAGTTTTATGAGGACAATCAAATACTTTTCCTGAGCATTTGGGGGTTGTTTGGAGCTCTGTCGATAATGCAACTTGAGTTTCAAGCAGATGAGTGATAGGTGCTCCACCTATTTGGAGGGAAAATCGGGGTTAGCGGTGGAGGGAGGGAGGAAAGAATAAGAGGAAGAAATAAAATGAAGAGGTATCACGACTTGATGCTCATCAGTTTGGCTATTTAAGTACGATTATTGAATATGATTCAAAAGCAAGGTTCACTACACCGACAGTCCAGTCATGAGTAAAATTTTTAGAGATTATAATTTGGTCATACTATAATTAATTTTAATAATCTTCTTTTTTAATTTTAAATTTGAAAATTTTTTGAGATCTTTATTATGATGTTATATCCTTTAGAAAGATGCATCTAATAATCGAGTTCCAATTTCATCGTCTAGATCCTAAAATAGGCCAATCAAATTAATTTTTTTTTAGAAAAGGTTTTAATAAAGTATATTTTTTTATTCATGAAAAATTAAATAAGATAATTAAAAAGAAAATTGGTATAGAAGTTATGATCTATTTTTTATAGAATTTTAATTTTTTATTATTTTTATTAGTTATATTTAATTTTAGAAATCTAAACTTATTCGAATTAGAAAGCAATCCAAGCCGAATTATATAAAGACATCACTATTATTATTAAAAAAAGGTTATATACCTTAGTTCATGACAAAGGTCATCAACAAAAAATTAAATCTTATTTTTATATTTTTTTTAGGGATCCAAATTGAGTATGTTGAGAGATTTTTTTTTTTTTTTTTGTTTCCTGAGCAGATGAAGAGGAAGAAAAAGAGATGGGCACATGCCCATCCATTCTCACCCATGTCTGGCTGGTCTCACTGGAGCTGCTATGAGCCACATGCTCCTTGGCGGATCATGATCACTCTCATCATGAACTCGCAAAATGCCTGAGCTAGGCCATTATAGGGGTGGTTTTCATGAGAAGGCAACCAAGGGTTGCAAGGAAGGTAGGGTTTTGGGGGGCGGGGGTGTGGGGACGCGGGTGGGGGTTTGGTTGGCGAGCAGCTAATAAAGGGGTAGAATAGAGAAAGAGGGAAGGAGACGCAATATGTGGGGTGGGGTGGGGGGAAAGGAAGGCTCAACCTCCAACAGAAGCAAGGGAAGTGGGGAGCTTCAAGGGGGTCTAGGGAGGTAAATAGAGATGGGAGTATGAAGGTGTCAAGAACATCGAAGGATGGACGAAGGGGGCATCATCCTTGACAGGAGTCAAGGATGATGTTAGAGCTCTGCAACTGAAGCTTGTAGCCTGAATCTCGTCGTCTGACCAATTTGGCTGCAGGACAAGTTGCAACATTTTGAGCATGAGCTGCAGCCCCTCAATAGCTCGACATGTGACTTGTAAACCACCTACAAACTTCCGAACACTTATAAACATTATAGCTGCATGTAGCTCCACCTGCGGGGCCTTAATCAGTCCTTCAAAGTAGTCCAAGCTAGCATCTAGATATCCTGGGAAATATAATAAAAATGTGAAACAGAGCCACTTTCCATCAGACTAAATTCACTCGAGCCCATTCAATGATCATGGTATATACTAATAACTCAAGTTCAAAGAATCCCTACATACATCCCCAAAAACTTTTATTATCCACAACAACAACACAATTAGGTTTCACAATCACCAATACAATCCCTAATGTATTTAGAACCCTTTATGATATGATTAAAGGGTGTCATAGGCCACATTTCCGCCCCCACCCCCTCTTGAATGTGGCTTACCATCAGATGATGTTAGAGGATCAAAAGAGGGCAGAGAGTAACTTGAAGGTGGTCTTATAATCAGTTGCTAGGAAGTTGCTCCTGGGAGGTATATGCGGTGAATGCTGCTGATGGAAAGTTTCTCCCGGCAGGTTGGGCATCTCCTCTGCACTCGGATGACATTAGTGATGCAGGCTTTGCAAAATACATGCCCACAAAGTGTGGATGTCTCCTCTTTCATACAGTCCATACAAATGGCACATCTCAGCTTCGCTTCCTTGAAGTCAGACATGTATTGGCTGCATGATGCCTGTCCGCAGCAAAACATGTTAAACATGAAATGAAGTGATGAACTTTATGGTGCATCCACAAACACAAACAAAAATTTTGACAGTTAATAAAAACAGATTAATCTATAATCAATAAGAAAAGCTGTTCTGATTGAAATTTTAGACAGAATATAATGGAAAAAATAATGGTGCATCCGTATTCATATGCATGAAACTGAGGAACAAGAAAGCTGAGACTCTTTAAAATTTTAAAAAACATGCTTACCGAACAAAGAATTTAAAAAGCAAGTGTACCAGTATTCCTAGTAAACATACATGGACTTTTTATGTTAAATGGTAAATGTGCATCCCCATGGAGCAGCTGCTAATAGGTTTGATGACATTTTCATCCGATGACTACTCTTGAAGGTTGGCCAGTTGGCCAAATTTTTGGTATCATAAATTATGAGAAATCCAGTGTGGAAACTAGTAAAACATGTGCATAAATGCATAGATCTCTTAACAGAAGATCCTCTTGCCATGTTCCTTTTCCTCCCTGAATCCATTACTCAATCAAAGTATTATTACTGGAATTAATGATTCCCTAGGCAGGAAAAGGTGAAATGGATGCATACCTTGCTGGATTTCCAAGCATTGGGGTTTTTGAATCTATCTTCTAATGTATTAGCCCCACCACTTGAATTCCCAGAATATCCATAAGAGGCTGCCACAACACAAAAAGCATTACAAAAACTGGCATGCATCAATATACCTGTCAAACACAGTTCAAAGAGAAGGCAGTCCAGTACATATATGCAGTGCACAGAACTGTGGAAAAAATATAAGATTAGACATTTAGACAGAACAGAACCCTCGCAACCCTCTTGTAGATGCTACCATTCAAAGCACTTTCCAGCATACTTTTTATGGTTGCTTGGCTCATCCAGCAATTTAGCTTTTTGCAACCACCTTTTGGTCAAGTTAGCAAATAATAGTCCAAAAGGTAACTTAAGAAACCAAGATGCCTTGGTGATTTTCCTACAAGTCATGAAAAAATACTAAACCCAAGCTAAATGGTTTAAGGAAATATGATAGGAGGCAGAAAAAGAGGTCAAATATTAAAGATAGGCTTTGTTTTAAGGAATAGAAAAGGGCTGTGCAACAGAGAACTTTGACCAATGAAAACAGGTCTCAACATGCTCAAACGCCAAATCCACAATATAGCAAGATGATAAATGCAAGGATACAAGTGAGCAACAGAAAATTGGTTCTCTTCTTGGAGGACCAACATGCCACATCTGTTGGAAGCAAAGAGCTACAACAAGATGGAATTTTAAAGAAAACCAACCCCTTCAGATAAAAGTTCTATCATCAGCCACTTTTCTTTAGGAGAACCACACCTTAAAGCATCATGTAATCTCAAAACCTCCTCAAGATCAAAATCTGATAACCTATAAAGCAACTTGGAGACCACAATGTGCAACCATAGAATCCTTCATCTAACAATGTCTAGTGCTAACCTAGAACTTCTTAACAATCTCAGAAAACCAAGTGGCACAGCAGAACTAGGTAGCTAATAATTGTAGTTTCCCGCTCAAACACTGTATAGCAACTGCCCTTCAAAATGGATGAAATACCCAATCCACCGTTCTCCATATAGGCAAACTTCTAACAAGGGCCTGAATGGTTGGATGCAGATGCTCGTAAATGTAGTCATCCACTTCCCCTGAAGTGACTACAAACCCACCCACCACCCCCTCCCTCCCTCCTCAATACCCAAAAAAAAAGGGTGAGAAAAACCATGAAGTCAAAGTCAGGTCAAACTTGTTTGGGGAGTAAAGGCTAAATTTTGGCAATTTGGTTCCCACCTCTGCCAAATCAAATACAGGGAGCAGTGACTCACTAAAACTCCAATTTAGGCCTGCCACTTCCTCCAAATCAAACATGCCCTAAACAAAAGCGATTGTTTACAACCACCATTAACTTCCCAAGGTATGCAAGCATCTCAACTATCCTGAATCCTAACCACCAATTCTCGAAGAATCCAGGTCGGTTGTCTTATCTTTGATGCCAACCCAGCAATTGCAAGTTACAATCTCAATTTTTGTTGTTGGAGAAGAAATTGATTTCAGAGCATTTTCATCCAAAAAAAAAATTGAGATTTAACCATTACTTGAATGGCACAAATGGAATGCATTTACTCGTAATTAAGTACATGCCACAAACTGTGGTCTTGTAATTCGACTGACATTTTGAACCACTCTAAAACAACCAAAGACCAGTAAAACAGCAAAATTGTCACTCTTAAGGCTTGATGTATCAAATACAAGAGAAAGGGTAAAAAAGGAGTTTTCAAAAAAAGAGGGGAAAAAATCTCAATTTTGTTAAAACTAAAAGCCAACAATATACACTGGGTGTTGCTTTATCATTGTTATTATTTTTTGTTTTTACATCATAAGATAAATGAAACAAAGTTACGATTTCACACCTCAATGGATCAAAAAGGAAAAAAAATGGCACTCTTGGCAAGTCAAGTGAGCCATCTTGTTGGTGCCTTAACAAGTATGATAGAAATGGCTCCGTTCTTAAGGACTTCAACCTCATCAGAAATTGGATGCAATCTCCATCTTAATGCCTTCAATCTCAATGGAGCTTGGAGGCAAGCTCCAAAGGCGGTTTCTTGCCCATGACCATGTTAGCATACACACATCATCATACAGCATGCACATTGTACAAATCATCATACAACTTTCAACTATTCTCTCCAAAAACGTAATAAAACATCCCTATGTAAGCATGTCCTATTGTCTTCCCCCAATGGCTCCAGATTTAGCTTCAAACAAATTCTTCAACAAATCCAAAGAAAAGGTGGTCAAACCAATCAGTTTGAGAAAATAAGGATTTAGGCACCCAGAAATGCTGCAACTATGAGCAAGAATCTTATGATCTCAAAATTGTTCAGAAATTTTAAAAAAATGGACAAAATGATTACCAATTTCTTGACAAAAAAGATCCCATCCATGTGAAGAGAAGACCATATCTTGATGTTAATCCACATAGGTTCCACACAAGCATGAGAAAAATATTGTAAGAGTTGTTTCACTTTTGCCCAATAAAATTCAGAAGTTCAAATTCTAGCAAAATTATGCCTCCTGCAACTTTTCTTAAGAGAATACACAGACCTGAAAATCTACTGAATGCAACAAAAAATAAAAGACTTCTAATCCAGGTCTAGTCTAAAAAATGATTGGTAGTTCATACTCATCCTAACATTTGTAAAGCTATTGGTACAGACAAAGGATTTAGATAGACCATTATCTCATAATAGGACTACTCAATAGATCCATGGCAATTAAACATGCACTTATTCAGTAATTCCACTGAGTGGTGAAGCTAATACCAATTTGACTTATCAACCATCACCAAACGATAGTAAATCAGCAAGAGTTTGCCATTCTGCTGACAAGATTGTGTCTATAGTGATCACGTTCAAGAATTGGGCTATAATGAAACATTTGAGAATTAGGCTATAATGGAACATTTCACAAAACAGTGGATACCTTTTCAGTTTTGTAGACAATAGGAACACTTGCTAGTAAGAAAAAGAACAAATTCAAAAAAAAAAAAAAAGCCCCCATGATTCTACTATTGAGAAAAAAAAGGTTGTTCAAGCACCTCCAACTCCAAGCCGAAGTTCTAAGTCCTCTTCTCTGATTGTAGGTGCCCATGGACTGGAATAAAGAAAAGACCTCAATGTCTGAAGGAAAACAAACATAGATGAACATAAGTACGCAGCTGAAAAAAATTCGATATACATCATTAAGGAGAAGATCAATCAGGTGTTGTGCATATACCCCTCCTGAAGAGACAGCAGGATATATTTGCTCATAATCCTCATCGTCCTCGATCATTACGAAGTCAGGACAAACCCTTAAGCAACTAGCAGCCAACATGCCTCCCTTTGATGGATAAGCAGGCCCAAGCCTTAACTCAAGATCTCGAAATGTCTCCCTGCTTGATCGCGATCTACTCATGATCGATCAATCTGCTCTCTCTGTTACAGAACCCAGAGTTCGATTTGCATGGACACATTAAGTAGACAGGACACCAAAAAAGCGAAGCAAAAAAAAAAAAAAAAAGGGAAAAATACATCATGCAGCCGAAAAATAGAATCTTTCTCAAGTAGAACATCACTATTCTGTGACTACTTGCAAAAGAACATATGGAAACAGGAAAAAAAAGAAAATTTCCGACGGAATTCGGCAACCCAGAAGGATAATTTGATAGAAAGATAAACCAGAAACAAAAAAAATAAAATAAAATGAAAAGAACAGGGGAATTAGGAAACCGGAAGAGATCGCTGCAGATAAGATGAATAGAGTTCCAAAATTGGATTAAAAAAAAAAACAAAACAAAAAAAAAAGAGTCAGAATAGATCCCAGGGACGCAATTATCCCCAGAAACGAAGAGTATGAGAGCTCAGAAATCAGCAAACACATAAAATCCATTGCAAAGCTGAGAAAATCGGGGGCAATAACTGACCTTTACATCCACATCAGCCTTACCTCCAACAAAGGCGCCAAATTTTACAGAGAAATCAGGAATCCAAGACCAATCCAGCAGCGATGCAATGGGGAATGGGGGGAATAGGAGTGGAGATGAGGGGGAAGGGGACGAGAAACTCTAACCCTAGTTTAAAAGCTGGAAGAAGATGCATCTACCACGGAAGAGTAAATTAAGCTAAATTAATTACTTGCGATATCAAGCAAAAGAAAGAAAAGCGAAAAGGGCAAGAAAAGGTTAGCTTTTCGAGATTAATTATTGACAATGGAAGCGTTCTTTTTTGTTTCTTTCTCTCTCTCTCTCTTCTTTTTTTTTTCGTTTTCTTTTTCCGCCCAACCACAGGCGAGATGTTGCGATGGAAAGCGGAAGAGAGAGAAGGTATTGCTTTTGGGGCGCGGACGAGCGGGAATTAAATAAATGGGAGGATAAGGCAAATACTTATTCAAAAAGACCCATTTCTCATCCTCAGGTTCATCTACCTAGTAGGACCCACATGTGAAGTGAGTGGGTGCGAAGACGGGTCCGCTATCATTAAGTTTAGCAATAATATCCTCTACGGAAAATGGCAGGATGCTTTGCATGTGTGGACTAGCATCCGGCTTGCAGAGATTCGAATATTAGTTTGGACATATTTTGATGAAAAAATTTAAAAATAAAATAAAATAAAAAAAATAATTCAAGAATAAAATTTAAAAAAAATTAATAAAATAATTCTGGAGTTCATGTTGACTGGTGGTAATGAAAAAGTTAGGGATATATATAATACATCCCGTTTCTCGATTGACACCAGTGATAGTCAGGTTGACATACTTACCTTCGAGTGGAGAACGGCTGCGGAAAAATTAATATGCGCCGTGTATCGAACATTCCTTGGCTAGGGTTGGGGGACTGTCTGGGGGTGGCCACGCTGGGGTCTAACTCCTCCCCCCTTTTGTTCAACCAAAAAAAAAAGAGAATTTTGTATGCATGGAAGTAGCATGAATAATATTCTTTAAGATTACGTTTTGGTAGGCGGTAATCTATTCAGATTATAATAATTTTAAATTAAATTTATTAGATAATTAAATCGGTAATCTATATTATAATGATAATTTAGATTATCTCTCATGTGGCAATACAGGTTATCTTATGAAGAGGTGGCTATCCAGATTACCAGAGACGTGGTAATCTAGTATTTTTTATTTTTACAAAATTGTTCCGTCCCTTTTGCTTCGGTGAAAACGATACATTTCTCTTCTCCCTCAGATGTTGGTTGGATTCTTTTCTTAAATCTATATTTTACTTATAAAAATATATTTTTTACATTTTAGTTATTTATTAAAAATATAATTTTTAAATATTTTATATTATTAAATATAAAATATTTAATATATTTATATTAAAATTGAAAAATTGAAAAATATTTTTTATACTACATAAATGTAAAAAAATTATATATAATCTTTTAAATATATTAAGTAATATATTAAATTTATATATATTATATTATTAAATTTAAAAAATATATAATTTTTATTTTATTTTATTTGTAATATTAAAAAATAGAATATTTTAAAATATATATTATATAACACTAGAGTGTAATATAATATTATTTTAATTATATATTACATTTTATAATATAACATAACATATATTATATTATATTAATATAGTATGTTGCCCATGTGGCTTTCCAAGAGGGGGGTGAATTGGGAATATGAAAATTTTAGCAAGTATGTGCAATTTAAAAACCCTTTTGGTATTGTGGTGCAATATGCAATATGGAAGCAATTAAATAAATGCAATAAAGTAAAGTAAGCACAATCACAAATACAAGAAATTTAGAGTGGTTTAGAGCAACCTACTCCTACGTTCACTACCCAAGCACCACTTGGGATTTCCACTATATCTCCTAACCGGAATACAGTCGGATTGTTTTAACAGGCTCACAATCCAAACCTATATACTTTGGTTTTATCGGGATCACCAAAGAAAACCCTCATGCTTAGTTTTAAACATAGGCTAACCAAGAACCTAAACCCCTTTGGTTTTTAGAACCGGGCTCACCAAAGAAAACCCAATCTTGATTTTATACCAGGATCACCAAGAACCTAATCTTGGTTTTATACCGGAATCACCAAGAACCCAATCTTGGTTTTATACCGGGATCACCAAGAACCTAACTTAGGTTTTCAAAAGACTCACCTAAAAACTTTTAACCCTCTCTTAAGACATAGTCCCTTGCTGTTCTTAGAGAGCAAAACAAGATATATCAAAATATAAAGCAACTATACAACAAAACAAGTTGTTTGAGTGTTGCCGATGAAGCTCAAAGTGAAGCCTAGCCTTGAATGTTCTTTAATGCTCTTCAAGCTGCTTTTTTGCTTCTTCAAAAAGTTGGATTCAATGATGAAGAACAGTTGGTGGAGCTTTGAATCCTATCTTGAATGCTCTTGAAGTAGGTTGGTGAAAGACTTGAAAATTTTTCAACTTTCGAAGAATAATCAATGAATAATCCCTCAAAAAAATTGTTTAATCCTTCAAAAATACTCCATTTTATAGTTTTCTATCAGAAATAGCCGTTGTAGGGCCTAGGGAATTGAAATAGAGCTGTTGGAGGGTTTTTTGAGTTCAAAAATGAAATTCTGCAACTAGCCATTAGATTGCAAAAAACCGTCACTCGAGTCGGCTCGAGGTCCATGAGTCGGCTCAAAGTCTCAGACATCCCAAATAAAATTTCTGTGCGAGTCAGCTCTTCAAGGTTGAGTCGGCTCAAACTCTCAATCAATACAAATTCAAATTTTCCTTGAGTCGGCTCTTCAAGGCTGAGTCGGCTCGAAGTCACAGTCACCAACAAACCTAACTTTGGACGAGTCGGCACTTCTGGGCTTGAGTCGGCTCGAGGTCTCACTCTTCAAAAATATTGGTTCTTCATTGAGTCGGCTCTTGGGGCTTGAGTCGGCTCGAGGTACTGAAACTCTGAAATTTTTTGTGCCGTGCCAGAAAGGGAGTCGGCTCTTACAAAATCTTTAATTAATGCTTCAAACTTTTCCAAAGTTCTTCAAATTAAGATTCCAACAATAACTAATCTGCTCACTCTGATTTTCACAATTTTGTAGCCCTTTTTACAAGATTACATAGATAAAAAATTAGGACTTTACAATTTGAAGTACATAAGAGTCTATACAATGTTGAAATACCTTTCAACCAATTAGAAAACCAATTAAAGTAAAGATAAACATTTTCCTGCAAAAACTTCTTAAGTAATTGAAAGAATTAGTAAAGCATACATGCTCCAATGTTTTGTGATCATCAAAATCATTCCAGGGGTCAGCAATCTTCCCCTTTTTGATGATGACAAAATACTGGGCATGAATAGGATTTAAAACACTTTACAATTACTATGTATCATATTCACATGTCTTAAAGAATATTTAAAGTAGTGTGTATCAAACCAGATCAAGTATCAAATTGTTAAAATAAAGAGTATCGAAACAATATATCATTTGTATCATTCATGCACTAAATATCAAATCCTCACAATATTAGCTTGTATTTGAAGTGAGTTTGGTAAAAGCTTATCACAAGTTCCCCCTTACTAATATAATAATGTTTTCTTTATATTTTCATACTTAGCTCATTTTTTGTTTATCTCCCTTTTTTCATATTTGTCCAAGCTCATATTTTCATGCACACTCTTCGTTCCTTTCTCCCCTTTTTGTCATCAACACAAAAGTATATAATAGGGAGAAGATTCATTCATAAATTAAATTATTTGAACATGTATCAGATGAAACATAATATATATATATATATATATTATATAAAGTGTCAATATAATAGTGATACAATACAAAAGTACTATAGCACATCAAAAGTAGTATCACAAACAATAGAAAATGCTAAACATGAAGTCTTAAAAAACAAAATGATGGACTATAGTCATCATCACTAGGTTCCTCTTCACTAGAAGAAGAACCGACCTCTAAGATACCAGGAGCATGTTTGAATTTAGGGAACCTAGGTCTAAGGTCCCTATGTCTAGTCCTAACAGGGGTTGTAGTCTTAGAAGTTCTAGGTTTAGCTTTAGCTGGAGGCTTAGAAGAAATCATAATAGGTGTAGGCCGTGCAGAAGGAGGATCAACAGATAAGGCATGGGTGCTGGTAGTCGACAAAATCCCTATCGCCGGAGTATCTCCAACATCAGTACTCGGATCCTCAATACCAGTGCCAAGCTCAATAGGAGTAGCAGCTGTAGGAATATCAGTAGAGTGTACTGCTTTTCCCTGTCCACAATCTGTATCAATGTTAGGTCTTGCTGAAGAAGGAGGAGGTGCAGAGTGACTGTCTGCCCTGATATGCTAAAGAATAGATAGAATCTCCTGAAAACCATGATGCATCTCTGTTTGAAGTGCTAGTATCCTAGCATCTGTCTATGCTCTGCCTCTATGAAGACTAGAGATCTCATCCAGTATCAGCTGCAGTCTACCATTATCACCTGATCTGACAGCAGTAGATCCTCTGACAGGTGATCGAGGTGTAGAAGGAGCTGGCTCAGAAGGTCTAACCTCATCAGCATGTGGCTCAGCCTCGGCATCCTGTCCCTATCCTGCCTGATCATCATCTCCTGAATCATCATCTGAATGTGTCACTGGAAGTCCTGAACTTTTCCTGATCCAGTGACCCTCTACTTTTAGGAATCCCATCCTGGTCCGATTTAATGTTGTATTTGTCTGTATGGCCTACTATCCTCACCAGACAAATCAACCTGAGCATCCTGCAAAAGTAAAGTGAAAACCATGCCATACGGAAGACATGCTTGTGCCCTACGAGCAGCTTCCCTCATCTGGGATAACATAATAAAAGGTAAGTTGATGGCCTCCCCCTCAACTAAA
Source organism: Areca catechu (assembly GCA_021397845.1). NCBI lineage: Eukaryota > Viridiplantae > Streptophyta > Magnoliopsida > Arecales > Arecaceae > Areca > Areca catechu. The sequence continues at coordinate 10,800,279 of CM038048.1, forward strand.
CATCTCATAAAGACTAGGACCCTCTCGCTCACCCAATCAAATCTACCAGTTCGGGGTAGAAAAATGCGACTAATGATATTATGAATCAACCTCATCTCCAATGAAAGTTGATTCGCTCTGATATGTATAACTCCAGTGATATCATTCCTCTCAAGGATCAACCTCAATGTCTTCTATTTTTTTTTTAGTACCAAATAGCTCTCTCCTTCTTTAGGTATTTGAAGAATATCAGATAATTTTTGCTCATTTACCTCAATGTGCTTCTCTTTCACAACTGATTCTATATGAAAAGAACCAAGTGACATGTTTTCAAAAAACTATCTAACTAGATTAGGAAATGTGGGTAGATTTAACATGCAAAACTCTTTCCATCCTTGTGCTATAAGCCAATCACCAATTTTCAAATTTTCTTGCTCTAAAAAAGTGAAATCAATGCAATGGCCTGAGGTTACTTGCCTATTGCCCATCAAAACTACCTGTCTTGGAGCTTCCGGTCCCTCTTCTTGTTCTTCCTATTGCTCCACTGCGCGATTTGAGGTGTCAAGCCTCTTTTTGGTCCTCCTCTCCTCTGCCACGGATTGCACAACCCTTCTTGGCTTCTTCGCTATGGCTTTAGGTGCCATTTAGGTTGGATTAGGGTTTAGGAAGGGTTTAGAGGAGTTCTAAGGGTTTTTCCTAGGTTAGAAATAGGAAACGGTTAAGGCAAAATAGGAAGGGCATAAAGAATTTGTAATTGCAAACCTATGATGCCCTATATAAAAAGCATCGACCCGACTCTTGAGTTGGCTCGTCAAAACAGCAGGGTGCTCAAGTCGGCTCGAGCACAAATCTAGGTTAAAGCTCGGAAATCAGCAAAATTAAATTCTAAGGATTTCTTAGTACTAGAGAAGGTGGTTATAAGCTCTAAAGAGAATTTTGAAATATCTAGATATTTTTTTCTCATTTTTGAAAAATTAGGTCAAAACATTCAATAAGGGTCACATAGACCGAACTTGCCTCTAATCTTTTCAAATCTATCTTGGCTAAGTGGTTTGGTGAAAATATCAGCAAGTTGATCTTCTGTAGGCACAAATTCTAATTCTACAACATTATTCAAAATATGATCTCGAATGAAATGATGTCTAATTTCTATATGCTTAGTTATAGAATGCTGAATTGGATTTCTAGATAAATTAATAGCACTAGTGTTATCACACCATAATCTTTTAGCTGTTGCTTGATCCACAACACTTGTGCACAACAGCTCCCCACAGCCATATATTCTGCTTCAGCAGTAGACAGTGCTACAGAGTTCTATTTACGACAGTGCCATGAAATCAAGTTAACACTTAAAAATTGATAAGTGCTACTTGTACTTTTTCTATCAATCTTACAGCCTCCATAATCAGTATCAGAATAACTAATTAACTTTAAAGATGAATGCTTAGAATACCATAATCCTAAATTGCATGTGCCTTTAAGATATTTAATGATTCTTTTAACAGCAATAATGTGACTCTTTTGGATTAGATTGAAAACATGGACACATACAAACACTAAATAAAATATCAGGTATACTGGCAGTTAAATAAAGTAAAGAATCGATCATACCTCTATACAATTTTTGATCAATATTTGTGCCATTTTCATCTTTATCAAGTCTGCATGCAGGATTTATGGGTGTTCCAATTTCTTTACTTGATTCCATGCCAAACTTTTTGATAATCTCTTTAATATATTTGGCCTGGTTGATCAGAATACCTTCCTTTGATTATTTGATTTGAAGTCCAAGGAAGTAACTCAGCTTACCCATCAAACTCATTTCGAATTCACCCTGCATTAACTTAGCAAAGTCTCGACATAAAGATTCATCAGTAGATCCAAATATTATATCATCAACATAAATTTGAACAACTAAAATATCATTGTCTTTTCTTTGAATGAACAGTGTAGTATCAACACTATCTCTTATAAAATTATTTCCAATTTAAAACTTACTTAATCTGTCATACCAGGCTTTAGGTATCTGTTTAAGACCATATAAAGCTTTATTCAATTTAAAAACATGATTTGGAAATGTGTGATCAATAAAACCTGTTGGTTATTCGACAAAAACTTCTTCAGATAGAAAATCATTTAGAAATGCACTCTTTACGTCCATTTGAAATAATTTAAAATTCATAAAATATGCATATGCTAAGAGTAATCTAATAGCCTCTAGCCTAGCTATTGGTGCATATGTCTCATCAAAATCTATTCCTTCTTCTTGATTATAACTTTGAGCTACCAGTCTAGCCTTATTTCTAATTACATTACCTTGCTCATCAAGTTTGTTTCTATAAACCCATCTAATACCTATAATAGGGTAGTCATTAGGTATTTTTACAAGTGTCCAAATATTATTTATCTTAAATTGGTTTAATTCATCATGCATAGCTAACATCCAATTAGAGTCAGTTTTAGCTTCTTCTATAATGTGTGGTTCTACATGAGATACAAAAGCAATCAAATCATGTGCATCCCTATATGCAGCTCTAGTTCTAACACCTTGAGATCGATCTCCTATAATTAGTTCTTTGGGATATGAGTGTACATACCTCCATTCTTTATATATATCATCATGATTTTTGCTTACCACTTCTTCATGTTGTTCACTTGTTTGTTTGTCTTTGAGAGTCAAATCCTTCGGTCCATATTCAAATGCACCTACATCATCAACAGCATAATCTTCTTTTCTAGAAGATGTAATGTCATATTCATTGAAAACTACATATTCCACAATTAAAGTTCTTTTATTGAAAACTTGATAGGCTTTACTATTAGAAGAATAACCAAGAAAGATAGTCTCATCAGATTTTGCATCAAATTTACCAAGATTGTCTTTACCATTATTAAGAACAAAACATTTATAACCGAAAATATGAAAGTAATTGATATTAGGTTTTCTATTATTCCATAGTTCATAGGGGGTTTTTCTAATAATAGGTCTAATTAAAACTCTGTTCAAAATATGGCAGACAGTATTTACAGCTTCTGTCCAAAAGTATTTTGGAAGATTTCCTTCACAAAGCATTGTTCTGGATATTTCTTCCAAAATTCGATTCTTTCTCTCTACAACACCATTTTACTGTGGTGTTCTAGGAGCTGAGAAGTTGTGATCAATACCATTGTTGCCCAATAAGCAACCCAAGAGGGGGGATGAATTGGATCTCTAAAAATTAAAATGGCAAGCTATTAACTTAACAAAACTTGATACTAAGCAAAGCAATCTAATTCAACAAATATATAAGCAAGGTACTAAGATTCAAATGCAATGCTCTAAACTATAAGTGCAACGAAAATTAAGAGCAATAAATAAAGAGCAAAGTGAGAGAGATCAAGCAATCACAAACACCAAGAACTATAGTGGTTCGGTGCTATATAATGCACCTACATCTACTCTCTAAGATTCCCTTGGAAATTCATTATAATCACAAGATTATAGCCAATTAGTTTTCTAGAAAACTAATCGAAACCTGACTTATTTTTACAAGGCTCACAAGTCACAACCTCACTTGGTTTTACGGGCTGACCAAGAACCTAATGGTTTTCACAAGGCTAACCAACAACCTCCCTTGGTTTTCCGGGCTAACCAAGAATCTTAGTGGTTTTGCAAGCTAACCACCAACCAATTAGGTTTTCAAGGCTTACCAATAACCTCCCTTGGTTTTATAATAGGCTAACCAAGAACCCTTACAAGAAATAAGGTTTAGAAATAAAGAACCAAAGTAAGCTTTTAATAACAAAGCGAATATCTCGATGTAGCTCGATGTAGAGTTGCATTGTACTTGTTGAAGCCTTTTGAATGCCCAAGTATGGATGATCTTCAATGCTCTTGAATGCTTGGAGGCTTCCTTTAGCTTGAAGGTGGTTGAAACTTGAAGGAATAGGAGTTAAAGCTCACTTTTCTTCTCTTTTCTCAAAGCTCTTTAATGTTTTTCAATAAATTTCTTTTTGATTTGATTTTGGAGCATATAAATACCCTCCCAATACCTCAAAATCGATTTCTAGCCATAACACTTGAAAAACTAGCTGTTGGGGGCATTTTGGACGAGTTCTGTATTTGAAAAAACTAGCCGTTATTATTGCCAGAACTTCATATGTCGACACTTCCTCAGTTGAGTCGACACATTAGGTCGACACATGTTCTTCTTGAGTCGACACTTAGTTCAAAAAGCTTCAATCAGATTTTCTGAAAATCTCAGATGTGTTGACACCTTCTCAGTTGAGTTGACACCTTGCTTCCGTGTGTCGACACTTTAGCTGTTCCTTCAACTTCTGCAAGTTCTACGGCTTGAAAGTCTTAGATAATGTGTTGATCCATGTGTCGACACCTTGAGTCGACACCTCAGGTCCATTTGTCGACACTTCATCGGTGCCATTTGAAACATTACTGCATAATGGCCTGAGTCGACACTTCTTCTTCATGTGTCGACACTTCATGTCATGTGTCGACACTTTGAGTCGATACTTCTTTGAAAAATACATAGAAACTGCTGAACTTGAGCTGGAACAAGTTTTTACTTGACTTAGCCATCCATTCAACCATTTTTTAAGTGTCCAAGTCTTCTTTTTGAGCAAACTTCTCATTCAACTTGGCTTCTTCAAAATAATTGGGCTTCATCAAATTTTGTGAGCACCTTTTCAATAAAAACACACTCAAAGCAAATCATTAGTCCTTAACTTATACTTAACTATTTTGCTTATCATCAAAATCAATTAGTGGAGTTAACAATCTCCCCCTTTTTGATGATGCCAAAATCCTTAAGCATAAATTGCTTTAAAATAAAGCTTTTAAGAGAATTAATCAAGGTGCATAAAATTGAAAGCATTAATAATATCAACATTACTTGCATAATTGATATGACAATTTAGAATACAAGTAATAGTCCCAGAGCTTGTTATAAGGATAGAGAGTATCAGAGTTTTGATATCTATTTAAATGCATAGAAAATATGTATCATGATACTCTACAAGAAAATTTCAGCAAACAACAAAGCTCCCCCTGAATCAATGATTCATAATAAAATTTATAAGAATCTTTTCAAATATTGAAAGAGGGGTTTTAGGATGAATTTCATTTTGAAAGGATTTCCAAATAAAAATAAAGTAAAGCTCCCCCTTTCTCAAGGAATTTTGTACATAATTTTCAATTCAGGTTTTCAAAAAAAAAATACTACTTGCATAAAAAAAATTACATGCATATCACAAATATAGATCAAAACTAAATCAAAACTACTTCTCCTTAATGATTGAGAAGAATATACATTTATACTTAACTCTCACTAAATTACTCCCCCTTTTTGTTATCATTAAAAAGGTAGGAAAACAAATAAATTGAGTAGAAAAGATATAGCATTGGGTTAATAAATTCATTTTCAAAATTACTCTCCCCTTTTTTTTGTAAGAAATTCATTCAATGAAGAGTGAGGACATTGAAGCATAAAAGCAATTCAAGATATAATATTCATTTTCATCAAAGACATAGAGATGAGGAATCAAAAAGTTTTTCATATATACTTAGAACTTGTACAACAAATACATAACAAAGGTGAAAATACATAGAAGCATGAAGGTAAACTATCTAGAAGTACATAAAAATTCTAATCCTCATCCATGGAATCATCAAAAGATGAACCGATCTCAATTGGTCCTGTATCAATGAAAGAGTGAGTTCTCGGCCATCTTGATCGAAGATCTCTAAGTCTGGTCCTGGTCAGCTGTGAAGGGGTGCAACGACCACGTCCTCTGCGATGGGTATATGTCCGACTTCTGGCTAGAGCAGTAGAGGTAGACACAATATCCTCCACGGGAATAAAAGTGATTGGAACAACAATCTCAGCCACCGCTGGAAGAGGTGTGCGATCAAATGAAGGTCCAGAGTTGAGATGCTGAAAGCCGGGTGTATAAAACCCAAGCTCTCGAGTCAACGATGATGTATGAAGAGTAGGAGTATCAGTAATCGGTGTGTCAAAGATAGGGATAACAACTGATGATACAATAGGCATATCAAGAATAAAAGTATCAGCTATAGAATGTATCGATGTATCAATAGTGGGGGTCTCAATGATAGGTGTATGTACAAGTGATGTATCAATATCAGGTGTATCAATAACTGGAGTAAGGATAGGAATGGGAATAGGTGTGCGATCATCCGATCTAGAAGGAGAAGATGGAATAGGAATCTTGACAGGTGGACAAGATGGGTCAATAACAGGGCTCGTAGGCAATTCATCCGTCACCTCCATAATTGGCTCTAAAGTAAGATCAGTAATATCAAATCTATTTGAGTCAGTCTTCTTGTCTCCATCATCATCTCCAATAACTGTGTCACCAACAATATCATCTCCAATAGCAGTATCAACACTAGTATCAATGTCTATAATATCATCAGCTGGTGTGGGAGCAGGTACATAGCAGATACAGGAGCAATGTCAGCAGCTGGAGCACTCACTAAAGATCTGGACAGTATAGAAAGAATAGTCGAGATGCCATGACTAAGTCCAATATGGCTCTCTCTCGTCTCAGTTATAAATACGTCAAGATGCTGCCTCATAATGAATACGTCAATCTCTAAGCATCTAACTCTATCCTCTAAACTATCTGAAATGCTAGGAGTCTCCATCTGTGCTAGCTGAGGCTGTGCAGATGTAGAAGGATCAGACCGAGGAGCAACTGCTGGCTGCACTACCGTCTTAGGCTGAGTCTCGTTGGGTCCTGCCTCACCGGAGAGAATCCGCTCCTCCTCTGCTGCATCATCATCATCATCTCGGTCCTCGGCCTGACCTGATATCTTGCATGTCCACTAGCCTCAAAATAAGTGATAGCCCATCCGATGCAATGATCTAATATCATACACATCGGTGTGAAGCAATGTATCATAAGGCTCATCCTGAAAGCTGACTCCATACTCTCGAAATAATACTGTCAAACCCATGCCATAAGGTAAGGAGAGCCTCTAGCTAGTCGACGCCTCTATAATCTGATGTACCATCAGTACAGAATGCATACTGGCATGCACTGAACCAGTGAGACCATCACGAGCAGCTCCCACTCTGTGATATAGTCAAAACGTCTGGTCTTCGGCAGAAGAATTCGGGCGACGATGTGGTGCAGAAGTCTCATCTCTGTAGACAACTTGGATGCTGGTACAGTGGCTCCCTCTGGTATAATGTTCGACTCATAAATATACTGAAGACCACTGACTCGATCCATCAGACTATCAACAACAGATCCCATAATCGGTATATCCCATATCTTCTTAGAATCTCTGAAGAAATGGGGATATCTTGTCCTCTGACCTGTGCTATCCATCCATCAGACCCGCGGGCGAGTGATCCATAGAACTCTCTCATCAGTCCGGGGTAATACCTCTCACTGAGTGAACAAAAAGTGGTCAGACTAGCCTGTCGAATCCAATTTCCTATCCGAAAGTGCTGCTAGTCCAGAAATGAAAAATCCACTCAGCATCCTCCAACCACTATCTTCGAGCTCATTCGGTTAGGCGGAACAAACAAGGGTCGTGCGAGCGGATCCGGAGCTCTAGACTCATGCCGGGCCTTCGTCCTTCACTCTTCTTCTTGGTTTGACTGACAAGGTCGACGAACAACTTGTTTGCAAGGATCCATTGCTTAGATTTAAAGTTTGGCTTAGGTTTTTGATGGAAAATGGGGTTTCTAGGGTTTAGAAATCAAAACCTAGGAAGGAATCCAATAAGAAAATGGCTACCAAACTTCCAAATCCAAGAAAACGTCGGGCAAAAACAATGAAATAGAGAGATGAACAGTATGTGTACCTTGCAACCTAGTGTCAGCTCGGAGGAGAAAAGATTTTGGGGAAAAATGATTCAGAAACCCCTTAAATCTCAGTCCGCTGTTGTTCATGTGTTGGCTCACGCATGTGTCGACACATTTTGGTGTCGACACATAAATGTGTCAACTCAACGACTTAAAACCAAAAAAAATTTGAATTTCACGGGCATATCAAAATCAATTGAAATAACATAAATTTGGAGTCAAATCAATAATGATTGAATATGATTTATCATGATTAAGGTCGAATTGATCTAGTTTGAGTCAAATGTAGGAAAAATTTAATCAAACGAATTGATGATCCCGAGCTCTCTTCTAATCATATAGAATCGATCTTCTAGAAGAGGTTTAATCAAAATATCAGCTAATTAAAATTCAGTACTAATAAATTAAAGCAAAACATGATTGTTTTCTACATGATTTCTAATGAAATGATGTCTAACTTCAATGTGCTTACTCTTGAATGTTGAACAGGATTTTTAGTCAAGCAAATATCACTAGTATTATCATATTTAATAGGTGTACTAGCCAACTTGATTTCAAAGTCTTCAAGTTGTTGCTTAATCCACAAGATTTGAGCACAACAACTTCCTGCTGCAATATACTCAGCCTCAGCTATGGATAGTGCAACTGAAGTTTGTTTCTTGTTAAACCATGAGATTAAGTTAACTCCAAGAAATTGGCAAGTACCACTAGTACTCTTTCTATCCAATTTACAACCAGCAAAATCTACATCAGAATATCCAATCAATTTAGCAGATGAATTTCTAGAATACCATAAACCAATACTAATAGTACCAAATAGATATCTAATAATGTGCTTAACAGCCATAAGATGTGATTCTTTAGGTTCAGACTGATATATAGCACACATGCAAACACTAAACATTATATCTGGTCTACTAGCAGTTAAATACAATAAGGAGCCTATCATATCTCTGTATAACTTTTGATCTACAGGATTACCATGTTCATCTTTATCAAGTCTACAAGAGGGGCTTATCGACGTACCTATTAGTTTAGTAGTCTCCATTCCAAACTTCTTGATAATTTCTTTTGTATACTTAGCTTGGTTGATAAAGATACCATCAGTAGTTTGCTTGATTTGGAGTCCGAGAAAGAAATTGAGTTCTCCCATCATGCTCATCTCGAACTCATCCTGCATTAGCTTAGCAAACTTTTGACAAAGAATTTTATTAGTAGCACCGAAATGATGTCATCAACATATATTTGCACTACTAACAAATCATTATCTTTTCTTTTCAAAAATAGTATTTTATTAACATTTTCTCTAGAAAATTCATTTTCAATCAGAAATTTGCTTAGTCTTTCATACCATACTCTAGGTGCTTGTTTTAATCCATAAAGTGCTTTGTATAATTTAAAAACATGATCAGGATGTGCATGATTTTTAAATCCAGGTGGTTGTTCAACAAAAACTTTTTCAGATATAAAACCATTAAAGAAAGCACTCTTAACATCCATTTGAAATAATTTGAAATTCATAAAACAAGCAAATACTAATAATAGCCTAATTGCTTCATGTCTAGCAATAGGAGTAAAAGTTTCATCAAAGTCAATCCCTTCCTTCTGATTGTAGTCTTTAGCAGCTAGCTTAGCTTTATTTTTAATAACAATACCATTTTCATCTAATTTATTCCTAAATACCCATTTAGTGCCAATAATTGAAACATTAGATGGTCTTTCTATAAGTGTCCAAACATTGTTTTTATCAAATTGAATTAGTTCTTCTTGCATAGCATTGATCCAATTAGAGTCTTTTTCAGCTTCTTCAAAACATTTAGGTTCTACTTGAGATACAAATGTTATATAATCACATTCATTTTTAATAGAAGCTCGAGTTCTTATCCCTTTAGATGGATCACCTAAGATTAATTCCTTAGGATGTCCATTAGCATACCTCCACTCCTTAGGTAGATCTTGATACTTTGGAGTGTCATCTTCTTTCTCATCCTTGTCTTGATCTTCTTCATTTGGTTGAGCTTGATCATTCAATGTTAGCTTCTGAAGCTTGTCAGCACCTACACACTCATCAGATGTATCCTCTTTTCTCGAGGATTTGTTAGTACATTCTTCAAATACAACATGCACTGAATCTTCAACGACCAAAGTTCATTTATTAAATATTCTGTATGCCCTGCTTGATGTAGAGTATCCTAAGAAGATACCTTCATCAAACTTGGCATCGAACTTTCCAAGATGATCTTTTTCATTGTTCAAAATAAAACATTTGCAACCAAAAACTCAAAAATATTTTAAAGTCAGTTTTCTTTGGTTCCAAAGTTCATAAGGAGTTTTCTTTAAAATAGGGTAGATTAAAACTTGATTTAAAATATAACAGGCTGTATTAATAGCTTTAGCCCAAAAATAACTTGGCAAATCATTTTTACAAAGCATAGTGCGTGCCATTTCTTCCAAAGTATAGTTTTTTCTTTCTACTACACCATTCTGCTGAGGTATCCTAGGTGCAGAAAAATTGTGTTCTATTCCTTTTCATTGCAAAAGTTTTTGAAATTTTGATTTTCAAATTCAGTTCTATGATCACTATGGATACAAACAACTGAAACACCTTTCTCATTTAAAACTTTTCAATAAAACTTTATAAATGCTGAAAATGATTCATCTTTTTGTGCTAAAAAGAAAATCCAAGTGAATCTTGAAAAATTATCCATAATGACTAATCCATATCTCTTGCCTCCAAGACTTGATGTTCTAATTGGTCCAAAGAGATCCATATGGAGTAGCTCAAGTGGCCTACTAGTAGTTACAAATCCTTTTGGTTTGAAAGAAGTTTTGACTTGTTTACCAAATTGACATGCTTGACAAATTCTATCTTTTTCAAAACAAAATTCAGGTAAATCTCTAACTAATTTTTTTTAGAAAGTTTTGAAATAAGATACATACTAGCATGCCCTAATCTTCTATGCCATAGCCAACTAGTCTATTCCTTAGTGGAATTCATTGCAACAAGGCATTCACCATTAGGCAATGATAGATCATCTAGGTCTACCAAATAGATATTTTCATGTCTTTTTTCAATGAATTGTACTCCATTTATATCCGAACTAGTAATCATGCAATATAATAATTTAAAAACTACTTGAAAACCTTTATCACAAAACTGACTGATGCTTAAAAGATTATGCTTTAAACCATCTACTAAAAGTACATTATTAATACTACTAGAAGGAGTTATGTGAACCTTACCAATACCAATGATTTTTCTTTTACCATTATCACCAAAGGTCACACTCTTTCCATTCAAAGCTTCAAGAGAAGTGACTTGCTTCACATCTCCAGTCATGTGTCTTGAGCAACCACTGTCAAGATACCAAACTCTTTTATTTTCCTTGGTTGCAAGACACACCTGCAATAAAATAAAGCTTTGTTTTTAGGTACCCAAGCCAACTTGGGTCCTTTAGGGTTAGCATTCAAAATGGTTCCTTTTGGGACCCACATTTTATCAAAGAAATGATTTTTCTAAAGTTACATTGATATGATTTATGGCCTAGCTTTTTGCAAGTAAAACAAGTAATGCTAGATGATGCAGGTACAAAAAAGTTCTTAAAATACTTTTAGTGTTTCTGTGGTTTATATCCTAAACCTGCCTTATTAAAAACTGCTTTTTGATTGTTTAAGAGTAAATTTAACTTTGCTGAACTGTAAGTGAATTTTTTAACAAAGGGTTTTATCTTTTCAAGTTCATTTTTGTACTTAGCATTTTCAAGTTCTAAATCCTTGTTTTTCTTTAAAAGATCATTGTTAGAAATAACATGTTTAGGTCTTTTTAAAACTTTGTTTTCTATAGATAAAGCATTGTTTTTCTTTTCCAAAACATCTAATTTGGATTTCAAAGCACTAACATCATTAAGTAAAGAGTTATTTTCAAAAGAAAAACTATTTGCATGCTTTTTTAATTTCTTATTTTCAGATAAAACTAATTTATAATCATGCATGAGTTCTTCAAAAGCATTCCTAAGTTCATCAAAAGTAAAATCAATTTCAGTGTCAGAACTTACCTCATCATTATCCTGATGTGCCATGAAGTAGAGATTTGCAACTTCAGTCTGCTCTTCTTCTGAATTGGAGTCTTCGTTGTCACTCCAAGTGGCCATCATTGCTTTCTTCTTTAATTTCTTTCTTGATTTCTTAAGGAGAGGACAATCAAACTTGTAGTGTCCCGGCTTCTTACACTCGAAGCATATAGGTACTTCCTTCTCCTTTTTCTTTTCTTTTTCTTTCTCTTTTCTTTTTCTTTTTCTTTGGATTGATGCTTTTTTTTGTAAGGAAACTTTCTCCTCTTCATGAATCTTCTAAACTTTCATGCAAGGAGGGCTTCTTCACCTTCTTCTTTCACTTCATCTTCGGACTCATCTATTGAGGATCTTCTAGGATATTTGACTTGAAAGCAATCCCCTTCTTCTTCTTGTCAATGTCCATGGATTTCTGTTTTAGATTGAGCTCATAAGTCATGAGCAATCCCATTAGCTGCTCAAGAGATAGCTTGTCGATATCCTTTGCTTCTTGAATTGCGGTCACCTTCGGATCCCATGAAGTTGGAAGTGACCTAAGAACTTTATTCACAAGATCAGCATTAGACATGACTTTACCAAGACTTCTCATAACATTAACTATATTTGTAAATCGTGTATACATATCAGTGATAGATTCATTTGGTTCCATCCGGAACATCTCATATGTGTGCACTAATATATTAACCTTAGTGTACTTCACTTGATCGATGCCCTCATGGGTAACTTCAAGTGTGTCCCATATTCTTTGGCAGACATGCATGTAGATATCCTATTAAATTCGCTAGGATCTAATGTATAATAAAGGAGATTCATTGCCTTAGCATTAATCTTGGATTGTTTAATGTCTTTTTCATCCCAATCCTCTTTAAGTTTTGGGATGGAAACACCATTAACCACTATCGAAGGAATATGAGGACCCTTATCTACTACTTTTCATAAATTGTAATCAATAGAATGCATATAAATTCTGATCCTAGTTTTTCAATAAGTATAATTTGTTCCATTGAAAAATGGAGGTCTATTTGAGGCTTGTCCCTCAACTACACTAGTACTAATTGGGGCTGCCATAGATCTTTACTTAAGACGGTAAAGCCTATATACTGAGAACAGGGCTCTAATACTACTTGTTGCCCAGTAAGCAACCCAAGAGGGGGGATGAATTGGGTCTCTAAAAATTAAAATGGCAAGCTATTAACTTAACAAAACTTGATACTAAATAAAGCAATCCAATTCAATAAATATATAAGCAAGGTACTAAGATTCAAATGCAATGCTTTAAACTATAAGTGCAGCAAAAATTAAGAGCAATAAAAAAAAAGCAAAGTGAGAGAGATCAAGCAACCACAAATACCAAGAACTATAGTAGTTCGGTGCTATATAATGCACCTACATCCACTCCCCAAGATCCCCTTGGAAATTCACTATAATCAAAAGATTACAGCCAATTAGTTTTCCAGGCTCACTAATCAAAACCTGACTTGTTTTTACAAGGCTCACAAGTCACAACCTCACTTGGTTTTACAGGCTAACCAAGAACCTAATTGATTTTCACAAGGCTAACCAGCAACCTCCCTTGGTTTTCCGGGCTAACCAAGAACCTTAGTGGTTTTGCGGGCTAACCACCAACCTAATTGATTTTCCAAGGCTTACCAATAACCTCCCTTGGTTTTACAATAGGTTAACCAAGAACCCTTACAAGAAATAAGGTTTAGAAATAAAGAACTAATGTAAGCTTTCAATAACAAAGCGAATATCTCGATGTAGCTCGATGTAGAGTTGCTTTGCACTTGTTGAAGCCTTTTGAATGCCCAAATATGGATGATCTTCAATGCTCTTGAATGCTTGGAGGCTTCCTTTAGCTTGAAGGTGGTTGAAACTTGAAGGAATAGGAGTTAAAGCTCACTTCTCTTCTCTTTTCTCAAAGCTCTTTAATGTTCTTCAATAAATTTCTTTTTGATTTGACTTTGGAGTATATAAATACCCTCCCAAGGCCTCAAAATTGATTTCTAGCCATTACACTTGAAAAACTAGCCGTTGGGGGTATTTTGGACGTGTTCTGTATTTGAAAAAACTAGCCGTTACTATTGCCAGAACTCCATGTGTCGACACTTCCTTAGTTGAGTTGACACATAAGGTCGACACATGTTCTTCTTGAGTCGACACTTAGTTCAAAAAGCTCCAATCAAATTTTCTAGAAATCTCAGATGTATCGACACCTTCTTAGTTGAGTTGACACCTTGAGTCGATACCTTACTTCCATGTGTCGACACTTCAGCTGTTCCTAGAAGTTTTGTGGCTTGAAAGTCTCAGACGATGTGTTGATCCATGTGTCGACACCTTGAGTCGACACCTCAGGTCCATGTGTCAACACTTCATTTGTGCCATTTGAAACATTGCTGTGTACTGGTTTGAGTCGACGCTTCTTCTTCATGTGTCGACACTTCATGTCATGTGTCGACACTTTAAGTCGACACTTCTTTGAAAAATACATAGAAACTGCTGGACTTGAGCTGGAACAAGTTTTCACTTGACTTAGCCATCCATTCAACTATTTCTTAAGTATCCAAGTCTTCTTTTTGAGCAAACTTTTCATTCAACTTGGCTTCTTCAAAACAATTGGGCTTATTCAAATTTTGTGAGTACCTTTTTAATAAAAACACACTCAAAGCAAATCATTAGTTCTCAACTTATACTTAACTATGTTGCTTATCATCAAAATCAATTAGTGGAGTCAACAACCATGCTTTGTGCAAAAGTGATCAAAATGTTGATTTTCAAATCCCGTACCACGATCACTATGAATAGAAATAACAGAAAGATTTTTCAAATTTAAAACTATTTTGTAAAACTTTTTGAATACTTTAAAAGTCTCATCTTTATGTGCAATGAATAAAACCCAAGTGTATCTTGAAAAATCATCTACAATCACAAGGCCATACTTCATACCACTTAGGCTTGTTGTCCTAGTAGGTCCAAATAGGTCTATGTGAAGTAGCTCTAAGGGTCTAGTAGTAGAAACAATGTTTTTGGATTTAAAACTTCCCCTCACTTGCTTTCCTAATTGACATGCATCACAGACATAATCAAAGTTTACTTTGAACTTTGGCAAACCTTTAACCAAATCTTTTGAAATAAGTTTTGCAATGGTATCCAAACTAGCTTGTCCAAGTCACTTATGCCACAGCAAACTTGATTCCTTGCTCTTGTCATTCATTGCTACAAGACTTGTATTGCTTGACATAGCCAAATCATTAAGATCTACTACATAAATATTACCAAGTTTATGTCCAATGAACTTTGTACTAGAGTCAAGAGGATCAACTACTATACATATTGAAGACTTGAAGAAAATATTAAAACTAATATCACGAAGTTAACTGATGCTCAAAAGATTATGCTTTAATTTTTCTACAAGTAACACATTCTCAATAAATGTAGAAGGAGTAATTTTTATTTTACCAATATCGATTATCCTTCCTTTGCGATTATCACTAAAGGTTACCATGCCACCATCTTTTTGTTCTAGGATGAAGAATTGATCATTATCACCCGTCATGTATCTTGAACAACCGCTATCAAGGTACCGTCTTTTTTTTACATTTGTGGCTGCAAGACATCCCTGCAAAATAATCAAGTATAGATTTAGGTACCCAAGCTTTCTTGGGTCCTTGCAAGTTAGTAAGGTTGGTTCCTTTTGGAACCCAAATTTTTTTGATTTTCTTCTTGCCATTATATTTCAAATGATACCCAAATGCTTTATGACCAACATTATTACAAGCATAGTAGACAATTTTTGACTTTGAATAAAAAGTATATGATGATGCAAAAAATTTATTTGAATCTGAACCTTTATAACCAATTCCAAACTTATTATTTGTATCTCTTCGATCTTTCAAAATTAGTTCAAGTTTGTTAAAGCTTGAGGTTAACTTTTCAACCAATGGTTTAATCTTTTGGACTTCCTTTTTTAAATCAGTATTTTTATTTTGCAAAGTTTTGTTTTTCTCAAGAAGTTCTTCCTTTTCAAATTGAGTAGTTTTAAGCCTTTCACAAATCAAACTTAATTCTTTTTGTAGAATCTTGTTTTTCTCACAAATTTCACTTTTATCTTTTTCAACCATGTCATAATTATTTTTCAAATTCTTCATTTTTAAGCCAGCTTTTTTGTATTCTACTAATAATTCACAACAAGCATTATGAAGCTCATCATAAATAAATTCTAGATTATGTTTAGAAGTAGTTACCTCATCCTCCAAACCCATAAGGCAGATCTGAGCAATTTTTATTGTATCTTCATCTTCTTCAATTGATGTAGATTTGTCACTATCACTCCACGCTGCAAGCATTGCCTTCTTTTTCTTTCTTTTAATCATCTTTTTCTTAATCTCTGGACAATCAGGACATATATGACCCGGTTTCTTGCACTCATAGCAGATTGAAATTTGATCTTTGTCCTTGTCCTTATCCTTTTTTTATCTTTTTCGCTTTCTTTTCCAAAATCTCCTTTTTAAAATTACTTTCTCTATCTGTTTGTTCTTCTTCTACCCATAAACCTTTTGAATTTTCTCATTACTAGGGCTATCTCATCATTTTCAAGATCATTATCATCGGATGTATCTGAATCTTCATCTTTGTCCTCTTCAGTAGCCTTAAATGCTATAGCCTTCTTCCTTTTAGAGTCTTCATCTGCTCTTTGTTGCATGGCTAGCTCATGAGTAATTAATAATCCCAGCAGCTCATCCAATGCTAGGGTGTTCAAGTCCTTTGCCTCTTGAATTGTTGTTACTTTAGCTTCCCATTTATCTGGCAAAGATCTCAAAATGTTTTGGATTAGATCAGCATTAGTATAAGTCCTACCAAGACTTTTAAGACCATTGATAATATCAGTAAAACATGTATACATAGCAGATATAGTTTCACTAGGATCCATTTTGAATAATTCATAATTTGCACAAGAAGATTGATTTTTGAAGTTTTAACTTGTGATGTGCCTTCATGTGTGATCTCAAGCTTATCCCAAATTTCTTTAGCAGATTGCAAGTGAAAATTCTGTTAAACTCATTTGGGTCCAAAGCACAATAAAGTAAATTCATAGCTTTGGCATTCAGCTCAGCTAATTTCATATCATTCTCGTCCCATTTCTCTTCCGGTTTGGGAACCTCAATATCATTTATTCTAATATTGGGTGTGTGAGGTCCTTTTAAAATTATTTTCTACAAATAAAAGTCTACGGCTTGAATGTATATTTTCATCCTAGCCTTCCAACATGTATAATTGGTTCCAGTGAAAGTGGAGGTCGATTTGTGGATTGGCCTTCGGCCAAAGAAGTGCTCATGGGATGTGCCATCAATCTTTACTCTAAGTAATTTTTAGAGACTCCACTCTGGTACCACTTGTTTTCTAGGTGGCTTTCCAAGAGAGGGGTGAATTGGGATTATGAAAACTTTAGCAAGTATGTGCAATTTAAAAATCCTTTTGGTGTTGTAGTGCAATATGCAATGCGGAAGCAATTAAATAAATGTAATAAAGTAAAGTAAGCACAATCATAAACACAAGGAATTTAGAGTGGTTCGGAGCAACCCGCTCCTACGTCCACTATCCAAGCACCACTTAGAATTTCCACTATATCCCCCAACGGGAATACAATCGGATTGTTTTAACAGGCTCATAATCCAAACCTATACACTTTGGTTTTACCAGGATCACCAAAAAAAACCTTCATACTTGGTTTTAAATATAGGCTTATTGGAAATTGTGTCTCAAAGCCAATCGCCTAGACTGTAGGTGGTTGAGCTGAGTATTGTACTCTTTGTATGAATTAATAAATATTATTTTGGCAGCCATCACATTCTTACTTTTTCCTATAATGAACTCTTTTTCTTGTGATGAAGTCCTTAGGACTACACTGACTTCAATATAGAGAGGATATATCAAGTGGTCCTTAAACCAGGTTCACGACCAAAGGATACATTGTACTGGACGGCAATGTATCAAGTGTAGGTTATTATGGTTCACATCGTTTGGTTGTCCTCTTGACCAAAAGAGTGTGGTGACACTGATGTGATCTACAAGTGGGATATATGATATCTCATTGAATGTGACTCCGTGTAGCCCCTTTCTGCCAAAGGGATACTCACGATTGGATATGGATATATGTGTCCCTCAGACCTGAGGTCATTATGGTAGCTTGCAACTCCCTATGCTTTGGTGCCGGACTACCCGGATTTCTAATCCGGTGATGGAAGGTTTCTTGGTACAGGCAAGTACTTGTGGAGTAGTGGGGTGGACCAAGATGGAATTGACCTATCCAAATAGTTTGGATTGAATGTCTCGCAGTGTCTCAATTTAGCAAATCCTCGACCGAGATAGTCCTAGTGAGGAGTCACTAGACTTGTGAGGTTGAGATATATTATGGATTGACTCAGCTAGGGTTGGCAGTCTAACCCTAGGTCATCCTAAGCATTGGAGGTCAAAGGGATGAATTATATGATAACCATATGCCAGAGGTTCGATTGATTGCTCTCGCATCTTCGACCTATCCGGATGCTGGGACCCATTGCTAGATGGTATCTTGTGCTGGTATTGGAACTATTCCAGTGCTACCACCTAGGTTTGAACCGATGAGGTCACATGCCATAGAGGATTTCTCCCTGATCTAGGTACCGATTTATGATTAGGAATCATTTCGGTAACAGTTTGATTGAGCACACATTGGACTGACCCAGTTTTGGGTCGATCAGAAATTATTTGGGTCCACCGTGAATTGTTCCTTGATGACCAGGACTTGACCAAGCCTTTTATAAATTAGATTTTGATCTAATTGAATTGTGAACTGGTTTAGAACCATTTTGGGATTTTTGAACCAGTTATGAACTGGTTTTGAACCCATTTACATGCTGAAACGACTTGGGTGAACAGGGTCTTTTTTTCTCCCGTTTCTGCTGGTTTTGGCTGGAAATTAATCCATGTTTATTGCTCTTCATTGCTTTGTTGAAGACAAATTTGATTCGTTCTGAAACCTGCTACCTTTTCATATTCCCAGCAGGTCTCCATGGCTCCTAAAAATTAGTGTTTTCTTTATTTCACGATGATTATTTTTATGGGCTGAAAATCACCGAGAGTGTCCATTGTTTTTGAGAGCTTCCATCGTTGATTTTGGGCCTAAGTTCTTTGTGAGAGATTGGGAGAGAAAGAGTTCCTTAATCCCCTGTTTTGTTGGTGCTTAAATTGGTGGAAGATAATATTGTTTTGGAGAAAACGATCACAGAACAGAGTGTTCTGTTTTTCTTCCTCCCCTCTCACCGTTTCAAGTGTTTTCCAGCGACTAGCATCACACGAGAAGCCGGATCAGAGGAAGCCCAAGCATGTCCCCCCTCTAGAGGGTGTTCTCTTGAGCACCTGTGAGCTTTCAGTTCCTCCATTGCTGCTCTTGGAGAAAAGAAGAAAAGAACATTTCAAACGGTTGCGGGAAGAAGAAGATAGGAATAAATTTATTCCAGATATTCCAGCTATTCTAGCAGTTATCCCTATTTTATTCCAAGCAAGAATAAGGTAAAATTTTTGGTTTTAATTTTCATGCATGCCTAGATCTAGGTTTATAAAATTGTTTATAAATATTACATGTGGAATTCATGCTTTCTTTTACCTATACATGCATCTTGAAAATATTAGTTCCTGTGCGGAGTAGGTTTTTTTTGCTGTTATTTTATAATTATTTTAAAATACAAACCTGCTCCTTACACTGTTGCATGCTTAGTGTAGGCACTTACAACCCCATTTTTCTTTCAGTGGTATCAGAGCCACGTTGAGGTGTAACTATCTTGATTGAATGTATAGTATATTAAAATGTTTAATCTTTACATTTGTATCTGTATCTTAATTATAGGGTATGATTAGGAAGTACTTTTAAGAACCTAATTGAGACCTTCACCATGATCGTGTGTCTTTGGCACGATGTGGTTCATCTGTGTTGGCCTCTTCAGAAGGATCCTTTAAGGAAATCAAAGGAATGAAAATTATTTTAGTTCAGATACATTTTTGGCATGTCTTATAAATTTCTTTTTGGTAATGTAATATTTATAAAAGAATATAACTAGATATGTTGCATGAATTTATATGTAAAAGAAGTTTTACATGTTATAATTAAAATTATTTTAATGAAAATATTGGCTTATATTCAAACAATTTTGAATTGTATGATTAAATTAAATGACAAGTTATCTTAGGGTTTATGAAACCTAATGTCATTTAAATAAGCCAATTGGGTTAATTGGGTTAGCTGTCTAATTGGGTCCATTATTTGGGTTAGATCTATGTTTAGTTGAACTGGATAATAAGAAGACTAATCAAAAGCTGATTAAGGTCCTTCTTTTAGAACTATCTAATAGTTAGATAAGTTAGTCCATTCATCTAAAATGGATCTAATTAGTAGCTCCGTGGAAGCCCGAGTCTTTAGGCTAGTCTGATCGAGTCTGGTAAACCGGTTGGTGTCG
This sequence comes from Areca catechu, assembly GCA_021397845.1. Classification (NCBI taxonomy): domain Eukaryota; kingdom Viridiplantae; phylum Streptophyta; class Magnoliopsida; order Arecales; family Arecaceae; genus Areca; species Areca catechu. The sequence continues at coordinate 10,820,655 of CM038048.1, forward strand.
AGGTAAGTTTGGCATTGTGATCATGGTTGTATGAGGCTACCTCTTTCCTGGCCAACTTGGTTGGTGTCTAGGAAAGACGGTTAATGGTGGATACTCACCCATGATCTCACCTACCTGGCCAGTCGTGTCGACCAGAACTGATTAGAAAAGCTCATTGACTCGAGTTAACCCATGTCACCTAGGTTCATCAGTCTGACTGATCAGTAGGTGCCCATGGATCAATTGTTGAATTGATTCAACCCTCCTGAAAACTGATTCATTTAGTAGGAGGATGATCCATGTTCTTCTCTTATTCATCTATCATAATCTAAAATCCTCTAAAATTATTAGGTCCTGAAAAAGACTAAGTCAAAGAGTTAATGGTGTCTTAGCCTCCCATTAAGTGGGTTAGTAATGTGTCCTTTAACTTGGTGTTCATCGGTAGTTCCATAGAACAGGTGTGCATCCAGTTACTGGAGTTACTCTCTCATAGATGATGGTTTAGTACAACCTTCTTAACGGTGATCAAGTGAGCTGGCCATAGTCGGGCTTGGTCATTCATTGGTTGGAAGTATTGGATTTATCATGTTAATGGTTGGACCTAACCGGAGACCCACAATAGGAGGCCCCTAGGCCGATTGGGGTGCTCTCTGGGGCAAAATAAATTACTGGAAGTTGCTTAGGGAAGCAATTGGTTAGTGAACCTACCTTTAGGCGAGTATAGGTGAGTTGGCCATGGTCGGGCTTGTTGTACCTTGATGGCTCACCCTCAGCCAGAACTGGCCCATTCTTGTGGTCCGACCGGGCCATTCTTTCAAGGCTCTGACTGCTACTCCTTCAGAGGTCCGACCCACTGGAGCAGAGGTCCGAACGACCCTCTCCTGCTGGGGTCTGGCCCGTAGCTCTCCTTCAAAGATCCGACCCACCGGAGCAGAGGTCCAAACGACCCTCTCCTGCTGGGGTCTGACAGTCACTCTCCTTCAGAGGTCCGACCCACCAGAGCAGAGGTCCGAACGACCCTTCAGAGGTTTGGCCTTTGGTCCGGTCGACCGGCTTTCCCTCGGCTGACGTCCGACAAGCATGCCTTAGCATCTAGGGAATTCCAAAAGCACTTTTCTGTTACTGTGGGATCCTGCCATCCTAACAGCCCTGCTCCACTACTTCCATGATGTCACTGTATCTGCATCCCACGTGGCTACTCTCCAGATTCTCTTAGGGGCAGATCGATCTTTCTTAGCCTCTCCCCTAACAGATTTTGGACTGTTCCGCGCCTATATAAGGTACTCGGGGGATACCGTTTGAAGGTAGAAGTGCTCTTTCCTCTCCATATGCTGTTCTTTCATGGATTCCTCCATTATGTTGCCTTTAACCTCCTGCTAACTTAGGCATCGGAGGGTACCCTGCCGGAACACCACCGACGCCCTTAGGGACTTTGCTGCAGGTTCACCCGAGAGAGGATCGCTCCAGCACATCCAGCCGACCCCGGTCCAGGAGTTGACGCCGCAACAGATTGGTGCTAGAGGAAGGACCGCTGTTCCCTTCTCCAAAAGGAGGAATCCATTACCCTTGCTACAAAATGGATAAGGGAAGAGCTCCAAACGCCACTGCCAGGAGAGGTATCTCCCCTTCCAAGTCTGAGGAACCTCCTAGGGAGAATGATATCGCTGCCACCACCACTGCTGCCGCTGAACCTACATCACATTGGGGTTGCAGCAGTTCCAGAGTTTAGTGAATCGCATCGAAACACTTACTGCTGCAGTTCAGTATTTTCAGGAAGCAGCTGGCAACCGGCAGCAACTACCAGCTATTTCCTGCACCAATCCTCCAAATATTGCTGAGGGAAGCCGACGGTCGGAGGTCCCTCAGCATTGTTCTCGCATTGCCGTGAATCCCCGGAGGTCATTGGGAGATCGCTCTGATGGCAAAAAGGCAAGGTCTACTTTGCCTTCCTGCATCGAATCCATCCTGGTTGGTGGTCGTCCTGCTGCCGAACCCCCGAGGGACTATGCCTGCAAGATCATGCACATGGAGGAGCACATTGGCGAAATCGCCCTCCGATAGAAGGCCGAAGGAGGACAGGTATATGACTCCCGTCTCCCATTCTTTGACGAGATTCTGGCAGAGATGATTCCCCACCACTTCAAGATTCCGCAGGTGGACTCCTACGACGGTACCACCGACCCGATGGACCATCTGGGCACATACAAAGCCTATATGATGGTACAAGGCACCTCCGACGCCCTCGACTGGATCGCCTTCCCTGCCACCTTTAAGAAGACCGCCCGGATGTGGTTCTCCACCATCCGGCCAGGTACAATCCACTCTTTTCCTCAACTCGAATCATTTTTTCTTTCTCATTTCAGGACCTGCAGTCGGACCCCGAGGAATACCGACTTGCTCTTCCTCGTGCTGCAAAAGGAGGGAGAGACTCTTCGGGATTTCATGGCCTGTTTCAACTTAGCGGCCATGGAAGTCCCGGACTTGAATGAGGCTGTGGCCATGCCAGCCTTCAAGCGAGGGCTCCGCTCGTCTAGGCTGACCTTCTCCCTGGACAAGAAACTTCCGACAAGCTACAGTGAACTCCTGGCCAGAGCGCAGAAGTACGCCCTGGCATAAGAGCAAGCAGCCGGTCGATGTCAAGTAGAGGGAAGGCCAACCCCCAAGAAGTGGAGCGATAAGGCTCCTGAAGTCTGACCTCCGAGTGATAGCCGATGGTCGGCCCTGCGCCGAAGTCTGAAGCCAAGGGATTTCCCCCGGAGGTTCGAGACTTATGTGCCTCTATCTCTGCCAAGAGAGAAGATCCTTATGGAGATCGAGAACGAGACCTTCTTGCAAAAGACTCGACCGATGAGGGGCCCTCTTGCCCAAAGAAACAAAGATAAATTCTATCAATTCCATAGGGACCACGGGCATAGTTCTGAAGAGTGCCTGCAGCTGAAAGACACCATTGAAGACCTCATCTGGAGGGGGTACCTGTGCAAGTACGTCCGACCCCATCGGGAGCGGGCTAAAGCATCAAATGCCAAAAACCCTCCAGAGGAGATGGAGCTCCCCAATCAGAGGCCGATCGGCGAGGATTGATAAATCATGGATTTACACGTTTATTTTAAGTATTTTAGTTAATTAATAGTGCTAACATTCTTTTAATAACCTAATTTCATAATTAATTTGAAATTTCTTGCAAAACTAATTATTTTTAAAATATCTTTGAAAAATGTGAAATTAGAGTACGTTCATGAAAAATAGATTTCAAGTCAAAGCACCACACACCCATTTAAATGATTAATAAAATATTTAATAATTATAATTAATGATCATGGAATCGGTAAAATTAATAAGTTTGAAACTCGCCAATAGGTAGAGCTTGATTTATGGAATCCAACGGTGCAAACGGTACTTAAATCAAGTTTGCAATGAAGAAGTTATGAATTTTTTAGGATTTTTGCACACATTTTGATGCTGCACAGTTTTTGGAGCAGCCGGTCCATCATGGACTGGCTGCTGGGTTTATTCATCGCAGGTTGGTCCACCGGCAGCCATTGCTGCCGGTCCATGGAACAGGGCATGGACCACAGCCCTCCAGAGGTGCCGAAACTTGCCGGGAAGCACGCCGGCGGTGTCCCTGGCCGGAGGAGAAGCTCCGGCGGTGGTTTGACGGGCGGTGGTGGCGGTCTTTGGTGGAAAATGAGAGGAACATGGATCATTCCTCACGAGCTTCTTCATAGGCTACAGGGCATTGCAGTCCACGGTGGTTCCACGAGCGAGCCTCACGTTGCAGTCCACGGGCGTTGCACGGTGGTTTGACGGGCAGTGGCGGCGGTTTTTGGCGGCAAACGAGAGGAGCGTGGATTGTTCCTCACGAGCTGATGCACGAATGGCTGGGCATTCTTCATGGGCTGCTTGGTATTGTGGGCGCTTCTCACGCGTTGTCGAGCAGTCCACGAGCGTTGCCGAGCTGAGCACGAGCGGCGTGATGTACGGGCGCTGCAGGGCAGTGAGCATGGGATCAGTGGGATCTGCTCCGATGATGGTGGCTAACATTCAGTTCGGTAAACATGGAGCGGTCATGGTATTTTTTGTCCCACATCACTAGTGTGCAACGAGCTCTCCTCGCCGGTCAATTATAAAATGAACCCCATGGCACAAGGCAGAGGTATCCTGGAGAAAGGGCAAGGTACAGGGTAGAGGGCATTGCTTGGGTTGCGGGTTGGCTTTTGGGAGTGAGGTTTCTCAAAGGAGAGCGTGTCCCTACACCATCTTCCAGCCTTCTCCCTCTCTGAGATCAAGATCCAAAGAAGAAGATGCAGAGGAAGCCCAGTTCGCTCCACAGAGTATGAAGGAAGGAGCTATCTTCCCGACGAGGCTGTGCTGATCTGTTCTTGTCTTTGTTCTTTGTTATTTTAGTTTTTTTAGTGCATTGTACTTAGACCTTAAAATCAATGCAATATTTCTTTTTTTTAATTCCTGTCATTCGCCTTGTCTGCAAGTAGATGCTAGGATCTAAATAATAGATCCTAGTGCCGAGTTTACTTTTCCTGCAATTTTAATTTTTATATTTTTTTTGACTTCAAATATTTTTTTTACAAGATAAAAAATTTCAAATCCTAAACACCGCCTTCTCTGTGGATTCGACCCGACTCCTCTTGCTACGTATTTTTAAATATTTTAAGAAGTCAGATTTTAAACTGATAGCCACGGTGTTTTAACGACAACCCCGTGGTTCTATCAAGTTTTTGGCACCGTTGTCGGGGAAGGCATTAAAATAATAGTTTTTGATCTTTTTGATTTTTTATTCCGTGCTAACTTTTCTTTTTCTTGCAGATTAAAAAAAAAAAAAAGGAGAAAAGCAGAAGAGGAAGATAGTCTCCTAATCAGTAAGATCCATCCTAAACTTTCTTTCCTCTTTTACATATTAATTGTTTTCCTTTTTAGTTTCTTTCTTATTTAAATTTTTTTTTTCAAATTTCAAATTTTAAAAAAAAAAATTTTCTTTTCATTTTTAGATTCATTTAGGTAAATTTATCTTTCTGCAAAATCCAAAAAAAAATTGCCCAGACATTTCATAATTTATTAGGATTAGAAACTTAATCACAATATATATATATATATATATAGCTTTAATTTAATTTTGTGTGTTTATAACTTTTATTTTGACATCTTATTTATTGCATTTCATAATTTCATAATCATCTTAAGGGCACTTATCCATAAACACGATAAGGTGGGGAGTTCAATACCCTTCCTTAGCCCACAAACCATCATCCCTCATTTTGCATACCTAAGCCTTCTAAATAAAATTAACTAGACGTCAGCCCTAAGGAACTCGAGCTCAATAGGACAGGGCACCCGGAAGAGTTGGACCGGGTCAAGATTTGTTGATTGACTGGTGTCTAGGAAAGGGGTTCAGGGATTACGTCCTGAAGGAAGGTGGTTGGATCCGCTTACCTGGCCAATTTTCAATTGGTGTCTAAGGCAAGCAGAGAGGGAAACTCCACCGACCTTACCCTTACCTGGCCAGTTAGCTAATTGGTCTTTGACTTGGAGGGCTCCAAGGCGGTCTTGGAAGTTAGGAGCTGTCTAGAATTAGGGAGCCTACGATAGAAATCTGTTTGATAAGTGTTTGAAAATAACAAATATATATATATATATAAAATAAAAAAATTTTGATTCACATATTAGGGTTGCACTGTTACATGCACGGTAGGAGATCTTTATTTCCAGACCTAGTTGACTTCAACCCTGAAATCGAACGACTGATCCATAGTATACCAAAAAATCAAATGGCTGGAAACCCAGAAGAATCACCTAGACAGATGAAGGAATACTTTATTCCTTCCACCTACAACCCATCGACTTGTATCCATTTACCTGAAATACCTGCTAGACAATATGAGATCAAGTCTGCCACAATCCAAATGCTTCCTTCCTTTTATGGGAATACCAACGAAGATCCTTATAAGCATCTAGATGAGTTTCTAGAAATCTGTTCTACGGTGAAGATCCAAGATTTTACTGATGATGCCCTTAGGCTAACCTTGTTCCCCTTCTCACTTAAGTATAAGGCCAAGTACTGGCTTGGCACAATAGGGAAACCAATTTGAACTTGGGCTGAAATGCAGCACGAGTTCCTTAAGAAATTCTATCCTATAGGTCGAACCAACACCATGAGGCGAGCCATCACTGGATTTGCTCAGCTTCCTGGTGAACAAATTCATGAATCATGGGAGAGACTTAAGGAACTCCTTAGAAAATGCCCACATCATGGTCTGTCTAAGTGGCAAATTGTCCAAGCTTTTTATGAAGGATTAGGAGACCAGTATAGACAGATGGTGGATGCATCTTGTGGAAGTGCATTCATGAGTAGAAGTGAGGATGAAGCCTATACCTTGTTTGAAATCCTAAGTGAAAATTCGATCAACCATGCTTCTTTGACTTCATATGAAAGATCGATTCCTCACCAAAAGCGGGCAGGGATTTATGAAATTAGACATTCAAATTCCAATATCGACTTGAACCTAATATCCTAAAGATTAGATACAATCGACCTCCTTTCCTAAAAGTTGGACTAAGTCCTAGCCCTCAGTCAACAATCTCAATCTCCTGCACAATACCCATCACACCCATCACAATACCCATCACCCTCTAATCATCAGGAGATTTGTTCTATCTGTGCTAGCCCAGCCCATCACATGAATGAATGTCCTACGGTTGCACAGTTACCACCTTTCATCCAAGAACAAGTCCAAGCTACTCAAGGTTACTCCAAGCCGGGTAATGACCCATTTTCAAATACTTATAACCCGGGTTGGAGAAACCATCCTAATTTTTCTTGGAAACCACAACAGACTCAGGTTCAGACCCAAACTCCTCCTGCACAAAACTTTCAAAATAGGCCCCCATACCAAAACTATGCCTATAATAAAGGTCAGCCTAGTCAGCCTGCTCAGCCACCATATCAGCCACCAAATCATCATCAGTCATCATATCAACCTCCTCAATAGACCAATCTGGCTGACGATAGGTTTGATCAACTCCAATAATTAATCATGACCCAACAACAATCTATCGCCAGGTTAGAAGTTCAAATAGGACAGATAGCTGAATCTACTATGAGGAGAGAACCAGGTCAACTACCGAGTCAACCAATACCGAACCCTAGAAACAACCCACTCATTCTTCATCCTAATGTTCCACCTAAGAACCCTAAATTTGAGAATGCCAAAGCAATTTCTGAGCTTAAAAGTGGTAGGATTCTTAGGGACCCATATCAAGACCAGGAGAGAGAGGCTAGTACTGATGCTAGCCAGAATGAGAATTTAGAAGAAGATGTTAGTACTTAGACTAACCATGTAGAAGAGCCTGAGCCCGGGACTAGTACTGATACTGGTTCCGATTTAAATGAGAAAGGGAAGAAGAGAGCAGATGAATTACCTGAGACTTATAAACCTAGAGTCCCGTTCCCTTCAGCCCTAGAAGCTGGTTCTTCCCGTAAAAAGCAAGGAGCACGCTACGAGGAGCTGATGGAATTATTCAAGCAAGTCCATATTAATTTACCCCTCCTCGATGCAATTCAGCACGTTCCAGCTTACGCTAAATTTCTCAAAGAACTCTGCACCCAAAAGCGTGAGCCACGAACCATAAAGAGAATCATATTGTCTGAGGATGTAAGTGCAGTCTTGTTGAATCAATTACCTCGAAAAATGAAAGACCCCGGTGCTCCTTTGATTTCTTGTGTTATAGGAGGCATTACCTTTGATCGAGCCCTGTTAGACCTAGGAGCTAGTATGAACCTTCTTCTAACCTCGGTCTATGAAAAATTTGGGATAGGTGAACTAAAACCCACGTCAGTCATTCTACAACTAGCCGATAGATCTGTCAAGACACCACGTGGTTTGATTGAGGATGTCTTAGTTAGAGTGAACCAATGTTATTTCCCAGTAGACTTCCTCATACTAGACATGGAACCATCCCAAGAGCTAAATCAGAATCCCATAATCTTAGGTCGTCCATTCCTAGCCACTGCCAATGCCAATATCAATTGTAAAACAGGAGCTATGGACATTTCTTTTGGAGATCAAAAGGTGAGAATTAATATTTTTAATGCCTCAAAGTTTGCTCGAGAGGAGGAAAATTGTTTTGTGATTGGTTTAATAGATAAGATTGTTGAGTCTGAATTTTCCTCCAATTTGATGGAAGATGACGAGCCTATTGCTGAAACCCAAGTCCAAGAGGTAAATGCCCTACTTGATTCACCTCAACCTTCACCACCTTGGTCAATGCAAACTAAATCCTTACCTGACCTAGGAACTGAGCCTTTGCACCCTTCGATTCAGGCCCCACCACAACTTGAACTAAAAACTTTGCCTAAATCACTTAAGTATGTGTTTTTAGGACCCGACTAAACCCTGCCTGTAATCATTGCTTCTGACTTAACCATTGAGCAGGAAAACCAATTGATAGATGTTCTAAAAACACATAGGGAGGCCATAGGTTGAGCCATTGCTGATTTAAAAGGCATTAGTCCATCAATTTGTATGCACCATATCTATACTGAGGATAGTGCCAAGCCAACTAGAGAGATGCAAAGACGGCTCAACCCAAACGTGCAAGAAGTGGTCAAGAAGGAAGTGATTAAATGGTTAGATGCTGGTATTATTTATCCTATTTCTGATAGCCACTGGGTGAGTCCTACTCAAGTCGTTCCAAAGAAATCTGGACTCACGATTGTCTGTACTAACCATGGGGATTTAGTGCCAACACGACTTTTTACTGGGTGGCGTGTCTGTATAGATTATAGAAAACTTAATGCAGCTACTCGCAAAGACCACTTTCCCTTACCATTTATTGATCAGATCCTAGAAAGATTAGCTGGCCAGCAATACTTTTGCTTCTTAGATGGATACTCAGGATACAACCAGGTAGCAATCTATCCAGGAGACCAGGAAAAGACCACCTTCATATGTCCCTATGGAACCTTTGCTTTCCGTAGAATGCCTTTCGGATTGTGTAATGCACCTGCAACCTTTCAAAGGTGCATGATATCAATTTTCTCGGACATGGTAGGAGATTTCTTAGAAATTTTTATGGATGATTTTTCAGTCTTTGGAGAATCTTTTGAGAGTTGCCTCAATAATTTGAAGAAAATATTAAAACGATGTATTGAGGTGAATTTGGTTCTGAGCTGGGAGAAGAGCCATTTCATGGTTCGAGAAGGGATTGTTTTAGGACATATTGTATCTAAGAGAGGGATCGAGGTAGATAAAGCAAAGGTTGAATTGATCTCTAAACTTCCTCCACCCATCTCTATCAAACAAATTCGATCTTTTCTCGGCCATGTAGGATTCTATCGTCGCTTCATCAAAGACTTTTCCAAAATTTCCCATCCTTTGTGTAATCTGCTCGCTAAGGACGTTCCTTTCAATTTTGATGAAGATTGTCTTAAGGCTTTTGAGTTTCTAAAGGAAGCTGTGACCCAAGCCCCAATCATCCAACCCCTTGATTGGTCATTACCTTTTGAAATCATGTGTGATGCTTCAGACTTTGCCATAGGAGCTGTCTTGGGCCAAAGGGTAAACAAATGTCCCATAGTGATTTATTATGCTAGCAGAACTTTGAATGAAGCCCAAAAAAATTATACCACTACTGAAAAGGAGTTGCTAGCTGTGGTGTTTGCCCTGGAAAAGTTCAGATCATATCTTTTAGGTTCCAAGATTATGGTTTATTTGGATCACTCGACTTTGAGATACCTGCTCTCAAAGAAAGATGCTAAACCATGATTGATTAGATGGATCTTACTGCTACAAGAGTTTGATATTGAAATTCGAGACAAGAAAGGATCTGAGAATGTTGTAGCAGACCATCTATCTAGGATTTTAGTTGAAGAGTGTGAACCTGCATCAATTGAAGAATCTTTTCCGGATGAACAGCTCTTAGCAGTTTCACATGCAAAGGCCCCTTGGTTTGCAGATATTGTTAACTACTTAGTGGTTGGACAAATCCCTGATGGCTGGTCCAATAATGAAAAGGATCGATTCTTTGCTCAAATTAAATATTACTTTTGGGAAGATCCTGAACTCTTTCGAATTTATGCTGATCAAATCATCCGTAGGTGTGTTCCTGAATCTGAACATCTGAGTATTTTAAACTTTTACCACACCCTTTCTTATGGAGGACATTTTTCCGGTCGAAAAACTATGGCTAAAGTTTTGCAAAGTGGATTTTACTGGCCGACATTGTTTAAGGATGCCTATACTTTTGGCAAAGAATGTCTTGAGTGTCAAGCCTTAGGAAATATTTCAGGAAAAGACATGATGCCTTTAAATCCCATCTTGGTAGTTGAAATCTTTGACGTTTGGGGAATTGATTTTATGGGACCCTTTCCACCCTCTAATGGTTTTGAATATATTTTGGTGGTTGTCAATTATGTTTCTAAATGGATTGAGGCAATGGCAACACGAACCAATGATCATAAGATAGTCATAAAGTTTGTTCAAAAGAATATCTTCTCTAGGTTCGGATTTCCATGTGCCATCATTAGCGATGGAGGTGCCCATTTCACAAACTCCCGATTTTGAATGCTTTTACAAAAATATGGGGTCATGCATAAAGTAGCTACACCTTATCACCCGCAAACAAGTGGCCAAGTGGAAGTATCCAATAGGGAGATCAAGAACATTTTGCAAAAGACTATTAGGCCCGATCATAGAAACTGGTCAGACCGATTAGATGATGCTTTATGGGTCTATCAGACAGCTTACAAGAATCCCATTGGAATGTCTCCCTATAGACTGATCTTTGGAAAAGCATGTCATCTTCCGGTAGAACTTGAACATAAAGCATATTGGGCGATTAAGCAATTAAATTTTGATTTAAAGCAAGCTGGTTCTAACCGGATGTTGCAACTGAGTGAATTAGATGAACAGAGGTGAGAGGCTTATGAAAATTCACGTATTTATAAAGAGAAAATGAAAGCCTTTCATGATCAATTTATTTCTAGGAAAATCTTTGAGCCAAATCAACAAGTCTGGTTATTTAATTCAAGGCTTCGATTATTTCCTAGAAAATTGAGATCTAGATGGGATGGACCTTACATTGTTAATCAAGTATTCCCCCATGGTGTAGTCAAAATTTATGATCCTAGGTCAGGAAACTTCTTTAAGGTGAATGGTCAACGTTTAAAATCATACATTGAAGGAATATCAACAAATCAAATCATTGACCAAGTAACATTAACTGACCCACACTGAACTGAGCTGCATTATGTCTGGCTGAAGATATTAAACTTAGCGCTTGTTGGGAGGCAACCCAATATGTACTCTATTTTTTTTTTTTTTTTAAATTTTTTTTTGCAACCTCTACATTGTTCATGAGCTCCTCTTCTCAGGTAACTCCTATCCCTTTACATTTTTTAGTTCTTATGGTTTATTGCTTTGCCTTTTTATACCATTAGGGACAATGGTATTTAAGTTGGGGGGTCGGGACAATTTTTTTAAAATTTTGAAAAAAAAAAAGTTTTCATGTGTCAAAAATAAATCTGGAGCAAGATAGACTAGGAAAAGTAATAAGAGTTAGAGAGTGTTGCTAATGACTGTAGCGAGTCAAGAAGTAGACTAGCGTGTCAGACTTTTAGGGCCTACTTAGATCACCTAAAGGCTATTAGCACTTCCATTGCACATGCACGCTGACGAGACAAAGTAAATATTAGTTGTAAGAACAATTGAGGACTTAATTATCACTGAAAACTGGTAATTGATATATATCCCAATTTAAATTTTTTTTGAATTGAGGAAAGAGCTACCTACCTAAAATAAAAGTGCAAAACATAGAGTATTTGTGGATCGCCCTGAACTTAGTAACTTGGTCTCTGCACCTAAGTCAAGTGTGGAGGTTTGCGTCAAACGGTGAAGGGAAGGCCAGGATACTCAGCACAAAAAAAAAAAAAAAAACCAGGTAGTGTGAAAGCTAACTCAGTTCATAAGCTTAATTTAGGGATGTATAGAAAATTAACCAAAGTAAGTGTTAATCAAAGATACATTTGTTCTTGCAAACTAGTACTAAAATGTTAAGTTAGTCATTACAAACACAAGTGCTATAGATCTTTAGATGAACTCTAAGAAAGTTTCTAATTATGCTGACTGCAAAATTTATTTCTGAAACTCAATACTTAGTTAGTGATACTTGCTAGATCTTTTTACTTTCAAACCTGGATCTATTTTTGTAAAGGATGATCTTTGTGACACATAGTTATACTTTTTGCATTGCTAAGGGACTAGCAATAAGTAAGTTGGGGGGTGTGATAAATCATGGATTTACTCGTTTATTTTAAGTATTTTAGTTAATTAATGGTGCTAACATTCTTTTAATAACCTAATTTCATAATTAATTTGGACTTTCTTGCAAAACTAATTATTTTAAAAATATCTTTGATAAATATGAAATTAGAGTACGTTCATGAAAAATAGATCTCAAGTCAAAGCACCACACACCCATTTAAATGATTAATAAAATATTTAATAATTATAATTAATGATCATGGAATTGGTAAAATTAATAAGTTTGAAACCAGCCAATAGGTAGAGCTTGATTTATGGAATCCAACGGTGCAAACGGTACTTAAATCAGGTTTGAAATGAAGAAGTTATGAATTTTTTAGGATTTTTGCACACATTTTGATGCTGCACAGTTTTTGGAGCAGCCGGCCGGTCCATCATGGACCGGCTGCTAGGTTTATTCATCACAGGTTGGTCCACTGGCAGCCATTGCTGCCAGTCCATGGAACAGGGCATGGACCACAGCCCTCTAGAGGTGCCGAAACTCGCCGGGAAGCATGCCAGCGGTGTCCCTGGCCGGAGGAGAAGCTGCAGCGGTGGTTTGACGGGAGGTGGTGGCGGTCTTTGGCGGCAAACGAGAGGAACATGGATCGTTCCTCACGAGCTTCTTCACGGGCTACAGGGCATTGCAGTCCACGGTGGTTCCACGAGCGAGCCTCACGTTGCAGTCCACGGGCATTACACGGTGGTTTGACGGGCAGTGGCGGCGGTTTTTGGCGGCAAACGAGAGGAGCGTGGATCATTCCTCATGAGCTGATGCACGAATGGCTGGGTGTTCTTCACGGGCTGCTAGGCGTTGTGGGCTCTTCTCACGCGTTGTCGAGCAGTCCACGAGCGTTGCCGAGCTGAGCACGAGCGGCGTGATGTTCAGGCGCTGCAGGGCAGTGAGCATGGGATTAGCGGGATCTGCTCCGATGATGGTGGCTAACGTTCAGTTCGGTAAACATGGAGCAGTCACGGTATTTTTTGTCCCACATCGCTAGTGTGCAACGAGCTCTCCTCTCCGGTCAATTATAAAATGAACCCCATAGCACAAGGCAGAGGTATCCTGGAGAAAGGGCAAGGTACAGGGTAGAGGGCATTGCTTGGGTTGCAGGTTGGCTTTTGGGAGTGAGGTTTCTCAAAGGAGAGCATGTCCCTACACCATCTTCCAGCCTTCTCCCTCTCTGAGATCAAGATCCGAAGAAGAAGATGCAGAGGAAGCCCAGTTCGCTCCACGGAGTACGAAGGAAGGAGCTATCTTCCCGACGAGGCTGCGCTGATATGTTCTTGTCTTTGTTCTTTTTTATTTTAGTTTTTTTAGTGCATTGTACTTAGACCTTAAAATCAATGCAATATTTCTTTTTTTTAATTCCTGTCTTTCACCTTGTTTGCAAGTAGATGCTAGGATCTAAATAATAGATCCTAGTGCCAAGTTTACTTTTCCTACAATTTTAATTTTTATATTTTTTTCGACTTCAAATATTTTTTTTACAAGATCAAAAATTTCAAATCCTAAACATCGCCTTCTCTGTGGATTCGACCCAACTCTTCTTGCTACGTATTTTTAAATATTTTAAGAAGTCAGATTTTAAACTGATAGCCACGGTGTTTTAACGACAACCCCGCGGTTCTATCAGGGATGTCTGCATGTTGCATCGACGGTATGGAGGAAGTTACGAGGATGGGCCTGATATCACTAAAAGGTCTAGGGTCTCCAATGCGATCACCTTCTTTGATGAAGATCTTCTGGAGACTCATGTTTTTGAAAATGACCCTGTAGTATTGTTAGCAGTGATTGCCAACTACGATGTAAGGAGAATACTTATAGATAATGGAAGCTCAACAGAGGTGTTGCTGTATGATGTTTTTGTGAGAATGAATTTGTCCAGGTCCATACTGCAGGAATCCCCCGCGCCGCTGACAGGCTTTGTGGGCAACTCCGTTGAAGTAGAAGGAGAGATAGTTCTCCCTGTGATGATTGGGATGGAGCCTTTCCAGAAAACCCTCCCTATCAACTTTGTGGTCGTTCGAACTACCTCGCATTATAATGCTATCCTAGGCCGACCGGCCCTTAACAAATTTAGAGCCATTGTGTCCACTTATCATTTGTTAGCAAAATTTCTGACCAAGAGCGGGGTCGGAGTGATGAGGGGAGATCGTCAGATGGCCAGGCAGTGTCTGACCATTCTGAACCAACAGTCAGAAGGCGTTCCACTCTGGAGCAACTTGATCTGAGGGCTGAGGCCGATGGCCTTGGTCAGCCAGGAGAAAGGATTCTGTTTGTCCCCCTTCGGGAGGACGATCCCACCAAAGTCCTTCAAATTGGAGGTTCCCTTAGCGAAGACATTAAGTCAGACTGATCGGCTTCCTCAGGAGTAACATCGACGTCTTTGCTTGGTTGGTGTCGGACATGCCCGGAATACCATCGAAGGTCATGACTCACTAGCTCAAGATGGATCCGACCTACCGACCTGTCCGACAGAAGAAGAGGAGCTTTGCCGTTGAAAGGTAGAAGGCCATCGATGAGGAAGTGAAGAAGCTCTGTGATGTTGGCTTCATCAGGGAAGTTCACTACCCTGAGTGGCTAGCGAATGTTGCTATGGTGAAAAAGGCCAACGAGAAATGGAGGATCTATATAGATTACACTGACTTCAATAAGGCCTGTTCGAAGGACAGCTTTCCAGTGCCCAAGATTGATCAGTTGGTGGATGCCACGGTCGGCCACCAGCTTCTCAGCTTTATGGATGCCTTCTCCGACTACAACCAAATCAAGATGCATCTGGAAGATGAGGAGAAGACTGCCTTTATCACCGACAAGGGCCTGTACTGTTATCGAATGATGCCCTTCGGCTTGAAGAACACCGGTGTCACTTTTCAAAGGCTGATCAACCGAGTGTTTGAAGGTCAGCTGGGTAGGAACATGGAGGCCTATGTGGATGACATGATTGTGAAGAGTCTCCATAAGGCCGACCACATCAGGGACTTGCGGGAATCCTTTGATGCACTTAGGTGCCATCGGATGAAGCTAAACCCCACGAAGTGTACTTTTGGGGTAACCTCTGGCAAGTTTCTTGATTTTTTGGTCACACAGAGGGGAATTGAAGTGAACCTCGACAAGATAAAGGCCATCACTGAGATGGCACATTCGACCAACAAAAAGCAGGTGCAAGAGCTCACCAACCGAATCACCTCTCTCAGCCATTTCATTTCCCGTTCAGCTGAAAAATCTTTGCCATTCTTCAAAACCCTGCACCAGTCGGAAAGTTTTGTTTGGACTGACGAATGTCAGTTAGCTTTCAAAGCCCTGAAGGAGTACTTGAAGAACCCTCCATTGCTGGCCAAGATGATGGAGGGGGAACCTCTGTACCTCTATCTTTCGGTGTCGGATGAAGCGATCGGTGCCATCCTCATGCGAGTCAGAGAGGATGGATAGTAGAAGCCCATCTATTATATCAGCAAAGTCCTCCACGATGCCGAAACAAGGTACCCCAAGATGCAAAAGTTAATATATTCTTTGGTCACGTCTACCAAGAGGCTTCAATCGTATTTCCAGGCACATCCGATTGTTGTGATGACCGACCAACCCCTCAAGGCAATCCTTTGGAACCCAGACACATCTGGTTGGCTCACCAAGTGGGCTATCACGCTAGGCAAATTTGACATCTCTTTCCAGCCACGATCTGCCTTGAAGGCCCAGGTAATTGCTGACTTCATTGCAGAGTGTACATGGAGACAAGAGACACCTCCTCAAATGGCCGAAGTACCTAAAGCCGATGCCATCTACGATGCCAAACCAGCCTGGACCCTCCATGTGGACGGAGCATCCAACCTTGCGGGCTGCGGGGCTAGACTGATCCTGGCCGACTCGGATGGAGAGAACCTGGAGTATGCATTGCATTTTTTATTTTAGGTGTCAAACAATCAGGCAGAGTATGAAGCCCTCCTCATGGGGCTACGAATCACCAATGAACTGGGCATTAGCCGACTTAGAGTCTTCTCCGACTCCCAACTGGTGGTCAATCAAGTAAAGGGAGAATTTGAAATGAGGGATCCGACCCTGGTAAAATACTTAAACAAGGTACAAAGCCTTATCTCTCGGCTCAGATTTTTTGAAATCCTCCACATACCTCGTCTGCAGAACTCTCGGGGGGATGCTCTGTCAAGGTTGGCTTTGGCTGCCATCAGCACTTCCGACCGAACTTTTGTGGAGCCTCTGCAACATCCAGGTATTATGTAAGAGCTGACCGAGGTCCACCAGGTGGAACAAGAAACTTCTTGGATGGATCCAATCATCACTTTCCTAACTAAGGGAACTCTTCTGGAAGATCCGACGGAGGCCAAGTGAGTGCGCTCGACAACCTCTAAGCACGTCATCCTTGATAGCATCCTATATAAGCGGTCATTCTCGTAGTCACTGCTGAAATGCTTGGGGTCGACAGACGCTGACTATGCACTCAGAGAAGTCCATGAAGGCATCTATGGCGACCACCTCGGAGGAAGATCCTTAGCTTACAAGATCATCCGACAGGGGTATTACTGGCCTACCATTCAGAAGGATGCATCGGACTTCGTCCGAAGGTGCGACGCATGTCAAAGATACTCCATTATTCAATGGAAGCCTGCCAGTCAGCTGACTCCGATCACTGCCCCATGGCCATTCGCACAGTGGGGGATGGATATCTTGGGCCCCTTTCCCCTGGCATCCGGGCAACGAAAATTTTTTCTTGTGGCCATCGACTACTTCACCAAATGGATGGAGGCTGAACCACTAACACAGATAACTGAGGTCAAAGTAGAGAACTTCATCTAGAATAACATCATCTTTTGGTTCGGCATTCCCTGAACGATTATTACTGATAATGGAAGACAGTTTGACAACTCTAAGTTCCAAGACTTTTGTCAGCAATATCATATCTCTTACCAACTCACGTCGGTTGGCCACCTTCAATGCAATGGAGAGGCTGAAGTCACCAATCGGACAATCTTGCATGGGCTGAAGACCCGACTGAATGAGGCCAAGGGGCTGTGGGTGGAGGAACTCCACTCAGTATTATAGGCATATCGGATGACCGCCAGAACGTCAACTAGCGAAACCCCATTCAACCTCACTTATGGAAGCGAAGCCGTCATCCCTGTCGAGACCTCTCTTCAATCTCTACGGATCGACCACTACGCCGAACCGGCCAACTTCGAACAGTGAAGGGTTGACCTGGACTTGCTTGAAGAAACTAGACTTCAGGCAAGCATGAAGATGACGGTTTACCACTAGAAGATGGTGAAATATTACAACTCGCGAGTCAAGGCACGAGCTTTCCGAGTCAGAGACCTGGTCTTGCGGAGGACAAAAATTTCGAGGCCGATAGAGTAAGGCAAGCTTTCCCCAAATTGGGAAGGACCTTATCGAGTCGTTGAAGTGGTTCGAGCAGGCACCTACCGACTTGAATATTTGGACGGACGACGGATGGCGCGTCCATGGAATGTAGACAACCTTCATAAGTATTATCAATAAAGTCCATAATTCTTCTATGAACCACTTTCGAAAGTCCGACTCTGGTCGACAGAGGCTCTAGGGCAGCCCACTTTCAAAAGTCTGACTCCAGTCGGTAGAGGCTCTAGGGTAGCCCTCTTTCGAAAGTCTGATCTCGATCGGCAGAGGCTCTAGGGCAGCCCACTTTTGAAAGTCCGACTCCGGTCGATAGAGGCTCTAGGGTAGCCCACTTCCAAAAGTCTGACTCCGATCGGCAGAGGCTCTAGGGCAGCCCAGTTCCGAAAGTCTGACTTCAGTCGATAGAGGCTCTAGGGCAGCACACTTTCGAAAGTCCGACTCTGGTCGGCAGAGGCTCTAAGGCAGCCCACTTCTGAAAGTCCGACCCCGTTCGACATAGGCTCTAGGGTAGCCCACTTCCTAAAGTTCGACTCCGGTCGGCAGAGGCTCTAGGGCAGCACACTTCTGAAAGTCCGACTCCGGTCGGCAGAGGCTCTAGGGCAGCCCACTTCCGAAAGTCTGACTCCGGTCGGTAGAGACTTTAGGGTAGCCCACTTTCGAAAGTCTGACTCCGGTTGGCAGAGGCTTTAGGGCAGCCCACTTTCGAAAGTTCGACTCTGGTCGGTAGAGGCTCTAGGGTAGCCCACTTTCGAAAGTTCGACTCCGGTCGGCAGAGGCTCTAGGGTAGCCTACTTCCGAAAGTCCGACCCCAGTCGGCAAAGGCTCTAGGGCAGCCCACTTCTGAAAGTTTGACTCCATTCAGCAGAGGCTCTAGGGCAGCCCATTTCCAAAAGTCCGACCTCGGTCGGCAGAGGCTCTAGGGCAGCCCACTCCCGAAAGTTTGACTCCGGTAGGTAGAGGCTTTAGGGCAGCCCATTTCTGAAAGTCTGACTCTGATCGGTAGAGGCTCTAGGACAGCCCATTTCCGAAAGTTCGACTCTGATCAGCAGAGGCTCTAGGGCAGCCCAGTCCAGACAAGCCGATGGACCAACACTTTGGTTAAAATTCCTAAGCTCGTTGCTCTGGCCTGAGCTACAGTCCGATCACTGCCTCAACTACTTCTGAGTCCGGACAAACCGACGGACCAACACTTAGGTTAAAATCTCTAAGCTCATTGCTCTGGCCTGAGCTACAGTCTGACCGTTGCCTCAACTACTTCTAAGTCTGGACAAGCCAATGGACCAACACTTAGGTTAAAATTCCTAAGCTCGTTGCTCTGGCTTGAGCAACAGTCCGACCGTTGCCTCAACTACTTCTGAGTCCGGACAAGCTGATGGACCAACACTTAGGTTAAAATTCTTAAGCTCGTTGCTCTGGCCGGAGTTACAGTCCGATCGCTACTTTGACTGCTTCTGGGTTTGGACAAGCTGACGAGCCTACACTTAGAGTGGAAATCATAAGGGAACCTAGTTCGGTATGAGCCACTACTCGATGCTCACCCTGGAGGTCCGACTGTCTGCTCAGATTGGCCGACTAGTCCATACAGTGAAATTTCAAAAGAAAAGTGAGTTTGGTCACTTTAGTCAGTCGACAACAAAGATATGGAAATAAAGCATTATGAAAAAGGTTCTTCATTGGTTCCAAAAAAAAAAAAAGAGTTTCTTTACAAAATTGAAGATCAGACCTTTACAAATGACTAGGTCTGACCCTCAGGAGGTACACTGACAACGGCCGCTTAGGCCCCCTTAGTAGCAACAGCCACTTCGGCCCCCTTGGCCCCTTCGGCTACCTATGCTTTGGCTCCAACTTGGGCATCCTGTCTGGCCACTTCTTCATTGGCCACCACTAGAGCATTAGCTACTCGGGCAGTCAGATCCGCCACCTCCAAGTCCTCCTCCTCTACCGGCTTCGGTGGTAGAAGAAATGACAGATCGAGGTCTAGGAAGGCTGCACTAACCTTCCCCAGACATTCATCATACCCGTAGTCGAAGCCGACAGTCCCGGCTTCGTTCATCTCCTCGATGAAGTCCTCGAAGGCTTCATAGTCGGCGACGGCCTTTACAGCAGCCGTCTTCAGCAACTCTTGAGCCATCTTCAATAGGCCCTTGTACCTCTCCGCCACTGCCTGGTGGCCTTGTGAGCGGGTCTCACATTCGGCCAAGCACCCCTCATCGACGGTCAGCCAACGAGTCAAAGTCTTGATCTTCTTTTTCTTATTCTTTAAACTTGCCTCCCGGTCCTTCTCCCGTGCCAGCAAGACTTCAATCTGCTTCTTCTGGGCCTCCGACTTGGCCCGTAGGGTGGACACCTCTTCTGCTACGGCCCTTAAGCCGAGTACCTCCTCTCTAGAGGCCGTTAGTGGCACCCAAGCCTTGTTCGAAACTCTGCTACTAAACAAGAATAAGAGTAAAAGTCTCCGACGGTAAAGGAAAGAAAGGAGTTCTGATTTATTCCTTCTTTCTTACATTAAGACATTGTTGTCTTAATTTCTCCTGCAACTTAAGACAAGCCTATGTCCTCTTAGGACAAGGTCTTTTCTTCAAGACAAGGGTGTCTAAAGGGCCAAGGTCTTAGTGGAAGGAGGAGAAGAGATCAAGGAAAGGGAGGCTACCTCTTGTGTGGAAGAATTCAAGCCATAATCCGAGCAATTGAGTTCTAGGAAGAAGAACTCAATTGGAGGGACCATTGAAAAGAAGTTAGAGTTTCTTGATCATTACTCTGTGTGGATCACCATCGGAGGGCAGACACCTGGATGCCTAGTGAATTCAATCAGCCCCTTCAACATCAAATTTTGTTGGAATTAGCGATTACAGGTTGGTACCCTAATCCTAAGTTACATAGATATGCTTATCATATGATCTAGTCTTATTTAAGGAGTTCCTGTTTTAGGGTTTTTTGGTGTGAATTTAGTTTCATTTTTGAAATTACACTTCCGCTGCGTTGCACTGGAACCCAACAGTGGTATCAGAGCCACCTTAATTAGGACTATAATCTAAGATATTTTGTATGTTACATATTAGGGTTTTTTAAGTCCTAATATGCTATAACACTTAGCATATTTTTTTTGGTTGCATATATGTTTTGGTGTATGCCACTAGTTAGGGTTTTTCACTCAAACCCTAATTATTATAGAGATATGATTAGTTTTGAAGTCATCATACTGAAATAAGGTTGTCCTGGCATAATGGTGGATCCATTATGTGGTAAATGGTTGTCCTAGTATGATGACACACTTAGCACATATTTGTTTATCAGAATGATATGATTGTGATATGTTCTATAAGAATGTGCTGGCAATTTTATAAAGCCCTCCTCTTAAAATTATATTAAGTCATAGTATATTTAACTAATAAGCATCACTAGTCATGATGAATAATTGATGATTCAGTGTCTAGAAAGGTGATTCTGGGAAGGTAAAGAGAATTATGGTTTTTAATTGGTTCCGTTGACTGACCTGGCCAATTATTATTGGTGTCTAGGAAAGCAACGGGGGGACTCCCACATCTCTTCCACTTGCCTGGCCGATTTGATTATATTTAAATCTTGACTAAAATGCTTGGTGTTAAAAATACTATATATTGGCCTTCCTTCATGCTAGATCATTATTGTGTTATGAACCACATTAGGTTTGTTGTGTTATCTGCAAGACCTAATATGGTGATTGACATGATACTAGTCTAGTGCATAGATATGTTTACAGTATATTCAGTATAATGCTTTGTTGTGTTATCTGCAAGGGCATTATATTTGAGTATTGACTGTATAGAAATGAAAGGGTCTTGACTTAACTAGAACATTATGGTTTGTTGTATTTTCTGCAAGACTAATAATGTTCTAGAGGCCAAGTTACTTCTTGAGAATTATATGAGATATAATTGGAAGATTTTCCTACCTTTGAGCTTATAAAAGATTTGTTGTGCTTTCTGCAAGATCTTTTATAAGTTATTAGGATCTCAATCTCACTAAGAAAAATCGATCAGGGTTCTTCTCGATTATCATAGTGAGGGCTATGATTTTTGATAAAATAGTGGGAGACATAATTAAATTGAAGACCTAATTTAATTATGTAAGTCATTTCATGGTTGTTTGCTTATGTGTTGTTCTTTATTAAATATAGATAAATGGCATCTTCATTATCACTGCGAAGTATCTTAGATACCAATAAACTGACTGGTCCAAATTATGTGGACTGGTTGAGAAATTTAAAGATTGTACTGAGTTCAGAAAAGCTTTCTTATATTCTTGATACCCCTAGTCTTAATCCACTAGGGGATGATGCCACACAGGAAGATATGGCCACATACAAAATGTGGCAGAATGACACCCTCACTATCAAGTGTATCATACTGGCCTCTATGACCAATGAGTTACAGAGGCAGCATGAAAGCATGGATACTCAATCCATAATGCTCAATTTAAAAGAGCTTTATGGAGAACAAAGTAGAACTGCTAGATACGAAATATCTAAGCAGTTATTCCGTGCTAGGATGACAGAGGGAACATCCGTTCAAGATCATGTTTTGAAGGTAATTGACTTAATCACCATATTGGGTCAATTAGGTTTTATTATGGATGGGGAGTTGAATCAGGATTTAATCTTGTAATCACTCCTGGAGTCATTTTCTCAGTTTGTCTTGAATTATCACATGAACAAACTGAACACTTCCTTGCCTGAGCTGTTAAATATGTTAAAAACAGCAGAGAGCCACGTTAAGAAAGAAAAGGCTCCACTTCTTCTTGTTGATAAGACCAATAAGAAGAAATCAGGCAAAAAGGGTTTTAATAGGAGGCTAAACCCTAAGGGTGGCATCAATAAAAATAAGAAAGGAAAGAAGGCCTCAAAACAGTCAACCTGTTTCTTTTGCGGCAAAACGGGACATTGGAAAAGGAATTGTAAGGCTTACCTTGCAACTGTGAAGCCTGGTGCGATAGATGCACCAAAAGGTATATGTATGAGATACATACTATATTGATATTAAATTCATTTATATCAAATACTTGGATATTGGATACCGCTTGTGGTTACCATATATGCAAATCTTTGCAGGACCTCCACAAGCTTAAAGTATTGAAGGAAGGTGACTTCAATCTCTACGGTGCTAGTGGTGATATCATCCAAGCAGAAGCTGTAGGGACCTATATTCTGAAGTTGCCTTCAGGGAAGATCTTGGAGTTAGAAAATTGTTACTATATGGCAAAGATTATTAGGAACATTATATCTATTCCTTTGTTATTAAAACAAGGATATGTAATGGATGTAACGAGCACAAGTTGCTCGATAATGTTATCTAATAAAATTATTTGTTCTGGCATATTTAGCAATGGATTCTTAACTCTTTTTCCAATAATAGTGTTTTTCATGTCAATAATAAAAGAAAAAGAAAAGACTTTAATGATACTTTACTTTGGCATCATCGACTTGGTCATGTTAATGAGTCCAGGATAAGCAAGTTATACAAGAAAAAATTCCTTGATCCTTATGAGTATGAATCATTAAGAACTTGCGAATCATGTCTCATGGGTAAGATGACCAAGACTCCATTTACTGGACATGGAGAAAGATCAACTGAGTTATTAGGACTTATACATACTGATGTATGTGGTCCAATGACAACTCAGGCCAGAGGTGGATACTCATATTTTATCACATTTATAGATGATTTATCTAGGTTCAGATCTGTGTATCTTATGAAACATAAATCTGAAGCATTTGATAAATTTAAGGAGTATCAAAGTATGGTCGAAAAACAAACCGGGAAAAGTATTAAAGTTCTTCGTTCTGATCGAGGAGGAGAATACTTATCCACGGAGTTTTTAGACTATCTTAAAGTTAATGGAATTCTTTCTGAATGGACCCCTCCTTATACACCACAGCTAAATGGTATAGCTGAAAGGAGGAATCGTACCTTATTAGATATGGTACGATCCATGATGTGCTTCACAGATTTACCCATTTCCTTCTGGGGTCATGCCCTAGAAACTGCTGTTTACATTCTGAACAAGGTACCTTCTAAATCCGTTGTTAGTACTCCATATGAAATTTGGAGTGGAAAGAAATCGTATCTTAAATTTTTTAAGGTATGGGGATGTCCAGCTTATGTTAAAAGAAATTTTGGACATAAGTTGGAACCTAGAGCGGATAAATATCTATTTGTAGGATATCTTAGAGAGGGTAGAGGATATCTGTTTTACCATCCTACTGAACAAAAGATTTTTGTCAGCAGGCATGCCACTTTTCTAGAAAAAGAGTTCATTTTAGAAAAGGGCAATGATAGAACTGTTGAACTTGGAGAAGTACAAGAAACACAGATAGATAGTTCTCAACCATTAGAACATATAGTTAGGACAGAACCAGAATACAAAACTCCTCCTCGTAAGTCTGATAGAGTGCCACGGGCACCTGAGAGGTATGGATTTATTATTAAAAATAATGAAGCCCAAGTCATTCAAAATGATGAACCTCTGACCTATACGGAAGCTATCTTGAGTACTGATTCAGATAGATGGCAAGAAGCCATGGAATCCGAGATAGACTCTATGTATGTAAACCAAGTATGGTCTTTGGTCGATGCACCAGAGGGTGTTAATACTATTGGGTGCAAATGGGTCTATAAGAAAAAGATTGGGACTGATGGCCAAGTTGAAACCTATAAAGCCAGATTAGTGGCTAAAGGTTTTAGACAAAAATAGGGAATTGATTATGATGAAACATTCTCACCTGTTGCTATGCTCAAATCAATTCGGATTTTACTTGCTATAGCAGCGTACCACGATTATGAGATCTGGCAGATGGATGTGAAGACTGCATTCCTCAATGGTTTCCTTGAGGAAGAAGTCCACATGTCACAGCCAGAAGGTTTTATTTCAAAGAATAAACCTAATCAAGTATGCAAGCTAAAGAAATCCATTTATGGATTAAAGCAAGCTTCAAGGAGTTGGAACATCCGCTTTGATGAAACTATTAAAAGGTTTGGTTTTATCAAAAATATGGATGAACCCTGTGTTTATAAGAAGACTAGTGGGAGTGCCATAGTCTTCTTGGTTCTGTATGTAGATGACATACTCCTTATTGGGAATGATATCCCAATGTTGCAATCAGTCAAGGTTTGGCTATCAAACCAGTTTTCCATGAAAGATTTGGGAGAAGCATCCTATATACTAGGTATTAAGATCTATAGAGATAGATCTAAGAGGATGCTAGGTTTATCCTAATCTAGGTACATTGACTTAGTGCTGAAAAGATTCAGCATGGATGGAAGTAAAAGAGGTTATCTTCCTATGAGTCAAGGCATACATCTTTCTAAAAGGATGTCTCCTAAGACACATGAAGAAAGAAATAGAATGAATTCTATACCTTATGCTTCGGCAATAGGGTCCATAATGTATGCCATGTTATGTACCAGGCCTGATGTGGCATATGCTTTAGGCATTGTCAGTAGGTTTCAGGCTGATCCAGGAGAGGATCATTGGAAAGCAGTTAAAAAAATTCTTAAGTACCTGAGAAGGACTAAGGATATTTTTCTGGTTTATGGTGGTTCTGATCTTAAACTAGAAGCTTATTCCGATTCTAGTTTTCAATCAGACCCTGATGATAGCAAATCCATTTCAGGATATGTTTTTACCCTAAATGGTGGAGCAGTGAGTTGGAAGAGTACCAAACAGTAGACTGTAGCTGACTCAACCACAGAGGCAGAATACATAGCTGTCAGTGAAGCCGCCAAGGAAGCAGTCTGGATGAAGAAGTTCATCACAGAGTTGGGTGTTGTTTCTGAGATTGAAAACCCAGTGCCACTTTACTGTGATAACACTGGGGCTGTTGCTCAAGCTAAGGAACCAAGAGCTCATCATAAGTCCAAGCACATTCTGAGACGCTTCCATCTCGTCCGAGAAATAGTAGAGAGATAAGATGTCTACATAAATAGAGTTGATACAAAGAACAATGTAGCATACCCGTTCACTAAGGCTCTACCACAGCGAGAGTTTGATCGCCACCTCAAGTGTATGGGATTAAGATTTAAAGGCGATTGGCTTTAGTGCAAGTGGGAGATTGAAAAGGATATGCCCTACAAGCCAATCTATGTAGTATCTCCCAAACCATTGTAATTGACAATATTCTAAATAAAGGCATTATTTTCATCATACGTTGTGTTTATATTATATGATGAACCCCATAGATTAGGGCTATGATTTTAGGGTTATGATGAGATCATACCAGTGAGACCTAAAATCTTAAAACCTTAATCTAAAGTAATCCTAGTCAAAGGAACCGTGAGTAGGGGATCAGGGTTTTCCGGTAAGACTAGCACATCCCATGTATACTAGAAAGGGTGACTGCTCTCACAGTCACTTGTGTATGACACTAATACTGGGATGTAGGTGCTCATTGGAGAATGAGTTCACTGATATGATCCAACTTGAGAACATCTAATGGAGTCTTAGCTACATGTCAATAGAAGGTTCTCATTATGGGAGTGGTACAAGTAATCCTTTGACCTGAGACTACCATAAGTACCTTATGTACATGAACCCATGCTTTGGTTCAATCCTAATCATGACATTGAGTCATGCACATGATTGATACTGGGAATGGTGAATTGGATATGAAGGTAATGAGTAGGTCAACAAGGAATCGATCACTCTTAGTAAGAGGAGATTGCATCCAGCTAGTTAACAATCGGATGATGATTCAGGGAATCTTTGATCAAAGTAAAGATATTAGAGATGGTTTCTAATATCAAGATAATTGAATCATCAATATAAGATTGAGCTAGAAATAAATATAATATTGGATTTGACATATATCCATATCCATAGTTATATTTTGGGTGCAGGCTGATCGAAAGATTTAATTATACGGTAACTCTCTACTGATGGGTGATTTTGGTATTTCACCAGAATTTTCATATCTTCCGGGTAGACATGACACGTTGCTAGACATCAATCTTGTCTTGTGGGTTGATCAAATTCAAAGATCATTTATTAGGAAGAGTCCTAATTGATCAAATCGGGTAAGCCCGGTTTGACCTAAATCGATTAGAAAGAGTTATAATCAAATAAGGTCAACTTGTATTCGAACCCACTGCTGGCTAGATGTGGAACCCAATGGGTCACACACTTAAGAGGATTGATCAAGAGTTTAATTTGTGATTAAATCATCTTTGCATGATAACACTCTAGCAGGTATTGCAAACCCTAGCTTCTATTCGAATCGGATTCGAATTTAGGGTTTCGGATTGGTTCAATTTGGGTTCTAATTGGAGCTAATTAGACCCTAATTGTGAAAATAAGGATTATGGCTAACCCTATTGGCTAGCCATGTAACTAGGCTAGCCTCCCCACCTGCCCCCTTGCATTTTCATGCCAAATGCCAAGAGTCCATGCGCTTATGGACTCTTGGCATGCCATTTGGAAGAGTCCATGGCGCATGGACTCTTGGCGCGCCCCGCTTAATTCTCCGATGAATTAAGATGGGGTGGCCTCCTTTCTTAAGAAATAGCGCACCACTTGTCCCCCCTTGGATGGGAATCCAACGGCTGGAAGTTTTTTTTAAGAAAGACAAAAGTCGCTGTTTCCTCCCGGGCGCGCGAAATAACATCTCTTCGGAGATGAAAAGTCACGACTCCTTTCCAATTAAAACACCGCATTTTTTCCTTTAAGAAAAGCCATGGGATTTAATCTGGAAGGCCGTGAGATGGGAGGATGGGGCGTGAGAAATTGAGAAGGGCGTGAGAAGGAGTTCATGGAGAGATGTGTGGGCGCCTATCTGAGATCTATATAAAGGGTCGGGAAAATCAGAACAAAAAAATGTTTTTCTTTCTTCCTCTCCTAAAGACTCTTTTATTCTTTTCTTGCTCTTGCACTGTTCCCTTTATAGAGTACACCTCTATCAAAACTCTGCTACTGAACAAGAATAAGAGTAAAAGTCTCCGACAGTAATGGAAAGAAAGGAGTTCTGATTTATTCCTTCTTTCTTACATTAAGACATTGTTGTCTTAATTTCTCCTCCAACTTAAGACAAGCCTATGTCCTCTTAGGACAAGGTCTTTTCTTCAAGACAAGGGTGTCTAAAGGGCCAAGGTCTTAGTGGAAGGAGGAGAAGAGATCAAGGAAAGGGAGGCTACCTCTTGTGTGGAAGAATTCAAGCCATAATCCGAGCAATTGAGTTCTAGGAAGAAGAACTCAATTGGAGGGACCATTGAAAAGAAGTTAGAGTTTCTTGATCATTACTCTGTGTGGATCACCATCGGAGGGCGGACACCTGGACGCCTGGTGAATTCAATCAGCCCCTTCAACATCAAATTTTGTTGGAATTAGCGATTACAGGTTGGTACCCAAATCCTAATTTACATAGATATGCTTATCATATGATCTAGTCTTATTTAAGGAGTTCATGTTTTAGGATTTTTTGGTGTGAATTTAGTTTCATTTTTGAAATTACACTTCCGCTGCGTTGCACCGGAACCCAACACGAACCATGTCCAACAGGGTTCGATTCCACCTTTCGAACACACCATTCAATTGTGGTGTTCGTGGAGGAGTCCACTGAGAGAAAATCCCATTCTCCTCAAGGATGTCAAAAACTCACCAGATAGGTATTCATCGTCTCGATCAGATCGAAGGGTTTTAATACTTTTTTCAGTTTATTTCTCTACTTCATTACGATATCGTTTGAACATTTCAAACAACTCAGATTTATGTCTCATCAAAAAGACATAACCAAACCTTGAAAGGTCGTCTGTAAACGAAATGAAATATCTGTATCCACCTTTGGCACTAACTATAATGGGTCCATATACATCAGTATGTATGAGACTCAGAAGTTCTGTAGCTCGTTCACCTTTTCTAGTAAAAAGTGACTTGGTCATTTTACCAAGTATATATGATTCACAAGTAGGCAGTGATTCAGAATCACTGACCTTGAGGAGGCATTCTCCTCGCATCTTGTTTATCCTATTCTGGTTAACATAACCTAGCCTACAGTGCCAAAGATACATATCACTGACATTTTCTAACCTTGGGCATTTGCTAGATATGTACATTACACTAACAGGCCATGACAGTACATAAATGCCATTATTTAACTTAGCTTTCATTATCACAGAGTTATTCAAAATAACTAGTCAAATATCTCCTTTTATTGATACTTTAAAACCACAATTGGCCAAAAAGCCTACAGAGATTATGCACATAATGAAACTAAGACAATAATGACAGTCGACTAACTCGATAGTACAGGACTCAAAGACAAGACTCAGAACTCTGACCGCCAATACTGGAATATGATTTCCATTCCCAACGCTCAGGAACTGTTCTCCATCCTTGAATCTCTTGCTAACCTGCAGTCCCTGTAATGAATTACAAACATGAACAGGACTACCGGTATCCAATACCCAGTTAGCAGTATCACAAATAGAGAAATTACAAGGTTTATCATATAAATACCTTGTCCAGTAGTCTGCTGCTTTCCCTTCCTTGGCCTGTTTGGGTCTAGGGATGCTTGGTAAAAAGGAAAATTTCTCTTCCAGTGTCTCCGCTTCTTGCAGTAGAAGCACTCTATAGTAGATTGGTCAACTTTCACTTTCCTGGTCTGACTCGGGCCAGGAGCATTCAGCACCTTCTTTCCCTTCCTTTTATTCTTCCCTTTCTTAAAGGGACGACGACCTCTAGAACCTCCTACTAAATTCACCACCCCCTTGTTAAGTTGGTGGTCTTTCTCATAAATCTGCAGTAATCCCATCAAACCATGGTAATTAACTATAGGCTTGTTCATTCTGTAATGGTCGAGAAAGTCAAGATAGGAGGAGGGCAGAGAATTCAAGATCGCATCCTTGCCGAGCTGCTCGTGCAAGGGACATCCGAGCTTGCCCAACTTTTCAATCAGCTTGATCATGTACAATACATGATCAATGACAGAACCAACATTCGGCATCTTAGCATTGTAGATGGCACAAGATACTTTGTACCGCTCTACATCATCTGGCATGCCGAAAGATTCCTTCAACTTTTAAAGGATCTCATTTGATTGGGTCTCCTCGAACTTGCGACTGAACTTGTCGTTCATTGCCGCTAGCATAATGCATCGAACAGTAGTCCGATCAGAAGTCCACTTCTGATAAGTGTCCCTGACCGAACTCCAAGCATTAGCAGAAGGGATTTTAGGTGCCAAATCCATTATCACATAAAGGATCCGTTCATGCTCCAGGACAATCCTCAACTTTCGATACCAGCTATCGAAGTTGTAACCCTTCAACTTCTCATTATCGAGAAGTGATCGGAGCGAAATATTTGAAGACATCTGAAAGGAAAAAATAAGACCATATTAGAGTATGAATTAATCAATTAACCAAAAGACTTGGACTTTAGTCTAAAGGTCTCTCCCACTAATTTTTTTTCAGATTGGGAGCCTTTAACTCCAATCCGCGAAATCACTATTTCATAGTGGGTACTGAAATCCAATAGACCATGTATGAGCCTTGTTGCTGCATCAACTCCTGGACCGGGGTTGGCTGGATGTGCTGGAGCACTCCTCTCCCGGGTTAACCTGCAACAAAGTCTCCAAGGGCATCGGTGGTATTCCAGTAGGGAACCCTCCGATGCCTAAGTTAGCATGAGGTTGAAGGCAACAGAATGGAGGAATCCATGAAAGAACAGCATATGGAGAGGGAAGAGCGCTTCTTCCTTCAAATGGGGTCCCCCGAGTACCTTATATAGGCACGGAACAGTCCAAAATCCGTTAGGGAAGAGGCTGAGAAAGATCGATCTGCTCCTAGGAGAATCTGGATAGTGGCCACGTGGTGCGCAGATACAGCGACATCATGGAAGTAGTGGAGCAGGGCTGTTGGGATGGCAAGATCTTGCAGTAACAGAAATGTGCTTCTGGAATTCCCTGGATGCTAAGGCATGCTTGTCGGATGTCAGCCGAGGGAAAGCCGGTTGGCCGGACCAAAGGCCAAACCTCTAAAAGGTCATTCGGACCTCTGCTCTGGTGGGTCAGATCTCTGAAGGAGAGCGACGGGTCGGACTCCAGCAGGAGAGGGTTGTTCGGACCTTTGCTCCGGTGGATCAGACCTTTGAAGGAGAGCGACGGGCCGGACCCCAGCAGGAGAGGGTCGTTCGGACCTTTGCTCTAGTGGGTCGGACCTCTGAAGGAGTTGCAGTCGGAGCCTTGAAGGAGTAGCCCGGTCGGACTGCAAGAATGGTCCGCTTCTGGCTGAGGGTGAGCCTTCAAGGTACAACAGTTGTCCCCCTTGCCCTTGTGCTTCTAGTGAGTCCATAGGCTCGAAGGGCGAGGGCATTAAATGGTTGTAAATGCATCAGTCTTTCAGATGATGGCGAATCAGATTCGGCATGATGCGACCGACCACCTTCTGCTCTGATTTTTACTCCTAGACAGGTGTCAGCATCTAGTTTGTGAAGATAGGGGGAGATGTTATTGCTGGTACGGTGCATGGCAGCTGTCCGTTTGAATTCCTGACATGACATGGGGTGCGTGGCTTCATCAGAGCGGTTGGCACACCTCCTGGAGTGATCCATCCACCGTTGCTTCGACTGTCATGTGGATCATGGCCGGATATGATCCGGCGCATCCCCTTAGATTCTCATCCAACTCGAAAATCGAGGTGCCAGCCATTGGATCGTGACACGTGGGGGGAGGCATGGGGAAGCTACCCCCAGGTGCCTAAAAAAGTGGGGTAGCAGCGCACAGAAGGAGCCTTTCACCATGCTTGCGCTTGAAGAGAAGGCATCCTCCTCCCTCCTTCCGTTGGTTTAGCCCCTCTTAGAGAACCAGGGAACTAGGTTAGTTCCGTCTCCACCTTCCTCCGCCTTCTTCCTTTTCTGCAACTCCCTTTAGAATGTCTTCTGGGAGTCGGAGTTTGGCTCACGGACTTAGGGAGCCCAGCCCTTTTGACATCTCTTCGACCATGACTCGAGAGAGGGTTGAAAATCTTAGGACTGTATATAGCATTCCCTCCACCATACATCTGACCATCCCCAGTCGCGAGGGTAGAGTGAACGGACCTTTAAACCTAGGAGCTCTTCCTCTGTATGAAGACCACCTGAAGGCCGGCCTTCGATTCCTGATCCACAGTTTCTTTATCCAGGTATTCAACACGTATATAATTACTCCTTCTGAGCTGACCCCGAATAGCATTCGGGTTCTCTATGGCTTCATGGTTCTATGTCGGGAGGCCGACATCGAGCCGAGGGTGTCGTTGTTTTAAAATTTCTTCCTGTTAAAGCAGGACTTTCGAAGTCAGGAGTGGTGGATGTTCAGTCCACGTCGTGGCCGGAAGATACTAGGGAGGCTTCTGTCCGCCATTCATGGATGGAAGTCCCGATACTTTTTTGTAGATAGTTTAGAGCCTTGGGCTTTGAGGTGGCATAGAGGGAGCCGAGGCCGAACGCTTTGAATGGGAGGAAGGTCTTGAGGGTCAATGAGGCTGACTTCCATAAACTGGATGATGAGGACCCGAAGTTCGTCGGCTTCATGCTCCACGAGGGGAGTCTTCATTAGGCTGGACTCAGTCGGCACCTGACATTGGGTAGGAGAAGAGCCGTAGAGAGAATCCCATTACTGTATTCTTTGTCGGCTTTGCAACTATACCTTACTTCAACTTTGTTTGTTGACAAGTGGCAAGATGAAGCCGGATCGGATGACTCTTTCGGCATGATCAGCACAGCGGAGGAACGTCCGCATTGCAGAACCGACCCCACGAGAGCCGAAGAAGCGGGCGACAGAGCCAGTGCCCGAGAAGCCAAAGAAACAATGGACGGCAGAACCATTCGCTATAGTGGTATCGATCGAGTCGGGGGATGACATGCCTCTAGCTGATCGCCAAAGGATTCTGGCATCCGTGAGGTCCTCCTTGGTAGGGCAGCCGGTCGCCCGGGCGGAGGAAAGGCTCCCGACGTTGACCGGGGTGGATGCGGCTCCTCCATCCTTGTCATTGGAGCCGACCGAAGTGGCTTCTCCGATAGTCAGGGGAAGTCATGCAGAGGAGGGGCCGTCAGCTATTGATGAGAGGGCCGACGGTCCCAGCAACGAGGAGGAGCACCAGAAGTGGCACGATGCTGAGAAGGCCAAAGAGCTGCTTCAAAGGGCTGCCCCCGATGATGACGGGAGGTCAGTGAACGAGGCCTCTAGGAGTTCCCTCCACCATCTTCTAGGGGTAAGTTTCACATTTCATTTCTCCACTCTGAATTCACCGGTTGCAACTTTCTAACTGTGTGTGTCTATCGATAGCTTGTCAAAGATACCTTGCTGATGGACGTTGGCCTGGGTGAGCTGCTCTATCTGAAAGAGCACTTGACCAAGAGGGTCGAAGTGGCAGAAGTGGCGAGGGTCAAGGCTTGGGTGGCACTAATGGCCTCTAGAGAGGAGGTACTCGGCTTAAGGGCCGTAGTGTAATCCTAAAGAGTCTCATCTTTTAGCTGTTAAACACATACTTAGATATCTATCTGGCTCAATTGAAATTGGTTTGTGGTACTCTAGATATTCTTCACTTGAATTGATTGCTTATTCTGATGCTGACTTTGCTGGGTGCAAACTTGATCGTAAAAGTACTAGTGGAACCTGTCAGTTTCTTGAAGTAAATTTGATCTCTTGGAGTAGCAAGAAACAGAATTCAGTTGCTCTATTTATGACGGAAGCTGAATATATAGTAGCTGGAAGCTGTTGTGCTCAAATCATTTGTATCAAATAACAACTCAAAGATTTTGGCATTAAACTAATTAAAACACCCATAAGATGTGACAATACTAGTGCAATCAATCTAACAAAGAATCCTATGCAACATTCAAAAAGTAAACACATTGAAATAAGACATCATTTCATAAGAGATCATGTACAAAATTTTAATGTAATACTTGAATTTGTGTGTACTGATAATCAATTAGCCGATGTGTTTACCAAACCATTGAGTGAAGAGAGATTTTGTCTGATTAGAAGAGAGTTAGGTATCATTGATCCATTCTCCTAGAACTCTCTCAAATTTCATCTTACCCAAGTTGTTTTCACTCAAAAATCACTTGTGTTTAGTTCCAAAAGCATTTAAAAACATCCTTGATTTTTTTTTTTTAATTTTTCAGATTTTTTTTTGGATTTTCTTGGCCAAGTGTCGACACTTGGATTTCGCGAAGTGTCACTCCTGACCAAGTGTTGACACTTAAGAAATCCAAAGTGTCGACACTTACAAAAAAAATCTATCTTTTTACGATGGACCGAGGGTTTTGTATTTTGATTTCCCCCGCTTTTTCTTGAGCTCCAGTGGTCCCCCAAGCTCCCCTACCTTCCAAATCAGCGTTCCCCCCTCTTTTGTCAACCAAAATTAGGTATTTCTCCCTCCTTTTTGTTATTTTGGAACCGTGTAACCTAGGTTTAGGGTTTTCCGTGCGATTTCAATGATTTTTAATCAGATTTTTTGATGTTTTCAGTCATTTGGAAGACTCCCTTTAGAAGGAATCATGCTTAAATGCATTCTTTTTGATTTACTCACGGATTTTTAACCGATTTCCCACTCATTCCGTCCGTTTTTCCTTAAAATCACTATTGGATTGATTTTTGGCCGAAAAATCTTAGGGTTTTCATCTAAAATATGGTTTTCCAAACTATTTATTGGATTTCTATTGTTTTGGGAAGAATATTTGTGATGTTTTCTTCTCCATTAGTTTGGTATTTAAATATAAAATCCTAATGTATTTTGATTTTAACCCAAAATAACCCAAATAATTAGATTATTTGTTTATGAAATATACGTTATATATTTTTTACAACCTAGATATGTTTTATCATTTTGAAAGTACTAATGTATTTTTAACCCAAATGCATTTTGTATGGATAAAATCCCTCGATTTCTTATGATTTTACCCCTGATTTCTTATGTTAAAAGTATTTCATCCTCTATTTCCTATATTTTACAACTCAAATCTGGTTAATCCTAGTTTTCAAAACTTATTCTAGCTTCTCTTAAAATCCTGTATTCCACTCTTAGGAAGACATAGCCTCTTTAACCTAATTGAAACCTCTAGGTTATTTAAGTTATTTGTTTTCTTCCTTTCTTGTTTAGTTTGATTGAGATGGGTCCAAGAAAGAGATTAGCTATTAGGAGACCTAGTCAGAGATTAGAGAGGAGGACCAAGACTAGACATGATATAGGAGAATCGAGTAGTTCAGTTGCCCCAGGTTCCCCTGCAGAGAGGATGGCAGGGAAGGTTGTAGCTTCAGGATGATGGATTGACCTCAAGTTCTTCGACAGACAGCATTTCCAGATCCATCAGACCCTCACTCATATGGGACTGGTACCCTTCTGCACCATGCAGGAGAGGTATTACCCCCACCTAGTGCGTGAGTTTTATGGTGCCATGGACTGTCGTTGCTTACTATGGAGGACTTCTGTCCGGGGTGTTGAGATTCTTCTGACTGAGGAGCTTCTAAGCAGGGTTTGGGACATCGGGGTATCAGTATTTTCTTTATGGAGGATAGAGAGGCTACCTTTCGGTGTATTCTTGAGTGTGAGGATGTTCGCGGAGTGACGGTGGTCACCATGAACTAGCTTTTAGTGGAGATGCGCCTTTTGCATCATATCACGGCTTGGATACTGCTTCCGAAGACTAGGCACTTCAACTTCATCATCGAGAGAGAGCTGATGCTCATGGTATGTTTGACTCAGAGGACCCAGGTCAATATTCCATCCATGATGTTAGTACAATTGAGAGATGCTGCAAGCCAGCGTTGACACTGTTTACCCTACGGTATGGGGCTAACCAAACTTTTTAGAGCATGTGGAGTATCCTTGGAGGGGGAGATCCCCAAGGAGATTTTGCACATGGACATCTATGATGAGAGGTCGCTTCATCGCATGGGATACAGACTGGTAGCAGGTCGATGGGTTCGGAGAAAGTCTGGCCAGGAGCCAGATGAGGAGGATGAGATACGAGAGGCAGAGACAGGGCCATCAGGGCCAGTTAGTTCACTTGACCAGGTTGCTCATGCATCTGAGACAGAGCCTATGACACCTACTGCCACTCCTTCAGCTGCTCCTCCAACATCTACTGGATTATCCTTAAAGGAGCATTCTTGTCAGCAGTTCATGGAGGTTTAGGGTGAGCTCATTGGTCTTAGAGTTCAGATGACTCAGCTACAGATAGAGATAGAGAGCCTTAGAGCTCATATAGCTTCAGAGCATACTGAGATTCGTCAGACTATGGAGGCAGGATTTGCTCGAATTGAGGATATGCTTAGATCCCTCCTTCCTCCTGTTGCTCCTGCTGATCCACCTGCTGGTGATGATGATGATGACGACCACCAGGATGACCTTGATGACACTATTGATGGTGGTGACCATACTGATGGGATTGAGGACAGAGCTACAGATGTTATTAATGACGACAGTGATAGTGACGATGGTGCTGATGGATATGAGGTAGTCAGCCGAGAGCTGCAGTCTCCTAATGTTCCTCCCACTGATGTGACTGGCACACCTGTCTCCACTGATCCAGTCTTTGTCACTCCTACTGAGACTCTTCCCCCTCCGTCTACTAGAGCTTCTAGGGTTGTACCCCGCTTTGGACCCTCCACTAGGACTTGGAGTCATGGTATCTTGAAGACTCCTAGTGGTCTAGAACATAGGTCTCGGGTTACAGGTCCTATTTCGTTTGAGATCCCATCTGATGAGGATTAGCCTCACAGATGTTTATTGTGTTGTATGCTCTTTATGACTCATGTTACTTATGATGTATGACTCTTGATGTATTTTGTTTGTTTCAGTTTTGCTGATGAGTCAACAAGTTTTGTACTGAAAACACTACTTGACAGATATATATATATATATTTCAGTTTGATGTTTACAATTTGTGAATCACTATGATTACTTCTGACAGCTCGATTGTTTACAATTACTTCATAAATATTCATTTTGGCTCTAATACATGTTAACTTTTGAATCAACTTTGATACTCTACTACTTTTTGTCTCCATGCTCGTTTTGAGGGGGAGTTTACTCCTTTTTCAAATGATTGACAAAAAGGGGGAGTAGAATCTTACTACTTCTTTTATGAATTTCAAATTTGATCCGATACCAATATTGCATAAATCTGATAACAATATTCTGCTTGTTCTGATTAGAATTGTCTAACTAAGGGGGAGATTCATCCTTCTTAACTATACAAGTTGAGGATGTATTAGCATTCATGATTTATCAAATCTGAAATTTGAAATTAAATATTGAGATACTCAAGATTTTGTCATCATCAAAAAGGGGGAGATTGTTGGCTCCACCTAGTGATTTTGATGAATAACAAAATATTGAATACATATTGTGTACTAATGTTTATTTCTAGTTGTGAGTTTTCAGGAAACAAGCACCTCAAAATCTCAAAATTAAAGTATCGTGGCAAGCTATGGCATGAAGCATTTTTCATGATTTGAGGAGTCTTCTCCATGCAAAGGGCTTAAAAGAGTTCAATTATTTGTCAATTGCATTGGTTTTAAGTTCTAAATCTAACACTTGTGTTTTTGGGTTATTTTGCACTTGATTGTGAATTTTTCAGAACCAAGTGTCGACACGTGGGAAGTCAAGTGTCGACACTTCAGCTTTTGGCATGTAGAAAACTCCTTGGCACGCCAAGTGTCGACACCCATAATTCAAGTGTCGACACCTGCAACTCAAGTGTCGATACTTAAGTTCCCAAGTGTTGACTCAAGGCCAGAACATGGCCATTAGAGTGTTTTTGTGTCAAGTGTCGACACTTGTGAATCAAGTGTCGATACTTGAAAGTTCATGTGTCGACACCTGGAAGTCAAGTGTCGACACCTGACAGCCAAGTGTCGACACCTGACAAACCAAGTGTCGACACTCGAGTTCTGATAGCCCTAATGGATCTATTTTTCTGACTTGCAGAAACATCTTTTCAAGCTCCCAACGACTAGATTCGATGCTCAAATGGTCATAAACCATTTTTTGAAAGTTTTTCTTTGTATTTATGCTTCACCAACTTCATTCTTGAGGTATCGAAGTCCATTGAAAAGCCAAAAAGCCAAGATTCTCTCAAGAACTTCACTTCAAGAGCTATTTAAAGTTTGATTCCCTGAAAAAGCTTACAAGCCCATCCTTACATCATTCTAAAAGAAGAGTTTGAAGAATATTTCAAGGAGGAGACAAGACAAAGTATCAACTTAAGCTTCAAAGCTTCTATTCTACTCTCGAAAAGAGTTTGTCTTATTTTTGAAATTGTATATCTGCTTTTATCTTGTGATTTGACCTTGCTTTCAAGGGTGTCTTGAAAGAAGGTTGTTGTGGTTTGTTTGTGAGCCAAGGTGGTAAAACCAACTAGGGTTAACTTGTGAGCCCGAAGACAAAACAAGTGTAAAGGTTTGTTGGTGAACCTAGGTGATAAAACCAACATAGGTTTTGACTTGTGAGCCTTTTGAAAAACAAGTCGGCTGTAATCTTGGTTGGATTATAGTAGAATTCTCAAGGATGGCTTGGGGAGTGGATGTAGGTGCTAGGTTTGCACCGAACTACTATAAATGTTGTGTTTGTGTGTGATTGCCTTTTTCTTTCTTGCTCTTTATTTATTGCAATCCAGTTATTGCTTTCTGCTGCATTTAATCTAGTGCATTGAATTTCATAACTCACAAACACAACAAGGCCTGCACATTATTGCTTTAAATTTTTAAAAGACCCAATTCACCCCCCCTCTTGGGCTCCATTTCTGGGCAACAGACTCCCACCGAGGCCCCAGGGACCCGGAAGCCAGGACCCCCAGCTCCAAACTTTCGGCAGGGGCCGAGACCGAGGAGCGCGCCCATCTCAGAGGAAAGGTATACGCCTCTCCTAGCCCCGAGGATGAAGATCCTCATGGAGATCGAAGGTGAGCCCTACCTGAAGCGCCCACCTCTGATGAGGTCATCTGCTAGCCGCGATAAGATAAAGTACTACCGCTACCATCGCGACCACGACCACAACACCGAGGAATGCCATAATCTCAAGAAGGAGATTGAAGAACTCATCAAGAGAGGCTACCTCGGGAGGTTCGTTGAGGGCAGACCTCCGGTAAAACCTCAGGAGCTCATCGCTCTCCTACTAATTCTTACAGTCGACAATCGCCCTACTGAGAAGCCAGTGGGGATGATATGCTGGGGAGCCGAGCATGCATCTAAGAAGGCCCGAGGGGCAGGGTATTCTGAAAATGGACTCCCCTTTATAAGGGAAGGGGAAGATGGGAGGGAAATGTAAACAATGATGCCATAGTCGTCGAGAAGCATCCTGTAAAATGCATTATGGTTGATAGTGGAAGCTCCACAAATATGCTTTCTTATGTTGCCTTCTCCATAATGAATTTGTCCTTCGCTCAGCTTAAACCTGTGCACACGCCCCTCGTCGGTTTCACAGGAGATTCTATGAGGGTTGAGGGAGAGATCACTCTCCCAGTCACTGCCAGGACCCCACCTCGGTAGAGCACTGTTATGATGACCTTCATAGTGGTTAGGCTTCCTTCGGCCTACAACATGATCCTTGGTAACCCGGGCTCAATCTACTCGATGCCGTCGTTTCCACAAATCGACTGCTGGTGCAGTTTCCAACTCTCCTCTAAGTATGTCATCCTTGACGGCATCCTATTATTGGGAATTGTGTCCCAAAGCCAATCGCCTGGGTTGTAGGCGGTTGTGCTGAGTTTTGTATTTATTTTATAAATTAATAAATTATTGGCAGCTCATCACATATTGTATTTTCCTAAAAATGAACTATTTCCATGTGATGAAGTCCTTAGGGCTACACTGACTTCGATACAGAGAGGATGTATCGACTGGTCCTTAAACCCTGTTCACAACCAAAGGATATATTGTGCTGGATGGCAATATATCAAGTATAGGTTGTTGTAGTTCACATCGTTTGGTTGTCCTCTTGACCAAATGAGTGTGGTGACACTAATGTGATCTGCAAGTGGGATATATGATATCTCATTGAACGTGACTCCGTGAAACCCCTTTATACCAAAGGGATACTCACGATTGGATATGAGTATATGTGTCCCTCTG
Source organism: Areca catechu (assembly GCA_021397845.1). Classification (NCBI taxonomy): domain Eukaryota; kingdom Viridiplantae; phylum Streptophyta; class Magnoliopsida; order Arecales; family Arecaceae; genus Areca; species Areca catechu. The sequence goes on from CM038048.1 coordinate 10,860,409, forward strand.
ACCTGAGGTCATCGCGGTAGCTTGCAAGCAACTCCCTGTGCTTTGGTGCCGGACTACCCGGATTTTTAATCTGGTGATGGAAGGCTTCTGGGTACAGGCAAGTACTTGTGGAGCAGTGATGGACCAAGATGGAATTGACATGTCCGAACAGTTTGGATTGAATGTCTTGCAGTATCTCAATTTAGCAAATCCTCGGCCGGGGTAGCCCTAGTGAAGAGTCACTGGGCTTGCGAGGTTAAGACACGTAGTCGACTAACTCAGTCTGGGTTGGTAGCCCAATATCAGTCGTCCTGAGCATTGAAGTCAAAGGGATGAATTATACAGTAACCATATGCCAGAGGTTCGATAATATGCTCCCGCATCTTCGACCTATCCGGACGCTGGGACCCATTGCTAGATGGTTTCCTGTGCTGGTACTGGAATTGTTCCAGTGCTACCATTTAGGTTCGAACCTATGAGGTCACACGCCATAGAGGATAACTCTCTGATCCAGATACCGATTACGATTGGGAATCGTCTCGATTTTATGGTCACGGTATTTTTTTGAGCACTCTTTTCCCGGTCTTGCCCTTGTTTGCGTCAACCAGAAATTGTTCCGGGCTGACCAGGTTTGCGCCAGCATTTTTCTGAATCAGTTTTGAACTGATTCGGAGCTTGTTTTAGCCTCCAATTGGTTGTGAACCAATTGAACCCAAATTTATTTGGTCTTGAACCAGTTCAATTTGTTTGAACCATTGGGTTTAATAGGATTGAACCCAAATTTGTTTGAACCATTGGGTTTAATAGGATTGAACCCAAATTGTTTGAACTATTGGTTTTTTCTTCTAGTGACCATTTACACGGTGTTCGTCTCGTTGGATAAATTCCTAGCGATGGAAGCCCAATCGGCGTCTTCTCCTCTCCCTCCACCCGATAGCCTTAAACCCCTTTTTATTGGTTTAATGGCTATTTAATTGGTGTTTATGCCACCGGCGTCATTTGGCCTCCCAGCCTTTTCCTTATCTCTTCTGCTGCTGCTTCTTATAATACCCTGCAGTCCCCTGGTTCAAAATGGCTGAGACGTCACCGTGTGAGAGTTTAAAAACCTGTGAGAGTTCTTCTTCCTTGGAGAATTTCTTTCCCATTCCACCGGTGATTTAGAGGGCTATGATTTGGTGAGTGATAGGAAGAGAGAACACCCTTTAATCCCTGTTTTCTGGTGCTCAAAATTGCTGGAAGAAGGAACTCTGTTTTGCTGAAAAACAATTTCAGATTTCAGAAATTCTGTTTCCTTCCTTCTTCCCTCCTACCGTTTCAAGTCTTCCGGCGACTAGCATTGCCCGAGAGACGGATCAGAGCAAGCCCCTGGCGTGTTCCCCCTATTGAGAGTGTTCAATTGAGCATTTGGAAGCTGGATCAACCTCTTTCCTGCTATTTTTTGTGCTCTGTTTTCAGGTTGCAGGTTTTCAGGTTGCTGATTTTTCTGGTGCAGTTTTTGGTTGAAAGGAAGGGTACCAAACGTTGCATAATTATCTCCCATTTGAAGGAAGCCCAACCTTCTTGTTCCCTTGCTTTTTGGTGCTGGAAGGGAGATCAAATCGTTGGCAAATTCCCTGTTGTTTTGCTGCAGCTTTTGGAGAAAAGAACAAACCTGTTAAAGTGCTGGAAGTAGAAGACAACAGGAATAAAGTTATTCCTGTTATCCCAGCAATTCCAGCTTTATACCAAGACTATTCCAGGCAGGAATAAGGTATATTTTCTTGTTTTATTTTTCATGCATGTGTAGATCTAGGATTTTTAATTGTTTATAAATATTACATGCTCTTGAACATGCCTAGTATTGCCTATACATGCATCTAGAATTTGTTAGATCCTGTGCGGAGCAGGTATTTTCCGCTGTGAATTTAAATTTTTCAAAATTCATGCCTGCTCCCTGCTTTGCATGCTTAGCGTAGGCACCTGCAACCGCGTTCTTTTTTCTTTCAATGGTATCAGAGCGCCCAGGTTCTGTTGTAGCATTTCTTGATTGCATGTATAGTTGATTGAAATGTTTAATCTTTGATATTGTAAATCATAAAGTATGATTTGAGAATACTTTTAGGAACCTAGTTGAGACCTTCACCATGACCGTGTGTCTTTGACACGATGCGGTTCATCTATGTTGGCCTTTTCAGAAGGATCCTTTAAGGAAATCTTGGAATTAAAATTTTTTTAATTCAAATACATGTTAGGCATGTTTGTTATTTTCTATTGGGCAATGTAATGTTTATAAAAGAAAAATCTATCTATGATGCATGATTTTTGGTTATGTAAAAATGTTTTACATTAAGACTTAATTAAAAAATATTTTAATTAAATCTTTGGCTTATTAAAAACCTTTAGGTTTATGAAATCTAAAACAATCGCATAAGCCATTTTGGGTTAATTGGGTTAGTTATCTAATTGGGTCCTTAACTGGTTTAGACCTAGGTTTAGTTGAACCGGATAAAAGAAGTTTAATCAAATGTTGATTAAGGTCATTCTTTAGAACTATCTAATAGTTAGAATAGTTGATCCGTTCATCTAAAATGGATCCAATTAGTGGCTCTGTGGACGCCCGAGTCTTTAGGCTAATCTGATCGAGTCTGGTAAACCGACTAGTGTCGAGGTAGGTTTGGCATCTGTGATCATGGTTGTATGAGGCTACCTCTTTCCTGGCCAACTTGGTTGGTGTCTAGAAAAGATGGTTAATGGCGGTTACTCACCCATGATCTCACCTACCTGGCTAGTCGAGTCGACCAGAACTGATTAGAAAAGCTTAATGACTCGAGTTAACCCATGTCACCCAGGTTGATCGGTCTGACTGATCTTTAGGTGCCCATGGATCATTTGTTGATTTATTTCAACCCTCCTAGAATCTAATTGATTCAGTGGGAGGATGATCCATGTCCTTGTCTCTTTTTTTCTGTCACAACTAAAATTCCTCTAAAATTATTAGGTCCTTAAAAGACTAAGTCAAAGAGTTGACAGTGTCTTAGCCTCCCATTAAGTTGAATAGAAATGTGTCCACTAGCTTGGTGTGCATCGGCAGTTCCATAGAATGGGTGTACATCCGGTGACTGGAATTTCTATCTGATCGATGATGGTTCAGTGCAACCTCCTTAACGGGACCAGGTGGGCCGGCCATAGTCGGGCTTGGTCTTTAGTTAGCTGGAAGCATTGGATTTGTCATTTTAATGGTTGGACCTAACCAGAGACCCGCAATAGGAGGCCCCTAGGCTGATTGGGGTGTTCTCTGGGGCAAAATAAAATGCTGAAAATTGTTTAGGGAAACAATTGGTTTACGAACCTACCTTTAGGCTCGTATGGGTAAGCTGGCCATAGTTGGGCTCATGCGAGGCCTATTGGATTTCAGTACCCACTTGAAAAGATGTTTTCACGGATTGGAGTTAGAGGCTACCAATCAGAAAAATTAATGGGAGAAACCTTTAGACTAAAGTCCCAGTCTTTTGGTTAAGTTATTAATTCATAAACTAATTTGGTCTTGTTTTCTTTTCAGATGTCTTCTACCTTATCGCTCCGGTCACTTCTCGATAACGAGAAGTTGAAGGGTCATAACTTCGATACATGGTATCGAAGGTTAAGAATTATTCTGGAGCATGAACGGATCCTCTATGTGATAACGGATCCGGCGCCTGAAATCCCTCCTGCAAATGCACAGAGTGCGGTCAGAGATGCTTACTTGAAGTGGGTTTCTGATCGGACTACTGTCCGTTGCATTATGCTTGCGGCGATGAACGACGAGTTCAGTCGCAAATTCGAGGAGGCCCAACCTGATGAAATCCTTCAAAAATTGAAGGAATCCTTCGGCACCTCGGATGATGTAGAACGGTACAAAGTGTCTTGTGCTATCTACAACTCCAAGATGCCGAATGGTGGTTCAGTCACTGATCATGTATTGTACATGATCGAGCTGATTAAAAAACTGGGCAAACTCGGATGCCCCTTGCACGAGCAGCTCGGCAAGGATGCGATCCTGAATTCTCTTCCCTCCTCCTATCTTGACTTTCTTGATCATTAAAGAATGAACAAGCCTGCATTAAACTACCATGGACTTTTGGGGTTGTTGCAGACTTTCGAGAAAGACCACCAATTGAATAAGGGGGTGGTGAATTTAGTGGGAGGAAGTAGAGGTCGTTGTCCCTTTAAGAAAGGAAAGAAGAAAATGAATAAATAGGGAAAGAAGGTGCAGAATGCTCCTGGCCCTAGTCAGACCAGGAAGTACAAGGCTGATCAGTCTTCTGCAGAGTGCTTCTACTGCAAGAAGAAGGGACACTGGAAGAGGAACTGTCCTCTTTGAAAGAAAAAAATGTGGTGCAGATGCCTACGCTAAGCATGCAACAGCACAGGGAGCAGGTAAATATTTTAAAACATTTTTAAAATAAATGCGGAAAATACCTACTCCGCACAGGATCTAGCATATACAAGATGCATGTATTGGCATGATTCAGGACATATAATATTTATAAACATTTTAATAAATCTAGATCTATACATGCACCGAAATTAAAACCCAAAAACATACCTTATTCCTAGCTAGAATAAGTCTGGGATAAACCTGGAATAGACTGGAATAACTGGAATAAAGTTATTCCAGTCGTCTTCCACCTTGGGCTGAAAACAGGGCTTCCGAAAAGTCCACGAAACGCCGCCTTCCGGACCTCCGATCGCTCCCAAATTTGAGCTGTAGATTCTTGAGGAAGTCTTCTTCGATTTGGCACTGGTTTCTGCAAGAAAAACCAAACCCAAAAATCGAGAAAAATCGGCGAAGTCTGCTGCACGAAAATGGCAGCAGATCTGAGTTGCTGTCTTCGTCGATGGGTTTCGGGCAACCGGAGCGATCCCGGTTCGCGTGGTTTGCTCCGAGGAGTAGATGGACACTCCCTCTAGAGGGGAGACACGCCCGGGGCTCTCCGATCTCTCTCCACGCGCGGTGCTAGCCGCCGGAAGAAGCTTCACGATCACAGATTTCTGCAACAAAATAAAATTTGCTGCAGCAGGGAAGGAGCACTCAAACAATGGGAAGAAAACCTTGGACTCTCCCTTACTCCCTTCCAAAAACAGCTCTACAAGTACCCAATGAGGTGATCTCACAATCCCTCAAAAAATTTTCTTGAAAAAATTCTTCTCTCGTTGGTTTTTCACTTCACACGATGAAAACTGCTCGTTCAAAACAGGGGCTGCAAAGGTTTTTATAAAAAGCTGCAATGGGAGAGGGAGAGGGAGAGGCGGGGAGGCCAAGAGGCAGGGCTTGCAATATATCCCAATTAACAGCCATTAATCAACCATTAAACCCATTAACCAAGGATTAATGTAATGGGTTGGGAAAAGGAAGAGATGGGACGTTTGGAGTTCTCATCCAGCGAAAGGAATTCCAGCGTTTTGGTCTTTGGGTCTCTTCATTTCAACCATTGAATCACCGTGTAAAACGGTCATGAGGAGAAAATGCACCGGTTCAAAACCGGTCCAAGCCAAAATATTATACCTTGGTTCAATCCCATTAAACCAAGCCAATTAAATGGTCCAATCCCATTTAAACCAAGTTGGTTCAAACCTTTTGAATTTTGGTTCAATTGGTTCGCAACCAATTGGAGGCCGAAACAAACTCCGAATCAGTTCAAAACTGATTCAGAAAAAACCTGGCGCAGTGCTGATCAACCAAGAATAATTTTCGGTTGACACAGACAAGGGCAAGACGGGGAAAAAGAGTGCTCAAAAATACTACTATGATCATAAAATCGAGACGATTCCCAATCGTATTCGGTATCCGGATCAGAGAGTTATCCTCTGTGGCGTGTGACCTCATAGGTTCGAACCTAAACGGTAGCACCAGAACAATTCTAGTACCAGCACAGGAAACCATCTAGCAATGGGTCCCGGCGTCCGGATAGGTCAAAGATGCGGGAGCAAACTATCGAACCTCTGGCATATGGTTACCGTATAATTCATCCCTTTGACCTCTAATGCTCAGGACGACTGAGATTGGGCTGCCAACCCAGACTGAGTCAGTCGACTATGTGTCTCAATCTCGCAAGCCCAGTGACTCTTCACTAGGGCTACCCCGGTCGAGGATTTGCTAAATTGAGATACTGCGAGACATTCAATCCAAACTGTTTGGACAGGTCAATTCCATCTTGGTCCATTACTGCTCCACAAGTACTTGCCTGTACCCAGAAACCTTCCGTCACCGGATTAAAAATCCGGGTAGTCCGGCACCAAAGCACAGGGAGTTGCTTGCAAGCTACCGCGATGGCCTCAGGTCAGAGGGACACTTATACCCATATCCAATCGTGAGTATCCTTTTGGCAGAAAGGGACTGCACGGAGTCACGTTCAATGAAATATCACATATATCCCACCTGCAGATCACAACAGTGTCACCACACTCATTTGGTCAAGAGGACAACCAAACGATGTGAACTGCAACAACCTATACTTGATATATTGCCGACCAGTACAATATATCCTTTGGTTGTGAACTGGGTTTAAGGACCACTCGACACATCCTCTCTGTATCGAAGTCAGTGTAGTCCTAAGGACTTCATCACATGGAAAGAGTTCATTTTAGGGAAATACAATATGTGATGAGCTGCCAAATAACAATTTTATTAATTCACAAAATAAATACAGTACTTAGCTCAACCGCCTACAACCCAGGCGATTGGCTTTGGGACACAATTCCCAACAACTCCCACTTGTACTAAAGCCAATCAGAAGAGTATCTAATACCCATTTCCCATTTACAATAGTCGAACTCTTTAATTCCGAGGGCTTTAGTGAAGGGGTCGGCCACATTTTCTTTTCCATCGATCTTCAGAAGATTGATGTCGCCTCGTTCCACGATCTCTCGTACGAGGTGGTAGCGCCGCAGGATGTGCTTGGTGCGGTGATGAGCTTTTGGCTCCTTAGCTTGAGCAATGGCTCCAGTGCTGTCACAGTACACCGAAACAGGACCATCTAGGGAAGGTGCCACCCCTAGCTCTCCAAGGAACTTTCGCAACCACACAGCTTCCTTTGCTGCATCTGATGCTGCAATATATTCTGCTTCGCATACCGAGTCTGCAACAGTTGCCTGCTTGGAACTTTTCCAGCAGACCGCTCCTCCGTTCAGGGTAAATACAAACCCTGACACACTCTTGCTATCATCTCTATCTGACTGGAAACTAGAGTCAGTGTACCCCACAAGTTTCAAGTCAAGTTCTCCCTAAATCAGCCATTGATCTTTAGTATTTCTCAAATACTTGAGGATGGACTTAACCACCTTCCAATGCGCCTCACCTGGGTCAGACTGGTATCTACTCACTACTCCTAGTGAGTATGCCACATCTGGTCTAGTACAAGTCATAGCATACATGATAGAGCCTACTGCAGAAGCATAAGGTACTCTACTCATGCGCTCTCTTTCCTCAGGAGTTGTCGCACAATCCTTCTTGGAAAGAGTAATTCCAGAACCTATCGGAAGATAGCATTTCTTGGAATTTTCCATGCTGAATCGTTTCAGCACGGTGTCTATGTACATAGACTGGGACAGTCCCAAAAGCTTCTTAAATCTATCTCTATAGATTTTCATACCTAGTATGTAAGAAGCTTCACCCAAGTCCTTCATGGAGAACTGAGATGATAACCAGACCTTTATTCCTTGTAATGCTGCGACGTCATTCCCGATTAAGAGAATGTCGTCAACATACAGTACTAGGAATACAATCACAGAACCATTGATCCATTTATAGATGCACGGTTCTTCTCCATTCTTAACGAAGCCATACGATTTGATACACCTATCAAACCGTAAGTTCCAACTTCGAGATGCTTGCTTGAGTCCATAGATGGACTTCTGCAATTTGCATACTTTTGATTCATCTGTGGATGTGAACCCTTCAGCCTGTATCATATACACCTCTTCTTCCAGTTCCCCATTTAGGAAAGCGGTTCGGACATCCATCTGCCAGATCTCGTAATCAAAATATGCTGCCAAAGCAAGCATGATCCGAATAGACTTGAGCATTGCCACAGGGGAAAATGTCTCGTCATAATCGATACCATATCGTTGATGATACCCCTTGGCAACCAGACGGGCTTTATCGGTCTCTACCTTCCCATCTGCGCCCTTTTTCTCTTGAAGATCCATTTACACCCGATGGGTTTTATTCCTTCAGGCGGATCAACCAATGTCCAAACATTGTTGATTTCTATGGACTCCATTTCGGATCGCATGGCTCCAAGCCATGCCTCAGAGTCAGATCTCTGAAGTGCATCCATATAGGTGATCGGATCCTCATTGTTCTCATCGAGCTCAATGGGATCTCCGTCCCGGACCAAGAAACCGTAGTATCTGTCCGGCTGACGCGGTATTCTACCGGATCTCCTAATGGGTTCTGGATGTGATTCAATCACAGCCAGTTCTACGACGTCCTTAGAGTGTGTAGGTTCTTCTATTGGCTGAACTTCATCAAGTTCAATCTTAGAGGCTATAGTTCCTTCTCCAAGGAACTCCTTTTCCAAAAAGATAGCTCTAAGAGCAACGAACACCTTTTGTTCATTCTCCAAATAGAAGAAATACCCTTTGGTTTCCTTAGGATAACCAACAAATAAACACCGATCAGACCTAGGACCAAGTTTGTCTGAGTCTAAACGCTTTACGTAAGCCGGACAACCCCAGACCCGAAGGTGTGAGATTGATGGTTTACGTCCATTCCACATCTCATACGGAGTGGAGACAACAGATTTACTTGGAACATTATTTAATAAGTAACAGGCTGTCTGAAGCGCATATCCCCAAAAGGATAGCGGCAGAGTTGCAAAGCCCATCATGGATCGAACCATGTCCAACAAGGTTCGATTCCTCCTTTCGGACACACCATTCAACTGTGGTGTTCCTGGAGGAGTCCATTGAGAGAGAATTCCATTCTCCTCAAGATATGTCAAAAAAGCACCAGATAAATATTCTCCACCTCGATCAGATCGAAGGGTTTTAATATTTTTTCCAGTTTGCTTTTCTACTTCATTACGGTATCGTTTGAACATTTCAAACGACTCAGACTTATGTCTCATTAAAAAGACATAACCGAACCTTGAAAAGTCGTCTGTAAATGTAATGAAATATTTGTATTCTCCTATAGCACTAACTGTCATCGGTCCACATACATCAGTATGTATTAGACTTAGAAGTTCTGTAGCTCGTTCACCTTTTCCAGTAAAAGGCGACTTGGTCATTTTACCAAGTAAACAGGATTCACAAGTGGGCAGTGATTCAGAATCACTGACCTCGAGAAGTCCATCTCCTCGCATCTTGTTTATCCTATTTTGGTTAATATGACCTAGCCTACAGTGCCAAAGATAAAAATCGTTGACATTATCTAACCTTGGACGTTTGCTAGAAGTGTACATTACACTAACAGGCCTTGATAGTACGTATATGCCATTATTTAATCTAGCTTTCATTATAACAGAGTTATTCAAAATAACATTGCAAAAATCTCCTTTTATTGATAGTTCAAAACCACAACTGGCCAAAAGGCCTACAGAGATTATGCACATAATGAAACTAGGACAATAGTGACAGTCGACTAGTTCGACAGTACAAGACTCAAAGACAAGACGCAGGACTCCAACCGCCAGTACTGGAACACGATTTCCATTCCCGACGCTCAGAAACTGTTCTCCATCTTCAAATCTTCTGCTAACTTGAAGTCCCTGTAACGAATTACAAACATGAATTGGACTACCAGTATCTAATACCCAGTTAGCAGTATTAACAATTGAGTAATTACAAGGTCTTATCATATAAATACCTTGTTCAGCAGACTTCTGCTTTCTCGGCCTGTTCGGATCAAGGGACGCTATATAAAGAGGACAGTTCCTCTTCCAGTGTCCCTTCTTCTTGCAGTGGAAGCATTCTGCAGAAGACTGATCAGCCTTAAACTTCCTGGTCTGACTCGGGCCAGGAGCATTCTGCACCTTCTTTCCCTTTTTATTTATTTTCTTCTTCCCTTTTTTAAAGGGACGACGACCTCTACCTCCTCCCACTAAATTCACCACCCCCTTATTAAGTTGGTGGTCTTTCTCGAAAGTCTGCAGTAATCCCAAAAGACCATGGTAGTTTACTGCAGGCTTGTTCATTCTGTAATGATCAAGAAAGTCAAGATAGGAGGAGGGAAGAGAATTCAGGATCGCATCCTTGCCGAGCTGCTCGTGCAAGGGGCATCCGAGTTTGCCCAGTTTTTCAATCAGCTCGATCATGTACAATACATGATCAGTGACTGATCCGCCATTCGGCATCTTGGAGTTGTAGATGGCACAAGATACTTTGTACCGTTCTACATCATCCGGGGTGCCGAAGGATTCCTTCAACTTTTGAAGGATTTCATCAGGTTGGGCCTCCTCGAATTTGCGAGTAAACTCGTCGTTCATCGCCGCTAGCATAATGCAACGGATAGTAGTCCGATCAGAGACCCACTTCAAATAAGTATCTCTGACCGCACTCCGTGCATTAGCGGGAGGGATTTCTGGTGCCGGATCCGTTATCACATATAGGATCCGTTCATGCTCCAGAACAATTCTTAATCTTCGATACCAACTATCGAAGTTATGACCCTTTAACTTCTCGTTATCGAGAAGTGACCGGAGCGATAAGTTTGAAGACATCTGAAAAGAAAACAAGACCAAATTAGTTTATGAATTAATAACTTAACCAAAAGACTTGGACTTTAGTCTAAAGGTTTCTCCCACGAATTTTTCAGATTGGTATCCTCTGACTCCAATCCGTGAAAACAACATTTTTCAAGTGGGTACTGAAATCCAATAGGCCACGCATGAGCCCGACTATGGCCGGCTCACCCATACGAGCCTAAAGGTAGGTTCGTAAACCAATTGTTTCCCTAAACAATTTTCAGTATAAAATTTTGCCCCAGAGAACACCCCAATCGGCCTAGGGGCCTCCTATTGCGGGTCTTTGGTTAGGTCCAACCATTAAAATGACTAATCCAATGCTTCCAGCTAACTAAAGACCAAGCCCGACTAAGGCCGGCCCACCTGGTCCCGTTATGGAGGTTGCACTGAACCATCATCGATCAGATAGAAATTCCAGTCGCCGGATGTACACCCGTTCTATGGAACTGCCGATGCACACCAAGCTAGTGGACACATTTCTATCCAACTTAATGGGAGGCTAAGATACAGTCAACTCCTTGACTTGGTCTTTTTAAGGACCTAATAATTTTTAGAGGATTTTTTTTTTTTTTTTTTGACAGGAGAAAAAGGTAAGGACATGGATCATCCTCCCACTGAATCAATCAGATTCCAGGAGGGTTGAATTAAATCAACAATTGATCCATGGGCACCTATTGATCAGTCAGACCGATCAACCTGGGTGACATGGGTTAACTCGAGTCATTGAGCTTTTCCAATCAGTTCTGGTCGACTCGACTAGCCAGGTAGGTGAGATCATGGGTGAGTATCCGCCATTAACCATCTTTCCTAGACACCAACTAAGTTGGCCAGGAAAGAGGTAGCCTCATACAACCATGATCATAATTGCCAAACCTACCTCGACACCAGTCGGTTTACCAGACTCGATCAGACTAGCCTAAAGACTCGGGCATCCACTGAGCCACTAATTGGATCCATTTTAGATGAACGGATCAACTAATCTAACTATTAGATAGTTCTAAAGAATGACCTTAAACAACTTTTGTTTAATCTTCTTTTAATCCGGTTCAACTAAACTTAGGTCTAACCCAGTGATGGACCCAACTAATCAGCTAACCCAATTAACCTAATTTGGCTTATGCAAATTTTATTAGATTTCATAAACCTAAAAATTTTTATTAAGCCAAATACTTAATTAAAATATTTTTTAATTAAGTCTCTATGTAAAACAATTTTACATCTTAAATTATGCATCATATCTAGATTTATACTTTTATAAATATTATATGACCCAAATGACAAAATTATAAATCATGCCAAATTTATAATTTTAATTTCTTTTTGATTTCCTTAAAGGATCCTTCTGAAGAGGCCAACATGGACGAACCGCATCGTGTCAAAGACACACGGCCATGGTGAAGGTCTCAACTAGGTTCCTAAAAGTACTCTCTAATCCCAAGATTAAACAATTTAATCTACTATACATGCATCAAGATATGTTACTCTAGAACCTGCCTCTGATACCACTGAAAGAAAAAAATATGGTGCAGATGCCTACGCTAAGCATGCAACAGCACAGGGAGCAGGTAAATATTTTAAAATATTTTTAAAATAAATGCGGAAAATACCTACTCCGCACAGGATCTAGCATATACAAGATGCATGTATTGGCATGATTCGGGACATATAATATTTATAAACATTTTAATAAATCTAGATCTATACATGCACCGAAATTAAAACCCAAAAACATACCTTATTCCCAGCTGGAATAAGTCTGGGATAAACCTGGAATAGACTGGAATAACTGGAATAAAGTTATTCCAGTCGTCTTCCACCTTGGGCTGAAAACAGGGCTTCCGAAAAGTCCACGAAACGCCGCCTTCCGGACCTCCGATCGCTCCCAAATTTGAGCTGTAGATTCTTGAGGAAGTCTTCTTCGATTTGGCACTGGTTTCTGCAAGAAAAACCAAACCCAAAAATCGAGAAAAATCGGCGAGGTCTGCTGCACGAAAATGGCAGCAGATCTGAGTTGCTGTCTTCGTCGATGGGTTTCGGGCAACCGGAGCGATCCCGGTTCGCGTGGTTTGCTCCGAGGAGTAGATGGACACTCCCTCTAGAGGGGAGACACGCCCGGGGCTCTCCGATCTCTCTCCACACGCGGTGCTAGCCGCCGGAAGAAGCTTCACGATCACAGATTTCTGCAGCAAAACAAAATTTGCTGCAGCAGGAAAGGAGCACTCAAACAATGGGAAGAAAACCTTGGACTCTCCCTTACTCCCTTCCAAAAACAGCTCTACAAGTACCCAATAAGGTGATCTCATAATCCCTCAAAAAATTTTCTTGAAAAAATTCTTCTCTCGTTGGTTTTTCACTTCACACGGTGAAAACTGCTCGTTCAAAACAGGGGCTGCAAAGGTTTTTATAAAAGGCTGCAATGGGAGAGGGAGAGGGAGAGGCGGGGAGGCCAAGAGGCAGGGCTTGCAATATATCCCAATTAACAGCCATTAATCAACCATTAAACCCATTAACCAAGGATTAATGTAATGGGTTGGGAAAAGGAAGAGACGGGACGTTTGGAGTTCTCATCCAGCGAAAGGAATTCCAGCGTTTTGGTCTTTGGGTCTCTTCATTTCAACCATTGAATCACCGTGTAAAATGGTTATGAGGAGAAAATGCACCGGTTCAAAACCGGTCCAAGCCAAAATATTATACCTTGGTTCAATCCCATTAAACCAAGCCAATTAAATGGTCCAATCCCATTTAAACCAAGTTGGTTCAAACCTTTTGAATTTTGGTTCAATTGGTTCGCAACCAATTGGAGGCCGAAACGAACTCCGAATCAGTTCAAAACTGATTCAGAAAAAACCTGGCGCAGTGCTGATCAACCAAGAACAATTTTTGGTTGACACAGACAAGGGCAAGACGGGGAAAAAGAGTGCTCAAAAATACTACTATGATCATAAAATCGAGACGATTTCCAATCGTATTCGGTATCCGGATCAGAGAGTTATCCTCTGTGGCGTGTGACCTCATAGGTTCGAACCTAAACGGTAGCACCAGAACAATTCTAGTACCAGCACAGGAATCCATCTAGCAATGGGTCCCGGCGTCCGGATAGGTCGAAGATGCGGGAGCAAACTATCGAACCTCTGGCATATGGTTACCGTATAATTCATCCCTTTGACCTCTAATGCTCAGGACGACTGAGATTGGGCTGCCAACCCAGACTGAGTCAGTCGACTACGTGTCTCAATCTCGCAAGCCCAGTGACTCTTCACTAGGGCTACCCCGGCCGAGGATTTGCTAAATTGAGATACTGCGAGACATTCAATCCAAACTGTTTGGACAGGTCAATTCCATCTTGGTCCATTACTGCTCCACAAGTACTTGCCTGTACCCAGAAACCTTCCGTCACCGGATTAAAAATCCGGGTAGTCCGGCACCAAAGCACAGGGAGTTGCTTGCAAGCTACCGCGATGGCCTCAGGTCAGAGGGACACTTATACCCATATCCAATCGTGAGTATCCTTTTGGCAGAAAGGGACTGCACGGAGTCACGTTCAATGAAATATCACATATATCCCACCTGCAGATCACATCAGTGTCACCACACTCATTTGGTCAAGAGGACAACCAAACGATGTGAACTGCAACAACCTATACTTGATATATTGCCGACCAGTACAATATATCCTTTGGTTGTGAACTGGGTTTAAGGACCACTCGACACATCCTCTCTGTATCGAAGTCAGTGTAGTCCTAAGGACTTCATCACATGGAAAGAGTTCATTTTAGGGAAATACAATATGTGATGAGCTGCCAAATAACAATTTTATTAATTCACAAAATAAATACAGTACTTAGCTCAACCGCCTACAACCCAGGCGATTGGCTTTGGGATATAATTCCCAACACTCTTTACATTGCGTTCCTTGATCCGAACAGGCCGAGAAAGCAGAAGTCTGCTGAACAAGGTATTTATATGATAAAACCTTGTAATTACTCAATTGTTGATACTGCTAACTGGGTATTGGATACTGGTAGTCCAATTCATGTTTATAATTCGTTACAGGGACTTCAAGTTAGCAGAAGATTTGAAGATGGAGAACAGTTTCTGAGCATCGGGAATGGAAATCGTGTTCCAGTACTGGCGGTTGGAGTCCTACGTCTTGTCTTTGAGTCTTGTACTGTCGAACTAGTCGACTGTCACTATTGTCCTAGTTTCATTATAAGCATAATCTCTGTAGGCCTTTTAGCCAATTGTGGTTTTGAACTATCAATAAAAGGAGATTTTTGCAATGTTATTTTGAATAATTGTGTTATAATGAAAGCTAGATTAAATAATGGCATATACGTACTATCAAGGCCTGTTAGTGTAATGTACACTTCTAGCAAACGCCCAAGGTTAGATAATGTCAATGATTTGTATCTTTGGCACTATAGGCTAGGTCATATTAACCAAAATAGGATAAACAAGATGCGAGGAGATGGACTTCTCGAGATCAGTGATTCTGAATCATTGCCCACTTGTGAATCCTGTTTACTTGGTAAAATGACCAAGTCACCTTTTACTGGAAAGGGTGAACGAGCTACAGAACTTCTAAGTCTAATACATACTGATGTATATGGACCGATGTCAATTAGTGCCAAAGGAGGATACAAATATTTCATTACATTTACAGACGACTTTTTGAGGTTCGGTTATGTCTTTCTAATGAGACATAAGTCTGAGTCGTTTGAAATGTTCAAACGATACCGTAATGAAGTAGAAAAGCAAACTGGAAAAAGTGTTAAAACCTTTCGATCTGATCGAGGTGGTGAATACTTATCTGGTGTATTTTTGACATATCTTGAGGAGAATGGAATTCTCTCTCAGTGGACTCCTCCAGGAACACCACAGTTGAATGGTGTGTCTGAAAGGAGGAATCGAACCTTGTTGGACATGGTTCGATCAATGATGGGCTTTGTAACTTTGCCGCTATCCTTTTGGGGATATGCGCTTCAGACAGCCTGTTACTTGTTAAATAATGTTCCAAGTAAGTCTATTGTCTCCACTCCGTATGAGATGTGGAATGGACGTAAACCCTCAATCTCACACCTTCGAGTCTGGGGTTGTCCGGCTTACATAAAACGTTTAGACGCAGACAAACTTGGTCCTAAGTCTGACAGGTGTTTATTTGTTGGTTATCCTAAGGAAACCAAAGGGTATTTCTTCTACTTGGAGAATGAACAAAAGATGTTCGTTGCTCTTAGAGCTATCTTTTTGGAAAAAGAGTTCCTTGGAGAAGGAACTATAGCTTCTAAGATTGAACTTGATGAAGTTCAGCCAATAGAAGAACCTGCACACTCTAAGAACATCGTGGAACCGTTTGTGATTGACTCACATCCTGAACCCATTAGGAGATCTGGTAGAATACCGCGTCAGTCGGACAGATACTACGGTTTCTTGGTCCGGGACGGCGATCCCATTGAGCTCGATGAGAACAATGAGGATCCGATCACCTATATGGATGCACTTCAGAGATCTGACTCTAAGGCATGGCTTGGAGCCATGCGATCCGAAATGGAGTCCATGGAAATCAACAATGTTTGGACATTGGTTGACCCGCCTGAAAGAATAAAACCCATCGGGTGTAAATGGATCTTCAAGAGGAAAAGGGGCGCAGATGGGAAGGTGGAGACCTATAAAGCCTGTCTAGTTGCCAAAGGGTATCGTCAGCGATATGGTATCGATTATGACGAGACTTTCTCCCCTGTGGCAATGATCAAGTCCATTCGGATCATGCTTGCTTTGGCAGCATATTTTGATTACGAGATCTGGCAGATGGATGTTCGAACCGCTTTCCTGAATGGGGAGCTGGAAGAAGAGGTGTATATGATACAGCTTGAAGGGTTCACATCCATAGATGAATCAAAAGTATACAAGTTGCAGAGGTCCATCTATGGACTCAAGCAAGCATCTCGAAGTTGGAACTTACGGTTTGATAGGTGTATCAAATCGTACGGCTTTGTTAAGAACAGAGAAGAACCGTGCATCTATAAATGGGTTAATGGCTCTGTGATTGTATTCCCAGTACTGTATGTTGACGACATTCTCTTAATCGGGAATGATGTCGCAGCATTACAAGGAAAAAAGGTCTGGTTATCATCTCAGTTCTCCATGAAGGACTTGGGTGAAGCTTCTTACATACTAGGTATGAAGATCTATAGAGATAGATCTAAGAAGCTTTTGGGACTATCCAAGTCTACGTACATTGACACCGTGCTGAAACGGTTCAGCATGGAAAATTTCAAGAAAGGCTATCCTCCGATAGGTTCTGGAATTACTCTTTCCAAGAAGGATTGAGCAATAACTCCTGAGGAAAGAGAGCGCATGAGTAGAGTACCTTATGCTTATGCAGTAGGCTCTATCATGTATGCTATGACTTGTACTAGACCAGACGTGGCATACTCACTAGGAGTAGTGAGTAGATACCAGTCTGACCCAGGTGAGGCGCATTGGAAGGTGGTTAAGACCATTCTTAAGTATTTGAGAAATACTAAAGATCAATGGCTGATTTATGGAGAACCTGACTTGAAACTTGTGGGGTACTCTGACTCCAGTTTTCAGTCAGATAGAGATGATAGCAAGAGTGTATCAGGGTTTATATTTACCCTGAACGGAGGAGCGATCTGCTAGAAAAGTTCCAAGCAGGCAACTGTTGCAGACTCGGTATGCGAAGCAGAATATATTGCATTATCAGATGCAGTAAAGGAAGCTGTGTGGTTGCGCAAGTTCCTTGGAGAGCTAGGGGTGGCACCTTCCCTAGATGGTCCTATTCCGGTGTACTGTGACAACACTGGAGCCATTGCTCAAGCAAAGGAGCCTAAAGCTCATCACCGCACCAAGCACATATTGTGGCACTACCACCTCGTACGACAAATCGTGGAGCGAGGCGATATCAATCTTCTGAAGATCGATGGAAAAGAAAATCTGGCCGACCCCTTCACTAAAGCCCTTGGAATCAAAGAGTTCGACTATTGTAAATGGGAAATGGGTATAAGATACTCTTCTAATTGGCTTTAGTACAAGTGGGAGTTGTTGGGAATTATGTCCCAAAGCCAATCGCCTGGGTTGTAGGCGGTTGTGCTGAGTTTTGTATTTATTTCATGAATTAATAAATTATTGGCAGCTCATCACATATTGTATTTCCCTAAAAATGAACTCTTTCCATGTGATGAAGTCCTTAGGGCTACACTGACTTCGATACAGAGAGGATGTATCGACTGGTCCTTAAACCCTATTCACAACCAAAGGATATATTGTACTGGACAGCAATATATCAAGTATAGGTTGTTGCAGTTCACATCGTTTGGTTGTCCTCTTGACCAAATGAGTGTGGTGACACTAATGTGATCTGTAAGTGGGATATATGATATCTCATTGAACGTGACTCCGTGAAACCCCTTTATGCCAAAGGGATACTCATGATTGGATATTAGTATATGTGTCCCTCTGACCTGAGGTCATCGCGGTAGCTTGCAAGCAACTCCCCGTGCTTTGGTGCTGGACTACCCGGATTTTTAATCCGGTGATGGAAGGCTTCTGGGTACAGGCAAGTACTTGTGGACCAGTGATGGACTAAGATGGAATTGACCTGTCCGAACAGTTTGGATTGAATGTCTCGCAGTATCTCAATTTAGCAAATCCTCGGCCGGGGTAGCCCTAGTGAAGAGTCACTGGGCTTGCGAGGTTGAGACACGTAGTCGACTGACTCAGTCTGGGTTGGCAGCCCAATATCAGTCATCCTGAGCATTGAAGTCAAAGGGATGAATTATACAGTAACCATATGCCAGAGATTCGATAATATGCTCCCGCATCTTCGACCTATCCGGACGCCGGGACCCATTGCTAGATGGTTTCCTGTGCTGGTACTGGAATTGTTCCAGTGCTACCGTTTAGGTTCGAACCTATGAGGTCACACGCCATAAAGGATAACTCTCTGATCTGGATACCGATTACGATTGAAAATCGTCTCGATTTTATGGTCACGGTATTTTTTTGGGCACTCTTTTCTCGGTCTTGCCCTTGTTTGCATCAACCAGAAATTGTTCCAGGCTGACCAGGTCTGCGCCAGCATTTTTCTGAATCAGTTTTGAACTGATTCGGAGCTTGTTTCAGCCTCCAATTGGTTGTGAACCAATTGAACCCAAATTTATTTGGGCTTGAACCAGTTCAATTTGTTTGAACCATTGGGTTTAATAGGATTGAACCCAAATTTGTTTGAACCATTGGGTTTAATAGGATTGAACCCAAATTGTTTGAACCGTTGGTTTTTTCTTCCAGTGACCATTTACACGGTGTTCTTCTCACTGGATAAATTCCTAGCGATGGAAGCCCAATCGGTGTCTTCTCCTCTCCCTCCACCTGATAGCCTTAAACCCCTTTTTATTGGTTTAATGGCTATTTAATTGGTGTTTATGCCACCGGCATCGTTTGGCCTCCCAGCCTTTTCCTTATCTCTTCCGCTGCTGCTTCTTATAATACCCTGCAGTCCCCTGGTTCAAAATGGCTGAGACGTCACCGTGTGAGAGGTTAAAAACCTGTGAGAGTTCTTCTTCCTTGGAGAATTTCTTTCCCATTCCACCGGTGATTTAGAGGGCTATGATTTGGTGAGTGATAGGAAGAGAGAACATCCTTTAATCCCTGTTTTCTGGTGCTCAAAATTGCTGGAAGAAGGAACTCTATTTTGCTGAAAAATAATTTCAGATTTCAGAAATTCTGTTTCCTTCCTTCTTCCCTCCCACCGTTTCAAGTCTTCCGGCGACTAGCATCACCCGAGAGATGGATCAGAACAAGCCCCTGGCGTGTTCCCCCTCTTGAGAGTGTTCAATTGAGCATTTGGAAGCCGGATCAACCTCTTTCCTGCTGTTTTTTGTGCTCTGTTTTCAGGTTGCAGGTTTTCAGGTTGTTGATTTTTCTGGTGCAGTTTTTGGTTGAAAGGAAGGGTACCAAACGTTGCATAATTATCTCCCATTTGAAGGAAGCCCAACCTTCTTGTTTCCTTGCTTTTTGGTGCTGGAAGGGAGATCAAATCGTTGGCAAATTCCCTGTTGTTTTGCTGCAACTTTTGGAAAAAAGAACAAACCTGTTAACGTGCTGGAAGTAGAAGACAACAGGAATAAAGTTATTCCTGTTATCCCAGCAATTCCCGCTTTATACCAAGACTATTCCAGGCAGGAATAAGGTATATTTTCTTGTTTTATTTTTCATGCATGTATAGATCTAGGTTTTTTAATTGTTTATAAATATTACATGCTCTTGAACATGCCTAGTATTGCCTATACATGCATCCGAAATTTGTTAGATCCTTTGCAGAGCAGGTATTTTCTGTTGTGAATTTAAATTTTTTAAAATTCATGCCTGCTCCCTGCTTTGCATGCTTAGAGTAGGCACCTGCAACCGCGTTCTTTTTCCTTTCACCTATATAAGCGGTCATTCTTACAGCCGCTACTGAAATGCTTGGGGCTGACAGACATCGACTATGCACTCGGAGAAGTCCATGAAGGCATCTGTGGCGACCACCTCAGAGGAAGATCCTTAGCTTACAAGATCATCCGACAGGGGTTTTACTGGCCCATGGTCGTTCGCACAGTGGGGGATGGATATCTTGGGCCCCTTTCCCCCAGCGTCCGGGCAATGAAAATTTTTGCTTGTGGCCATCGACTACTTCACCAAATGGGTGGAGGCTGGACCACTAGCATAGATAACTGAGGTCAAGGTGGAGAACTTCATCCGGAATAACATCATCTTTCGGTTCGGCATTCCCCAAATGATTATTACTGATAATGGAAGACAGTTTGACAACTCTAAGTTCCAAGACTTTTGTCAGCAATATCATATCTCTCACCGACTCACGTCGGTCGGCCACTCTCAGTGCAAAGGAGAGGCTGAAGTCACCAATCAGACAATCTTGCACGGGCTGAAGACCTGACTGAATGAGGCCAAGGGGCTTTGGGCGGAGGAACTCCACTCAGTATTATGGGCATATCAGATGACTGCTAGAACGTCAACCGGCGAAACCCCATTCAACCTCACTTATGGAAGCGAAGCCGTCATCCCTGTCGAGACCTCTCTTCAATCTCTACGGAACGACCACTATGCCGAACCGGCCAATTCCGAACAGTGATGGGCTGACCTGGACTTGCTCGAAGAAACAAGACTTCGGGCAAGCATGAAGATGGCGGTCTACCACCAGAAGATGGTGAAATATTACAACTCGCAAGTCAAGGCGCGAGCTTTCCATGTCGGAGACCTGGTCTTGCGAAGGACAGGAATTTCGAGGTCGACCGAGCAAGGCAAGCTTTCCCCAAATTGGGAAGGACCTTATCGAGTCGTTGAAGTGGTTCGAGCATGCACCTACTGACTTGAATATTTGGATGGATGACAGATGGCGCGTCCGTGGAATGTAGACAACCTCCGCAAGTATTATCAATCAAGTCCACAATTCTTTTATGAACCACTTCTGCAAGTCCGACTCCAGTCGACAGAGGCTCTAGGGCAGCCCACTTCCGAAAGTCCGACTCCGATCGGTAGAGGCTCTAGGGCAACCCACTTCCGAAAGTCCAACTCCAGTCAGCAGAGGCTCTAGGGCAGCCCACTTCTGAAAGTCCGACCCTGGTTGGTAGAGGCTCTAGGGCAGCCCACTACCGAAAGTCCAACCCCGGTCGGCAAAGACTTTACGACAGCCCACTTCTGAAGTCCGACTCCGATTGGTAGAGGCTCTAGGGTAGCCAACTTCCGAAAGTCGGACTTTGATCGGTAGAGGCTCTAGGGCAGCCCACTTCCGAAAGTCCAACTCCGGTCGGCAGAGGCTCTAGGGCAGCCTACTTCCAAGTCCGACTTCGATCGGTAGAGGCTCTAGGGTAGCCCACTTCCGAAAGTCTAACTCAGGTCGGTAGAGGCTCTAGGGCAGCCCAGTTTCGAAAGTCCGACTCTGGTCGGTAGAGGCTTTAGGGAAGGCCATTTCCGAAAGTCCAACTCCGGTCGGCAGAGGCTCTAGGGCAGCCCACTTCCGAAAGTCTGACTCCGGTCGACAGAGGCTCTAGGACAGCCCACATCCAAAAGTCCGACTTCGATCGATAGAGGCTCTAGGGCAGCCCATTTCCAAAAGTCTGATCCTGGTCGGTAGAGGCTCTAGGGCAGCCCACTTCCGAAAGTCTGACTCCGGTCGACAGAGGCTTTAGGGCATCCCACTTTCGAAAGTCCGACTCTGGTCAGCAGAGGCTCTAGGGCAGCCCACTTCCAAAAGTCCGACTCCGGTCGGTAGAGGCTCTAGGGCAGCCCATTTCTGAAAGTCCGACCCTAGTTGGTAGAGGCTCTATGGCAGCCCACTTTCGAAAGTCCGACTCCGGTCGACAGAGGCTCTAGGATAGCCCATTTCTGAAAGTCTGACTCTGGTTGGCAGAGGCTCTAGGATAGCCCAATCTGGACAAGCGGATGGACCAACACTTAGGTTAAAATTCCTAAGCTCATTGCTCCGGCCTGAGCTATAGTCCGATCACTGCCTAAACTACTTTGAGTCTGGACAAGCCGATAGACCAACACTTAGGTTAAAATCCCTAAGCTCGTTGCTCCGGCCTGAGCTACAGTCTGATCACTGCCTCAACTACTTCTGAGTCCGGACAAGCTGACGGACCAACACTTAGGTTAAAATTCCTAAGCTCGTTACTCCGGCCTGAGCTACAGTCCGACCACTGCCTCAACTACTTCTGAGTTCGGACAAGCCGACGGACCAACACTTAGGTTAAAATTCCTAAGCTCGTTGCTCCGGCCTGAGCTACAGTCCGATCACTGCCTCAACTACTTCTGAGTCCGGATAAGCCGACGGACCAACACTTAGGTTAAAATTCCTAAGCTCGTTGCTCCGGTCGGAGCTATAGTCCGACCACTGCTTCGACTACTTCTAGGTTTGGACAAGCTGATGAGCCTACACTTAGAGTAGAAATCGTAAGGGAACCTAGTTCGGTATGAGCCACTACTCGATGCTCACCCTGGAGGTCCGACTGTCCGCTCAGATTGGCCGACTAGTCCACACTTAGTGAAATTTCAAAAGAAAAGTGAGTTTGGTCACTCTAGTCAGTCGGCAACAAAGATATGGAAATAAAGCATTATGAATAAGGTTCTTCATGAGTTCCTAAAAAAAAGAGTTTCTTTATAAAATTGAAGGTTAGACCTTTACAAATGACTAGATCTGACCCTCAGGAGGTACATTGACAACGGCTGCTTAGGCCTTCTCAGTAGCAACAGCCGCTTCAGCCCCCTCGGCCCCTTCAACTACCTCTGCTTTGGCTCCAACTTGGGCATCCGGTCTGGCCACTTCTACGACGGCCTCCACTGGAGCATCAACCGCTCGGGCAGTCGGATTCGCCGCCTCCAAGTCCTCCTCCTCTACCGGCTTCGACAGCTAAAGAAATGATAGATCGAGGTCTGGGAAGGCTGCATTGACCTTCCCCAAACATTCGTCATACCCGTAGTCAAAGCGGACAGTCTCGGCTTCGTTCATCTCCTCAGTGAAGTCCTTGGAGGCTTTATAGTCGACGACGGCCTTTTCAGTGACCGTCTTCAGCAACTCTTGGGCCATCTTCAATAGGCCCTTGTACCTCTCCGCTGCCACCTGGTGGCCTTGTGAGCGGGTCTCACATTCGACCAAGCGCCCCTCCTTGATAGTCAGCCGACGAGTCAGAGCCTTGATCTTCTTCTTCTTATTCTTTAAACTTGCCTCCCGGTCCTTCTCCCGGGCCAGCAATACTTCAATCTGCTTCTTCTGGGCCTCTGACTTAGCCCACAGGGTGGACTCCTCTTCTGCTACGGCCCTTAAGCCGAGTACCTCTACTCTAGAGGCCATCAGCGCCACCCAAGCCTTGTCCCTCACCACCTCTGCCGCTTCGGCCCTCTTGGTCAAGTGCTTTTTCAGATAGAGCAGCTCGCCCAGGCCAACATCCATCAGCAGGGTATCTTTGACAAGTTGCTGATAGACACACATAGTTAGAAAGTTGCAACCGGTGAATTCGGAGTGGAGAAATGAAATATGACACGTACCCCTAGAAGATGGTGGAGGGAACTCCTAGAGGCCTCGTTCATCGATCGCCCGTCATCATCGGGGGCGGCCCTCTGAGGCAGCTATTTGGCCTTCTAAGCATCATGCCACTTATGGCACTCCTCCTCGCCACCGGGACCGTCGGCCCTCTCATCAACGGCCTACGGCCCCTTTTTTGCATGACTTCCCCTGACTATCGGAGAAGCCACTTCGGTCGGCTCCAACGGCAGGGATGGAGGAGCCGCGTCCGCCCCGGTCGGCGTCGAGAGCCTCTCCTCCACCCGGGTGACCGGTTGCCCAACCGAGGAGGACCTCTCAGATGCCAGAATCCTTTGGTGATCAGTTAGAGGCATGTCATCCCCCGACTCGACCGATACCACTATAGCGGACGGTTCTGCCGCCCATTGTTTCCTTGGCCTCTCGGGCGCTGGCTCTGCTGCCCACTTCTTTGGCTCTCGTGGGGTCGGTTCTGCAATGCGGACGGCCCTCCGCTGCGCTGATCATACTGAAAGAGTCACCCGATCTAGCTTCATCTTGCCACCTGTCAACAAACAAAGTTGAAGTAAGGTATAGTTGCAAAGTCGACAAAGAATAAAGTAATGGGCTTCTCACTCTACGGCTCTTGTCCTACTCAATGTCGGGTGCGACTGAGTCCAGCCTGATGAAGACTTCCCTCGTGGAGCATGAAGCCGATGAACTTCGGGTCCTCGTCGTCCAGTTTATGGAAGTTGACCTCATCGGCCCTCGAGACCTTCCTCCCGTTCAAAGCGTTCGGCCTTGGCTCCCTTCATGCTGCCTCGAAGCACCACGGCTCTAAACTATCTTCAAAAAAGTATCGGGACTTCCATTCATGAATGGCGGACGGAAGCCCCCCTATTATCTTCCGGCCAGGATGTGGATTGAACATCCACCACTCCTGACTCCGGATGTCCTGCTTCAACAGGAAGAAATTTGAAAACAACAACACCCTCGGCTCGATGTTAGCCTCCCGACATAGAACCACGAAGCCACAGAGAACCCGAATGCTATTCAGGGTCAGCTGGGAAGGAGTAATTCTATACGTGTTGAAGACCTAGATAAAGAAACTGTGGATCAGGAATTGAAGGCTGGCCTTCAGGTGGTCTTCATACAGAGGGAGAGCTCCTAGGTTTAAAGGTCCATTCACTCTACCCTCGCGACTGGGGACGGTCAGATGTAGGGTGGAGGGAATGTTATATACAGTCCTAAGATTTTCGACCCTCTCTCGGGTCATGGTTGAAGAGATGTCGAAAGGGCCGGGCTCCCTAAGTCCGCGAGCCGAACTCTGACTTCCAGAAGCCATTCTAAAGGGAGTTGCTGAAAAGGAAGAAGACGGAGGAAGGTGGAGACAGAACTAACCGGGTTACCTGGTTCTCTAGGAGGGGCTAAAGCAACGGAAGGAGGGAGGAGGCAGCCTTCTCTTCAAGCGCAAGCACAATGAAAGGCTCATTCTGTGCGCTATTATCCCACTTTTATAGGGACCCGGGGTAGCTTCCCAACACCTTCCCCAATGTGCCACAATCCGACGGCTGGCATCTCGATTTTCGAGTTGGATGAGAATCCGAGGGGATGCTCCAGATCATATCTGGCCATGATCTGCATGACAGTCGAAGCAACGATGGATGGATCACTCCAGGAAGTGCGCCAACCGCTCTGATGAAGCCATGCACCCCACATCGCGTCAGGAATTTAAATGGGCAGCTACTATGCATCGTACCAGCAATAACTGCTCCCCCTATCTTCACTAACCAGATGCTGACACCTATCCAGGAGCAAAAATAGGAGCAAAAATCGGAGCAGAAGGTGGCCAGTTGCAGCACGCCGAATCAGACTCATCATCATCTGAAAGACTGATGCATTTACTACCATTTAATGCCCTCGCCCTTCAAGCCTATGGACTCACTCGAAGCACAAGGGCAAGGGGGATAATTGTTGTACCTTGATGGCTCACCCTCAGCTAGAACCGGCCCATTCTTGCTGTCCGACCAGGCCACTCCTTCAAGGCTCCGACTGCTACTCCTTCAGAGGTCCGACCCACTGAAGTAGAGGTCCGAACGGCCCTCTCCTACTGGGGTCCAGCCTATCGCTCTCCTTCAGAGGTCTGACCCATCGGAGCAGAGGTCCGAACGGCCCTCTCCTACTGGGATCCGGCCTGTCGCTTTCCTTCAGAGGTCTGACCCACCGGAGCAGAGGTCCGAATGACCCTCTCCTGCTAGGGTCCGACTCATCACTCTCCTTCAAAGGTCCAACCCACCAGAGCAGAGGTCTGAATGACCCTCTCCTGCTAGGGTCTGACCCGTCGCTCTCCTTCAGAGGTCCAACCCACCAGAGCAGAGGTCTAGAGCAGGTTTGGCCTTTGGTCCGGCCGACCGGCTTTCCCTCGACCGACCGGCTTTCCCTCGACCGACATCCGACAAGAATGCCTTAGCATCCAGGGAATTCCAGAAGCATCTTTCTGTTACTGTGGGATCCTGCCATCCCAATAGCCCTGCTCCACTACTTCCATGATGTCGCTGTATCTGCGCACCACGTGGCCACTCTCCAGATTCTCCTAGGGGCAGATCGGTCTTTCTTAGCCTCTCCCCTAATGGATTTTGGACTGTTCCGTGCCTATATAAGGTACTCGGGGGATCCCGTTTGAAGGTAGAAGTGCTCTTCCCTCTCCATACACTGTTCTTTCATGGATTCCTCCATTATGTTGCCTTCAACCTCTTGCTAATTTAGGCATCGGAGGGTCCCCCGTTGGAACACCACCAGCGCCCTTGGGGACTTTGTTGCAGGTTCACCCAGAGGAGGAGTGCTCCAGCACACCCAGCCGACCCCGATCCAGGAGTTGACGCCGCAACATGTTTTATTCCTTTTTCATTATAAAAGTTTTCGAAATCTTGATTTTCAAATTTAGCTCTGGTAGGGGCACCAGGATAAGACATAGATTACTGGGCCCTATTTGGTTTACGTAGCCATGTGTCAAATTTTGTAATCAACTAAAATTGAGTCCAGTAATAAGTTGAGGTTAGTTGATTTGTCTCAACCCTAAACCTAGTTAGTATTTTGAGTTCTGTACATCAATTATGAGAGTTCAGTATGAGCCCAATTTTTGTACAAGAGGAGAGGTTACCCTATTTTGGTATTCCACCAGGCTACATCCAGGAGTCAGAGGCCACTAATCAGCCAATTGGATTTTGTGTGACAACCCAGGACCCAAGATGCTTCCGGAAACCCTGATTCCTTCCAGATGCCCTCCAGATGCCTAGATTCCTTTCCAGATGCTAGAGCATATTCTCAGAACAGGGCACCCATAATTCCAGAGGTCCACCTGCATCCAAGCCCAAAGAAATCAAGCCCAGGTGCCAAGCCCAAGCCCTTAAGAAGCAAGATTCCAGGGAATATTCCTGCTACCAGGCTAACAGGCCACCCCAGCTTCCAGAGGCCCAAACCCATGCACCCAAGCCCCTTTGGGCTGGCCCCTTGCTGCTCCTAGAAGCCCAACATGCCTCCCTAGGCATCCTTGAAGTGTTGACCACGTCCAAAGAGGTTTGACAAAGTTCAAGTTGAAGAGAAGAAGGAGAAGACCAAGTTTATTCCTAACGTAGTTGGGATTTCTAATATTTTTAAACTTTGTAATTCTAACCTAGCTAGGAAAGGACTTGTATTCCAATTTGGAAGAGGACTTGTAACCCAAGTGTAACCATGGTTAGTGAGGGCATGGGAACTCTATAAATACCCCACCCCTCCCCCTCTTGTAAGCATCTCTTCTTATGAATACAACTTGCTGAAATTTTGAATTATTGCCTTGTGTTGGTATTTTGTTTTGGTTCTTTGGTTTGTGTTCTTGTGCTTGGATGAATTCCTTGCTGCCCTAGCATCCTATCACACCCTAAATCACTAC
Organism: Areca catechu; assembly: GCA_021397845.1. Taxonomy (NCBI): domain Eukaryota; kingdom Viridiplantae; phylum Streptophyta; class Magnoliopsida; order Arecales; family Arecaceae; genus Areca; species Areca catechu. The sequence goes on from CM038048.1 coordinate 10,888,061, forward strand.
CATCCAAGCCTTCTTACATCCAAGAAGGAGTGCCCTAGGCTGCTAAGCAAGGAGATCTTCAACAAGCTTCAAACAGCCATCTTCTAACCCTAATCCTGATTCCTTTCAACCTATAGTTCTTTTTTTTTATTTTTAATTGCTATTTTGATTAACCCTGATGCTTGTAGGATCCCCGAGATGCTTCCCCTCCCCTGAGGAGGCCTTCTTTGCTACCCAAACCACCCAGATCAGCCATCAGATTCGAGGGAAACAAGGCTTCTTCTTCCAGGCTCCGATCAGAGTTGCGAGTGATCCCTACTGCTACTGAATTCAAATCTCTAACTGGTAAGAAACCTTCCCAACTCTTATTTTCTGATTTAATGAAAAAAAGCTATCCTAAGCTAGGAGTTTCTAAATTCTCGGGTCCTGGCTATTTCGTTAGTTTGCATGAGCTTGCCTGCGATCCGATGATTCTTTGCACTGCTAGTCTTTTCACTAGTTTTTACTTTATTTTGGAAATCTAGCCTGCAAAAAAAAATTATAAAAATAAAAAAAATATATTTTACTATTTTTAATGCATTTTTAGCAGTCTTAGAGTTGTCCCGCATCAAGTTCCATGATCACTACGAATGCAAATAACTGAAACACCTTTTTCATTTGAAACTTTTCGATAAAACTTTATGAATGCTGAAAATGATTCATCTTTATATGCTAAAAAGAAAATCCATGTAAATCTCAAAAAATCATCCTCTACGACTAATCCATATCTCTTGCCTCATAGACTTGATGTTCTAGTTGGTCCAAAGAGATCCATATGAAGTAGTTCTAGTGGCCTACTAGTAGTTACAAAACCTTTTGGTTTGAAAGAAGTTTTAACTTGTTTACCAAATTGACATACTTGACAAATTCTATCTTTTTCAAAACAAAGTATAGGTAAATCTCTAACCAAATTCTTTTTGCAAAGTTTTGAAAGAAGGTACATACTAGCATGCCCTAATCTTCTATGCCATAGCCAACTAGTCTCATCTTTAGTAGAATTCACTACAACAAGGCATTCTCCATCAGGCAAAGATAGATCATCTAGGTCTACCAAATAAACATTTCCATGCCTTTTTTCAATGAATTGTACTCCATTTAAATCTGGACTAATAATCATGCAATATGATGATTTAAAAATTACTTGAAAATGGTGCGGGCACCAGACTCAGAAGAAGACTTCAAGGCTCCATCTGGATCTCTGATTGACCTTGCCCAAAGAATTAGGATTTTCTGGTTTATAATAAGGGTTGACTTGATCAGCTCAATTTTAGCTTGAGTCTGTATGTCCCTACAATTTAATTTTGTTGAGTCATGTTGACTCAGTAGTGGTCTAGGACTTCTCCAGGGTGTCACATTTTCTCCCAAGGCCAAGCAAGTGGGCGCCACACTCCCAGCCACACGCCTGAGTCCAGGGGGCACCACATCTCCATCCAGTATGCTCTGGTCCCCACACCACAAGATAGCAGGTCCCTTCTCTCATGCGCCACTTAAGGAGAAGACAATCTGGGATCCACAATTCAAGGGGGCGGCCAAAGTGTTTCCATAAGAGCCAAGCTATGAAAAGAAAGGAGCAAAGCTTGGGGAGGAAGACTTGGAGGCGCCCAAGTAATTCCAAATAAAACCTGGTATGAAAGGAAGGAAATTTCTCTTGAAGAGCAAGGTTAGGAGGCGCCCAAATACTTCCAAATAAGACCAAGCATGGAAGGAAAAATATTTTTTCTTAAAGAGCAAGGCTAGGAGGTGCCACCCACTTTCCTTTTGAAGCCACCAATCAACATTTTTGGAACCTTTTGGCCGGCCATATGTGTGGGAATTGATCCTACAAACCTAATTTGAAGATCCACCCTATTAGTCCCACATGGGAAGATGTAAAACCCTGCTCTCTTGTAAAGTCCTATAAATTAAACCCTTCTTGTAAATTTGAAAGTTATCTGATGAATGAATCCAATTTATGTGTGAGCAAACTCTGTGTTTTCTCTCATACACACTTGCATCCAGGTGTTGAGCTCCGTGACGGAGTAAATCCAGATTCCCCAGGAACCTTGAGGAGGTGTGAGATCTCCAACCCCAAAAGCCTAGGTTAGCCACTTCACTCCAAAACCCTAGCCACCCATAATTCTCCTCAATCCACCAAACCCTAGCCTACCCCACCTCCCACGGCCACTCTCTCCAAGTCAAGGCTGACCACCAGCATCCGGGTCCAGTCCGGATACTTCAGATTCAGAGCAAATTCTAGAGGGAGCCAGATCAACCTTTAGAAGAATCCGGATTTCAGCAACATCAGCTTTCAAGTTCTTCAATCTGATAAATCCTTCCTTGAGTATCTGATTCCATCACTTGTTCTTCTTCTTTCCCAGATCTTGAGTTCAGGAGAAGCCGACTCAGCCACGGACCAGTATTGGAGGATCCATTGCGAAGATATCCGAATCCGAGGATCCAATAATCTGCTCGAGAGAGTTCTTCCACCAAACTCTGTGAAGATCACTGTCTGGTCGGTAACCCATCTCTTCTCTTTATTTCTGTCATGTTGAAAGTTCAAAGCGAAACCATAGGTCTGGGAGTTTCTCAACCCCCAGTGATCCGTTACTTCTGAACCATTCTGATAACCTAGTTTCTTTTAAATTATGCTTTTAATTATTACCTAGTTTCTTTCAATATAGTTTAGCTTTCCTTTGAGTCAAAGCCAATTTCTGAAAATATATATAAAAAAAAAAAATTAATCTTAATTTATTTCCGCATCGCATCATCTCTTCTTTCATTCTGCATCATTTTGGTATCAGAGCCCTGTCTAGGGTTTCTGTCTTGTTTGCTTGTTTGAGTGTCTCTCCTTTTTACTTTGTCTGCTCGAAGTAGACTCCCCAAGACGTCCGGTCCTAGGAACGAAGCGAGGTGCAAACCTCCTCTTCCCATTCCACGGGGTGTTCCTAGGGCGTGTAGGGGATCCACTGGGTTACAACTTCGTACCAGGAATTGTAAACGGGGGAAGCACTCTATTTTCAGTCTATAACTATCCTGTTGCAGGAATTCTTTCTCATTGAAGTTAACTCCAAATTATATGATTTTTATTTTGCTAGAACCAGTATAATTGAAAATATTTTATGTAATTTTTCTGTGATTTATTGGTTTCTGTGAAATTTCTGAGAGTTAAATTACTGCAACTCTATTTCTGTGTTTCTGCAATTCAATTTTTTGAGTGATCATCTCCTAATTCATCTTAAGGGCATTTGAGCATCTAAGATAAGGGGAGGAGTTGATAACCTCTCCTTAGCCTAAAACCACCACCCACTCATTCGATCCTAAGCCTAATTTTAAAATTTATTAGACTTAATTTGCCCTAGTGGGCTAGGGACATCAACAAGTCGGGTCAAGGCTAGTGTTGAGTCAGTTTGTCTAGTTACTCTGTGTGTGCTTTGTACTCAGTGTCTAGAACGGTGGTTCAGGGATTCTTTCCCGAAGGGCTTGTGTGCTAGTCCGCCTACCTGGCCAATCACTGATTAGTGTCTAGGATTGGCATCTAGGGACCTAACACTCCCCTTACACCTGCTTGGCTGAATCCCGAGTTACTATAGGCTAGCTTGCCACTCTGATTGGGCATCTAGTTTGGGCTCTAGGTCTAGTTAGCCTGTAGTTCTTTCAGTTGAGTCTTATTTTGTGTGTTTGCTTGCATCATCATGTCTACCCGGAATGGAGTACCCTACCAACCTGGTCAAACCCAACCTGATTTAGAGGCCATGGTTAGAGCTCTTACTGAAAGTATGAACAAATTAAGTCAGGATATGAATGAGAATTTTACCCAGCTTAGGGATCGAATCCAAGTACTTGAGGAACCTAGGCATCAGAATTGGACTCCTGACCCAGATTTTAATGTGCCTCAACCTCACCCACACCAGGAGCCTAGAAGACCTTTATATAGAGATCCTGAACCTAATCATAGGAGGCCTGACCCAGAGCCTGAAGACAGGGATGATAGGTTCATTCGGAGCATCAAATTAGATGCACCCACTTTTGATGGTAGCTTAAACCCTAAGGTGTATTCTGATTGGGAGGGTGAGATGGACCAGTACTTTGAGTGGTATGCCATGTCTGAGGAAAGGAAGTTCAAGTTTGCCAAGATGAAGTTGGTACGTCAAGCTAGGTTATACTGGGGGAACATTGAGCTAACCACTAGAAGACGAAACGTTGAGCCCATAACCACTTGGCAGGGTATGAAAGAGAAGCTTAGAGATAAGTACCTACCCATTTCATACCAGCAGAATCTGTTAGACCAATGGCAGACTTTAAAACAAGGAAACCAATCTGTATCAGACTACATAACCACCTTTGATGAATACCTGATGAGATGTGATGTGAGTGAAGCCCATGAGGTCACTTTGTCTAGGTTTAGGGCTGGACTTAGGGAAGACATTAAGAGGGAGTTGTTTCTGAGAGAGGTTACTGACCTAGACCAAGCCTATCAGATTGCACTGAACACTGAGAAGTTTCAAAGAGGACCCATGCCTTCTAGGGTTAGTGCCCCAATCCCAAGAAATGGACCTAGCCAAGTTACCCCTAGCAAGCCTAATCAGGGTATTCCCACCCCTAGGCCCATGGACAAAGGTAAAGCACCTGACACCCAGAGAACTCCTAGTTCTAGTATCATCTGTTTTAAGTGCCAGAAGCCCAGTCATATCTCCAACCAGTGCACAGCCATAGCTTGTTTTAAGTGCCATAAGGTAGGTCATGTTTCTAGCCAGTGCCCTCGTAGATCCCTTTACATAGAAGAAGGAGAAGAAGAGAATTCCGGGCCCAATGAAGAGTTTGAAGAAGAAGTTTATGAGGCCGGAATGAATTTGGTCGATGACTATGAAGGAGAGGAGGAATCCACAGAGTCTGACCAATTAGGGGTTGTGAGATGCATCCTGTCCCAGAATAGAGTTCAGGAAGATTGGCGTAGGACTAACATCCTACAGACTTTCCTTAAACTAGGGGATAAGGTATGTAAAATCATCATAGATAGTGGGAGCTGTGTGAATGCCATTTCTGCTAGCACTGTCAAAATGTTAGGCTTAACCCCAGTCCCCCACCCCAACCCCTATAAGGTTTCTTGGGTAGACTCTACCTCTATACCTATCCAGTCTAGATGTCAGGTCCAAATCCAAATACAATCCTATCAAGAGAAGATTTGGTGTGATGTCTTGCCCATGGGGGTGAGCAGTATAATTCTTGGAAGACCTTGGTTATATGATCATGATGCCACCCTCTTAGAAAAATCCAACACCTGTGTCTTTAGTTTTAATGGGAAGAAAATCACAAACCATTCAGTCCCTCCTAAGGACAAGGTAGCTAAGGGACCCAATAAGGTTAGAGAGATGAAGACTGGAGTGAACCTAATTAGTGCTATGGATCTAGAACAAGAAATTCATAGTGGTTCACCTATTTGGATGTTGACTGCTAAGGAACTTAGGACTCCTACACCCTCAGAGCCTCCTCAGGAAGTTAAACCTTTGTTAGAAGAATTTAAGGATGTTTTTCCCGAGGATCTGCCGGACCACCTTCCACCTCTTAGGGATATCCAGCATTCCATAGATTTAGTCTCAGGAGCTACTTTACCCAACTTGCCCCATTATAGGATGAATCCATCTGAGCATAAGGAACTGCAAAAGCAGGTTGGAGAATTGTTGAGGAAGGGGTTCATTAGAGAGAGTCTTAGCCCTTGTGCAGTCCCTGCACTTCTGACCCCAAAGAAGGATGGCACGTGGAGAATGTGTGTTGATAGTCGTGCCATCAACAAAATCACAATCAAGTATAGGTTTCCCATCCCTAGACTAGATGACATACTAGATATGATGGCCGGTGCAATGGTTTTTTCTAAAATTGATCTCAAGAGCGGCTATCATCAGGTTAGGATTAGACCAGGGGATGAGTGGAAAACCGCTTTCAAAACTAAGGATGGTCTTTATGAATGGGTTGTTATGCCATTTGGGTTGTCCAATGCCCCTAGTACTTTCATGAGGATTATGACCCAGATACTTAGAGCTTTCATAGGGAAGTTTGTAGTGGTCTATTTTGATGACATCCTGATCTATAGTAAGACCCCTGCAGATCACCTAGGCCACCTTAGACAAGTCTGCCAAGTTTTGAGGAATGATAGTCTCTACGGTAATCTCAAAAAGTGTGAATTCATGACTAGTAGAATTATCTTCCTTGGTTTTGTAGTAACCCCTGACGGCGTGGCTGCCGATCCGAAAAGATTAGGTCCATAGTAGAAAGGCCAGAGCCGACCAGTGTGCATGAAGTCAGAAGTTTCCACGGCTTGGCTACCTTCTATAGGCAATTCATCAAGGGGTTTAGTACTGTAGTTGCTCCTATCACAGACTGTATTAGGAAGGGAGAATTCCAGTGGACTAAAGCAGCCCATAAAGCCTTCCTAGATCTTAAGGATAGGATGACCCAGGCACCCATTTTGAGGTTACCCGACTTTTCAAAGGTATTTGAGGTTGCCTGTGATGCTTTAGGAGTAGGCATAGGTGGAGTCCTAAGCCAAGAGAACCATCCCGTAGCATTCTTTAGTGAAAAACTTAATGATGCTAAGCTTAGATATTCTACCTATGATAAGGAATTTTATGCGGTAGTGCAAGCTTTGCGTTACTGGAGACATTATTTGCTACCGCAAGAATTTGTGCTGTTTTCGGACCATGAGGCTCTTAGATTCTTGAATTCCCAGAAGAAGCTTAACCCTAGGCATGCTAAGTGGGTAGAGTATATCCAGTCCTATACTTTTGTTTTAAAATATAAGGCTGGGTCTGAAAATAAGGTAGCTGATGCCCTTAGTCGTCAATCTTTGTTATTGAATTCTGTTAGGGCTGAAGTCATAAGGTTTGAGCAGATCAAAGAGGAATATGAGTCATGTCCGGATTTTAAGACTGTGTACCAGGATCTAACTCAAGGACCATCTAGTGATCATAAGGATTATACCCTTTTAGATGGCTTTCTGTTCTTTAAGATTAGGCTTTGCATCCCTAGAACTTCTCTTAGGGAATTTTTGATTTGGGAAATTCATGCTGGAGGTTTAGCTAGCCATTTCAGAAAAGACAAGACCACCCTGGCTATTGAAGACCACTTTTTCTGGCCTAGCTTAAAAAGAGATGTAGCACACATTGTGGCTAGGTGTCGGACCTGCGCTGTTGCCAAACAGCGAAAACAGAACACTGGCCTTTATACCCCACTCCCTGTCCCAGATCGTCCTTGGCAAGATGTGAGCATGGACTTTGTGTTAGGTTTGCCTAAGACCCAGAGGAGGCATGACTCTATCTATGTTGTAGTCGACCGATTTTCCAAGATGGCCCATTTCTTGCCTTGTTCCCAAACATTTGACGCGTCTAAGGTAGCCACCCTATTCTTTAATGAGATAATTCGACTCCATGGCCTATCTAAGACCATTGTTTCAGATAGGGATGTCCGGTTCACCAGCTATTTCTGGAAAACCCTTTGGCATAAGTTAGGGACAAAACTTAAGTTTTCAACTGCCTATCATCCCCAGACTGATGGCCAAACCGAAGTAGTGAACCGTAGTTTAGGCAATCTATTAAGGTATCTTGTTGGTGAAAACATTAGGAACTGGGATTTGTACTTACCTAGAGCTGAATTTGCATACAATGACTCGGTCAATAGGTCTACAGGTAAGAGTCCATTTGAAATTGTGCATGGTTACAAACCTCACACACCTCTTGACCTAGATCCTTTACCAGTACACACACGAGTCTCCGAGTCTGCCGAAGTTTTTGCACAGCATATAAAAGACTTGCATAAAGAAATTCATGCCAAAATAAATTTAAGTAATTAAACTTATAAGAAGTTGGCTGATTCTCAAAGGTGATTCAAAACTTTTGATGAGGGAGACTATGTAATGATTAGGTTAAGGCCTGAACGGTTTCCACCTGGAACCGTTAGAAAGTTACATGCTAGAGGAGCTGGACCATTTAGAGTGGTGAAGAGAGTAGGATACAATTCCTATGTGCTCGAGTTGCCTTCAGAACTAGGCATTAGCTTCACTTTCAACATTACAGACCTAGTAGAGTATTGAGAGCCAGCTGTGATTCCCAGTGAGCCTTTTGAGCCTAATCCTGCTCTTGAGAGTGAACCCAACCCAGTGTGTCCACCAACAAACTGGCCTATGAGGAAAGAGCAGATTGAAAAGATCCTGGATGATCAGGTTATCTCTACTCGTAATCGAGGATACCAAAGATACCTGGTCCACTGGCAAGGAAGGCCAGATTCTGATGACTCTTGGATCTCCCGAGAAGAATTACAAGAATTGGACCCAGACCTCTTGGAGAGATACCAGAGCCAACTTGATCCATACTCGACAGGGTCGAGTTCCTCCCACCCCGGGAGAATTGGTGCAGGCAACAGACTCAGAAGAAGACTTCAGGGCTCCATCTGGATCTCTGATTGACCTTGCCCGAAGAATTAGGATTTTCTGGTTTGTAATAAGGGTTGACTTGATCAGCTCAATTTTAGCTTGAGTCTGTATGTCCCTGTAATTTAATTTTGTTGAGTCATGTTGACTCAGTAGTGGTCTAGGACTTCTCCAGGGTGTCACATTTTCTCCCAAGGCCAAGCAAGTGGGCGCCACACTCCCAGCCACACGCCTGAGTCCAGGGGGCACCACATCTCCATCCAGTATGCTCTGGTCCCCACACCACAAGATAGCAGGTCCCTTCTCTCATGCGCCACTTAAGGAGAAGACAATCTGGGATCCACAATTCAAGGGGACGGCCAAAGTGTTTCCATAAGAGCCAAGCTATGAAAAGAAAGGAGCAAAGCTTGGGGAGGAAGACTAGGAGGCTCCCAAGTAATTCCAAATAAAACCAGGTATGAAAGGAAGGAAATTTCTCTTGAAGAGCAAGGTTAGGAGGTGCCCAAATACTTCCAAATAAGATCGAGCATGAAAGGAAAAATATTTTTTCTTGAAGAGCAAGGCTAGGAGGCGCCACCCACTTTCCTTTTGAAGCCACCAATCAACATTTTTGGAACCTTTTGGCCGGCCATATGTGTGGAAATTGATCCTACAAACCTAATTTGAAGATCCACCCTATTAGTCCCACATGGGAAGATGTAAAACCCTGCTCTCTTGTAAAGTCCTATAAATTAAACCCTTCTTGTAAATTTGAAAGTTATCTGATGAATGAATCCAATTTATGTGTGAGCAAACTCTGTGTTTTCTCTCTTCCGCACTTGCATCCAGGTGTTGAGCTCCGTGAGGGAGTAAATCCGGGTTCCCCAGGAACCTTGAGGAGGTGTGAGATCTCCAACCCCAAAATCCTAGGTTAGCCACTTCACTCCAAAACCCTAGCCGCCCATAATTCTCCTCAATCCACCAAACCCTAGCCTACCCCACCTCCCACGGCCACTCTCTCCAAGTCAAGGCCGACCACCAGCATCCGGGTCCAGTCTGGATACTTCAGATTCAGAGCAAATTCCAGAGGAAGCCAGATCAACCTTTAGGAGAATCCGGATTTCAGCAACATCAGCTTTCAAGTTCTTCAATCTGGTAAATCCTTCCTTGAGTATCTGATTCCATCACTTGTTCTTCTTCTTTCCTAGATCTTGAGTTCAGGAGAAGCCGACTCAGCCACAGGATCAGTATTGGAGGATCCATTGCAAAGATATCCGAATCCGAGGATCCAACAATCTGCTCGAGAGAGTTCTTCCACCAAACTCTGTGAAGATCACTGTCTGGTCGGTAACCCATCTCTTCTCTTCATTTCTGTCATGTTGAAAGTTCAGAGCGAAACCCTAGGTCTGGGAGTTTCTCAACCCCCAGCGATCCGTTACTTCTGAACCACTCTGATAACCTAGTTTCTTTTAAATTGTGCTTTCAATTATTACCTAGTTTCTTTCAATATAGTTTAGCTTTCCTTTGAGTCAAAGCCAATTTCTGAAAATATATAAAAAAAAAAGAATTAATCTTAATTTATTTCCGCATCGCATCATCTCTTCTTTCGTTCTGCATCAGAAAACCTTTATCGCAAAACTGACTAATGCTTAAAATATTATGTTTCAAACCATCAACTAGAAGTACATTACTAATATTACTAGAAGGAGTTATGTGAACCTTACCAATACCAATGATTCTTTCTTTACCATTATCACCGAAGGTCACACTCCCTCCATTCAAAGCTTCAAGAGAAGTGAATTGCTTCATATCTCTAGTCATGTGCCTTGAGCAACTACTATCAAGATACCAAAGTCTTTTATTCTCCTTGGTTGCAAGACACACCTGCGATAAAATCAAGCTTTGTTTTTAGGTACCCAAGCCAACTTGGATCCTTTAGGGTTAGCATTCAAAATGATTCCTTTTGGAACCTACACTTTACCAAAAGAATTGTTTTTTCTTAAATTACATTGAAATGATTTATGATCTAACTTTTTGCAAGAGAAACAAGTAATGCTAGATGATGCAGGTACAAAAAAGTTTTTGAAATACTTTTGTTGCTTTTATAGTTTATATCCTAACCCTTCTTTATTAAAAATAGCTCTTTGATTATTCAAAAGTAGGTTTAATTTTTCTGAACTATAAGTGAATTTTTCAACAGAAGGTTTTATCTTTTCAAGTTCATTTTTGTACTTAGTGTTTTCAAGTTCTAAATCTTTGTTTTTCTTCAAAAGATTATTGTTAGATATAACATTCTTAGGTCTTTTCAAAACTTCATTTTTCATAGATAAAGCATTGTTTTTCTTTTCTAGAACATTCAATTTAGATTTTAAATCACTAACATCATTAAATAAAGAATTGTTTTCAAATGAGAAACTATTTGCATGCTTTTTCAATTTCTTGTTTTCAGATAAAATCAGTTTATGATCATGCATGAGTTCATCAAATGCATTTTTAAGTTCATCAAAAGTAAAATCGATCTCGGTATCGGAATTTATCTCATCATTGTCTTGATGTGCCATTAAGTAGAGATTTGCAACTTTGATCTGCTCTTCTTCAGAACTTGAGTCTTCACTATTACTCCAGGTGGCCATCATTGCTTTCTTTCTTAATTTCTTCCTAGATTTCTTAAGGAGAGGACAATCAAACTTGTAGTGTCCCAGCTTCTTGCACTCGAAGCATGTAGGTACTTCCTTCTCCTTTTCCTTTGCTTTTTCTTTCTCTTTTTCTTTTCCTTTTTCTTTTGATTGATACTTCTTTTTGTAAGGAAGTTTTCTCCTCTTCATAAATCTTTTGAATTTCCGTGCAAGGAGGGCTTCTTCACCTTCATCTTCCTCTTCATCTTCGGACTCATCTATTGAGGATTCTTCTTATATGTTAGATTTGAAAGCAATCCCCTTCTTCTTCTTGTCCATGTCCATTGATTTTTGTTTCAGATTAAGCTCATAAGTCATGAGCGATCCAACCAGCTGCTCAAGAGATAATTTGTTAACATCTTTGGCTTCTTGAATTGCAGTCACCTTTGGATCCCATGATGTTGGAAGTGACATAAGGATTTTATTTACAAGATCAGCGTTAGACATAACCTTTCCAAGACTTCTCATACCATTAATAATATTTGTGAATCTTGTGTACATATCAGTGATTGATTCATTAGGTTTCATTCGAAATATCTCATAAGTGTGCACTAACATATTTATTTTAATATTTTTTACTTAATCAGTACCCTCTTGGATAACTTCAAGTGTGTCCCATATTTCTTTAGCAGAAGTGCATGTAGATATCCTATTGAATTTACTAGGATCTAATACATAATAAAGGAGATTCATTGCCTTGGCATTGATCTCGGATTGTTTAATATCATTTTCATCCTAATCCTTTTCAAGCTTTTGAATGGAAATACCATTAACTACTACTGAAGGAATATGAGGACCCTTATCTATCACTTTTCACAAATTGTAATAAATGGAATGCATATAAATTCTCATCCTAGTTTTCCAATAAGTGTAATTTGATCCATTGAAAATTGGAGGTCTAATTAAGGCTTGTCCCTCAACTATGCTAGTACCAATTGGGGCTGCCATAGATCTTTACTCAAGATGGTAAAGCCTATATACTGAGAACAGGGCTCTGATACTACTTGTTGCCCAGTAAGCAACCCAAGAGGGGGGGTGAATTGGGTCTCTAAAAAATTAATCTAAAATGACTTAACTTGATGCAATGCAATGCAATCCAATTCAACAATTAATTATGTAAGGTACTATGAGTTCAAGTGCAATGCTCTTAAATAAAAGTGCAACGAAATCAAATAGCAATAAGTAAAGAGCAATAAGTAAAGAGCAAGAAGAGAGAGATCAATCAACCACAAAGATCAAGAAATATAGTGGTTCGGTGCTATCCAATGCACCTACATCTACTCCCCAAGATTTCCTTGGAAATTCACTATAATCACATCCAATTACAGTTGATTAATTTTACGGGCTCACTAATCAAAAACCCAACTTGTTTTCACAAGGCCAACAAGTCAAAACATCGTTTGGTTTTACGGGCTAACCAAGAACCTAATTGGTTTTCAAAGGCTAACCAATTAGTTTTGTGGCCTTACTCTGTTGAGTCGACACTTTGAGTCAACACCTTGCTTCCATGTATCGATACTTCAGCAGTTCTTCAATTTCAATAGATTTTGTGGCTTGAAATTCTCAGGTGATGTGTTGATCCATGTGTCGACACTTTGAGTCGACACCTTATTGAATTCTTCACTGAAAAGGCTGAACTTGAGCTGAACCATATTTCCACTTAACTTAATCAACCAATCAAGAAATTCATGAGTTTCCAAGTCTTCTTTGAGCAATCTTTTTCATTCAAACTTGGCTTCTTCAAACAGATAAGCTTCTTCAAATCTGAGCATCATTTTCAACAAAAACATACTTCAAGGAAATCATTAGTCCTCAACTTATACTTAATCATTTTGCTTATCATCAAAATCAATAAAGGAGTCAACAGAGACCATGAGGGAGGATACTGCCAACTCCATGAAGAGGTGTGACAAATGCCAGTGCCATGCCCACATACAACGTCAACCAGCGGTGCTGATCTCACAGCTCTCTGCCCCTTGGCCATTTTTCCAGTGGGGAATGGACATCTTAGGGCCATTTCCCCTGCACCGGGGCAACAGAGATTCTTGCTGGTGGCCATCGACTACTTCACCAAATGGGTGGAAACGGAACCACTAATGTGGATCACAGAAGCTAAGGTCCACCAATTCTTTTGAAAATCAATTATCTGCCGCTTCGAAATCCCCCACTACATCATCACCGACAATGGATGTCAGTTCAATAATCAGGAGTTTGAAGAATTCTGTGTCGAGCACGGTATCCGGCACCACTTTACCTCAGTGGCTCACCCCTAAACAAAGGAGGAAGCCAAGGTAACCAATCAGACTATCCTCCAAAGACTCAGAACCAGGCTAGACCAAGCCAAGGACAGATGGGCGGAGGAACTCTCAAGCATTCTGTGGGCCTACCATACAACACCCAGAATGGCCATGGATGACATGCCTTTCAACCTTATTTTCGGCGCTGAGGCCATCGTCCCAATTGAGCTCGGCATGCCCACACTATGGGTACAGCAATATGACGAAGTATAGAACTCGGTGCACCTTCTACTCAACTTGGACCTCCTCGAGGAAACCAGGGACAAAACTCGGCTCCGGATGGCAGCATACTGGCAACGAGTGGCTCGGTACTACAACACGCGGGTAAGGCCCAAGGTCTTCCGACCGACGACCTAGTACTGCATAGAGCCGAAGCATCTCAACCCACGGAGTGCGGCAAGCTCTTGCCAAATTGGGAAGGCCCCTACAAGGTGGTCGAAGCTCTTCCCCAAGGAGCTTACTATCTCGAGAATCTAGATGGTGTCAGGTTCCCATGAACATGGAACGCCGGTAACCTGAGGAGATACTATAGTAGTGTAAGGCTTTCCTCCAATTATAATAATAAAGGTTTCCTTTTGCACAAACCGTTCTCTGCCTTGCAGGAATGATGCTGCCATGCCCAAGGCCCGGTACGCTCAAGCCCGGAGCCAAGCTCTTCATCCACCAAGTCTTCGAGCCCAGCTCCGAGACTTCAAAGCCCGGAGCCAAGCTCTTCGGCCACCAAGTATTCGAGCCCAGCTCCAAGACACCAAAGCCTTGAGCCAAGCTCTCCGGCTACCAAGTCATCGAGCCCAGCTTCGAGACATTAAAGCCTAGAGCCAAACTCTCTAGCCACCAAGTCTTCGAGCCCAACTCCAAGACATCAAAGCCCGAAGCCAAGTTCTCCGGCCACCAAGTCTTCGAGCCCAGCTCTGAGACATCAAAGCTCGGAGCCAAGCTCTCTGACCACGAAGTCTTCGAGCCCATCTCCAAGACATCAAAGCCTGAAGCCAAGCTCTTCAGCCACCAAGTCTTCGAGCCAAGCTCCGAGATATCAAAGCCCAGAGCCAAGCTCTCTAGCCACCAAGTCTTCGAGCCTAGCTCCGAGACATCAAAGCCCAGAGCCAAGCTCTTTGACCACCAAGTCTTCGAGCCCAGCTCCGAGACACCCAAGCCCGGAGCCAAGCTCTCTAACCACCAAGTCTTTGAGCCCAGCTCTGAGACATCAAAGCTCGGAGCCAAGCTCTCCAGCCACCAAGTCTTCAAGCCCAGCTCCGAGACATCAAAGCCCGGAGCCAAGCTCTCTGACCACCAAGTCTTCGAGCCCAGCTCTAAGACATCAAAGCCCAGAGCCAAGCTCTCTGGCCACCAAGTCTTCGAGCCTAGCTCCAAGATATCAAAACCCGGAGCCAAGCTCTCCGGCCACCAAGTCTTCGAGCCTAGCTCCAAGACACCAAAGCTCGAAGCCAAGCTCTCCGGCCACCAAGTCTTCGAGCCCAGCTCCGAGACATCAAAACCCAGAGCCAAGCTCTCCGGCTACCAAGTCTTCGAGCCCAGCTCCAAGACATCAAAGCCCAGAGCCAAGCTCTCCTACCACCAAGTCTTCTAGCCCAGCTCCGAGACATCAAAGCCCAGAGCCAAGCTCTCTGGCTACCAAGTCTTTGAGCCTGGCTCTGAGACATCAAAGCCTGGAGCCAAGCTCTCCGGCCACCAAGTCTTTGAGCCCAGCTCCGAGACATCAAAGCCCAGAGCCAAGCTCTCCGGCCACCAAGTCTTCGAGCCCAGCTCTAAGACATCAAAGCTCAGAGCTAAGCTCTCTGACCACCAAGTCTTCAAGCCCAGCTCCGAGAAATCAAAGATTGGGCCAAGCTCTCTGGCCACTAATGGTGCAGACACCAGGCACAAGAAGAGATTTCAGCAAGCTTAGCTAGGTTCTTATTTGAGTCTTGTAATAATTTAGTTCTCATTTGAGTCCTGTAATAATTTAATTTTGCATTTGTTTTCTTTTAAATTGAGTCATGAGTCAAGTCACATTGAGTCCTGTTTAAATCAAATTTCATTGAGTCTTGTTTAAGTCAAGTTCGGGCCTGTCCAGTTACAAAATCATGAAGGGTTAGTGTCTAGTCAAAAGTCAAAGGGAGCATGGTCCATGGGTTCACCACCAAAGATGCCACATCATCACATGGAAGCCACCTCCTTGCCACATCACAAGGAAGTTCAAATTCAAGGAAATTTGGCCAAAGAAGAGGGAATTTTGAATTGGCCAACCTCCCCACCCATCTCTCCTACATTCATGGGGATGACCCACCTTTCTAGGAGTTGCATTTTGAATTCAAAAACAAACAAGGCTGCAAAGAAATTCTTATAAGAGTCCTTGGTTTTTGTAAAAAGGGTAGATGATGATGAATGAAGAAAATAGCCTTTCTTTTCCAAAGAAGTTCTCTTGCTTGTGATGTTTGGTACCCTATGAGAGGGTAAGGTGTGAGGCCTTGAAGTTTTGATATCCTATAATCTACAACTCTCCCCCTCCACTCCAAGATCTTGCATGAATTCGGCTTAGAGGAAATCTTCCAAGAGCTTGCCAAGGGTTGCCTCATCAACAACTAGTGCAACAAGGGTTTCTACAACAAACCTTAAAGTCATCCTGCTAAGGAGCCATGGAAGATTCAAGACAAACCTCCACAACCTCTTCCCATCTTATTTCTTTATTTCTTTTATCCTAATCATAAATTCTCTTCCTAATCCCTCCATCTAATTTTGTTGCAGGATCCCCGGGTTTATTCTTGAGTTCCAAAGAAGGAGGTTGGATTTGCTAAGAACTAGAAAACCTACCTAGGGTAATTTCCTTATCATCCAGAATCCCCCCCTGAGTGTGTTATTCAAGAGAGTAGTTTAATGCCTGGAAGCCCTCTTATGAACTCTTTCAGATCTGAAATTGGTAAGGTTAATTAGCTCTAATCTGAGTGGTTTCCTAACCACTAAGATCCTTCTCTCTTAATTATCTTGAATAGAACAAATTTAAGGATTTTGTGTGACATATCAGATTTTCTTTTATTTACATCTAGGTTCTTTGCTTTGAATGGCTAACTCTTATTGCTTTGTTTTCATTTAAGTTTTACTAATTTGATTAAGAGCATGTCATTCCCATTGTTTTCTGCATCATTTGGTATCAGAGCCGGTTAGATTACAGCATCATAATTAAAAACCCTGTTTTCTGGTTTGCATGATATTTTCTCTTGTGCTATAAGATTATAGCCAAATCTTTGCATCATAATACCAAGGTGAAATCAAGTTGTCCTACTATAAGGTGGATCCTTATAGTGTAAGGTTGTCCTATCTTGGTTATTGCTCATTGATGACATAGAAGAAATCTATGTAGGTCTGATTTCCCTGCTTGCTGTAAATCTGTGCAGGCTGACTGTAATCCACCTGCAACTCCAAAGGCAAGTAGTGAATTTTGCATTGAAACATTTTTTTTTCTTGTTCCATTTCAAGTTAGTTGTCACCATACTAAATTTCATCATCAGAAAAAAATCACAAAAAAAATGAAAATTACTGCATTCCATCACTATTGCTGAAATTCCTGTATGTTCTGTTCTGATCCTTTTCACATTGTTTAACTTTAATGATCTTCTCAGCATAGTATAGATTTTATCTTCTAATTTCCTTTCATATGGCATATCCTCTATCAGTTAGCAATCTTCTGTGAATTTTTCAATTTTTCTTGAAACTGTTACATAGCACTTCTTAGCCCCACTTTGAACTGCAACACATAATATTTCTGCTACTGAGATTAGGATTTATATGCATGTTTTGCATCATCTCATGATAAATCAATTAAGGGCATCATTATGACATGGGGGCAGGAATTAATCACCTGTCCTTAGCCCAAAACCACAACCCGTCATCTCGATCCCAATCCCTTAATTAAAATCAATTAGACCTAATTACCCTAGTGGGTTAGGGACACCAACGGGTCGGGTTCAGATTAGGGTCAAGTTAATTGTGTCAACTAATTAGTGTGTGCTTACGGGCTTGGTGTCTAGGATTGGTGCATTAGGGCTTGTGGGTTGGTCCGCCTACCTGGCCAATCTTAGATTGGTGTTTAAGGGTTGGCAAAACAGGGACCTCCACTCCCCTTTCACCTACCTGGCCAAGTCACATAAGTTACTACTAGCTAGTTGGTCCTTTTAATTAGATCTCTAAATTGTGCTCTAGGTTTAGGAGCCTTAGTTGTCTTGGTTTGAGTGCATTATTTCATGAAAACTAGATCAGGAGCTTCATATTCACGAGTCCAAACCCAATCCAGTGTAGCCATGGACCCGAATCTTGAAACCTTGATGAAAGCCCTAAATGACCAAATGGCCCAACTCAACCAAAATTTGACTGATCAGTTGGCCCAAAACAACCAGAGCATGAGGGAACAAATGTCCCACATTATTGCTAGGCTTGATCGACTAGAGTCTAGAACCCCTGGAGGAAATCAAGATGCCCAGAATGAGCTAGACCCTGAGCCTGAATTTGAGACACCGGCCAACCCTAGAATGATCCCAAGACAAGGCCTTTTCCGAGAGCATGATCCTAATCGAATCTATGAACCAAATCCTAGGAGATCTACCCCAGCCCAATTGGACCAAGATGATCGAGCCTTGAAGAACATTAGGTTGGAAGCCCCCACCTTCGATGGAATATTAGATCCCAAAATCTACATTGATTGGGAAGGTGAGATGAACCAGTACTTTGACTGGTATGAGATGAGTGAGGATAGGAAGTGTAAATTTGCAAAGCTTAAACTTGTGCATCAAGCTAGGTTACATTGGGGAAATGTTGAGAGACTAGCTAGACAAAGAGGAGATGTCCCTATAGTAACTTGAGAGCAATGAAACTTAGGTTGAGAGAGAAATACCTTCCTATGTCCTACCATCAGAGATTGTTAGATCAATGGCAGAGACTGACACAAGGGAACAAAAGTGTGGCTGAGTACATTGCAAAGTTCGATGAGTTCGTAATGAGATGCAATGTCGATGAATCAGAGTCAGTGACTTTGTCTAGGTTTAGAGCAGGACTTAGAGAGGAAATCCAGAAATAACTATTCATGAGGGAAGTCCATGATTTGGAGCTAGCATACCAGATAGCGTGTGATGCAGAACGATTCCATAGGGGTCCAGTTTTTTGTCGACCTGAAGCCCCTAGGCCTAGTGTTTCTAGTCAGCAACCAGGACAAAACCAGTTAAGGTATAATCGACCCAATTACAACACCCCTCAGACCCGAAGAGATGATAAAGGGAAAGCACCTGAAGTCCAAAGGAATCCGAATGCATGCTTCAAATGTCAAAAGGTAGGTCACTATGCTAGCAACTGTCCAAATAGAGCCTTACACATAGGAGCAGCAGAGGAAAATGAATCTGAGCCTATAGAGCCCTTAGCAGATTGTGTGGAAGAAGTATATCAGGCCGATAATTATTTAGCTGATGAGTATAAAGGGGATGAAGAGATTATTGACTCATCAGAAATGCTAGGAGTCGTCAGATGTATTTTGACCCAAAATAAGGTACAGGAAGATTGGCGAAGGACTAGTATCCTACAGACTTTTGTCAAGATAGGGAAGAAAGTTTGTAAAATCATAATCGATAGTGGTAGCTGTGTCAATGCAATTTCAACAAGTGCAGCCAAGAGTCTAGGATTAACCACTGTCCCTCATCCCAACCCCTACAAAGTTTCATGGATAGATGCTACCTCGATACCTATCAAATTTAGATGTCAGGTCCAGATCCAATTCCAATCCTATCAAGAAAAGATCTGGTGTGATGTGCTCCCTATGGGAGTAAGTAGCATCATCCTAGGCAGGCCATGGCTATTTGACCATGATGCGACCATTTTTGGTCGATCAAATTCATGTGCCTTCACTTTTAATGACAAGAAAATTGTCATTCACCCTACTCAACCTAAGGACAACACTAAGAGAGGGTCGAGCAACCTGAAAGACAAGAGACCGGGATTGAACCTAATAAATGCAAAAGAATTAGAACAAGAAATCAATGGAGGTTCACCCATTTGGATGCTAACTATTAAGGAAACCCAAAGTCAAAACCTTGTAGAACAACTTAAGGAAGTGATCAAATTGTTAGAGGAATTTAAAGATGTCTTTCCTAAAGACTTACCTGATCACTTATCACCATTAAGGGATATTCAGCACGCTATAGATTTAGTCCCTGAGCCACCCTACCCAACTTACCTCACTATAGGATGAACCCTACCGAACACTTAGAATTGCAACGACAAGTAGGGGACCTTCTTAGAAAAGGATTCATCAAAGAAAGTCTGAGCCCCTGTGTAGTACCTGCACTCCTAACCCCTAAGAAGGATGGCACGTGGAGAATGTGCGTCGATAGTCATGCCATAAATAAAATTACGATGAAATATAGATTTCCCATCCCCCGTTTGGATGATATGTTGGACATGATGGCCGGCGCAAATGTGTTTTCTAAGATTGACCTGAAGAGCGGCTATCATCAGGTTAGAATTAGACCAGGGGATGAATGGAAAATAGCATTCAAAACTAAGGACGGGTTATATGAATGGGTAGTAATGCCTTTTGGATTAACCAATGCACTGAGCACATTTATGAGGATGATGACCCAGGTCCTACGAGCTTTCATGGGAAAATTTATGGTGGTATATTTTGATGATATCTTGATATATAGTAGGACCAAAGAAAACCATGTGGACCATCTTAGACAAGTCTGTACAGCCCTTAGGAAAGAAGAACTCTATGCTAACTTAAAGAAATGTGAATTCATGACCCAAAGAGTTCCCTTCCTGGTTTCATTGTCACCCCTGATGGAGTTTCAGCCGATCCTGAAAAGATAAGATCCATAGTTGAATGGCCCGTTCCCAAAACCGTTCATGATGTTCGTAGCTTCCATGGATTGGCCACATTCTATAGGAGATTTATTAGAGGATTTAGCTCCATTGTTGCCCCGATAACGGATTGTATTAGGAAGGGAAGTTTTGAATGGACAAAAGCAGCTGACAAAGCCTTCCTAGATATTAAGAAAAAGATGACACAAGCACCTATCTTAAGACTGCCAAATTTTTCTAAAGTTTTCAAGGTAGCTTGTGATGCCTCTGGAGTAGGTATTGGAGGAGTATTGAGTCAAGAGAATCATCCTGATGTGGGCACTAGAATCAGGAAAAGACTCCAACCAATTCAGGTCAAGTCCGAGTCCTTGTGGTTGGAGTAGCAAAAGAGAAGTCCTGTAATTTTTTCTTTTTTTTGAGTCCAAATAATCTTGTAGTTAATTTCGAGTCCATGTTGGGTCTGGTTTAATATCTTAGTTAACCCTGCAATTGAGAGTTGGGTCCAGTTAAATCAAGCCCAATCCATGAGTCCATGAAGCATCAAGACAAGAAGAAGCTACCTCATCAAGTGACCCCCACCTTGTGCCACATGTCAAAAGCTCCAATGGATGTCGCCACCTCAACAAGTGGTCCCCACTTTATGCCACATGTCAAGAGCTCCAAAGGACACCGCCACCTCATCAAGTGGTCCCCACCTTGCGCCACATGTCAAGCTTTGAAGTAGTTTCAAGCAATAAATGCCACCATATCCTCCAACTCCCCACATTTCAAGCAATAAATGCCACCATATCCTCCAACCCCCCTTGTAATCCTCCTAATCCTATGGGTTTTCAAATTTTAAAAATGTTGTAAGGCTTCTATTTAAGCTATGGGATGCCCCATTGTGAAGGAGGATGGTTGATGAATGAAGTTGGTATTTTTTTCTTCTATGTGTTTTTTTTCTTATGTGTCTATGTGGTAGCTTAGCCTTTCTCTTCCTCCACGCCAACCCTAATCTTTCCTTCTTCCATTCCCAACGCCAAAGACTTCCTCTTCTTTCATAACTTCAAACTAGCTCCAGCGTTCAAGGGTGAATCAAGAAGATCATCACAAGGTGACCAACCTACTCCACTTCAAGCATTCCACCATGACGCCAAGATGGAACTCCTTCAATGCCTCTTCCACCCTTCTTTCTTTTCTCTAGTTGATTGCTTGTTAAGTCACTCATCTTAGGGTTTCTTTGTTGCAGGGTTCTCTGGGATTCCGACTTCAAGAGGAAGGTTTACTTGCCATAGATCCAGAAAACAAGAGGAGCCTTCAGTGGTATTATGTTCATGTCATCCGGGAGACCTCTTCAAGAGTGAATCTATTCTAATTGAAGGGCCAATGTTAGGTATGTCTAGTGTTGATTAAGTCTGCAATGTTAAATTAGACCTAGCTTGGCTTGCGTGGTTCTCTTCTGGTCCCATTCCTTTCTTATTATGAGAGTCTCGATCACTAGGTTTATGTTAGATCTTTCGAGCTTCTTCACTATATCTCTTTGATAGTTTATGTTGAGTTGTTTATATGCAAATAGGGAATTGCTTGGTTAATCATTTGCTAATCTCCATTAGGGTTTCATAGTTTCATTTTACATTCTACACCACATCCAGTGGCATTTTTTAGTGAAAAGTTAAATGAGACTAGGGCGAGATATTCAACGTATGACAAAGAGTTGTATGCGGTAGTCCAGGCTTTGAGATATTGGAGACACTATCTGATACTGCAAGAGTTTGTCATCTTTTCTGATCACGAAGCCCTTAGATTTCTATGCTCCCAGAAGAAACTGAATCCTAGGCACGCCAAGTGGGTAGAGTTCATCCAAGCCTACACTTTCGTCCTGAAACACTATGCCGAAACTGAAAATAAGGTTGCTAATGCTTTGAGTCATAGAGCCTTGTTTATAAATTCAATTAGCATTGAAGTCATGGGTTTTGAAAGAATTAAGGATGAATATGACACCTGTCTAGACTTTAGTGAAATTTTTTAGGCTTTAAAACAAGGACCATCCTCTGATCATAGTGAATACACCCTTTTAGATGGATACCTATTCAAAGAAAACAAACTCTGTATTCCCAAAACATCTTTAAGGGACTTTCTAGTTTGGGAAACCCATGCTGGAGGCTTAGCTGGTCAATTTGGTAGAAACAAAACCATCCTAGCTGTAGAAGACCAGTTTTATTGGCCAGGACTGAAATGACAAGTTGCCCAAATAGTGGCCAGATGTCGAACTTGTGCTGTTGCCAAATAGCAGAAGCAAAACACTGGACTCTATACACCCTTACCTATACCTGATTGTCCCTGGCAGGACCTGAGCATGGACTTCATGATAGGTTTACCTAAGACCCAAAGGAGACACGATTCAATTTTTGTTGTGGTCGATAGGTTCTCAAAAATGGTCCATTTCATCCCATGTTCGCAAACATTCGATGCATCCAAGGTAGCCAAACTTTTTCTAGACGAAGTGGTCAAGTTACATGGGCTACCTAAAACCATAGTGTCTGATCGAGATGTTAGGTTCACCAGCTACTTTTGGAAGATGTTATGGCATTTGCTAGGCACCAAACTGAAATTTTCCACTGCCTATCACCCACAAACTGATGGACAAACTGAGGTAGTGATGCGGACATCGAGATGAATATTGAACCTGATCAGTTGACTCATATAACAGGACAGCCCGGTGATAGTTTGGCAAAGCCCAACCCAGACATTTTGGTTCAGCTTCCGGCCCATGACGATTTGGGGGCGCCAGCCTCGCCAGCAGGAAATGTGCATAGGTCCAGACGCCTTCAAGGGAAGCAAGTTTCAAATCTAACCCATTTTTGGGATGAAAACAATTAATTAGGAATTGGGCCGAAGGCCCAATACACTATTAGCGCCCGTGGAGTTTCGGATCTGGGGTAAACACCGGAGTCTTTAGTCTTATTATTATTATTATAATTTTATTAGTGGCGTGATCTCTTGATTTTTTTTTTTTTTTAAAAAAATCCATTTGAAGAGTTTTACGCAAGAGTCAGCATTTGGATTTGTTTACATTAGTGTTTTGTTTTTTTTTTCTTTTCTCCCTCCCAATTAGTCACGTGGGGGACTATGATTTGTATGGTGGTTTCTTAAAATCCGAACCAAGGAAAAAGGAGAAGCATTGTTTTGTTTCTTTTGGAATATACAATTGGAGAGGTGTTGATTGTTTTGGAAGAATACGTTTTACACGGTGATTCCTTTTGAATTTTTGTTTTGGGAATAAGATTTTGCACGAGAGAGCGTGTTTAGTTTTGGGAAGAAGATATCTCCATTGCATGGACGTTGTTGGTGTTTTGGGCGTCTTCTGATGCAGAACGAATGCTTTGATACCAAAAATGATGCAGAACAAAAGAGACGATGCGATGCGGAAGTAAATTAAGACTAATTTTTTTTTTTTTTTTTTTTTTCAGAAGTCAGCTTTGACTCAAAGAAAAGTTAAACAAAGTTGAAAGAAACTATATAATAATTGAAAGCACAATTCAAAGAAACTAGATTATCAAAGTAGTTCAGAAGTAAAGGATCGCTGGGGGTTAAGAAACTCCCAGACCTAGGGTTTCGCTCTGAACTTTCAATAGGACAGAAGTAAAGAGAAGAGAAGGGTTACAGACCAGGCAGTGATCTTCACAGAGTTTAGTGGAAGGACTCTCTTGAGCAGATTGTTGGATCCTCGGATTCGGATATCTTCGCAATGGATCCTCCAATACTGGCCCTTTGGCAGAGTTGGCTTCTTTTGAACTCAAGATCTGGGAAAGAAGAAGAACAAGTTATGGAACTAGATACTCAAGGAAGGATTTACCAGATAGAAGAACTTGAATATTGATGTTGATGAAATTCTGATTCTCCTGGATGCTGATCTGACTTCTTCTAGAATTTGCTCTATATTCAAAGTAGCCGAACTGGACCCGGATGCTGGTGGTCAGCCTCTACTTGGAGAGAGGGGCCGTGAGAGATGGTGTAGGTTAGGGTTTGGTGGAATGAAGAAGATGATGGGTGGCTAGGGTTTGGAATTGAAGTGGCTAACCTAGGGTTTTGGGGTTGGAGATCTCACACCTCCTCAAGGTTCCTAGGGAACCCGGATTTACTCCCTCACGGAGCTCAACACCTGAATACAAGTGCGGAAAGGTATACTCTATGGACGGGTAGGTCAGTCATGCGAAGGAAGGGGTCTGGGACCATAAGGAGGACTTCTACAGGACTGGGTGAATCAATCCGCTCAAGACAAGGATGTTCAACTGAGATTACGGGAGAGACCTTAGTGGCTGGGCATGGGACAAGGTCCAATTATAAGAGGCTTGATTCAGTCATCCTAAGGAGAGGATCTACCATAGGGTCGGCAAACATAAATAGTTCAGTGCAAAGATCTTCAATTGGTACTTGGGGAATGACTGTCATTAGAGGGTACGAACTGATAGCTCGGGCTAACACTATGAGTTCTTCCTGGGGGTATTTGACTAAAGGAACCTGATTCTCACAAATCTCTTGAATTTCTGAACTAAGTCCTACCACTTGGTTGCTCTCCAAGGTCTCCTCAGGTAAGGAACCAATAGTATCGATGTCAAATTCTTCAAGTTTTTCCCCCTCATATTCATCAACTAGACTCAAGCCAGCATCATATACTTCCTCGATGCCATCTTCAATGGGTTTCGGGTCAGTGGTAATCGGGTCAACTGATTCTGGGCTTGTCATACCTAACCTTTCTTCCTCATTGGTAGGCTTGGGTTCTCCCTCATTATTGTCATCCTTAGGATTCTTACCACTTAGCTGTGCACAAGCCAGTCCTATGCATGGGCACTGACTAGATTTATGGCCTCTTTCTCCACAAAACCAACATTCTTGCGATATAGGAACCTGGGTCACACTGGGTTTCAAGCTAGTAGAGACCTTACTTGGGCATGGGTGTGGATCTAAATGGTTTGATCTAGAAGACTTGGGTTGTTGAGTGACTGGTCTAAAATATTGTAAGGACCTCTCATAGACACAATCCACACTATAGATATCATGGTTAGGCTTCCTAAGGTTATGCTCGAGATCACGGTATAAGGTCCTCCTAGGCTCCTGGCATGGATGAGGTTGGGGCCTATTAAATTTTGGATTAGGGGTCCAATTTTGATGTCTACGTTTCTCAAGTACTTGGACTCGATCCCTAAGCTGGGTAAAATTCTCATGGACTTGTTCTTTACACTGGGCAACAGTAGCAGTCATATCCTGACTCAATTTGTTCATACTTTCAGTAAGAGCTCTAACCATGGCCTCTAAATCAGGTTGGGTTTGACCAGGTTGGTAGGGTACTCCATTCCGGGTAGACAT
This sequence comes from Areca catechu, assembly GCA_021397845.1. Lineage (NCBI taxonomy): Eukaryota > Viridiplantae > Streptophyta > Magnoliopsida > Arecales > Arecaceae > Areca > Areca catechu. The sequence goes on from CM038048.1 coordinate 10,913,614, forward strand.
GATGATGCAAGCAAACAAACCAAATGAGACTCGACTGAAACGACTATGGGCTAACTAGACCTAGAGCCCAAACTAGATGCCCAATCATAGTGGCAAGCTAGCCTGTAGTAACTCGGGACTTAGCCAGGCAGGTGTAAGGGGAGTGTTAGGTCCCTAAATGCCAATCCTAGACACCAATCAGAGATTGGCCAGGTAGGCGGACCAGCACACAAGCCCTTCGGGATAGAATCCCTGAACCACCATTCTAGACACTAAGTACAAAGCACACACAGAGTAACTAGACAAACTGACTCAACATTAGCCTAGACCCGACTTGTTGGTGTCCCTAGCCCACTAGGGCAAATTAAGTCTAATAAATTTTAAAATTAGGCTTAGGATCGAATGAATGGGTGGTGGTTTTGGGCTAAGGAGAGGTTATCAACTCCTCCCCTTATCTTAGATGCTCAATTTCCCTTAAGATGAATTAGGAGATGATCACTCAAAAAAATTGAATTGCAGAAACACAGAAACAGAATTGCTATAATTTAACTCTCAGAAATTTCAAAAGAAACCAATAAATTACAGTAAAATTATGTAAAATAGTTTCAATTATACTGGTTCCAGCAAAATAAAAATCATATAATTTAGAGTTACTTGCAATAATAAATAATTCCTGTAACAGGATAGTTACAGACTGAAAACAGAATGCTTCCCCCGTTTACAATTCCTGCTACGAAGTTGTAACCCAGCGGATCCCCTACATGCCCTAGGAACACCCCGTGGAATGGGAGGAGGAGGCTTGCACCTCGCTTCGTTCCTAGGACCGGACGTCCTGGGGAGTCTACTTCGAGCAGACAAAGTAAAAAAGAGAGACACTCAAAACATGCAAGAAAGTCAGAAACCCTAGACAGGGCTCTGATACCAAAAATGATGCAGAACGAATGCTCTGAAACCAAAAATGATGCAGAATGAATATGTGGAGTGCGGAAGCAAATTAAAATTAATGTATTTTTTTTTTATATATATTTTAAGAAGTCGGCTTTGACTCAAAGGAAAGTTAAACTAAATTGAAAGAAACTAGGTAATAACTGAAAGCACAATTTAAAAGAAACTAGGTTATCAGAGTAGTTCAGAAGTAAAGGATCGCTGAGGGTTGAGAAACTCCCAGACCTAGGGTTTCGCTCTGAACTTTCAACAAGACAGAAGTAAAGAGAAGAGAAGGGTTACAGACCAGGCAATGATCTTCACAAAGTTTAGTGGAAGGACTCTCTTGAGCAGATTGTTGGATCCCCGGATTCAGGTATCTTCGCAATGGATCCTCCAATACTGATCCTTTGGCAGAGTTGGCTTCTCCTGAACTCAAGATCTGGGAAAGAAGAAGAACAATTTATGGAACCAGATACTCAAGGAAGGATTTACCGGATTGAAGAACTTGAAAGCTGATGTTGCTGAAATCCGGATTCTCCTAGAGGCTGATCTGACTTCCTCTGGGAATTGCTCTGAATCTGAAGTATCCGGACTGGACCTGGATGCTGGTGGTTGGCCTTGACATGGAGAGAGTGGCCGTGAGAGGTGGGGTAGGCTAGGGCTTGGTGGATTGAAGAGGATGATGGGCGGCAATGGTGGGGGTCGGGCACGGCAGATCGCGGACCGGTGGGGCAAAAATCGGAAAAAAAAAATGACCTCTGCGATTTTTTCCTGGAGGTTGAAGGAGATAGGAATAGCCTGGAATAAAGTTAGAATAACATCGGGATAACACGGGAATAAAGGGAAAAGGTGGAATAGCGGGAATAACTAAAATACAAAAATTCTAAATTTTTTTTTTTTTTAAAAAATAAAGGGTGAAACCCGGATAGGTTTCGGGTCCCCCATCAGTTGGTGATGCCATTCGGGCTATCTAATGCTCCTAGTATGTTCATGCGAGTAATGAACCAGGTTTTGCGTCCATTCCTTAGTTCTTTTGTTGTTGCATACTTTGATGATATACTGATATACAGTAAGACAGCGCAAGAGCATGTTGAGCATGTTTCACAAGTTCTAACAGTATATCGTGAAACATTGTATGGTGATTTCTTAAAATCCGAACCAAGGAAAAAGGAGAAGCATTGTTTTGTTTCTTTTGGAATATACAATTGGAGAGGTGTTGATTGTTTTGGAAGAATACGTTTTACACGGTGATTCCTTTTAAGTTTTTGTTTTGGGAATAAGATTTTGCACGGGAGAGCGTGTTTAGTTTTGGGAAGAAGATATCTCCATTGAACGGACGTTGTTGGTGTTTTGGGCGTCTTCTTTCCGTGGAAGGCTGCCGGCAATCTATTTTTCCCCCTTGCGCACACCAAGCCGAAAGCCTGGTTGGGAGAGGACGATTCCGTGAGGAATCTCTTCTTTCCGTTCCAAGTTCCTGATTAAAAAAAAAAAAAAACAGGGACTCACGGTGAGACCCATCGTTCATCCTTTCCAATCTTGAAGACCCGGATTGAAATCCGGTAGAGGGCTGACAACGTGAGGAATCATGCGGCCCTTCCAGCGCTTGATCGTTGCAGGTTTCAAAGGATCTTTCCCATCTTGCTCAATCCTAGTATCAAAAAAATTTCCAGAACCCGTTCTCTCTGAATTGGGGTTTTGGTCGCTGCAGGCGTTTGACAACCACCCTGCACTAGGTAGTCAATCGAAGCCTAGGGAATATGTTAAGATGCTTAGTTGGTGAAAATCTAGGTAATTGGAATCTTCTCCTCCCTCATACTGAATTTGCTTACAACAGCTCGGTCAATAGGTCTACGGGCAGAAGTCCTTTTGAGATAGTCCATGGTTACAAACCTAGGAAGCCTTTAGATCTTATTCTGCTACCCACACATACACGAATTTCTGAGTCTGCCGAGTCATATGCACAGCATATTAGAGAATTGCATAAAGAAATTAGAAAAAAAATTCAAATGAGTAACGAAGTATATAAGCATATGGCTAATTCACGGAAAAGAACAAAAGAATATAATGAAGGAGATTTTGTAATGATTAAACTAAGACCTGAAAGGTTCCCACCGGGAAATATGAAGAAACTACATGCCCGAGGAGCTGGACCTTTCAAAATAATTAAGAAAGTTGGACCTAATGCATACGTGTTAGAGTTGCCACCAGAATATGATATTAGTTCAACCTTTAATATTTCTGATCTGAAAGAGTATAAAGAATTGGCATTAATTCCTAGTGAGCCTTTTGAGCCTTGTCCTATTTTTGAGAGTGCAACCTTACCTGAATGTCCACCAGCAAAGCCACCAGACCGGAAAGATCGAGTTGAACAAATTTTGGATGATCAGGCAATTACCACTAGGAATAAAGGTTATCAACGTTACCTGGTTCGTTGGCAAGGACGACCCGAATCGGAAGACTCTTGGACCACCCGAGAGGATCTTCAACAGATTGACCCATACCTATTAGAAAGATATCATGAGCAGGTTGATCCTTACTCGACAGGGTCGAGTTCCTTCCACCAGGGGAGAATTAGTGCGGACACCAGGCACAAGAAGAGATTTTAGCAAGCTTAGCTAGGTTCTTATTTGAGTCATGTAATAATTTAGTTCTTATTTGAGTCCTGTAATAATTTAATTTTGCATTTGTTTTCTTTTAAATTGAGTCATGAGTCAAGTCTCATTGAGTCCTGTTTAAATCAAATTTCATTGAGTCTTGTTTAAGTCAAGTTCGGGCCAGTCCAATTGCAAAATCATGAAGGGTTAGTGTCTAGTCAAAAGTCAAAGGGAGCATGGTCCATGGGTTCACCACCAAAGAAGCCACATCATCACATGGAAGCCACCTCTCTGCCACATCACAAGGAGGTTCAAATTCAAGGAAATTTGGCCACAGAAGAGGGAATTTTGAATTGGCCAACCTCCCCACCCATCTCTCCTACATTCATGGGGATGACCCACCATTCTAGGAGTTGCATTTTGAATTCAAAAACAAACAAGGCTGCAAAGAAATTCTTATAAGAGTCCTTGGTTTTTGTAAAAAGGGTAGATGATGATGAATGAAGAAAATAGCCTTTCTTTTCCAAAGAAGTTCTCTTGCTTGTGATGTTTGGTACCCTATGAGAGGGTAAGGTGTGAGGCCTTGAAGTTTTGATATCCTGTAATCTACAACTCTCCCCTCCACTCCAAGATCTTGCATGAATTCGGCTTAGAGGAAATCTTCCAGGAGCTTGCCAAGGGTTGCCTCATCAACAACTAGTGCAACAAGGGTTTCTACAACAAACCTTAAAGTCATCCTGCTAAGGAGCCATGGAAGATTCAAGACAAACCTCCACAACCTCTTCCCATCTTGTTTCTTTATTTCTTTTATCCCAATCATAAATTCTCTTCCTAATCCCTCCATCTAATTTTGTTGCAGGATCCCCGGGTTTATTCTTGAGTTCCAAAGAAGGAGGTTGGATTTGCTAAGAACTAGAAAACCTACCTAGGGTAATTTCCTTATCATCCAGAATCCCCCCTTGAGTGTGTTATTCAAGAGAGTAGTTTAATGCCTGGAAGCCCTCTTAAGAACTCTTTCAGATCTGAAATTGGTAAGGTGAATTAGCTCTAATCTGAGTGGTTTCCTAACCACTAAGATCCTTCTCTCTTAATTATCTTGAATAGAACAAATTTCAGGGTTTTGTGTGACATTTCAGAATTTCCTTTTTTTACATCTAGGTTCTTTGCTTTGAATGGTTAACTCTTATTGCTTTGTTTTCATTTGAGTTTTACTAATTTGATTAAGAGCATGTCATTCCCATTATTTTCCGCATCAACCAAGTCTTCGAGCCCAACTCTGAGACATCAAAGCCCGGAGCCAAGCTCTCCGGCCACCAAGTCTTCGAGCCTAGCTCTGAGACATTAAAGCCTGGGGCCAAGCTCTCTAGCCACCAAGTCTTCAAGCCCAGCTTCGAGACATTAAAGCTCGGAGCCAAGCTCTCCGGCCACCAAGTCTTCGAGTCCAGCTCCGAGACATCAAAGCTCGGAGCCAAGCTCTCTGGCCACCAAGTCTTCAAGCCCAGCTTCAAGACATCAAAGCCCGGGGCCAAGCTCTCTGGCCACCAAGTCTTCGAGCCCAGCTCTGAGACATCAAAGTCCGAAGCTAAGCTCTCCGGCCACTAAGCCTTCGAGCTTAACTCTCAGGCCATCAAGCACGGAGCCCAGCTCTCTGGCACTAAAGCTTGGGATACCTAGAAGCAAGGTGGAAGCCTCCTCCCTGATTTCATCACATGTACAAAAAGATAAAGAAAAAGAGAGGGGAGAAATAGAGTATCCACGAGCCAAAGTAATCAGAAATTCTCACTTCATTGATAATTCCTTGGTTCATTACAAGTGTCCCTAGTACCCCGACATGCCGGGCAGCCCAGGTCAATAACAAAAGAAAAGAAAGATAGAAAATAAATCTACCCTACTTAGGCGGCTCTCCACCCGGACTCCGTGCCTACGAGGCTTCATCACCAAGGGCCTCGGACCGTGCATCTCCGGCTTCAGCATCCATCGCCAGCGGAGAAAATTCGAAGCAATGGGGTATATGAGGAAAGGTTGGCCCTTGTCAAAAACGTACCCCTGGACCATGGAACGTAGGTTCATAAAACCTTTAAAAAAGTAGTCTGATGCCGTTTGATGGAACTTAGAGGTGAACTCCTCTGAGGCCCTGTACCTTGCCACGGCCTCTTCAGCCCCCTTCCTCACTTCGGTAGCTTGCTCCTTTGCCACCGCTGCCTTCTTCTCAGCAGCTATGGCCCTTTCCTCCATAGTGACCAGCTTCTCCATCGATGCATCTAGTTCGGCCTGGAGGGACAGAGCATGCCCCTTATGCCTGACTGCCTCGATGTTGAACTCTGTCATTCTCTTCTCGATTGTTGTGAGCTCCTCAGCTTTCTTCCTCGACCGGCTTCACTCCTGGTTGAGGTCCTCCTGGAGCTCCTTCGAGCACCTCTTAGCACTGGTAAGTTCTTTCTGGAGCCCCTCATTCTTCAGGCTGAGCTCTTGGGAGGTGTCAGACTTCTCCTTTAGCTCGGTCCTCAAGGCCTCAACCTCCCCTGCTCATTGCTGGTCATTCTTCAACTAGTTCTGGTAGTAGTCTCTGATCAAGAGGGTCTCGGTGCCGATCTTCACCAAGCCAGACATCAACAAAAAAAAAAAGAAAAAGAAAAGAAGAAAGAGAAAAGAAATCAAGGAGGCGAAGTCACTTGCCAAAAAGAGTAGGAGGAAGATGCGGCTAATCGCATCCCCCAGCACCTTCCTGGCCATCTCCCGTCGGTCGCATAATTGGATAGAAAAACCCATCATGCGCTTGGCCAGCTTTCAATCCTGGAGTAGCAAGATGTCAGGCACCAGTCTGAATGGGACTCGATGGTAGTCCCTCTCCCTCCTGCTTGCCCCCGGGGCGGAATCGCCTACTCCACCATCAGAAGGGACCTCGAGGCCAGGATGGGAGCTCGGTGCCCCTTCAAGCGACACCGTCGGCATTGGCTCTACTCCTCCTCGCACCTCCTCCCCCTCGATGACAATGAGCTTCGGGGGAGGAGGAGACATGATAGCGATAGCTGCGGCTGCGGCCCTGGCCCAGACAACCACCTCAAGTTCCGGGGTGGTTGCCGGCTCTCATCACCTCGGATGCTCTGGCACAGGCTCGGCCGCCCTCTAACCCATTTTCGACACCACGGCGACCTCCCTCCTTCCTTATATGGGGGTGGCCTCGGTCTCCCTCCTACTTGGCTCGGTCGGCGCGATGGGAGCGACCACCGACGCGCCCTCATCGTGAGCCCTTTTCGAGGAGGACTCTTCTACCAATCCTGATGGAGGCCTCTTCCTGGTGATCCAAGCAAGTCTTCCACCAAGAACTTCATACCTGCACATGGAGGATGAAATGGCAGTTCTGAATTTGGAGAAACAGAGTAAGAGGAGCAAAGAGAAGGACTCGAGCCAAACTCACCCAACTCTCTCGTTGGGTCGACCCTGGCATCGGCAAGGTTCTGCTCTGACAACAGATCCTCAAGGGAAGGAATCTAGGCGGTGCGGAGCTGCTCGTAGACATCCAAGTTAGCTACCTCGACCGCAGAGTTTTGGTTAGGAGATCGATCTAGGTCCCTCCACACCTAGTCGATCCCTTCAATAGCAGCAAAGAAAAATTTGCTCTCCCACCCTTTGATGGAAGAGGAGAGTTCAAACTTGATGCCCTTTGGACGAGAAGAGATTGACCACTACCCATCCTCAGTAGGGTGGCGCTTCAGAGTGAAAAAGGCTCTAAACAAGGAAAAATGAGCGACGATCCCGTGGAAATGGTAGAGCACTATGAAGTAGAAGATAGTCCTTATGGTGTTCAGAACGAGTTGAGCAGGGACCAGCCTATAGTTGCTCAACACCGACAATAAAAAAGGATGGAAAGGGAAGCGAAGTCATCCTGAGAAGGTCTCCTCATAGAAGGCAATTCGGCCTGGGCTACTAGAAGTAACTCGATCCCCTGGTTGAGGGATCAAGAGTTGGACGGAGTAAGGGATGCCATAAACATCTTGGATGGCTCCCAATTCCTCAGCCAAGATTATCGAAGCAATCCCGCTGGGACCTGTGGACCGAGTGGGTTAGGGGCGGGTTCGGCTGGAGAAGGAGGAGCGAGGATAGGTCCAGGTTTCCTAATGACTATGCCATTAGGGGACGCCTCCTACTAAACTCGAAGAGTTCCTCTTCCCCCTCCTCATCGGAAGAAGAAGACGGCAGTCCCGGCCTCACCCTAGTTAATTGAGGGATGAAAATTTGGTCCAAAATGAGACATGATGAAGAAGATGAAGGAAAGAAGCAGAAAGAAGGAGAAAGCGGACGAGGGTCCAGAGATGAACCTAGCCCTAGGAAGAAGATCCTACTCAACTGAGACAAGTAGAAGGGAGACTAACATGCTGTGAACTTTGGAAGACAAAAATAGCCGGGGGGATGAAAGGAAAGATGGTGTGTTATGGGAAAGGCTACTTTTTCTTTCGAAGTGACCGGCGCCCGACCGTATCGTTACAAATCTCCACCATCGGATACGTGCCACGTGTCGACAATCGGTAGGGCTGGCGTCTGGCTTCAACTTCGACCGCTCTGAATTCTATGCCCGCAATAACTACTCCTCGGACATGTCCACGTGGCTCTCCTAGATAGGTTGAAGAAACCGTTTCCCGAAGCACCGTCGATCATGGCCATCATTACACCGGATCCTCACCTTTCTACTCGGCAATGCATTTACTCCCTTCGTCCCGAGTGCCTCGTGCCAACGGGACTCGGGAGTGGGGGGCAAATGATGTGGCAGGAAGCTGACGTGTAATCTCTATCGGATGCCATGTCAGAAAAACTGCCATGGTGGACACTTCATCTTGGACAACTTTGCCGAGCCAAGCTCCCCCAGAATGATGAAGTGGCCCGTCAAAGCCAAGTTCCATCCTCCGCCAGGTGGGCACCCACAAGCCCGAGGCACCTAGGCCAGAGCTAAGCGATCTCTTTCACCAGATTGAGCCCCTCCGAGGTCGAGCCCCCTGGACCTGAGTCGAGCTCAGCCCTCCTCCACCAGGTCGAGCCCTTCTCCGAGGCTGAGCCCTCTGGGCTGGAGTCGCGTGCTGCCCTCCTCCGCCAGATCGAGCCCCTCCGAGGTTGAGCCCCTTGGACTGGAGTCGAGCTCAGCCCTCTTCCGCTAGGTTAAGCCCCTCCAAGGCCAAGCCCTCTGAGCAGGAGTTGAGCCTTCCTCCATCGGGTCGAGCCCTTTCGAGGTCGAGCCCCCTGGATCGGAGTCGAGCCTAGCCCTCCTTCGCCAGGTCGAGCCCCCCTGGGCAGGAGTCGAGTCCTAGTTCTCCAGTTCGACAACCACCTCGGACAATGCCGCCGGCCACAAAAGGGGCGGAGCCACCCCCGAGGCACCGGCGAGCCGCTCAAGGACTACGAGGAAGCACCCATCAAATCATAATAACCGTCCGCAGCCACCACTTACACCAGAAGAGAAAGAAGCTCCCTGACCGAGATGCCACACTCTCCACCAACCGCCTACACCACCTAGAAGAAGAAGTCAACCAGGGGATTCGAATCCCGGGGGCGGCGGCCCCCCAATCGAAGCCCTACCAGGTTTCCTGGAGTGGAGCGACCGGAAGGAATATCAGAGTGCATGGCAGCTTCCTTTATCACAAATAAAGAAATACATCCCGTCCATGGCATGGAACACCATCGCATGCGCCTGCTAGCATGGGGAGGATCCCGAGGTAGGCATTCAACATCCACCTGGGCTTAAAAAATCCTTCGACACCCTAATAGAAAGGTATGCAAGCTAAGCCACAAACACTCGAGCAAGTAGGGGAAGGAGGCCACACAAGAGAACTACCCAAGAGAATGAGAATTCAAGGCTCTCGAAGATCCACAGGAAGGATCACTCGAACATAGCCATCCATCTCCAATTCACTTCGGCCACCACCTTTTCTAGCCGACTTGCACCCTCACCCACACATCATTCACTCCTCCTAGCATGGAGTCCATCTCAGGGGCTCGACCAGGAGGATCTGTTCCCCTGGATCGTTACTGACTTGACCGTTGAAGTGCCCCTACCAGAATCCCCAGCCCGGGTCACTAACCCTTATTTTGCAGGTCCCAACGAGCAGGCCATCCATGAGAAGACGAGGGGCAGTCCGACGTCGACTGCAGCTACGGGCCATGATGATCTTGGCGGCAACATTGGTTTTCTTTGATTCTAAAGTTTGTAAGGAGTTTTCTTCAAAATAGGGTGGATTAAAACTCAATTCAAAATGTAACATGCAGTATTAATAGCTTCAGTCCAAAAATATCTCGGCAAATCATTTTCATTAAGCATAGTGCGTGCCATTTCTTCTAAAGTATGAATTTTTCTTTCTACTATCCCATTCTACTGAGGTGTCCAAGGTGCAGAAAAGTTATGTTCAATTCCTTTTTCATTACAAAAGCTTTCGAAATCTTAGTTTTCAAATTCAGTTCCATGATCACTGCGAATGCAAACAACTAAATCACCTTTTTCATTTGAGACTTTTCGATAAAACTTTATAAAGACAGAAAATGATTCATCTTTATGTGCTAGAAAGAAAACCCATGTAAATCTCAAAAAATCATCCACTATGACTAATCCATATCTCTTGCCTCCTAGACTTGATGTTCTAGTTGGTCCAAAGAGATCCATATGAAGTAGTTCTAGTGGTTTACTAGTAGTTACAAAACCTTTTGATTTAAAAGAAATTTTAACTTTTTTACCAAATTGACATGCTTGACAAATTCTATCTTTTTCAAAACAAAGTTCAGGTAAATCTCTAACTAAATTCTTTTTGCAAAGTTTTGAAAGAAGATACATACTAGCATGCCCTAATCTTCTATGCCAAAGCCACTAGTCTCATCTTTAGTAGAATTCATTGCAACAAGGCATTCTCCATTAGGCAAAGATAGATCATCTAGGTTTATCAGATAAACATTACCATGCCTTTTTCCAATGAATTATACTCCATTTATATCCGAACTAGCAATCATGCAATAAGATGATTTAAAAATGACTTGAAAACCTTTATCACAAAATTGACTAATACTTAAAAGATTATGTTTCAAACCATCAACTAGAAGTACATTGCTAATATAATTAGGAGTTATGTGAACCTTACCAATACCAATGATTTTTCCTTTACCATTATCCCCGAAGGTCACACTCCCTTCATTCAAAGCTTCAAGAAAAGTGAATTGCTTCACATCTCCGGTCATGTACCTTGAGCAACCACTATCAAGATACCAAAGTCTTTTGTTCTCCTTGGTTGTAAGATACACCTGCAATAAAATCAAGCTTTGTTTTTAGGTACCCAAGCCAACTTGGGTCCTTTAGGGTTAGCATTCAAAATGGTTCCTTTTGGAATCTATACTTTACCAAAAGAATTAATATTCCTTAAATTACATTGAAAAGATTTATGTCCTAGCTTTTTACATGAAAAACAAGTAATGCTAGATGATGCAGGTACGAAAAAGTTTTTGAAATACTTTTGTTGCTTTTGTGGTCTACAGCCTAATCCTGCTTTATTAAAATGGCTCTTTGGCTATTCAAAAGTAGATTTAATTTTTCTAAACTATAGGTAAATTTTTCAATAAAAGGTTTTATCTTTTCAAGTTCATTTTTGTACTTAACATTTTCCAATTCTAAATCTTTATTTTTCTTTAAGAGATCACCATTTGAAATATTATTCTTGGGTCTTTTCAAAACTTCATTTTCAATTGACAAAGCATTATTTTTCTTTTCTAAAACATCCAATTTAGATTTTAAATTACTAACATCATTTAACAAAGAATTGTTTTCAAGAGAAACTATTTGCATGCTTTTTCAACTTTTTTTTATAGATAAAATCAATAATCATGCATAAGTTCATCAAAAGCATTTCTAAGCTCATCAAATATAAAATCTATTTCAGTATCGAAATTTACCTCATCATGTTCTTGATATGCCATTAACAGAGATTTGCAACTTCTGTCTGCTCTTCTTCAGAACTGGAGACTTCACTATTACTCCAGGTGGCCATCATTGCTTTCTTTCTTAATTTCTTCCTAGACTTCCTAAGGAGAGGGCAATCAAACTTGTAGTGACCTGGCTTCTTGCACTCGAAGCATGTAGGTATTTCCTTCTCATTTTCCTTTTCTTTTTCCTTCTCTTTCTCTTTTCCTTTTTCTTTTGATTGATATTTCTTCTTGTAAGGAAACTTCCTCTTCTTCATGAATCTTCTGAATTTCCATGCAAGAAGGGCTTCTTCACCTTCATATTCTTCTTCATCTTCGGACTCATCTATTGAGGATTCTTCTTGTATGTTTGATTTGAAAGCAATCCCCTTCTTCTTTTTGTCCATGTCCATTGATTTTTGTTTTAAATTAAGCTCATAAGTCATGAGCGATCCAACCAGCTGCTCTAGAGGTAGTTTGTCAATGTCCTTGGCTTCTTGAATTGCAGTCACCTTCGGATCCCACGATGTTGGAAGTAACCTGAGGATTTTATTTACAAGATCAGCATTAAATATTACCTTTCCAAGACTTCTCATTCCATTTACAATATTTGTGAATCTTGTATACATATCAGTGATAAATTCATTAGGTTCCATTCGGAACATCTCATATGTGTGCACTAACATGTTCACTTCAGTGTTTTTCACTTGATCGGTACCCTCATGGGTAACTTCAAGTATGTCCCATATTTCTTTAGCAGAGGTGCATGTAGATATCCTATTGAATTTACTAGGATCTAATGCACAATAGTAGACATTCATTGCCTTGGCATTGATCTTAGATTGCTTAATGTCATTTTCATCCCAATCCTCTTTGAGCTTTGGGATGAAAATACCATTAACCTAATTGAAGGAATATGAGGACCTTTATCTACAACTCTCCATAAATTATAATCAATAGAATGCATATAAATTCTCATCCTAGTTTTTCAATATGTATAATTTGATCCATTGAAAAATGAAGGTCTATTTGAGGCTTGACCCTCAACTACGCTAGTACCAATTGGGGCTGCTATAGATCTTTACTCAAGGCGGTAAAGTCTATACACTGAGAACAGGGCTCTGATACCACTTGTTGCCCAATAAGCAACCCAAGAGGGAGGGAGAATTGGGTCTCTAAAAATTATCACATGATACAATGCAATGTTATGCAATCCAATCCAACAATTAATTAAGCAAGATACTATGAATTAAAATATAAAGCTCTTAAATAAAAGTGCATCAAAAATAAAGAGCAATAAATGAAAAGCAAGAAGAGAGATCAATCAACCACAAAGACCAAGAAATATAATGGTTCGGTGCTATCCAATGCACCTACATCCACTCTCCAAGATCCCCTTGGAAATTCACTATAATCACACCGATTATGGTTGATTAGTTTTACAGGCTCACTAATCAAAAACCCAACTTGTTTTCACAAGGCCAACAAGTCAAAATCTCACTTGGTTTTACGGGCTAACCATCAACCTTTCTTGGTTTTCTGGGCTAACCAAGAACCTAATTAGTTTTCAAAGGCTCACCAATAACCTCCATTGGTTTTGCAATAGGCTAACCAAGAACCCTTACAACAAATAAGGTTTAGAAGCAGAGAAACAATATAAGCTTTCTAAATAAAAGTGGGTATCTCTTTGAAGCTCAATGTAGAGGCACTTTGAACTTGTTGAAGCTTCTTGAATGCTCAAGAATGGTTGATCTTTAATACTCTTCAAGGATCTTGAATGCTTGGAGGCTTGCTTTTGCTTGAGAGTGGTTGAATCTTCAATAGATAGGAGTTAAAGCTCTCTTTTCTTCTCTCTTGAATGCTTCTATTTTATTCTCATGAATAGTTCTCAATAGTTACTCTTTTGATTTGATTTGAAGCATATAAATACCTTTCCAAGGCCTCAAAACTGGTTTCTAGCCATTAGACTTGAAAATCTAGCCGTTGGAGGGCAAAAGGATCGAGTTCTGTATTTGAAAAACTAGCCATTATTGTTCCCAGAACTCCATGTGTCGACACTTCAGGCTATGAGTTGATACTTCAGGTCAACACTTGAACTTCTTGAGTCGACACCCAATTTAAATATCTTCAATCTGGTCTTCTGAAAATCTCAGATGTGTCAACACTTTCTTAGATGAGTCGATACTTTGAGTCAACACTTAGCTTCCATGTATCGACACTTCTGCAGTTCTTCATTTTCAGCAAGTTCTGTGGCTTAAAAATCTTAGGCGATGAGCCGATCCATGTGTCAACACTTTGAGTCGACACTTCAGGTCCATGTGTTGACACTTTAGCCATGCCATCTGAAACACTCTTTGCATACCGGCTTGAGTCGACACTTCACTTTCATGTGTTGACACTTGGTATTATGTGTCGACACTTTGAGTCGACACCTCACTGAAATCTTCACAGAAAAGTTTGAACTTAAGCTGAAACAGATTTCTACTTAACTCAATTATCCATTCAAGCAATCTTTGACATTCCAAGTTCTCTTTGAGTAATTCTTTTTATGTAAACTTGGCTTCTTCAATCAAACAAGCTTTTTCAAATTTGTGAACACCTTTTTCAATAAAAACACACTTCAAGGAAATCATTAGTACTCAACTTATACTTAACTGTTTTGCTTATCATCAAAATCAATAACGGAGTCAACAAATAATCAACCCTCTTAACAAAATGAAGAAAATCAAGACAAAGATGAAAAGGAGGAAGTCATACAATCCACATCGAAGCACCAAGATCTACCTAAGGAGTGGAGGTATGCTCATGGACATCCTAAGGAATTAATCCTAGGTGATCCATAAAAAATGGTAAGAACTCGAGCCTCAATTAGAAATGAATGTGATTATATTACTTTTGTTTCTCAAGTAGAGCCCAAATATTTTGAAGATGCCGAAAAAGACCCTAACTGGATAAATGCTATGAAAGATGAACTAATTCAGTTTGATAGAAATAATGTTTGGACATTAATAGAAAGACCATCTAATATTTCTATTATTGGCACTAAATGGGTATTTAGAAATAAGATAGATGGAAATGAAATTGTTATTAAAAATAAAGCTAGGCTAGTTGCCAAAGGCTACAGTCAGGAAGAAGGAATTGATTTTGATGAAACCTATGCTCCTGTTACTAGACTTGAGGCAATCAGACTACTGTTAGCATTTGCTTATTTTATGAATTTCAAGCTTTTTCAAATGGATGTTAAAAGTACTTTTCTAAATGGTTATATAGTAGAAGAAGTTTTTGTTAAACAATCACCTGGTTTTAAAAATCATACACATCCTGATTATATTTTCAAATTGCACAAAGCACTTTATGGTTTAAATCAAGCACCTCGAGCATGGTATGAAAGACTCAGCAAGTTTTTGATTGAAAATAAATTTTCTAGAGGCCATGTTGATAAAACCTTATTTCTAAAGAAGAAAAATGATGATTTATTAGCAATGCAAATCTATGTTAATGATATTATTTTCAGTGCTACTAATGAGATTCTTTGTCAAGAGTTTGCTAAGCTAATGCAGGAAGAGTTCGAAATGAGCATGATGGGAGAACTCAATTTTTTTCTCGGACTCCAAATCAAGCAAACCAAAGATGGAATCTTCATCAACCAAGCTAAGTATACAAGGGAATCATAAAGAAGTTTGGGATGGAGACTACTAAGTCAATAGGTATACCTATGAGCCCCTCTTGTAAACTTGATAAAGATAAGCATGGTAAATCTATTGATCAAAAATTATATAAAGGTATGATTGGCTCTTTATTGTATTTGATTGCTAGTAGACGAGATATAATATTCAGTGTATGCATATGTGCTAGATATCTATTTGATCTTAAGGAATCTCATCTGTTGGCTGTTAAGCATATTATTAGATACTTATTTGGTATAATTGATATTGGTTTATGGTATTTTAGAAACTCATCTGCTGATTTAATCAAATTTTTTGATGCTGATTTTGTTGGGTATAAATTAGATAGAAAAAGTACTAGTGGACTTACCAATTTCTTGGAGTTAACTGAATCTCCTGGTTTTGCAAGAAATAAACTTCAGTTGCACTATCCATAGCTGTGGCCGAGTATATCGCAGTAGAAAGTTGTGCTCAAATCTTGTGGATTATGCAACAACTTGAAGATTTTGGAATCAAATTAACTAAGACACCCATAAAATGTGATAATACTAGTGCTATTTGCTTAACTAAGAATCATATTCAGCATTTTAGAAGTAAACATATTGAAATTAGGTATCATTTTATTGGAGATCATGTTAAAAATAATGATGTTGTACTTGAATTTATTTGTACTGAATTGTAATTAGCTGATATTTTGACTAAGCCTCTCCAAGAAGATCGGTTCAGCATGATTAGAAGAGAACTTGGGATCATTAATCCTTTTGATTGAGAATTTTCTACTCTTTGACCCATAAAAGATCAAATTTGACATCAATTACATTTAATTATCTTGAATGTCATTGTATTCCTAGTGATTTTGCTCTGCACTTCATTTTCTACTTTTTTGGTTTTAAGTCGATGTGTCGACACCTGTATGTGTCAACACCTTGATGTGTCGACACATGGCCCTATATCGTGAGTCGACACATAAATGGTGATAGACTGAGAATAAAGATGGAAATGGAGTGTTTTCTTGGCATTTTCTCCTCCAATTTGTGCCGACACATGCACTAGCATTGTTCAAACCACTGTTACCCTCCAAATTTCATCAAAAACCCTCTCAAATTCCTATTTTGAATAGTTCTTGGTTCGGTTTTTGCTACAATCCCCCTTCCATTTTCATTTTGAACAGTTGAAACCCTAGTTTCATCTCCTCTTTTGTTCAGTCCGTGAATTTGTGGAATGGGACCTAGAAAGCAAGTTGTTCGTCACCCTCGGCCATCCAACCATGAAGAAGAGAGAAGGACAAAGGCTAGACATGAAGCTATAGCACCTGATCCACCTACTCAGCCACTTTTTCCTGCTTCTAGTTGCATGGGTTCGAAGACAGTTGTTGGAGGATGCCGTGTAGACTTTGGATTCATCGACCAGCAGCACTTTCAGATTGGTCAGTGGCTTATAGATGCTGGTTTAGTTCATTTTTTTCGTTGACTGAGAGATTCTACCCGGGCCTGATATGAGAGTTCTATGGATCTTTAGCCTATGGCAGTGATGGATGGATCATGCAGGTTCGTGGCAAAGATATCCCAGTGACTGCAGAGGTTCTGAGTAGAGTATAGGATATACTCCTCATAGGATTTGTCGTTGATAGCTTAGTAGATAGGTTCAGTGGACTCCAGTGAACTTTCAAGTCAGATGTTCTAGCTGAGGGAGCCACTGTTGCATCATCCCGACTTTCTGTTAAGATGAGGTTACTACATCATATCATTGCCCAGATTCTTCTATCGAAGACTGGACATTTTGACTACATCACAGAGAGAGAGCTGCTTGTGATGGTCTCTTTAGTTCAGCATGCACTAGTTTGCCTTCCAGTACTTATGATACATCAGATGATGGAGGCATCGATCAGTCAAAGACTATGCTTGCCCTATGGGGCGGGCTTGACCCTGCTTTTCAGAGCATATGGAGTGACATTTGATGATGAGCCCTACCAGATGCTTTTACACACTGATGTCTACGAACTCAAATCACTTCACCGGATGGGATATCAGTTGGTCAGAGGCTAGTGGAGTCATCGAGTATCAGGACATGTCGATGACAGAGATGAGGACACTACGGAGGAGGAGCGCATATATTCAGGCAAGGCAGGACCTTTAGAGGCACATTTACCTGAGATTCAGTCTGAGCCAGCAGCGCAGCCTGAGCCAACTACCCAGCCTCAGCCATCATAGCCAGATGTTCTATGAGCTTCAGAGAGTCTTATGGATAGAGTCGATCACATTGAGATAGATATTATGATTGTTCGACGATGACTTAATAGCTTCATTATGGAGACCAGAGAGAGTCATCGAGGATTGAGAGATGGTATCTTTACTATCTTGTCCATATTGAGTAGACCCTCTTCTGGGAGTGTTCCCGATTCATCTGCTCCAGCTGATTCTACTCCAATTCCACCTGCTCCGAGACCAGACACTGATGGTGATGACGAGACTGACTTTGATGGATTTGACTTTTCAGATGTGATGACAGAGCCAGTATCGGAGATAGCAGAAGACCTACCTAGGAGTCCCGTTCATGATCAAGAGAGTTCATCCTTTCAAACTCCTATCTTACCCATACCACCTTCTAGATCAATTGATCATTCTGCTATTCCTATACTTTCACCAGTTATTGATACTCCTATTATTTCTTCAGTTGATACACCAGTTATAGATACTCCTGTTGTTGATTCACCTTCCTTGCATACATCTTCACTTATCTGAGAGCTAGGATTCTATACTCCTAGTTTTCACTATCTTGATTTGGTCCTTCATTTGATCGTACACCACATCCGACAGTTATTGAGACTGTCACTCCGATCTGCTCTGTTCCTGTTACCGACATAGCTTCCACCTCTTCTACTTCAGCTAGAGGGAGGACTTATGTTCGATGCAGAGGACATGGTCATCGTACTCCTTCACGACCGACCAGGACCGTCATTCGTGATCTTTGATCGATGTGGCCTCGAGCTCGAGCTTTCACTGATACTAGACCGATCGAGATTAGATCCTCAGATGATGAGGATGATGCTTAGGATAGTTTTTATATGGTTTATATTCATGTACTTTTTGTATATTTTGATGTTCACTTTATGTATCAAACTTGTTTTAAGTGAATGAAATACTATGTTTCACCTTATGACTTTGGATGAATGAAATGCATTAGTTATTTTCAGTAATTCATTATTTTTCTTTATGATTGAGTGAATGGCTTACATTTATGTTCAACTTTACTGCCTTCTTTCTTATTTTTTAATGATAACAAAAAGGGGAAGAAATAAGTATGAATATTTATGAGAAATAAGTATAAATATGTATGAATAAATATGTATGATGAAAGAAATCTTAAATCTGAAATTTTGAAATTTTGAAAATCTGCAATCTTGAAAATTTCTATGCATTGAGTGAGGGGGAGTAATACCTCCTTTGTATTGAAAATCTATTTTGAACTGATTTCCTTGCTTAATTCTAATCTTTAGATGTTTAAAAGATGTTCACAAATCTTTTTATGGATCATCTCTTCAGGGGGAGTATTGTTTATTGCTGAAATTGTCTCTCTTGAGCATTTTTTTTGAGTATCATGATACATGATTTTATCTCTTATATATTTTGAGTTCTGATACTCTTAGCTATGGCAATACTCTTAGCTCTGATACATCTCTTTTAGTTTTTCAATACCTTTTGCAATAAGCTCTATGCACATTGAGAATTTCCTTTGAAAGCCTTTATTGTGCAATTTATGCTTAAAGATTTTGTCATCATCAAAAAGGGAGAGATTGTTGCCTCCATTATTGATTTTGATGATAAGCATAATGCTTAAGTATAAGTTGGGTACTAATGATTTCTTTGAAGTATGTTTTTATAGAAAAAGATGCTCATCAACTTAACAAAAATTTGTTTGATTGAAAAGTCCCAAATATGGATGAAAGATTTGTTTAAAGAAGACTTTGGTAGTTGAAGAATGCTTGAAAGGACACATGAGTTCAACACAAATTTGTTTTAGCAAAAGTTTAGCTATTTTTGTCCAAATCTCAGTGATGTGTCGACTCAAAGTATCGACACCTACAACTCAAGTATTGACACATGATAGTGAAGTGTCGACTCAAGCCGACACGTAGAGAGAGTTTCAGTTGGCATGGCTAAAGTGTCAACACATGGACATTATGTGTCGACTCAAAGTGTTGACACATGGATCAGCTCATTTCCTGAGATTTTTGGGTTACAGAACTTGCTGAAGGTAAAGACTTGCCTGAAGTGTCGACACATGGATGTCAAGTATCGACTCAAAGTGTCGACTTACCAGAAGAAGTGTCAACACATCTGAGAATTTCAGAGAACTTCATTGAAGATATTTGAACTAGGTGTCGACACATGGAGTGCAAGTGCCGACCCTATGTGCTGACTCATAGCCTGAAGTGTCGACACTTGGAGTTCTGGGAATAGTAACAGCTAGTTTTTTCAAATGCAGAACTCCCCCCTTTTGCCTCCCACTGGCTAGTTTTTCATGTTTAATGGCCAAAAACCGAGTTTGAGGCCTTGGAAAGGTATTTAAGTGATTCAAATCAAATCTAAACACAAGAGGATCAATAAAAGAAAAAGAAAAGAAGTGCATTCACTCTTACTCATTGAGTTCAACTACTTTCAAGCTAAGAGAAGTCTCCAAGCATTCAAGAGCCTTCAAAAGCATTCAAGTTCAACCTATTTGAGCATTAAAAGGAGGCTTCATCAAATTGAAAGCAGCACTACATCAAAGCTTCAAAGAGATATCCAGTTTTATTAAAAAGCTTTCATTGTTTCTTTATTTCAAACATAAATTCTTGTTATAAAGGTTATTGGTTAGCCTTGAAAACCAAGAAGGTTATTGGTTAGCCTTGGAAAACTAATTAGGTTCTTGGTTAGCTCGCAAAACCAAGGGAGGTTGTTGGTGAGCCTTAAAACCAATTAGGTTCTTGATAAGCCTAAAAAACCAAGGTTTTGACTTGTAAGCCTTGTGAAAACAAGTCGGGTTTTGATTAGTGAGCCTGGAAAACAAATCGACAGTAATCGGTTGAGATTATAGTGAATTTCCAAGTAGGTCTTGGGGAGTGGATGTAGGTGCATTGGATAGCACCGAACCATTATATTTCCTTTGTGTTTGTGGTTGCTTGTCTCTTTCATTTGCTCTTCTCTTATTGCTTTTATATTTCTACTGCACACTTATTAAAAGCACTTTATCTTTGCATTCATAGTACTAAGTTTGATAATTGATTGGTTCACACACTTGCATTTAAATTTTTAGAGACCTAATTCACCCCCTCCTCTTGGGTTGCTTACTGGGCAACACAATGAACAGGGACAAGTATTGCCGGTTCCATTACGACCATGGGCACAGCACTAAAGACTGCCTCTAGCTGAAGGACGTGATCGAAGACTTGATCAGGTGGGGGTACCAGCATAAGTACGTCCGACTCCAGAGGAATCAGGCTGAAATCTCAACTGCCAGGGACCCCCCGAAGGAAATAGAGCTACCCCACTAATGCCCCACCAACGAAAATGTGTGTATGCTGCACCATCGGTCTGACTGGAGGAATGAAGAAGACCAAGACATTATGAAGAGGCCCCGGAGTTCTAATGTAATTAGTTTCTCCGACGAAGACCTCTTAAAGTCCTAGATCCCTGGGAATGACCCTGTGGTTGCATCGGCAGTGATTGCCAACTATGATGTAAGAAGGATCCTCATAAATAATGGAAGCTCCATGGAGATTTTATTGTATGATGCTTTTGTCAGAATGAACCTGCCTAGAGCCAGGCTGCAAGAATCCCTGATGCCGTTGACAGGGTTCGGGGGGAACTCCATTAGCATGGAAGGAGAAATAAGTCTACCCATTATAATTGAGTCAGAGCCTTGTCAAAAGACCCTCCCTATCAACTTTGTGGTTGTATGCATGACCTCAGCCTACAACGCCATCTTAGGACGGCCAGCACTTAACAAATTTTGGGTCATAGTGTCTACCTACCACTTGCTGGCAAAATTTTTGACCTGGAATGGAGTCGGAATAATGAGGGGGGACCGTAAGATGGCCAGGCAGTGTCTGACCATCCAGGACAGGCAATCAGAAGACCGTTCCACCTTAGAATAGCTTGATCCCAGGGTCGAAGCTGACTGCTGCGGATAACCGGTCGAGAAGATCGTATTCGTACCCCTTCAGGAAGACGATCCCACTAAGGTCCTGCAGATTGGAAGCACACTCAGCGAAGAGGCCAAGTTAGAGTTGGTTAGCTTTTTATGGGATAACGTCAACATCTTTGCCTGGTTGGCATCAGACATGCTAGGCATCCTGTCAGAGGTCATAACCCACCAACTCAAGGTGGATCTAGCTTACAAGCCTGTCAAATAAAAGAAGAGGAGCTTCGTCCCTGAAAAATAAATGGTGATTGATAAGGAGGTCAAGAAACTCTTCGATGCTGGCTTCATCAGAGAGGCCCATTACCTCGACTGGCTGAAAAATGTTGTAATGGTGAGGAAAGCCAATTTTATAAAGGATATGTGTGGACTATACCGACCTCAACAAAGCTTGTCCGAAGGATAATTTTTCCTTACCGAAGATCGATCAACTTATGGATGCCACTGCCAGTCACCAACTTCTGAGCTTTATGGATGCCTTCTCTGGGTATAACCAAATTAGAATGCACCTCGAGGATGAGGAGAAGATGGCCTTTATCACTGATAAAAGGCTGTACTGCTACAAAATGATACCCTTCGGTCTGAAAAATGCTGGAGCCACTTCTCAAAAATTGATCAACCAAGTTTTCAAAGGGCAACTTGGAAGAAACATGGAGGCGTATGTTGACGATATGATAGTTAAGAGCCTCCAAAGAGCCAACCACATCAAAGATCTATAAGAATCTTTCGATGCCTTGAGGCATCACCGGATGAAACTGAACCCAGCCAAATGTACTTTTGGGATGACCTCCGGAAAATTCCTTGGCTTTCTGGTCATGCAGAGAGGAATTGAGGTCAGCCCTTATAAAATCGAGGCTATCATCGACATGGGACATCCGACCAACAAAAGGCAAGTGCAGGAACTTACAGGCCGAATAGCTTCTCTCAATCATTTTATCTCCAGGTCGGCCAAGAAGTGTCTCCCTTTCTTCAAAACCCTACGGCAGTCAGATCACTTCTAGTGGACCGACGAGTGTCGGTCAGCCTTTGAAGCATTAAAGGAGTACCTGAAGACTCCTCCCTTGCTTGCTAAGCCTTTGGAGGGAGAGCCCCTGTACTTGTATCTATCGACGAGGCAGTGAGCTCCATCCTCATCCGGATAGGGGAGAACAACCAACAAAGGCCTGTCTACTATATTAGCAAAGTTCTCCATGATGTCAAAACAAGATATCCCAAGATGTAGAAGCTTGCTTACTCCTTGATCATAGTAGCCAAGCGGTTATGCCCTTACTTTCAAGCGCATCTGATGTTGTCCTGACTGATCAGCCTCTGAAGGCAATCCTCAGAAGCCCCGACACCTTCGATCGGCTTGCCAAGTGGGTCGTCAAGCTGGGTGAATTTGATATCTCCTTCCAACCTCGGTCAGCCATGAAGACTCAAGTAATCGCCGACTTTATCGTAGAGTGTACCTGGAGACAGGAAGCACCTCCACAATCAGTCGACACACTTGAGGAAGACACTGCTGAAGAAGCAGAGCCCGCTTGGATGCTCCATGTGGATGGGGCATCTAACCTTGCTGGATGCGGAGCAGTCTTAATCCTGTTTGACCTCGACGGACAGAGCCTAGAGTATGCCTTGCATTTTGCATTTCAGGTATCAAACAACCAAGCGGAATATGAAGCCCTCCTTGTAGGATTGAGAATAACCGACAAGCTGGGCATCAGATGAATCAGGGCCTTCTCCGATTCCCAACTGGTGGTGAACCAAGTGAAGGGTGAATTCGAGGCAAGAGATCCGACCCTAGCCAAATACTTGGGCAAAGTACAAAGTCTCGTGACTCGACTTAAATTCTTCAAGATTTTCCATATACCTTGAATGCAGAACTCTTGGGTGGACACCTTGTCACGACTGGCTACTGCCATCACCTACTCCTCCGACCGAATCTTTATGGAATACCTGCAATGCCCAAGTATTGCTGAAGAGACGGTTGGAATCCATCAAATAGAGCGGGAAGCCTCTTGGAAGGACCCCATCATTGCATTCCTCATCGAAGGCACCCTATCGGAGAATAAGACCGAAGCCAAGTGTGTACGCTGGACTGCCTCAAAGTATGTCATCCTCAATGGAACCCTATACAAATGGTCGTTCACGCAACCATTGCTCAAGTGCCTGGGGCCATCAGACGCCGACTATGCACTCAGAGAGGTGCACGAAGGCATCTACGACGACCACCTGGGAGGAAGATCCTTGGCCTGCAAAATTATTCGACAGCATTATTATTGGCCAACCATCTAAAGGATGCGTTGAACTTCATCAGAAAATGCAATGCATGCCAAAGATATTCCAACATTCAGAGATGACTGGCTAGTTTGCTAACCCCGCTGACTATCCTTTGGCCATTCGCACAATGGGGAATGGACATCCTTGGGCTGTTCCCACCAGCCTTCGGACAATGAAAGTTCTTGATTATAGCCATTGACTACTTCACCAAATGGGTGGAAGCTGAGTTGCTAGCACAAATCACAGAAACCAAAGTGAAAAACTTTGTTTGGAACTACATTATCTTTTGGTTTGGCATACCATAGGCGATCATCACCGATAATGGAAGACAATTCGATAACCCAAAATTTTGGGAGTTCTACCAACAATACCATATTTCCCATCGACTAACTTTAGTCGGACATCCCCAATCTATCGGAGAAGCCAAAATTACTAATCGGACGATCTTGCATGGGTTGAAGACCTGACTGAATGATGCCAAAGGACTCTGGGCAGAAGAACTTCATTCGATGCTTTGGGCCTATCGAACTACCTCACGGATGGCAACTGGAGAAACTCCATTCAATATGACCTATGGGAGTGAGGCGGTCATACCTGTGGAAATCTCCCTACAATCCTTTCGGATCGATCATTTCGCCGAGCTAGCCAACTTTGAGCGGAGAAGAATTGACCTCGACTTGCTCGAGGAAACCCAACTCCAAGCTGGTCTGAAGATGGCGACATATCGCAAAAGGATGGCCAAATATTACAACACTCGAGTAAAGGCTCGAAGCTTCCAGGTCAAAGACTTAGTTTTGCAAAGGACTGAGATATCCAGGCCAACCGAACAAGAAAAACTCTCCCCCAACTGGGAAGGCCCTTATAGGGTAATTGAAGTGATTCGGGTCGGAACTTGCTGACTCGAGCACCTGGATGGACGTCAAGTAGTGCATCCTTCGAATGTAGACAACCTTCACAAGTATTATCAATAGAGGCCACAGTTCATTCTATAAGAAAGTTTGACCCTGGTCTGCAAAAGGCTCTAAGGCAGCTCACACCGAAAGTCTAACCCCGGTCGGCAAAGGCTCTAAGGTAGCCCACCAAAAGTTTGACCCCGGTCGGCAAAGGCTCTAAGGTAGCCCACCGAAAGTCTAACCTCGATCGGCAAAGGCTCTAGGGCAGCCCACACCAAAAGTCCAACCCTGGTTGGCAAAGGCTCTAAGGCAGCCCACCGAAAGTTCAACCCTAGTCAATAAAGGCTCTAGGGCAGCCCACACCGAAAGTCTGACCCCGGTCGGCAAAGGCTCTAGGGTAGCCCACCGAAAATCTGACCTTGATCGGTAGAGGCTCTAAGACAGCCCACCAAAAGTTTGACCCTGGTCGGCAGAGGCTCTAAGGCAGCCCATCAAAAGTCTGACCCCTATCGGTAGAGGCTTTAAGGCAACCCACCGAAAGTCCGACCGCGGTCGGCAAAGGCTCTAGGGTAGCCCACACCGAAAGTCTGACCCTGGTCGTAGAGACTCTAAGATAGCCCACCAAAAGTCCAACCCCGGTTGGCAAAGGCTATAGGGCAGCCCACACCGAAAGTCTGACCCCGGTCGGCAGAGGCTCTAAGGTAGCCCACCGAAAGTCCAACCCTGGTCGGCGAAGGCTCTAAGGCAGCCCACTAAAAGTCCTACCTGGATCGAGAACTACTAATTAAAGTCCCTAAATACTTGGGAGATTTCTCTACAAACGGCTAAGTTTAAAAATTTTCTTAGAAATATTTCTAAAAGAGATGAGTTCAGACTAAACCAACCTCTCAACACTTAGAAATGTTTTTGAGAGAAATGAGTTCGGACCAAGCCAATCGTTCCATATTCAGAAAGACAAACACTAAAGACACATGTTAAAAGAAGAAGCTTTTTTATTTCTTAACAAAAGATTTTTACAAAAGCAGGGCAGACTTCTACAAATGTTCTTAAGTCTGGCCATGTGAGTACATAAGAGGACTGACCGGAGGAACTTTGGCTTCGACCTCCTGTGGCACATCCGAAGTCTCGACTGAGGCATCCGTCAGTCCCGTGTTGGCAACAGCTTAGGCATTGTTTCTGGTGTTTGACGGGCCCCCTACCCCTCCTGTGTCAACAGCAGCCTAGGCATCGGCCCTAGCATCAGTCAGGCCTGCTCCTTCTCCCACTGGCTATGGAAGTTGTAGGGCAGACAAGTCAAGCTACGGAAAGGCATCGGCCACCTTCTTCAGGCAATTTCATAGCCATAATCGAAACTGATCGCTCCGACCTCCTCCATCTCCTCCTCGAAGCTGACAGAAGCCTTGTACTCTGCCATGACATTGCCGACCGCCTCCGCCGCCTACTTCTTGGCCTCCTTCAGCAAGCCCATGTACTTTGCTGCCACAGATTGGTGAGCTTGAAAGTTTCTCTCGACCTTGGCAGACCATTCCTCCTCCGTGCTCAGCCGACGGACTAAAGTGTTCACCCTCTTCTTCTTCCTCTTCAGCCTGGCCTCTCGGTTGGCTAGTTGGATCTACAGGTCTTCTACTTACTTATTTAAAGATTCGGCTTTGGCCCGATTGGCTGATAGCCTCTCCTCCACTGCCCTTCTGGCAGCCTCTGACTCTCCAGCCTTCTTGGCAGCGACCTCTGTTTCATAGAGCATCTCACCGAGTCCATCTTCCATCAGCGAGATCCCGTGGACAAGTTGCAACCAAAAATCTGAGTTAGTCATGCATAAAAAAAGAAGAATGGAAAGAAGAAGGTATGAGAACAATGACCTATCCTCATTATGTCATGGTAGGCATCTTTCGCCACTTTGTTCAACTTCCTCCGACTAGACTCCTCCCAGTCAGCCTTTGACATCGACCCCCTGAGTAGCTCTCTGGCATTCCCTGCGTTATGGAGGGTGTGCTAGTGCTGATATGTCTCGAAGTGGACATCATCGGCCTCCTCCCCTTCGGCTGCTCCCTTCCCTTTGTCCACGGGGGGAGCCACTTCTGTCAGCCCGGTTGGAGATAGGGCTGGAGCCGTCGCTGCATCAATCGACTCTGATGACTCCTGCTCTGGTCAGGCAGCCGACTGCCCGGTGATGGACGAAGACCCTGGCCCTCTTGCCGCCAACCTCTTCGATAGAGGCACATTATCCTCTTCGGAGTCTGATGCCACTACTATTGCGGGCTATTCTTCTTCTTGCTGCTTCTTTGGCTTGTCCGTGGTCAGTCCCGTGGACTGGGCAGCCCTCCTTTTTATCGCCTGCTCTACTATCTTGGCCCTGTTGGGCTTCATCTTATCTCCTGTTGCAGGGATAAAACCAAAGTGAGTTCAGAAGAAGATAAAATCTGTAAAGTGCAAAAGGGACCGACAATAATGGTTTCTATCCTACCTAAGCTTCCGTGGTGACTGATTGCTGCCAACTGGAGGCTATCTTCCTGAAGCAGCTCCAAAACCATGGTGGGACCACCCCCTCCATCTCATTGAACTCAGCCTGATTGGCCATGAGCACTACCCTTCCATCGGTGGTTTTGGGCCTTGGTTCCCTCCATGATGCTTCGAAACCCCCAGGTCGAAGGCTATCCATGTCAAAGAACCTGGACTTCCACCCATGGACAGCCAACGAGAGGCCCCCTAGAATCTTCGCCCAGGACAGGGACTAAACATTCACCATTCCTGGCTCTTGAAGTCCCTCTTCAGGATAAAGAAATTAGCAAAAAGTGAGGTCCTAGGTTTGGCTCCTGCTCTATAGCACAAAACCATGAAGCAGCTGATCACCCGAATGCTGTTCGGGGTCAGCTGCATAGGGGTAATCATATATAAGCAGAAGACCTCAACAAAGAAGTCACAGAGTGGAAATCTAAGGCCAGCCTAAAAGTGGTCTTCATACACCGGGAGGGCTCCCTGCCTAAGCGGTCCGGTCGCCCTCCCCTCTCGATCTGGGATAGTAAGATGTAGGGTTGAAGGTATGTTGTACCTAACCCTAATGGCCTTTACCCGTTCCTGGAACATCTCAAACTGGATATCATTGGGGCTTAGTTCTCTATCCCTGCGGGTGGAACTGCGGCTGCTGGAGGCCATTCTAATGAAGTTTGAAGAGGGAGGGGGAAGATTGACCTGGAAAATGGGTTTCTAGGAAGATGGAAGTGGAAGGAAGAAGATGCTCTTTCTCTCTTTGAGCATGGATGCAGCAGGAAACTTGCCCCGGGCTCTCAATGCCTCCTTTTATAGCCCCTGGAAGGACCGTTTCCCACCATCCCTCGAATGCCATGATCCAGCCATAGGCAGTGCGACTCCCACGCAGTGGAAGCCAATGCGACGGAGGGAAGCATGTTCAAGCCGCAATCTGTGTAGTTGCCAGACCAGCGACGGAGAGCTCATCCCCAACACGGTGCCAACTGCCCGGATGTCGCCACATCGCACTAGTTGTATCTGAAGCCCGACGGCCGGGCGGGCCAGGCTGGCTGCTCATCATTGTGCCCCGTCTGCATTAACTACCTCCCCCCGCCTCCAATGCGAGACTGACACCTGCCCCAAGCACAGGATTCTGGAGTGAGACACGATCAATGCAGTATGCCTGATCAGATCCATGATCATCATAAGGACAGACGCATTAAGTAAGAAATGATGCTCTCATCCTTCGAGGCTGCAGGTCCCTTCGAAGGCCAAGCGCAAGCGGGGCAACTGTTATACCCAATCAGCTTTTCTCTGAACCGGACCAAAGATCTAACCGATCAGCTTAAGGACCGACCGACCCACTCCAGCAGAGGTCCAGACGCCCATTCCTTCAAAGGTCTGACCGACCCACTTTATCAGTGGTCTGACCGACCCACCAGAGGTCATGCTAACCCACTTGAAGTCTTGCCGATCCATTTGAGGTCCGATTGACCTACCTCATCCAGACCCATACCAATCAGAAGGTTCCAGAAGACCCTTCTAGCTGGTGCCAGAATTCTGTTACAATAGATCCCACGACGTGGCCATGTCCTAGTGCCACCTGGCCACCACCCTGATTCTTTAAGGGGCAGATCAGACATTTTCAGCCAAGCCCCTAATAGATTCTGGTAATGTTCCGTGCCTATATAAGGTAAATGGGGGACTCTAAGCGGTAAGGGCAATTTTCCTTCTCCATGAGCTATCTCCTCTTTGATTCTTCCATTCTATTGCTCTAAGGCTCCCGCTAACCTAGCAATCGAAGTGTCCCCCGCCGGAACAACACCGGCCCATAGGACTTCTTTTGCAGGAACCGGGAGAGGAGCACTCCAGCCAGGCCGAGAGAACCCATTCCGGGAGATCCGGCAGCAACAATATATAATAATATTATATAATACATTATTAACTATATAATTTTATAAATAGTTACATTATAAAATATCAAATAATATAATACTATGTTACATTACAAAATATCAAATAATATATTATATTAATACAATATTATATTACATTACAATATTATATTGTAATATATTTTTAATAAATTTGACTTAGGAATATTTTGAAAATTTGAGCTTAGATTACTAGTAATTTATTTATCATACCAAACACAGTAATCAATCTTACTGATAGATTACCTGTGTATACCAAATAAGTAATCAGCATTACTGGCAATCTATCTAGTAGTAATCTATCTTGCAAGTAATCCAGATTGCCATTCAGGATTTCCTGACGATCCACCAAACGCAACCTAAGATCCAATTTTGTATCCAACCCTATTTATATATGAATTAAGATTTAAATATTAAATTAATATTAATATTAATATTTATATTTATAATAAATAAATATAGATATATAATTATTGTTGTCTAGATCACCATGACCTACAGCTCCGACATGGCTCGATCGAGTGGACTTCCTGCCTGGAGACCTCCAAGTATGACCGGTCTGCAAAAATAAGGAGACCTAGATCGGGGATCCTGATGGAGGCACTTCGACGATCAAGTCAGTGGACGATCAAGAAGAATAGGATTCCTTTGTGGAGCCTAGAGTGGCCTCTACGTTTAGAGGATTTTTGAAATGACAAAGTGGGAGTTAGGACAATGGGAGCTAGAGTAGTGGGAGCTAGAGCAATGGGAGTTCTCAGGGGAGCCTTCGGATGTTCCTCCTGCCCTTGCCTTAGCTTCCCTTTGTTTGCTCGTGTTTGCACTTACTTGTCCGTGCTTGCACTTACCTTTGCCGGAGGCCCCTTCGAGCTTCTTATAGAAGCGTGTCTCATCTGGCAGAGCTTAGAGCCTCGGCCTGATGCTCTTTTAGTACACCTCATATGAGCGGAGCATAGGCCTGTCCCTCCTTCTAACAGGAGGGGGATAAGGTTCGAAACTCCTGAAGGGATGTTCTCACTACAAGAAAACAGTGTTTTAGCAACCGATTTTGCAATCGATTTTTTTAGTTATATTTCTGACTTATTTTGCAACCGATTTATTTTTTTATAATTTAGCAACCGATTAACATCGATTGCAAATTCAGTTGCAAGATTTTTATTTTTCAACCGATTTTACAACCGAAACCAAAATTCATTTAAAAATACTTTTTTTAAGTTTATTTCTTAATTTTGCAACCAAATTTTTGATTGCAAAATTTTATTTAAAATTAAATTTAATTTTTTTTAGAATTATGTAACCAAAAACTCGGTAGCAAAAAAATGATTTTTTTAAAAAAATATCTTTTGAAGTTTATTTCTTAATTTTGCAACCAAATTTTCGGTTGCAAAATTTCATTTAAAATTAATTTAATTTTCTTTAGAATTTTGCAACCAAAAATTCAGTAGCAAAAAAATTATTTTTTTAAAAAAATTTTTTTGAAGTTTATTTCTTAATTTTGTAACCGAGTTTTTGGTTACAAAATTTTATTTAAAATTAATTTTAATTTTCTTTAGAATTTTGCAATCAAAAATTCGGTTGTAAAAAAATGATCATTTAAAAATATTTTTTTATGTTTATTTATTAATTTTGCAACTAAATTTTTGGTTAAAAAATTTTATTTAAAATTAATTTTAATTTTTTTTAGAATTTTGCAACCTAGAATTTGGTTGAAAAAAAATGATCATTTTAAAATATTTTTTTAAGTTTATTTTTTAATTTTGCAATGAACTTTTCGATTGCAAAATTTTATTTTAAATAAATTTAATTTTTCTTTAGAATTTTGCAACCAAAAATTTGGTTGCAAAAAAATGATCATTTAAAAATATTTTTTTAAGTTTATTTTTTAATTTTGCAACCAAATTTTTTGTTGCAAAATTTCATTTAAATAAAATTTTAATTTTCTTTAGAATTTTGCAACCAATTTTTTGGTTGCAAAATTTCATTTAAAATAAATTTTAGTTTTCTTTAGAATTTTGCAACCGAAAATTCGGTTGCAAAAAAATAATTTTTTTAAAAAAAGTTTTTTTTGAAAATTTCTGGTTACAAATTTAATTTTAAAATATATATTACTTTTTTTTATTTGTTGCAACTGAAAAATCAGTTGCAACAATTTATTTAAGTCTACCTCTCACCGAATTGTGCCCTAGCCCTCCCCTTTGGCCCTTCTCCCTTCCAGCCGCCCAGTCGCCAGTGGTGAGCGAATCCCCGTTCCCCTCCGGTGCTCTGCCTCCATGCCCATGGCCGATGCCTCCCCCTCGACGGCCAATGCTGCCTTGGGCCCTCCCCCCCGATGGCCAACTATTCGAGCAATTGAGCCCTTTACGCTGCCCCTCGACATCGGCGCTCTACCTCCATGCCCATGGCCGACGCCTCCCCCCCCGATGGTGAACGCTGCCTCCCTTCCCTAACGGCCGACTATTCGAGCCCTCTACATTGCCTATGAGCGGACCAAGCCTTGAGGCCCTCAACATCGGTGCTCCGCCTCCATGCCCACGACCGACACCTCCCTCGATGGCCGAGCCCTCCATGACCGACGCCTCCCCCCCGACGGCCAACGTCTCCCCCTCGATGGCCAATGCCTCCCCCCGGATAGCCAATCCCTCTACAGTCTACGTTGTTGCTCCCCCCCGAACGGTGGATCGCGGACCCTCGATGGTCGACGCCTGCTGCTCCTTGACATCATTCTTGGATCCGAGTACCGCCAGCCACCAACATCATCGATCGTCTCCACTCCCTCGCTAGCTGCCGCTGCCCCTATCCTGCCAGCTACTGCTGCCACCAAGCATCTTCCCCCGCTCGGGCTCGCCAGCTGCCGCTACCCCTGCCGATATCGTTCATATCTTTGTGGCTTTGTCTTCCCTAGATCCAAGCGGCCGAGCCCCTACCATAGTGCCACAAAATCGATTAGATGTTTGGTTTTATTTTATATTAATACATAGCTATGATCATCATGAAGCTACATAATTTTTATGCTAGTAATTTTTTTTGAATTAATACTGATCAGCGCATGCATTTTTAATTCTATTTGGAAGCAGCAATCAATGTGGAAGAGAAGCAAAAGAATACCCTTAACTACGGTGTGATCTTAGTTGGTTGCTTAACTGTAATGAAGTGAAGCTCGAAAACCTAAATATTTTTTAATTTATACTTTAAGTAGCAACCACCCAATCTGGTATTTTTGTCTGGGATATTGAACAGTATCAATAGGATTATACTACCTTGTTGGTGGTTTATGTTTTCTTGTTTTCAATTTGCGCAGATGTGGTAAGATATGGATGGAGTGTCAGTCTGCTTCTTTAAACATGGTTTTGGATACATGCATTGCTGAAAATATTTTTACTATAATGAGTAGGCATCGTAGCTGTAGCCTTATGCCAGTTCTGTTATTCCATTATGTAGCTGTAGCCTTATGCCTAAATTTAAGGTATGTTTCTATTTTTCTTAAAGTGACAAACTACTGATCATATTTTATATATTATTATGCCTGTTTTGGTTCAAATGAGGGAAGAACTGCTTTAGCTAATATCTTTTCTAAGTTCTGTACATTGTGCTGTATTATTGTTACATTCAACATAGTGACAATGTTACTGCCATCTGAATTATTTTTACTTATTGTTTATGATAGTAAAAAAAAATAAACATGACCTGCTATTTAGTTTCTCTTGAATTCTTGTTCCTTGATGGCTTAATTTGTTCTCTTGATCCCTTCTTCCACCCAGACAAGCTAATGCTTTTAAGTTTACCTTTCCAATTGGCTATTGCTAACTTTGGTGTTCATTTGTATGTTGTGGATCAAGGATGGGGTAGATTCTGATAAGCTACAGGCTTCTGAAAAAAGTTCTAAATCCCGAGCTCTTTTTGCTAGAGCTGGTGCAAATGGAGTAATGCCCTATTAGGTTCTTTATGCTTTTCTTCTTAGAATCTCTGTCATGATGTCCGAACATAAGCCAAAAAATGAAAATTTCTTTTTATTCCTAAGCAGCTTGATAATATTCACCTGCTTTCTCATAATTTTTGAATAGGGTATTCGACCTACTGCAGATTCTGAAAGATCAGGTTCAACTGGTAAGAAAACAACAATAAATCTAAACTTAGCAGCAAATATAGTTTTTATTGCATTGCATTTTTTTCATATGCTCTATCAGTTAGTGAAATCAGTATTCCTCTGCCTAGATATTACTGAAAAGAATAATTGCACTTGAATGCAGAAAACAAAAATCCTGTGTTCCTGTTGAATGCATCTTAACAATGCCATCTGATTGTATTTTCCTGCATAATATAATCTTATGTGTTGTAGACCTTATGGCTGCCATGTTTAATTGAAGTATATTTTAGAAATCAGAAACAATTTTTCTGAATTGTTTCTACTTTTAAGTTTTTTATGATTACCCTTCAATGAACTTTGTCATATTATGTTATCTAAATATAATGCATATGATCCAATATGAATCTTATTTTTCCTCTTAAGATACATCTATTAAGCAATAGGTCTTTTAAGTTATATCAAATCAAAACTAGTTTCCAGGACTTTTATTTGTAATTTTTGAGTCTATGTTTCTAGTATTGCTCCTTGTTTTCTTTTAGTGATAATAGCTCATGATTGCAGGGTTCATTTGGTGAAATTTTAAAATCTTATTGGCATGGAACACCAGTTGCAGTTAAACGTATTCTTCCATCGCTATCAGAGTATAGATTGGTGATGTAAGACATCTTCTTCCTTTTCATATTTTGATGCACAATTTGATATGCCAAATTCTTGGCCCTTTTTTTAAATGCATAAATGCAGAATTTTCTGAAGATATAAATACTCAACTTTTGAATCACTATTCAATCTAGTATATTTGATTAGTTTGATAATAGTATTTTATTAAAATGAAACTATGTAAGCAAAACTATAGTATGATCATATTTTTGATGCATCCATCTTCTTTAACAATGCTTAGTCCAACCTCATTTGATTTTTCACATTATAATTTGTATCAATATTTACAAGAAAAGATAATTTTCTGTATCCTCATATTTTGATATGATACAGAATATGGATATCTTTCATCTTCGTAGTTGGATGTATCATAGACTTTTACCGGGTCGAAAGGGATATACCGAAGAATTTTTAAAAGACGTGGAAGATTTTATACTCTTTGGGTGTCAGCAACCTTACTTTCAAAGTGAAGGAAAATTCAGCTGTCCTTGTTGCAAGTGCAAAAATCAAAGGTACTTAACTACTGATGGAGTGAAGCTCATCTTTACAAAATAGGATTTGTACCTAATTACTTCTATGTGCACAATTTTCTGTTGTCTATATTTAATAATTTTTTCCAGATTTTGGTATTGCATAGATAATAATGAACTTCTTGCTCTGTACAATTCTTTCCAGAATCCAAACTTTCTCCAGAAAGACAATAAAAGCATTGTATGCACTCATTTCAGAGAAATAGATGCTTTTTTCTTCATTATCATGATCCTCAGTATTTCTATCATTTCATTTGTCCGCTAGTGATAAATTTTTATTTTATTTTATTTTTCTTTCTTTTCGAGTTAGTTTCCTCTAAAGTAATATCATGATCTATGGTCTGATCTGATGTACCTCCTGAGACAATCACATGCAATTGATGCATTCAAGTTAACCATATTTCTTACATGAGTGGCAGGGAATCCACTAAATCAATATACTGAAAGAAGGATGGATAAGAATGAAGACTCTGGTAGCCCTGGTGGGGTTCTTCACTGAAGATGTTGCAAAAGCATTTTTTGCACTGCTTCAGCTATAACTGTTCAATCACCATGCCCATCTGTAGTTTTTTCATCCAGAGATAATAGTAATAGTCGACTTCAAAAACT
Organism: Areca catechu; assembly: GCA_021397845.1. NCBI lineage: Eukaryota > Viridiplantae > Streptophyta > Magnoliopsida > Arecales > Arecaceae > Areca > Areca catechu. The sequence continues at coordinate 10,948,317 of CM038048.1, forward strand.
GCAACATCAGCTTACGAAAGTGTTTAAAGGTTTCTCACCTCCACCTGAAGTCAAGGGAGCTTACAACCCAGAAGTTCTTACCAGCCAAAAGCGTCAATGGGCAAGTTTCTAGCTACAATCACTGGTACAAACTTCTGGGTATATATATAGATATGCTAAAAGTGTATATATATATAGATATGCTTTTCTTCTCCTAAAATTCACATTCAGGTAGTAAAATATTGACTATTAATAACAAATGCAAAGTAAATTTTATGTTGAATCAACAAAATCTTTTTAACTATATCTATTTATGGTTAAATGATTTTGACCAATTTCACTTCTAATTTTCAGATGATCAATGTTGTAAGTCTCATTAGTGGACCTTGTATCAGTACCTTATCAGTATGGATTGTTATGGTATAATATGCCCCTCTAGTGATAGTGCACCATTGGAGTTTGCATAATACCTTGCACCATGAGCCGGTATGGGGGCATACTTAACTCCCATATTGTATTAGTACCATAGCGGAGCCCCCATATTGTACTAGTACCATACTGGTTGATACAGTATGTCTCATATTGGTCGGTTACCGTACATGTTGGTACCTAAAATCTTGGTAATTATGCTACTTTATTATCATTATAGATGGTTTTTGAGGTCCTGCATAATGTAAATTACTTGATTTTTTTTTGGAATGATATTCTAGTGATGTTACATTTTCTCAAGTTCCGCCTATCATTGGTAGGATGGGACTTTGGAAGATGTTCTAGAGGTACCATAATGTTCGGAAAAGGTGCCTTGAGTAGTTGTAATGGATCAGGTTGAGATCTTTTCACCAGCAAAAACATCCTGGGATAACCATCTAAGATATTTGAAAATGTTCTCAGATTTATATAATGCGATTGATAATATATGAGGAAATAGTCCTCTTAGAGTTCTTGTCTAATAAAATTGAACCCTTTTCATTGCTATACCCAAGCAAACAAGACCCATCTTTTCCTCACTGTCTATAGTCCTCCGAAGAAGTCTTGTGTATTGAAATGTCTTTTATTGCTGCCCAATTTTGCTGCCAATACTGCTGCCCAATTCTAAATTATTGTATTCCAAAGAAGTCTTGTGTATTGAAATGTATTGTCTATTATAAAATACAGGAAAATATTAGTACTTTAAACTTTTTTTTTAATTATTCTATTTTAGCAACCATTTTTGCAACCGATTTTTAATTTTTTTATAAAGATTTATTAATTTGCAACCAATTTTTAATTTTTTTTAAATTTTTATTAATTTGCAAACGATTTTTATTTTTTTTATAAAGATTTATTAATTTGCAACCAATTTTGCAATCAATTTTTATTTTTTTATAAAGATTTATTGATTTGCAACCGATTTTGCAACTGAATTTTAATTTTTTTTCAAATTTTTATTAATTTGCAATCAATTTTGCAACCAATTTTTACTTTTTTTTTCAATTTTTTATTAATTTGCAATCGATTTTGCAATAGATTTTTATTTTTTTTTCAAATTTTTATTAATTTACAATCAATTTTGCAACCGATTTTTAATTTTTTTTAAATTTTTATTAATTTGTAACCGATTTTGCAACCAATTTTTTGACTTGAAAATCATTTCAAAAAAAAAATAATTTTTATAAATACACCAAAATTGGTTACTAATTTGGTTGCTAAATTTTTGCAACCGAATAAAATCATACATATACATCGCATACAAGGTAGCTCAAAGGACATCATCACATAAGAGTTCAATCAGGAAGATGTCATGTGATGAACAACCAGAATAAACTTTTTATTCAATTCAATAATACATATATATGAGTCGCACAATCGTCTACAACCTCGATGATTGGCTTTGGGACACACAATTCCCAACAGTGCCATATGGCCTGACACCTCGACAGGACTCTACCTCTTATGGGCATTGTGCCACCATGTCTGGGGACCTGGAAGAGCACTAGCCTGGTAGGAGATGCTATAGGGTTTGAGACTCTTGGTAAAACATTCCTCTTTTGGATAGTTCAGGTGGAGGGTTACAATGCACGATGCCCCAAGCAGAGCACCTTTCCAAAGAAGGTGCCGATAGTGAGCTGTGAGGTCCAGTGCTCAAGCGAATGCTTCTTCGCAGGGGATACAGGTGGTGTGCCTGAGAAAAGCTCTTCTCCATAGAAGGTGTAGATGGTATGCCTTGGTGGAGCACTCCTCCGTAGAAGGTACATGTGTTGTGCCTTGACGGAGCACTCCTCCACAGAGAAAGCAATTTTTTTGAGCAACATGGGGTTTCTGGTGAGGATGGTGACACCACCTACTAGGGTCGCTATCCTAGTCGCCTCCATGGTCATTCGGGGGAGACCAGACCCACTTGTCTTCATTCACATTTGACTTAAGTAGAAAGCTTGACTTTGACCAGGAGCTCGACCTTGGACGGGAGCTTAACCTTGACCAGGAGCTTGACCTCAGATGAGGGCTCATCCTTGGATGGGAGCTCGACCTCGATCGGAGACTCAACCTCGGATAGGAGCTCGACCTTGACCGAGAGCTCGACCTCGAATGGGAGCTCGATCTCGGACGGGAGCTTGACTTCGATCGAGAGCTCAACCTCAGATGGGAGCTCGATCTCAGATGGAAGCTCGACCTCGGCACTTATCTGGCAACAACATCCAAGTGGTGCCTTCTGCCAGCTTGACTGCTAGCTGGGTCCGACATGGCCTCCATGTTAGCAGCTATGCCACATCAAATGCTCCCACTCTTGAGTCCAGAGCACGTCATAGTGCTCAGGGTGAAGGGAGTTATGGTGATGCTGACATGGAAGAATGTTTATCCTTCATCATTTATTGTCTCGACTGCTGATGACTCACAAATTGTGCCTTAGCACCAATGAGGAGGTGCCACAATAGCTGGCACTAGAGGGGCATGATGATTGTGCTCAGCCCAAAGCAGTTTCTTATGGACCGAAGCACCACTTCCAGTAGATTTTGATGCATGGCGAGCATCTAATGACTAGAAGAGGGGAAAGGATGCACGTTTCGACTGGTATGACATGACAAGGTAGTCAGTCTTTTGAAAAGTGGCCATTCTCCTTAGCGATCACTTAAGAACCTTCGAGCAAGGAAGCAAGGAGAGCCAAAGCTTTTTCTTCCATTCTCGACTCCCTAAGCCAAGGCATTCTACAAGTTAGTCTTCCTCTCGTTCTTTTTGCTTCATTCTCCTTTGGCTTGTGCCGAAGGGGATCTATTAGGGTCTAGGTTCTTTCACTTCTCCGTCCCCTTCTTTCTCCATCACCATGAGTCCTTCCGGTAGGAGGCACCATCACCCGGACCATTTTGGTGAGGTGGGGCCATCCCAGCCGAGGCCTCCTTCCTCGAATAGCGAGGAGGATGACATTCTCCTTAGAATCCATAGGGGTCCCACCGAACGGGGATAGTTATAGGAGCCCCTATAGTTCCTCCCCCTCTACTCCTTCTAGCCAAGATTCGGTCGGTCCCTCTAGCATTGCTTCGGCAATGACTCACGAGGACACCCTTCATCTTCGAAGTGCCTACGAGATCCCGACTCCATCGGGCTCTCGACTCCAGGACCAGAGGAGCGGGTCATTTTCAGTGGCCTAGGCCGTATCGTCCTATATAAGGACTTCTTCTTGAGGGCCCTTCGCCTTTCTCTGCACCCCTTCTTCCTTTCCTTTTTCAACAACCATCGTCTGGTTTCGGTCCAACTCGCCCCAAACATCATTAGGACCATCTCTTGCTTCATCATCCTTTGTTAATTCCATGAGATTATTGCTCGTTTCTCTTTGTTTAGGACCCTCTTCATCCTAAAATGCTACTCGGTTGATAACAGGTGGTTGTTCGTGGTCCCTCGCCCGAGGGCTATCAAGCTAGACCTACCCACTTCCATCAAGGGATGGAAGAATAGGTTCTTTTTTGCCTCAGTTGAGTGGATCGATTGGATCTGGAGCGACCCAATTGCACACCCATCCAGAATGCTTCAGTGGACCCCACCGACAGGGAGGTGTACGACCAGTGCGTCACCTCTGAGGTGCCTCCATTTCGAGATCTGCTGATTGAACAAAACTTGTTCGATGCCAGGGTTAGCCCAGTCTGATCCCTAGGTAAGATCCAAAATTTGGGCTTCTTTTTGGTGAGAGTCTTTTTCCATCTTGTGACTAACAAAGGCTTTTCCTATTTGCAGATATGAGGTTTTCCATGGAATAAATCCAGTAAATGTCTTAGAAGAGGACCGCATCCCTGGGGCCTAGGGAAGACCTGCAAAAGAGACTCCATGGAGAGTCGAAGTGGAGGCCCATCGGAGAGTCCTCCACTGGGCCAGGTGATGGGAGGCCTGTCGGAGAGTCCCTCGCTGGGTCGAGCGAGAGGAGGCCCCAAATAGCCCCGACCTCGACAGGAGTTGCAGCCCAGACCTCGGCCCGTGGGCCCAATAGGAGCACCATAATTGGGGAGGGGGCCGCGTGGGCCCAGCATTGAGATCCCGCCATCACCCGAGGTGGAGGAGGTGATGACCGGTACTACGGCGAGGGGGAGACCGAGCCTACCTACGACCACTGAAGCTACTGGCATTCGACCAACGGTCCCGGGGCCCTTGCCATCCACCATGCCAGGTCTGGAAATGCCTCCTGTGGCACCAGGCCCAGGGGTGGCCAGGGTGTCAACACTAGTGCTGCCGAATGCTGCGGTCACCCTCAACCTCGAGCTGGCCGAAAGAATGGAGTTCATGATCTAGCCCCGTGACTGAAAGGAGAGGGGTGGCAGATAGTTGGGGTCAGTCATCTCTGACTTGTTCCCCCAATTACTATCAGTAAGATTTTTCTCTCTTGGTTTTTTCTTTGTTCATGTGAATTTGACTAACCTCCTTTCCTTTGCTGCTGCAGGTGGCCACCGATGCCCTGCTCATCAGGGACTCCTATCTCGCATTGGCCTAGCAAGACAATAATTTCTACAGGCGAACAGAGGCTACGGAGGCTAAGGCTCAGACCCAGGCCGACCGAGCATGCGATCTAGAGAACCAGGTAAAGGGTCTCCAGATTGAACTGGCCGGCTCTAAGACCACGATAGTTGAGTTGGAGAAACGGGCCATGAACCTCGAGGTGGCTTTGACAATGGAGAGAGAAAAGATCGCCTGCTTGGTGGAGAAGAGGGCCCATTCCGCATCGAAGATGGCATGCCTGGAGGGGTTGGTGCAAACTCTCTAGGTGCAACTCGACACGGTGGAGGCCCAAGCTACAGCGACAGGGGGAGAAGGCCATGGTGATGGTGGCCCTGATGGAGGCTACAAAGAAGGAAGCAACCGAAGCTGTCCCCAAGTTCAAGGCATTGGAGCTTTCATGGACGAGGTGCGGGAGGCAGTCCTCGACTCATTCCTCAAAGGATCCGAGGACTGCAAGAAGAAGGTGGGCCAGGCCTTCACCCTCCAAGGCCCGGACCACATCGTCTTGGACTTGGCTATCGATGCCGAAGGTGGGGAGGCTCCTTTTGCTGAGGCTGATGGGGGACGAACGCTGCACCGAAGGTTGAGGCCAAGGTTGCTACACCGAAGGTTGAAGTGATGGGAGCCATTGACCCAACTACCCCTCTAATCAAAGGCCTACAGGAGATTGACAAGGTGCCCCATCGACCCGGCAAGGCTCCGGCAATGTCTTTGTAGCTTTTCTTTCTTTTTTGTTCTTCTTTTATAATTGGTATATTTTGGAGGACTCCCTATCATGTTGGGGGGGTCCTTCCTATTTTAAAGACTTCTTTCATTAATGAAAAACAAATTTTCACTTCTCCAATGAATTCAATTTTGGTTCTTCCATCTCTCTCTTATTTTTTTTTGCATGGTAGAAATGTGAACCATATGATAGCCAAGTGTAAGGTTTCCAAGGTCCTAGCCATCTTCGCCAAGTTTGAAATCTGGTGGATGGCTATAGGGGCTTTGAAAATTCTCCAGCTTTCCTTGCTGGACTTAAGATCATGTAGATAAGAGTGCAGGGCTTCTAGAGTTTTCTGGCTTGCTTCATCGAACTTAGAGTCCGATGGATAGAGTGCAGGGCTTCTGGAGTTTTTCATCTTGCTTTGCTGAACCAGGAGTCCAACGGATAGAGTGCATGGCTTTTGGAGTTTCCCAGCTTTCTTTGTCAAACTTGGAGCCTGACAGATAGAGTGTGGGGTTCTAGAGTTTCTTGGCTTGCTTCGCCAGACTAGGAGTCCGACAGATGGCTTCTGGAGTTTCTCGGCTTGCTTTGCCAAACTTGGAGTCCAATAGATAGAGTGCGGGGCTTCTAGAGTTTTTCGGCTTGCTTTGCTAAACTAGGAGTCTAACAGGTAGAGTGCGGGGCTTCAGGAGTTTCCTGGCTTACTTTGCCGGACTAGGAGTCCGACGGGTAGAGTGCGGGGCTTCTTGAGTTTCCTAGCTTGCTTCATCGAACTAAGAGTCCAACGGATAGAGTACGTGGCTTCTGGAGTATCTCGACTTACTTCGCCAGACTTGGAGTTTGACAGGTAGAGTGCGAGGCTTCTGGAGTTTCCCGGCTTGCTTCTCTGGATTGGGAGTCTGACAGATAGAGTGCGGATTTCAGGAGTTTCCCGGATTGCTTCACCAGATTGGAAGTCCGACGGGTAGAGTGCAGGGCTTCTGGAGTTTCCCGGCTTGCTCTGCTGAACTTGGAGTCTTACGGGTAGAGTGTGGGGCTTTAGGAGTTTCCCGGCTTGCTTCATCGAACTAGAAATCCGACAAGTAGAGTGCAGGGCTTTAGGAGTTTCCCAGCTTGCTCACCGAACTGGAAGTCTGACGAGTAGAGTATGGGGCTTCAGGAGTTTTTCAGCTTGCTTCACCAAACTGGGAGTTTGATGGATAGAGTGCGGGGCTTCTGGATTTTCTCGGCTTACTTCGCCAAACTAGGAGTTCAACAGATAGAGTACGGGGCTTCTGGAGTTTCCTAGCTTGCTTAGCTAGACTGGGAGTCCAACGGGTGGATTTCTTCCATGAAGGGGAGATAGTGCTGTGCCAAAAAGGGGCTTTTATTTTTGAAAGAGTTTTACACTATTGATAGTACATCCTCAGGTTGCTGGCATTCTAGGTTCGAGGAAGTTGAGCACCATCGAGTCCAGCAAGGCGGAAGGCCCCTTATAGTAAGGCCTCGATCACCTTGTAAGGACCTTTCCAATTTGGAAAGAGCTTGCCACATTCTCCTGGTTGAGAGCCTTCGACTAGTCATAGGACGAGGTCACCTGGGTGAAAGGTCTTTGACCTCACACATGAGTTGTAGTACCGGGCCACCCATTTCCTATAGGCTGCCATATGGAAACAAGCTTTGTCCCTTGTTTCCTCCAGCAGGTCCAGGTTGAGGAGAAGGCGGGCTAGATTTTTGGCTTCGTCGTATTGCTCCACTCGCAACATGGATGAACCCACCTTTACTGGAATCATGGCCTCAGAACCAAAGATGAGGTTGAACGGTGTCTCACCCATCACCGTTCAAGGTGTGGTGTGGTAGGCCCATAGTACACTGGGGAGCTCCTCAGTCCATCGATCCTTGGCCTCGTCCAGTTTGGTGCGGAGCCCTTGGAGGATGGTTCGATTAGTCACCTTGGCCTCCCCGTTGGTTTAAGGGTGAGCCACTGAAGTGAAGTGGTAGCGAATGTTAAGATCGATGTAGAACTCTTTGAATGCCTGGTTATCGAACTATCATCCATTATCGATGCTGATCTGATGGGGATCCTGGGCAGGTCCGGATATTTTCTCCATTTTTTTCTTATTTTTCCACAATTTTTTTTTTATATTTTGGTATTTTCTTAAACAGAAGAAAAGTTTCAAATTATGACCTAATATGGAGGAAATATCCTAAAATTAAAAGATATGCAAAAAGATGCTAAACAAAATCATAAAACTTCCAAACTTGTCTTGCTGAAAAAAAATAGAGCCAAAAATTTGCAGACTGTATTTTGGCTTGCAGAAAATTTACAGACTGAAATAAAATCTGAAAAAGCTTTTAAAAATACTATGAATTATGTTGAATTCAGCAAAATAAATTTCAAAATTTTTGGAGTTCAGAACGGGGAGAAATAACTAAATTAACAGAGCATATACGGATTGAAAAATTGCAAAAAACAAGCCCAGATGATGCTGGACTAATATGCATGCAATTATTTTTGTATGTTTTATATGTGGGGTTAGGTGATTAATTCCTGAATTTCAGATCAAAATTAGTTGTAGGGAATTATGTATGAAATTTTGAAGTCAAGCATACAGATTAGAACCTAGAAAAGTATTAAAGAATGATCGCCGGGGCTGAGAAGCCTCGATTAGGGCAAGTTCTCCTACAATATAATTACTGGAGGTAGAGGGGGTGTACTTGACAATGTCTGAAGTGCCCGGTGAAGATCGCAGTGAAGAGATCTCTCATTCCTCGACATATGCTGCCTGGAAAACCGAGCCAAAGACCCGCGGATACCCGGCTTTCTGCTCGGTGGTCCGATTGAGGCTTGGCTGGAGTCGTTGGATTCGTAGAAACTCGGGGACCTGCAAACGACCTGTTAGGGGTTAAAAAACTCACAAGAGAACAAAGAAATCAAGGAAAATAGCAAATAAAAGGTGTCTTTTGAAGTAGGCGAGTTCTGGAAGGTTGGCTGGCGGCAGGAAGATGGTTGCAGCACTGGGAAGAAGAAAACTCTCACACCCCTTTATGCACATAGCAGGGTAACACTCAAAGCAATAGAAGAACTCAAGGTTTATTTCATATATCAAAATCAAGCTTCATACAAGAGACTAGGGTCCCTTAAATAGACCCTTAACCTTAGGCCCCAAGTAAGGGTACTTTAGACTTTACATAGGACTCCTTCTCCCTTTCAAACCCTAACTAAGAATATATGGTAACATAGGTAGAAAATTCCACACAAATTGCTCTCCCTCTCCTTGTCTTGGTCAGCCAAGGGGGTGACCATAAGTGGTCGACCAAGGGGAGGGTCACCATAAGAGATGGCACCCTAATTCCTTCCTGGGCCTAGGCTGGCCCAATTTCCTTCTGGCTGGTTCAGGGCTTCAGGTTTGTGCTTGTTTTAATTTTCTCCCCCTGGGATCTTCAAGTCTTCAAGCTATGTTGGACTTGGGCTCAACTTCCATGTCTTCAATCAGGTTAGACTTGGTCTTCACTTGTATGATGTGGTCTTGAGTCTTCGATATGCTTGGACAGGACTCAAAAAAATAAAATTAGCTCGACATGAGCTGACTAATACAAAATTGAACTAGCTCAACATGAGCTAACTAATTACAAGACTCAAATAAAAATAACTCAGTTGGACTAAACTTTATTACAGTGGACTCAAATGTCAATTAAGTGATCTGCAGAGGGTTGAGAAGCCTCTGCCTTATTCTGGTGCCTTTGGTGTCCCCACTAATTAATGATGGGGATCCAGGGCAGGTCCGAATATTTTCTTCATTTTTTAATGATGGGGATCCAGTGCAGGTCCGGACATTTTCTCCATTTTTTTCTTATTTTTTCACATTTTTTTTTACTTATTCCCGCTATTCTACCTATTCCCTATATTCTAGTTTTATCCCGATCTTATTCTCACCTTATTCCAGTTTTATTCCATCCTCATCGTCTTTCTCCCGTGGTTTTAAAATGAATTTCGAAACCCTAGCCTCCACCCTGCCGGTCCCAGATCCGGGCCGCCCGACCCCAAGTCACCACCGCCGAACCGCTGCCGGCGCTCGCCGGCCCCCGCCCTCGCTGGAGAAGCCGCCGTCGCCGCCCCACGCCCGTGGGAAGATGAACGGACTTGGAGGCGTCAGCCCACAATGGCCCATGGCCGTCGTTGTCATCGCGGGCCTGCTGCCCATCACCATTCCCACCACTGGCCGGCCCTCGCCTGGTCGCTGGTGGGGTCCGTCGCCGCCCACACCCGTGGGAAGACGAACGGCCGTGGGAGGCGTACGTCCGCCCACGGGCGCCCCTGCGCCGCTGCCGCCATTGCCGCTGCCGCCTGCACGTCCGCCGGCCACCATCCCACCGGCCCCGGCCTTCCCCGCCGTCCACCGGCCACGCCAGCGCCCTGAGATCTCCAATGGCCGTGGGAGACCAAACGGCACGCCCTGGGGCGTGTTGTGCCATTCTTGCACCACCTCGCCCACAGCTCGCCGCCAACTATCCCTGCTCGCCGTCCGCCGGCCCGTTTGCCACCCGCTTCTTGGCTGTCCGCTGCTAACTTGCTAGAGACCATTCTTCCCTTCCACGGTCATGAGGTGGACTTGCACGGATTTCAAAGTAGCCTAATTTTCAGAGCAGCATGCTTTCTGGATTAGATCATCAAGTCAACACGCTTCTCAGAGTAGATCAGCACCACTTTTGATGCAACATGAATTTTGATGTAATTTATTTTTCTTTTTTTAGTTTTCTTAGAGGCTAAGAAACTGAGGGTTTTGGTTTTTCTATATAAAGGCCCCCTCTCTCCCTGTAATAATTAGAGAGATTTGATATAGATTTTTGGATTTTCCATTGGTTCCGGTTCTGGTTCTAGGCTAAGGCCCATTTGCCTTCATTCTCTGCAGTGTCTATTATGGGTTCGATGAGGGGTGTGAGGCGCTCCCTGCTATGTACATTATGGGTTTGATGAGCACCCTAGTTATCCCCTATCTCGTCTTCTTTATCCCCTCGTGTCTTTTAAGAGTCATCCTAGCGCATCTATGTGAGAGCCCTGCTATGTACATTATGGGTTCGATGAGAGCTTAGGGTAGCTGGTGCTGTGACCCCTCAGGAGGGTAGCTATGTGCTGAGATCCCTTAGGAGGGTAGCTTTAGGCTTTGACCCCTGACTTTCTGTGTGCATCCCCCACTAGAGTGAGTCTCAAGGCCATGAGTTCCACTTCCCGGTCCCCCATCTTCATTCTTCCTTCGCCACATCCATCCAGAAAATTGAAAACAAAAGAGATTAGCTGTCTTAGGATTTTAGTGTCAATATGCCCTAGTCCCGGGAGGCTTCTTAGCCCTCCCACGGTCCTAGTTTGTTAGGTGTTTTTCCTTGTTTTCCAAATAACCCAGGTTACATCGATTCTGTCCCGCATCAATTTTGGTATCAGAGTGAGTTGTGGATTAGGGTGTGCTCCATTTTTCAAACTCGATGGAGTCGAGTTCTTCGCGGTCGAGGAGAATGATGGGGATCCAGGGCAGGTCCGGATATTTTCTCCATTTTTTTCTTATTTTTCCACATTTTTTTACTTATTCCCTCTATTCCACCTATTCCCTCTATTCTAGTTTTATCCCGATCTTATTCTCACCTTATTCCAGTTTTATTACATCCTTACCGTCTTTCTCCCGTGGTTTTAAAATGAATTTCAAAACCCTAGCCTCCACCCCGCCGGTCCCAGATCCGGGCCGCCCGACCCCCGGCTGCCACCGCCGGACCGCTGCCGATGCTCACCGTCCCCCGCCCTCACCAGAGAAGCCACCGCCGCTGCCCCATGCCCGTGGGAAGACGAACGGACCCGGAGGCGTCCGCTCGCCACGGCCCATGGCCGTCGCTGCCACCACCGCCGCGGGCCTGGTGCCCGCCGCCGTTCCAGCCGCCCGCCGGCCCTCGCCCGGCAGTCGATGGGGTCCGCCGCCGCCCAAGCCCGTGGGAAGACGAATGGACACGGGAGGCATCCGTCCGCCCACGTGCGCCCCTGCACCGCCGTTGCCGCCTGCCGCCGCCCGCACGTCCACCGGCCACCATCCTGCCGGCCCCGGCCTTCCCCGCCATCCACCGGCCACGCCGGCGCCCTGAGGTCTCCCACGGCCGTGGGAGACCAAACGGCACGCCCTGGGGCATGCCATGCCATTCTTGCGCCGCCTCGCATGCAGCCCGCCGCCAGCCGTCCGTCGCTCGCTGTCCACTGGCCTGTCTGCCACCCGTTTCCCGACCGTTCTCTGGTGCCTGCCGGAGACCGTTCTTCCCTTCCACGACCGTGAGGTGGAGTTGCACGACTTTCAAAGCAACCCAATTTTCAGAGCAACACGCTTTCTGGAGCATATCATCAAGCCGACTGATGCAGAACGAAAGCTCTGATACCAAAATTGATGCAGAACGGATATGTGGAATGCGGAAGCAAATTAAAATTAATGTATATTTTTATTATTATTATTATTTTTTTATATATATTTTCAAAAGTCGGCTTTGACTCAAATGAAAGTTAAACTAAATTGAAAGAAACTATATAATAATTGAAAGCACAATTCAAAGAAACTAGATTATCAGAGTAGTTCAGAAGTAAAGGATCGCTGGGGGTTGAGAAACTCCCAGACCTAGGGTTTCGCTCTGAACTTTCAACAGGACAGAAATAAAGAGAAGGGAAGGGTTATATACCAGGCAGTGAACTTCACAGAGTTTGGTGGAAGGACTCTCTCGAGCAGATTGTTGGATCCTCGGATTCGGATATCTTCGCAATGGATCCTCCAATAATGGTCCTTTGGCAGAGTTGGCTTCTCCTGAACTCAGGATCTGGGAAAGAAGAAGAACAAGTTAAGGAACCAGATACTCAAAGAAAGGATTTACCAGATAAGAAGAACTTGAAAAATTGATGTTGCTGAAATCCTGATTCTCCTGGATGCTGATCTGACTTCCTCTGGGATTTGCTCTGTATTCGAAGTAGCCGATCTGGACCTGGATGCTGGTGGTCGGCCTCTACTTGGAAGAGAGGGGCCGTGAGATGATGAGGTAGATTAGGGTTTAGATGATTGGTGGAATGAAGAAGATGATGGGCGGCTAGGGTTTGGAATTGAAGTGGCTAACCTAGGGTTTTGGTAGGGTTTTTGGGTTGGAGATCTTACACCTCCTCAAGGTTCCTAGGGAACCCGGATTTACTCCATTATGGAGCTCAACACCTAAATACAAGTGCGGAAGAGAGAAACACAAAGTTGCTCACACAGAAATTGATTTCATTCATCATTGTTTTTTAAACTTACAAGAGGGGTTTATTTTATAGGTCTTTACAAGAGGTCAGGGTTTTACATCTTCCCATATGGGACTAATAGGATGGATCCTCAAATTAGGCTTGTAGAATCAAATCCTTCTCATATGGCCAGCCAAGAGCTTCCATAAGTGTTGATTGATGGCTCCAAATGGTAAGTAGGTGGCGCCTCCTAGCCTTGCTCTTCAAGAAAAATTTTTTTCCTTCCATGATTGGTTTTATTTGGAAGTATTTGGGCGCCTCCTAGTCTTGCTCCATAAGTTTAGGCTTCTTCCTTTCATGGCTCAACTCTTTTGGACACCTCCTTTTCTTTCTCCCCAAGTCATGGCTCTTCCCAACTTTGCTTTGGTCTTTTTAGGCATGGATTGGGCGCCCCCTTGAAGTGCTCCCCAAGAAATGCCTCTTTCCTCCTTTAGCTTGGCCTTTTAAGATATATATGGGGTGCCTCCTTGATTTTGGCTTCAAGAAAAATTCTTGCTCCCTTGGGTGTGGGGACCAAGACACTGGGATGGAGATGTGGCACCCCCTGGACTCTGGTGTGTGGCTGGGAGTGTGGCGCCCACTTACTTGAGCCTGGGAGAAAAATGTGGCACCTTGGACCTTGACTTGAAAAAGGTGGCACCAAACTGGAGAAGACCTAGGCCACTACTAGGACTTGTACTGAGTCAACATGACTCAACAGAATTTAAATTGCAGGGAAATACAGACTCAAGACTAAAATTGAGTTGACCAAGTCAACCCTTATTACAAAACCAGAAAACCCTAATTCTTCGAGCAAGGTCAATCAGAGATCCAGATGGAGCCCTGAAGTCTTCTTCTGAGTTTGGTGCCCGCACCAATTCTCCCGAGATGGGAGGAACTCGACTCTGTCAAGTATGGATCAAGCTGGCTCTGGTATCTCTCCAAGAGGTCTGGGTCCAATTCTTGTAATTCTTCTCGGGAGATCCAAGAGTTATCAGAATCTGGCCTTCCTTGCCAGCGAACCAGGTATCTTTGGTATCCTCGATTACGAGTAGAGATAACCTGATCATCCAGGATCTTTTCAATTTGCTCTTTCCTCACAGGACAGTTTGTTGGTGGACACACAGGGTTGGGTTCACTCTCAAGAGCAGGATTAGGCTCAAAAAGGCTCACTGGGAATCACAGCTGGCTCCCTATACTCTACTAGGTTTGTAATGTTGAAAGTGGAGCTAACGCCTAGTTCTGAAGGCAACTCGAGCACATAGGCATTGGACCCTACTCTCTTCACCACTCTAAATGGTCCAGCTCCTCTAGCATGTAACTTTCTAACGATTCCAGGAGAAAACTGTTCAGGCCTTAACCTAATCATTACATAGTCTCTCTCAACAAAAGTTTTGACTCGTCTTTGAGAATCAGCCAACTTCTTATAAGTTTCATTACATAAAGTTATTTTGGCATGAATTTCTTTATGCAAGTCCTTTACATGCTATGCAAGTGCATCAAGAGACTTGTGTGTGTGGGCTAATAGTGAAATCAGATCAAGTGGTGTGTGAGGCTTGTATCCAAGAACAATTTCAAAGGGACTATAGCCTATAGACCTATTGATCGAAACATTGAATGCAATTTCAGCCTTGGACAAAATACAAATCCCAATTCCTGGTGCCCTCAATCAAACCAAAATCTGAGTCAATGTCCTAAACTCGATTGACGACAGATTCTTAAAGAATGGATTTTATTCAAAGGAACCCTAGGTCTAAACCTAACAAACTAAGGCTCTCTAGGTTTGACCTTGGGTCGGAGGATGTCATGCAGAGCATGAAAACTTATCATGGGTGTCTAGTAGGTGCCATAAGGTCTTCCAGAAGTAGGTGGCAAACCTAATAGGTTCTAAGGAGTCTTGCAATCTAGAAATCTCAGTAAAGTGTAATCCCATAGCTCTAGAAACATGAGAAGATTCAGGGAAGGGTAGGAAATAAGAATCAGAGTTTTGAGGTGGCTTATAGGAAACAAGAAACATACCTTGGTTATTCAGGACGACCTTAAAATGAGGACATTGTTCTATAGGTGCACTCATCCAAACCTCATGATTTGCTCTAGGAGGGTTTACAAGTGCAAGTTCTAGGGTAGGCTGGGTGCTCCTAGAAGGTGGAAGGTTATCAGGAAGGTCTTTGGAATGTTTATCTAGAAATTCTTCTAAGCTACTGTCTTTTTCTTGTTCTTGGACCTTCTCAATGGGAAATTCTTGTGAACCCCTTCCTTCTTCACACTTCTCTACCAGATTTGACTCAGGGGTGTCTTCTTTGGATTCCTCAATGAGTTCAGGGGTATTCTCACTTAAACTCTCATTGGATACAATTTCCTTTTCCTGAACTTCCTCAAAAGGGTCTTCTCATAGGGTTAGCTCCTGAATTCCTTAAGTGGCAGGGGTCCCCTCAATAACCCCATCAGGTAGGAGTTGGTTAATTAAATTATCAGGAGAGATATCCTCAAATTCTTCTTCTTCATATTCATCTATCAAACTTATGTCAGGCTCATATATTTCTTCCTCAATCTCACTGAAAGGTTCTAATCTATTCTCCTTTGATTCCTCTTTAAGTATGGCTCTGGTCAGGTCAACTAATTTTGGGATGGCCATGCCTAACTCCTTCTCAGTGTTATCCTTCTGGTCAAGAGGTGACACAAGTGAGAAGAACAAATGGATCGGTATTTTGAGTGCACTAACATATCGGAATTAGGACAAGTTAGGTTGGCCAAAACCAAGTTCACCAAACATGCTAGGTCGCATTGGTATGCTATTGAGCGTGAGTGTTATCAAAGAAAAGAGGAAATATATACTTGGAGAGATATGAGAAGTTGAGAGATAGGTACCTAGGTAGATCCTATGAGAAAAGACTTTCACCCTAGGAACACCCCATGGAATGGGAAGAGGAGGCTTGCACCTCGCTTCGTTCATAGGACCGGACGTCCTGGGGAGTCAACTTCGTAGCAGACAAAGTAAAAAGAGAGACAAAACATGCAAGCAAGTTAGAAACCCTAGACAGGGCTCTGATACCAAAATTGATGCAGAACGAAAGCTCTGATACCAAAATTGATGCAGAATGGATATGTGGAATGTGGAAGCAAATTAAAATTAATGTATATTTTTATTTTTATTATTATTATTTTTTATATATTTTTGGAAGTCGGCTTTGACTCAAATGAAAGTTAAACTAAATTGAAAGAAACTATATAATAATTGAAAGCACAATTCAAAGAAACTAGATTATCAGAGTAGTTCAGAAGTAAAGGATCGCTGGGGGTTGAGAAACTCCTGACCTAGGGTTTCGCTCTGAACTTTCAACAGGACAGAAATAAAGAGAAGGGAAGGGTTATGTACCAGGCAGTGATCTTCACAGAGTTTGGTGGAAGGACTCTCTCGAGCAGATTGTTGGATCCTCGGATTCGGATATCTTCACAATGGATCCTCCAATAATGGTCCTTTGGCAGAGTTGGCTTCTCCTGAACTCAGGATCTGGGAAAGAAGAAGAACAAGT
The DNA here is from genome assembly GCA_021397845.1 of Areca catechu. Taxonomy (NCBI): domain Eukaryota; kingdom Viridiplantae; phylum Streptophyta; class Magnoliopsida; order Arecales; family Arecaceae; genus Areca; species Areca catechu. Next base: position 10,964,740 of record CM038048.1, read on the forward strand.
TAAAGAACCAGATACTCAAAGAAAGGATTTACCAGATAAGAAGAACTTGAAAAATTGATGTTGCTGAAATCTTGATTCTCCTGGATGCTGATCTGACTTCCTCTGGGATTTGCTCTGTATTCGAAGTAGCCGATCTGGACCTAGATGCTGGTGGTCGGCCTCTACTTGGAAGAGAGGGGCCGTGAGATGATGAGGTAGATTAGGGTTTGGATGATTGGTGGAATGAAGAAGATGATGGGCGGCTAGGGTTTGGAATTGAAGTGGCTAACCTAGGGTTTTGGTAGGGTTTTGGGGTTCGAGATCTCACACCTCCTCAAGGTTCCTAGGGAACCCGGATTTACTCCCTCACGGAGCTCAACACCTGAATACAAGTGCGGAAGAGAGAAACACAAAGTTGCTCACACAGAAATTGATTTCATTCATCATTATTTTTTAAACTTACAAGAGGGGTTTATTTTATAGGTCTTTACAAGAGGTCAGGGTTTTACATCTTCCCATGTGGGACTAATAGGATGGATCCTCAAATTAGGCTTGTAGAATCAAATCCTTCTCATATGGCCGGCCAAGAGCTTCCATAAATGTTGATTGATGGCTCCAAATGGTAAGTAGGTGGCGCCTCCTAGCCTTGCTCTTCAAGAAAAAATTTTTTCCTTCCATGATTGGTTTTATTTGGAAGTATTTGGGCGCCTCCTAGTCTTGCTCCATAAGTTTAGGCTTCTTCCTTTCATGGCTCAACTCTTTTGGACACCTCCTTTTCTTTCTCCCCAAGTCATGGCTCTTCCCAACTTTGCTTTGGTCTTTTTAGGCATGGATTGGGTGCCCCCTTGAAGTGCTCCCCAAGAAATGCCTCTTTCCTCCTTTAGCTTGGCCTTTTAAGGTATATATGGGGTGCCTCCTTGATTTTGGCTTCAAGAAAAATTCTTGCTCCCTTAGGTGTGGGGACCAAGACACTAGGATGGAGATGTGGCGCCCCCTGAACTCTAGCGTGTGGCTGGGAGTGTGGCGCCCACTTACTTGAGCCTGGGAGAAAAATGTGGCACCCTGGACCTTGACTTGAAAAAGGTGGCACCAAACTGGAGAAGACCTAGGCCACTACTAGGACTTGTACTGAGTCAACATGACTCAACAGAATTTAAATTGCAGGAAAATATAGACTCAAGACTAAAATTGAGTTGACCAAGTCAACCCTTATTACAAAACCAGAAAATCCTAATTCTTCGGGCAAGGTCAATCAGAGATCCAGATGGAGCCCTGAAGTCTTCTTCTGAGTCTGGTGCTCACACCACCGACACGCTTCTCAGAGCATATCAGCATCACTTTTGATGCAACACGAATTTTGATGTAATTTATTTTCCTTTTTAAAGTTTCTTAGAGGCTAAGAAACTGAGGATTTTGGTTTTTCCTATATAAAGGCCCCCTCTCCCCCTGAAATAATCAGAGAGATTTGATATAGATTTTTGGGTTTTCCATTGGTTCCGGTTCTGGTTCTGGGCTGAGGATCGTTTGCCTTCGTTCCCTGCTGTGTGCATTATGGGTTCGATGAGGGATGTGAGGCGTTCCCTGCTGTGCGCATTATGGGTTCGATGAGCACCCTAGTTATCCCCTATCTCGTCTTCTTTATCCCCTCGTGTCTTTTGAGAGTCATCCTAGCGCATCTATGTGAGAGCCCTACTATGTGCATTATGGGTTCGATGAGAGCTCAGGGTAGCTGGTGCTGTGACCCCTCGGGAGGGTAGTTGTGTGCTGAGATCCCTCAGGAGGGTAGCTTTAGGCTTTGACCCCTGACTTTCTGTGTGCGTCCCCCGCTAGAGTGAGTCTCAGGGCCATGAGTTCCACTTCCTGGTCCCCCATCTTCATTCTTCCTTTGCCACATCCACCAAAAAAATTGAAAACAAAAGAGATCAGCTGTCTTAGGATTTTAGTATCAGTATGCCCTAGTCCCGGGAGGCTTCTTAGCCCTCCCACGGTCCTAGTTTGTTAGGTGTTTTTTCCTGTTTCCCAAATAACCCAGGTTACATCGATTCTGTCCCACATCATGATCGAATGCGAAAGACCAAAATGGTAGATGACCGACTTCCAGATAAAAGACCTTGCCTTACTTTCAGTGATCTGTGATAGCGGCTTGGCCTCAACCCACTTGGTGAAGTAGTCGATGGCCACGATCAGGTACTTTCATTGACCAGACGTGGAGGAAAAGGGACCCAAGATATCCATCCCCCACTGAGTGAATGAGCACAAGATGGAGAGCTGGGACAGCGACGAAGTTGGCTGACGTTGTATGTGAGCATGCCGTTGACAGCGATCGCACTTCCTCACGAAGTCTGCTACATCTTCTTGCATGGTTTCTCAATGGTATCCGTGCCAAAGGGCTTTGTATGCTAGCATCCTACTTCCCATGTGGTTCCCACAGACACCCTCATGTATCTCCTGGAAAACGTAGGCGGCTTCTGAGGGCCTCAGGCACTTCAACAGGGGATAAGAGTGAGACCTCCGGTAGAGTTGCTCGTTCATCAGCATAAAGCACGCAGCCTTCTTCTTAAGGAGATTGGCCTCCATGCGGTTCTCGGGCAGGATGCCATCAGTGATGTACCTGATATAGCGGTCCATCCAACTAGCCTCAAGGGCGACCTACTGGACCTTGCCAAGGGCCTCATAGCTGGAGGTCTCCAAATACTCGATGTAGGCATGCCTCAGCGACGAGTCTGGCAAGGTTGCCAGTTTGGAGAGAGTGTCAGCACAGGTGTTCTCTCAATGAGGGATGTGGGAGATGCTAAAATTCTAGAAGCTCGATGTGCTCAAATGCACCCATTCCAGGTACCTTACCATTTGAGGATCTCAAGCTTCGAATTCTCTTGAGACTTGACCCGCGACCAGCTACAAGTTGGTGAAGACCCTCAGACTTGATATGCCCAGCTCACGGGATACTCTTAATAGCTCACGAGATACTCTTAACCCTGCAAGGAGCACCTCATACTCGGCCTAGTTATTTGTAGCTTTGAACAAAAAGCGCAACGCACACTTGACCACAACCCCGTCAGAGTTGGTGAGGATGAGGCCGACTCCACTTCCTCCCATGTTAAATGCGCCATCCACATGGAGGATCCAGGCTATCTCGTCTACCGGTGATTCCATTAAGTGCTTGGGGGAGGCCTCTTTTGGCTCCTCACTTGTCCAAGCACACTCCACTAGGAAATCAGCCAATACATGTGCCTTCTGCAATGGTCTTGGGTGGTATGTGATGTCAAACTCACTGAACTTCACCACCCACTTAGCCAGACATTTGGATGTATTCGGATAGCTAAGGATGGCCCTTAGAGGCTGGTCGGTAAGGACCACGATCGGGTGGGCTTGAAAGTATGGCCTGAGGTATTGAGCAGACATGATCAATGCAAAAATATTTCTTTCATAGTGGGTGTACCTGGTTTCTGCATCTTGGAGTAGCTTGCTAGCATAGTACACCAGTCTCTAAACTCCATCACCATCTGTATGGACTAGCACCAACTGACGACCCCCAGAGAAATCATAAGATATAGAAGGAGTTGAAAGGGATATGCCCTATAAGCCAATCAATGTTGTATCTCCCAAACCATTGTAATTGACAATATTCTAATAAAGGCATTATTTTTCATCATACGCTGTGTTTATTATTATATGATGAACCCCATAGATTATGGCTATGATTTTAGGGTTATGATGAGATCATACCAGTGAGACCTAAAGTCTTAAAATCTTAATCTAGAATATTCCTAGTCAAAGGAACCCTGAGTAGGGGATCAGGGTTTTCTGGTAAGACTAGCACATCCCATGTATACTGGAGAGGGTGACTGCTCTCACAGTCACTTGTGTATGACACTAATATTGGGATGTGGGTGCTCATTGGAGAATGAGTTCACTGATATGATCCAACTTGAGAACATCTAATGGAGTCTTAGCTACATTTCAATAGAAGGTTCTCATAGTGGGAGTGGTACAAGTAATCCTTTGACCTGAGACTGCCATAAGTACCTTATGTACATGAACCCATGCTTTGGTTCAATCCTAATCATGACATTGAGTCATGCACAGGATTGATACTAGGAATGGTGAATTGGATATGAAGGTAATGAGTAGGTCAACAAGGAATCGATCACTCTTAGTAAGAGGAGATTGCATCCAGCTAGTTAACAATCGGATGACGATTCAGGGAATCTTAAGTACCTTATGTACATGAACCCATGCTTTGGTTCAATCCTAATCATGACACTGAGTCATGCACAGGATTGATACTAGGAATGGTGAATTGGATATGAAGGTAATGAGTAGGTCAACAAGGAATCGATCACTCTTAGTAAGAGGAGATTGCATCCAGCTAGTTAACAATCGGATGACGATTCAGGGAATCTTTGATCAAAGTAAAGATATTAGAGATGGTTTCTAATATCAAGATAATTGAATCATCAATATAAGATTGAGCTAGAAATAAATATAATATTGGATTTGACATATATCCATATCCATAGTTATATTTTGGGTGCAGGCTGATCGAAAGATTTAATTATACGGTAACTCTCTACTGAAGGGTAGTTTTGGTATTTCACCAGAATTTCCATATCTTCCGGGTAGACATGACACGTTGCTAGACGTCAATCTTGTCTTGTGGGTTGATCAAATTTAAAGATCACTTATTAGGAAGAGACCTAATTGATCAAGTCGGGTAAGCCCGATTTGACATAAATCGATTAGAAAGAGTTCTAATCAAATTAGGTCAACTTGTATTCAAACCCACTGCTGGCTAAATATGGAACCCAATGGGTCACACACTTAAGAGGATTGATCAAGGGTTTAATTTTGTGATTAAATCATTTTGTAGGATAACACTCTAGCAGGTGTTGCAAACCCTAGCTTCTATTCGAATCGGATTCGAATTAGGGTTCCGGATTGGTTCAATTTAGGTTCTAATTGGATCTAATTAGACCCTAATTGAGTTTATAGAGATTATGGCTAACCCTATTGGCTAGCCATGTAACTAGGCTAGCCTCCCCACCCACCCCTTTGCATTTCCATGCCAAAATGCCAAGAGTCCATGCGCTTATGGACTCTTGGCGCGCCATTTGGAAGAGTCCATGGCGCATGGACTCTTGGCGCGCCCCACTTAATTCTCCGATGAATTAAGACGGGGCGGCCTCCTTTCTTAGAATTAGCGCTTCACTTGAGTTGGATGGAAATCCAACGACTGAAAAATTTTTAAGAAAGAAGAAAAGCGCTGACTCTTCCCGGTTGCACGAAATAACGTCTCTTTGGAGACCGAAACATCGCAACTCCCTTCTTCTGAAATCTCATGACTTTTCTTTTAGGAAAGGCCGTGAGTTTGAATCTGATGGGCCGTGAGAAAGTGGGAAGGGGCGTGAGAAAATGAGAAGGGCATGAGAAATATTTTACGGAGAGTTGTGTTCTTTTGAAAAGGCATCTTTTTGTAATCTATTTAAGGAGCAGAGACTTCGGGTGATTGACTAATGTACGACAGAGGTTTTTATTTTTCTTTTCTTTCCAGGAGACTGATTCCTCCTTAGCTTGTTTAGGACACAGAGAGTTTTCCTTTTACAGAGTTCTCTTTTCTGTTGAAACTCAAGTCTAAAACAAGAGATAGGAAGAATCTCTCGATCGGTAAAAGAAAGGAATTACTACTTTGTTTCTATTTCCTTTTACTTTAAGACATTAGTGTCTTAAATCATCCTCCTCCTTCAAGACAAGAGTTTTATTCTTAGGACAAGGTCTTAAGAAAGGGAGAGGAAGAAGAAAGAAAGGAAGTAAGGAGTCCCAACCATGGAGTTTTAAAGCCATAGTCCTCTTGAGTTCTAGGATAAGAATTCAAGTGAAGGAATTTTGAAGAAGCTAGCATCTTGATCAATCTTCTTGTGGATCACCATTGGAGGGTGGACATTTGGACGCTTGGTGAATTCAAAAGAGGCATTCAACATCAAGTTTGATTCTACACCAAAATTGGATTTAGCGTTAACAGGTTGGTGCCCTAATTCTAACAATGTATGTTTGCATGTTTAATATATGTTTTAATCCTGAATAAGGAGATCCTGGCTAAGGATTTTATGGTACAAATTTCATCATTTTTGAAATTATTTTTCACAATGGTGCACCGGAAACCCAACAGGAGTTCCTCCCCAACCTCGAGCCTAGAGAGTAATGGGGGAGAGGTGAGGAACTTCTTCAGCTCCTTAAATGCCCCACGACACTCCTTAGTCCAAGCAAAGTCATTCATTTTTCATAATGCTTTGAAGAAGGGCAAGCAACGATCGGTGAAGCATGAGATGAACCGACTCAGAGCCATGATCCGACTGGTCAGGTGCTGGACTTGCTTCTTTGAGGTAGGGTGCTCCATGTCGACAATCGCCTGGACCTTCTCGAGGTTAGCCTTAATTCCTCTTTGGATGACCATGAAGCCCAAGAATTTTCCTGCGAAGATGTCGAATGAACATTTGGCTAGATTCAGTTTCATCTGGTGGAGATGGAGGTTGTAGAAAGCCTTTACAAGGTCTGTAATGTGGTCCGACTCCTAACCATTCATGACGAGCATGTCATCCACGTAGACCTGCAAGTTGCGATCGATCTGGTCTTTGAAGACCTTATTGATCAGATGTTGGTACATGGCCCCAGTGTTTGTTAGACTGAATGACATCATCTTGTAGCAGTAGGTCCCTGTTCTGTGACTAAGGCACGTGCTCCTCATCTTCTGGATGCATCTAGATCTGATTGTACCCGAAGAATGCATCCATGAAACTGAGTAAGAGGTGCCCCAGGTGGCATCCACTAGCTGGTCAATCTTGGAAAGGGGGAAGCTATCCTTTGGGCATGCCTGATTAAAATCAGTGTAATCCATGCAGATCCTCCACTTTCCATTAGCCTTCTTGACTGTAACCATATTTGCCAACCAATTAGGGTACTGGACCTCTTACATGAAGCTCGTAGTGAGAAGCTTTTCTACCTCTTCATTGATGGCCTTCTGTGTTTCTGGGGTGAAGCTCCTTTTCTTTTACTCGACTAGGTGGCATTTTGGATCGATGTTCAACCTGTGGGTGATGACGTCGGGTGGAATCCCAGGCATGTGCACCGTAGACTAGGTAAAGACATCAGCATTCACCCGGAGGAAGCTTAGGAGGCGAGCCCTTTCGTCCTCATGCACTCGAGCTCCCACTTGCACTATCTTTAAGGGGTTTGCCCCAAGGGGGAACGACAGCAGGCACTCGACCAGCCCAACTTTGGCCTCTTGTATTCTTTAATCCAACTGGTTAGTGGTCAGGTCCTCCTCAACACTCTTGGCCCCAGGGATGACCTATAGGCAGTGCTGAACCGGCAACGGGGTCCCCCTCATCTCACCGACTCCGTAAGGGGTCGGGAACTAGACTAGGAATCACTTTGTAGATATGACCATGTTGAGTAGGTTGAGTCCTAGGCAGCCAAGGATTACATTGTAGGTTGAGGGGAGCCTAACAACCGTGAAGGTCATCATGATAGTACTTTGCTGGGGAGGTGTTCTAGCAGTGACAGGGAGGGTTGTTGCCCAGGTGGCTACCCAAGAGGGGGATGAATTGAGAATTTAAAAAATTATTCAAGATAATGTGAAATTAAAAATTCCTGTTAAGGTGTTCAGTGCTGTGGCTAAATAATAAAATGCAGAAGCTAAATAGAGTCAAAGAAACATAACACAAACACACAAGATTTATAGTGGTTCGGAGCAACCCAGCTCTTACGTCCACTACCCAAGATACCACTTGGGATTTCCACTATATTCACACCCGAATATAGTCAGATTGTTTTACAGGATCACAATCCAAAACCTCTACACTTCAGTTTTAACAGGATCACCAAAGAAAACCCAACACCCTTTGGTTTTAAACAGGATCACCAAAGAAACCCAACTTGGTTTTCAAAGGATCACCAAGAACCTAATTTGGTTTTTACCAGGATCACCAAGAACCCAACACTTGGTTTTTATCAAGGCTCACCAAGAACCTATTTGGTTTTTCAATCGAGCTCACCAATAATCCAAACAATTCAAAAATGAATTGAAATAAATGCAACAATAAATGACAAACTCAATTTGTCGGATAGTTGCCGGTGCAGCTTGTGAGAAGTCCACTTGAATTGCACTTGAATGAGCTTTAATTGCTTCAGTAACTTCTTTCCAAATTGCTTCAAGCTTCAGATCAGAGCTGGTGAAGGCTTGAACACTGACTTGAATGCTCTTGTGCTCTCTTCTTGTTGGTAGGTAGGATATTCAATAAAGCTTCTTAACTTTCAAAAAATCTTAACTCTTACTTGAGAGAAGTTCAAATCCCTCAAATATAAGGTCTTCCATCACTCCAAGGTAGTTTGAGATGTTGCAGACCGTTGGGATGTGATATATGACCATTGGAGCACTTTTTGGCATTCAAAAAGAAATTCTAGAACTAGTCGTTAGATACCTAAAAGCAATATTCGAGTCGGCTCGGATCCTTCGAGTTGATAGGTCGAGTTGCCAATTCTTTAGTGCGTTAGCTCTTTGTCTTAGGGTACAAAACTTCACTCTGGACGAGTCAGCTCTTAATAGGTCGGGTTAGCTCGAACTTATATCTTTGAAAGTCTTGAACTCGAAGAGTTGGCTCTTTTCAACTCGGGTCAGCTCTTCTTCTCAGGTTCGAAAATCCTTACTCTGGAAGAGTCAGCTCGTTGCAGTTCAAGTCGGCTCACTTTCTCAGGTCTTCAAAATTAGGTCTGGCAGAGTCGACTCTTTCTGGTTCGGGTCAGCTCGCCTAGCTATTCTCAGAAATCTTCAAAAACTAGACTCTGAAATAGTTGGCTCGGATATATTCCAGTCGACTCGGATTTACTGGAGTCGGTTCGGTTACCTTCGAGTCGGCTTGGATTATTGTGTACTAGAATCCTTGATGCATGCCGTGAGATGGAGTCGGCTCTTCAACATGCTGGGTCGGCTCGAGTGACTTCTTCAGGATTTTTACAATTAAACTTAAAGAAAAACTCTCACCAGCACTTTTACACATTTCAAGCAAATCAACTCAAAATAATTCTAAGGCACACACACAGAAGTAACCCTTTTTACAGTTTTTTCTTAGCTTTTTCATTGGGTTCTTCTTTACACAAGTAGATTACAACACAACTCAAATCAAGAACTAAAGATGTAGGAGTTGAAGTTTGGATAATTAAACCATCCTACAAAAACTTGTAAATCAGTTGAGGAGTTGTTAGTAATAAATGTGCATGCTCCAAAGTTTGGTTATCATCAAAATCACTTATGGGGTCAACAATCTCCCCCTTTTGATGATGACAAAATATTGGGCATGAAAAACTCTCTACACTTACATGTATAAAAGTGTTTGAAAGTAAAAATTCACATGTATTGGAGCTAACTATAATTGTAAGTAAGTATTAGAGCTCTATAGATGAAATTGTATAGTATTGATGTTAGTGCTTTTATAATTATTAAAGTATTAAATTTTTCATGCTTCATAATTAGCACAAACATGGAGTTGCTTCATAATTAGCACAAACATGGAGTATCAGAGTTTAGAAAAATATTAACAGAATTAAGACTAATTTAGAGCAATCAGAGCAAAGCCATTCTCAAGAGAATCTCCCCCTTTTTCTAGGTTTTAAAGCAATTAAGCAGTTAGGTCCATTTGAATATTATCACTTTTGTGCTCCCCCTTTTTCATTCTTTTTAAGGACTTTAAGAATAATTGAATAGGTAGGATGCTCAACATAGATAACAAAAATTTTCATGATAGCTCAATCATTAGTAATGATATTGATACCATTCTCCCCCTTTTTGTCAACCAATCAAAAAGGTGGTTTCAAAAAAAGCTTAGATTTTGAAATATATTGAGAAAGTCTTTAGTATTTGTTTGAGATAATTTTACTTTTTCAAATTAAAAATTCTAATTAAAAATTCATCATAGTTGTATCAAAAACATTAGGAGTATACTTTCATCATAACAGAAAAACTTTCATTTAATTGATAAGTATTCCATACAAAGTGTGAAAGAAAGTACATTCATATTGTAAAAGATTAAAAGTAGAGCATTCATATTAAGAAGTACAAAAACAACCAAAAGACTAGCTAAACAACCTATTCATCTTCTTCACTAGAAGAAGAGGAGCCTACCTCTATAACCTTATCAGAGGTCTTAGTTTTCAGGGGTTTAAACCTTAAATCCCTGAATCTAGTTCTAACAGGGGCTCTAAATGTCCTAGACTTTGTGGTCTTTGTCTTCTTCTTGGTCTCAATAGGTTTAGATTTAGGTGGATCAGGTTGAACAGGAGTCTCAAGTGACTCATTGTTGATCTGTACAGGAGTATCTTCAGCGGTGAATGTTTCCTTTGAAGATTGTAGTAAGATACTTTTGATTTCATCTTTAAAGTTCTCCATTTCCTTTTTTTTTTTCTCCTTATGAAGCATCTGTTCTGATCTTATTTTCTGTGAACTAGCATTAACTGAATTTCTTAAATCATCCAGAGTATAATTCACATGACCTTTCACTATGTCAGAGATAGTTTCCATCCTTTGAAATATTAACTCCTTAAGTTCAGATGGAGTTATCATTGCTTCATCCATGTTTCCAGACTTGTTGGCTTCAACAGTGGCAGGTTCATCATCATCTGAGGAAGTAGTAGCAAATTGACCAGACAATTTCTTTATCCATATTCCTTCTTGCAATTTGTATCTCATTCTTTTAAGTGAATTGAAGGAATAAGTGTCTGAGTGATGTAGAGGCTTGCCTATCTCATTAGTTAAATCAATTCCAGCTTCTTCAAATAGTAGAGTGAAAACCATACCATAGGGTAGACAAGCTTTAACCTTTCTAGCTGCTTCTTTCATTTGAATCATCATGATGTAGGAAAGATTAAGAGGTTCTTCTTCAATCAGATGTCCCATAAAAGTCATATCTTTGTCGCTTACCCAGTCAAATCGACCGGTTCTGGGAAGAAATATTCTGCTGACCATGTTGTGAAGAAGCTCATTTCCCTTGTCAGCAAGTTTGCTAGTACATGCTTGACGGAGCTTACATCTTCCCTTTCCAAAATAAGCTTTAAGGTGTGTTCTTTGTCATTCAGGATAAGCTCGGTGGCGCCGTCCATTGGCATTTGAAGCAAGTTGCCCAACTTCTATTCATCCACAATGACTTTGATTCCTTTTACAGTTGATTCCAAATGGTATTCTTCAAGAATTAGGTTTTCATAGAATGTTCGTACCAAAGAAGGGTAGGTCAGAATATCCAATGAACAGAAAATCTCTAGCCTTGGTTGTCTATCCAACTTCCGATCTTCATTTCCATTTATTCTAGGAAGGAGAAATCAATCCTTCTTCCGCAAGTGACAGGCCTATTGGCCATTGAAGTGGATTTCCGAGTCGAAGAGGATGTTTCTTCTTCTGGAGTGGACCTTTTTCTCTTTTCTCTATTTTTCTTCAAATCTTTACTGTGTTTGCTTGATTCTGTTGCTTGTGGAATCTTCTGTGCAGATCTCCTTGGAGCCATTGCAGTGGGATTTAGGAAATCAAGGTTTTGGGGAATGGTTTTTGAGAGATTGGTAAAGGTTCCTAGTGGAGTAGGATGAGTTTGAAGTAAAATAGGAAGAGTGAAGTGCAAGAAAAGACAGTTCGGATCTATCTAAATAGTGATTTCCCAACATTCGAGTTGGCTCTACTAGAGCAAAATTGCTCGAGTCGACTCGAATAGAAACTTTCCACAGAAAACGAAATGATTCAGAAATTGATTTTGATCGAATGAAATTTCAAGGAAAGTTGTTCAACAATCATGAATAGTTATAGGAGGTTTTCTAGATAATTCATCCTTAATCTTAAAGGAAATTAGGTTAAGGAAATCTAGAAAGGATCACAAAGTCCTAATTCTCCTCTAAGTAATTCAAATCTATCCTGATTTAGTGGCTTAGTAAAAATGTTAGCTAATTATTTTTCAGTTGGGATAAATTCTAGTTCAATATCACCATTCAAAACATGATCTCAAATAAAATGGTGTCTAATTTCTATATGATTAATCCTAGAATGCTGAATAGGATTTTTGGTTAAATTTATAGTACTTGTGTTATCATACTTGATAGGAATTTTGTATTATATAATACCAAAGTCTTCTAGTTGTTGTTTAATCCAAAGCACTTGTGAACAATAACTCCCTGCAGTAATATACTCTGCTTCAGCAGTAGAAAGTGCTACCGAGTTTTGTTTCTTACAGTGCCATGAGATTAAATTCAACCCTAGAAATTGATAAGTACCACTAGAGCTCTTTCTATCAACTCTACAATAAGCATAATCAGCATCAGAAAATCCATTTAGATTTAAAGATGATTGCTTTGAAAATCAAAGACCTAGATTACTTGTACCTTTCAAATATCTCAATATTCTTTTAACAGCAAGCATATTTGTTTCTTTAGGATTGCATTGAAGTCTAGCACATACACATACACTATACAAGATATCTGGTCTACTTGCAGTTAAATATAATAAGGATCTGATCATACCTCTATATAGCTTTTGGTCAACATTGGATCCATTCTCATCTTTGTCCAATCTGCAGGATGGGCTCATGGGTGTGCTCACTTGTTTGCTCATCTCCATACCAGACTTCTTAATTATTTTCTTGGTATATTTGGCTTGGTTGATGAAGATCCCTTCCTTAATTTGCTTTACTTGAAGTCTGAGGAAGTAATTAAGTTCACCCATTAGGCTCATTTCAAATTCTCCCTGCATTAGCTTAGCAAATTCTTCACAAAAGCTTTCATTAGTTGCACCAAATATAATATCATCGACATAAATTTGTACAACTAATATGTCATTATTTTTTCTTTTGATGAAAAGAGTTTTATCAACATTTTCTCTTGAAAAATTATTTTCAATCAAGAAAGTGCTAAGTCTATCATATCAGGCTCTAGGGGCTTGTTTCAAACCATATAAAGCTTTATTGAGTTTAAATACATGGTTTGGAAAAACATGATTTTCAAAACCCGGTGGTTGTTCTACAAAAACTTGTTCAGAGATAAAACCATTTAAAAATACACTTTTTACATCCATTTGAAAAAGTTTAAAATTCATGTAGCAAGCAAATACAAGAAATAATCTAATGGCTTCTAGTCTTGCTGCGGGTGCATATGTTTCATCAAAATCAATACCTTCTTCTTGACTATATCCCTTAGCCACTAATCTAGCTTTGTTTTCAATAACATTTCCTTGTTCATCTAATTTGTTCCTGTAGACCCATTTGGTTCCTATGATTGGGTGGTCTTCAGGTCTATCAACTAATGTCCAAACCTTATTTTTTTTAAACTGGTTCAATTCATCATGCATAACCATCATCCAGTTTGGGTCACTTTTAACTTCTTCTAAGGTGTAAGGTTCTATTAGTGATACAAAGGCTAGGTAGTCATGTGCAGTTCTATGTGCAGACCTAGTCCTAATACCTTGTGAATGATCATCAATAATTAATTCTTTAGGATGGAAAGTAGCGTACCTCCATTCAGTTGGTAAATCTGTATGATCCTTACCATTTCTTCTGCTTTTTCAACTAGTCTTTCTTGTATGCTCATATCTTCCATCTCTTTTTGAATTGTACCTGCATCATTGTCTATACACTCTTCTTTCTTAGAAGGTGAAGGGTTAGTTTCATCAAAAATAACATGCATTGACTCTTCAACAGTAAGAATCCTCTTATTAAAAACTCTATATGCTTTGCTATGTAATGAATAACCAAGGAAAATTGCTTCATCAGATTTAGCATCAAATTTTTCTAGATTATCCTTACCATTATTAGGCACAAAGCATTTATAACTGAATACATGAAAATAATTGATATTGGGTTTCTTTTCATTCCAAAGTTCATAGGGGGTTCTCTTCAAAATAGGATGGATCAAAACACGGTTTAAAATATAACAAGCAGTGCTCACCACTTCTGTCCAAAAGTATCTTGGAAGATTACCTTCACATAACATTGTTCGGGCTATTTCTTCCAAAGTCCTATTTTTCCTCTCTACAACACCATTTTGTTGTGGTGTCCTAGGAGCGGAGAAGTTGTGATCAATTTTTAGTGCAATAATCATCAAAAAAATTGATTTTCAAATTCAGTGCCGTGATCACTCCTAATTGAAATTATTAAAAGATTTTTTTGATTTAAAACCTTTTTGTAAAATTTTCTAAATATTTTGGAGGTTTCATCTTTATGAGTGATAAACAAAATCCATATAAATCTAGAAAAATCATCTACAAACACAAGGGCATATTTCATACCTCCTAGGCTTGTGGTCCTAGTTGGTCCAAATAAGTCCATATGAAGTAATTCTAGAGGTCTAGTAGTTGAAATCATATTTTTGGATTTAAATCTCCCCCTAGTTTGTTTATCCATTTGGCATGCATCACAAACATGATCAAAATCAATTTTAAACTTAGGCAAGCCTCTAATCAGATTTTTGGAAATTAACTTAGCAATAGTATGCATGCTAGCATGACCTAATCGTCTATGCCATATTAAACAAGACTCCTTGGTCTTAGCATTCATTGCAACTAAACTGGAATTACTCGACATGGCAAGATCATTTAGATCTACCACATAAATGTTTCCAAGTCTATGTCCAATGAATTTACTATTAGAATCAAGAGAGTTTGTTAGTATACACATAGATGATTCAAAGATAACTTTGAAGCCTTTATCACACAGTTGACTAATACTCAATAAATTGTGCTTCAATTTATCTACTAGCAGTACATTTTCAATGAAAGTACAGGGGGTTATTTTGATCTTACCAATTCTGATTATTTTTCCTTTGCCATTGTCTCCAAAAGAAACCATACCTCCTTTCATTTCTAGGATGATGAACTGATCCTTATCACCCGTCATATACCTTGAACATTCGCTGTCGAGATATCATCTTTTCTTTAATTTCTAAGCTACAAGACATTCATGCAAGAAAATCAAGTAGTTCTTTTAGATACCCAAGCTAACTTGGATCCTTGCAGGTTAGCTGAGGTGGTTCCTTTGGGAACCCAAATCTTTCTTGATTTATTATGGACATTTCTAATAATGTTGCAATTAAAAGCTTTATGTCCTATCTCTTTGCAAGAAAAACATATGATTCTATAATTTTGGAAAGATTCATGCTTTGAAATTCTAGATGCATAAGATGTAGAAATAGCAGGTTTTGTATTTGAGTTTTTTGGAACATACAAGGTAGCTTTTGAAGTAGAAGTAGAACCTTTTGTCATAATAGCTTTTTGAGAAGTAAACTTGGAAACAGAATCCTTTTGTTTCACAAAAGTAGTTGCTGAAATATAATTTGAACTTGAAGCATTAAAACCAATTCCAGCTTTATTACCAAAAATTCTTTATTCCTTAAGAATCAACTCAAGCTTGTTAGAAGACAAAGTTAATTTTTTAACAAGTGGCTTAAGTTTTTCAACCTCCTTTTTCAACTCATTATTTTCTTTCAACAAAACTTTGTTTTTGTCATAAAATTCATTATTTTCAGTCTTTAAAACATTACAGTTTTCAGAAAAGGCATGAAGTTCTTTTTGCAATAAAATATTCTTTTATGAAATCTCCTCTTTTTCTTTGAGTAAAGAATCATTAGTATTCTTTAGAGATCTAATATTTACTCCAGCTTTCTTAAATCAGATAAAAGATCTTGAAATACAGAATTTAACTCACCAAAAGTAAATTCAATTTGAGTATTGGGGGAAGTTACCTCATCCTCGAGACCCATTAGACATAAGTTTGCTATTTTCGTGGTCTCTTCCTCTTCAGTTGAAGTGGATTCTTCACTATTGCTCCATGTGGCAACCATAGCTTTTTTTTTCTTCTTTTTAAAAAATTTCTTCAATAGTGGATAGTCCGGACGAATGTGCCCCGGTTTCTTACATTCATAGCATGTGGGGACTTGTTCCTTTTCTTTATCTTTTTGCTTGTCCTTTTTCTTGGAATGTTCTCCTCGTTTATGAAATTTTCTATTGAATCTTCCTTTCTTCTTTTCCATAAACTTTTTGAATCTCCTCACGATCATTGCAATATCTTCATCTTCTAGATCGTCTTCAAAGGAGGTAGAGTCATCTTCCATCTCTTCATCATCCTTTAGTTCCAGCCTTGAATGCAATAGTTTTTTTCTTTTTCTGATCATCATTCGTTCTATGCTGCATGGCTAATTCATGTGTGATAAGAGAACCCATTAATTCATCCATGGATAGAGTGTTTAAATCTTTAGCTTCCTGGATGGCAGTAACTCTAGGGTCCCATTTGTCAGGAAGTGATCTCAATATCTTCTGTACCAAATCATCATTTGAATAAATCCTGCCAAGACTTTTCAAACTGTTAATAATATCTGTAAATCTAGTGTACATGGCAGAGATATTTTCATTAGGCTTAATCTTAAATAATTCATAATTATATACTAGAAGATTAATCTTTGAAGTCTTCACTTGGGAAGTTCCCTCATGGGTCATCTCAAGTTTATCCCAAATTTTCTTTGCTGAATAGCAAGTGAAAATTTGATTAAACTCATTTGAATCCAAAGCACAGTAAAGTAAGTTCATTGCTTTGGCATTTAATTTTTCTAATTTCATGTCGTGTTCATCCCATTCCTCTTCAGGTTTAGGGACATCCACGCCATCAATTTTGATCATGGGAATGTGTGGCCCTTTAAGAATGATCTTCTATAATTGAAAATCAACAGCTTGTTTATAGATTTTCATTCTTGCTTTCTAATACAAATAATTTGTGCCTATGAAGAGTGAAGGTCTATTAGTTGACTGGCCTTCGGCCAAGGATGTACTCATGGGATGAGCCATCAATCTTTACTCTTATGTAATCAGAGACACTGCTCTGATACCAGTTGTTGCCAGGTAGCCACCCAAGAGGGGGCGTGAATTAGGATTTAAAAAATTATGTAAGATAATGTGCAATTAAAAATCCCTGTTAAGGTGTTCAGTGCTGTGGCTAAATAATAAAATGCAGAAGCTAAATAGAGTCAAAGAAACATAACACAAACACACAAGATTTGTAGTGATTCGGAGCAACCTAGCTCCTACATCCACTATCCAAGATACCACATGGGATTTCCACTATATTCACACCTGAATACAGTCGGATTGTTTTACAGGATCACAATCCATAACCTCTACACTTTGGTTTTAACGAGATTACCAAAGAAAATCCAACACCCTTTGGTTTTAAACAGGATCACCAAAGAAACCCAACTTGATTTTCACAGGATCACCAAGAACCTAACTTGGTTTTTACCAGGATCACCAAAAACCTAACACTTGGTTTTTATCAAGGCTCACCAAGAACCTATTTGGTTTTTCAACCGGACTCACCAATAATCCAAACAATTCAAAAATGAATTGAAATAAATGCACCAATAAATGACAAACTCAATTTATCGGATAGTTGCTGGTGTAGCTTGTGAGAAGTCTACTTGAATTGCACTTGAATGAGCTTTAATTACTTCAGTGGCTTCTTTCCTAATTACTTCAAGCTTCAGATTAGAGTTGGTGAAGGCTTGAAGACTGACTTGAATGCTCTTGTGCTCTCTTCTTATTGGTAGGTAGGATATTCAATAAAGCTTCTTAACTTTCAAAAAATATTAACTCTTACTTGAGAGAAGTTCAAATTCCTCAAATATAAGGTCTTCTATCACTCCAAGGTAGTTTGAGATGTTGCAAACCATTGGGATTTGACATATGACCGTTGGAGCACTTTTTGGCATTCAAAAAGAAATTCTAGAACTAGCCGTTAGATACCTAAAAGCGATATTCGAGTCGGCTCAGATTCCTTTGAGTCGGCTCGGTTCCTTGGAGTCGATAGGTCAAGTCGCCAATTCTTCAGTGCAGTCGGCTCTTTGTCTTAGGGTACAAAACTTCACTCTGGGCGAGTGGGCTCTTGATAGCTTGGGTCGGCTCGAACTTATATCTTTGAAAATCTTGAACTCGAGGAGTCATCTCTTTTCAACTCGAGTCGGTTCTTCTTCTCAGGTTCGGAAATCCTTATACTAGAAGAGTCAGCTCATTGCAGTTCGAGTCAGCTCGCTTTCTCAGGTCTTCAAAATTAGGTTTGGCAGAGTCGGCTCTTTCTAGTTCGGGTCAGCTTGCCTAGCTGTTCTCAAAAATCTTCAAAAACTAAACTATGGAAGAGTCAGCTCGGACATATTCCAGTTGACTCGAATTTATTGGAATCGGCTCGGTTACCTTCGAGTCGGCTCGGATTGCTGCGTACCAGAATCCTTGATGCGTGCCATGAGATGGAGTCGGCACTTCAATATGCTGGGTTGGCTCGAGTGACTTCTTCAGGATTTTTACAATTGAACTTAAAGAAAAACACTAACCAGCACTTTTACACATTTCAAGCAAACCAACTCAAAATAATTTTAAGGCGCACACACATAGAAATAACCCTTTTTACAGATTTTTTTCTTAGCTTTTTTATTCGGTTCTTCTTCACAAAAATAGATTACAACACAACTCAAATTAAGAACTAAAGATGTAGGAATTGAAGTTTGGACAATTAAACCATCCTACAAAAACTTGTAAATCACTTGAGGAGTTGTTAGTAATAAATGTGCATACTCCAATGTTTGGTTATCATCAAAATTACTTATGGGGTCAACAATGGTGATCTCTCCCTCCTCCCCCATGGAATCCCCGATAAAGCCGACCAAGGGGATGTACATTGGCCTCAATAGGATAGGAGATAGATTCATCTTAGAGAAAGTATCATAAAAAAGGATGTCAGTCGAAGTTTCACTATCGACCAAATCCATCTTACAGGAGCTTCACTATCATCATCTCGATGACAATAGTATTGTTATTTACATTCTCCATCCTGATTTCCCTTTCTCTCATGAAGGGGCATACATCATCAGTTCCTTCCCTCGCCCTGGTCCTTTTCGAGCCGTGCTCTACCTTCCAGGAGATCATCCCCACTAGCCTTTTGGTAGGCTGGTTGTTGATAGGAGGAAGAGCCACGATCGCTTGGGATTTAGACGGGGTCTTGCCCCCCACGAACTTCTCGAGGTAGCCCCTCCTGATTAGGTCTTCGATCTTCCTCTTTAGGTAGCGGCATTCCTCGGTGTCGTGGCCATAGTCATGATGGAACTGGCAGTACTTTAACTTGTCATGATCACTTGATGGCCTCAGCGGGGGAGGGTGATGCAGGTAGCGCTCGTCCTTAATCTCCATGAGGATCTTAGACCTTGGGGCAAGGATAGGGATGTACCTCTCTCCCTGGGCGGGAGCATCCTTCAGCTTCGGGCCCGCTCGAAGGTTCGAGGTCACCCTGGGCCCATGCACCCTAGAGGGCTCCCCCTGGGGTTGCTTCTTCAGGGGCCTCCCATCCAGCTCCCTCCTGATGCAGTCTGCCTCCTCTACATGGATGTACTTGTGCGCACGGAGGAGGAGCTCGGAGTAGGTCTTTGGAGGCTTCTTGTCGAGAGAGTAGGCGAAGTGGGAGATCCTAAGCCCCCTCTTCAGTGCCAACATGATGACGGGCTCATCCAGATTATAGATTTCCAGGGTGACGACTTTAAACTAGGACACATAGTCCTACAAGAACTCATGATCCTGCTGGTAGATGGAGAAGAGATTATCGACTTCACATGGCACCTTTCGGTAGGCATCAAAGTGTACCATGAACTTTTTCTCTAGCTGCTTAAAGGAGTCGATGCTCCTTGGCTCGAGGTAGGTGTACCAGACTCGAGCGGCATTCTAGAGGATAATCAGGAAGGCAATACAGAGAAAGGTGTCAATGGCCCCTTGGACCCTCATGAGGGCTTTGTAGCTCTTGAGGTGGTCTAGGGGGTCTGTGGTCCCATCATAGGGATCTACCAAATGAAGGTGAGTAAACACCTACACCTAGCATATATTATGCAAGAAAAATAGGACAGAGAATATGCATTTTAAAATAATTTTAAATCATGCACAGCGGAAGGCTTGATAGATAGATCAAAACTATCTACCGATCTGCCCGCAATAGGATCTAGTATAAAAAGCTTCCATGCATATAACATCAAAAACAAGAAAGCAACATAAACATAAAGGTCATACCTCTATACCACGGTGAGTGCTGGAGAGAAGCAGCGAAGAGCTCTGATGAGGAAGAGGGCGCTCGAGCCACACAAGCGTCTGGCCTCTACAGGATGTCACACTTGGGCTCGACTCTGATCAACTCCCTCGAGGTGCTAGCTCTTCAGGATCCGTGGGCCAAACTTCTTCCAGGAAGACGAGAAAGATAACAGGAAACCCTTCCCAAATCTCTTTCCCAAGACCTAGCTTGATTGCTAGGTAGCTCACACCCAAACCCTAAAGCTCTCACTCTTCTCAACCTTTTTCTCCTAAGAAATAGTTGCTGCTCTTGTATGTCTAACCCCAGCAGCCACCACAATGTCTCACATTTATAGGGGTAGCAGGGAGAGGGAGAAGAAGGAAGGAGGAGAGATGAGAGGAGAGAATGGAGGAGAGGATCATGGGCATGCCAAATAGGTCTAACCCATTTGGGCAAGTATGACTTTCATACCATAAAGGTTTGGAGCCAAAATTAGTTTGAGTTCGAAATTCAAACCATGTCAAAGCTGCCCAAAAAATCTCCACAAAAACCTCCCAGAATTTTTGCTCATCACAGGAAGTGTCGACACTCAAAAATTGCCAAGTGTCAACACCTACAAAAATCCAAGTGTCGACACTTGGAGCAAAGTCAACCAAATTGACTTCAGATGATGACAAACGATTCTCAATCGTTGATCAACCCAAAAGATCAGATAGAAATCCTCTATGGTGTGTGACCCCATAGGTTCGAACACTAAACTGGTAGTACTAGAACATTTTCAGTACTAGTCAAAGTCCTCATCTAGCTATGATACCCGATGTCCGGATAGGTCGAAGATGCAGAGCACCTCACAAGAACCTCTGGCATATGGTTGCCGCATAATTTATTCCTTTGACCTTATAATGTTCAGGATGACCTAGGGTTAGACTGTCAACCCTAATTTGGTCTATCCAGATCATGTCTCAACCTCACAAGTTCTGTAACTTCTCACAAGAACTACCCTGGCCAAGGTTTTGCTGAATTGAGACATAGTGAGTCATTCACTCTAAACTATTTGGAGAGGTCAATTCCATCTTGATTCATCACCGCTCCACAAGTACTTGACTGCACCCAGAAACCTTCCATCACTGGATTAGAAATCTAGGTAGTCCGGTATCAAAGTATAGTGAGTTGCTTGCAAGCTGCCATGGTGACCTCAGGTCTGAGGGACACATATATCCATATCCCTTCGCGAGCAACCCTTTGATGGAAGGGAGCTCCGCAAATGGTCACGCTCAGTGAAGTGTCATACACTTCACTTGTATATCACACCAGTGTCTCCACACTACTTGGTTAAGAGGACAACCAACAAATATGACATACAACAACCTATACTTGATACATCATCATCCTATAACAATGTATCATTTGGTTGTGAACCAGTTTAAGAACTACTTGATATATCCTCTCTATATCAAATAATGTAGTTCTAAGGACTCCATCATACAAGAGTTTATTATAGAAAAATATAAAATGATGGACAACCAAAATAAATAACTTTTATTTATTATAAAAAATTTATATACAAAGTAGCACAACCGTCTATAGCCTAGACGATTGACTTTGAGACATAATTCTCAATAACTCCCACTTGGACTAAAGCCAATCAGTACAGAATCTCATTCCCATTATCCTTTTACAACAGTCGAACTCTTGAACTCCGACGGCTTTAGTGAAGGGGTCAGCCGGGTTCTCCTTTCCATCGATCTTCTGAAGGTCAATGTCACCTCGTTCCACGATCTCTCGCACAAGGTAATAGCGCCGCAGAATAGGCTTTGTGTGGTTATGAGACTTCGGCTCTTTGGCTTGAGCAATGGCTCCAGTGTTGTCACAGTACACCAGAACAGGACCATCAAGGGAAGGTGCCACTCCCAGCTCGCCAAGGAACTTCCATAACCACAGCTTTCTTCGCTGCATCAGATGCTGCAATGTACTCTGCTTCACAAACTGAGTCCGCCACAGTAGGCTACTTGGAACTTTTCCAGCAGACAGCTCCTCCGTACATGGTAAACACAAAACCTGACACACTCTTGCTATCATCTTTATCTAACTGGAAACTGGAGTCAGTATACCTCATAAGTTTTAAGTTAGATTCTCCATAAATTAGCCATTGGCCTTTAGTATTTCATAAATATGTAAGGATGGTTTTAACCACTTTCCAATGAGCTTCACCTGGGTCAGACTGGTATCTGCTCACTACACCTAGTAAGTATTCCATGTCTAGTCTAGTACATGTCATGGCATACATGATAGAACCCACTACCGAAGCATATAGAATTCTACTTATACGCTCTCTCTCCTCAGGAGTTATCACACAATTCCGTTTGGAGAGATCAATTCCAGTGCCTATCGGGAGATAGCCCTTCTTGGAATTCTTCATGCTGAATCGTTTATGCACGGTGTCGATGTACGTAGACTGGAACAGTCCCAGAAGCCTCTTAGATCTATCTCTATAGATCTTCAAACCCAGTATATAAGAGGCTTCACCAAAGTCCTTCATAGAGAACTGAGATGATAACCAGACCTTTATTCCTTGCAGTGCTGCGATGTCATTCTCGATTAAAAGAATGTCATCTACATAGAGCACAAGGAATACAATCACAGAACCATTAGCCCATTTGTAAATGCAAGGCTCTTCTCCGTTCCTAACGAAGCCATACGACTTGATACACTTGTCAAATCGCATGTTCCAACTCCTTGATGCTTGCTTCAGTCCATAAATGAACTTTTGAAGCTTGCACACCTTTGACTCGTCTATGGATGTGAACCCTTCAGGTTGTATCATATACACCTCCTCTTCCAGCTCACCATTCAGGAAAGCTGTTCGGACATCCATTTGCCAGATTTCATGGTCAAAGTACGCTGCTAAAGCAAGCATAATCCGAATGGATTTGAGCATTGCCATAGGAGAGAACGTCTCGTCATAGTCAATACCATAACATTGACAATATCCCTTGGCAACTAGATGGGCTTTATAAGTCTCTACCTTTCCGTCTGCGCCCCCTTTTCTTTTGAAAATCCATTTGCACCCAATGGATTTTATCCCATCAGGTGGATCAACCAATGTCAACACATTGTTGATCTCCATGGACTCCATTTCGGATTTCATGGCTTCTAGCCATGACTCTGAGTCGAACCTTTGCAATGCATCCATATAGGGATCGGATCCTCATTATTCTCATCGAGTTCAATGGGATCACTATCCTGGACCAAGAAACTGTAGTATCTATCCGGTCAGCTTGGTACTCTACCGGATCTTCTTAATGGTTCCTGAGTGGGCTCTGGGTGTGATATAATCACAGTAGGTTCTGTGTGGTCCCTTAAGCGTGTTGGTTCTTCTACTTGTTGAACTTCATTAAGTTTAATCTTAGCGACTACAGTTCCTTCACCAAAGAACTCTTTTTCCAAAAAAAGATAGCCCTAAGACTGACGAACAACTTTTGTTCCTCAGCTAAGTAGAAGCAATACCTTTTAGACTCTTTCGGATACCCAACAAATAGGAACCGATCAGACCTAGGTCCAAGTTTGTCTGTTTCCAAACGTTTTACATAAGTCGGGCACCCCCAGACCCGAAGGTGTGAAAGTGTCAGCTTACGTCTAGTCCACATCTCATTTGGTATTTTATTAATGGACTTACTTGGAGCCCTATTCAGAAGGTAGCATCTGATTCTAAAGCATATCCCCAAAAGGATACCAGCAGAGAAGCAAAGCCCATCATGGACCGAACCATGTCTAACAAGATTCGATTCCTCCTTTCGGACACTCCATTTAACTGGGGTGTCCCTGGAGGTGTCCATTGAGAGAGAATCCCATTCTCCTCAAGATATGTCAGAAACTTACCCGAAAAGTATTCACCTCCTCGATCAGATTGAAAGGTTTTGATACACTTTCCGATTTGTTTTTCCACTTCATTACGATATCGTTTGAACATTTCAAACGATTTAGATTTATGTCTCATCAAGAAGACATAACTGAACCTCGAAAGGTCATCTGTAAATGTAATGAAATAAATGTACCCACCCCTGGCACTAACATTCATGGGTCTGCATACATCAGTATGCACCAGACTCAGAATTTCTTTGGCTCGTTCACCTTTTCCAGTAAAAGGTGACTTAGTCATTTTTCCAAGAAGACAGGACTCACAGGTTGGAAGTGAACTATCTTCACTAAAATCGAGAAGACCCTCGATTTTCAACCTATTTATCCTATTCTTGTTTATATGACCTAGCCTACAATGCCATAGGTACACTTCACTGACATTATCTATCCTGGGGTGTTTGCTAGACGTGTACATTACACTAACAAGTCGCAATAGTACATAGATGCCATCATGCATTTGTCCATTCAAAATAACAGAATCATTCAAAATGATTTTGCAAATGTCATTCTTTTTTAAAAGTTCATAACCATACATGGCCAATTGGCCTACATAAATAACATTCAAAATAAAAGAAGGACAAAAATGCATTCATTCAAAATGATAGTACAGGACTCGAAAACAAGTTTAAGAACTCCCAACGCCAGAACTAGAACTCGGCTTCTATTTTCCACGTTCAAGAACCTCTCACCATCCTCGAATCTTCTACTAACTTGAAGTCCCTGCAAAGAATTGCAAATATGAATTGGACTTCCTGTATTCAATACCCAGTTAGTAGTATCGCAAACAGAGAATTACAAGGTGTTATCATATAAATACCTTGTCCGGGATCATCTTGCAGCTTTCTCTTCTTGGACCTATTTGGATCAAGGGATGCAATGTAAAGAGACAGTTCCTCTTCCAGTATCCCTGCTTCTTGCAGAAGAAGCACTCTGCACGACTCTGATCAGCCTTCACTTTCTTGGTCTGATTGGATGCAAAAGCACTAAGCACCTTTTTCCCTTTATTCTTCTTCTTCCCTTTCTTAAAGGGACGACTCCCTCCCGAAGAACCTCCCACTAGATTCACCACCCCTTTATTCAACTGGTGGTCTTTCTCAAAAGTTTGCAGCAACCCCAACAAACCATGGTAGTTAACTGCAGGCTTGTTCATTCTATAATGATCGAGAAAGTCTAAATAGGAGGAGGGGAGAGAATTCAGTATCGCATCTTTTTCAAGCTGTTCATGCAAGGGACAGCCGAGCTTGCCCAGGCACTCAATCATCTCGATCATGTACAATACATGATCAGTGACCGAGGCCCCATCATGCATCCACGCATTGTAAATAGCACAGGAGACCCTGTACCTCTCAACGTCGTCTAGTGTCCCGAAAGACTCCTTCAACTTTTGAAGGATTTCTTCTGGCTGGGCTTCCTCGAACTTGTGACTGAACTCGTCGTTCATCACAGCTAACATAATGCATCGGATAGTGATCCTGTCAGAGAGCCACTTCTGATAAGTGTCTCTGACTGAACCTCGAGCATTGGCAGCAGGGTTCTCAGGTGCTGGATCTGATATCACATATAGGATCCATTCATGCTCTAGGACAATCCTGAGCCTTCAATACCAGCTATCGAAGTTGGGTCCATTGAGCTTCTCGCTATCGAGAAGAGACCGGAGTGAAAGGTTGGAAGACATCTGAAAGTAAAACCAAAACTAATTAGTGTATATGAATTATTAACCTAAAGACATGGACTTAAGTCTAAAGGTCCCTCCCACTATTTTGCTCAGATTGGTAGCCTCTACCTCCAATCCATGGAATTACTTTAATTCCCTAGTGGGTACCAGAGTCCAATAGACAATACATGAGCCCAACTTTGGCCGGCCCACCCATGCATGTCTAAAGGTAGGTTCTTTAACTGATTACTTCTCCAAGTAACCTCTAATAATTGGATTTTGCCCCAAGGAGCACTTCAATCGGCCTTTGGGCCTTCTATTGAAGGTCCCGGTTAGGTCAAACCATTAACATGATAAAATTTAATGCTTCTAACTAACGAATGGTCAGGCCCGACTTTGGTCGGCTCACCTGACCACCGTTAAGAGATCGCACTGAGCCATCATATTAGGAATAGCAATTCCAATAGCCCGATGACCACCCGATCTTTGGATTTGTCGATGAACACCGAACTAATGGACACATTACTATCCCACTTAATAGGAGGCTAGGACTTGGTTATCTCTATAACTTTATCCTTTTAAGGATCTAATAATTTAGAGGGTTTTAATTAATGTGACAGATGAAAAGATAAGAAGACATGGACCAACCTCCCATTGACCACATTAGCAATCAAGGAGGGTTACACATAACAAATGATCCATGGGCACCTAAAATTAGTCAAGACTGATTAACCTTGGGTGACAAGGGTTAACACGAGTCAATGAGCTATCTAATCAATCCTGATTGACCATATTGGCCAGGTAAGTGAGATCATGGGTTGGGTTCCGCCATTAACCATCTTGCCTAGACACCAACAGAGTTGGCTAGGTAAGAGGTAGCCCTAAAGAACCATGATCACAATGCCAAACTTAACTCGACACCAATCGGTTCATCAGACTCGATTAGACTAGCCTAAAGACTCGGGCTTTCCACTGAGCCACAAATTAGATCCATTTAGATTATGGACTAATCAATCTAATTATTAGATAGATCTAGAGAAGAAATCCTAATTCAACTTTTGATTAGATTAGTTCTTTAACTTGTCCAATGAATCTAAACTTAGGTCTAACCCAATCAAGGACCTAATAGAAGCTAATCTATGACCCTTAAGGCTTATTGAAATGACTTAAGATCTTTGAATCACATTCCTAGAGTACTTAGTCAATCTAAATTCAAAATTAAGTTCAATAGCCTTAAATAAATTAAAACAATTTTACAACAAATTCAAAATTTAAATTCACTGTTTTTAGCATTTTCTACAGACAAGTGTCGACACTTCAAGAGCAAGTATCGACTCAAGGCCTGAGACAGGGAATAGAAAACAGAACAACATGTTTTCTGGCATCCCTCAAGTGTGACACTTCAAGGGTCAAGTGTCGACACTTCAGGGACAAGTGTCGACACTCCAGCCTATCTCAGAACAAAAATAGAAACAATAACTCAGGAAATATTCCCATGAGTCGACACTTCAAGAGCCAAGTATCGACTCACAGCCTGAGACAGTGAAAAATAATGATTTCAAATCTGATGTTTCTCAAACATACAAACAAAAACCGATAAAAAATAACTTTTAGATCTTATCTAAAGTCATTTTATGATCATGTCAGTAGATTAAAATATTTTTAACCTACAAATTACTTTCTTCTTATTTTCTTTTTCATGAGCCAATCACAGTGGCACCCCTACATGCCATAGGAGATCCCATTGAATGGGAAGAGAGGGTCTTGCAGCTCTACTTCTCTCCTATGACCGGATGGCCTTGTGAAGCACTCAATCCAAGTACTTAAGAAGAAAGGAGATGTTATAAGCATGATAGCATTATTATACTACAAAATGAACCAAGCTCTGATACCATTGAAGGTGAAAAAATACCTACACCTAGCATACACTATGCAAGAAAAATAGGACAGAGAATATGCATTTTAAAATAATTTTAAATCATGCACAGCGAAAGGCTCGGTAGATAGATCAAAACTATCTACCGATATGCCCGCAACAGGATCTAGTATAAAAACCTAGCATGCATATAATATCAAAAACAAGAAAGCAACATAAACATGAAGGTCATACCTCTATATCTCGGCGAGTGCTGGAAAGAAGCAGTGAAGAGCTCTGATGTGTAAGAGGGCGCTCGAGCCTCACAAGTGTCTGGCCTCTATAGGATGTCCACACCTGGGCTAGACTCTGATCAACTCCCTTGGAGTGCTAGCTCTTCGGGATCCGTGGGCTGAACTTCTTCTTCCAGGAAGACAAGAAAAATAGCAGGAACCCCTTTCCAAATCTCTTTCCCAAGACCTAGCTTGATTGCTAGGTAGCTCACACCCAAACCCTAAAGCTCTCACTCTTCTCAACCTTTTTCTCACAAGAAATAGTTGCTGCTCTTGTATGTCTAACCCCAGCAGCCACCACAATGTCTCACATTTATAGGGGCAGCAGGGAGAGGCAGAAGAAGGAAGGAGGAGAGATGAGAGGAGAGAATGGGGGAGAGGATCATGGGCATGCCAAATGGGTCTAACCCATTTGGGCAAATATGACTTTCATACCATAAAGGTTTGGAGCAAAAATTGGTTTGAATTCGAAATTCAAACCAGGTCAAACCTGCCTAAAAAATCTCCATGAAAACCTCCCAGAATTTTTGCTCGTCATAGGAAGTGTCGACACTCAAAAATTGTCAGGTGTTGACACTTCACCAAGTATCGACACCTGTAAAAATCCAAGTGTCGACACTTGGAGCAAAGTCAACCAAATTGACTTCAGGTGACGGCAAATGATTCTCAATCGTTGATCTGCCCAAAAGATCAGATAGAAATTCTCTATGGTATGTGACCCCATAGGTTCAAACACTAAATCGATAGCATTGGAACATTTTCAGTACCAGTCAAAGTCCTCATCTAGCAATGATACCCGATGTCTGGATAGGTCGAAGATGTAGAGCACCTCACAAGAATCTCTGGCATATGGTTGCCGCATAATTTATCCCTTTGACCTTATATGCTCAAGATGACCTAGGGTTAGACTGCCAACCCTAATTTGGTCTATCTAGATCATGTCTCAACCTCACAAGTTCTATGACTCCTCACAAGAACTACCTTGGTCAAGGTTTTGCTGAATTGAGACATAGTGAGTTATTCACTCCAAACTATTTGGAGAGGTCAATTCCATCTTGATTCACCACCGCTCCACAAGTACTTGACTGCACCCAGAAACCTTCCATCACTGGATTAGAAATCCAGGTAGTCTGGCACCAAAGTACAGTGAGTTGCTTGCAAGCTGCCATGGTGACCTCAGGTCTGAGGAACACATATACCCATATCCCTTCGCAAGCAACCCTTTGGCAGAAGGGAGCTCCACAGATGGTCACGTTCAGAGAAGTGTCATACACTTCACTTGTATATCACACCAGTGTCTCCACACTCCTTGGTTAAGAGGACAACCAACAAATATGACATACAATAACCTATACTTGATACATCGTCGTACTATAATAATGTATCATTTGGTTGTGAACCAGTTTAAGAACTACTTGATATATCCTATCTATATCAAATAATGTAGTTCTAAGGACTCCATCATACAAGAGTTCATTACAGAAAAATATAAAATGATGGACAGCTAAAAATAAATAACTTTTATTTATTATAAAAAATTCATATACAAAGTAGCACAATCGTCTACAGCCTAGACGGTTGGCTTTGGGACACAATTCCTAACACCTCAGGCATACGGAATAGGCTGAGAATCGGTTCCTCTTGGGTTTTATAGGAGAAAGGGGGGTGGGCATCGTAGCACGTGGGCTCACTGAAGAGCCCTATAGATTGGCAAACTGGTGAGATAGCTCAACCAGCTTGCACTCCTATTCCTCTAGGCGCCTCTCGGCCCATCACCTGATAGCCTTGTCAGTGGAACCTTCTATCGAGGCTATCGAAGGAGAGGGAGATAAGGGTTAGAGGAGATCATGCCAAGGGGCTTTGCTATGGTGGCATTTGTGGCACCATAAGGTGCCATGGTCCGAGACCGAGGACTGACTCTCCTAGTCAGCCGAACTAATCCACTACCTCTTCCATAGGGTCCAAAGGCTTCCCCAGGGGTAGGACGTGGCCCACGGATGCAACGGCCTTCCTTGGAAGGATTGCAAGCTATCATGGGGCCTAGTGGCTTGGCCGCTGGGGTCCCTGGTTACTGCTGGGTTGTTAGGAACTGGTGTTAATGGTGCAATTATCACATCGCTATAGCTAGGATTTGGACCTGCTAGGCAAGTGCGGTGAGCTATGGATCTACCGGAGGTGGCGGTGGTGGAGCGAGGAGCTCCCTCTCCGGACTGTGTAGGTCACCGCGGTGGGGATGGTCTCCTACATGGCTGACGGAGGCTTCCCACATGCACGTAAGCACCATGTTGCAGTGGCGGATTGGTCTAAACTAGCACTTCTCCCTTCCTGGAGTGCCAATTTATTGTCGCTTAGATCGTCGTAGCTTGCAACTCCGATATGGCTTGGTCGAGTGGACTTCCCGCTTGGAGAATTCCAAGTGTGACTGATTCTGCAAAAAAGAGGAGACCCTAGCTAGGGATCCTAGCAGGGGCACTCCAATGATCAAGTTAATGGGCGATCAAGGTAAACAGATCCTCCTTTGTGGAGCCTAGAGTGGTGGGGACACCAAAGGCACCAGAATAAGATAGATGCTTTTCAACCCTCT
This sequence comes from Areca catechu, assembly GCA_021397845.1. Lineage (NCBI taxonomy): Eukaryota > Viridiplantae > Streptophyta > Magnoliopsida > Arecales > Arecaceae > Areca > Areca catechu. The sequence goes on from CM038048.1 coordinate 10,995,125, forward strand.
ATGAATTGATCAATAATTTATGAGTCCATCTGTAATAAGGGCTTAGCCTATCTAAGTCCATTTTAGTTGTTATTTGAGTATTTTGAGTTTCAGTTCTGTACTAGTCAGCTCATGTTGAGCTAGTTCAGTCCAGTGTTAGTCAGCTCATGTCAAGCTAATTTTATTTTTTTGAGTCCTATTCAACCATATTGAAGACTCAACACCACATTATACAAGTGAAGACCAAGTCCAACTAGATTGAAGACATAGAAGTATAGCCCAAGTCCAACCCAGCTTGAAGATTTGAAGACCCCAGGAGGAAAATTCAGAAAACCCTGATTTCTTGCAGATGCCCTCCAGATGCCCAGATTCCCTTCCAGATGCCAAAGTATATTCATAGACCAGGGCATCCATGATTCTAGAGGTCCATCCGCATCCTAGCCCAAAGAAATCAAGCCCAGGTGCCAAACCCAAGCCCTAAAGAAGCAAGATACCAGGGAATATTCCTACTACATGGCTACCAGGCCACCCCAGCTTCCAGAGGCCCAAACCCATGCTCTCGAGCCCCTTTGGGCCAGCCTCTTGCTGATCCTAGAAGCCCAACATGCCCCCTAGGTATCCTTGGATTGTTGGCCAAGTCAAGAGAATTTTTAGGGATTTTTCTACCTAATGTTTCCTTATTTTCTAGCTAGGGTTTAAGAGGGAAAAGGATTCTTATGTAAAGACTTATGTGCCCTTACTTGGAGCCCAAGGTTAAGGGTCTATTTAAAGGACCCTAGCCTCTTGTATGAAGGGAGAATTTTTGATGAATGAAAACCTTGAGTTCTTCATTTGCTTTGTGTGATTACCCTGCTGTGTGCATAAATGGGTTTGAGAGTTCTTCTTCCCGGTGTTTGCAACCATCTTCCTGCCGCCAACCATCCTTCCAGCCCCTCCAAAACTTTCTTCCCTTTGCTGTTTTCCTTTGTTTTCTTGATTTTCTCTGAGTTTTCTAACCCCTGATAGGTCGTTTGCAGGTCCCCGAGTTCCTACGAATCCAACGACTCCAGCCACGCCTAAATCGGACCACCGAGCAGAAAGTCGGGTATCCGCGAGTCTTTGGCTCGATTTTCCAGGCCGCATCCATCGAGGAACGAGAGATCCCTTCATTGTGATCTTCACCAGGAACTTCAGATGTTGTCAGGTACACCCCCTCTACCTCCAGTCTTTATATTGTAGGAGAACTTGCCCTAACCGAGGCTTCTCAGCCCCGGCGATCCTTCTTTAGTATTTTACTAGTTCTAATCTGCATGCTTGGCTTCAAAAATTCATATAAAATTCCCTACAACTAATTTTAATCTGAAATTTGGGAATTAATCACCTAACCCAACATATAAAATATAAAAAAAGAATTTCATGCATATTAGTTCCCGCATCATTTGGTATCAGAGCTTAGATTAGGGCTTGTTTTCTGCAATTTTTTAGTCTGTATATACTCTGTTATTTTAATTATTTCTCCCTGATAAAAACTCCAAAAATTCTGAAATTTATTTTTCTGGATTCATCATAATTCAAAATAATTTTAAGAATTCTTTTCAGATTTTATTATATCCTGTGAATTTTCTACAAGTTGAAATACCACCTGCAAATTCTTGGCTCTGTTTTTTCAGCAAGACAAGTTTGGAAGTTTTAGGGTTTTGTTTAGCATCTTCTGCATATCTTTTAATTTTAGTATATTTCCAGCATATTAGGCCATGATTTGCAAGTTTTCTTCTATTTAAAAAAATACCAAAAAAAAATTACATATTCTCCAAAAATACCAAAAACATATAAACCCTAATTTGCATCCTCATCTGCCTGCCATCATTGCATAATTTACTTTTAAGGGCACTCTTGCTATATCAGATGGGGGGAGGATTTGATCACCTCTCCTTAGCCCAAAACCACATCCCTTGCATTCGGTCCCAAGCCTTAACCTAAAATTAACTAGACTTAATTTGCCCTAGTGGGCTAGGAACACCAACTGGTCGGGCCGGACTAAGTGTCAGATCATTGTGTCAAGCTAACCCGTGCGTGCTTTGTGCTCAGTGTCTAGAATGGTGGTTTAGGGATTCAATCCTGAAGGGCTTGTATGCTGGTTTGCCTACCTGGCCAATCTCCGATTGGTGTCTAGGATTGGCAATCAGGGACCTAATACTCCCCTTACACCTGCCTGGCTGAGTACAGGGTTACTATAGGCTAGTTTGCCACCCTGATTGAGTATCTAGTTTGGACTCTAGGTCTAGTTAGCTGTAGTCGGTCTGATCGAGTCTTGCATGAGCACTAGATCAGGGGTTTAATATCACCCACCTCCTTCACAAATATCTGAATCAATGAAAAATTTGCAAGCCCAAATAAAAGCACTCACTGAGCAACTAACCCAATCCATGGCCCAGTTAACTCAGTCTAGTACCCAAAACAATAATAGAATTGACCATCTTGCCAATAGGTTTGACCAGTTAGAAGGGCATGTAGGGACCATACAAAGAACCCATGGGTCACAGTCTGATCCAGATCCTGAGTCCCCTCAACCTAGGAGGACCCCAAATCCTGATCTATACCATGAGGTCGAACCTAGGAGAGCCCCTCATCCTAACCCGTACTACAATCCTCAACCTAGGAGGACCCCAAACCCTGATCCCTACCGAGAGGTTGAACCTAGGAGAGCCCATCGTCAAGACCCATACTATGATACTAAACCTAGGAGGACCCCAAACCCTGATCCATACCTTGAGGCTGAACCTAGGAGAGCCCATCGTCATGACCCAATCCCTAAGGTTAGTCCTAGAAGACCCAATCAGGATTTTATAGACCAGGAAGATAGACCCTATTTACCCTCTCCCTACCTAGTATACCCACAACCTATAGATCTTATGACTCCAAATCCTATGAACCTAGAACCTATGAATCCATAACTTATGAACCTAGATCCTATGACTCTAGATCCCATGATCATAGATCCTATGCACCCATACCCTATGAGCCTAGTAGACCCAACACCCAATATTCTAATCCATATAGGGAGTCCAACCCTAGGAGAACCCAATATTCTGACCCATATAGGGAGTCCAACTGGTGCGGGCACCAGACTCAGAAGAAGACTTCAGAGCTCCATTTGGATCTCTGATTGACATTGCCCGAGAAATTAGGGTTTGTAATAAAGGTTGACCTGGTCAACCAGTTTATTTATTTTTATTTATTTCTTGAGTCACCATTTAAATTTTGTTGAGTCATGTTGACTCGGTGCAAGTCCCGATGTGGTTTCAATTTGGTCCAAAATGGTGCCACATTTGTCTTCCAATCAAATCAAGGTTCAAGCAAGTGGAAGCCACACTCCAAGCCACACGCCCAGCCACACTCCGAGCACACGCCAGAGTCCAGGAGGCACCACAGAGGCATCCCAGTGTCATGGTCCCCACATCCAAAGAAGAAAAAAATCAAATTGGAAGCTAATTTAAAGGAGGCACCCATACCTGCCAAGTTTGTCCAAGCAAAGAAGGAAAGGGACTTCTCTTGGAGAAGAAATCAAAGAAGGACATCCAACCTACTCCTAATTGAAGTTCAAATCAAAATCAAAGAGCTTAACTTGGAGTGGAAGAAAAGAAGAAATGCCATAAGAAGAAGAGGACTCCAAATCCAAATCCAACTCCAAAGGAGGCGCCATAAAAATTCCAAAAAAAATTCCTTTATGGCCGTCCCAATTTTTTTTGAACTCTTGGTCGGCCAAGAGAGAAGATTTTCTACCTAATCTAGAGGTTGGAGGAGTTTAGTCCCACATGGGAATTTGTACAAGCTTGGAGAAAATTTTAGGTCTATATAATAGACCTCTCTTTGTAACTTTGAAAAATCAATGAAGAAAAATTATTTTTGCTATTCTCTTGTGTTGAGTGACCTAGGTTTCTCTTCTTCCGCACTATTCTAAGTGTTGAGCTCCGTGAGGGGGTAATCCGGGTTCCATTGGAGCCTTGAGGAGGTGAGAGATCTCCATCTTTATCCAAAACCCTAGGTTAGCCACTTGAAATTCCAAAACCCTAGCCGCCCTTCATTATTTTCAATCCATCAAACCCTAGCTCCATCCATCTCCCACGGCCTCTCTCTCTCTACAAGTCCAGGCCATCCACCTTCATCCAGATCCAGTTCGGCTACTTCAGATCCAGAGCAAGTTCCAAGAAAAATCACATCAACATCCAGGAGAATCCAGTTTTCAGCAATTTCAATCTTCAAGTTCATCAACCTGGTAAATCTTTCCCTTGACTCTCTGATTCCATCAATTGTTTTTCTTCTCTTCTAGATCATGAGTTCAGGAGAAGCCAACCCGCCAAAGGACCAGTATTGGAGGATCCATTACGAAGAAATCTGAATCCGAGGATCCAACAATCTGCTCGGGAGAGTTCTTCCACCAAAATCTGTGAAGATCATTGTCTGGTTAGATAAACTATCTCTTCTCGTTATTTCTGTTCTTTTGAAAGTTCGGAGCGAAACCCTAGGTCTGGGAGTTTCTCAACCCCCAGCGATCCGTTGCTTCTGAACTACTCTGATAATTTAGTTTCCTTAAAATTGTGCTTTCAATTATCATATTAGTATCTTTCAATGTTAGGTTAACTTTTCTTTGATTTGAAGCCAACTTCTACAAACATATAAAAACAACAAAAAAATTAGTTAATCTTAATTTACTTCCGCATCGCATCCCTTTATTTGTTCTGCATCATTTTTGGTATCAGAGCTTTCGTGCTGCATCATTTTTGGTATCAGAGCCCAGTTTAGGGTTTCTGATTTGCTTGCTTGCTTGTTTTGATTGTTCTCTTTTTATTTTGTCTGCTCGAAGTAGACTCCCCAGGACGTCCGGTCCTAGGAACTAAGTGAGGCGCAAGCCTCCTCCTCCCATTCCACGGGGTGTTCCTAGGGCGTGTAGGGGATCCATTGGGTTATAACTTCGTAGCAGGGATTATAAACGGGGAAGACAATCTAGTTGCAGCCCATAATTGCCCTGTTGTCTAAGTTATTTCTCCCTGTATAAAACTCCGAATTGCATGATTTCTACTTCGTTGAAACCAGTATAATTGAACCTATTTTCCATAATTTTTCTGTGATTTATTGGTTTCGATAAAAATTCTGAGAATTAAAATACAGCAACTCTATTTTTTGTGTTCTGCAATTCAATTCTTTTTGGAGTGATCATCTCATAATTTACTTAAGGGCAATTGAGCATCTAAGATAAGGGAAGGAGTTGATTACCTCTCCTTAGCCCAAAATCACCATCCAATCATTCAAACCTAGACCTAATTTAAAATCAGTTAGACCTAATTTGCCCTAGTGGGCTAGGGACACCAATTGGTCGGGTCTAGGCTAGTGTTGAGTCAGTTTGCCGAGTTATTCTGTGTGTGCTTAGCACTCAGTGTCTAGAACGGTGGTTTAGGGACTACGTCCCGAAGGACTTGTGTGCTGGTCCGCCTACCTGGCCAATCACTGATTGGTGTCTAGGATTGGCAATCAAGGACCTAACACTCCCCTTATACCTGCCTGGCTGAGTCCTGAGTTACTACAGGCTAGCTTGCCACTCTGATTGGGCATCTAGTTTGGACTCTAGGTCTAGTGATCCAGTAGTCGATTTAGTCTAGTCTCATTTTGTGTGCTTGCTTGAATCATCATGTCTACCAGAAACGGAGTGCCATATCAACCTGGTCAAACCCAACCTGATTTAGAGGCCATGATCAGAACTCTTACTGAAAGTATGGCTAAAATGAATCAGGATATGACAAACACTGTGGCCCAGTTTAGCACACAAATTCATGAGGATCTTACCCAACTTAGGGACCGAGTCCAAGTACTTGAAGAACCTAGGCATCGGAATTGGACTCCTGACCCCGATTTTAATGTGCCTCAACCTCACCCACATCAGGAGCCTAGAAGGCCTTTATATAGAGATCCTGAACCTAATCATAGGAGGCCTGACCCAGAGCCTGAAGATAGAGATGATAGGTTCATCAGGAACATCAAATTAGATGCACCCACTTTTGATGGTAGTCTGAACCCTAAGGTGTATTCTGATTGGGAGGGTGAGATGGACCAATACTTTGAGTGGTATGCTATGTCTGAGGAGAGGAAATACAAGTTTGCCAAGATGAAATTAGTGCGTCAAGCTAGGTTATACTGGGGAAACATTGAGCTAACCACTAGGAGACGGAATGTTGAGCCCATAACCACTTGGCAGGGTATGAAAGAAAAACTGAGAGATAAATACCTACCCATTTCATACCAGCAAAACCTGTTAGACCAATGGCAAAACATGAAACAAGGAAACCGATCTGTCTCAGACTACATAACTACTTTTGATGAATACCTAATGAGATGTGATGTGAGTGAAGCCCACGAAGTCACTTTGTCTAGATTTAGGGCTGGACTGAGGGAAGAAATCAAGAGAGAACTATTTCTGAGAGAGGTTACTGATCTAGACCAAGCCTACCAGATTGCACTAAACACTGAGAAATTTCAGAGAGGACCTATACCTTCTAGGGTTAGTGCCCCAATCCCAAGGAATGGACCTAGCCAAGTTATCCCTATTAAACCTTTTCAGGGTACTTCTACCCCTAGACCCATGGATAAAGGTAAGGCACCTGACACCCAGAGAACCCCTAGTTCAAATATCACCTGTTTTAAGTGTCAGAAACCAGGTCACATTTCCAGTCAGTGTACTGCCATAGCCTGTTTCAAGTGTCATAAGGTAGGTCATGTTGCTAGCCAGTGCCCACGAAGATCCCTTTACATAGAAGAGGGAGAGAATGATAATTCCGAGCCCAGTGAGGAATTTGAAGAAGAAGTTTATGAGGCCGGAATGAATTTGGTTGAGGAGTATGAAGGAGAGGAGGAACCCAATGAATCTGACCAATTAGGAGTTGTAAGATGCATCCTATCCCAGAATCTAGTTCAAGAGGATTGGCGTAGGCTTTTCTTAAATTAGGGGATAAGGTATGTAAGATCATCATAGATAGTGGGAGCTGTGTAAATGCCATCTCTACTAGCACTGTCAAGATGTTAGGCTTAATCCCAGTTCCCCATCCCAACCCCTATAAGGTTTCTTGGGTAGATTCTACCTCCATACCCATCCAATCTAGATGTCAAGTCCAAATCCAAATGCAATCTTATCACGAAAAGATTTGGTGCGATGTTTTACCCATGGGGGTGAGCAGTATAATTCTCGGAAGACCTTGGTTGTATGATCATGATGCCACCCTCTTAGGAAAATCCAATACCTGTGTCTTTAGTTTCAATGGGAAGAAGATTACGATCCATTCAGTTCCCCCTAAGGACAAGGTAACTAAAGGAGCCGGTAAGGTTAAGGAGATGAAAACTGGAGTGAACCTAATCAGTGCTAAGGATCTAGAACAAGAAATTCATAGTGGTTCACCCATCTGGATGTTGACTGCTAAGGAACTTAGAACTTCGAAACCCTCAGAGCCTCCTCAAGAAGTTAAACCTGTGTTAAAAGAATTTGAGGATGTCTTTCCCGAGGATTTGCCAAACTACCTTCCACCTCTTAGGGATATCCAGCATGCCATAGATCTAATCCCAGGAGCGACTTTGCCCAACTTGCCCCATTACAGGATGAATCCATCTGAGCATGAAGAACTGCAAAAGCAGGTTGGAGAATTATTGAGGAAGGGGTTTATTAGAGGAAGTCTTAGCCCTTGTGCAGTCCCAGCCTTACTGACCCCAAAGAAAGATGGCACGTGGAGGATGTGTGTTGACAGTCGTGCCATCAATAAAATTACAATCAAATATAGGTTTCCCATCCCTAGACTAGATGACATGCTTGATATGATGGCTGGTGCAATGGTTTTTTCTAAGATTGATCTCAAAAGTGGCTATCATCAGGTTAGGATTAGACCCGGGGATGAATGGAAAACTGCTTTCAAAACTAAGGATGGTCTTTATGAATGGGTTGTTATGCCTTTTGGGTTGTCCAATGCCCCTAGTACCTTCATGAGAATTATGACCCAGGTACTTAGAGCTTTCATAGGAAAATTTGTGGTGGTCTATTTTGATGACATCCTGATCTATAGTAAGACCCCAGCAGATCACCTAGGCCACCTTAGAGCAGTCTGCCAAGTTTTGAGGAATGAGAGACTCTACGGTAATCTTAAGAAGTGTGAATTCATGACTAGTAGAGTTATCTTTCTTGGTTTTGTAGTAACCCCTGACGGCGTGGCGGCCGATCCTGAGAAAATTAGGTCCATAGTAGACTGGCCAGAGCCAACCAATGTGCATGAAGTTAGAAGTTTCCACGGCTTGGCTACCTTCTATAGGCGATTCATCAAGGGGTTTAGTACTTTAGCTGCTCCTATCACTGATTGTATTAGGAAGGGAGAATTTTATTGGACTAAGTCAGCCCATAAAGCCTTCCTAGATCTTAAGGATAAAATGACCTAGGCACCCATTCTAAGATTACCCGATTTTTCTAAAGTATTTGAGGTTGCCTGTGATGCTTCAGGTGTAGGAATAGGTGGAGTCCTAAGCCAAGAGAATCATCCCATAGCATTCTTTAGTGAAAAACCTAATGATGCTAAGCTTAGGTATTCTACCTATGATAAGGAATTTTATGCGGTGGTGCAAGCTTTGCGTTACTGGAGACATTATTTGCTACCGCAGGAATTTGTACTATTTTCGGACCATGAGGCTCTTAGGTTTCTGAACTCCCAAAAGAAGCTTAACCCTAGGCATGCTAAGTGGGTAGAATATATCCAGTCCTATACTTTTGTCCTGAAACATAAGGCTGGAGTTGAGAATAAGGTAGCTGATGCCCTTAGTCGCCGATCTCTGTTATTAACTTCTGTTAGAACTGAGGTCATAGGGTTTGAGCAAATCAAAGAGGAATATGAGTCTTGTCCGAATTTCACAACTGTGTATCAGGATCTAGTTCAAGGACCATCTAGTAATCACCAAGATTATACCCTTGTAGATGGTTTTTTGTTCTTCAAAAATAGGCTTTGCATCCCTAGAACTTCTCTTAGGGAATTTTTGATTTGGGAAATCCATGCTGGAGGTTTAGCCGGCCATTTTGGAAAAGACAAGACCATTCTAGCTATTGAAGACCACTTTTTCTGGCCTAGCTTGAAAAGGGATGTAGCTAATATTGTAGCTAGATGTCGAACCTGCGCTGTTGCCAAACAGCGAAAACAAAACACTGGTCTTTATACCCCACTCCCTGTCCCAGATCGTCCTTGGCAAGATGTGAGTATGGATTTTGTGTTAGGTTTACCTAAGACCCAGAGGAGACATGATTCTATCTGTGTCGTAGTCGACCGATTCTCTAAAATGGCCCACTTCCTGTCTTGTTCCCAAACCTTTGATGCGTCTAAGGTAGCCACGCTTTTCTTCAATGAGATAGTTAGACTCCATGGCCTACCTAAGACAATCGTTTCAGATAGGGATGTCCGGTTCACCAGTTACTTTTGGAAGACCCTTTGGCATAAGTTAGGGACAAAACTTAAGTTTTCAACTGCCTATCATCCCCAAACTGATGGCCAAACTGAAGTAGTGAACCGTAGCCTAGGAAATCTGTTGAGATGTCTTGTTGGTGAAAACACCAGAAATTGGGATTTATACCTACCAAGGGCAGAATTTGCGTACAATGACTCGGTCAATAGGTCTACGGGTAAGAGTCCATTTGAAATTGTACATGGGTACAAACCTCACACACCTCTTGACCTAGTCCCTTTACCTGTCCACACTCGAGTCTCCGAATCTGCTGAGAATTTTGCACAGCATGTAAAAGACTTGCATAAAGAAATTCATGCCAAAATAAATTTAAGTAATGAAACTTATAAGAAGTTGGCTGATACTCAAAGGCGAGTCAAATCTTTTGTTGAGGGAGACTATGTGATGATTAGGTTAAGGCCTGAACGGTTTCCTCCTGGAACCGTTAGAAAGTTACATGCTAGGGGAGCTGGACCATTTAGAGTGGTAAAGAGAGTAGGATCCAATGCCTATGTGCTCGAGTTGCCTCCAGAACTAGGCATTAGCTCTACTTTCAACATTACAGACTTAGTAGAGTACAGGGAGCCAGCTGTGATTCCTAGTGAGCCTTTTGAGCCTAACCCTATCATTAAGAGTAATCCCGACCCTGTGTGTCCACCAACAAACTGGCCTGTGAGGAAAGAGCAGATTGAAAAGATCCTGGATGATCAGGTTATCTCTACTCGTAATCGAGGATACCAAAGGTACCTGGTCCGCTGGCAAGGAAGGCCAGATTCTGATGACTCTTGGATCTCCCGAGAAGAATTACAAGAATTGGACCCAGACCTCTTGGAGAGATACCAGAGCCAACTTGAGCCTTACTCGACAGGGTCGAGTTCCTCCCACCCTGGGAGAATTGGTGCGGGCACCAAACTCAGAAGAAGACTTCAGAGCTCCATTTGGATCTCTGATTGACATTGCTCGAGAAATTAGGGTTTGTAATAAAGGTTGACCTGGTTAACCAGTTTATTTATTTTTATTTATTTCTTGAGTCACCATTTAAATTTTGTTGAGTCATGTTGACTCGGTGCAAGTCCCGATGTGGTTTCAATTTGGTCCAAAATGGTGCCATATTTGTCTTCCAATCAAATCAAGGTTCAAGCAAGTGGAAGCCACACTCCAAGCCACACGCCCAGCCACACTCCGAGCACACGCCAGAGTCTAGGAGGTGCCACAGAGGTATCCCAGTGTCATGGTCCCCACATCCAAAGAAGAAAAAAATCAAATTGGAAGCTAATTTAAAGGAGGCGCCCATACCTGCCAAGTTTGTTCAAGCAAAGATGGAAAGGGACTTCTCTTGGAGAAGAAATCAAAGAAGGACATCCAACCTACTCCTAATTGAAGTTCAAATCAAAATCAAAGAGCTTAACTTGGAGTGGAAGAAAAGAAGAAATGCCATAAGAAGAAGGGACTCCAAATCCAAATCCAACTCCAAAGGAGGCGCCATAAAAATTCCAAAAAAAATTCCTTTATGGCCGTCCCAATTTTTTTTGAACTCTTGGTCGACCAAGAGAGAAGATTTTCTACCTAATCTAGAGGTTGGAGGAGTTTAGTCCCACATGGGAATTTGTACAAGCTTGGAGAAAATTTTAGGTCTATATAATAGATCTCTCTTTGTAACTTTGAAAAATCAATGAAGAAAAATTATTTTTGCTATTCTCTTGTGTTGAGTGACCTAGGTTTCTCTTCTTCCGCACTATTCTAAGTGTTGAGCTCCGTGAGGGGGTAATCCGGGTTCCATTGGAGCCTTGAGGAGGTGAGAGATCTCCATCTTTATCCAAAACCCTAGGTTAGCCACTTGAAATTCCAAAACCCTAGCCGCCCTTCATTATTTTCAATCCATCAAACCCTAGCTCCATCCATCTCCCATGGCCTCTCTCTCTCTACAAGTCCAGGCCGTCCACCTTCATCCAGATCCAGTTCGGCTACTTCAGATCCAGAGCAAGTTCCAAGGAAAATCACATCAACATCCAGGAGAATCCAGTTTTCAGCAATTTCAATCTTCAAGTTCATCAACCTGGTAAATCTTTCCCTTGACTCTCTGATTCCATCAATTGTTTTTCTTCTCTTCCAGATCTTGAGTTCAGGAGAAGCCAACCCGCCAAAGGACCAGTATTGGAGGATCCATTACGAAGAAATCTGAATCCGAGGATCCAACAATCTGCTCGGGAGAGTTCTTCCACCAAAATCTGTGAAGATCATTGTCTGGTTAGATAAACCATCTCTTCTCGTTATTTCTGTTCTTTTGAAAGTTCGGAGCGAAACCCTAGGTCTGGGAGTTTCTCAACCCCCAATGATCCGTTGCTTCTGAACTACTCTGATAATTTAGTTTCCTTAAAATTGTGCTTTCAATTATCATATTAGTATCTTTCAATGTTAGGTTAACTTTTCTTTGATTTGAAGCCAACTTCTACAAACATATAAAAACAACAAAAAAATTAGTTAATCTTAATTTACTTCCGCATCGCATCCCTTTATTTGTTCTGCATCATTTTTGGTATCAGAGCTTTCGTGCTGCATCACCAACCCTAGGATAACCCAATATTCTGACCCATATAGGGAGTCCAACCCTAGGAGGACCCAATATCCTGACCCATATAGGGAGCCCAACCTTAGAAGGACCCCATACCATGATCCATCCTTAGAACCTGACCATAGGGCTGACCCAAAATCCTATGACCCCAGATCCTATAATCCCATGACCCATAGATCTGCACCCTAGTCCTATGAGTCCAGAGAACCCATAACCCCTAAGTATCAATCTAGTACTAGACAGGTTTCTCCTAACCAACTTGAATCCCATAGGATTAGTACCCCTAAATATGAACCCAGTAGTGAGCCACTACCCCTTAGTCAACCTGAACCTACTAGGATTAGTGTCCATAATCAGAAACCAGGACCTAGCCAATTTTCCCCTAGCCGACCTTCTCCAACCATTCCTGAGATTGACAAGGCTTACATTAACACGGAAGTGTATGAAGCTGATGCAAACTTAGTAGATGAGTATGAGGGAGAAGAGGAGACACCTTTAGATGACCTAGATTTAGCTGACCCAATAGATACCCAGGTAGAAGCCAACCTAAAGGTAGTTGACCTTGACCACATCCAACCTAAAGCTATAGTGGAAGAACAAATAGAAGAAGAGAACGTAGGTACCGCTACTAGAGCCTTACCAGAGGAAACCGTAGAGGAGAACCAAATTATAGAGTCTAGTCCTAAAATACAAGAACCAGAATAATTTATTAAGGACTTGATCTCTTTGAATCAGTACCCTCAGGATGAGCCTCCTCCTATAGTTCCCATTAAGGACCTCTTCCCTGAGATTAGTAACCCATCCTTCCATTATGCAAACCCCATAGATATACCGCAACCTCGTAAGGTTAGCCTCATTAGTCTAGGATTAGTCCCTGACATGCCTTCTTATATCGAACTTTATCCAACTAACCTTAAACCTTTTTTCCTACCCTACTAAACTAATTCTGAACCCACTTCCTATTTTCTGCCATTTCCTGACACCTCCAGCATTTCTAGGATTATTATATTACATTTAACTGAGATTAGCGTACTGCATGTATTCATTACGCATGTTAGGTTTGCATTATACTTCTGGCATACCCTTTGGCATTTGCTTGGAGTCCATTATAAATACTCTTGTGCACACCACACTAGGGTCAGACCTAGAGAGTCTATAGTCTCTTAGGTTTAGGCCCATAAAAGTCTAATAAATTTCCTTCGATAGGAATGCAAAGTCGAGTCTATTAGGTGTTAGTTTGAGTCCTTTGCATCATTTTGTTAGGAGTCTGCATGTGCCCAGCATGTTCACCACCTACACTAATTTTAAACAAACTGGCTAATTCCCGAAGATGGATCAAAGAATTTGATGTAGTGGATTCTATCTTGGTTAGGCATAGGCCTAAGAGAAGCTTCATACTCGCAGAGCCGGACCTTTTAAAGTGTTAAAGAAGGTTGGATCAAATGCCTAGGTGTTAGACTTGCCTTTGGATTTGGGCATTAGTTCTACCTTCAATATTACAGACCTGGTTGAGTATAGGAAACCGGCAGCGATACCTAGTGAGGCCTTTGGACCTATTCCTTTTCATTGTGAGTAACCCTAACCCAGAGTGTCCACTAACAAATTGGCCTGAGAGAGGAGAATGGATCGAGCGTATCCTGGACGATCAAGCCATCATGACCCGGGGCCGTGACTATCAACGCTTCCTGGTTCGATGGCAAGGCCAGCCAGAGTCGGACGATTCGTGGATTTCTCGAGAGGACTTGCAACGCCTCAACCCAGACCTTCTCGAGAGATATGTGAGCCAGTCTGATCTTCACTCGACAGGGTCGAGTTCCTCCCAACCCGGGAGAATTGGTGGGGACACCAAAGGCACCAGAATAAGATAAAGACTTTTCAACCCTCTATGAATTGATCAATAATTTATGAGTCCATCTGTAATAAGGGCTTAGCCTATCTGAGTCCATTTTAGTTGTTATTTGAGTATTTTGAATTTCAGTTCTATACTAGTCAGCTCATGTTGAGCTAGTTCAGTCCAGTGTTAGTCAGCTCATGTCAAGCTAATTTTATTTTTTTGAGTCCTATTCAACCATATTGAAGACTCAAGACCATATCATACAAGTGAAGACCAAGTCTAACTAGATTGAAGACATAGAAGTATAGCCCAAGTCCAATCCAGCTTGAAGATTTGAAGACCCAAGGAGGAAAATTCAGAAAACCCTGATTTCTTGCAGATGCCCTCCAGATGCCCAGATTCCCTTCCAGATGCCAAAGTATATTCATAGACCAGGGCATCCATGATTCTAGAGGTCCATCCGCATCCTAGCCCAAAGAAATCAAGCCCAGGTGCCAAACCCAAGCCCTAAAGAAGCAAGATACCAGGGAATGTTCCTGCTACATGGCTACCAGGCCACCCCAGCTTCCAGAGGCCCAAACCCATGCACTTGAGCCCCTTTGGGCTGGCCTCTTGCTGATCCTAGAAGCCCAACATGCCCCCCTAGGTATCCTTGGATTGTTGGCCAAGTCAAGAGAATTTTTAGGGATTTTTCTACCTAATGTTTCCTTATTTTCTAGCTAGGGTTTGAGTGGGAAACGGATTCTTATGTAAAGACTTATGTGCCCTTACTTGGAGCCCAAGGTTAAGGGTCTATTTAAAGGACCCTAGCCTCTTGTATGAAGGGAGAATTTTTGATGAATGAAAACCTTGAGTTCTTCATTTGCTTTGTGTGATTACCCTGCTGTGTGCATAAAGGGGTTTGAGAGTTCTTCTTCCCGGTGTTTGCAACCATCTTCCTGCCGCCAACCATCCTTCCAGCCCCTCCAAAACTTTCTTCCCTTTGCTGTTTTCCTTTATTTTCTCGATTTTCTCTGAGTTTTCTAACCCCTGATAGGTCGTTTGTAGGTCCTCGAGTTCCTACGAATCCAACGACTCCAGCCACGCCTAAATCGGACCACCGAGCAAAAAGCCGGGTATCCGCGGGTCTTTGGCTCAGTTTTCCAGGCCGCATCCATCGAGGAACGAGAGATCCCTTCACTACGATCTTCACCGGGCACTTTAGATGTTGTCAGGTATACCCCCTCTACCTCCAGTCTTTATATTGTAGGAGAACTTGCCCTAACCGAGGCTTCTCAGCCCCGACGATCCTTCTTTAGTACTTTACTAGGTTCTAATATGCATGCTTAGCTTCAAAAATTCATATAAAATTCCCTACACCTAATTTTGATCTGAAATTCGGGAATCAATCACCTAACCCCACATATAAAATATACAAAAAGAATTGCATGCATATTAGTCCCCCATCATCGAGTGGCCTCCACGTTTAGAGGATTTTTGAAAGGACAGAGTGGGAGTTAGGATAGTGGCAGCTAGAGTAATGGGAGCTAGAGCAATGGGAGTTCTCGAGGGAGTCTTCGAATGTTCCTCCTACCCTTTCCTTGACTTTCCTTTGCTTGCTTGTGCTTGCACTAACCTTTGTCGGAGGCCCCTTCAAGCTTCTTATAGAAGCATGTCTCATCTAGTAGGGCTTAGAGCCCTGGCCTGATGCTCTCTTAGTACGCCTCATGTGGGCAGAGCACAAGCCTGTCCCTCCTCCTTCTAAGAGGAGAGAGATAAGGTCCGAAACTCTCGAAGGGATGTTCTAGCATGAGTGCAGGCGAAGTACTGTGAAGTGTGCTCCCTACCGTGATGAGTACGAGTGGCGTGCCACGGGGCCTGACACCTCGACAAGAAACTGCCTCTCACGGGTGTTGTGCCACCATATATTGGGATCTGGCAAAGCACTAGCCTGGCGAGAGATGCTGTAGGGTCTGAAACTCCGAGTAAAACATTCTTCTTTCGGGTTGGCAGGTGGTTGGTTATAGTGCGTGACGTCCCGGACAAAGCACCTTTCCAAAGAAGGTGCCGATAGTGAGCTGCAAGGCTCAGTGCTTTGACAGGATTCTTCTTCGCAGGGGATGTAGGTAGCATGTCTTGGTGGAGTGCTCCTTCATAGAAGGTGCAGGCAGTGTGCCCTGACGAAGTGCTCCTCCATAGAAGGTGCAGGTGGCGTGCCCTGACGAAGCGCTTTTCCATAGAGGTCGCAGTTTCTCTGAGCAACATGGGGTTTCCGGTGGGGATGGTGACACCACCTATTGGGATCACTATCCCAACTGCCTCCCTGGTCATTCGGGGGAGACCGGATCCACTTGTCTTTATTCATGTTTGACTTAAGTGGGGAGCTTGACTTTGACCAGGAGCTCGACTTCGACCGGGAGCTCGACTCGGTTGAGAGCTCAACCTTGGACGGGGGCTCGACCTTAGATGGAAGCTCGATCTCGGATGGGAGCTCGACCTCGGCCGGGAGCCCGACCTTGATCGGGAGCCCGACCTTGATCGGGAGCTCGACCTCAGATGGGAGCTCGACCTTGGCTGGGAGCTCGACCTTGGCTGGGAGCTCGACCTCGGATGGGAGCACGACCTCGACCGGAGCTCGACCTCGGATGGGAGCTCGATCTCGGCCGGGAGCTCGACCTCAGATGGGAGCTCAACCTCGGATGGGAGCTCAACCTCGGCACTTATCTAGTGATAATATCCAAATGGTGCCTTCTGCCAGCTCGGTCCGACGCGGCCTCCACGTTAGCGGCTATGCCACATCAATAACTATTCGATCCCTATCCGAATATCCGATTCCACTTATAACCCTATTTTTTAATATAAAATTTATTATTTTTTTTAAAAAATATATAAGTATATTAATATTTTATTAATTTGATTTATTCTCTACTTAATAATATCTTTTGATTTCATAGTCATAAAACTCAATTATTCGATATATATATATATATATATATTTGTTTCTATATTTTCAGTATCTAATTTGTGTCTATATCGATTTAAAACAAATATGGATATATATATATATATATGTATTTGTATATATATATATATGTATTTATATATATATATATTTGTATCTATATTTTTATTATCCAATTTGTATCAATATCCTTTTAAAACAAATATAGGTATAAATTATTGTATCTGATTAATATCCATATTTTTGTCTATATCCGTTAAACAAAACAACTATGAAAATGGATATACTAATATTTAATCCATATCCAATTTAGTTCCAGTCCTATTATTTTGTATAATAGAATTCAAGTGGATGTGCAATGTTCTGTAATGTGTTATAAATTCAACGGTGGCAAGCAAATGTTTAATAGTTCGACGTGACCATGCATAGTTTTTTATTTTTTTACTTACACGTAAGGGGTATGTGCAAATACAAATATAGATTAAAGATATAATGAAAGTTTTCAATGAATTATAACATGGTTTAATTCATGATGTAATAAAATATCAATCAAACTTGCTAATCTTAAATGAGATTGTTGCTGCGCCTTCTCCTGGACCGGGCTTGGTCGGCTATGCTGGAGAGCTCCTCTGCCGGTCGACCTGCACAAAGTCCCCTAAGCGGCGGTGGTGTTCCAACGGGGGACACGTCGATGCTTAAGTTAGTAGGAGTTTGGGAGCAACAGAACGGAGAAAATGAAAGAGAATAGCTCACGGAGAGAGAAGAGTGCACTTAGCCCCAAGCGGAGGTCCCCCGGTCACCTTAAATAGGCATGGAATGCTACTAAATTCTGTTAGAGGATAGGCTGAAAAGCCCCGATTTGTCCCTAGGAGAATTAGAGTGATGGCCAGGTGGCGCGGAGATGTGGCCACGTCGTGGAGTCCGTTACAACAGGATTCCGGTACCAGCTAGAAAGGGACTTCTGGAGCCTTTGAGCGGTTCCCAGAAGGAGAACGAGTCGGTCAAATTCAACAGGAGCCCGTCGTCCGGTCGACGGGGAGTATCTGATAGGGGCTTTGTGGAAGCCGACCGGTAGATGTGGAAAGAGGCTTCTGGAGTTTCCAAGATATCCTTGGAGTGGGTCAGCCGTACCTTAGCAGAAATGGGTCGGCCTTCAGGTTGGTCGGCCGGTCAGGATCTCCATGAGAGCTGATCGGTCGGACCTTGAAGGAAGCAGGTCGTTCGGACCTTGAAGGAAGCAGGTCGTTCGGACCTCTCCTCCCATGGGTCAGCCGGTTGGACTTCTTGGCCGGTCCAACCCAGGATCAGTCGGACGGGTACAACATTGACCCTTGCTTCTGGGCTTTGAGGGGGCACGTGGCTTCAAAAGGTAGGAGCACTATTTTTGCACAGGTCGTGCCCGTCCGAGCTCGATCTGGAATCATTGTGCCGGATTGCTTCGAGTCTCCCACGACCGGCTTCCTGGATAGATGTCAATCCCATATTGGGGTGCAGGAGTCGTAATTAATACAGAGAGGGCGCCATGATGAGGGGCTAGGCTGGCTCGCATAACGGCTGGAATGGAGGGACGTGCCGCACCATGTGGCAGCATTCGAGTGGCTGACGTCACTTCTCAGGCAGTCTTTGCATCGCTGATTCGATGTTCACGCGGACCGACGCCTGTCGGTTCTGATTGATCTGTCGTTTCGATTCCTGAGGCATGGAAGGTCGCACCTCCCGACGGGACAATTAGAGCGCCCGTGAAGCGAGTGCCAGCGCCCCTCCGGAGACCTATAAAAGGAGCGGCGAGGCACTATGGGAGGATTTTTCTACCATGCCTGTGCTCCGTGAGAGAGAGAGCTTCTACTTCATCTTCCGCAAAACTAGGCTTCTAGGAGTCTAGCCTTATGTCAGTCTCCCAGTCCTCCTCCTCCTTTAGCCCTGATGGCATTCAGTAGTCGAGGTCCAATCCGCAGACCTAGGGAGCCAGGGTCGAGTGAGATTCCATCGGTCATGACCCGAGAATGGGTCGAGAACCTTAGGGCCGTATATGGCATTCCCTCAACCTTGCACCTTACACTCCCAGGCCAAGAGGGAAGAGCAAACAATTCGTTGGGGCCAAGGACTCTCTCGATGTAAGAAGCCCACATCAAGGCCGGTTTGAGATTTCCCCTGCACCCTTTCTTGGTCGAGGTCTTCAACTTCTATAGGGTGACTGATGGGGACATCGACCAGCCCAAAACCTGAAGCCCAGCCCAGAAGCCAGTCCAGCCCAAACCATGAAGCCCAGCCAAGAAGCCATCCCAGCCCAAACCCTGAAGCCTAGCCCAGAAGCTAGCCCAGTTCAAACCCTGAAGCCTCAGTCGATGCAGCATATTTCCCGGAGCAACGTGGATCCCGGAGCAGCACAAGTCTCGGAGCACATCAATATTAGTATTTTTTAGGATTTATCTCGATTGTTTGAAAGTTTGTTTTAGAATTTACTTTATCCCTAGTTGGATTAGGTTGTTTTAAATTTTAATAGTTTGAATGTTTAGGATTGAGTTGGATATCGGATATCTCAGCGTAATCTATTTATTATTTTACGATCGAATAAAAATTATTGATGATGAATTATTGAAAATTTTTTCTTCGTTTCTCTGGGATAGGGAGATCGTCGTCCCTTCCGGTTAGGAGAAGGATAGGAGGACGCGACGCCCTCTCCCTGACACCCCGATCAACCGTCTCCTCCGCTCCCAACCCCACTTTCGTCGGAATTCCCCTGTGTCACCTCCGAGAGCCCCGGATCCTCCCGACCGAGCCAGCAATCCACCATGACTCCTGCAACAACAGATCCACAGACCTTCTTGTGACCCACCGCTTGGGCCGGAACTCCGCCCGAAGCCCCTCCGGTGCCTCCGTTCCCCATCTCCGTCGCGACGCCTCACCGAAGCCCGATTCCCTGCTACCATTTCCTCCAGTACCTTCGTTCCACCATGGCCGCCATCATCGCCGCCCCCAGCCTCGTCACCGGCGATCGCTTGTTTCCCTGCTGCCAAGCACTGCTGCAGCCCATCGGAGACCCAATCTTCCACCAGAAATTGCCACAGCCGACCTAGACCTCCGCCATCTCCGTCGATCCCGTGATGCCTTCGTCCCACCGTGCCGCCGCCCCATCTCTGGCGAAGCCCACCGGGTCTCCTCCACCTGGCCGTCGATCCGTCCGAACCTCCTAGATCCAATCAGCACCTCCACTGGATCCCACTGGACGCCACCAACCACCGGAACCCCATCCATCCGGCCATCTCCTTCGTGTGCCGCCACCGTTCTCCGCCAGCGTCGATGCCGGCGATCCTCTCCGCTGCTGGTTCATTCCGTGGAGGAGATGGGAGAAGACCCTGCACGAACGTGAAAGCAAGGTCGTTCTCCCCTGTGCCGATTTCCTCTACACGGTCATCAGAGCAAAGACGGCTCTTCTCTGCCGACTTTAGGAAAAAAACCGTGGAGAAAAAAAAGGGAAAAAAACATGGGGAAAAAGTGAAAAAAAAAGGAAAAGAAAATAAAAAAAAAGAGAAAAAAAGTATGGGTTATTAGTGGGAAAAATAAAAGGAGAAAAAAAATATGAGAAAAAAATGAGAAAAAAGGTTTTTTTATTTGAATAAAAATTGGGAAAAAAAGAAATAATTGGGACCTATTTGACTTAGCCTAAAGGCGTTTCCTAGCAACCAACTATCCTATTTCCTTAGAATAATTCTTGACCGAGGCTATTCCCCGTCAACTTGGTATCAGAGCAAGGTTAGGTTAGGTTAGTCAATTTTATTTTAATTGCATTTGCATTATTTGTAAAAAAAAAAATTTAATTGCATTTGCATTATTTGTAAAAAAAAAAATTCAGTCTGCAAATCAGTGCATACTGGAGTCAGAAGATTTTGCTGAAACTCGACTCGACGGAGTCGAGTTCTCCCCACCTCAAGAGAAATGATGGGGACATCGACCAACCCAGAACATGAAGCCCAGTCCAGAAGCCAGTCCAAACCCTGAAGCCCAGCCCAGAAGCGAAGCCCAGAAGCCAGCCCAATCCAAACCCTGAAGCCCAGCCCAGAAGTCAAGCCCAGAAGCCAGCCCAGTCCAAACCCTGAAGCCTCAATCGATGTAGCATATTTCCCGGAGCAGAGTGGATCCCGGAGCAGCACAAGTCTCGGGAGTCGATGTAGCATATTTCCCAGAGCAGAGTGGATCCGGAGCAGCACAAGTCTCGGAGCACATCAATATTAGAATTTTTTAGGATTTATCTCGATTGTTTGAAAGTTTATTTTAGGATTTACTTTATCCCTAGTTGGATTAGGTTGTTTTTAATTTTAATAGTTTGAATGTTTAGGATTGAGTTGGATATCGAATATCTCAGCATGGTCTATTTATTATTTTATGATCGAATAATAAATTATTAAAAAAAAAATTTAACATTTCTCCGGGCAGGGAGATCGTCGTCCCTACCCACCTTTCCCCTACCCACCTTTCCGAGTAGGAGACGGGTGCCTCCGGTAGAAGAAAGGGAAAGCCAGCATATCCTGTATTTTTGTTCCAAGATCTTCCTTTCCATTCCTCTTTGTCTCTTCTCCGTCTCAACTCCCAAACACGGATCTCACCGAAGGACCACGGACAAGCCGACGACCTCCACCGCCAGCAGTTGAGAGAGCGACGCCCTCTCCCTGACACCCCGATCAACCGTCTCCTCCGCTCCCAACCCCACTTCCGTCGGAATTCCCCTGCGTCGCCTCCGAGAGCCCCAGATCCACACGACCGAGCTAGCAATCCATCGTGATTCCCGCAACAACATATCCACAGACCTCACGATCCACCGCTCAGGCCGGAACTCTGCCCGAAGCCCCTCCGGTGCCTCCATTCCCCATCTCCATCGCGATGCCTCACCGAAGCCCGATTCCCTGCTGCCATTTCCTCCGGTGCCTTCGTTCCACCATGGCCGCCATCGTCGCCACCCCCAGTCTCATCACCGGCGGTCGCTTGTTTCCCTACTGCCAAGCACTGCTGCAGCCCATCGGAGACCCAATCTTCTGCCAGAAATCGCCACAGCCGACCGAGACCTCCACCATTCATGCCATCATCTCCGGCGAAGCCCATCGAGTCTCCTCCACCTGGCCATCAACCCGTCCGGACTGCCTAGATCCAATCAGCGCCTCCACCGGATCCCACTGGACACCGCCAACCACCGGAACCCCATCCGTCTGGCCATCTCCTTCACGTGCCGCCACCGTTCTCCGCCAGCGTCGACGCTGGCGATCCTCTCTGCTGCTTGTTCATTCCGTGGAGGAGATGGGAGAAGACCCTGCACGAACATGAAAGCAAGGTCGTTCTCCCCTTTGCCGATTTCCTCTGCACGATCATCAGAGCAAAGCCGGCTCTCCTCTGCCGACTTTAGGAAAAAAACCATGGAAAAAAAAAGGAAAAAAATGTGGAGAAAAAGTGAAAAAAAAAAAGGAAAAGAAAATAGAAAAAAAAAAGAGAAAAAAAGTATGGGTTATTAGTGGGAAAAATAAAAGGAGAAAAAAAATATGAGAAAAAAATGAGAAAAAAGGTTTTTTTTATTTGAATAAAAATTAGAAAAAAAAGAAATAATTGGGACCTGTTTGACCTAGTCTAAAGGTCGTTTTCTAGCGACCAACGGTCATATTTCCTTGGAATAATTCTTGACCGGGGCTGTTCCCTGTTTGACCTAGCCTAAAGGTCGTTTCCTAGCGACCAACAGTCCTATTTCCTTGGAATAATTCTTGACCGGGGCTGTTCCCTGTCAGTGACCTCGGCGCAGCTGACCATGAACAGTATTCGAGTAATATGCTGCTTCATCGTGTTGTGCCATAGAGCCAAAATTGAACCTAAGAGCCGAAATTGAACCTAGGTTATCCCTTTTTGGCAACTTTTTTCTTTTGAAGAAAGACTTTAGGAGCCGGGAGTGGTGGATGTTCTGTCCCCGTCCTGACCGAAAGATCCTGAAATGTCTTCATCGGCCATCCACGGGTGGAAGGCCCAGTTTTTCCTTGTAAGCAGCCTCCAACCCTGGGGGTTCGAGCCTTTGTGGAGGGAACCGTGGCCAAGGCTCCGCAAGGGGAGGTCGATCCTGATGGCCGACCAGGCCAAGTTTAATGAGATCGACGGAGCCGGTCTAACCATGGCATACAAACTGCTAGGGGAGGATGTCCTTCACCAGGTGGGGATCAACCCTTAAAGATTTTTAGGCAAGGGCCAACCTTCTCTCTTGTAATTTGCTTCATTGGATCTATTACTTCCCTTCCTCTTGCTTACTTTGGTTTTTCCTCGCAACAGGAGGGACGATGAAGAGGATCGACAAAGCCATGGTCATCCAGCGAGTGATGCGGAAGAGGGCCGCTCCAGAGCCGACCACGGAGTCGGCCGCAGAGAGACAGAAGAAAAGGCGGGAGGAGGAACGGCCTACGCCGGTAGTAGACGTGGACTTTGGCGAAGACGATACCCCTCTTACAGAGGTATTGGCAAAGAAGACACTAGGGTCTTCAACTCC
The DNA here is from genome assembly GCA_021397845.1 of Areca catechu. Lineage (NCBI taxonomy): Eukaryota > Viridiplantae > Streptophyta > Magnoliopsida > Arecales > Arecaceae > Areca > Areca catechu. Next base: position 11,018,454 of record CM038048.1, read on the forward strand.
TGCCGGGGGGTTGGCCGCCCGACCAAGGCAGGAACAGCCGGAACTATCCAACACGGTAGCAGCGTCAGCCCCCTTGATCGTCGGCCCGGAGGGGACAATTTCCCTGGCAGACAAGGAAAAGGGGATAGCCGAAGGAGGGGCTGTCGAAGGCGAGGCAGCCGAGGAAGAATCCGAAGAAGAAGTCCGTCAGGAGGCATTCCAGCACCGGCATGCCCTGGACAACCCAAGGAGATCATAGAGTTTGCTCAGGGGGGCCATGACGGATATCGATTGGGAGTTGTCAATTCAGAGAAATCTGAGTGACGTAGCTATAGAATCCTACCGCGACCTCATGAGGGTAAAACACCCATCTTGCTCCCTTGTATTTTTCCCTTTCTTCCAATTGTCTTGTGAAGTATTAACTTAGCCTTGTGCTTGCAGCTTCTTCATGGCATTTCTTTAATGGACGACGGCATCGATCGGGTTCTGTATGCAGCCAAGACCTCTGCCAAGAAGGTGCAAGAGCTGGAGGCGGCTCAAGCGGCCATGGAGGCATCTTTAAAATCCTCAGAGGAAAGGCTGTCAGCTGTCCAAGCGGAGGCCGAGTCATCAAAGGAGGCACTACAATAGATAGAGAGCTAGTTGGCCGACCGGGAGACTAGACTGAAGAGGAGAAAGGAAAAAGTGAACTCCCTCACCCATTGACTGAGAGAGGAGGAGGAACGGTTCTCGGAGGCTGACAAGAAGGCCTAGGCCGAGCAGGTGGCTATAGCATAGTTGGTGATCCAACTTGAGGAAGCCAAAGAGCTGGTGGCGCGGCAGATTCGGGATGCCATGGCAAAGTACAAGGCCTCCTCCAACTTTACTGAAGAGGTAGAGGAAGCGGCGTCAGACTTCTATAGGAAAGGCTATGACGACTGCTTAAAAAAGGTGGCAAGACTTTTCCTGGAGCTCGACCTATCGGGCATCGAACTAAGGGCACCAACGGGGGAAGAGGGGTGCCAGGCAGAAGGTGGTGGGGAAGAGGCCAGGTTCGAAGCCCCAACTCAAGCCGATGTAGGGACGGTGGATGTCCCAGTTGAACCTTCAGTTGTAACGGGCGGGGCCGAGGTTGAGGTCCTTGCCGCACCTTCCATGGGTTCGACCTAAGGAGTTTGTAAAGGTCCGACCCCCCTTTCTTGTAAATGTTCACTTTTGATGTTAATAGAAGGGTCTTTTTGCTACCCTCTGTGTATGTTGGTGTAAATAAGATAGAACACTTTCTTTTCAAAATTTTTCTAAGTGTTTTTGTTCGGCTCTTCAGGACCGCAAGCTTTTTGAAGTGGCCGCCAGGCACTAGCCCAATCCAAATTTGGACATTTTAGAAAAATTCCCAAGTGTTTTTGGTTGGCTTGTCTAAGTTTGAAGCCGGTAGAATGGTTGGGGGGCAATAGCTCTGTCCGGACCTAGGTACTTAAAAATCTCTCCAAGTTTCGGTCCATTGGCACGCCCGAATTTGCAGCCTGTTTTCCATGCGGCTCCGTGTGGATTGTTTTGAAGTGGTTGCCAACCGGGGTCAGACTTTTGGAGTGGGCTGCCCTAGAGCCTTTGCCAACCGGGGTCGGACTTTCGAAATGGGCTGCCCTAGAGCCTTTGCCGACCGGGGTCGAACTTTCGAAATGGGCTACCCTAGAGCCTTTGCCGACCGGGGTCGGACTTTTGGAGTGGGCTACCCTAGAGCCTTTGCCGATCGAGGTCGGACTTTCGGAATGGGCTGCCTTAGAGCCTTCGCCGACTGGGGTCGGACTTTCGAAATGGACTGCCCTAGAGCCTTTGCCGATCGGGATCAGACTTTCGGAGTGGGCTGCCCTAGAGCCTTTGCTGACCAGGGCCGGACTTTCAGAATGGGCTGCCCTAGAGCCTTTGCCGACCAGGGTCAGACTTTTAGAATGGGCTGCCCTAGAGCCTTTGCTGACCGTGGTCGGACTTTCGGAGTGGGCTGCCCTAGAGCCTTTGTTGACCGTGGTTGGACTTTCGGAATGGGCTGCCCTAGAGCCTTTGCCGATCAGGGTCGGACTTTCGAAGTCTTCATAGAAGAAATTGTAGACTTCATTGATAGTATTTGCAAAGGTTGTCTACATTCTACGGGTATACAATCTATCGTCCATCCAAATGTTTGAGTCGATAGGTTCCGGCTCAAATCACTTCAATGACTCGATAAGAGCCTTCCCAACTGGGAGGAGTTTTCCTTGCTCGGTTAGTCTCAAAATCTCCGTCCTTCGTAAAACCACATCTCTGACCTAGAAGGTTCGCGCCTTGATCCGCGAATTATAATATCTAGCCATCTTCTGATGGTAAGTTACCATTTTCAAGCTTGTCCAGAGCCTGGTTTCTTCCAGTAAATCTAGGTCAGCCCTCCGCTGCTCCGAGTTGGTCGGCTCAGTGAAATGATCAATCCGTAGGGACTGTAAAGAGACTTCCATGGGGATGACCACCTCGCTCCCGTAGGTCAGGTTGAATGGAGTCTCCCTGGTCATCGTTCGGGCAGTCGTCCAATATGCCCAAAGCACCGAGTGAAGCTCTTTCACCCAAAGCTCTTTGGCTTCGTTTAGCCGAGTCTTCAGTCCATGCAGGATCGTTCAATTAGTGACCTCAGCCTCTCCATTGGATTGAGGGTGGCCGACCGAAGTAAGCCGATGGAAAATATGGTATTGTTGGCAAAAATCCTGAAACTTAAACTTGTCAAACTGTCTTCCATTATCAGTAATGATTGTCTGTGGAATGCCGAATCGAAAGATAATGTAGTTCTGGATGAAGTTTTCCACCTTGGCTTCCGTTATTTGTGCCAGTGCTTCAGCCTCCACCTACTTGGTAAAGTAGTCAATGGCCATAAGGAGAAATTTCTGCTGGCCGGTCGCTGGGGGAAAGGGTCCCAGGATGTCCATGCCCCATTGTGCAAATGGCCAAGGCACCATAAGCGGTGTCAGCTGGCTGGCGGGCCTCCTTTGGATGCCAAAGTACCTTTGACACGCGTCACACTTTCGAACGAAGTCTGATGCATCTTTCTGAATTGTGGGCCAGTTGTATACCTGTCAGACGATTTTATAAGCCAGGGATCTTCCTCCGAGGTGGTCACCATAGATGCCTTCATGTACCTCTCTGAGTGCATGTCTGCATCAATCGACCCTAAACACTTCAGCAGCGGTTGTAAGAATGACCACTTGTAGAGGGCCCTGTCAAGGATGATGTATTTGGAAGCCATCCAGTGTATACGCTTAGCTTCGACCGGATCATCCGGAAGAGTTCCTTGAACTAGGAATGCATGGATTAGGTCCATCCATGAGGCTTCCTGCTCGACTTGGTGAACCTCAGTTGGCTCTTCGGCAATGCTTGGATGCTGCAGATGCTCCACAAAGGTTCGATCGGAGGTGCTGATAGCGACAGTGGCTAGTCATGACAGAGCATCCGCCTGGGAGTTCTGCAGTCGAGGTATGTGGAGAATTTCGAAGAATTTAAGCTGAGGTATAAGGCCTCGTACCTTATCCAAGTATTTGGCCAAGGTTGGGTCCCTTGCTTCGAATTCGCCCTTCACATGATTGACCATCAACTGGGAGTCAAAGAAGGCCCAGATTTTGCCAATGCCTAACTCGCTGGCTATTCTCAATCCTGCAAGCAAGGCTTCATACTCTGCCTGGTTGTTCAATACTTGAAATGCAAAGTGTAGAGCATACTCCAGGCACTGCTCGTTGGGGTCAGCTAAGATCAGGCCTGCCCCACACCCCGTGAGGTTGGAAGCTCTGTCCACATGAAGGGTCCAAGCGTGTTCGATCTCTTCCACGAGATCAGCTATAGGTGCTTCAATTGCTAATGAGGTCGCCTCCGACCCCCAAGTGCATTCTGCAATAAAATTAGCGATTTCCTGGGCCTTCAAAGCTGACCGGGATTGGACGGAAATGTCGAACTCGCCCAGCTTGACAGCCCACTTGGCGAGCCATCCGGAGGTGTCAGGACTTTGAAGGATTGCCTTGAGGGGCTGGTCAGTTAGTACGACGATCGGATATGCCTGGAAGTAGGGTCGGAGGCATTTTGCCACTATGACCAAGGAGTATACTAGCTTCTGCACTTTAGGATACCTTGTCTCGACATCATGGAGGACTTTACTGATGTAGTAGACAGGTTTCTATTGACCATCTTTCCCCACCCGCACGAGGACAACACTGACGACCTCGTCGGAGGCCGACAAGTATAGGTACAACACTTCTCCCTCCGTTGGCTTGGCCAAGAGTGGAGGGTTCTTCAGATAGTCCTTCAGGGCTTCAAAGGCTGACCGACACTTGTCGGTCCAATGGAAGCGGTCCGACTGGTGCAAGGTCTTGAAGAATGGAAGAGATCTCTCAGCCGACCGAAAGATAAAACGGTTAAGAGAAGCGATGCGGCCCATGAGTTCTTGCACCTGCTTTTTACTGGTCGGATGTGTCATGTCAATGATAGCTTTAATTTTGTGGGGGTTGACCTTAATACCCCTTTGAGTGACGAGAAAACCAAGGAACTTCCTGGATGTCACTCCGAATATGCACTTGGCAGGATTTAGCCTCATCCGATGGCATCTTAGCACGTCAAAGGATTCCTGCAGGTCCTTGATGTGGTCAGCTCTATGGAGGCTTTTAACAATCATATCATCGATGTACGCCTCCATATTCCTTCTGAGTTGCCCTTCGAAGACTCGGTTGATCAGTGTTTGGAAAGTGGCACCCGCATTTTTTAGGCCGAAGGGCATCATCTTGTAACAATAATGCCCTTTGTCTGTGACAAAGAACGTCTTCTCTTCATCTTCAGGGTACATCCTAATATGGTTGTACCCAAAGAAAGCATCCATAAAACTCAAGAGTTGATGGCCGGCCGTGGCATCCACCAGCTGATCAATCTTCGGCAAGGAGAAGCTATCCTTCGGACAAGCCTTGTTGAGGTCGGTGTAATCCACACAGATCCACCACTTTTCACTGGCCTTTTTCACCATGACGACATTGGCCAGCCACTCGGGGTAATGGGCCTCCCTGATGAAGCCAGCATCACATAGCTTCTTCACTTCTTCTTCGATGGCCCTTTGTCTTTCAGTGGTGAAACTCCTTTTTTTCTGTTGGACGGGTCTATAAGTTGGATCCACCTTAAGTTGGTGAGTAATGACCTCCGACGGGATGCCTAGCATGTCCGACGCTGACCAAGCGAAGACATCAGCATTGCTTCTCAAGAAGCCAATCAGCTCTTGTTTGGCCTCTTCACCTAGTGTGCTCCCGATTTGGAGGACCTTGGTGGGGTCATCCACCCTAAGGAGAACAAACACGATCTCAACATGCTGGCCATGGTCGTCGGCTTCATCCCGGGGGTCAAGTTGTTCAAGAGTGGGCCATCCTTCCAATTGCTTGTCGTTAATAGCCAGGCATTGTCTAGCCATCCTGCGGTCTCCTCTTATTTCTCTGACCTCGTTACGAGTCAAAAACTTTGCCAGCAAATGGTAAGTGGATACAATGGCCCGAAACTTGTTGAGAGCTGGTCGGCCTAAAATGGCGTTGTATGTCAAGGTTGTACGAACGACCACGAAGTTGATGGGGAAAGTACTTTGGTAAGGCTCCATCCCAATAGTCATGAGTAGGGTTATTTCTCCCTCAACTTCGATAGAGTTTTCCTCGAAGCCAGACAATGGCATTAGGGATTAGGGATTCTCGTAGCCTAGACCTGGACAAGTTCATTCGAACAAAAACATCATACAGCAAAACTTCTGCACAGCTTCCATTATCAATGAGGATGCGCTTTACATCATAGTTGGCAATGACTACCGACATGACTACAGGGTCATCTCCTGGGAGATGAGGCTCCAGGAGGTCTTCGTCAAAAAAATTGATTATACTAGAATCCCTAGGCCTCTTTACAATGTCTTGGCCCCTCTCGTGCCCCCAGTCGGATCATTGATCTAGCATGCCTATGCCTCCATTGGTCGGGCATTGGTTGGGAAGCTCCACCTCCCCTAGAGGGTCTTTAGCAGTCGAGGTCTCGGCTCGATCATGGCAGGGTCGGACGTACTTGTTAAGGTACCCCCTCCTGATGAGGTCTTCAATGGCATCCTTCAGCTAGAGGCACTCTTCGGTGTCGTGCCCGTGGTCCCTGTGGAACCGGCAGTACTTGCTTTTATTTCTAGCGGCAGGAAGACCCCTCATCGATCGAGGACTTTGCAAGAAGGCCTCGTTCTCGATTTTCATAAGGATATTCTCCCTTGAAAGGGAGAGGGGCACATAGGTCTCAAACCTCCTGAGGAAGTCCTTGGGCCTCGGACTTTGGCGCTGGGTGGATCAGCCGTCATCGCTGGGAGGTCGAACCATGGGGACTTTATCGCTCTGCTTCTTGGGGGTTGACCTCCCCTCAGCCTGGCATTGACTCGTCGACTGCTCCTTTGCCAGGGCGTACTTCTGTGCCCTGGCCAACAGCTCGGTGTAGCTCGTCGGAAACTTCTTATCCAGGGAGAATGTGAGCCTGGACGAGCGGAGCCCTCTCTTGAAGGCCGACATCGCTACTGCCTCATTCAAATTTGGGACTTCCATGGCCGCTGAGTTGAAATGGGCCATGTAGTCCCGGAGGGTCTCCCCCTCCTTCTAGAGTATGAGAAAGAGGCAGTCGGTGTTCTTCGAGGTCCGACTACATATCCTGAAATGGGAAAGAAAAAGATTCTAAAGTTGAAAAAAAGAGTGAATCGTACCTGATCGGATGGCAGTGAACCACATCCGAGCGGCCTTCTTCAGGGTTGCTAGGAAGGCAATGCATTGAAGGGCGTCGGAAGTGTCCTGTACCATCATGTGGGCCTTGTAGGTGCCTAGATGGTCTATTGGGTCGGTGGTGCCGTCATAGGGATCCACCTGAGGAATTTTAAAGTGACGGGGGATCAACTCCCCCAAGATTTTAGCAGAGAAAGGTGGGCGGGTGTCGTAAGCCTGCCCCCCGTCGGCCTTCTACCGTTTGACAATTTCAGCAATGCGCTCTTCCATGCACATGATTTTGCTGCCGTAGTCCCGCGGATCTTTAGCAGGGTGCCGATCGTCATGGGGGATGGAGTCAGCGAAAGAGGGGGAAGCCAACCTCGCCCTCTTCCGTCAGCGCGAGCCCCCAAGGACCTTCGGGGCTCCGGAACGGCATCGGATGGAGGTGGAGGCACCTCCGGCTACTGTCTTGCCCCGGCGACCGGCTGATGATTGATGCAAGACACCATAGGTGGCTACTGCCATTTGTCAGTCGCTTCTTGGAAATGTTGGACCGCCGTGGTGAGCGTTTCGATGCGGTTCACCAACATCTAAAATTGTTGCAATCCCAGAGTAAAGGTGGGCTCAGCGGTAGCAGCGGTGTCATCTTCCTTGTGAGGTGCTTCAGACCTGTGGTGAGAATGTCCTCTCCTGGCGAAGGTACTTCGAGTTCTTCCCCTAGCCATTGCAAGATTTTCTCAATCAATCTCTCCTTTTAGAGTCGAGAGCGGAATGGAGGTTCAGGCCACCCTTCCTCTAGCGCCATTCTGTTACTGCGCCTTCTCCTGGATTGGGCTCGGTCGGCTATGCTGGAGAGCTCCTCTGCCGGTCGACCTGCACAAAGTCCCCTAAGCGTCGGTGGTGTTCCAGCGGGGGACACTCCAATGCTTAAGTTAGCAGTAGTCTGGGAGTAATAGAATGGAGAAAATGAAAGAGAATAGCTCACGGAGAGGGAAGAGTGCACTTAGCCCCAAGCGGAGGTCCCCCAATCACCTTAAAAAGGTGTGGAATGCTGCCAAATTCTATTAGGGGATAGGCTAAAAAGCCCTGATTTGTCCCTAGGAGAATCAGAGTAATGGCCAGGTGGCGCGGAGACGTGGCCATGTCATGGAGTCTGTTACAACAAGATTTCAATACCAGCTGGAAAGGGGCTTCTGGAGCTTTCGAGCAGTTCCCAGAAGGAGAACGAGTCGGTCGGATTCAACAGGAGCCCGTCGTCCGATCGACGGGGAGTATCTGACAGGGGCTTTGAGGAAGCCTACCGGTAGATGTGGAAAGAGGCTTATGAAGTTTCCAAGATATCCTTCGAGCGGGTCAGCCGTACCTTAGCAGAAGTGGGTCGGCCTTCAGGTTGATCGGCCTTCTAGATCTCTGATGAGGGAATCGGTCAGGATCTCCACGAGAGCCGATCGGTCGGACCTCGAAGGAAGCAGGTCTTTTGGACCTCTCCTTCCATGGGTCAGCTGGTCAAACTTCTTGGCCGGTCCAACCCAGGATCGATCGGATGGGTACAATAGAGATCAAAATATCATGTTAGAAAAATAAAAAATCTTAAGCGACGTAACAACAAACCAATAATATAAAAAAAGAAAAATGTGTATCCTCCTCTTCATCAAAGATAATTTGGACATTTCGCATGAGATAAACATGTTCATTAATGCTATTAATTTAATTAGGTGTAAGTGTAAATTTTATAAATATTAGATATAAATCTAATAAACAAAAATCTCATAAAAATTTTATAATTTACTCTAAAAATTTTTAATTAGCATAATTTAATTCTAAAAATTATTAGAATTATATTTATTATTTTAATTATTTAAAAAATGACCATAGAATCGTTTGATGATTCTATATAATATGTAAGAAATACAATTTGAAATAAGGTTCTCCATACTTCATTAGTTATATTTAGTTCAAATTTTATTTTTTCATGTGATAATGTGATGAGTACAACATTATTTTGAGGTCAATTTAAAGAAAAAAATAATATTTTATGACATATTCCTCTATAATCATCAACTATATTATAATCTAAATTTTATAATTTTATATAGTGAGTACAAAAACCTCTTTGGGCCATTGTGCTAGAATGGGAAAAAAAATTAATTATATGTGATTGATTATAATCAGATCCAATTTTATTTACTACAAAGTAATTGTTGGTAGGGATAGCAATGGATCAGGTTTGGATCAGATCATCCAAAATCCATATCCACCCCATCAAGAAAATCCCTGTTCCTGTACTTGTTTCATATCTATCTCAGGTCAGGTCAGGTTGGATAAAATAGAAAACTTGGATAAGTCAGGTCAAGTCGGGTATATCCGGTTACTTCGACTTATTCTATCTAGAACCTAAAAATTTCTAAAAAAATCTTACTTGAATCTAAGAATTTCTCCAATCTCTCTCAAATGCTCTCTTTCCCATAAATCTCCCAAAATGAACTAAAAAGAAAGGAAATGAAATGAAAAGAAAGGGGAGTGAAAAGAGAAAAAATAATGCTCTCCTTTTCCATGAATCTCCAAAAATGAGAATGAAAAGAAAGAAAAAGAAGTAAAAGGAAAAAAATGATGAAAAAAAATCTAACCTTTTTTTTTTATCTTTTGTTTAATTTTTTTTTAGTTTTCTTTAATCTTCTTCTATTTTTTCAATTCATAAGAGTCTCAAATGGATGGGAGGATCAAATACGTAGCTGGCTAAGGCTTTGGGAGAGATGGCAAAGAGGGACACTTGGAGAAAAGAGGGAGAGTAGTAAAGAAAGAAGCTAGAAAAGAGGGAGAGTGGTGAAGAGAAAAGCTTAGACAATGGCTATGATTGCATTGGATCTTTATATAAAGATAAATTGAATCGGATTTGGCACAAGACAGAGAATTATCAGTACATGATCCAAGCTTGTTTTGGATATATTTTTTTATTACCCATACCTGTCCTGCATTTTAATCGGGTTGAATAAAACTTGTTCTATTTGGATCAAGTTGGATAAGGTATATAACAGGTCAGATTAAATTGCCTACCCTAATTATTGGTGCTTTTTTTAAATTTTTTTTATTTTTATTGATAAGGAGCCAAAGGAAAACAAGCTCATCAATTTAGTTGGATAGATGCACGGCCACCACCGATGTTCGAACTAGAAAGGAGATCGATGACAAGAGGCATATTATCTTTCTCTACAGCAACTTTTTCTTAGGAAAGGAAGTGGCGACCGGTACCCTTACGTGCTACGGACTGTGAACTAGGAATTAAAAATGCTAATGACCGACCGAAAGATGAACTGATAAAAGAAACTACTAATGGATTTTGTAGCACAAGGCCTTATTTGAATTATCAGTCAATTTTTATAAATAGCTTCCATTAATTGCCAGGATATGTGTCATGCACTACTTGACTTTAATATTTGTCCATGTTATTTATGCCACGTAAGCTACTACTATCATATATGTCAGCTATTTTCTATCATCTATTTTTATACTCTGCATAATGCTACTGCTCCTAAATTATGATCATGGTATGATAAGTGTTTACCATTAATTTTTTTAATACCTGTTACTATTGGTTTATGACATGTGGACCATTATTATTATACATGGCAGTCACATGATATTTTCTCCTATATTCTAGATGACACTACTATTCCTTTAGGTAGTATTTGGATGACAAAAAGTTATTTCTAGAATAGGAATAGGTATTCCCTAGGAATAGCTTATTCTCGTTGTTATTTCCAATTTCTGTTTAGATCAAAATCTGGTATTCTACCTTATTCCAATGCAATTAATACAGTGTTATTCCAAATAGTATTTGGATGACATGAGAATAAGCTGTATTCCACGAGGAATAGGGGAGGAATTTTTTGAAATCCCAGTAATACCCCTGATCAATTAATAAGGTAAAATAAGTAATAAAATTCTTTTTTAATTATATATTTAAATAAATATAATTTTTTATTCATATTAAATTATTAATATGATCTATTAAAATATGTTATACTAAATAATTTATTAGTATGGTATATTTAAATAAGTAATTAAATTAATTTATTCACATTAATTTATGATTATGATGTATTAAAATTGTGTTATACAAATTAATTTATTATTACAACCTATTAAATTAATATCGCTAATTTAAGATATATTACTTATTTTATTATTATGATCTATTAAAATTTTATTATACTATTTGATTTACTTTTATAATCTATGAAAATAACTGTTGGCGTGGAGTCCCTGGATCGGCCGGTCGGAGCCGCTGCGTCGCAGGACCGCTCCCCGGTTCACCTGCAAAACAAGTCCCTTGCCGGAGTTGTTTCGGCGGAGGACACTCTGATGTCTAAGTCAGTGGCGGATTCCAGCCATAGAATGGGGAAGATATCGAGAGTGGAAGAGAAAAAGAGCTCTTGGAGATTGGAAATGTGTATGTGCGAGATTATTCACGCGTACCTCTTGAGCCATCTTCCTTACCCATATTTAAAAGATGGCCTCCGGTCTGTGGCCCGCTCTTTTCCCGGAGATCATGGGGAGCCATTCACTCCCATGATAGTCGATCGTGGGTTGTCAATGAGCGGTTCCGGCCAGATCAGAGGCGTAGCTGCAGGAATTGCGCGCCATGATCATGGCATGATGAGTGTCGACTATAACCGTTGGTTACAGTTTCCTTTTTAGAACATATTATAGTTCAAGCTTCGGGTTTTCCCTTCCATGGGCCGAAGGCTTAATATTCTCCAAGGCCGGAGATCATGTCTACGGCGGGGACCGAAGTTTGTGTCTTCAGAAGTCGGTGAGTAGTTCAGACTTCGGTCGGGACCGAAGGTACTATCCAAAGGGTTGGCCTTCAGATGTTGTAGTTCAGTGTGAAGCCTTGAGTTGCTTACAGTTAGCCTTCGCTTAGTCCGAAGCCTATAGCCCAGAGAACCGGGGCTTCGATAAGTCGAACCGGAGCCTGGTCCGTAGCTGAACTAGGATATCCCAATAGTTGCCCCCCTACTCTCAGTTGTCGAAGTGAAGATCTGCCTCGAGAAGTGAGAGTATTATTGCCTTGTCGCTTTCTTCCCGAGAGACGGTGCAGTAAATGATTATGGGACCTCTATGGAGCTGCCCATCACAATCTGAGAATCAGATGGTGGACAGGTGCCATTCCCTGATTGGGGAAGAGTAGGTGGCCCTGAGGCTATCTCTCCTCGTCCCGTTGCACAGTGGTTGAGGCAATCTTTTGGTTGGGATTTGGATAGTTATGGTGGCTGTTCTCCGCCCGTTGGATGAAGGATAGATCTTATCCTGGCGGTCAGTCGTAAGGGGGTTATCTCCCAGGGTAACCTTGAGTCAAATTAACCCTCTACGGGGATCCAGAGATCCTTACTTTTCTTTTAGGGAAGAGTGAAGGTCTAGGTAAGGAAGCTTCTTCAACCTCGTCTCATTCTCCGCCCAGACTGTTCTGGAGTACCAGTCTACTCTTCAGGTAGAATCCTATTTCCATCCCTTTGCTTCATTCCTTTGTCATGGAGGAGATCGTAGAGAGTCAGGAGAAGCAGGTTGGGCCCTCGGGGGCCGGAGATATAGTAGGTCCGGAGTCGGTCCCCAGTTCGATTTCTCAGAGCAAGGCAACCCTTCTCTGGGAACGCTACCGCATTCCTGAGGAATTTCCCTTCATCCTCCCCGCACCCGAGGAGCGGGCAAACGAAGCTCCCCCTGGGTGCCTAGCTGTATACGAAGATCACTTGAAGGTTGGTCTTCAGTTTTCCCTGCACCCTTTCTTTGTTAAGATTTTTTGCTTGTACCAAGTAGTGCCAGCGCAGTTAACCCCAAACAGCATCAGGAACATCTGTGGGTTCCTGGTCATGTGCAGCATCGCCAATGTAGAGCCTAGGACCAACTTGTTCTCGACCCTTTTCGTCCTCAAGAGGGACTTCCACAACAACGGATGGTGGGTGATCGGTCCCAGATCAGGCCGCAGGGTGATCAAGGATATGCCCAGCGCCATCCATGGGTGGAAACCTATCTTTGTTTTTGTATTGTTCTTTGACCCATGGGGCTTCGACACTGAGTGGAAGAAGCCTCGCCTGACCGCCAATGACGGAAAGAAAGTCTTGGCGGCCGATCAATCGGATTATGATCTTTTGACCAACTCGGAAGTTGCTCTTATCCGGGAGTTGTTGGAGGAGAGGAACCTCCATCGAGCGGGAATCAGTAAATTTCCCTCACTATGTATAGCAGTGGAAATTTCTGCTCTTCTTCTTTAGGTTTCATTGTAGCTCATTTAATTGAGGTGATCCTCTTGGCCTGCAAGTGGTGGGATGAAGCGCAATCTGAGCTGGCTTCGCCAGACTTCGGAGAGGAGGGTGGCACAAGCCCCTTCCACCAGGTCTGTAGCTCGGAAGAGAGCTCGGAGAGATGGTCCCGAAGGGGACCAAAGTGCTCCATCCTCCTGAGGCATCTCGGGGGAAAATGCAGTGGCCGCGGAAGAGGTTCCAGCGAGACCCTGCCCAGTCGAGATTCCAGCGGCAGTTGCCTCCCTAGTTGACACGACGGGGGGCCCGCCTCAAGGAGTGGAAGTATCGTCGGTTTGCCCATCTGCCGCTGATAGGGGCAAGGCATGGCAAGTCGAAGGAGAGTCTGTCTGCGGAGCTTCTTCAGCCGAAGATTGCCCGACGAACCCTTCGGAGCTCCCGCCTTTGGGAGAACTGCTGGTCCCGGAGGAGGCCAGACAGGCGTTGAAGGGCACGATTCAGCCCCGCAACCTGGCAATTCTCCAGAACCGAAGCTTTCACAAAGTGTCCGATTCTGGCTTTGCCGCCCTGCAACAGGTATGATTATCTCTGCCTCCCTTGCCTTGAGAGTTACATGACCCTCGATTCTTCTTTCTTGATGTAGTTGGTCTATGACTTCACCTTCATGAAGAAAGGCTTGGGGAACGTGGACAGCCTCATCTGCGACCTCAAGGAGGAGCTTTAGGCTGCTAGAGCTGCCAGGGAAGTAGCCGAGGAATTGAAGCAATCCATGGAGGACCATCTTGTCTGGGTGACCGATGAAGTTCGCGACCTGAAGGGCGAACTAAAAAGCGCCCACTCGAGGATAGCGGGACAAGAGGCAGGGTGGAACAGGAGCAGGAGGCAAGTTGAATCTCTGGAGCGGACTGCCAGGGAGAACCAGGAGAGGATGGAGAGCCTGTCCAAGGTGGCGGAGGAGGCTTCTAGGAGGGCCGCAGAGGCGACCCTAGAATCCAAAACTGCCAAGAGGGAGGCTGAAGCCACCAAGAGAGAGTTCGAAGCTTTGAGGAAGCAAATGGACAATGTCGTGGCAACTTCAAGATGTCTTCACAATTTCAGACAGAGATTGATGAAGCATCATTGTATGCCTACCAGCACGACTTCAATGATGGACTTTCCATGGTGAAAGAGACCCTCCATCACCTCGACCTTTCGAAGACCCCCTCCTTCAACATAATTGGAGAGGAAGGGGAAGAAGCGAAGGAGGCCGAAGCCACAGGGGAGGTCAAGGAGCCACCATGTCCGGCGGAGGAGGCTGCTACCTTAGTTGAAAACCCGGAGGTGATCCCGACTATGATCTCGGCCCAGGAGGTGACTCAGGCTGGAGGAGTCCAGGCTGAAGGTTCTCCCGTCCCGGCCCAGATTGATGAGACCTTCTCTGATCAAGTAGATAGGTTGCTTCAGTCCTGTTGATGTTGAGTGACCTGGATCACTTCGAATGTATTTTCTTTCTTTTTTTTTACTTGTATTACCAATGAACTTTGTATTGCAATTTTTCCAGATTTTGGAATGAATTCTCCTTTCTTTGCATATGCATTGTTATGCCTCATGTGTTCATGTGTAGTCTGAAACGGTTCTACCGTTTCTCCTTTGGCCTAGTCAAACGATAGCCTTCGAAGGCCATTCAGTTGATAGGAGCCGATTTTACCGGTCTCTTTTTCGCTTAGTCAAATAGTCATGGCCGAAGGCTGTTCAGTCAGTAAGGACGAACCCTCGAACGAACTAGAACTCCATTGCGTTGCCTTCCTTCGGACGATTAGCTTGTCCGTTGGGACGGACAGGAGTCATCTCCCCACCAATCAATAATTAGGGGGATTTGATTAGGATCACCGTTGTCCACGTGGCACATCAAAATTTGAACAGTCACGATCTCTTGCGCCTTATGAGCCGCCGGGCCTCTTTTTCCCAAAAAGAGACAATTAATGATGCCGTCGCATGACGCGGATTTCTCCGAATTTGAAGTGATGGCGGTTGTGGTCCTGGGGATGGCTTCCAAGAGACATTCTAGTTCTCGAAGCATTACCCAGACACGTGGTGCCTTCTCAGTTGGTCGGGAAGGACGTGGGACGAGCCTCCCCGTGGTCGATTGTGGGCGCAGGGCTTCTATAAATAGGACCCTGCCCCCTGCTGTCGAAGGCCATCATTTCCGTTGGTGTTTTCCTTCTATCAGCCATGAGGTTCAGCACTTCCGAGCTTCGTCGTGTAGCGAAGAGGAGGGCTATTGACCCCGAGAGGAGGCGAAGTCCGGGGCCACCTGGGCCCATTGGCGAGGAGGAGGAGCCTCTGGTTGACCGTCTCGAGAAGAAGGTCCGCCTTCTGGAGGCTCAGTTGAGGGAGGCCTGGGCCTAAGTCACGGCGGTGACCGCGGCGACGGAGGAGGCGAAGAAGGAGGCGGTGGAGGCCGTCGCAAGCTTCAGAACTTCTGCCTCATTCAAGGATGAGGTCGCCGGGGTGGCCCTGGACTCCTTCCACCAGGGGTTTCGGGAGTGTCGGAGGAAAGCCTCTATATTTTATGACCTGAAGGGCTTGGATAATATCAAACCCTCCGTTCCCTTTCCCGGCCATGAATTCGATTCTGACTCTGACGAGGGGTCGGACTCGAGTTCGGACGAGAACCCCTGGGGCCCTTCGTCGTCCCATCTGGTCTCTCCTCGACGATATGGGAAAAACCCGTTGGGGAGTTAATGTAAATTTCCCAACCTGCTGTTGCTGCTGAAAGGATTATGCCCTATAAGCCAATATCTGTATCTCCCAGACCATTGTAAATTGACAAATTAATAAAGGCAATAATTTTTTTTATCATTCGCTGTGTCATTATATGATGAACCCCATAGATTAGGGCTATGGTTGTAGGGCTATGATGAGATCATACCAGTGAGATCTAAGGCCTTAAAACCCTAATCTAGAATATTCCTAGTCATAGGAACCCTGAGTTGGGGATCAGGGTTTCCGGTAAGACTGGCACATCCTATGTATGCTGAAAAGGGTGACTGCTCTCACAGTCATTTGTGTAGGACACTAATACAAGGATATGGGTGCTCATTAGTGAATGAGTCCACTGAATAGATCCAGTTTGAGAACATCTAATGGAGCCTTAGCTGCATGTCAATAGATGTTTCACATAGTGGGAGTTGTACAAGTAGTCCTATGACCTGAGACTGCCATAATACCTTATGTACATGAACCCATGCTTTGGTTCAATCTCAATCATGACACTGGGTCATGCACGAGGTTGATGCTGGGTATGGTGAATTGTATATGAAGGTAATGAGTAGGTCAACAAGGAATTGATCACTCCTAGTAGGAGGAGATTGCATCCAGCCAAATTAGGTCAGATGATGATTCAGGAAATCTTTGATCAAAGTACAGATATTAGAAATGATTTCTAATATCGAATTAATTGAATCATTAGTGTATGACTGAGCTGGGAATGAGTATAAACTGGATTTGACATGATTCCATATCCATAGTTATATTCGGGATGCAAGATGATTGAAGGATCGAATTGTACGGGAACTTTCCACTGAAGGGTAGTTTTTGGAATTACACCAGAATTTCCATATCTTCCGGGTAGACATGACACGTTGCTAGACGTCAATCTTGTCTTGTGGGTTGATCAAATTAAATGGTTTAATTGGATCACTAATTAGGAGGAGTCCTAATTGACTGACTCGAGTTAGCTCGATTTGACCTAAATCGATTAGAATGAGTTCTGATCAGATTAGGTCAACTTGCACTCGGACCCACTGCTGGCTAAGTATGGAACCCAATGGGTCACACACTTAGGACAGATAATCAAGGATTTAATTTGGAATTAAATCTCGTTTGCAGATGAACACACTAGCATGTGTTGCAAACCATGACTTCTACTTGAATCGGATTCGAGTTAGGGTTCCGATTTGGTCTTTTTAGATCCAAATTCATTCCGGTTTGAATCTAATTGAAGATTTAAAACGTTGGGCTAACAATAGGCTAGCAATTGGGCTAACCTAAGAGGCTAAACCCCTTTCCCACGTCGCCTAAAACCCCTCCCCCTCTCTTCCCACGCGCGCGCAAGGAGAAGAGTCCACACGCGCGTGGACTCTTCCAAGACGCATCTTTGCGTGAAAAGAAAGAATAAAACACCGGTGAATTTTGAAAAGGCGTGGAAGAGAGTCCACCTAGGCGTGGACTCTCCAAAAAGAAAGAAAAATACCGTGGAAAAGAAGAGAAAAACACCGAAGGGGCGCGACTCTTCTTTCTGCGCGCGCCCTTCTGTGTTTTTCACGATCTTTCTTCGCGTCTTCCCATCTCAAAGGCCGTGAGATTAATCCCAAGGGCCGTGAGATTTAAGAGAGAAGACGTGAGAAGGGAGAGAGGGACGTGAGAGGATTTTTCAGAAGGAGAAGGCGCCTCTCTGTCGCCTATTTAAGAAGAAGGCTTCACCGTAAAAATACATTCCAGATTTTCTACGGCGAAGCCTTGCTTCTCTTTCCTTCTCCCTCTCCAGAAGACTGTTTCCCCCTCCTCTCTTTCTTCTTTGATTCCTTTACAGAGCCTAGGCTCTGTCGAATCTCAGAACAGAAGGAGAGTCAGAGAGAGAAACTCTCCGACGGTAAAGGAAGAAGGCGCCTCTTTTCTTCTTTCTTACATTAAGACAACTTTGTCTTAATTTTCTTCTCCCTCCAAGACAAGCCTTGTCTCATTTTAGGACAAGGGCTTATTCTTAAGACAAGAGTGTCTTAAGGGGCCAGAATTGCCAAAAACTAGGAGAAGGGTAAGAGAGAAAGTTTTAGTCCCTGTTTGGCTAGAGGTGTCCTAGCCAATAGCCCATATATCAAGTTCTTGGGGTAGAACTTGATTGGAAGGAACCCAATTGAGGAGTCACTGTCTTGATCATCTGCCCGTGTGGATCACCATCGGAGGGCGGACAAATGGACGCCTGGTGTGTTCAAAAGGTTACTCCATTTGGAGTTTATTTCTACATCAGATTGGATATAGCGATCTGAGGTTAGTATCTAAACTGTGTTTAAATTTGGACATGCATGTAGTCATAAGCTTTAATTGCTAATAAGGAGATTTTGGGATTAGGGTTCGGACCTGATTTCATAAAGTTTTTGAAATCCACACTTCCGCACTGGTCACCGAACCCAACAGTGGTATCAGAGCATCCTTGTTAGGATTAAAACTTATGAAGTTCAATTCATGATGTAGTATCATGTTAGAGTTTTTTATATTGATGCACAGTGCATGTCTTTGATTGAACATGAGTTTGATGATTGCCACCAGTTAGGGTTTTCCACTGAAACCCTAATTGTCTTAGAGATATGATTAGCCCTGGAGCCATCATACTGAAATAAGGTTGCCCTGGCATAATGGTGTATCCATTATGTGGTAAATGGTTGTCCTAGTATGATGGCACACATTTCACATATTTGCTTAGTTTAAAGCATGTATTAATATGTGTGATAGCTTTTAATTGAATGTGCTGGCATTGCATGAACCCCTCTTAAAATTATATTAAGTGGTAGTATAATTAACCGATAAGCATTATTAGTCATAATGGATAATTAGTCATTTCGGTGTCTAGAAAGGTGGTTCTGGGAAGGTAAAGGGAATCGTGGTTTTTAATTGGTTCCGTTGACTGACCTGGCCAATTTTAAATTGGTGTCTAGGAAAGCAACGGGGGGACCCCCACATCTCTTCCACTAGCCTGGCCGATCTGATTGATTTAATTCTTGACTAACATGCTTGGTGTTAAAATACTATTATTGGCCTTCCTTCATGATAGGTCATCATTGTGTTATGATCTATACTAGGTTTGTTGTGTACACACAAGACCTAATATGGTGACTAACACAATTTTTGGCCTAATACAATTATTTGTTTATGGCATGATTTAAAGTAATATTTTGTTGTGAACACACAAGGGTATTACTATTAAAGTCATGACTATATGGCTATGAAGGGTCTTACTTAACTAAAATATTATAGTTTGTTGTGTATACACAAGGCTATTAATATTTTAGAGGCCGAGATAAGTTGAGAATTGTACAGGTTACAATTGGAAAGAGTTTTCCTACCTATGAACTTATATAAGATTTGTTGTGTACACACAAGGTCTTTTATGAGGGATTGGGATCTCAACCCCACTAAGAAAGATCAATTAAGATTTTCTCGATCATCGTATGGAGGGTTATGATGCTCGATAAAATAGTGGGAGACATAATTAAATTAAAGTCCTAATTTAATTATGTGTTGTCATTTCATGGTTGTTTGCTTATGTTTTCGTTCTTTGTTTAAATGTAGATAAATGGCCTCTTCACTCTCACTCCGTAGTATTTTAGATGCCAACAAATTGACTGGGCCGAATTATGTTGATTGGCTGAGAAATTTGAAAATAGTACTCAGTCAAGAAAGAATTTCCTATATTCTTGATACCCCGATTTTGGAACCACCAAGGGAAGATGCCTCGCAAGAGGAAAAGACCACATATAATATGTGGCAAAATGACTCACTTACTGTCAAATGTGTTATGCTTGCCTCTATGACTAACGAGTTACAGAGGCAGCATGATAGCATGGATACTAACTCCATACTGCTAAATTTAAAAGAGCTTTATGGAGAACACAGTAGAACTGCTAGATACGAAATATCTAAGCAGTTGTTCCGTGCAAGGATGACAGAAGGTACATCAGTACAAGACCATGTATTAAAGATAATTGATCTAATCACTCGATTAGGTCAATTAGGTTTTGTAATGGATGGGGAATTGAATCAAGACTTGATCTTGCAATCACTCCCAGAGTCATTTTCACAGTTTGTTCTTAATTACCATATGAACAAACTTAATTCTTCCTTGCCTGAGCTGTTGAATATGTTGAAAACAGCAGAGAGCCATGTAAAGAAAAATAAGGCTCCAGTTCTTCTTGTGGATAAGAAGAAGACAGGCAAAAGGGGTTCCAATAAGAGGATGAATCCCAAAGGGGGCATTAAGAAGAAGAAAGGAAAGAAGGCCTCCGGACAGATGACCTGCTTTCATTGTGGCAAGCCGGGTCATTGGAAAAGAAACTGCAAGGTTTACCTTGCAAGTTTGAAGCCTGGTGCATCAGAGGCACCAAAAGGTATGAAAGAAGTTCATACTATTTTGTCATTGGATTCTTCCATTTCAAATACTTGGGTGTTGGATACCGCCTGTGGTCATAACATCTGCAAATCATTGCAGGGACTTCAGGGGCTTAAAGTATTGAAGGAAGGTAACTTTGAGCTCTACGGTGCTGGAGGGGACCCCATCCAAGCAGAAGCTGTAGGGACTTATGTTTTGAAGTTACCTTCAGGGAAGATCTTGGAGCTAAGGAATTGTTACTATATGCCAAAAATCATTAGAAATATCATATCTGTACCCTTGTTACTTAAACAAGGATATACTATGAATGTAATGAGCAGTGGCTGCTCAATTTCTTTATCTAATGAAATTATATGTTATGGCATATTCTACAATGGTCTCTTAACTCTTTCCACTAATGACAATGTTTTTCATGTTTCTAACAAACGGAAAAGAGATGATGTTAACAATACCTTACTTTGGCATTGTCGACTTGGACATATTAGTGAGACTAGGATTAACAAGTTGTACAAAGAAAATTTCTTTGATCCTTATGACTATAAGTCATTAGGAACTTGTGAATCATGTCTCATGGGTAAGATGACCAAGACTCCATTTAGTGGACATGGAGAAAGGACAAAAGAGTTATTAGGACTCATACACACAGATGTATGTGGGCCTATGACAACTCAAGCCTATGGTGGATACTCATACTTCATCACATTTACTGATGATTTTTCAAGGTATGGATTTGTGTATCTAATGAAACATAAGTCCGATGCTTTTGAAAAATTCTTAGAGTATCAAAGTATGGTAGAGAAACAAACAGGAAAAAGTATAAAGATCCTCCGATCAGATAGAGGAGGTGAATACTTATCCACTGAGTTTCTTGATCACCTTAAAGATAAGGGGATCATCTCTGAATGGACTCCTCCTTACACACCACAATTAAATGGTGTTGCTGAAAGGAGGAATCGTACTTTATTGGATATGGTACGGTCCATGATGTGCTTCACGGAGTTACCTTTTTCTTTCTGGGGATATGCTTTGGAAACAGCAACTCATATCTTGAATAGAGTACCATCTAAAACTGTCTCTAGCACTCCATATGAATTATGGAGAAGTAAGAAGCCCAATCTTAAGTATATTAAGATATGGGGATGTCCAGCCTATGTAAAAAGGAATTCTGGACATAAACTAGATGCTAGAGCAGACAAATGTCTATTTATCAGATATCCTAGAGATAGTATAGGATATGTGTTCTACCACCTTGCTGAACAAAAAGTATTGGTCAGTAGGCATGCCACTTTTATGGAAAAGGAATTTATCCTACAAAAGGGCACTGGTAGAAATATCGAACTCAATGAGATTCAACAAATAGACACTTCTCAGTCAAGTAACAACATAGTTAATATAGAACCTGAACACACTCCTATCCGTAGGTCTGATAGGGTGCGACAGGCACCTGAGAGGTATGGGTTCATAATTGAAAATAATGAAGCCCAAATCATTCAAAATGATGAGCCTCTAACCTATACGGAAGCAGTCATGAGTAGAGACTCAGACAAATGGCTGGAAGCCATGAGATCCGAGATGGACTCCATGTATGTCAACCAAGTATGGTCTTTGGTTGATGCACCAGAGGGTATTAACCCTATTGGGTGTAAATGGGTCTATAAAAGGAAGATTGGGGCAGATGGCCAAGTTGAAACTTATAAAGCCAGATTGGTGGCTAAGGGTTTCAGACAAAAACAGGGAATAGATTATGATGAAACATTTTCCCCTATTGCCATGCTCAAATCTATTCGGATTATGCTTGCTATAGCAGCATATCATGATTATGAGATCTGGCAAATGGATGTAAAAACTGCATTCCTCAATGGTTTCCTTGAGGAAGAGGTTTATATGTCACAACCAGAAGGTTTTGTCTTGGAGACTAAACCTAATCAGGTATGTAGGCTAAAGAAATCCATTTATGGATTAAAGCAAGCATCCAGGAGTTGGAACATCCGATTTGATAAAACAGTCAAAGAATTTGATTTTTTCAAAAATGAGGATGAACCTTGTGTGTACAAGAAGACTAGTGGGAGTGCCATAGTTTTCTTAGTTCTATATGTTGATGATATACTTATTATTGGGAATGATATCCCAATGTTACAATCAGTCAAAGTGTGGTTATCGAAACAGTTTTCCATGAAAGACTTGGGAGAAGCATCCTATATACTGGGTATAAAGATCTATAGAGATAGATCAAGAAGGATGCTTGGCTTGTCCCAGTCTAGGTACATTGACCAGGTGCTAAAGAGATTTAGCATGGAGGAAAGTAAAAGAGGTTACTTACCTATTGGTCATGGCATACGTCTTTCTAAGAGGATGTCTCCTAAGACACCTGAAGAAAGAAATAGAATGAGTTCTATACCTTATGCTTCGGCTATAGGGTCGATTATGTATGCTATGTTATGTACTAGGCCTGATGTGGCATATGCCTTGGGTGTAGCCAGTAGATTTCAGGCTGATCCAGGAGAGGATCACTGGAAGGCTGTGAAAAATATTCTTAAGTACCTGAGAAGGACTAAGGATATTTTTCTTATATACGGAGGATCTGATCTTAAACTAGAAGCCTATTCAGACTCTAGTTTTCAATCAGACCCAGATGATAGTAAATCCATTTCAGGGTATGTCTTTACCTTGAATGGTGGAGCAGTAAGTTGGAAGAGCACTAAACAGCAGACTGTAGCTGACTCAACTACCGAGGCAGAGTACATAGCTGTCAGTGAAGCCGCCAAGGAAGCTGTCTGGATGAAGAAATTCATCACAGAGTTGGGAGTAGTTCCTGAGATTGAGAACCCGGTGCCACTCTATTGTGATAACACTGGAGCAGTTGCTCAAGCTAAGGAACCGAGAGCCCATCACAAGTCCAAGCACATTCTGAGACGCTTCCATCTTGTCCGAGAGATAATCGAAAGACAAGAAGTCTGCATCAATAGAGTAGATACAAAGAACAACATAGCAGACCCGTTCACTAAGGCTCTACCACAGCGGGAGTTTGATCGCCACCTCGATTGTATGGGGTTAAAGAATAAGAGCGATTGGCTTTAGTGCAAGTGGGAGATTGAAAGGATTATGCCCTATAAGCCAATATCTGTATCTCCCAGACCATTGTAAATTGACAAATTAATAAAGGCAATAATTTTTTTTCATTCGCTGTGTCATTATATGATGAACCCCATAGATTAGGGCTATGGTTGTAGGGCTATGATGAGATCATACCAGTGAGATCTAAGGCCTTAAAACCCTAATCTAGAATATTCCTAGTCATAGGAACCCTGAGTTGGGGATCAGGGTTTCCGGTAAGACTGGCACATCCTATGTATGCTGAAAAGGGTGACTGCTCTCACAGTCATTTGTGTAGGACACTAATACAAGGATGTGGGTGCTTATTAGTGAATGAGTCCACTGAATAGATCCAGTTTGAGAACATCTAATGGAGCCTTAGCTGCATGTCAATAGATGTTTCACATAGTGGGAGTTGTACAAGTAGTCCTATGACCTGAGACTGCCATAATACCTTATGTACATGAACCCATGCTTTGGTTCAATCTCAATCATGACACTGGGTCATGCACGAGGTTGATGCTGGGTATGGTGAATTGTATATGAAGGTAATGAGTAGGTCAACAAGGAATTGATCACTCCTAGTAGGAGGAGATTGCATCCAGCCAAATTAGGTCAGATGATGATTCAGGAAATCTTTGATCAAAGTACAGATATTAGAAATGATTTCTAATATCGAATTAATTGAGTCATTAGTGTATGACTGAGCTGGGAATGAGTATAAACTGGATTTGACATGATTCCATATCCATAGTTATATTCGGGATGCAAGATGATTGAAGGATCGAATTGTACGGGAACTTTCCACTGAAGGGTAGTTTTTGGAATTACACCAGAATTTCCATATCTTCCGGGTAGACATGACACGTTGCTAGACGTCAATCTTGTCTTGTGGGTTGATCAAATTAAATGGTTTAATTGGATCACTAATTAGGAGGAGTCCTAATTGACTGACTCGAGTTAGCTCGATTTGACCTAAATCGATTAGAATGAGTTCTGATCAGATTAGGTCAACTTGCACTCGGACCCACTGCTGGCTAAGTATGGAACCCAATGGGTCACACACTTAGGACAGATAATCAAGGATTTAATTTGGAATTAAATCTCGTTTGCAGATGAACACACTAGCATGTGTTGCAAACCATGACTTCTACTTGAATCGGATTCGAGTTAGGGTTCCGATTTGGTCTTTTTTAGATCCAAATTCATTCCGGTTTGAATCTAATTGAAGATTTAAAACGTTGGGCTAACAATAGGCTAGCAATTGGGCTAACCTAAGAGGCTAAACCCCTTTCCCACGTCGCCTAAAACCCCTCCCCCTCTCTTCCCACGCGCGCGCAAGGAGAAGAGTCCACACGCGCGTGGACTCTTCCAAGACGCGTCTTTGCGTGAAAAGAAAGAATAAAACACCGGTGAATTTTGAAAAGGCGTGGAAGAGAGTCCACCTAGGCGTGGACTCTCCAAAAAGAAAGAAAAATACCGTGGAAAAGAAGAGAAAAACACCGAAGGGGCGCGACTCTTCTTTCTGCGCGCGCCCTTCTGTGTTTTTCACGATCTTTCTTCGCGTCTTCCCATCTCAAAGGCCGTGAGATTAATCCCAAGGGCCGTGAGATTTAAGAGAGAAGACGTGAGAAGGGAGAGAGGGACGTGAGAGGATTTTTCAGAAGGAGAAGGCGCCTCTCTGTCGCCTATTTAAGAAGAAGGCTTCACCGTAAAAATACATTCCAGATTTTCTACGGCGAAGCCTTGCTTCTCTTTCCTTCTCCCTCTCCAGAAGACTGTTTCCCCCTCCTCTCTTTCTTCTTTGATTCCTTTACAGAGCCTAGGCTCTGTCGAATCTCAGAACAGAAGGAGAGTCAGAGAGAGAAACTCTCCGACGGTAAAGGAAGAAGGCGCCTCTTTTCTTCTTTCTTACATTAAGACAACTTTGTCTTAATTTTCTTCTCCCTCCAAGACAAGCCTTGTCTCATTTTAGGACAAGGGCTTATTCTTAAGACAAGAGTGTCTTAAGGGGCCAGAATTGCCAAAAACTAGGAGAAGGGTAAGAGAGAAAGTTTTAGTCCCTGTTTGGCTAGAGGTGTCCTAGCCAATAGCCCATATATCAAGTTCTTGGGGTAGAACTTGATTGGAAGGAACCCAATTGAGGAGTCACTGTCTTGATCATCTGCCCGTGTGGATCACCATCGGAGGGCAGACAAATGGACGCCTGGTGTGTTCAAAAGGTTACTCCATTTGGAGTTTATTTCTACATCAGATTGGATATAGCGATCTGAGGTTAGTATCTAAACTGTGTTTAAATTTGGACATGCATGTAGTCATAAGCTTTAATTGCTAATAAGGAGATTTTGGGATTAGGGTTCGGACCTGATTTCATAAAGTTTTTGAAATCCACACTTCCGCACTGGTCACCGAACCCAACAGCTGCTGCTGCTGCTTTTTTTTTGTCTCTCTTTTAGAGAGTTTTTCTCTTTTCTTACTCTTTTTATAGGAGAGTTTCCTTATTTTTTCTTTCTTTTCTTTCTTTTCTTTTTTGTCTTTTTTATGTAAGAAAAATTAAAAGAAATGAAAGATCTTTTGTGTTACATCTTCCCGTGTATTTTCTACGATGTGTTGCATCACGATTTGTCCATAATATAGACTTCATAAACCACTTGCGATTTGTAGGGAAGAAGTAGGGTCCATTGGACCATTCTGAGAGTGTTTGTTATTGATAGAGAGGACGACAATGGTCCTGTTAGGCACATGTTTGGATTTACCATAAGGTAAGTTACGAAAACCATCCCTATGCACTTTCTATTGTAATTAAGGTAGGCTGTTCAGGCCTGCCTCGGCGTGTGTTCGGATTCACCGTAGGGTAGGTTACGAAAACCATCCCTGCGCCTTTGATCTTTTTGGTGGCCTGGTTAGGCCATCCATTGTGCTCGTCGGGCATACCGATAAGGTGAGTGGATCAGGCTCTCCTTTGCGCGTTGACCGATTTTTCAGATCGGGTCATTTGGGCTGTTGTCATTCAGTCAATGCAACTAGCCGTTCTAAGTCGAGTAGGGTTAAGGAGCTTTGCATAGGAATTTTTTGGAACTTTTTCATTGATAGTATTTGCAAAGATTTTGTACATTTCATGGTCGAGATAGGGTCTTCCCCTCCAGGGTCTTGAGTCGATATGTCCCTGATCGAATGACTTCTTCGACTTGATATGGGCCTTCCCAGTTAGGGAAGAGTTTACCCTGTTCCATTGGCTTGGATACTTCTACTCTTCGCAATACCATGTCCCCCGTGCGAAAAGATTGCTCCTTTACCCTTGCATTGTAGTACTTGGCGACCTTTTGCTGGTATGCCGCCATTCTTATCTGGGCCTGTAGCCTGGTACTTGATAGCAGATCCAGATCAATCCTTCTGCGATCAGAATTCTCAGGCTCTTCATAGTTGTCAATTCTCAAGGACTGTAGGGAGACTTCGATAGGTAGCACGGCTTCGGTACCGTAGGCTAGGTTGCATGGAGATTCGCCGGTGGCTGTTCTTGGGGTAGTTTGGTATGCCCAAAGAATAGATGTCAGTTCTTTGGTCCAAAGCCCTTTGGCGGCGTTTAACCTTGTCTTCAGACCATGGAGGATGGTCCGGTTGGTGACTTCAGCTTCTCCGTTGGACTATGGATGTGCAACGGATGTCAGCCAATGCTGGATATGGTACTGAGCACAGAAGTCCTTGAACTTCGGATTGTCAAATTATCTCCCATTGTCCGTGATGATGACGTGTGGGATACCAAACCTGAAGATGATGGAGTTTTTCACTTAACTCTCCACTTTGCCCTTTGTGATTTGGGCCAATGGTTCGGCTTCCACCCACTTCGTAAAATAATCGATGGCTACTAGGAGAAACTTCCTTTGCCCTGATGCTGGTGGGAACGGGCCAAGAATGTCCATCCCCCACTGGGCAAAGGGCCATGGGGCTGCCAACTGAGTCAGGTGACTCGCAGGTTGTCTCTGCACATTGGCATACCTCTGGCATTGGTCGTACTTTCGCACGAGATCAGTTGAGTCCTTCTGGATGGAGGGCCAGTAATACCCTTATCGAATGATCTTGTATGCTAGAGATCTACCTCCCAAGTGATCCCCGCATATGCCCTCGTGGACCTCTCTCAATGCATAATCTACATCGGTGGGTCCGAGGCATTTCAGCAGTGGTTGGGAGAACGATCTCTTGTGGAGGGTTCTATCCAGGATGACGTACTGAGATGCCATCCAGCGGATCTTCTTGGCCTCTGCCTTATCTTCAGGCAGTTCTCCTTCATTCAGGAATCTGATGATGGGATCCATCCAGCTTGGCTCAGCATCAATCTGGTGCACCTCTGTAGCCTCTTTGGCAAGATGTTCAACAAAGATGTGCCCGAGAGACTACGGTGCTATAGTCGCCAGTCGAGACAGTGCATCTGCCCGGGAGTACTCTGATCGGGGAACATGAATAATTTCAAAATGTTCCAGTTGAGAGGATAAAGCTTGAACCTTCTCCAGGTATTGCACCATGGTTGGATCTTTGGCTGCGTACTCTCCATTAACTTGATTCACAACCAGTTGAGAGTCAGAGAAGGCTCGGAGTTGCCAGACTCCCAGATCTTTGGCAATCCGAAGTTTGGCGAGTAGGGCCTCATATTCGGTCTGATTATTGGAGGTGTGGAAGGAGAAATGGAGTGCATACTCTATAATATGGCCGTCAGGTTCGGCCAACATGAGTCCAACTCTGCACCCGGTAGCATTGGAAGCTCCGTCCACATGAAGCACCCAGACAGACTTCATCTCCTTCTGGGCTTCTTTTTCATCCGAAGAGGCTTCATCTTCGGACTTCTAGGTGCACTCGGCCAGAAAATCAGAGAGCACCTAGGCCTTCATAGCCACTCAGGACTGGAAGCTAATGTCAAATTCTCTTAGCTTTACAGCCCACTTGGCTATCCTTCTAGAAGTGTCCGGAGATCGGAGAATGGCCTTGAGAGGTTGAAATATGGCCATAGCCACTTTGCCGCAATCACTAAAGAGTATATCAGCTTCTGCATCCTTGCATACCGTGTTTTTGTGTCATGCAGGATCTTTCTGATGTAGTAGATCGGCTTGTGGGACCCATCTTCCTCCTTCCGGACAAGAACCGAGCTCATTGCTTCGTCTGAAGCAGAGAGGTACAGGTAGAGGACCTCGCCTTCTTTTGGCTTGGAGAGCAATGGTGGGGTCTCCAAATGCTCCTTCAATTCCTCAAAGGTAGCACAACAGTCTTCGGACCATTCGAAGCCCTTTGATTGTCGAAGTACCTTGAAGAACGGAAGACATTTCTCGACGGACCGAGAGATAAATCTACTTAGGGAGGCAATCCTCCTTGTCAACTGTTGGACTTCCTTTTTACAGGAGGGATGTCGCATATCCTTCAAGGCCTGGATCTTCTCGAGGTTGGCCTCAATCCCTCGTTTGGTGACAAGGAAGCCCAGGAATTTACCCGACGTGATCCCAAAGGTGCACTTCGCCAGGTTTAACTTTATTTTGTAGCACCGGAGAGCGCTAAATGACTCCTCCAAGTCGCGGATGTGGTCTCTCCGGTGGAGACTCTTGACGATCATGTCGTTAACATAGGCCTCCATATTCCTTCCCAGTTGCTTTTCAAACACCTTATTGATGAGTCTTTGAAATGTTGCTCCAGTGTTCTTGAGGCCGAACGACATCATCTTTTAGCAGTAGAGACCTTTGTCAGTGATAAATGCCATCTTCTCCTCATCTTGCGGATCCATTCTGATCTGGTTGTAGCCAGAGAAGGCATCCATAAAGCTCAGCACTGATGGCCGGCGGTAGCGTCGACCAGTTGATCAATCTTTGGGAGAGAGAAGCTATCTTTTGGGCAAGCCTTGTTGAGGTCTGTATAGTCGATGCAGATCCTCCACTTGTCGCTAGCTTTCTTCACCATTACCACATTGGCCAGCCACTCGGGGTAGCGGGCCTCTCTGATGTACCCTACTTTGAGGAGCTTGCCAACCTCTTCATCAACAGCTTGCTATCTTTCGAGGGCAAAGCTCCTCTTCTTCTGCCGCACTGGCTTGTTCCCAGGGGTTACTTCTAGCCGATGAGTAATCACCTTGACAGGAATCCCGGGCATATCCGAAGCCAACCAGGCGAAGACATCAGTGTTGTCCTTGAGGAAATGGATCAGCTTCGTTCTGGTTTCCTCATCAAGGGCGATCCCGATTTGCACAACTCTAGAGGGATCTTCCTCTTTCAAAGATATCGGGATGGTCCTCTCCATGGGTTCACCAAGGTTTGTGGTTAAATCCCTCGGATCCAGCTGATCCGGGGTTGTCGAATCTTTGAAGTGCCTGTCTTCAATCATTAGACATTGCCGTGCCGTCCTCTGGTTCCCTCTAACTTCTCCAACACCATTCCTGATGGGGAAGTGTACTAAGAGGTAGTGAGAGGAGATCACAGTCCGGAACCTATTCAAGGCAGGCCTCCCCAGAATAATGTTGTATGCAGAGGGGATCTGGACCACCATGAAGTTGATCGGCAATGTCTTTTATCGAGGCTTGGAGCTGAGGGTTACAGGTAACACTATCTCCCCTTCGGCATAAACTTGGTTACCCCTGAAACTAGAGAGTGGTATGGGGGATCTCTGTAGTTGATGTCTAGGCAAACACATTTTGGAGAATGCATCGTACATCAAGACATCAGTCGAACTTCCATTATTAATAAGAACTCTCTGTACATCATAATTGGCCACTACGGCCGAAATTACAAGAGGGTCGTCGTGTGGGAGCCGGACTCCCGCAAGGTTGTTGTCGGAGAAGAGGATGGAGTTGTTATCCTTCAGTTGCTTTGAAGCTTCATCTTCATCCCTTCTCCAGTTGGCGGGCCGGTGTATCATCCCTACACCTCCATTGGTGGGCCTTTGGTTTGGCAATTTGGCCTCTTCGGGAGGTGGCTGGGGAATAGTTGCTTCCGACCGGGGCCCTTGGCGATCGATGTACTGCCCCAGGTACCTCCTCTTGATGAGATCCTCGATTGCATCTCTCAATTGGATGCATTCTTCTATGTTGTGGTTGTGGTCCCGGTGAAATCGGCAGAATTTGTTCTTGTTCCTTGCGGAAGAGGAGGCCTTCATGGGACGGGGCCGTTGGAGGTAGTTTTCTTTTTCTATCTCCATGAGGATCTTTTCTTGAGGGAGGTTGAGGGGGGTGTATGAGTCGAATCTTCTTTCCAATGCTTTGGGCTTGGGAGGTCTTCTCCAGCGGTCTGCATATTTGCCGTCGTTGTTATTGGAAGTTTGGGGGCCTTGCCCCCTGTTATTCTTTTTCTTTGAAGGGGGTTTCCCTTCAATCACACGTCGATTCGGCGCCTGCTCTTCAGCATCAGCGTATTTTTGAGCCCTTGATAGGAGCTCAGCATAGCTTTTGGGAAACTTCTTGTCCAGGAAAAAAATAAGCCTGGAGGTTCGAAGCCCCTTCTTCAGAGCTGATGTGGCCATGTGCTCGTTGAGATCGGGGATCTCAAGTGTGGCCGCATTAAACCTAGATATGTAATCTCTCAGGCTCTCTCCTTCATTCTGGTGAAGGAGGAAGAGTGTGTCCGTATTCCGAGGAGTCTTGTGGCAGGTCCTGAAATACAATACAGACAATTTTTCTAACTCAAAAAAGGAATCGATGGTACCTGGGCGCAGGCTCGAGTACCACATCCGAGCGGACTTCCTCAAGGTAGCCGGGAACGCCAAACAGTACATTGCGTCCGAAGCTCCTTGAATCATCATATGGGCTTTGAAGCTACCCAAATGGTCGAAGGGGTCGGTGGTGCCGTCGTAGGGTTCCATCTGGGAAACCCTGAAGTGCCGAGGAATGTCCTCTGCCATAATGCAATCGGTGTAGGGTGGGCGTAGATCACCCACAATCAGGTGCTCGGGATCCCTCTGATCTCGCATTCTCTACTCTCATGCCCTTGCCATCTCTGATTCGATGGCTCTGAACCTCCCATCATAATCGGGAGTCTGCTTGGACGCTCTCTCCACCGGCGCGGAGTCTTCGGAGGAGGAGGAGGAAGTTTGCCTAGGCCTTTTCCCTTTTTGTAGGGAATCGACGGACCTAGGTAGTCTCGAAGCTCGACCTTCGGGAGAGGGCCGAGAATGGGAGGAGGGATGCGCCGAATCCTCCCATGGTGCTCTCCTTCTTCGGGATCGAAAGCTATATCTAGAAATAGCCAGTGGGTTTGCCATTAGGAAGGCTCTGTCTTGAAACTCTTGAACCATGGCCGTCAGGTTGGCCACCTGGTTCAAAAGAGCTTTGAACTGCTGTGCTCCCACAGTAACCATGGGAGGTGGAACATCATTCACCTCCGAGGGTGCACCCCCCTGAGATGGAGCACGACTCTGGCTTGTAGAAGCATTTTGGGCTTTCCTCTTGCCATCAAAGAATTCTTTGTTTCTTCCCCTTGTCTGGGAGGGAGCTTAACAAATGTTAGTAAAACTGCCCCCCTACCTGGCATGCCAATCTGTTGGCATGGAGTCCCTGGATCAGCCGATCAGAGCTGCTGCATCGCAAGACCACTCCCCGGTTCACTTGCAAAACAGGTCCCTTACCGGAGTTGTTCCGATGGAGGACACTCCGATGACTAAGTCAGTGGTGGATTCCAGCCACAAAATGGGGAAGATGTCGATAGTGGAAGAGAAAAAGAGCTCTTGGAGATTGGAAATATGTATGTGCAAGATTATTCATGCATACCTCTCGAGCCATCCTCCTTACCCATATTTAAAAGATGGCCTCCAGTCTGTGGCCTGCTCTTTTCCTGGAGATCATGGGGAGCCATTCACTCCCATGATAGTCGATCATGGGTTGTCAATGAGCGGTTCTGGCCAGATCGGAGGCGTTGCTGCAGGAATTGCGCACCATGATCATGGCATGATGAGTGTCGACTATAACCGTTGGTTACAGTTTTCTTTTTGGAATAGATTGTAGTTCAAGCTTCAGGTTTCCCTTTGCGTGGGCCGAAGGATTGATATTCCCCAAGGCCAGAGATCATGTCTACGGTGGGGACCGAAGTTTGTCTTCGGAAGTCGGTGAGTAGTTCAGACTTCGGCCGGGGCCAAAGGTGCTATCTGAAGGGCTGGCCTTCGGATGTTGTAGTTCGGTGTGAAGCCTTGAGTTGCTTACAGTTAGCCTTCGCTTAGTCTAAAGCCCATAGCCCGGAGAACCAGGGCTTTGATAAGTCAAACCGGAGCCTGGTCCGTAGCTGAACCAGGATATCCCAACAATAACTAATAAATCTATTTAATATTTAGATTAATTTGACTATTTAGCAGTGGACATTGTTAAAGAAAAGGTTTATTATTGACAGAATAAATACATAAATTGAAAGAATCTCTGCTACAACAAATATTTGATTTCTGATTTTTCAAATTAAATTGCATACGAAAGGGCTAATATATAATCCAGATATCTTACAACACAAACAGAAATATCCTGTGACACAAGCAAACTCTATAATACCCTAAGAACAGTGCCCATTTTATTATTAATATGAATTATCATAAGAAATCCATACAAGATGAGTACTTGTTACAAGAACACGAATATAACATACATGCCCAGACAATATACAAACAAAACTGAGTTCTCACAAGTTAAAAAAAAATTGATACAATTGACTACAAAATAGTTTATGTTTTATGTGCTGCACTTCAGTCCTTAATCATCAGCACTAACTCATAATAAATGTGGCTGTGCAAACTGCTCTTCGGATCATTTTGAAGCATTATATCCCTTGTAACAAAAGATAAACAATTACCTTTAACAAAAAATACTAGTCAGTAGTGTAAAATATATAATTTATATAAACTACTTGATTCAGATATATCAAATACCAAACCTGTGCAATAAAATTTCATTATGACAATCGATAAAAGTAACCTAAAATTTGATATGGCAACATAATAGTCTTGGTTAGAAGATGAAAATCAACAAAATATAGGCATTTTATCAAATTACCAGTTTTGTATTGCTGTCCATACGAGATGTCAATTTCCTGGAACATTAAGGGCTGCCAAGAATATAAGCATAGCACATAATAGCTGCCAATATTACTACTAGTATAAATATATATTTTAGAAAAATGGCTCAAGACAGCGAATGTAATCTCACTTGAGCATCACAACAACAAATAGAAAATAACAAATGTGTAATTCCACTCCTGCTTCCAAGCAATTGTCAATCAGTTGGCTACCTATTATCATTGCCACATAAGTAATATATAACTTAAAAAAAAAAAAATTAGAATGACACGTAGTAACTTGAACATTATAGAAGCACACTTGGACCTGTCTAGTAAGTATCAAATATATGATCATCATAAACCATAGTATCAAGAAGCGAAACAATGCACTATATGCCCAACAAATCATAAACCATACTATCAAGAAGCGAAACAATGCACTGTATTCCACTCCTACCTCCAAGCAATGCTTAATTAATTGGCTACCTATCATCATTGCCATACAAGTAATATATAACTTATGAAATCAAAGAACTAGAATGACACGTAGTAACTTGAACATCATAGAAGCACACCTGGACCTGTCTAGTAAGTATCAAATATATGATCATCATAAACCATAGTATCTAGAAGCGAAACAATGCACTGTATTCCACTCTTACCTCCAAGCAATGCTCAATCAATTGGCTGCCTATCATCATTGCCATACAAGTAATATATAACTTACAAAATCAAAGAACTAGAATGACACGAAGTAACTTGAACATCATAGAAGCACACCTGGACATGTCTAGTAAGTATCAAATATATGATTATCATAAACCATAGTATCAAGAAGTGAAACAATGCACCGTATGCCCAATAAATCAAAAACCATACTATCAAGAAGTGAAACAATGCACTATGTCATAGTAGTGAAAAATCAATTTTGGCTTTGGCACAGCATCGTTCCTGTTCAGCTGACGTAGTCACGAGCTTTGCATGGCATCCCCAAGCCTCACATGCAAATAAAGTAACGGGGCGTGGAAAGCTGTTGCGTGAAGCCCTTCTGTTTATTTTACTAACATCATGATTTCTTGATGGTGCTGAGAACCTATCAACACATATAGCCTGCATGGCTCTAACAATAGTTCCAACAAAGGCTATCGGTGCAACCACACAAGCCTTCCTTTTTGCTTAATCCAGCGATAGCCGAAGGTGAGGAGGATGCAACGAGCAGACCCTAGTGATCCACATGACTTGGTGCCGGACTTCGATAGGAGGCCTGCCTTGGCACCCGTGGCGGCCAGTTCGACACCTCGACCAGTTTGCCACCTTGGCATTGCAAGGAGCAGTCCAGCTCCACCCAGCGCAGTATTGCATGAGGATGTATGAAGAGGGTCCCAGCTGCACTCACTGGGTCTGCTCTTTTGCTCACACCAACGAGGAGCTCTGTCCACTCCACGTTCCCACTAGCTCTACCATGTCGCCACCTCGCTCCTCTGGCTCAATGATGGTGGAGATGGCAGTGGCGAGGATCGAGCGCACCTCGGTCCTGCCCCACCCCACTTCGATCGTATCCTCCCAGCATGCGGTTTGGCAAGCCCACGGCTTTGCTCACCCCAGTCCGGTAAGCCTGCGGCTCTGCCTGCCTCCGTCCAGACCTTCAATCTAGACCGTCTGGAGGTGCGTCCGCAATACGCCTACATTCCTGTCCGAAGGCATGCCTGCATTGCAATTCAGCCACGTCCATGGTACGCCCGCACCAGTCCAGCCGCTGGGGAGCAGCATGCCTCTACGCGCATCAGTTCGGCTCCGGCATGCTCGCATCCCAGAGAGCCATACAGCATGCCCGTGCATGGTCCGACTTCGCCCGAAGCTCCACGCCCCGGTTCGACACATCGACAAGCCAGTCCGACACCTCGATGATCACTGGGAGCAATGCATGGGTTCGGCCCTGCCCGACCCCAGTTAGCTCCGTGGCTGCCTCGGCCACCTATGACGACCCTCTTCCAGATCGACACCTTCCACGTCATGGAGTCCCTGAAAGGGATATGCCCTACAAGCCAATCTATGTTGTATCTCCCAAACCATTGTAATTGACAATTTTCTAAATAAAGGCATTATTTTTCATCATACACTGTTTTTATATTATATGATGAACCCCATAGATTAGGACTATGATTTTAGGGTTATGATGAGATCATACTAGTGAGACCTAAAATCTTAAAACCTTAATCTAAAGAATTCCTAGTCAAAGGAACCCTGAGCAGGGGATCAGGGTTTTTCCGATAAGACTAGCACATCCCGGGTATACTGGAAAGGGTGACTGCTCTCACAGTCACTTGTGTATGACACTAATACTGGGATGTGGGTGCTCATTGGAGAATGAGTTCACTGATATGATCCAACTTGAGAACATCTAATGGAGTCTTAGCTACATGTCAATAGAAGGTTCTCATAGTGGGAGTGGTACAAGTAATCTTTTGACCTGAGACTGCCATAAGTACCTTATGTACATGAACCCATTCTTTGGTTCAATCCTAATCATGATACTGCGACTTGCACAGGGTTGATACTAGGAATGGTGAATTGGATATGAAGGTAATGAGTAGGTCAACAAGGAATCGATCACTCTTAGTAAGAGGAGATTGCATCTAGCTAGTCAACAATCGCATGATGATTCAGGGAATCTTTGATCAAAGTGAAGATATTAGAGATGGTTTCTAATATCAAGATAATCGAATCATCATTATAAGATTGATCTAGAAATAAATATAATATTGGATTTGACATATATCCATATCCATAGTTATATTTTGGGTGCAGGCTGATCGAAAGATTTAATTGTACGGTAACTCTCTACTGAAGGGTAATTTTGGTATTTCACCAGAATTTCCATATCTTCTGGGTAGACATGACACGTTGCTAGACGTCAATCTTGTCTTGTGGGTTGATCAAGTTCAAAGATCACATGTTAGGAAGAATCCTAATTGATCGAATCGGGTAAGCCCGGTTTGACCTAAATCGATTAGAAAGAGTTCTAATCGATTAGGTCAACTTGTATTCGAACCCACTGCTGGCTAGATGTGGAACCCAATGGGTCACACACTTAAGAGGATTGATCAAGAGTTTAATTTGGAATTAAATCATCTTTGCAAGATAACACTCTAGCAGGTGTTGCAAACCCTAGCTTCTACTCGGATCGGATTCGAATTAGGGTTCCGGATTGGTTCAAATTGGGTTCTAATTGGACCTAATTAGACCCTAATTGAGAAAACAGAAATATGGCCAACCCTATTGGCTAGCCATGTAGCTTGGCTAGCCTCCCCACCCGCCCCCTTTATTTTTCCATGCCAAATGCCAAGAGTCCATGCGCATATGGACTCTTGGCGCACCATTTGAAAGAGTCCATGGCGCATGGACTCTTGGCGCACCCCAAATATTTCTCCGATGATTTTATTTGGGGCGGCCTCCTTCTTAAGCAATTAGCGCACCATCTCTCCCCCCTTGGATGAGAATCCAATGGCTGATGAAATTTTGAGAAAGAAGGAATGCGCTAACTCCTCCCGGGCGCGCGAAATAACATATCTTCGGAGATGAAAAGTCGTGACTTCCTTCCTTTTAAAACACCACGATTTTTCCTTTAAGAAAAGCCGTGGGATTTAATCTAGAAGGCCGTGAGATGGAAGGATTGGGCGTGAGAAATAGGGAAGGGGCGTGAGACAAAGTAGAATGCGGTTTACGGAGAGTTGTGTTCTTTTGAGAAGACATCTCTCTATAATCTATTTAAACAACAGAGGTCTCGGGTGTTTAAACTAATGAACGACAGAGTTTATTTATTGTCTTTTCTTTCCAGGAAACTGATTCCTCCTTAGCTTTTTAGGATAAAGAGAGTTTCCCTCTTACAGAGTTCTATTCTCTGTTGAAACTCAAGTCCAAAACAAGAGATAGGAAGAATCTCTTGATCGGTAAAAGAAAGGAACTCCTACTCTGTTTCTATTTCCTTTACTTTAAGACATTAGTGTCTTAAATCCATCTCCTCCTTCAAGACAAGAGTTTTATTCTTAGGACAAGGTCTTAAGAAAGGGAGAGGAAGAAGGAAGAAAGGAAGTAAGGAGCCCCTACCCTGAAGTTTTAGAGCCATAGTCCTCTTGAGTTCTAGGATAAGAATTCAAGTGAAGGAATTTTGAAGAAGCTTGCATCTTGATCAATCATCTTGTGGATTACCATTGGAGGGTGGACATTTGGATGCCTGGTGAAATCAAAAGAAGTATTAAACACCAAGTTCTGATCCTACATCAAAATTGGACTTAGCATTAAAAGGTTGGTGCCCTAATTCTAACAATGTTAGTTTGTATGTTTTAATTCTGAATAAGGAGATCTTGGCTAAGGGATTTTGGTGCCAATTTCATCATTTTTGAAATTACACTTTCGCTGCGCTGCATCGGAATCCCCAACAGTGGTATCAGAGCAATCCTTATTACAGTTAAAACATATAAAAATTATTTATATGCATTTTTGTTGTAGTATCGCAATTAGGGTTTTAAACCCTTGAATGCTGATACACTTAGAATAATTTAAGGGATGCATATATGATAATTAATGTTTTGATGTATGCCACTAGTTAGGGTTCTTTCACTCAAACCCTAATTATTATAGAGATCTGATTAGTTTTGAAGTCATCATACTGAAATAAGGTTGCCCTGGCATAATGGTGGATCCATTATGTGGTAAATGGTTGTCCTAGTATGATGACACACTTAGCACATATATGTTTATCAGAGTGATATCATTGTGATATGTTTTTATAAGAATGTGCTGGCAATTTTAATAAAGCCCTCTTCTTAAAATTATATTAAGTCATAGTATATTTAACTAATAAGCATCACTAGTCATGATGAACAATTGATCATTCGGTGTCTAGAAAGGTGGTTCTGGGAAGGTAAAGAGAATCGTGGTTTTTAATTGGTTCCGTTGACTGACCTGGCCAATTTTTATTGGTGTCTAGGAAAGCAACGGGGGGACTCCCACATCTCTTCCACTTGCCTGGCCGATTTGATTATATTTAAATATTGACTTATATGCTTAGTGTTAAAAAAATGCTATATGTTGGCCTTCCTTCATGCTGGATCATTACTGTGTTATGAACCACATTAGGTTTGTTGTGTTATCTGCAAGACCTAATAGGGTGATTGACATAATATTTGGTCTAGTGCAAAAATATGCTTACAGTGTATTCAGTATAATGCCTTGTTGTGTTATCTGCAAGGGCATTATATTTGAGTACTGACTGTATAGAAATGAAAGGGTCTTGACATAACTAGAACATTATGGTTTGTTGTGTTTTTCTGCAAGACTTATAATGTTCTAGAGGCCAAGTTATTTTTGAGAATTATATGAGATATAATTGGAAGAGTTTCCTACCTTTGAACTTATAAAAGATTTGTTGTGTTATCTGCAAGATCTTTTATAAATTATAAGGATCTCGATCTCGCTAAGAAAACCGATCAGGGTTCTTCTTGATTATCATAGTGAGGGCTATGATTTTTGATAAAATAGTGGGAGACATAATTAAATTGAAGACCTAATTTAATTATGTAAGTCATTTCATAGTTGTTTGCTTATGTATTGTTCTTAATTAAATGTAGATAAATGGCATCTTCATTATCACTGAGAAGCATCTTAGATACCAACAAATTGACTGGTCCAAACTATGTGGACTGGTTGATAAACTTAAAGATTGTACTGAGTTCAGAAAAACTTTCTTATATTCTTGATACCCCTAGTCTTAATCCAGTAGGGGATGATGCCATACAGGAAGATATGGCCACATACAAAATGTGGCAGAATGACTCCCTCACTGTCAAGTGTATCATACTGGCCTCTATGACCAATGAGTTACAGAGGCAGCATGAAAGCATGGATACTCAATCCATAATGCTCAATTTAAAGGAGCTTTATGGAGAACAAAGCAGAACTGCTAGATACGAAATATCTAAGCAGTTATTCCGTGCTAGGATGACAGAGGGTACATCCGTTCAGGATCATGTCCTGAAGGTAATTGACTTAATCACCAAATTGGGTCAATTAGGGTTTATTATGGATGGGGAGCTGAATTAGGATTTAATCCTGCAATCACTCCCGGAGTCATTTTCTCAGTTTGTCTTGAATTATCACATGAACAAACTGAACACTTCCTTGCCTAAGCTGTTAAATATGTTAAAAACAGCAGAGAGCCATGTTAAGAGAGTAAAGGCTCCACTTCTTCTTGTTGATAAGACCAATAAGAAGAAATCGGGCAAAAAGGGTTTTAGTAGAAGGCTAAACCCTAAGGGTGGCATCAATAAGAACAAGAAAGGAAAGAAGGCCTCAAAACAGTCAACCTGTTTCTTTTGCGGCAAAGTGGGACATTGGAAAAGGAATTGCAAGGCTTACCTTGCAACTGTGAAGCCTGGTGCGGCAGACGCACCAAAAGGTATGTTTGAGATACATACTATATTGACATTAAATTCGTCTATATCAAATACTTGGGTATTGGATACCGCTTGTGGTTACCATATATGCAAATCTTTGCAGGACCTCCACAAGCTTAAAGTATTGAAGGAAGGCGACTTCAATCTCTACGATGCTGGTGGTGATATCATCCAAGCAGAAGCTGTAGGGACCTATATTCTGAAGTTGCCTTCAGGGAAGATCTTGGAGCTAGAGAATTGTTATTATATGCCAAAGATTATTAGGAACATTATATCTATTCCTTTGTTATTAAAACAAGGATATGTAATGGATGTAACGAGCACTGGTTGCTCGATAATGTTATCTAATAAAATTATTTGTTCTGGCATATTTAGCAATGGGCTCTTAACTCTTTCTTCCAATGATAGTATTTTTCATGTCAATACTAAAAGGAAAAGAAAAGACTTTAATGATACTTTACTTTGGCATCATAGACTTGGTCATGTTAATGAGTCTAGGATTAGCAAGTTATACAAGGAAAAATTCCTTGATCCTTATGAGTATGAATCATTAGGAACTTGCGAATCATGTCTCATGGGTAAGATGACAAAACTCCATTCACTGGACATGGGGAAAGGTCAACTGAGTTATTAGGACTTATACATACTGATGTATGTGGTCCAATGACAACTCAGACCAGAGGAGGATACTCATATTTTATCACTTTTACAGATGATTTATCTAGGTTCGGATATGTGTATCTTATGAAACACAAATCTGAAGCCTTTGATAAATTTAAGGAGTATCAAAGTATGGTCGAAAAACAAACCGGGAAAAGTATTAAAGTTCTTCGTTCTGATCGAGGAGGAGAATACTTATCCACGGAGTTTTTAGACTATCTTAGAGTTAATGGAATCCTTTCTGAATGGACCCCTCCTTATACACCACAGCTAAATGGTATAGCTGAAAGGAGGAATCGTACCTTATTAGATATGGTACGATCCATGATGTGCTTCACAAATTTGCCCATTTCCTTCTGGGGTCATGCCCTAGAAACTGCTATTTACATTCTAAACAAGGTACCTTCTAAATCCGTTGTTAGTACTCCATATGAAATTTGGAGTGGAAAGAAACCATATCTTAAATATTTTAAGGTATGGGGATGTCCAGCTTATGTTAAATGAAATTTTGGACATAAGTTGGAACCTAGAGCGGATAAATGTCTATTTGTAGGATATCCTAAAGAAGGTAGAGGATATCTATTCTACCATCCTACTGAACAAAAGATTTTTGTCAGTAGGCATGCCACTTTTCTAGAAAAAGAGTTCATTTTAGAAAAGGGCAATGGTAGAACTATTGAACTTGGAGAAGTACAAGAAATACAGATAGACAATTCTCAACCATTAGAACATATAGTTAGGACAGAACCAGAACACAAAACTCCTCCTCGTAGGTCTGATAGAGTGCCACGGGCACCTGAGAGGTATGGGTTTATTATTGAAAATAATGAAGCCCAAGTCATTCAAAATGATGAACCTCTGACCTATACGGAAGCTATCTTGAGTACTGATTCAGATAAATGATAAGAAGCCATGGAATCCGAAGTAGACTCTATGTATGTAAACCAAGTATGGTCTTTGGTTGATGCACCAGAGGGTGTTAATCCTATTGGGTGTAAATGGGTCTATAAGAAAAAGATTGGGGCTGATGGCCAAGTTGAAACCTATAAAGCCAGATTAGTGGCTAAAGGTTTTAGACAAAAACAGGGAATTGATTATGATGAAACATTTTCATCTGTTGCCATGCTGAAATCAATTCGGATTTTACTTGCTATAGCAGCATACCATGATTATGAGATATGGCAGATGGATGTAAAGACTGCATTCCTCAATGGTTTCCTTGAGGAAGAAGTCTACATGTCACAGCCAGAAGGTTTTATTTCAAAGAATAAACCTAATCAAGTATGCAAGCTAAAGAAATCCATTTATGGATTAAAGCAAGCTTCCAGGAGTTGGAACATCCGCTTTGATAAAACTATTAAAAGGTTTGGTTTTATCAAAAATGTGGATGAACCATGTGTTTATAAGAAGACTAGTGGGAGTGCCATAGTCTTCTTGGTTCTGTATGTAGATGACATACTCCTCATTGGGAATGATATCCCAATGTTGCAATCAGTCAAGGTTTGGCTATCAAACCAGTTTTCCATGAAAGATTTGGGAGAAGCATCCTATATACTAGGTATTAAGATCTATAGAGATAGATCTAAGAGGATGCTAGGTTTATCCCAATCTAGGTACATTGACTTAGTGCTGAAAAGATTCAACATGGAAGGAAGTAAAAGAGGTTATCTTCCTATGAGTCAAGGCATACATCTTTCTAAAAGGATGTCTCCTAAGACACCTGAAGAAAGAAATAGAATGAATTCTATACCCTATGCTTCGGCAATAGGGTCCATAATGTATGCCATGTTATGTACCAGGCCTGATGTGGCATATGCTTTAGGCATTGTCAGTAGGTTTCAGGCTGATCCAGGAGAGGATCATTGGAAAGCAGTTAAAAATATTCTTAAGTACCTAAGAAGGACTAAGGATATTTTTCTAGTTTATGGTGGTTTTGATCTTAAACTAGAAGCTTATTCTGATTCTAGTTTTCAATCAGACCCTGATGATAGCAAATCCATTTCGGGATATATTTTACCCTAAATGGTGGAGCAGTGAGTTGGAAGAGTACCAAGCAGCAGACTGTAGCTGACTCAACCACAGAGGCAGAATACATAGCTATTAGTGAAGCCGCCAAGGAAACAGTCTGGATGAAGAAGTTCATCACAGAGTTGGGTGTTGTTCCTCAAATTGAAAACCCAGTGCCACTTTACTGTGACAACACTGGGGCTGTTGCTCAAGCTAAGGAACCAAGAGCTCATCATAAGTCCAAGCACATTCTGAGACGCTTCCATCTTGTCCGAGAAATAGTAGAGAGACAAGATGTCTACATAGATAGAGTTGATACAAAGAACAATGTAGCAGACCCATTCACTAAGGCTCTACCACAGCGAGATTTTGATCGCCACCTCGAATGTATGGGATTAAGATTCAAAGGCGATTGGCTTTAGTGCAAGTGGGAGATTGAAAGGGATATGCCCTACAAGCCAATCTATGTTGTATCTCCCAAACCATTGTAATTGACAATTTTCTAAATAAAGGCATTATTTTTCATCATACGCTGTTTTTATATTATATGATGAACCCCATAGATTAGGGCTATGATTTTAGGGTTATGATGAGATCATACTAGTGAGACCTAAAATCTTAAAACCTTAATCTAAAGTATTCCTAGTCAAAGGAACCCTGAGTAGGGGATCAGGGTTTTTCCGATAAGACTAGCACATCCCGGGTATACTGGAAAGGGTGACTTCTCTCACAGTCACTTGTGTATGACACTAATACTGGGATGTGGGTGCTCATTGGAGAATGAGTTCACTGATATGATCCAACTTGAGAACATCTAATGGAGTCTTAGCTACATGTCAATAGAAGGTTCTCATAGTGGGAGTGGTACAAGTAATCTTTTGACCTGAGACTGCCATAAGTACCTTATG
Organism: Areca catechu; assembly: GCA_021397845.1. Lineage (NCBI taxonomy): Eukaryota > Viridiplantae > Streptophyta > Magnoliopsida > Arecales > Arecaceae > Areca > Areca catechu. The sequence goes on from CM038048.1 coordinate 11,061,683, forward strand.
TACATGAACCCATTCTTTGGTTCAATCCTAATCATGACACTGAGACTTGCACAGGATTGATACTGGGAATGGTGAATTGGATATGAAGGTAATGAGTAGGTCAACAAGGAATCGATCACTCTTAGTAAGAGGAGATTGCATCCAGCTAATCAACAATCGCATGATGATTCAGGGAATCTTTGATCAAAGTGAAGATATTAGAGATGGTTTCTAATATCAAGATAATCGAATCATCATTATAAGATTGATCTAGAAATAAATATAATATTGGATTTGACATATATCCATATCCATAGTTATATTTTGGGTGCAGGCTGATCGAAAGATTTAATTGTACGGTAACTCTCTACTGAAGGGTAATTTTGGTATTTCACCAGAATTTCTATATCTTCTGGGTAGACATGACACGTTGCTAGACGTCAATCTTGTCTTGTGGGTTGATCAAGTTCAAAGATCACATGTTAGGAAGAATCCTAATTGATCGAATCGGGTAAGCCCGGTTTGACCTAAATCGATTAGAAAGAGTTCTAATCGATTAGGTCAACTTGTATTCGAACCCACTGCTGGCTAGATGTGGAACCCAATGGGTCACACACTTAAGAGGATTGATCAAGAGTTTAATTTGGAATTAAATCATCTTTGCAAGATAACACTCTAGTAGGTGTTGCGAACCCTAGCTTCTACTCGGATCGGATTCGAATTAGGGTTCCGGATTGGTTCAAATTGGGTTCTAATTGGACCTAATTAGACCCTAATTGAGAAAACAGAAATATGGCTAACCCTATTGGCTAGCCATGTAGCTTGGATAGCCTCCCCACCCGCCCCCTTTATTTTTCCACGCCAAATGCCAAGAGTCCATGCGCATATGGACTCTTAGCGCGCCATTTGAAAGAGTCCATGGCGCATGGACTCTTGGCGCGCCCCAAATATTTCTCCGATGATTTTATTTGGGGCGGCCTCCTTCTTAAGCAATTAGCGCACCATCTCTCCCCCCTTGGATGAGAATCCAATGGCTGATGGGATTTTGAGAAAGAAGGAATGCGCTAACTCCTCCCGGGCGCGCGAAATAACATCTCTTCGGAGATGAAAAGTTGCGACTTCCTTCCTTTTAAAACACCGCAGTTTTTCCTTTAAGAAAAGCCATGGGATTTAATCTGGAAGGCCGTGAGATGGGAGGATTGGGCGTGAGAAATAGGGAAGGGGCGTGAGATAAAGTAGAATGGGGTTTACGGAGAGTTGTGTTCTTTTGAGAAGACATCTCTCTGTAATCTATTTAAACAACAGAGGTCTCGGGTGTTTAAACTAATGAACGACAGAGTTTATTTATTGTCTTTTCTTTCCAAGAAACTGATTCCTCCTTAGCTTGTTTAGGACAAAGAGAGTTTCCCTCTTATAGAGTTCTCTTCTCTGTTGAAACTCAAGTCCAAAACAAGAGATAGGAAGAATCTCTTGATCGGTAAAAGAAAGGAACTCCTACTCTGTTTCTATTTCCTTTACTTTAAGACATTAGTGTCTTAAATCCATCTCCTCCTTCAAGACAAGAGTTTTATTCTTAGGACAAGGTCTTAAGAAAGGGAGAGGAAGAAGGAAGAAAGGAAGTAAGGAGCCCCTACCCTGAAGTTTTAGAGCCATAGTCCTCTTGAGTTCTAGGATAAGAATTCAAGTGAAGGAATTTTGAAGAAGCTTGCATCTTGATCAATCATCTTGTGGATCACCATTGGAGGGTGGACATTTGGACGCCTGGTGAAATCAAAAGAAGTATTCAACACCAAGTTCTGATCCTACATCAAAATTGGACTTAGCGTTAAAAGGTTGGTGTCCTAATTCTAACAATGTTAGTTTGTATGTTTTAATTCTGAATAAGGAGATCTTGGCTAAGGGATTTTGGTGCCAATTTCATCATTTTTGAAATTACACTTCCGCTGCGCTGCACCGGAATCCCCAACAGTCCCATCTTGGCAAGCCCGACTCCGGTCGAGAGTGTGCCCTGCATCCGCCCGAGGCATGCCCGTGCCTCAACCTACCTCACCTCAGTCTGGCACCTCCTCAGCCCATGCCAGTCTGGCATGTTGGGAAGCAGCACGACTTCACCCGCATGGAGTCCGGCCCATCATCTCAGCCCGACCTTGCGTGCCTCAGTTCGTGCGCATGGGAAGCCTCTATGGGCCTCACCTCGGTCCGCACACACGGGGAGCCTTTGCAGGCCTCGCCTCGATCTTATTATAGCCTTTGCACCCCAATAAAGGAGGGCTACACTAGAGCCTCACAGGCCTATTCTAATCTCTCATGCTGCTATTAACACCATTTGGAAAAAGGCACTCCACCCGAGGTGCTGTGCTCCTTCACCAACCTTCTGAACCACCCGAAAGAAAAAGATTCACCAACCAATCCTAGCTTCTCAGGCCTATAGGAGCCTCACAAGCTTATATCAAGAAGAGCACACCTCCCCAAATGATAGGAGAAATCTCATAAATAGGTAAGAGGGACCTCCGGTCAAGGTAAGAAAAACTACCTCATGCTCATTAACTAGCTCCCAAGCCATTATTTATCGAGACAGCTCTGGCTATTCGCCCAACTGACTTAAGCATCAGAGTGTTCCCGCCGGTACCTCTGGCCGGGACTTTTTGCAGGTCTCCATTCGTGAGGAGCGACGGGAAAAAGGATTTCTCCCCACCGGAGAGGCCTATAGGATGACCAACATAGTTCCAAGCCCCCAGGGGCCGGCGATCTTGAAGCAAGCTAGAAGGAGTCAGGACAAGGGCAAGGGAATGTTTGAGGACTCTTCCAAAAGACTCCTACCACTCTCATTCTCAAAACGACCCCTCCGAATACAGTGACTCCACCAAGTCCCATAGAGGAGGGCATGTTCCCCTTGATCACCTCCATCAGTGAATCCGGTGACGCTGGCGGGGAGTCCACTCACCTAGGTCACGTAAGAGCTATAGGCCACTACGATCTAGGTGGCAATAGATTGGCGCACCAGATATGGGAAGATCAAAGCTCCTTAATTGGTGGGACAATGGTAGCCACCTTTGTCCTTTATCCTCAGGGGGCAGATTGGGGGCACGAGGGTAGGGGCACAAGAGCCGCCCCCTCTCGGGGCTCTAAGGAGTGGCCTTAAGAAAAGATCCCAAGCTATGAAGGGGCGTCATCATCCTCGACAGGGTAGCAGGCGGCAAGCCAAAGATGGAATCACTTCCAGGAGATGCCACCTTCTAGTGTGCGACCCCTATCTTCGGCAAGATTGGATAGGGAACGTGCCGAAGCCAACAAAAAAGGGGGATGTCGATGGCACCTCTGTTGGCAAAAAAAAAAGAAGAGAAGAGAAGAAGAAAAGAAGAGGAGAAGGAAAAAGGGTCTAATCGCGGTGGAGAAAGAGATTCATGCTCATGGTCTCTTCAAATGCCAGTCACTTTCCAGGAGTCCTATCCTCCCATGCAACAGAGTCCCATCCTCCGATGCAATGGAGTTCCATCCTCCCATGCAACGTAGTCTCATGCTCTCATGTAAAGGAGTCTCATCCTCCCATGCAACGGAGTCTCATCCTCCTATGCAACGGAGTTCCATCCTCCCATGTAACGAAATCTTGTGCTCCCATGCAACAAAGTCTTATCCTCCCATGCAACGGAGTTCCATCCTCCCATGCAATGGAGTTCTATTCTTCCATGCAACAGAGTCTCATTCTCTCCTAAGATGGTGGTAGGCGAATTTAATATGGCCTTCTCAAGGAAGAAATATATTTTTATTTATTTATATGATCGGAGCTCAATAGGTAACTCCTTTTTCCACTATATTTATAATATGAAAAACTATGTTTCAGTTCTACAAAAAAAGCTCCTGTACTATCATCAAGGGCAGGCACCATAGCCCGTTGGAACCTAACTAGTCTCGCTATAGTCTGCCGGCACCAAAGCCAGGAAACTTCTGAAGCCCCGCATCTACCACTCGACTCACGATTCAGCTCCTGTCTTACTCACAGTCCAGAGATATCCGTGGAGACTCCAAGAAGTCCCACCATCTACCATGAAACTCATAGTTTGGCATCTGCTGTACTCATAGTCCAGAGATGTCCACGGGAAGCTCTGGAAGTCCTACCGTCCATCGCTTGCCTCATAGCATGGTGAACCAATGAGCCTGCCACCTTATCAAGGATGTAAGAATTCCTCCTCAATGATTAAAGTTTCTCTTTGGTGCAACTTTATTTTTCACCAATGTAGGAACTCGTCCGTCTGACTCCAAGTTCGGCACCCTAAGCCCGGGAACTTACGAAGCCCGGCACCTCAAGCCCAGAAACTTATGAAGCCCGGTACCTCAAGCTTGAAAACTTACGAAGCCTGTCACCTCAAGCTCGAAAACTTATGAAGCCTGGCATATCAAGCCGGGAAACTTTCAAAGCCCCGCACTCAAGCCGGGAGCCTCAGTGCCCCGCACCAAAGCCAAGAAATTTTTGAAGCCCTGCATTCAAGCCAAGAGCTGAAGTCAAGCTCCTTAATGAGGCCAAGCTTGATGGGGACATCAAGTCAACCCTAGTTCACTATGGGTCTCTGAATTTTGAGTCCCTTAACCATTTTTCAGATTTTATCTTTGCATCCAATAATGTGGCTATATTAGCCCTTTGAGTCCTGTAAGTAGGGATGAAGTCATCTGAGCCATTTGAAGTCCTGTTGATGCGGGATGACTCTAAGACTGCTAAACATGCATAGAAAATAGTAAAATAACTTTTTTTATGATTTTTATAATTTTATTTGTGGGCTAGATTTCCAAAATAAAATAAGAACTAGAGGAAAGACTAGTAGTGCAAAGAATCATCGGGTCATAGGCATACTCATGCAAACCAATGAAATATCCAAGACCCAAGAGTTGAGAAACTCCTGGTTTAGGATAGATTTTCTTCATTAAATCAGATAATAAGAGAAGGTAAGGTTTCTTACCAGTCAGAGATTAAAATTCAGCAACAGAAGGGATCACACGCACTCTGATCGGAGCCTGGAAGAAGAAGCCTTGTTTTTCTTGAATTTGATGGCTGATCTTGGCGGTCTGGGCAGCAAAGAAGGCCTCCTCATGAGAGGGGAAGCACCTCAGGGATCCTACAAGCATCAAGGATCAATCAAAATAGCAAGTAAGAAAAAAAAAGGATTTAGATTTAGAAGGAATCAGGTTATGGTTTAGAAGATGGGTTGTTTGAAGCTTGTTGAAGATCTCTCTGCTTGGCGGCCTAGGGCACTCCTCCTTGGATGTGTGAAGGCTTGGATGGCAGTGATTTAGGATGTGGAAGGATGCTAGGGCAGCAAGGAATTCATCCAAATACAAAAACACAACCTAAAGAACCAAAACAAAACACCAACACAAGGTAATAACTCAAAATTTCAGCAAGTTGTATTCATAAGAAAGAGATGCTTACAAGAGAGGGAGGGGTGGGGTGTTTATAGAGTTCCCATGCCCTCACTAACCATGGTTACACTTGCATTACAAGTCTTCTTCTCAATTGGAATACAAGTCCTTTCCTAGCTAGGTTAGAATTACAAAGTTTAAAAGGATTAGAAATCCCAACTAGGTTAGGAATAAACTTGGTCTTCTCCTTCTTCTGTTCAACTTGGACTTGGTCAAACCTCTTTAGACGTGGTCAACACTTCAAGGATGCCTTGGAGGGTGTGTTGGGCCTCTAGGAGCAGCAAGGGGCCGGCCCAAAGGGGCTTGGGTGCATAGATTTGGGCCTCTGGAAGCTGGGGTGGCCTGGTAGCCTGGTAGCAGGAATATTCCCTGGAATCTTGCTTTTTAAGGGCTTGGGCTTGGCACCTGGGCTTGATTTCTTTGGGCTTGGATGCAGGTGGACCTCTAGAATCATGGATTCCCTATTCTAAGAATATGCTCTGGCATCTGGAAGGGAATCTGGATATCTAGAGGGCATCTGGAAGGAATTAGGGTTTCTAGAAGCATCTTGGATCCTGGGTTGTCACACAAAATCCAATGGGCTGATGTAGTGGCCTTTGACTCCTGGATGTGGCCTGGTGGAACTCCAAAATAGGGTAATCTCCTCTCTTATACAAAAATTGGGCTCATACTGAACTCATAACTGATGTACAAGACTTAAAATACTGACTAGGTTGAGGGTTGAGACAAATCAACTAACCTCAACTTATTACAGGACTCAATTCTAGTTGATTATAAAATTTGACATATGGCTAGGTAAACCAAATAGGGCCCAATAATCTATGTCTGATCCTGGTGCCCCCACCAATTCTCCCGGGGTGGGAGGAACTCGACCCCGTCGAGTGTGGGATAACTTGGCTCTCATAGTGCTCAAGTAGGTCTGGGTTGAGGCACTGCAGATCCTCACAGGTGATCCACGAGTCCTCAAATTCTAGCCAACCTTGCCACCAGACCAAATACCTCTGATAGCCCTTATTCTGGGTATATATGGCTTGATCATCCAGGATTCTCTCAATCTTTTCCTCACTATTTGGCCAATTATATGTGGACACTCTGGGGTGGGTTCTCTCTCAAAAGGGAGGGATAGGCTCAAGGTGCTCGCTAGGTGTCACTGCTGGCTCCCTAAACTCTATAAGATCTGAGATGATGAAGGTGGAGCTAATACCTAAATCAGGTAGTATCTCATGCACATAGGCATTGGGTCCACAGATATTCATTATCTTGGATCAGCTTCACGAGAAGAAAATTTTTTACAACTACAAAATTCCCTGCAAAATTCTTTATCTCTCTTTTAGGAATTAGCCAAGTTGTTAGTTAGTTTATTAGTTTTATTTGGCTTTTGACTAATTTTCATATGCATATGCTGTGCAGAGGGTAGTACAGGTATAGACAAACGGGTTTGGGCTGTGAATTTTATTGGACTCGAGATTGATACCTAAATGACTCGACTAGACATCCTTTTTAAAGGAATTTATTGAACTCTACGGGACATAACCTAATAGACTATAGATTTATTAGGTTTGACCCTCGCATGACATGCACATGAAAACTTACTATGTGCTTCTAGTAAATGCCAAAGGGTATGTAAGAAGTATGATGCAAACCTAATATGTGCAAGGAATGAATGTAACATGCAAACCTCTACATGATGTAGGTGAATGGTTAAAGAAATATAAAAAAACTCAAGAAAAGGCAAAAAATAAGAGGTGGATTCGGGGTTAGTCTGGCAGAAAAAGGGTTCGGGATTGATTGGATAGACTAGGATGTAAGAATGGGTGTCAGGGATCAATCCTAAACTAATAAGATTGACCTTAAGGGGTTGGTGTCTATCTACTGGGTCTGCCTTATGGAAGAATGGGTCACTAATTTCAGGAAAAAATCTTCAATGGGGATCAAGGAAGTGAGTTCATCTTGAGGGTACTGGGTGAGATAAGCCAAGTCCTCAATAAACTCTTTTGACTCAGAAAATTCAGGACTAGGCTCTACAATTGGATCCTCTTCTAAAGTCTCCTTTAATTGCTCTCCCATTGCAGCTTGGGTGTGACATGGGTTATCTAATTCTAGGTTGGCCACTAACGGATTATGGTCAAGGTTAGCTAAATCTAGACTGGCTACTACTTGGGTATGGTCAGGGTCAACTAATTCTAGGGTGGCTTCTATAAGGTACTCTTCTAGATCTTCAATAGACTCATACTCCTCTACCAGACTTGGGTCAGCCTCATATATTTTTTCTTCCAAGTCATCTTGGTGAACCAATGGGGTGGTAAGAGGGGTTTGGCTCATGGGAAATTGACTAGGGTCTGGGGTAATAAGGGTGGGTAAACTAAGGGTTATGGGTTCAAAGGTTATGGGTTTAAAGGTTATGGGTTCAAATCTAGGGGTATCAATCCTATAGGGTTCAGGTTGACTAAGGGATAGTGGGTTACTACTGGATTCATATCTAGGGACTATGGATTCCTGGGGTTCAGCTCTATGGGTCTTGCCTAGGGTTCCTACTCGGTTGAATCTTTGGTTCTTCGGTCAAGCTTAGAATCAGATTGGTCAAACCTATGGTTTATTTGGGCTAACTGATTTTGGGTTCGGTCAAGCTTGAAGTTCATCTGGGAGATAATCTGATCACTCATGGCCTTCATCATGGCCTCAAAATTGGAATCCATAGTTGGGTTTGGTTGGGGTTTAGACTTTTGATATTGGGTTCCTAATCTAGTGGTCATGCAACAAATCAAACAATCAAAATGAAATGATGCAACCAAGCATGTAAAATAGAAAGAAAAGGCTAGTATAATCTAGGATTTCCTAGACCTAGAGCCAGAAACTGGGTGGGTCAGCTCAACTCACACCTAACCCAATAGCTAGTCCTTCCACTAGCTAGGTAGGGGGTGGGAGTGTGGGAGGCCCCCCTGCTTTCGCAGGGATCCAATTAAAAACCACAACACCACTTAGGTCGTTTGACTCTGGACCCCCAGCCTTAGACACCAGCTTTCAGTAATAGCTAAAAGGTTAAATGCACTAGTTGGCCCACATAGCTCGGACCCGACCTGTTGATGTCTCCTAGCCCACTAGAGAAAATCAGGTCTAACTGATTTTAATTAGGCTTGGGTTAGTATGATGATGGTGGTTTTGGGCCCAGGACAGGTGATGAAATCTTGCCCTGATATGAGATTTTGAGTTGCCCTTAAGATTAAGTTAAAAATGATGGCAATCGATGGCCCTAATGCAATCTAAAACAATCAGAAAATAAAATATTTTTTAAATAATTTATGATGTGTCAATTTAGGTTTAAGTTAACTGAGGTTATCAAACAAAGTTTGCCTTGGGATTGGGGGTTTGGTAGTTGATTAGGTTAGGTTGAGTCAAGATGCAGAATGTAGCAGAAATCAGTGAATTAGGATTTCTGTTGTTATAGAGTTTGACATAGATCCCGATGTAGAAAAAAATCAAAAAAATCTGAAACAGAGAATAGACGGTTTTGATGATTCCTACCAAATTTCATATAGAAAAAAAAATCATATGATCATGCGAACCTATGGTTTTCCAAACTGCTGCAGAAATTATTAGAATTCTGTTAGGGTTCTTATTATGCTGAATTTTAAAGATCTAGGATTTTAGTAAAAATAATTAAGAATTCTGATAATTACTAGGATAGAATAGAGGACATGAAGTGCGAATTTCACATAAAAATAAAATGTTTATGATACCAAGATCAGATAAAACCTAGACACCTAATGCAGTGGACAGAATGCAGAATTAGGGTTTGTGAATGCAAAGCAAATAAAAAACTATCCTAAATCTGTTCTGATACCAAACTGATGCGAGATGACTCTAATAATATTAAAAATGCATAGGAAATAGTAAAATAACTTTTTTTATGATTTTTATAATTTTATTTGTGGGCTAGATTCCCAAAATAAAATAAGAACTAGCGGAAAGACTAGCAGTACAAAGAATCATCGGGTCGCAGGCATACTCATGCAAACCAATGAAATATCCAGGACCCGAGAGTTGAGAAACTCTTGGTTTAGGATAGCTTTTCATCATTAAATCAGATAATAAGAGAAGGGAAGGTTTTTTACCAGTCAAAGATTAAAATTCAGCAACAGAAGGGATCACACGTACTCTGATCGGAGCTTGGAAGAAGAAGCCTTGTTTCCCTTGAATCTGATGGCCGATCTGGGTGGTCCAGGCAGCAAAGAAGGCCTCCTCAGGGGAAGGGAAGCACATCGGGGATCCTACAAGCATCAAGGATCAATCAAAACAGCAAGTAAGAAAAAAAAAAGGATTTAGGTTTAGAAGGAATCAGGTTATGGTTTAGAAGCTGGGTTGTTTGAAGCTTGTTGAAGATCTCCCTGCTTGGCGGCCTAGGGCACTCCTCCTTGGATGTGTGAAGGCTTGGATAGAAGTGATTTAGGGTGTGGAAGGATGCTAGGGCAGCAAGGAATTCATCCAAATACAAAAACACAACCTAAAGAACCAAAACAAAACACCAACACAAGGTAATAACTCAAAATATCAGCAAGTTGTATTCATAAGAAAAAGATGCTTACAAGAGGGGGAGGGGTGGGGTATTTACAGAGTTCCCATGCCCTCACTAACCATGGTTACACTTGGGTTACAAGTCCTCTTTCCAATTGGAGTACAAGTCCTTTCCTAGCTAGGTTAGAATTACAAAGTTTAAAAGGATTAGAAATCCCAACTAGGTTAGGAATAAACTTGGTCTTCTCCTTCTTCTCTTCAACTTGGACTTGGTCAAACCTCTTTGGACGTGATCAACACTTCAAGAATGCCTAGGGGGGTGTGTTGGGCCTCTAAGAGCAGCAAGGGGCCGGCCTAAAGGGGCTTGGGTGCATAGGTTTGGGCCTCTGGAAGCTGGGGTGGCCTGGTAGCCTGGTAGCAAGAATATTCTATGGAATCTTGCTTCTTAAGGGCTTGGGCTTGGCACCTGGGCTTGATTTCTTTGGGCTTAGATACAGGTGGACCTCTAGAATCATGGGTGCCCTGTTATGAGAATATGCTCTAGCATCTGGAAGGGAATCTGGGCATCTGGAGGTCATCTGGAAGGAATCAGGATTTCCGGAAGCATCTTGGATCCTGGGTTGTCACACAAAATCCAATGGACTGATGTAGTGGCCTCTGACTCCTGGATGTGGCCTGGTGGAACTCCTAAATAGGGTAACCTCCTCTCTTGTATAAAAATTGGGCTCATACTGAACTCATAACTGATGTACAGGACTCAAAATACTGACTAGGTTGAGGGTTGAAACAAATCAACTAACCTCAACTTATTACAGGACTCAATTCTAGTTGATTACAAAATTTGACACATGGCTAGGTAAACCAAATAGGGCCCAATAATCTGTGTCTGATCCTGGTGCCCCCACCACCTGTAATAAGGGTTTTATCATGTGAGCCCAAAGCAGCCCTTTGTGTTTGATAATTAGGGTTTTACTCGGTTAAGCCCGATTGTGCTCACTTGAGTCCTATAATGAAGTCTAATTTTAAGTGAGCCAAGTTTTGTAATAAGTATCCTATTGGGTCCTATAATAAGTGAGTTGTCTCAACCTTGTGAGTCCCATTGAGTCCTGTAAATCTGAATTAGTCTAGTTTTGTATAAAAGGATGATCACCAGCCAAAGCATTCACCAGGCCCTCCCAGGTCAGAGCAGAGTCCAAGCCCGTGGAGCCTCCCCACTTGAAGATACCTGGCACCCCGGGAATATTCCTCCTTCTAGGCGCCCCAGCCCAGAAGCCTACTCAAGCCCAGAAGAATTGGTGCCCAGGCCTCCAAGAGTGGCGCCCCAGTCCAAGTTCCCCAACTCAGTGCCCCAAGCCCAAGCCCATGAAGCCTTGGCACCCCTCCCAAGCCCTCTTCAAGACATGGCGCCCCAACCCAAAGGCCCATTCATGGAGTGGCGCCCCTCTAAGCCCAGTCCAACAATGTTGGCGCCCCAAGTCCCAGCCCACCAAGGAGTGGAAAAGTCAAAGCTCCAAGCCCATGAGGAGACCAAGTCCCAAGCCCATGAGGAGACCAAGTCCCAAGCCCAAGAGGAAGAGGCTTTCCCAGTTCCACAAAGAGTTGTAATTCTTATTTTATTCAAATTTTGTAATCCTTTTCCTATTCAAATTTTGTACTCCAATCCTAACAAGGAGAGGACCTGGGTTAGCCTATAAATACCCCACCCCTCCACCCTCTTGTAAGAAGAATGATGGATAAATTATGATTAATGAAAAGTTGAGAGTTTTTTTGCATTGCCTTTGCCTTTGTGCATCGACCTCCGTGAGGGAGTGAGTGAGAGACCCATTAGCCTTTGCTCTTTGAGCATCGAGGGGTGTGAGACCCTATTTATCAAAACCCTAGCTGCCCTGCTTCTTCCATCTTGGATGCCTAACAATCAAGCTTCATCTTGGCTGCCCCTGCTACATTCTCTTCCTTTCTTCTTTCAGTGATTCATCTCTTTCCTCCTTTGTTTTCTAATCCTCCTTTAGTATTGTACAAGTCTCTCGAGTTTTATGACTTTAGGGTTCCATTTGCCTAGCCGTCGGGTCAGCGAATAAAAAATTGATGGATCCGCAAGTTTTTTTGCTTCACTTTCCAGGCTACATCTGGGAGTGAGGAGTGATTTCTTCATGGAAGCAGTAGCAATCATTGCCAGGTACACACACCCTAGCCCTCTAGATCAAGTTATTGTAGAAAAGCTAGCCCTACCGGGGTTTCTTAGCCCTGGCAGTCCTGTTTTTATCTCTTTTGAGGATCTTTTTTGTATGCTTGTGGTCTAGAATTTGTATAGGATCATCCTTTTATCTATTTAACTTGAAATTCAGAAATTAAAATCCTGACTTAATGCTAAATCCATGAAAATTCTCTTGCATGCTAATTAGTCTCCTATCAAAGCTCCTCACTGAAGTCAAGCTTCTTAATAAGGCTGAGCTCCCCACTGAAGTCAAGCTCCTTAATGAAGCCGAGCTCCTTACTAAAGTCAAGCTCTTATCCAAGACCAAACTCCCTGCTGAGGTCAAACTTCTATTTGAAATGAAGAATACCAACCCCCACCATGGCTGGGGAAGGCAGCGAACGAGGTACGATTCCCAAAAGATGGAAGCAGGGAAGACCCTATCACCTCATGCATACCATGCAAGACTATAGAGTGAGACTTCATCCTCCACTCCATGCAACGTGGTGCGAACAAGGATCCTGTTCCTCCATGCAATGTAGGCATTGAATGGTACAAAGCTTATAAATGCATGCAATGTCCTACTCCCCTCTTGAGGACTTCTGCAACACCATCGTCACCAACCTTATTAAACATCCTCGGCCACTGGAATGCACGGGGTCGACCACCATGGAAGCTTGTGATGGCTACACCTCCACCAACTAGAGTTTGCGATGGTCGCGCATACACTAGTAGCAGACGATGGAGGAACACTGCAGTAAGCATGAAGAAGAACTCCACCGTTAGGGCCCCCCAGCAATTCAACTTGGAGGGCCATGACTTGATAGAGGACATCGCTTAAACTCCTATTCCTTGAGTTCCTTTACCAGGATGGCTCCCCCGAGGTCGAGCCCCTAGCCGAAGTCAAACTCCCACTTTTTGAGTTCCTCCGACAGGATGGCTCCCCCGAGGTCGAGCCTCTAGCTGAAGTCAAACTCCCACTTTTTGAGTTCCTCCGCCAGGATGGCTCCCCCAAGGTCGAGCCTCTGGCCGAAGCCGAACTCCCGCTCCTTGAGTTCCTCCTCCAAGATGGCTCTCCCGAGGTTGAGCCTCTGGCCGAAGTCGAACTCCTACTCCTTGAGCTCCTCCACTAGGATGGCTCCCCCGAGGTCGAGCCTCTGGTCGAAGTCAAACTCTTGCTCCTTGAGTTCCTTTGCCAGGATGGCTTCCCCGAGGTTGAGCCTCTGGTCGAAGTTGAACTATGGCTCCTTGAGTTCCTATGCCAGGATGGCTCCCCCGAGGTCGAGCCTTTGGCCGAAGTCGAACTCCTGCTCTTTGAATCCTTATGCCAGGTTGGCTCCCCCGAGGTTGTGCCTCTGGCCAAAGTCGAACTCCCGCTCTTTGAGTCCTTCCACCAGGTTGGCTCCGCCGAGGTCGAGCCTCTGGCCAAAGTTGTACTCCTGCTCCTTGAGTCCTTTCACCAAGATGGCTCCCCCAAGGTTGAGCCTCTGACCGAGACCAAGCTCCCTCTCTTCCAACCATTTAGCAACTTCTACACCTTCATCAAAAGCCTTGAGGAGTGCTGTGAGCTTGGCCATGTCAACCATGTGCCCGGTCGTCTATGTGCGCACCCAAGTTGTGCACCTCACCAACCTCTTCCTCCTCGGCACCACCTTCTAATCGATCAATAAGGAGTTAGGCTAAAGTACTAGCACCATCACCATGCAACACCATCTCTCACCCAGCCAACCAACCTTTGGTCGAGTACAAGGCCTGCTACAGCATGGAGCCGAATGGATAAAGCTACTCCCTTCATCCAAAATGATGAGAAGTAATGCTTTGGACTCAGGGAGTGGGGGCGTCTGTTACAGTAGTAAAAACTTCATTTCGACCCTGGCATAGCATCGTTCTTGTTCAGCTAATGTAGTCACGAGCTTTGCATGGCATTTCAAGCCTCCCACCCAAATAAAGTAACGGGGCATGGAAAGCTGTTGCATGAAGCCCTTCTATTTATTTTACTAACAGCATGATTTCTTGATGGTGCTAAGAACCTATCAACACATATAGCCTACAGGGCTCTAATAATAGTTCCAACAAAGGCTATCGGTGCAACCACACAGGCCTTCCTGCTTAATCTAGTGATAGCCAAAGGTGAGGTGGATGCAACGAGCAGACCTTGGTGATCCACATGACTTGGTACTGTACTTTGATGGGAGGCCTGCCTTGGCCCCTGCGGTAGCCAGTTTTGCACCTTGGCCAGTTCTCCACCTTAGCATCGCGAGGAGCAATCCGGCTCCACCCAGTGCAGTATCGATGAGGACGTATGAAGAGGGTTCCAGTTGCACTCGCCGGCTCTGCTCTTTCGCTCACACCAACGAGGAGCTCCGTCCACTCCATGTTCCCACCAGCTCTACTATGTCACCACCTTGCTCCTCCGGCTTAACGACGGTGGAGATGGCAGCGGCAAGGATCAAGCGCACCTCGATCCTGCCCTGCCCCACTTTGATCGTATCCTCCCAGCATGCGGTCTGGCAGGCCCATGGCTCTACTCGCCCCAGTCTGGCAAGCTCATGGCAAGTCCGACAGTTCGGCCACGTCTATGGCACACCCACACCAGTCCGACCACTGGGGAGCAGCGTGCCCTCGCACGCCTCAGTCCGGCTCCGGCATGCCTGCATCCTGAGAGTCGTACGGCATGCCTGTGCGCGGTCTGGCTCCGCCCGAAGCTTTGCACCCCAGTCTGGCACCTTGGCAAGCCGGTCCGACACCTCGACAATCGCTGGGAGCAGTGCATGGGTTCGGCCCTACCCGGCCTCGGTCAGCTCCGTGGCTGCCTCAGCCACCTGCGACGACCCTCTTCCAGACCGGTGCCTTCCCCAACATGGAGTCCCATCTCGGCAAGCCCAGCTCCGGCCGGGAGCATGCCCTACATTCGTCTGCGGCACGCCCGTGCCTCAGCCTACCTCACCTTGGTCCGGCACCTCCTCAGCCCATGCCGGACCAGTCTGGCATGTTAGGAAGCGGCACAACTTTGCCTGCACGGAGTCCGGCCCATCATCTTAACCCGGCCCTACGTGCCTCGGTCCGCATGTATGGGAAGCCTCTACGGGGCTCTTCTCGATCCATGCGAACGAGGAGCCTCTGCAGGCCTCGTGATGGGGACATCCATAATAAGAATATATACTTTGATTAACTCACTTTATTTTTGTAGCTATAGTCAATAAAGTTTTCAAAGCAAGTTACAAGTTTTCTTGAAGCATGATTTGGCTCATAAACCAACACATGAAAGAAGTCCATTAATTTTCTTGAAGCATATTCACAAGCCAAATTTTCTTGAAGCATGATTTGGCTCATAAGCCAACACATGGAAGAAGCGGCTCAAGCCCAAAGCATGATGGAGGGCATCCTCTTCAAGTCCAAGACCAACTATTCAAGCCTCTTCAAGACCAAGCCCAAGCCCAATTCATGCCAAGATTTGAAGCACATGGGGGAATAACTCATCAAACAACCTTGGGGGAAAAGGAATTACACTACATCAAGAGTTTTATGGGGAACATAAGATTCCTTCCACTACCCCAACAATATTTGACATGTAGGATGCCACAACTTATGACACCTAAGCCTCCACATCAGCATTTGGAAGCCACATTAGGATCTTTTAGATGCCACATGACAAAGTCGTTGTAACTTTCTACCAATAATTTATTTTTTGTTAAAACCACTTACCTAAAAATTGTTGGAGCCAACTAAGCCATCCTTATCCCCTCCTTTCCACCCTTGGACAAAATTTCTAGCATTGGAGCCTATAAATAGGGCCCCTAGGCTCTTATTGTATTCATTCTATGCTATGATTTGAATTAATGAAAGGATTGTTTTCTTGTATTCTAGTTTTCTTGAGTTCTTGTTTGGAGTGAAAGTTTTCTAGCTAGTTTGAGTGTATAGATCCTTATCCAAGGAGAGAATGAAAGTTTTCTAAGTTTGAGTTTGAGAGTGAAGAGTGCTTTTGCAAGGAGTAAAGGATGGGATGCCCGTTGATGGATCTATGATCAAGCTCCAAGTCCCAAGCCGTCTGCCACTTTCTTCTTCTTCTTTTTTTTTTCTTTGTTTCCATTCCAACTATAATTCTTCTTCCATGTCTAATCCCAAATTTTTTTGTAGGTTCTCTCAGGTTCCTAGGTCAAGGATGAAGGTCTCCATGCCATGGATCAAGGCCAAGGTGAGTCTCAAAGTAGAGAATGCCAATCTTGACTTCTAGGCTCAATCCTTGAGTGATGAGAGCTCCTTCTTCCACCAAATAATTAGCCATCATTGTTGGTAGAAAAACTCTTCCTAAGATTCATTAGATTTGATCATTTGAAGGTTAACTTACCCTAGTAGTGATGGTTTTCTTGCCATGAAGATCCTAATCCTTATTTTGAACTAGATCTACATTGCGGGTCTTAAAAATTAGATCAACTAGTCTCCTTATGACAATTCTTTTCTTGGATTAATTTAGCCCATTTATTTGATAGTTAATTGCTCAAGTTTGCTTGCTGGTTAGCTTGCTAAAACTCTTCATTTATCATTTTATTTTCATCCCCCATCACCTCGCCTCGATCTTATAATAGCCTTTGCACCCCTATAAAGGAGGGCTACATTGAAGCCTCACAGGTAGCTTTCCAGGGCAACCTCAACGTAGATATGATCCATATTCTAACTTGTACAACCCTGGATGGAGAGATCATCCAAATTTGAGCTATGGAAATCAAGCTACTCAGAATCGGTACCAATCTCCATTCCAAGCTAGGCAGCAAGTAAATTAAAGTCCAAATATGCCACTTGATGAGATTGTTAAGATGCTGGCAACAATACACAACAATTTCAACGTGAAACAAGAAATAGCATTCAAAACTTGAAGAAGAAAATTAGTCAACTAGCAACATCAGTGAGCAAGCTTGAGGCTAAAGACTCTGGAAAATTGCCCTCTCAAACGATTATAAACCCACGTGAGAATGCGAGTGCAATTACACTACGAAGTGGAAAAGAAATTGAAGCTTCTGCTCAGAAACCTTTAGAAGTGGCTAAGAAAGATCAAGTGGAGAATGAGACCAAATTCAATGTTGAAGATTTTTCCAAAGAAAAATCTCAAGCTGTTGTATATAATTTTACTAATTCTGTTCCTCTTCCTTTTCTTAGCAGGTTATCCAAATTTAAGAAGGAAGATAAAGAAAGGGAAATCCTTGAGACTTTTCGAAAGGTAGAAGTAAATATTCCTCTATTAGATGCAATCAAGCAAGTCCCAAGGTATGCAAAATTTCTAAAAGAGTTATGTACTATGAAAAGGAAGCCAAAAGATAATGAGAAAATCAGTGTGGGGAAAAATGTGTCTGCAATGATTCAACGTAAGTTACCTCCAAAATGCAAGGATCCAGGTACATTTACAATTCCATGTGTGATTGGTAATACTAAGTTTGAACATGCTATGCTAGATTTAGGTGCCATATTCAATTTATGCATCTCTGAATTTGGGTCCATTAAAAGAAACAGGTGTAATTATCCAAGCTGATCATTCTAATGCATACCCTGAAGGGATAGTTGAGGATGTTTTGGTACAGGTAAATGAGTTAATTTTTCCTGTTGATTTCTATATTTTGAACATGAAAGACAATACCTCCCCAAATCCTGCCTCAATTTTGTTAGGAAGACCATTCCTCAAGACAACAAGAACAAAGATTGATGTTTATGATGGTACCCTTACCATGGAATTTGATGAAGAGATTGTAAAATTTAATATTTTTGAGGCAATGAGATATCCTAGTGATAACCAATCTGTATTTTATATTGACATGGTGGATATGTTTGCATAGGAGTCTTTTGAATTGAGAGAAATGGATGAAGCAGGTGTACAAAGAAGGTTGCAATTGCAAGAATTGCAAGAGTTACGACTTGAGGCATATGAGAATTCAAGAATTTACAAGGATAAGACAAAGGCATTTCATAATAAAATGATTGTTAGGAAGCAATTTGTGGTTGGACAAAAAGTTTTGCTTCATAATTCACGACTTAAACTAATGCCTGGTAAATTACGTTCTCATTGGATTGGTCCTTTTAAAGTTACTAATGTATTTCCTTATGGTGCAGTTGAAGTGGAGAGCTTTGAGACTAACGAAGTGTTCAAGGTGAATGGACATAGACTCAAACCATTTTATGAAGGTTTTAAAGAGCATACGATAAATGAAGTGCAACTGAAGGATCTGGTTTATTCAGATTGAGAAGAACTGCAATGTCGGGCTAACGACGTTAAACAAATGCGCTGCTTGGGAGGCAACCCAAGGGAGGCCAACTGGCCATGATCAGGTTTGCATTCTTTATCCTTTCTCTATTTATATTTTTAGGTATTAAATATATTTTTGTCTTTTCTTTGTATTTAGGCTTTGCATTGAGTGTTGGATAAAAAAATAATAAAAAAAAGGAAAAAAAATATTTTAGTGTTTTTAAGATATTTTTCCAATGATATCTATGGATTTATGTGCTATAAATTTAGACTAAATTAAGATAAGAGTGTCATAACATGATTGAATAAATAGCTTGCATATTTAGGCTAAAAGTTGACTTGAGTTTGATTTTGAAATGTATTAACTTATTTTGGTAAACCAAAAACATGTTTGGGTGAGCTTTTGGACCTATACATATACATGTTTCTGTTTTGAGGGTGTTCATTCATACTAAGTTACTCTAGAACTTGCTTGTAAATGCTAGTCAAGGTTACTAAATTCATATGTACACATAGAAATGACAATGGCATATAGGATTTTACACCACTTAGCTTAAATGGCCAACCTTGAATCAATTAACTTTAGTGAACCCACTTTGAGCTTTTAACCTCTTTTGTTGATTGCAGTCTATATTTATGAGCCTTAAGCCAATTTGTTATCCTTATATTTTACCTACCTCAAGAGCTAGTAGAGTATTGAGATTTGTTTGATGGATTTTGAGACAAGGATGTGTATTGAATAGGTGTGGGGGAGCTATTGTTGATTGCTATACCTCTCTTTTGAGCAAATGGAATGTAATGGGAGTAAGATGTTCTTGCCATGTTTCAATATCTCTTTTTGCTGAAAAAAAGAAAAAAAAAAGAAGAAAAATAGAAAGTTATGATTGGTGAGATAATGGGGAAGATCACAAATGTAAGCGAAGATCAATGTATTATTAAGACCTCTGGCAGCAAGTTCAGTTCAAGAAATCCACATGTCTTATCAATTATGCACACTGTTTACAGATATATATCTTTTTGTAATAAAACATTTTCAGTCTATGCAACAAATGAGAAAAAGAAACTAGAAGGGTTGAATATTGGAGCATTTGATGTCTTGATTTACTCAATTTATGTCTTAATGCTTTATTAATTTCTTGGGTTTTAACCTTAGTATCCATTTTTATTCCTATCTTGAACCTAAGCCCCATTACAATCCTGATTAAAGATCATTGGATTTATGTGTGACAAGTGATACAAGTGATGGAGATTGGATGAGCAAGCAAGCCTATGGTAGTGATTTGGTTTGAATTGAATTTTGAATGAAATTCTTCTTTCATTCTTCAAATACTTCAGCGAATTAAGAGCGACCTATGAGTGTTTACCAAACTTGTTAATTACTTTTTGAATGAAGATTTCTTGTTTCTTTCAATTTAAATTTGTTAAGTATATTTAATTCATATTGTGTTATGGTATTTGAATTCTTGATTATGTTTAAGATTTATGGTATATAATATCTGTATGGTATTATTGGAGGAAATTAGTGAGTTGTGAGTTATCTTAGTGTTTAGTAAATTGTATAGCTAGTTGCCCGAGGACGTGCAAAAGTTAAGTACGGGGGAATTTGATAAAGATATAATTATACATTGTATTTCTCCTTATATTTAGTTTATTTGATATATTTATTTCCTCGTGGTGATGATTAATGCATAATTTATGTTTGAGGATTAATTTTCAGAATTGTTTAATTTCGTCCTTTTACTCCTCGTAGATATTTTAAAAATCATAGATTCAGAATTGAAAGAAATGGTTTTCAATGAAGTTGTAGAGTGTGATTTTTGGAATCCAATGGCGTGAACGGTGTGCAATTTGGACTTCAATTGAGCCAGGAAATGATTTTTAAAGGATTAATCCATGAAATGGCATGGATTTAAAGCAGTTGGTTCAACGTGAACCAACCAATTGGTTTACAAAGCAGCAGCTGGTCCACCATCTCCATGCTGCTGGTCCACGGAACAGGTCCGTGGACCATAGGCCAAACCGAGCTTCATTTTTGTTGGGAAAAATGTCGGAGCCGCTCTTCTCAACGTCAGGAGTCTCCTCGTGGCAGGGGAACATGCCGGAAAATCTTCTCAACGCCGGGAAAATTCAAGGAAAGTTACATTGATTTTCTTCTCGTGTCTCATGGCCATCTTCTTCCTTATTTTGCTGCAGCCGCTCCCATGGTTTCCTCCACTTGTGCTCGGTCATCCTCACCATTGCCAAGTCACCGGAGAATCCTAGCTCTCCGCCTCCTCTTCCTCCAAGATCGATCATTCTCCACCAATTTTGCTGCTTCTTCCCCTGTTCAAGATCAGTCCACCTTGTCCATCGCCATGCATAGCCTGCCTCTTATGTCGGGAGCTTGGATGTCCAAAGGAAAAGATCAACCACGAACACCGGGACTCCACGGACTCCAATGGATGCGGGATAACACAACGCGATGATTGTGTTGGTCACGGGAAAGAGAGTAGAGTACCGTAAGAAATTGCTGCTAGAGCCCAGTGCTGATTTTCAGGTGGGTCACGCGTCCGACTCCTTTATAAATAAATGCTTAGCCCAACACAGGGGGAGAAAAAAAAAAAACAGAATTGAGGGAATATTTTGGTGCAGGAGAGGGAGTTCGGTGCAGAACCCAGAGTCAGAGATTTTTTACAGTATGACAAAAGAAGAAAATAAAATTAATTTTATATTATTTTTTTTATGATTGAATAATTTTTTTGTTTCAATTCAAGGGACAACTAGCTATGTTAGCATGGTTGTGAGATTTTGATATTAATTTAATATTATTTTTTTGCTGGATATCTATATTTTCTAATTTTTATTGTTGATTTATTGTGTAGTTTAATTGATTAAGAGGCCTATTAATTGATTGTCTACATGACTGAATGCTAAACTAAGTTTGTAATCCGTAATTGTTATACAACTTGGTTAAAGTAGTACTTAGACAAAATAATTATGATCCCAGTTTTCATCTTTGTCTAAAAAGGAAATATAGAATGAATTAAACAATTTACGCTTGTCTAATTGTTGTTCATCCTTAGCTTCATCCTAATATGTAATGCTATCAATGAATGCATGAGGATTGCTTAATACCAAGTGGTTCATTGGTAAGAATTTAATTTGGACGCTTGACTTGAATTAATGAATGTAGGGATGATTAGATTTATCTAGCTCCTAGATAAGTCATTGGCTAAGTATTCAGAGAAAGAATAATATATTTTTATACCAATGATCAATCTGCTATCTAACGCAAAATCCCTTGAATCGAACTTAAATTGAATATGAAACACATCTAAATTTAATTAAAGTTTTCCCTTATTAGCATAATTAGTTAGTTATTTTCATAATTTTTTAAAACCTCCCGTTTAGTTACATAATTTGATTATCACATTCAGTCTCTAGGGTTCGACCTGGACTCACTAATATTACAAGAAATATTATAAGAATTAATGAACAATAATTAATTTTGGTGAATTCGACAAGCATTAGTCACGTAAGAGCTGCAGGCCACGACGATCTAGGTGGCAACTTCCACTCCTACCTCCAAGCAATGCTCAATCAATTGGCTGCCTATCATCATTGCCACACAAGTAATATATAACTTATGAAATCAAAGAACTAGAATGACACGTAGTAACTTGAACATCATAGAAGCACACCTGGACCTGTCTAGTAAGTATCAAATATATGATCATCATAAACCATAGTATCAAAGAAGCGAAACAATGCACTATATGCCCAACAAATAATAAACCATACTATCAAGAAGTGAAACAATGCACCGTATTCCACTCCTACCTCCAAGCAATGCTCAATCAATTGGCTGCCTATCATCATTGCCATACAAGTAATATATAACATATGAAATCAAAGAACTAGGATGACACATAGTAACTTAATATTATAGAAGCACACCTGGACCTGTCTAGTAAATCAAAGAACAAGAATGGCATGTTTACTGAATCCCAAGAACAATCTATCCATAAATAATCCAAATGTAGCATATGAAGTAAGAATGGCACGCTTAGTTCATACGAAGTTCAGTAAAAATAGCAACATGAAATATTTTAAATGTTTTGGTTGCTTATGTGAAAAAAAATTATCAATTATGATTACAAATAATAATATAAAAAAGAAGTGTGTCAAGGTAGTAGTAACATAGAATTTTCATTAAAGCAATGCAGAGCATTTTCAGAAGACCATATCAACAAACAAATGCAAATAACATCACAACAATCTTCTAAAAAAAGAAAAGGGTATGGTAAGTGAGGACATGGTATAAGTTTGTAAAGAAATGGATACCACTGTCTATGACATGATCAAACATTTAAATATCTAAGCAACTAAAGTATTACAAATAGTTTATTACTTTGAGATATCCAAACCCATTTCACATTCCAAGATAAAAAAAGAATTGTTGCGCATATATTTATGAAAAAAACATTGAAAGACCCTTTTACATATTGAAACAGGAGCAAGCACCGTGGCCAATAAGGCATGTCATGGTAAATATGAAGGCATGCTATGCCAACCAATACTTAAGTCCATGCTACGATAAAGCATAGCACATAACAGCTACCACAACTACTAGTAGAAATATATTTTTTTTAAAAAAAATAGCTCAGGATAGCAAATGTAATCTCACTTGAGCATCACAACAACAAGAGGAAAACAACAAATGTGTAATTCCACTCCTGCTTCCAAGCAATGCTCAATCAATAGGCTGCCTATCATCATTGCCATACAAGTAATATATAACTTACGAAATCAATTCTCATATTGCTGTCCATACGAAGGTCAACATCCTGAAACATTAAGGGCTGCCAACAATATAAGTATAGTACATAATAGCTGCCTTAACTACTATTACAAATATATAGTTACAAATTATGGCTCAAGACAGTGAATGTAATCTCACTTGAGCATCACGGCAGCAAGAGCAAAACAACGGATGTGTCATTCCACTCATGCCTCCAAGCAATGCTCAATCAATAGGCTGCTTATCATCATTGCCACATAATTAATATATAACTTACAAAATCAATTCTCGTATTGCTGTCCATACAAAGGTCAATATCCTGAAACATTAAGGGCTGCCAACAATATAAGTATAGCTCATAACAGCTGCCTTAACTACTATTACAAATATATAGTTACAAATTATAGCTCAGGATAATGAATGTAATCTCACTTGAGCATCATGGCAATAAGAGCAGAACAATAAATGTGTCATTCCACTCATGCCTCCAAGCAATGCTCAATCAATAGGCAGCCCATCATCATTGCCATACATCTAACATATCAATAACGAAATCAACGAACAAGAACGACATGTTTGCTGAATCATCTGGGGTTATATTTGAGCATAGCTCAAACAATAGGCAGCACTTGTTACAATTCCAAATATGCATTATGTATCCTGGAACATTATGCAGAATATAAACATTGCACAGAATATAAACACCAATAACATAAGCATCTAACCCATAAGAGTCTTCCAAAGGCCTAATACAAAATATCCCTACAATAGCAGCAAATGCAGAGAATAACGAAAACAAAGAGGTTATCATACACAAATTATCGATTTTACAACTCTTTCAATGACCACATCCTCAAGAAATCATAGTCATAACCATCTAAACAGCTAACACAAACATTGTCTACACTTAAACCCAACAACTAAGCCTACAAGGAAGGCTACTAAAACAAAGAGAAATGATTTGTAAGGTGCACCCACATTCCTGGCCAAGGCTACATCATTTTTTCCTCCATATTTATTTTCATGATTTTTTCGAATAGATGAATTATCAGGAGGTTGAAGATAGCTATCAAGTCCAAATACTGCCTCTTATCTAGTTTTAAACTTCTTATATAAGGCATGCTTGAACCCAGTAACCTCATGCTAACACTCGGGCAATGTATCATAGATCCCCCTTCTACATCCCTCGAAAACTATGTAACAACTTTCGGTAGACATCACTAAAAGTTAAGAGCATGCAGCTTGATTTCCTACAATAATGTTGAACCAAAATGATATCAAATTACGTAATATATTGCAGGTGGATAATGTTAGCCAGGGTTAACATACTAACTTATCAAATACCCAAAAAAAATTAAAAATAATATTAGAATAGAAGATATACTTACCTCGCAAGTTACGAGCAACCCATAACTTATTAGCTAGAGAATTGCATAGTTCTTCACCTCTTTAAAATTTGTCATCCCCTATAATCAAATGAGGGTCCACATCATCCTCATCATGGTCAATAGGCAACAGATCAATTGACAAGTTGAAGTATTTGTCGTTTCCTTGAGTGCATCGTACAAAGTTATGTAGAATGCAGCAAGCCATTACAATACGTTTTTGGACCTTGAAGGGGTATGGTATGGTTCTTCTAAGAATGATATATCATTTTTTAAGAATCCCTAAGGCCTTCTTTATGCAATTCCTGAGTTGAGCATGTCGATGGTTGTATAAATCTCAATAATTATTATATCTTCGAGCCCTAGGATTGTTAAATGTACTTAAATGGTACCTGTTATCTTGAAAAGGGGCAAGAACTTATCTGTATTGGCATATCCTGAGTCAACAAGATAATACTTCCCTATATACAACCAATGCAATAACTAAAACAACTCAAAACTTCGCTTAAAAATATACAATCAAATAAATATCTGATCATTTGAATACCTGCAGGTACAGCAAAGCTTCCTGACTCAACACACCAATGCAATACTCTCATGTTAATAGTAGATCCTTCCCACCCAGTACATATGAAAAGGAAAGAGTGATCAAATGAAACTGCAGCCATAATATTCTGCAAAATGTTGCCATTTCTATTACAAAAGCAGGGTTATTTGGTTTTTTTGATTAATGTAGGTATGTATGTACCATCGACAGCTCTGATAGCATTCTGTGATATAGAAAACTATATCAAAGACATGTTAACATAATTGAAAATTAAATTCTAATGTTAAATTTGTTCATAGGTACCATGAAGTAGAGATGAAAATGATTATTTTCATGGATCCATGGGTGAATGCCAACATCCTCACCCGATTGAATTATAAATTCTTGCTTCAGTGTACAAATTCTTTTCAGTACATTATTAAAATATCAAAATATTGTCTCCCCTAAATGTTGAAATGTTTTAGCCAAAATTCTATTCATTACACCATGGTCTATTCCGTAAAGAAAAATGCTAGTTGCTCCTATACTGTAATATTACGTGTTCTTGTTAAAAGGCCATGTGATACAAGTAACTCTTCAAGCTTAAAGAACATTGTGTTTGTCATCTTAAAGTGATCATAACCTCTATCAAGATGTCCACTCAAAATGTCTTTTATGAGTTCATGCCTAAGAATGGATGAGTTCGACATGGCATCTTCGAAATTATTGTACAATTTTGTACATTAATCATACCACTACTTATCAGTGCAGTTATGACATCATCCCAAAAGTTGTCCTCATCTATTAAAAACATCATGAGCTGATGCAACGTATCCATCTATTAAAAAAGAGAGACTAGTTAATGATACAAGAATATGCATTACTGTATCAACGCTGCCAATAATGAAAGATAATATAATGTGTTAACATAACATTCCGACAAACTAGCATACATATTCGTATTTTCACTAAAATTTGTCATAGAAAAGTTCACATATAACATAAACATAGATTACATAATTGAACATCATATAACAAAATATACCGTCCATCAACACAAACATGACAAATTTAAGTTATGGCCAACCATGATCGCGAAATTCACTTATACTTGTTAGAGGTACAATTATGGTAGGAAGGACATCCTCGAGACTACCACGAGGAGAAAGGGTACAACCCTGGGAATAAACATCATCACTTTTTAGCCTAAATGATGGTGGCATTGATGGAATAGTACCATCCGGATTAATATCATGCATAGGAGGAGGCACAAATACATGGGGGCGACCTTCATAAACACCATGCATTGCAGGAGGCATGAAAATATTAGACACATGAGCATAACTTGCTTGAGGGACTACCATCGAAGGTGGTACACGGTAGAAGTTAGATATTTGTCTATTAAGCCAAGCCTGCAGTAGTGGCCCTTCATAATGCATAACGAACCACCTATTCATCTCATTTTTGAAAAATCTCCCCTACAGCAATAATACATTTAGGTGTTATCCCAGGAAGACTCTAATTTCTACATACACTCATCAATTGAATACATTATAGGACGGGCAAGCTGATCCCTTCTTAGAATCTCATTAGCTATTTCCAATCTCTTTTTACCTTGTTCCACCAAATCTAGAAGGGCATCAGCTGCATCAGTAGAGAGCCTAGTCCTACTTGTTGTAGGAGTGATGGATGCTGACCTTGTCCTCTTTCCAGCACTAGAGGAAGGACGTGCATCCATAGAACATTCCGTGGGTAAGGTCGAGGCACATGTTGGGCTGGTGGGTGATACATCTTCAAATATATCAAAGGGATTAGAGGATGAGTTGGAGACTCCACCACTTTGTTGTGATGGTTGTCCAACATTGAAGTCCTCTAAATTTATCGTATCCACTCTGTCGTCCGAGGTATCATTGTCGGATACCCCCTCTAGAATAGTGAATGTATCCCCCCTGTGGCCTGTGGCCGTATTCTTGGAAAACAGGATGTCTATGTTGTCATATGCCGAAAAGGACTTACCCTTTATGCGAGCATACTCCTTGTTTACCTGTTAACAATTAATAAAAAGTAATTAATATAGTGTTGTCTAAAGAATGCTACATCTGATATCCATATCGATCAACAACTCATCGAGACGACCTCCTCCCACGTTTGCTAATCACCATATGTCGGAACCTTTAGTATAAGATCCCATCCCTAGCCAGATCGATTAGATAAGTTATAATACAAGTTAAACGTCTTCTTAAGGACCTTAAACCAATTCTTCAAGTTCTTATACTGAAGGACTTATTTGTCTTTGCATTGAACATGGTAGTCATGTTCTTCCATGTATTGGTGTGGACACCAGAAACCGAAAGAAACTTCACTCCAACAAGGTTAGCCTTATCCCAATTTGGATCGAAGATAATTAGGTTACCTTGTATCCTTTAGTTCAAAAATATTTTATTTTCAAGAGCCATTTCCTTTTCAAGAGTCCTATAAATGTTTTCAAGAGCCATTTCCTTTTCAAGAGTCCTGTAATTAATCAAGAGTATTTATTGAGTCCTGTAATTACTTTAAAATAAAAAAAAATTCATTTCCTGTAAGTCCGTTTCAAGTTTAGGTCAGTCAAGTCAGTTCAGTTGAGTTAAGTCTATTTCAGTTCATCAAGTCTTAAAGCAATGAAAGCCAGCAACAAGACTCAAATTCTGGACCCCAGAATTTGACCACATGAAGAAGAGAAGACACATCAACCAAGTAAGAGAAAAGGACCATCAACTAGGACCACTTGGCACCACATGTCATTCCTTATCCAAGTAGAAGACCATCTCATCATGCCACATCATCAGGCGCCACCTCACTAGCCACCTCATCACTCTTTGGCGCCAACAAGGAAGATTCAAATTCAAGGAGGTTAGCCACACCCCTCCAAGTCCTCCACCAAATCCTCCAACCCCCCCCCCCCCCCC
Organism: Areca catechu; assembly: GCA_021397845.1. Lineage (NCBI taxonomy): Eukaryota > Viridiplantae > Streptophyta > Magnoliopsida > Arecales > Arecaceae > Areca > Areca catechu. Next base: position 11,089,648 of record CM038048.1, read on the forward strand.
CCCCATCCCTCCAAACTCTCCACCAAATCCTCCAACCCCCCTTGTAATTCTCCTCAATTTGGGGAGTTTTTAAATTTCAAAAGGTAGCTTTGTGAGGCTATTAAAGGCCTTGGACGCCCATTGTAAAGAGGATTGATTTTGGGAATGAATGAAAATTGAAGTTGAATTTTGGAAGTAGAAGTTGTCTTGTGTTTTTTTTTTTTTTTCCTTATGTGAAAGTTTCCCATCCTCTTCCTCCATGCCAAAGCCATTCTTTTCCCCTAGCAAAGCATCTTCCAAGCTCACGTGAAGGGTCCTTCGAAGTCTTTGAGTTGTGAACCGGGTTCACCTTGACAAAGAACCAACAAGCTGAAGCCCCAAGTCCAGGGTTCTGATCTCTATTATCCAGGTTCTTCAGTTCTGAGCATTGGTAGTTTCAAGGTATGAATCAAAAGAAGGTTGGAAAGCTCATCAAGGTAAGTCCACAATCATTAGTCCCTATTGTCTAGATCTTCTTCCTTCTTAGTTTAGGATTGTGTCTAATCAAGTAAAAATCTCATTTCTTATAATCCTTAAGTCTTATTATGATGAGTACAATGCTAGTGTAATTAGGTTTCATTGCTCTACAAACCATATTCAAAACATTAATCATATGCTTGCCGCATCATCTTGGTATCAGAGCATGGTTGCATTAGGGTAGAATAGTTTTCTTTAAATCCAAGCAAGATCTAAAATTCACGCCTCCTGAGCGGGTGTACTCCAGTACACTGTCATGACCCATGGGAATAATGAGCCCCTGGCCGGACATGAGTTTTTTAGATTGAAGTTTGGGTAAGCCATTGCACTTGTTTGATTAGGTTCTGTTTTCTGAAAATTTGCATCGTTTTCTGTAATCCGTCTGCGGTTCCAAAGGCAAGTCACTAATTTTTTGTTTAAATATTTTTTTCTTGTTCCTTTTTAAGTTAGTTATCACCATATTAAATTTCATTATCAGAAAAAATTTATAAAAAAATAAAAATTTTTGCAGTTTGACACTATCATTAGGGTTTTGTTATATCCTTTTTATTTATCTTCATTTGTAGGATCTTCTTAGAGTAGTACAGATTTTAGTTTTAAAATTCCTTTCATCTACATTGAAATATATAAGTTAGGAATCCTCTGTGAATTTTTTAGAATTTTTGGACATTTTCTTTCATCACGTTTTCCACACCACTTTCAAACTGCAACACACTTCTGCAGCACCTTTGCATTTCATTCATCTCATGAGAAATCAAATTAAGGGCATCAATTTGACATAGGGTCAGGGTTTCATCACCTGTCCCTAGCCCAAAAATCACCAACCAGCATATCGATCCCAGCTCGTTAATTAAAATTGAGTAGAACGTTAATTGCCCTAGTGGGTTAGGGACACCAACAAGTTGAGTTCAGGTTAGGGTCAAGTTAACTGTGTCAGCTAATTGGTGTGTGCTTACAGGCTTGGTGTCTAGGATTGGTGCATCAGGGCTTGTGATTTGGTCCGCCTACCTGGCCAATCTTAGATTGGTGTCTAAGGTTGGCAATCAGGGACCTTCACTCGTCTCCACCTACCTGGCTAAGTCCCATAAGTACTACTAGCTAGTTGGTTCACTTAATTAGACTTCTAATTTGTGCTCGAGGTCTAGGAAACCTTAGCTCGAGCTTGAGTCTACTTGCATGCATGAAAACTAGATCAGGAGCCTCATACTCACCAGTCCAGACCCAGTCCAGTGTAGCCATGGACCCGAATCTTGAAACCATGCTGAGAGGCCTAAATGATCTAATGGCCCAATTGAACCAAATGCTGGCTAAATAATTTTCCTTAGACCAACCAACTCCTACTATCCCATTAGCTCATATGAATGACAGGAGTAAGAACCCTGAAGTACAAGTTGAGTTCATGAATACTCAAGACTTAGGGTATCCTCAAACAAAAGGGCTAGGGAAGGAAGAAGGCAAATTTGAACCTAGTAAATATGTGTGTGAGACTGACATAAGTTTAATAGATGAATATGAAGGGGAAGACTGTGAAGAGAATAACTTTAGTACCTTACCTGAGGAAACCTTTGGTAAAGAAAAGATTATTGAGCCTAGTCCTGAAACATCAGAACAACGAAAATTTAGTTAGGACTTGGTTCCCGTAAGACAATGCCCTCAGGAAGAACACAATACTTTAGCTTCGACACAAGAACTCCTTCAGGTACCTGAGAAGAACCCAATCATTATTTTAGAAGACTTTCCTGATGACCTTCAACTACCTAGAAGCATCCCGCCTGTAGATCAAAATTGTAATCTTAAGGTCATCATGAGTAACCAAGGTCTGTTTCAAGATTCCCCTAAATTATCCCAAGTCTCGGATTCCTATTTCCTGCCTTTCCCTGAGTCTTATCATAATTTTAGAGCCATTAAGTTTCATTTTGATGAGATTACTAGGATGCATGAGCTTTTAAAGCCTATTCCTTTTGCTACCTACTTTTGGAAAACCTTATGGCATTTGTTAGGAACCCAGGGTAAATTCTCATGTGCATACCAGACCAGGGTCAAACCTAAAGAGTCATTAATCTGTTAGGTTTAGGTCCTAGAAAGTCTAATAAAATTCCTCTCAATAAGGATGCCTAGTTCAGTCTACATTTTGTAAGTGCTTGTGTAAATTTCTGAGTCTGCTAAATCTTTCGCACAGCATGTCACAAATTTGCATAAAGAAATCAGTAATAAGATCAAACTGAGCAATGAGACTTACAAACATTTAGCTGATTCACATAAGAGGGCTAAAGAATTCTGTGAAGGGGATTTTGCAATGATTAGGCTCAACCATGAACGGTTCCCACCTAGAACCATAAAGAAGCTGCATGCCCGCGGAGCGGGACCTTTCAAGATCTTAAAGAAAATAGGGCCTAATGCATATGTTTTGGAACTTCCACCTGATATGGGTATCAGTACAACCTTTAATGTTTCAGACCTAGTAGAATACAAAGAACCAGTACTAATACCTAGTGAGCCTTTTGGGCCAGAAACTTTCATTAAGAGTAAACATATTTCCGAGTGTCCACCACCAACTCTACCTGAGCGGAGAGAGAGGATTGAGAGAATCCTGGATAATAAGACCATTACTACTAGGAATAAGGACTATCAGCGATACCTGGTTCAATGGCAAGGTCGACCTGAGTCCGACAACTCTTGGATTACTCAAGAGGACCTGCAAAGACTTAACCCAGACTTGTTCGAGCATTACCAGGGCAAAACTGAACCATACTCGATTGGGTCGAGTTCTGCCCATCCCAGGAGAATTGGTGTGGACACCAGAAACCGAAAGAAACTTCACTCCAACAAGTTTAGCCTTATCCCAATTTGGATCGAAGATAATTAGGTTACCTTGTATCCTTTAGTTCAAAAATGTTTTATTTTCAAGAGCCATTTCCTTTTCAAGAGTCCTGTAAATGTTTTCAAGAGCCATTTCCTTTTCAAGAGTCCTGTAATTAATCAAGAGTGTTTATTGAGTCCTGTAATTACTTTTAAAAAAAAAAATTCATTTCCTGTAAGTCCGTTTCAAGTTTAGGTCAGTCAAGTCTGTTCAGTTGAGTTAAGTCTATTTCAGTTCATCAAGTCTTAAAGCAATGAAAGCCAGCAACAAGACTCAAATTCTGGATCCCAGAATTTGACCACATGAAGAAGAGAAGACACATCAACCAAGCAAGAGAAAAGGACCATCAACTAGGACCACTTGGCGCCACATGTCATTCCTTATCCAAGTAGAAGACCATCTCATCATGCCACGTCATCAGGCGCCACCTCACTAGCCACCTCATCACTCTTTGGTGCCAACAAGGAAGATTCAAATTCAAGGAGGTTGGCCACACCCCTCCAAGTCCTCCATCAAATCCTACAACCCCCCCCATCCCTCCAAACTCTCCACCAAATCCTCCAACCCCCCCTTGTAATCCTCCTCAATTTGGGGAGTTTTTAAATTTCAAAAGCTAGCTTTGTGAGGCTATTAAAGGCCTTGGACGCCCATTGTAAAGGGGATTGATTTTGGGAATGAATGAAAATTGAAGTTGAATTTTGGAAGTAGAAGTTGTCTTGTGTTTTTTTTTTTTTTTTTACCTTATGTGAAAGTTTCCCATCCTCTTCCTCCATGCCAAAGCCATTCTTTTCCCCTAGAAAAGCATCTTCCAAGCTCACGTGAAGGGTCCTTCGAAGTCTTTGAGTTGTGAACTGGGTTCACCTTGACAAAGAACCAACAAGCTGAAGCCCCAAGTCCAGGGTTCTGATCTCTATTATCCAGGTTCTTCAATTCTGAGCATTGGTAGTTTCAAGGTATGAATCAAAAGAAGGTTGGAAAGCTCATCAAGGTAAGTCCACAATCATTAGTCCCTATTGTCTAGATCTTCTTCCTTCTTAGTTTAGGATTGTGTCTAATCAAGTAAAAATCTCATTTCTTATAATCCTTAAGTCTTATTATGATGAGTACAATGCTAGTGTAATTAGGTTTCATTGCTCTACAAACCATATTCAAAACATTAATCATATGCTTGCCGCATCATGTATTTTGTATAAAAGTACCATTGTGACAATTACCTTTGTCGTTCTCTTGCCGCACAAGGAAAGCATGATCATATCAAGAGCATCAGTCTAGTTAGGTGCTCTACAATGAGATGATCCTTCCCTCGGGTCTACTAATTGATTGGATTTTTTAGATTTTGGCATACTTTCTACAATATCCCAAAAGTAACACAAATAAGAAAAAAGCGATATGTATTGTTACAATTTAATTCCTAATGATGCAAAATTAAATGATAATAATGACATGTTATGAAACAAAGAAATAAATCCACCAGTATATGAATGTGCCAAGACATGTGATGGGGACATCGGCCTGCTCAAATCTAGGAGCAGCACGGATCCTAGAGTGGCACGGATCCCTAAGCAAGCACGAATTCTAGAACTGCACAAATCTCGAAAGATATCCAGAATAAATTTGTTTGGGATTTATCTTTATCTTTTGTTTGAATGAATAAATTTGTTTGGGATTTATCTTTATCTTTTGTTTGAATTTTGAATTAGGATTGAGATATGGATAGGCTTATCTTATCCTATCTTGTATTTGAATTTGAATCATCCTTATCTTTTTATCTTGTATTCAAATTCAAATGAGGGTTGGACAGGTTTATAAATGCCACCCTCAGTTCTTTATAAAAAATAGTTTTAGAGAATAATTATGAGTTTTTAGAAGAGTGATTCTTCTTGCCTTCGTCTTCGAGCATCGAGGGGCGCGAGGCCCTAGTTATCCCCCTTCTCATTCCATTTTCTTTATCCCCTCATGACCTTTGAGATTCACCCTAATGCCTCTAAGTATCGAGGAGGGTGAAATGCCCCAGAGGTGAGAGGTCTCTTCATTAATGTGAGTCCTAAAGTCCATGAGTTCCAAACCCTAAGTCTTCCATCCCCATTGTTCCTTCACTATCTCTAGAAGATCCTATCCCCCTGTCCCACATCAATTTTTGGTATCAGAGCTAGAAAATTATGGAACTTTCGTATCAATCCAGATCCCCCACCATCGATTTTTTTTCCCATCTTATCATCTTCCAGATTCAAAAAAAAAAAAAAAAAAAAATCTAAGTTGCCACCAACTTATTTTTCTTTGTTCCGCTCTTCCTCCCAAACTCCCATCCCTCCACTTCATACCACACCGATCCATTTTTCTTTTCTAGATTCGATACCATCTCAACAAAAAAAAAAAAAAATCATTTTTCCAAGTTGCTAGCAATTTTCTTCTTCCCCTCCTTCCAATCCCATTACTGAGCATCTCTGTGCCAGCGCCCCACCTTCCCTCTTGTGACTCCACTTTCCGCCGCCTCCACCACCAAATGAAAATCCCATCGCCGCCATGCCCATCGCAGGACCTGCCTCCATGTTGCTCATGGCTTTGCCTCCTTCCCCGCTGACCAACCTCATCGACCTCTCCCACTCCCAGGACGCCGCCGCCGTCGACGGCACCACCACCATCATCGTCCTCGCCGGCTTGCTCCTCGGCACTCCCTCTTTCTCCTCTCCATCAGAATCCACCCAACCGCTCCCCCTCTGCCCACACCGCCATTACCGACCTCCTCTCTTGGAATAGCAGATCTCTCCATCTTGGTCCCCCATTCGTCCTCCGATCTGCTTCAAGATGAGGGAAATCCTCCACATCCACGGGTGGAGACAATCGGTGGAATAGCAAGGGCGGCGATCTGGCATAGGGAAGGTTGCCAGAAACCCCTGCAAGCAGTCACAGTTCTTAGCCTCCTTCCGGACTACATCAAGGACCACGTCGATGAGCTCGGCACCCTCGGTATAGTGGCCCTTGACCCAATTATTCCTGGCCCCGGACTGGCCGAAGATGAAGTTGTCCGGCCGGAAGATCTGGCCGTAGGGCCCCGATCGGACGCTATCCATGGTCCCGGGCTCGAAATCCTTGTCGGGCCCCTGCTGGACTCGATTGGATGGATGGTCAGCCTCGAGCAGCTGGATGTCACCCACAACCTCCTCTCCAGCGAGATCCCGACATCGATCTGCACCCTGCCCCACGTTCAGAACTTCACCTTCTCTTACAACTTCTTCATCGAAGAGTCGCCGGTGTGCCTCAAGGTGCCTTTCTTCGACAATCAGAGGAACTGCCTGCCCGGCCAGTCGGTGTAGAGATCGGCGGTGCAATGCAAGTCCTTTTTATCCTACCCTGTGGATTGCAACTCCTTCCGGTGCGCACCGTTCGTGCCGGCTCCGCTTCCAGTTTACCCTTCTCCAGCCACTGCTTCTCTAGGGCTGAGACCACCACCTTGCACCTCCAATGCCGATTGGAATTTCTCCCCCCTCCCTGTGCCGCATATTCATTGGACCCCCCACCGGATCCCTTCTTCCCATTGTGCAATCCCTCTCCCACTAATCGGGCACCGCCTCAACCGTCGGCATCCCTGCATCACCCTCATTGCCTCCGAGCTTGTCCCCGTGCCGCCGTTTCCTCCCCAGCACCGTTGCTGACGAAGCTCGCCGGACTTCCCTCCTCCGAAGACGTCCCCTTTCCACCCTTCATCGGCCCACCGGGAAGAAAGGCAGTGCATGAACATGAACGCAAACCCAGCGTTCAAAGCCTTCTCCTCTGCACACTTCTCAAAGCTAGCCAGTTCACTTCGATTTCAAGTCCCCTTTGTCGATTTCAGAGTTGCACATTTCTTAAAGCCACATAGATTTTAAGGCTGCACAAATTTCAGAGTCATACAGTATTCAGAGTAGAATGTTTTTTGGATTTAATTGGTCTGCAAGCCTTGCACATATGGAGCCAGAAGATTTCTAAGCCTAACTCGACAGAGTCGAGTTCTCCCCACCTCAGGAGAATGATGGGGACATCGGTCCGCTCGAATCTCGAAGCATCACAGATCCTGGAGCGGCATGGATCCCTGAGCAAGCATGAATTTTGGAGTTGCATGAATATCGAAGGATATCCAGAATAAATTTATTTGGGATTTATCTTTATCTTTTGTTTGAATAAATAAATTTGTTTGGAATTTATCTCTATCTTTTGTTTGAATTTTGAATTAGGATTTGGTTGATTAGGATTGAGATATGGTAGGCTTATCTTATCCTATCTTGTATTTGAATTTGAATCATCCCTATCTTTTTATCTTATATTTAAATTCAAATAAGGGTTGTATAGGTCTATAAATACCATCCTCAGTCCTTTGTAAAAAATAGTTTTGGGGAATAATTATGAGTTTTTAGAAGAGTGATTCTTCTTGCCTTCGCCTTCGGGCATCGAGGTGCATGAGGTCCTAGTTATCCCCCTTCTCATTCCATTTTCTTTATCCCCTCCTAATCTTTGAGATTCACCCTAACGCCTCCAAGTATCGAGGAGGGTGAAATGCCCTAGAGGTGAGAGGTCTCTTCATTAGTGTGAGTCCCAAGGTCCATGAGTTCCAAACCCTAAGTCATCCATCCCCATTGTTCTTTCACCATCCCTAGAAGAAAAAAAAATCCAAAAAAATATGATACCCTAATTTTGGTGACTTCTAGGCTCGCCAACGATCATATCCTGATGCAGAACAAAAGCTCTGATACCAAAAATGATGCAGAACAAAGAACAAAGAAGCGTATGCGGAAGTAAATTTAAGATTAATTCTTTTTTTTTTATTTCAGAAATTGGCTTTGACTCAAAGTAAAGCTAAACTAAGTTGAAGGAAACTAGGTAAGGATTGAAAGCACAATTTAGATGAAACAAAATTATCAAAGTAGTTCAGAAGTAACGGATCGCTGGGGGTTGAGAAACTCCCAGACCTAGGGTTTCGCTCTGAACTTTCAACAGAACAGAAATAGAGAGGAGAGATGGTTTACTAACCAGACAGTGATCTTCTCAGGATTTTGGTGGAAGAACTCTCTCGAGCAGATTGTGGGATCCTCGGAGTCGGCTATCTTCGCAATGGATCCTCCAATACTGGTCTTGTGGTTTGGTCGGCTTCTCCTGGACTCAAGATCTGGGAAAGAAGAGGAACAAGTGATGGAATTCAGATACTCAAGAAAAGATTTACCAGGTTGAAGAACTTGAAAGCTGAAGTTGCTGAAATCAGGATTCTCCTGGAGGCTGATCTGACTCCCTCTTAGAATTGCTGTAGACCTGAAGTATCTGGACTGGAGCTGGATGCTGGTGGTCGGCTTGGACTTGGAGAGGGTGGCTGTGAGAAGTGGAATAGACAAGGGCTTGGTGGAAAGAGAAGGGTGATGGCGGCTAGGGTTTGGGAGTGGAGTGGCTAACCTAGGGTTTGGGTTTTGGAGATCTCACACCTCCTCAAGGTTCCTGGGGAACCCGGATTTACTCCCTCACGGAGCTCAACACCTGGATGCAAGTGCGGAAGAGAGAAAACACAAAGTTTGCTCACAAAAAAATTTGGTTTCATTCATCTGATTTTTTAAACTTACAAGAGGGGTTTAATTTATAGGACTTTATAAGAGAGTAGGGTTTTACATCTTTCCATGTGGGACTAAAGAAGGGGATCTTCAAATTAGGATATCAATCCCCACTCATATGGCCAGCCAATTAATTCCAAAGTTGATTGAAGCTTCAAAAAGGAAAGTGGGTGGCGCCTCCTTGTCTTGACCTCCAAGAAAATATTTTTTTCCTTCTATGCTTGGCCTTATCTGGAAGTGTTTGGGTGCCTCTTAACCTTGCCCTCCAAGAAAAACTTGTTGCCTTTTATATCTGGCTTTAATTGGAATGATTAGGGCGCCTCCTAACCTTGCTTTTCAAGAGAAATCTCCTTCCTTCCATGGCTCAACCCTTTTTGGATACCTCCTTTTCTTTCTCCCCAAGTTATGGCTCCTTCTAACTTTGTTTTGAGTATTTCTGGCAGGTAATAGGCGCCTCCTTGAATTTCTCTCCAAGAGAATTTCTTCCCTTTCATAGTTTGGTTCTTTTGGGAAGTCTTGGGCCGCCCCCTTGATTTGTGGACCCCTGGTGGATTTCTCCTCAATTGGCGCATGAAAGAGGGGAGCTGCTATCTGTGGTGTGGGGACCAAAGCCTGCTGGATGGAGATGTGGCGCCCCCTGGACTCAGGCGTATGGCTGGGAGTGTGGCTGGGAGTGTGGCGCCCACTTGCTTGGCCTTGGGAGAAAATGTAACACCCCAGGTTGAAGCCCTAGTCGACTACTGAGTCAACATGACTCAACAAAAATAAAAATGCAGGTAATATAGACTCAAGCTAAAATTGAGTTGAACAAGTCAACCCTTATTACAAGTCAAAAAACCCTAATTCTTTGGGCAAGGTTAATCAGAGATCCAGATGGAGCTCTGAAGTCTTCTTCTGGGTCTGGTGCCCGCACCAATTCTCCCAGGGTGGGAGGAACTCGACCTTGTTGAGTATGGATCAAGTTGGCTCTGGTATCTCTTCAAGAGGTCTGGGTCCAATTCTTGTAATTCTTCTCGGGAGATCCAAGAGTCATCAGAATCTGGCCTTCCTTGCCAGCGGACCAGGTATCTTTGGTATCCTCGATTACGAGTAGAGATAACCTGATCATCCAGGATCTTTTCAATCTGCTCTTTCCTCACAGGCCAGTTTGTTGGTGGACACACAGGGTCAGGTTCACTCTCAAGAGCAGGATTAGGTTCAAAAGCCTCACTGGGAATCACAGCTGGCTCCCTATACTCTACTAGGTCTGAAATGTTGAAAGTGGAGCTAATGCCTAGTTCTGGAGGTAACTCGAGCACATAGGCATTGGATCCTACTCTCTTTACCACTCTAAATGGTCCAGCTCCCCTAGCATGTAACTTTCTAACGGTTCCAGGAGGAAATCGTTAAGGCCTTAACCTAATCATTACATAGTCTCCTTCGTCAAAAGTTTTGACTCGCCTTTGAGAATCAGCCAATTTCTTATAAGTTTCATTACTTAAATTTATTTTGGCTTGAATTTCTTTATGCAAGTCTTTTATATGCTGTGCAAAAACTTCGACAGACTCGGAGACCCATGTGTGGACTGGTAAAGGAGCTAGGTCAAGAGGTGTGTGGGGTTTGTAACCATGCACAATTTCAAATGGACTCTTACCCGTAGACCTATTGGCCGAGTCATTATATGCAAATTTAGCCCTGGGTAAATACAAATCCCAATTCCTAGTATTCTCACTCAATCAAAATCTAAGACAATGTCCTAAACTCGCCTGACGATGCATTCCTAAAGAATGGACTTTTATTCAAAGGAACCCTAGGTCTAAACCTAACAAACTACGGCTCTCTGGGTTTGACCTTGGGTCGGAGGATGGCATGCAGAGCATGAAAACTTATCATGGATGCCTAGTAGGTGCCATAAGGTCTTCCAGAAGTAGGTGGCAAACCCAATAGATTTTGACACGTGATTCACTCTAAAGACTTTGACAAAGTATACTTGGATGGTGTAAGAAGCATTGGAAGTCCTAGAGAAAGGGAGGAAATATGAGGTGGAGTCTCGAATTACCTGCTGGCTAAAGGTGGTGACCTGAAGGTTTGAATGGTGATCTATGAATGTCAACTGGTCATCCTTACGAAAGGAAAAGTTTGCTACTCCCAGGAATGGATCAAGAGATGGTTCGGGGAGTAGCCTAGGACATGTGATTGCAACAGTTAAGGTTTGTTCTCTAAGCAAATAATGATCCACTTTCTCAAGAAATGGATTAGAGAATGATTCATGGAAGGGCCTATGGATGATGACCTCAAGACTTGAAATTTGACCTATGGGTGAGGAAAGGTATACTCTATAGAAGGGTAGCTCAGTCATGCGAAGGAAGGGGTCTGGGACCATAAGGAGGACTTCTACAGGACTGGGTGAATCAATCCGCTCAAGAAAAGGATGTCCAACTGAGGTTACGGGAGAGACCTTAGTGGCTGAGCATGGGACAAGGTCCAATTGTAAGAGGCTTGATTCAGTCATCCTAAGGAGAGGATCTACCATACGGTGGGCAAACTTAAACAGTTCAGTGCAAAGATCTTCAATTGGTACTTGGGGAATGACTGTCATTAGAGGGTACGAACTAATAGCTCGGGCTAACACTATGAGTTCTTCCTGGGGGTATTTGACTAAAGGAACCTGGTTCTCACAAATCTCTTGAATTTCTGAACTAGGTCCTACTAGTTGGTTATTTTCCAAGGTCTCCTCAGGTAAGGAACCAATAGTATCAATGTCACATTCTTCAAGTTCTTTCCCCTCATATTCATCAACTAGACTCAAGCCAGCATCATATACTTCCTCGATCCCATCTTCAATGGGTTTCGGGTCAGTGGTAATTGGGTCAACTGATTCTAGGCTTGTCATACCTAACCATTCTTCCTCATTGGTAGGCTTGGGTTCTCCCTCATTAATGTCATCCTTAGGATTCTTACCACTTAGCTGTGCACAAGCTAGTCCTATGCATGGGCACTGACTAGATTTATGGCCTCTTTCTCCACAAAACAAACATTCTTGCGATATAGGAACCTGGGTCACACTGGGTTTCAAACTAGTAGAGACCTTACTTGGGCATGGGTGTGGATCTAAATGGTTTGATCTAGAAGACTTGGGTTGTTGAGTGACTGGTCTAGAATATTGTAAGGACCTCTCATAGACACGATCCACACTATAGATATCATGGTTAGGCTTCCTAAGGTTATGCTCGGGATCACGGTATAAGGTCCTCCTAGGCTCCTGGCATGGATAAGGTTGGGGCCTATTAAATTTTGAATCAGGGGTCCAATTTTGATGTCTACGTTTCTCAAGTACTTGGACTTGATCCCTAAGCTGGGTAAAATTCTCATGGACTTGTTCTTTACACTGGGTAACAGTAGCAGTCAAATCCTGGCTCAATTTGTTCATACTTTCAGTAAGAGCTCTAACCATGGCCTCTAAATCAGGTTGGGGCTGACCAGGTTGGTAGGGTACTCGATTCCGGGTAGACATGATGATGCAAGCAAACACACCAAATGAGACTCGACTGAAATGACTATGGGCTAACTAGACCTAGAGCCCAAACTAGATGCCCAATCAGAGTGGCAAGCTAGCCTGTAGTAACTCGGGACTCAGCCAGGCAGGTGTAAGGGGAGTGTTAGGTCCCTAAATGCCAATCCTAGACACCAATCAGAGATTGGCCAGGTAGGCGGACCAGCACACAAGCCCTTCGGGATAGAATCCCTGAACCACCGTTCTAGACACTGAGTACAAAGCACACACAGAGTAACCAGACAAACTGACTCAACATTAGCCTAGACCCGACTTGTTGGTGTCCCTAGCCCACTAGGGCAAATTAGGTCTAATTAATTTTAAGATTAAAGGCTTAGGTTCGAATAAGTGGGTAGTGGTTTTGGGCTAAGGAGAGGTTATCAACTCCTCCCCTTATCTTAGATGCTCAAATGCCCTTAAGATGAATTAAGAGATGAACACTCAAAAATAATTGGATTGCAGAACACAAAAACCAAGTTACAGTAATTTAATCCTCATGAATCCCACGGAAACCAATAAATCATAGGAAAATTATGCAAAATAGATTCAATTATACTGGTTTCGGCAAAACAAAAATCACCAAAGTTGGAGTTACCTGTAGTGAGAAATAATTCCTGCAACAGGGCAATTACGGATTGAAAACAGAGTACTTCCCCGTTTATAATTCCTGCTATGAAGTTATAACCCAACGGATCCCCTACACGCCCTAGGAACACCCCGTGGAATGGGAAGAGAAGGTTTGCACCTCGCTTCGTTCCTAGGACCGGACGTCCTGGGGAGTCTACTTCGAGCAGACAAAGTAAAAAGAGAGAGACTCAAACAAGCAATCAAAACAGAAACCCTAGACAGGGCTCTGATACCAAAATTGATGCAGAACAAAAGCTCTGATACCAAAAATGATGCAGAACAAAGAACAAAGAAGCGTATGCGGAAGTAAATTTAAGATTAATTTTTTTTTTTTATTTCAGAAATTGGCTTTGACTCAAAGTAAAGCTAAACTAAGTTGAAGGAAACTAGGTAAGGATTGAAAGCACAATTTAGATGAAACTAAATTATCAAAGTAGTTCAGAAGTAACGGATCGCTGGGGGTTGAGAAACTCCCAGACCTAGGGTTTCACTCTGAACTTTCAACAGAACAGAAATAGAGAGGAGAGATGGTTTACTAACCAGACAGTGATCTTCTCAGGATTTTGGTGGAAGAACTCTCTCGAGCAGATTGTGGGATCCTCGGAGTCGGCTATCTTCGCAATGGATCCTCCAATACTGGTCTTGTGGTTTGGTCGGCTTCTCCTGGACTCAAGATCTGGGAAAGAAGAGGAACAAGTGATGGAATTCAGATACTCAAGAAAAGATTTACCAGGTTGAAGAACTTGAAAGCTGAAGTTGCTGAAATCAGGATTCTCCTGGAAGCTGATCTGACTCCCTCTTAGAATTGCTGTAGACCTGAAGTATCTGGACTGGAGCTGGATGCTGGTGGTCGGCCTGGACTTGGAGAGGGTGGCCGTGAGAAGTGGAATAGACTAGGGCTTGGTGGAAAGAGAAGGGTGATGGCGGCTAGGGTTTGGGAGTGGAGTGGCTAACCTAGGGTTTGGGTTTTGGAGATCTCACACCTCCTCAAGGTTCCTGGGGAACCCGGATTTACTCCCTCACGGAGCTCAACACCTGGATGCAAGTGCGGAAGAGAGAAAACACAAAGTTTGCTCACAAAAAAATTTGGTTTTATTCATCTGATTTTTTAAACTTACAAGAGGGGTTTAATTTATAGGACTTTATAAGAGAGTAGGGTTTTACATCTTCCCATGTGGGACTAAAGGAGGGGATCTTCAAATTAGGATATCAATCCCTACTCATATGGCCAGCCAATTAATTCCAAAGTTGATTGAAGCTTCAAAAAGGAAAGTGGGTGGCGCCTCCTTGTCTTGACCTCCAAGAAAATATTTTTTTCCTTCTATGCTTGGCCTTATCTGGAAGTGTTTGGGTGCCTCTTAACCTTGCCCTCCAAGAAAAATTTGTTGCCTTTTATATCTGGCTTTAATTGGAATGATTAGGGCGCCTCCTAACCTTGCTTTTCAAGAGAAATCTCCTTCCTTCCATGGCTCAACCCTTTTTGGATACCTCCTTTTCTTTCTCCCCAAGTTATGGCTCCTTCTAACTTTGTTTTGAGTATTTCTGGCAGGTAATAGGCGCCTCCTTGAATTTCTCTCCAAGAGAATTTCTTCCCTTTCATAGTTTGGTTCTTTTGGGAAGTCTTGGGCCGCCCCCTTGATTTGTGGACCCCTGGTGGATTTCTCCTCAATTGGCGCATGAAAGAGGGGAGCTGCTATCTGTGGTGTGGGGACCAAAGCCTGCTGGATGGAGATGTGGCACCCCCTGGACTCAGGCGTATGGCTGGGAGTGTGGCTGGGAGTGTGGCGCCCACTTGCTTGGCCTTGGGAGAAAATGTAACACCCCAGGTTGAAGCCCTAGTCGACTACTGAGTCAACATGACTCAACAAAAATAAAAATGCAGGTAATATAGACTCAAGCTAAAATTGAGTTGATCAAGTCAACCCTTATTACAAGTCAAAAAATCCTAATTCTTTGGGCAAGGTTAATCAGAGATCCAGATGGAGCTCTGAAGTCTTCTTCTGGGTCTGGTGCCCGCACCATATCCCCTGTCCCACATCAACATGTACTTGCAATAAAAGTAATACGTAGTTTAATAAATTGAAAAATAAATATTTGCCTTAAAATAAGAAACATTATAGACATTGGAGCATCACGGCTACAAGATGAAATAACTACTTAGTAAGGCAGCCTGTGATATAAATGTAGTTAAGCCCTTGTCTCCTAGCAATGCTCATTCTTAAGGTAGCATATCATCATTGGCAAAACATAATATTAAAGATAAAGTATCGAACATATTACACATGAAAATTTTTGAAATAGGAAATAGTATTGGAAATCAACAAAATGAGCAAACCATTAACTTTAACAATGCCTCCATATTGACCTAGATACATGCCCTACGAGTTCAAATAGTGTAGTCAAAATCCAAAACTTATAATCCAGCGGGATCAATTGAGAGAGCTATTAAAAAGTTGCATCCCTAAATGCAACATCCAACATCCAACACTCCACCGGCCAAAATGTTGGCTCTAATGTTTTGTTAAAGAGAAAACAACATAAATGTGCATAAACTATGGGAGTACAAACTTTTGACAAGCTAAAAGATTCCAACCAAAACATCATTCAAAGACCAACAAAAACTAGATTAATTCTAGGTAAAAAAGAAAACAGATCACTAGTAAGAGTCAAAACACAAAGTAACATACTAAAATACATAGAGAGATCATTAGGATGAAGATATCACAGACACAAACCCAACACATCGAATAGAACCCATAACTAGTAAAAGTCAAAATAGAAAGTGACATACCAAAATACAGAGAGAGATCATTAGGATGAAGAGATCCTAGGAGCAGCAAATAGAAACCAAAAGGAACCCCCAAGGACTCGGCGAATAACAAAACAGAGGCCACAAGCAAAAGGCTAAAGTATAGCAGGTAGCCATAGCAGGCTAGAATGGGGGAAGACCTTTTGGAGGGAGACATATCCCCTTTCTCCGAGCCCCTCGATCCTCCTGCCTCCCTCTCTTCCCCTCCTCCTCCCATGTATCTCCCCTGCCCTGTTCTCTCCCCCCTTTTCAGTAGAAGCAGCTCCTCTTCTTTTGAGAGCTAGTAATGGCGAGGAGAGGCAGAGAAAGACATGTAGAGAGAGAGAGGAAGGAAAGAGGATGATTATGGAAAGCCCCAAATCACAAGATATGTAATGGTGGAACTCAAGTTGGAAGAAAACTTACCAAGAAGATGCTGTGATGGAGCCGATGGAGCCCTAAAATTCGAGATGAAGCAAGGGAATTTCCTCAAACCCTAATCAGTGGAGGAAAAAGAGATTGAGTCGAAGAAGGGCAGTAGAAAAGCCATTTTTTCTTCCCTCCACTGCCCTAGGAATAAGAAAAGTAAGAATAGGGCTATTCCATGGGGAGGCATGGAATAGCAAAATGGGAATACGAGGCGTTGACCGGAATACGGAATCCCCTAGGTCCCACATACCTTTTTATGCCTATTTGGGGGAATAACTGGGAATAAATCCCTATTCCAGCCGGGAGTAGGCCATCCAAACACTACCTTATATAATAAGTAGTAGCAACAATTAGTTATGCACCTCTTGGGTTCGACTCCATTAAGCATCTAGTACTAGGCTAATAATTCTCTCTCTCTTGATGTGCACCCTAGCTACTTGGCTTGCACCTTAACACTTTTGCCTGCATATTTGGTGCTTTGGCCTCCACTTTTTTAGTTTTTCAATCTACACCTTTGATATTTCAAGTTATATCTTCCATGTTTTAGTTTGTATCTTTGGTAATTCAGGTTTCACTCCGTTAATGTTTTAGCTTGCATCCTTAGTATTTTAACCTATACCCATAATGTGACTTTAACCTCACTGAATATAAATAGTTTCTATTTAAAAGAATTAGAGTGAACAGGATCTTGAACAATATTTTTTTGATCCAGACTTCAACTACCATACACAGCATAGAATTTTCCATCATAAATCTATGCATTGGTGGCACTGCATATGTATCTTGTTTTTTTATGGGAATTTCTAGAGATTGCTTTTTTCTTTAGTCATAATCATGTACAAATACTCTCATATAGGTGAGCATTTCCAGAAATGTGTGTAATGTTATATCTCGAGGAATACCTTTCAGATCTCATTCGGAGAAAAACTCCTCCTAACCACTATATAGGAACACTAATTATCATAGAAATGAGATGGAATATAAGACTCCTATACCATATAACTATATGTGCTCTCTGAACAATCAATTAGCTTGTTATTATTATAATGAACCTCTTTCAAGGAATCTCTTTTTATAGAGGTTGGGTTTCTATGACCAGAAGGTCTTTTATAGGCTAAGACCCATCTCCCTTAATGACTTAAAACCTTAGTCCTGTTTAAACCTTTAGAAAGGCACACTGATGAAAAGCCTCCCCTTACAAGTTTTGTGCTACAACTTCTTTATCTATAATAACTCCTTGTTGGCTTTTGTTACTGCAATATATTTTGCCTTTGTAGTTGATAAAACAAAATATTTCTGCAATCTAGACTATCATGAGATAGCTCCCCTCAAAAAAAGTCATCAAATATCTCGATGTAGATTTCCTAGAGTCAATATCACCTACCATGTCTACATTTGTATATCCATCCAATACAGGTTTATCAATACCAAAACATAGATAAACTTTAGAAATCCCTTTAAGATACTTGAGAATCCACTTCACCAGAGCCCAATGCTCCTTTCCAAGGTTGGAGAGAAATCAATTGACAACACCAATAGCATAAGCAATATCCGGCCTAATATACACCATAGCATACATCAAATTATCAATTGTGGATGCATAAGAGATCTTCTGCATCCCCTCCTTTTCTTCCTCGCTAGCAAGGCATTGTTTGGAGTTCAATCTTGAGTGACCTACAAGTGGAGAGCTAACTAGTTTAGAGTTTCTTATCTAGAACATCTCTAACACCTTCTCTATGTATCTCTCCTAAGATAACTATAGTCTTTTATTCTTCTTGTTACGAGCAATCCTAATAACTAGTATCTGCTTCACTGATCTCAAGTCTTTCATAGCAAAGAGCACTTGCTCAATTTAGCCTTCAAGCTCTGAATCCTCTTAGCATCATGACTAATTAATAACATGTCATCAATATATAGTATGAAAATAATGAAATCATCATCACCAAACCTCTTCATGAACATATAATAGTTAGAAGTGATTTTTTGTACCTATGATTTACCTGAAGGAATCAGATTTCTTGTACCACTATCAAGGAGCTTATTTCAAACCATAAAAGCTCCTTCTTCAATTTGTATACCAGGTTCTCCTTACTTGTAGCTATGAACCTCTTTGACCACTTCATATAGATTCTCTTCAAGGTCATCATGAAGAAATTTGTCTTCACATCAAGTTGCTTAATCTCTAAATTTAGGTTGGTTGTTGATTCACTTAAAAATGGCCAACATACGTGGACTCCTGCATGGCTCGCCACCTCAACCACCAGCTTAGCATAGGAAGTAGGGCCACTAGATCCAAACATGTGACCCAGGAAAGTCATGCTAGAAAGTCAAGCATGCCCCTCTTTCATAAGGGAGTGGGTAAACCAGCATCGACTCTCTGACACAGGCCATTTTAGGAGATGTAGGCACACTACAGACACACGTTTACCATGAAGACGAGCTCCACATAGCCTCCAGCCACACCAAGCTATTCCTCTAGAGCCATTCATTCTACTTCTTACACCAACCACTACTCCTTAAACCATAGAATATTTCTTAGATGTTAGGTACTCCATGTACCTTGCTCATAAAAATATTTTCTAGAACCTCCAGGTAAGTCTTTTTTCATAAGGCTTTTTCCTAGTCAAGTCCCTTTGAAAGTCCTAAGCCCTTTGGAAAATTTAATCTCTCTCTTAAAGCCATCCAAAGCTTTAGATCACTACTTGGGTAAAGGCTAGGCTATCTTTCCTTGTCTAAGCCTCACTCACTCTCCCCTGTGCCTCGCTTGCACTCCACCCTGCCCATCTGCCCAATTCTATTGCCTCACCCATGCTCCACCATGACCACCTGCCAATTCCACTGCCTTGCCCACATCACTCGATCGCCATATCTTCCATTTAGAAGCTACAAGCTCCTCTATTTTCTGTTTGCTTCCATAAAAGACTAACCTAGACAACAGAGGGTCCACCACCGAGAAACCCCCCATCATGGTCGGACTTTTGTGTCTTCCCTTTTTGCATGTCCCAAAGTTCCTGGTGTGGGCACCAGAATCAGGAAGAGACTCCAACCAATTCAAGTCAAATCCGAGTCCTTATGGTTGGATGAGTAAAAGAAAGTCCTGTAATTTTTTTCTTTCTTTAATTTTGAGTCCAAATAATTATGTAATTCGAGTCCATTTCAATTTTATGTTGGAACTAGTCCAGCCTGATTAATCTTGTATTTGAGAGTTGGGTCCAAATGAGTCAAGTCCAATCCATGAAGAATCAAACCAAACCTCCATGAAGAATCAAACCAAACCACATTTGAAGACTAAAGAAGACTCAAGACTTATACTCCAAAGCAAGACCAAAGCCACCTCAAGTGGGGACCACATGCCACCTCATCATCCAAGGTTGCTGCCACATCACACATACCACCTCACCATCCAAGGTTGCTGCCACATCACACATGCCACCTCACCATCCAAGGTTGCCACCCAAGAGAAGAAAAGGGGAATTTGAATTTGAATTAGCTACAACCTCCTCCACAACTTCCTCCACTACTCATGGGATGCCCCATATTTTTCTCCACAAATTTTTCTCCATGATATTTGGTGTAGTTTGAATTCAAAATGGCTTAATAGTCTATAAAAGACTCTTAGTCTTCTTGTAAAGAAAAGGATGGAAAAGAAAAAATAAAAGTTTTCTTCTATGTGAGTTCTATGTGCCTAAGTGGTAGTTCTAAATTCCTCTCCCTATCCCACGCCAACCCTACTTTCTCCTCCTCCATCTCCAACGCCTAAGACACTCTTCTTCTTCTCCAATCTCAAGCTAGCTCTTCAATATCTAAGGTTGATCAAGAAGACCATCACAAGGAGGCCGGCCAAATCCATTTCAAGTGATCTACCATGGCGCCAAGATTATTCTTCAACACTGCTTCCTCGACTCTTCTTTAGTTTCTCCATTTCATGACTAACGTATTTTACCAAGTTCCTAATCTCAAGGTTTCTTTGTTGTAGGGTTCTCCGGGATTCCGAACTCAAGAGGAAGGAATTATTTGCCATAATCCAGAAAACAAGAAGGGCCCTCAATTTGTAGTATGGTCTTGTCATTTGGGAGGTCTCTTCATGAGTGATCTTGATCTACTTGAAAGATTAATGCTAGGTATGTTCTAGTATCGATTAGGTCTGAAATATTAAATTTGCCTAGCTTAACTTGTGTGGTTCGAATCTTATTCTTATTTCTTTGTTATTTTGATAGTCTTATTAATTAGGTTTACGTTTGATCGTTCGAGTTCTCTTTATTAGACCTCCTTTGATACTATATGCTGAACTAATCATATGCAAATAAGAAATTGCTAAGTTAATCTTTGCTAATCTCCTTTAGGGTTGCATAGTTGCATTCTCATCTTGCATGTCCCCACCAATCTTGGTATCAGAGCATGGTAGAATAAGTTCCTGATTGCATAGCATTAAGTCCTTGAAGTACTTGGATCGGGGGCGTTACCAGGCCGTCCGGTCTTAGGAGAAAGTAGGGTTTAAACACCCTCTCTTCCCATTCCACGGGGATCTCCTAAGGCGTGTCGGGGTGCCATTGTGATTGACCCGTGAAAAAGAAAGCCAAAGGACTTTTTAGATTTCATTTGTGAATTCTGTATTGGTCACGTTCTGTTTTTCTGCTTGCTGTATTTTCTGTAGGCTGACTGTAATCCGCCTGCAACTCCAAAGGCAAGTATCACATTCCTCATTGGAATATTTTTTTTCCTATTCCATTTTAAGTTTTTTATCACCGTTTTAAATCTCAATCTGAGAAAAAAATTACAAAAAAAATGAAAACTCCTGCAGTCCATCAGTGTAATTAAGGTTTCTGTTCTATTCTGTTCCTTTTCATTATCTTCATTTCAGAATCTGCCTAGAATAGTACAGATTTTATTTTGAAATTCTGTTTCATCTGGTATGTCATCTATAAGTTAGAAGTTTTCTGTGATTTTTTTAGATTTTTCTGATATTTTTTTCTGCACTTATCAATACCACATTTAAACTGCAACACACTACTTCTGCACCTGAAATTTGAAATTTGCATGCATCTCATGACAAATCAAATTAAGGGCATGAAATTGACATAGGGTCAGGATTTCATCACCTGTCCCTAGCCCAAAAATCACCAAATTGCATATCGATCCAATCCCTAACTAAAATTGATTAGACATTAATTGCCCTAGTGGGTTAGGGACATCAATTTGGTCGAGCCCAGGTTATTGTCAACTCATTGTGTCAACTAGTCTTGTGTGTGCCCTATTACTTGGTGTCTAGAATTGGGACTAAGGGCTTGGGTGCTGATCCGTCTATCGGGCCAATTCCACCGGGCCTAGGTAGGCCAGAGACAGGATCTCACACTCCCCTTGTTCTAAAACCTGGCCAAGTATAGAGTTACTACAATCTAGCTTGCCACCTTGATTAGGCAACTAGCTTGGAACTCTAGGTCCAGTTCAATTCAATTGGGAAAGCTTGTGCAACCCATTTCTTCATCTATTATTGGAAGCTGGTGTCAAGGATAGAGGTTAAGTGGCTCAAGCCTAAGCGGTTCTTGTGGTTTTTAATTAGGACCCAGTGAAAGCTGGGGGAACCTCCCACAGACCCACCTCCTGACTGGCCAGTGGAAGAGAGTAGCTGTTGATTTGATTGTATCTAGTCAACTCAGTTTATTTGGACTAACCGGTTTAGAAAACTCGTAGTTCGGGTCTGAGTCTAATTGTTTGCATGACAACTAGGTCAGGCACACCTTACCACCCTTCACAAGCCCAACCTAGTTCATCCATGGATACTAGTATGGAAAGCCTTATGAGATCTATGATCGAGAAGATGGACCGTTTGGATGCTAGGTTTGACCAGTTCGAGGAAAGGATAGGAACCCTAGAGGAATCTAGGTTGACCCCAACTGAACCACCTTCACCCAGATTACCTTCAGTTCACCCTAGAGCCCAACGACAGGAACATACACCTGATCCAATTCATAGAAGGCCACATCAGGATTATATTGATCACACTCCGGAGCCAAATCCTAGAAGACCTCGCCATGATACTTTTGATCAGGATGATCGGGCCTTAAGGAATATACGTCTAGATGCACCAACCTTTGAGGGAAGCCTAGATCCTAAGGTGTACATAGACTGGGAAGCTGACATGGACCAATATTTTGACTGGTATGATATGTCTGAAGAGAGAAGATTCAAGTTTGCCAAAATCAGACTAGTCCGTCAGGCTAGGTTGTATTGGGGAAATGTTGAACGCATAGCTAGGCAGAGGGGAGACTTACCTATAGTGACCTGGAGAGACATGAAGAGAAAGCTTAGAGAGAAATATTTGCCTATGTCTTATCAGCAAAGGTTGTTAGATCAGTGGCAACGATTGACACAAGGAAATAAGACCGTTTCTGAGTACGTTGCTAAATTTGATGAGTTTGTAATGCGATGCAACGTAGTCGAGTCTGAGGCAGCCACATTGTCGAGGTTTAGATCAGGATTGAATGAAGATATAAAAGGGGAACTGTTTTTGAGAGAAGTCCATGATTTAGATCAGGCATACCAAGTTGCCATGGACTATGAGAGGTTTCAAAGGAGAGCTACATTTAGGCGACCTGAGCCCATTAGGTTTAATCCTCCTGTTAGTCGACCTAGTTCAGTCCCTGGTACAACCAATAAACCAAGATCCAGCTCGAATCCAACCCCTAGGACCAACCCTGCCATTTCTCCAATTCCTAGAGAAGACAAAGGAAAGAGCCCTGAAGTTCGAGGTGAGAGGGAGCGAGTTTGCTATAAGTGTCGTAAACCAGGTCATTTCGTGAGCCAATGTCCCTCTAGAGCTTTACATATAGGGGAGGCAGAAGAAGGTGAATCAGAACCCTTGGAGAATGTTGAAGAGGAGGTTTATGAAGCAGGGGATTGCTTGGCTGATGAGTATGAAGGAGATGAAGAAAATGTAGACTCATCAGATGTGTTAGGAGTTGTGAGATGTATCATGACACAGACCAAGGAGCAGGAAGACTGGCGTAGGACTAGCATCCTACACACATTTGTCAAAATAGGAGAAAAGGTCTGTAAGATCGTGATCGATAGTGGAAGCTGTGTCAATGCCATTTCCACTAGTGCAGCCAAGAGTCTAGGATTACCCACTGAACCACATCCCAATCCATATAAGGTATCCTGGATCGATTCCACTTCTATCCCAATCAAACAGAGATGTCAGGTCCGAATCCAACTTCAGTCCTATCAGGAACGAATCTGGTGTGATGTACTCCCTATGGGAGTAAGTAGCATCATCCTAGGTAGGCCATGGCTGTTTGACCATGATGTGACAATTTTTGGTCGATCAAATTCCTGTGCTTTCAATTTCAATGGCAAGAAAATTGTCATTCATTCAACCCAGCCTAAGGACAACACCAAAAGAGGAGTTAGCAGCCTGAAAGAAAAAAGGACTGGATTAAATTTGATAGGTGCAAGAGAATTAGAAAAAGACATTAATGAGGGAGCACCTATTTGGATGGTAGCTGCTAAGGAAACTATGGACCACACCCCTGTAGAACACCCTCAAGAGGTGGTCCAATTATTGAAAGACTTTGAAGACGTGTTTCCCGAGGATCTTCCCGACAATCTTCCACCTTTAAGGGACATACAACATGCCATAGATTTAGTTCCTGGCGCGACTTTACCTAATTTGCCTCATTATAGGATGAATCCAACTGAACATCAAGAGTTACAAAGGCAAGTTAGTGAACTTCTTAGAAAGGGGTTTGTTAGAGAAAGTTTAAGCCCTTGTGCAGTCCCTGCCTTGTTAACCCCTAAAAAAGATGGTACCTGGAGGATGTGTGTAGACAGCCGTGCCATCAACAAGATTACTGTCAAATATAGGTTTCCAATCCCAAGACTGGACGATATGTTAGATATGATAGCCGGATCAACAATTTTCTCCAAGATAGACTTAAAGAGTGGCTATCACCAGGTTAGGGTTAGGCCTGGAGATGAATGGAAGACCGCTTTTAAGACTAAAGATGGATTATATGAGTGGTTAGTCATGCCGTTCGGTCTGTCCAATGCTCCCAGCACCTTTATGAGAATTATGAATCAGGTGTTGAAAACTTTCATCGGGAAATTTGTGGTGGTCTACTTTGATGACATTCTTATTTATAGCAAGACTAAGGCAGACCATTTAACCCACCTAAGACAAGTTTGCCAAGTCCTTAGAAAGGATAGCCTCTATGCCAATATCAAGAAGTGTGATTTCTTAACACATAGAGTTATCTTTCTAGGATTCGTAGTAACATCTGAAGGAGTGTCCGCTGACCCTGCGAAAATTAAATCAATAGTAGAGTGGCCTGTACCCAAGAGTATCCATGATGTCCGTAGTTTTCACGGTTTAGCCACCTTCTATAGAAGATTCATTAGAGGGTTCAGTACGATAGTGGCTCCAATCACTGATTGTATTAGGAAGGGAACTTTTGAATGGACTAAAGCAGCAGACAAAGCCTTCCTAACAATTAAGGAAAAAATGACACACGCACCCGTCTTGAGGTTACCCGATTTTACCAAAGTGTTCGAGGTTGCGTGTGATGCTTCTGGGGTAGGAATTGGAGGTGTCTTGAGTCAAGAGAATCACCCAGTAGCATATTTCAGTGAGAAGTTAAATGAAGCGAGACTAAGGTATTCCACCTATGATAGGGAGCTGTATGCGGTAGTTCAGGCATTACGTTATTGGAGGCATTATCTTCTACCACAAGAGTTTGTCCTATTTTCTGACCATGAAGCTCTTAGGTTCCTTAGTTCTCAGAAGAAATTGAACCCTAGGCACGGGAAATGGGTAGAGTTCATACAAGCTTACACGTTCGTACTAAAACATCATGCCGGAACTGAAAATAGGGTTGCTGATGCATTGAGTCGTCGTTCAATGTTGTTGAATTCTGTGAGCACTGAGGTAGTAGGGTTTGAAAGATTAAAAGAGGAATATCCTACATGCCCTGATTTTGGTGACATCTATCGATCCCTTCAACAAGGACCATCTAGTGAGCATAGTGATTATACCATTTTAGATGGATACCTTTTCAGAGGAAATCAGTTGTGTATTCCCAAGACCTCTGTTAGGGAATTTCTGATCTGGGAAGTTCATGCTGGGGGCTTAGCAGGACATTTTGGTAGGAATAAGACCATCTTAGCAATAGAAGACCAATTCTTTTGGCCTGGTCTCAAAAGAAATGTGGCCCAGATTGTAGCTCAGTGCCGTATCTGTGCTGTTGCAAAACAGCAAAGATAGAACACCGGTCTGTACACACCCTTACCTGTCCCTGATTGTCCATGGCAGGATATCAGCATGGATTTTGTAGTAGGCCTCCCTAAGACGTCTAGGAAGTATGATTCTGTCTTTGTTGTTGTCGATCGTTTCTCCAAGATGGCTCACTTCATTCCTTGTTCTCAAACTTTAGATGCTTCGAAGGTGGCCAAGCTTTTTCTCGATCAGGTCGTTAGGCTTCATGGTTTACCCAAAACCATTGTGTCCGATAGAGATGTCAAATTTACTAGCTATTTCTGGAAAACCCTCTGGCACATGCTCGGTACCAAGCTGAAATTCTTTACTGCCTATCATCCTCAAACCAATGGCCAGACTGAGGTAGTAAACCGAAGCTTAGGAAATCTGTTGAGATGCTTAGTTGGTGACAACCTAGGAAACTGGGACCTATTACTTCCTCGTGCTGAATTTGCCTATAACAGCTCAGTTAATAGGTCTATTGGGAAAAGTCCATTCGAAGTGGTCCATGGATACAGACCTAGGAAGCCTTTAGACCTAGCTCCTTTACCCACACATGCACGGGTGTCCGAGTCTGCCGAGTCATATGCACAGCATATTAGGGAATTGCATAAGGAGATTAGCCAAAAGATTCAAATGAGCAATGAACTCTATCAGCATATGACTAATTCACATAAACGATTAAAAGAATTTAATGAAGGGGACTCCGTCATGATCAAACTTAAACCTGAAAGGTTTCCGCCGGGAACTATGAAGAAACTCCATGCCCGGGGAGCCGGACCTTTCAAAATAATAAAGAAAATTGGACCAAATGCTTATGTATTAGAATTACCACCAAGTTATGGCATTAGTTCAACATTTAATGTTTCAGACTTAAAAGAATACAAAGAACCTGCATTGATACCTAGTGAGCTTTTTGGTCCTAATGTTTCTTTTGAGAGTGAAACACCAAATGAGTGTCCACCACCAAGTGTTCCTGAGAGAAAGGAGAGAATTGAAAGGATCTTGGATGACCAGATCATTACTACTAGAAATAAAGGCTACCAACGTTATCTGGTTAGATGGCAAGGATGTCCTGAATCTGAAGACTCCTGGATTTCCCGAGAGGACCTACAACAAATCGACCCGGATGCATTAGAAACATATCAAGCCAACCCTCACTCGATAGGGTCGAGTTCCTCCCACCCCGGGAGAATTGGTGTGGGCACCAGAATCAGGAAGAGACTCCAACCAATTCAAGTCAAATCCGAGTCCTTATGGTTGGATGAGTAAAAGAAAGTCCTGTAATTTTTTTCTTTCTTTAATTTTGAGTCCAAATAATTATGTAATTCGAGTCCATTTCAATTTTATGTTGGAACTAGTCCAGCCTGATTAATCTTGTATTTGAGAGTTGGGTCCAAATGAGTCAAGTCCAATCCATGAAGAATCAAACCAAACCTCCATGAAGAATCAAACCAAACCACATTTGAAGACTAAAGAAGACTCAAGACTTATACTCCAAAGCAAGACCAAAGCCACCTCAAGTGGGGACCACATGCCACCTCATCATCCAAGGTTGCTGCCACATCACACATACCACCTCACCATCCAAGGTTGCTGCCACATCACACATGCCACCTCACCATCCAAGGTTGCCACCCAAGAGAAGAAAAGGGGAATTTGAATTTGAATTAGCTACAACCTCCTCCACAACTTCCTCCACTACTCATGGGATGCCCCATATTTTTCTCCACAAATTTTTCTCCATGATATTTGGTGTAGTTTGAATTCAAAATGGCTTAATAGTCTATAAAAGACTCTTAGTCTTCTTGTAAAGAAAAGGATGGAAAAGAAAAAATAAAAGTTTTCTTCTATGTGAGTTCTATGTGCCTAAGTGGTAGTTCTAAATTCCTCTCCCTATCCCACGCCAACCCTACTTTCTCCTCCTCCATCTCCAACGCCTAAGACACTCTTCTTCTTCTCCAATCTCAAGCTAGCTCTTCAATATCTAAGGTTGATCAAGAAGACCATCACAAGGAGGCCGGCCAAATCCATTTCAAGTGATCTACCATGGCGCCAAGATTATTCTTCAACACTGCTTCCTCGACTCTTCTTTAGTTTCTCCATTTCATGACTAACGTATTTTACCAAGTTCCTAATCTCAAGGTTTCTTTGTTGTAGGGTTCTCCGGGATTCCGAACTCAAGAGGAAGGAATTATTTGCCATAATCCAGAAAACAAGAAGGGCCCTCAATTTGTAGTATGGTCTTGTCATTTGGGAGGTCTCTTCATGAGTGATCTTGATCTACTTGAAAGATTAATGCTAGGTATGTTCTAGTATCGATTAGGTCTGAAATATTAAATTTGCCTAGCTTAACTTGTGTGGTTCGAATCTTATTCCTATTTCTTTGTTATTTTGATAGTCTTATTAATTAGGTTTACGTTTGATCGTTCGAGTTCTCTTTATTAGACCTCCTTTGATACTATATGCTGAACTAATCATATGCAAATAAGAAATTGCTAAGTTAATCTTTGCTAATCTCCTTTAGGGTTGCATAGTTGCATTCTCATCTTGCATGTCCCCACCAGTTCCCATGCATCTCGAAGAGAAATCCAGAGCTGTCCAATGTGGCAACCATATCCGACCACATCAACAAGTCTTAAGCGAAACTGTTATAGATTGGCACTAGAGGAAAGGCCTTTGGTCCAAATGATCATTGAGAGGACCCGTAGCTCTCTTCTTCTTTATGCAGTCATGGTGAGGAAAAAGGCAATGGTAGGATCCACTGGTCCTCCCCATGTAGAGGGATCGAAGACCCTAGTGGACTACCCTCAGGCTCCCTTGAGCTAAAGCACTAGAAGTCCCCGTTCGTTCCTCTAGTCACCATTGAGCAATTCCATCAATTCTTGCATCAGGTCTAGTTATTAACTACCCCAGTATAGGCTCTTAAGCAGCCTTTGACTTCGCCTACTCCAAGGCCACTCAAGCATCAGCCCTCAGATGTCCCCTCTTCAATGTGGGGGGCAGAGCAGGATGATATGGCTCATCTTGCTAAAGTAGAAGCGTCCCCAGTAGCCCCTCGGCTAATCGACAGCACTAAGTGAGCCTCCTGTTGTTATCCATCACAACCATCGGCCCCTAGGGGGCAACTCATGCTCACTGTCTCCATCACCAGGCAGGTTATCAAGGTATGAATCATGAATGAGCTGGATCGAAAGCTCTATGAGAGGGATGGATATTTGGAGGTCCTCTGGTGGCAACAGATGGTATTCATGGGTGAGTCACTTTTCACCATGCATTTGCCCTTCTCTCGAGCCATCATGGAGGAGTCCCTCCCTCATCGCTTCAAGGTGCCATCCATGGAGGCCTATGATAGCTCCACCGATCCCTACAATCACTTGAAGAGCTTTATACTCTTATGATGCTGCAAAAGGCATCTGATACCTTGATGTGCAAGTCCTTTCTAGCCACCTTCAAATATGTAGCCCAAGCTTAGTATGCCCGGCTCCCATCAGACTCAATTAGCTCTTTTGAGGAGTTCGATCGAAAGTTATCACTCAATTCTAGAGTAGCCAAAAGCTTGGGACTACATGCATGATACCAAAGACTGCATCACCTTGAAGAGGGAGATTGAGTCACTGATTCGATGAGACTAAATGTACGCTATGTCAGTCAGGCTAGTACCTTGGAGGCCACTAGTCGAGAGCCCCAGCCCGTAGCCAAACCCCTTGTGGAGGATAATATCCTAATCAGCACCATCTCAGGTGGGCTGGTTGCTAGAGGGGTGAACTCCTCTAGATGGCAAGCCTACAATAGGGTGGCCTAGACAAAGATTTCTCAGCCCAAGCACCAGAGGGCAGAGGAGAAGCCTATCACTTTCTTCACTACCAACATAAATGGAGTCTTATTTTTGCATGATAATCCTATGATTATTTTCTTCATTATCCTGAATTGTGATGTAAGAAGAATCCTGGAGGATAATGGAAGCTCTACAGATATTTTATTTTATAATGTTTTCTCTTAGATGGGTTTGCCCAAGGATTGCCTCCACAGGGCACACTTCTCCTTGGTTGTTTTTTCTTAAGATGCTATTCCTATGAGGGCATCGTTACTCTTCTTGTGACTGTTGGCCAAGCCTCGATGCAACAACAACTCTTTTGGATTTTCTAGTGGTCAAGATCCCAGCAGCCTATAATGCCATCTTAGGGAGACTCGGTCTAAATACTCTACAGGCCATGGTCTCAACATACCATCTACTTATAAAATTTCTCACTCCCTACAGGGTGGGCAAGGTCCAAGGTAACTAAGCCTTAGCAAGGTGATGCTACATGGCAATCCTTAAAGCAAGAAGTTGAAGAAAGTCATGTACAATTGAGAGCCTCGAGTTCCTAGATCAACAGAGGTTACAGCGAGGAGAGCTCATAGAAGAACTGGTTCCTATTCCCTTGGACTCATCTGTCTCCTCCCACGTGGTCTACATCAGGAGCGAGTAGAGTGAGGAGTCCCATCTGGTTGAGTTCCTCCATGCAAATATTGAAATCTTCATATGGATGGTAGTAAATATGCCAAGCATCGACCCTGAGGTCATGGCACACCATCTCAACATTGACCCCTTGCACCTCCTAGTTCGTTAGAAGAAAAGAAGCTTCGCCATTGAGTGCCAACATGCCATCAAGCAAGAGGTGCAAAAGCTTCTGGAGGTCGATTTCATCCATTAAGTCTAGTATAATAAGCTTGCCAATGTTGTCCTAGTAAAGAAAACCAATGAAAAATAGCAGGCATACATTGACTTCACCAACTTGAACAAGGCTTGTCGAAGGATTATTTCTCTCTATCCAGAATCAACAAACTTATGGACTCTACTTCTGGGCATGAAACTCTTAGCTTTATGGACACCTTCTCTAAGTATAACCAAATCCGAATGGTACCTAAGGATGAAGAACTGGCATTCATCATAGATCTAGTAATGTACTATTATAAGGTCATGCCCTTTGATTTGAAAAATGCTAGAGCCACCTATCAGTATCTTGTCAATAAGGTCACCAAAGACCTGATTGGATGTAGAAATTTTACATCAACAACATGCTAGTAAAAAGCTACAAGGAAAGTCAACATGTGGCAAACCTAGAGGAGACCTTCCAGATGCTGTGGAGGTATCATATGCGACTCAACTCTAATAAATGTGTATTCGAGGTTTCTTTTGGAAAGCTTCTAGGTTTCATGGTATCACATCATAGAATGGAGGCTAACCCAGAGAAACTCCAGGCGATCCTAGAGATGACATCCCCTATAAGGCAAAAGGAGGTTCAGCATCTCGCAAAATGAATCATCGTACTAAGCCATTTCATTACGAGCCTCAGTGATAAGTGTTTGCCCTTCTTCAAGATCTTGAGATAAATCAAGGACTTCCAATGGATGGAGGAGTATCAGACCACCTTCGAGTAGCTCAAGACCTACCTCACCACTGCGACTGATTGTAAGAGAAATTGTATCTCTAGTTGACAATCTCCCTCGTGGCTTTGAGTTTTGTGCTCGTTTGAGAGGAGGATGGAGTGTAGAAGCTAGTCTATTATATCAGTTGGATTCTGAAGGATACAGAGACCTAGTACTTAAAGGTAGATAAGGTTGCCTTCACCCTTCTAATCTCGGTGAGGTATCTTCATCCATACTTTCAAGCACATTCTATTGTGGTCCTAACCGATCAGCCCCTATACCAGGTTTCGTAGAAGATCGATGCCTCTAGGAGGGTTGCTAAGTGGGTGGTGAAGGTGCGCAAGTTTGATATCCATTACTACCCTCGACCCTCCATCCAAGCCTAGGCTTTGGCAATCTTTCTTATGGAGTGCACCATCCCCGATGGGATGAAGATTGGACTAGAACCAATGGAGCCAAAGTTGGCAATGAACCTTGGACCCTCCATGTTGATGGCACATCCAATGCTGGAGGGTTTGGGGTCGGGATGATCCTTGCCAACCCAAAGAAAGTCATTGCTGAGCAAGTGCTTCACTTCAACTTTAAGGCCTCTAACAATGAGGCGGAATATAAGGCCCTCCTCGTGGGGTTGAGGCTCGTCTACGAGCTTGGGGTTTAGCACCTCAAAACCTTTAGCAACTCTCAGCAATAGTAGGACAAGTCCATGGAGAGTTTGATACTAGAGGCCCCACTATGAAAAAATATCTCAAAAAAGCAATAGAGATTGTTTTATCATTTCTTTCCTTTAAGATAGTGCAGATCCCCAGGATAAAAAATGTCTAGGTAAACTTGTTGTCAAGGCTGGCGAACTCTAGTTACATGGATATCTTGAAGATCGCCTACCTAGAGAACCTTCAGAGGCCTAGTATTGAGGAAGAGCCAATCCTGGTCCTACAGGTGGACAGCGAGCCCTGTTGAATGGATATCCTAGTCCATTATCTACAGGAAGGGACCTTGCTAGAGGACAAGGCTAAAGCGAGAAAGCTCAAGTACCGATCCACCTTGTTCTTGGTATTCGATGGGAAGCTCTACAAACAAGCCTAATCGATGCCACTCCTCCACTATCTTCATCTCTTGAAGGCATACTTCGCCCTTCAAGAGGTTCATGAAGAGATCTGCAGTAACCATGTTGGAGGCTGCTAAAAGAAATCTAGACATAATAAAATCGGTTTCCAAGGATATTCAGAGAGCAGGTAAAAAAATCTCTACGAAAAAAAATTGTTTCTCACCTTTAATTTGCAGCAAGAATACAAGAATTGGTTTGAAAAAGGCTTGCTTCATGAGAGCATCACGTGTTGCTCTTCTATTTCGTGCACATGCCGATTCCATGCAGGATAATGGGATGCAAGAAAAATTAGGATTCTAAGAGGATGCCAATCTTTTTCTCGTTCCATTCCGGGAAGAAGAGCACACATATTTAATACCTTTTGCCATGAGAATCAAAACATATTCTCACACTGATCTGATATCTACATGAGAATGAAAATCCATTCCCTAAGGTTGCGTTTGGTAGACGGTAATCTATCTAGATTATTGGTAATTTTAAAATGGGCCCACTAGATAACTATGTTTGGTATTTATGTTAAATGGTAATCTATCTTGAACTGGTAATCTGGATCACCTCTCATGCGGCAATCCAGATTACCTCAGGGAGGGGTGGCTATCTAGAGTACCAGAGATATGGTAATCCATTTTACTTTTTTTTGACAAAATTATCCTATCCCTTTTTGCGAACGAAACCGTCCTCTCTTCCCTCTCCTCTGGTTTCTCCTCCTCATCATCGTCATTCCCCAGGCATATCCACCTCGCCTGTACTCCAGTTTCTCCATCCAAGGTATGGCTACTCTTTCATTCACTCTCTATATTTCTTCCTTTCTCCAACTCTCTCTCCCCCCTTCCTAATCTATCAGCATTTGTTATCATTTATCGGCATTTTGTTTTCCATTTTTTGTTAATTGTGTTAGAAGTACCATGAATAAGAATAGGAAGCATCATGTTGGCATTTATTTTTCTTGACGGGTCGAATCTGGATCTGGTGTCTAGGTTGGGTCTAGATATGTCCAATGGCCATGATAAGATGAGAGTGAGCATTGATTGAGTGCCGCTATCGCATTTCTATTTTGCAAGATAACAAGAAGTTATCATCCACGCATTGCTATTTTGCTTTCCAACAATCAGTGCACCATTGCAATGAACACATCTGTGATGTATGTTCAATGAAATTTCCATGTCTGGCATATGTTTGATGTAATGCCTATATGGTTTTTCATGTAAATCTTAAGGAGCCGATGCTGAGCAATTTATTCAAATTTTATCCTACTTCAATCACACCAACATATAACAAATTGCAAGTAAAACTATAGAAGTTTAAAAACACAGAACACCGTTTAAGATCATTCCAAAATACCATTCGAAAACCAAAAGTAAATAGTGGAAACCCAGGAAACAGAGAACAAAATCATAACCAAAACTGTAGTGTTACCCATATGTTGGTATTTATTTTAAATTTGATGTTAGTTTAACTTATAATTTGTTAAATATTTATTTAAATGTGCTCAAACATATTACTACAAAATATGTTATTTTAAACATCTATTATCTTTTGTATTACATAATTATCATTTAGATATGGATGCTTCTATAAGTCAAAGGAGGAACCAGGGGATGAAGCATCAATGGAATGCAGAGGAAAATGCTACACTAATTGGATGTCTGCTTGATTTGAAGAATGATCCTATGTGGAGGGAAGAGGGTGGCAATTTCAAGGCTGGGTTCTTACCTCAATTGGAGAAGATGATGACAAATAAGATTCCTAATTGTAGCACCAAGGCTCATACACACATCCAATCAAGGTTCAAGTTGTTGAAACAACAATATGGTTCTATTTATGATATATTGAATACATCAGGATTTGGATGAAATGATACAAAAAAATGTATTACTTGTGATCAAGATGTATGGGACAACTGAATCAAGGTAATTGTACAACATATTAAATATTTCTTCATTATTGTTGCCGCCAAGATCGTTGTGGCCCGTAGCTGCTGTCGGTGCCAGAGTGCGCTCCCTTCGCTGTCTCGCCGTCCGGTGATCCTGGACCTATAAAACAGGGGTTAGTGACCTGGGCTTGGGTTTTCGACGGGGGCACTTCGACGGTCAAGTCAGTGATGATCCAGGGAAATAGATCCTCCTGGTCGAGCCCCTCTTGATGGACTCCATACTAGGAGGAGTGAGTAGTATGAGAGTGGGATGCAAGTGTGTCGGGGGAAGAACGGCCTGGGTAGAGAGATTCTCTGTGTGGCCTTTCCACCCGCCCTTGCTTAGATTTGCTTGTGGTGCTATGCTCTTCTGGTTGGTATTGCTTATATCTCTTTTGTGTTGTTGTTATCTCCGAGTTTTGTAGTCTAGGTTACCATTGGGCGCTCATCATGGGATCTCCGCTGGGCTGTCAGGCACGTGCGGCGGTGTCCCAAGGTGCCTTTCCCAATTCGTGATAGGGGAAGCTATCATGTGTTCTGACATTCCCTCTAATCGCCTCATTCCAAAAAACATGGCAGTACCTCGATTGGTGGGCCGCTGCCCCTGGGATTCGAATCTCCTAGTTGACTTCCGCTTACGGGTGGTTCAGGTGGTTAATGAGAAGCGTGGCACCTCGATTAGTCGGCCTCTTCGCTTACGGGGCTCAATCTTCGAGGGTCTCGCTCTGGAGGGCGGAGTGCGGGCCCGGTCCAGAGCGCTCGACCTCGAAGAGGCTCCACGTGGTGGAGGAGGGCTGAGCTCGACTCTGACCACGGGGCTCGATCTCCGAGGGTCTCGCTCTGGAGGGCAGAATGCATGCCCAGTCTAGAGGGCTCAGCCTCGAAGAGGCTCCACGTGGTAGAGGAGGGCTGAGCTCGACTCCGACCACGGGGCTTGATCTCCGAGGGTCTTGCTATGGAGGGCAGAGTGCGGGCCCGGTCCAAAGGGGTCGACCTCGAAGAGGCTTCACATGACAAAGGAGGGCTGAGCTCGACTCCGACCATGGGGCTTGATCTCCAAGGGTCTCGCTCTGGAGGGCGCTGCTCGGCTCCAGCCTAGGCATCCTGGGCTTGTGTGTCTGACCTGGCGGAGGATGGAGCTCGGCTTCGATGGCGGTCCCGTTGTCCTGGAGGAGCTCAGCCCGGCGAAGGAGTTCGAGCAGGGGGTTTGACACGGTGGCTTTCTTTGACATGGCGCCTGTCAGCTACCCCACGTTAGTGGTTTTGCCACATCATTTGCCCCCCACTCCTAAGGCTCATTAGTGCACGGTGCTCGGGCCGAAGGGAGTAATTGTGACGCTGATGTGGAAAGGCAAAAATCTGGTGCAATGATGGCCATGATTGCTGGCGCTTCGTGGGATGGTCCTGTAGGCCAGTGCGAGGGTGCCACGTGGCCACGTCCGAGGAGCAGTTAATGTTGGCATAGAATTCAGAGCAGTCGGATGCCTTTTTTATCAATGTGGAGCACGTGGCATGAATCCGTTGGTGGAGAGGTCATAACGGTACGGATGCACCGGGTTACTTTGAAATGAAAGGAAGTTCATACTCGAAATATCTGCTCTTTTGAATTCTCCACACCTACTGCAATATCCGAGCCTTCTCCTTCCTCTCGGTTGCCTCAAATCTTCTAAGGAACTAGGTTAGTCTCCTCTTTCTTCCCCTTTCATTAGAGTAGGGTCCTCCCTCCAAATCTAGGATTTCCCTCGAGTCGAGTCCGTCCTTTCATCCTCTTCTTTGAGTCTTTTGCTTCTTCTTCCTTTGAGGATGTCTCGCTTTGGTCTGGGCTTTCGCCCTTCCACCAACCAGGGCAAGGCTAGTCCTTCCGAGCGGAGGCCGACGTCTCCTTCTTCTTCTGGTGAGGAGGAGGATGCGACTCGTTTCGAGTTCAGCAGGAGGTGCCCTCCTGGTCCAGTACTCATCAGGGAACTGGGGTCCGATCCTTCTCATCCTTCTCTTCTTCCTCCTTCTTCTGAACTTGCTCCTGAGTCTGTCTAGTCTACAGGTCCTGGCAGGATCACCTTGATGATCACCATCGAGAAACTGGGGACCATTTGAGATGTCTATGGCATCCCGCACTCTGTTCGGCTTTTGGTCCCTCGTTCGGGGGAACGGTTCACTTCCAGTGGCCCGGGCCATATTGCCTTTTATGAGGAGACCTTTTTCAGGGGTCTCCACTTTCCCTTCCATCCATTCTTCATGTTTGTCCTGAGTAACTACCGTTTGGTCTCTGCTCAGTTAGTGCCAAATGCCATTAGGGTTATTTTCTCCTTTGTTGTACTTTGTCACCTCCACGGGTTTGTTGCCCGGTTCTCCCTATTCAGGGCTTTCTTTGTCCTGAAGTGCCACCCGATTGAGGATGGGTGATGGTCCTTGTCTTCCTGTCCTAAGGGCATTAGGTTCGAGCTTCCTTCTTCCATCAAGGGATGGAAGAGTAGTTCTTTTTTGCTACGGTTGAGGGGGTCGATTGGGTCTAGAGTGATCCAGATCAATCCCCCAACCAAAACTCTGTGGTTGATGTGGCTGACCGGGATGACTACGAGTAGCTCTGCACCACCAAGGTCCCTCCTCTCGAGGTTCTGTTGTCAGAGCAGAATCTCTCCGAAGCCGGGGTTGACCCAACGAATGGGTTGGGTGAGTTCGACTTGAACTTTTCTTCATCTTCATTTTGTACTCCTTACATTGTTTTCTGTAGGCTCTGACTGTCATGTGGCTTGCATGCAAGGATGATTTTCATGGAGAGTGACTTGCTGGCGATCACCCGGAAGAGGCCACCAATAGGGCTGGTCGAGGAGCCTCCATCGAGGCGAGTTCGAGGCGAGAGCGCATCTGTGGCCGCTTCCCCCATGGTGGCCGACCAGAGTTGACCAACAATCGAAGCTGCTCATGCAATGCTGGCTGGCCAGAATTCGGGGATAACCAGAACTGCCCTTGCACCAATGGAGAGGGCGACATCTACGGCACCGGGGCCAGTCCAGGGGGCGGTCTGGAAGGTCTCAGAGCAGCACGATCGTCAGGGAGCGACCCCCACCATGGAGCCCGAGGTAGTTGCCCAGGAAAGGGCCACAGCTACTACTGCTGTGTCCCCCAGCCCCCCAATTCTAGTTGTGATCGACGTCGGGGACGAGGAGGTTCGAGTTGGGGCTGAAATCGTGATCGAGGCACCGCCTGCATGGGTGCCTGGTCCTCAGCCTATCCCTGGGGGCCCTACTGCTAGTGGGGCAAGGCCACCTACTCCTGGAAAGAGTAGGAGGGAGGAGGTGCGGCGCCGACTCCCCTTCAAGATGGGGCCAGAGAGCTCTTTCTTTCGAAGCCCCGCACTGACCGAACACATGATGGATTTCTCGATCCAGCCAAGCGATCGGCAGGAGATGGCCGGGCTACGGCTGGATGATGTGCTCAGCGCCATCTTTCCCCAGCTCTATTTGGTGAGTTGCTTTACTTTTCTTTCTCTCTTTCTCTCTTTTTTTTTTGGCTGACCTTTTACATGGTGCTGATTGGTGCCGAGGCCCTCTTCATAGGGGCTGTTGTCGAAACTGGGAGCGTAGTGAGCAGCAGCGGGTGGCTGAGATCGAGGCACTGAAGGCTGATCTGAAGGAGAAGGTCGGGGCGACTGGAGTGCTCGAGCAAAATGTCAAGGACCTGGAGAAGCAGCTCACTGATGCTGAGGGGCAAGTGAAGAAGCTCCTGGAATGTCTTGACCTGGAGCAAAGTCGCTCGAGGAAGAGCGCTGATGAGCTCTCCCTCGCTGAGAAGAAGCTGAGGTGGTACAATGCCGAGACTGATCAGCATAAAGAGACCACCCAGTCTGCTCAGGCCGAGCTGGTGGCATAGAGGAAGAAGTTGGCCATAGCTGAGGGGGTGGTAGAGGTGGCGGCCAAGTCAGTGGAGGCGGCTAGGATGGAGGCCACCGAGGCGAAGAAGGAGGCTGTCGGGGCCAGGAAGAATGTTGAAGAGGTCGTCGCCAGGTTCAAGACCTCGGAGGAGTTCGTCACTGAGATTCAGTAGACGGTGTTGGACTCCTTCTACAAAGGCTTCATGTTCCTGTGCGGCCAGGTCAAGGTGTTCATTCCTGATGAGGGCCACGATCGCCTTAGGTATCCTTTGGCCTCGGATGCGGAGCCTAGCCAGGAGGCAGTCGTTGAAGAAGCTGTGGCCTCTGAACCTTCGCCACCAGTCGAGGTCGAGACTGGACCACCTGAAGCTGGAGTCGTTCAGCCAGAGGTTCCCGGAGATGGGACCTCTCAGCCTCACAACCCAGCCAGGGGGTCAGCCAGAGTAGAGTTGTTTTCCTTTTGTTTTTGTTTTCTTTCTATACTTGGTTGGGGTCACCCGGCATGTCGGGGGCCCAAAAATATTTGTAACTGACTTCTGTTAATAAAATCTGAATCTTCCTGCTACCTGTTCATTGCGTGGTTCTTCCCTTTTTTTCTCTTTCTTTCCTTCCCCTCTCTCTTTTTCATATATATATTTTTTGAGATGAGTGGGGAGATCAGAAAAGAGGGTCTCACCTTGCTTGGGATTTAGCTACCAGGATTTGGTGTCGGCAAGTCGAGCACAAGATTCTGGCAGTCGTGAGTAGCTGGGCTCAGAGATTCCTTGGCCGGAGAGCTAGGCCCCGATCCAAGGTGCTTGAGAGCTGGGCTCAGGTCTTTGGTGTCTTGGAGCTAGGCTTGAGGCTTTTTCTTCAGGAGGGCTGGGCCCCGGGTCTTGGTCACCTGAGGGTTGGGCTCAGGTCTTGCCGCCTTGGAGCTTGGCTTGAAGACGTTGATGATTAAAGAGCAACTTGGCTCGAAGGTCCCTTGGCCGGAGAGCTGAGTCCCGGTCTTGGGTTTCCTGAGAGCTGGGCTCAGGTCTTGGCATCTTGGAGCTGGGCTCGAAGACGTTGGTGATTGGAGAGTAGCTTGGCTCGAAGGTCCCTTGGCCGGAGAGTTGAGTCCCGGTCTTGGGTTGCTTGAGAGCTGGGCTCAGGTCTTGGCATCTCGGAGCTGTGCTCGAAGACGTTGGTGATTGAAGAGCAGCTTGGCTCGGAGGTTCCTTGGTCAGAGAGCTGGGCCTCGATCTTGGGTTGCCTGAGGGCTGGGCTCAGGTTTTGGCATCTCGGAGCTGGGCTCGAAGATGTTGTTGAATTGAGAGCTGCGTGACTCGAAGATCCCTTGGCCGGAGAGCTGAGTCCCGGTCTCAAGTTGCCTGAGAGCTGGGCTCAAGTCTTAGCACCTTGGAGCTGGGCTTAAAGATGTTAGTGATTGGAGAGTAGCTTGGCTCAGAGGTCTCTTGGCCGGAGAGCTGGGCCTCGGTCTTGCGTTGCCTAAGGGTTAGGCTCAGGTCTAGGCATCTCGAAGCTGGGCTTGAAGATGTTGTTGAATTAAGAGCTACGTGGCTCGAAGATCCCTTGGTCGGAGAGCTGAGTCCCGATCTTGGGTTTCCTGAGAGCTAGGCTTAGGTCTTGGCACCTTGGAGCTGGGCTTGAAGATGTTGGTGATTGGAGAGCAGCTTGGCTCGAAGGTCCCTTGGTCGGAGAGTTGAGTCCTGGTCTTGGGTTGCCTGAGAGCTGGGCTCAGGTCTTGGCGCCTTGGAGTTGGGCTCGAAGATATTGATGATTTAGAGTGGCTTGGCTCAAAGATCCCTTGGCCGGAGAGCTGAGTCCCGGTCTTGGGTTGCCTGAGAGCTGGGCTTAGGTCTCGGCACCTTGGAGGTTTTCCTGCAAGGCAGATAGATACTCACGCAAAGGAAAAACCATCATTATTATTATTATTATTCGGGGAAAGCCTTATATTATTAAAAGTATCTTCGCAGGTTGCAGGCATTCCATGTTCAAGGGAACCTGACGCCGTCGAGGTCCTCGAGGTAATAGGCCCCGTGTGAGAGGGCCTCAGCCACCTTGTAGGGGCCTTCCCAGTTCGGTGAGAGCTTGCCGCACTCCCGGGGTTGAGATGCTTCTGCCCGTCGTATCACCAAGTCTCCGGGTCTAAAGGCTTTTGGCCTAACCCGGGCATTGTAGTACCGAGCTACTCGTTGCCGGTATGCCACAATTCATAGCCAGGCTTTATCCCTTATTTCTTCGAGGAGATCCAGGTTGAGCAGGAGGTGTGCCAAGTTTCGTGCCTCGTCATATTGCTGCACTCCTAGCATGGGCATGCTGAGCTCAACCGGGATGACCGCCTCGGTACCGAAAACAAGGTTGAAAGGTGTTTCGTCGGTTACCACTCTGGCATTGTGTGGTAGGCCCACAAAATGCTTGGAAGTTCTTCCACTCACCTGCCTTTGGCTTGGTCCAACCTGGTTCTGAGCCCTTGAAGGATGGTCCGATTAGTCACCTCGGCTTTCCCGTTTGTCTGAGAGTGAGCTACCGAGGTGAATCGGTGCTAGATAACGTGTTCTGTGCAGAACCCTTCAAACTCCTGATTATTAAATTATCGCCCGTTGTCAGTGATGATACAACAGGGAAGTCCGAAGCGACAAATAACTGACTTCCAAAAGAATTGGCAGACATTGGCTTCCACGATCTGGGCCAGTGGCTCTACCTCGACCCACTTGGTGAAGTAGTCGATTGCCACCAGCAGGAACCTTCGCTGCCCTGGTGTAGGGGGAAATGGCCCCAAGATGTCCATTCCCCACTGGGCAAAAGGCCAAGGGGCTGAGAGCTGGGAGATCAGCATCGCCGGCTGGCGCTGTATGTTTGCGTGGTGCTGGCATTTGTCACACCTTTTAACGAAGTCGGTAGCATCCTCCCTCATGGTCTCCCAGAAGTACCCCTGATGAAGGGCTTTATAAACCAATGTTCTCCCTCCCACATGGTTCCTGCAGAGGCCTTCGTGTATCTCTTGGAGCACAAAGGTTGCCTCTACGGGCCTGAGGCACTTCAGGAGCGGGTAAGAGTAAGATCGGCGGTAGAGCTGACCCTCCATCAGAACGAACCGGGAGGTCTTCTTCTTGACGAGGGGCGCTTCTACGCGGTCCTTGAGTAGGGAGCCATCGGCGATGTACCTGACATACTTGTCCATCCAACTCGGCTCGGGGGTGACTTGATGTACCCCTTCTATGCCTTCGTAGCTTGGACTTTCGAGGTATTCGATGTAGGCACATTCTAGCGATGAGTCCGGTAGCGTTGTGAGTCTAGACAGTGCATCCGCACATGCATTCTCCCCACGGGGGATGTGGAAGATGCTGAAGCACCGGAAGTCTATCGTGCTCGAGCGAACCTGCTCGAGGTACTTCATCATCTGGGTATGCCTGGCTTCATACTCTCCGGAGACTTGTCCAGCAACCAGCTGGGAGTCAGTGAAGACTTTTAGATTCTGCACAACCAGCTCACAGGAGACTCTTAGACCCATGAGGAGTGCCTCGTACTCCGCTTGGTTGTTTATTATGGCGAATTTGAAGCGGAGGGCGCATTCTGCCACAATCCCATCGCTGTTGGTGAGGATGAGG
This sequence comes from Areca catechu, assembly GCA_021397845.1. NCBI lineage: Eukaryota > Viridiplantae > Streptophyta > Magnoliopsida > Arecales > Arecaceae > Areca > Areca catechu. Next base: position 11,131,095 of record CM038048.1, read on the forward strand.
CCTGCTCTGCTCCCGCCAGAATTGGATGCACCATCCACGTGGAGGATTTAAGGCTCCTCCCCGAGTCCGAGCTCCGTTATTGTCTGCTCTAGCTCCTCGGCGAACCCGGTGCACTCGACCATGAAGTCAGCCAGGACTTGGGCCTTCTAAGAGGACCTCGGTCGGTACGCTATGTCGAACTCGCTGAGCAGCAGGGACTACTTGGCCAATCTCCCGAAAGTCTCAGGATGATTGAGTATGGTCCACAGTGGCTGGTCTGTCATGACCACTATCGGGTGTGCTTGGAAGTAGGGCTTGAGGCACTTAGCAGACATTATTAGTGCAAAAATGAGTTTCTCGGAGTGAGTATATCTGATCTCCTCATCGCGGAGGATTTTGCTGGTGTAGTATACCGGCTTTTGAGATTTGTCCTCGTCTGCGCGGACGAGAACCGAGCTGACGGCTCTGGGTGTAACTGCTACATAGAGCAGGAGCACCTCTCCCTCTTCCGACCTGGAGAGAAACGGGGGAGAGGCGAGAAACTTCTTCAGCTCCTCGAAGGCTGTCATGCACTCCTCCATCCAGGTGAAGTCGTGCATCTTGCGTAGCACCTTGAAGAATGGAAGGCAACGGTCGGCCGACCTCGAGATGAACCTGCTGAGGGCGGCAATATGCCCCACCCCGTTAGGCGCTAGACCTGCTTTTTGGAGGCCGGATGCTCCATGTCGATGATTGCCTGGACCTTCTCTGGGTTTGCCTCGATACCTCTCTGGATGACCATGAAGCTGAGGAACTTTCCTGCCACCACTCTGAAGGCGCACTTCGATGGGTTCAGCTTCATTTGATGCTGCCACAGGTTGTGGAAGGACTCGGCGAGGTCAGCGATATGGCTCGAGCTCGGTTTGCTCATGACGAGCATGTCATCCACATACACTTGCATGTTTCGGCCAATTTAATCTTTGAAGATCTTATTGACCAGACGCTGGTATGTGGCTCCTGTATTCTTCAGACCGAAGGGCATTATCCTGTAGCAGTATGTCCCTTGGTCAGTGATGAAGGTGGTGTGCTCTTCGTCCTCTGGGTGCATGCGGATCTGGTTGTATTCAGAGAATGCATCCATAAAGGAGAGCAGCCTGTGGCCAGAGGTGGCATCTACCAGCTGGTCAATCTTTGGTAGAGGGAAGCTATCTTTTGGGCATGCTTTATTGAGGTCGGTGTAGTCTACACAGATCCTCCACTTGCCATTGTTCTTCCTTACCATCACCATGCTTGCTAGCCAGCTCGGATATTGGACCTCCCGAACGAAACCGGCGGCCAGGAGGAATACACTCAATTTCCTCCTTGATAGCTGCCTGCCTCTCCGGGGCGAAGCTTCTCTTCTTCTACTGAACTGGCTTGTGCTTTGGGTCAACACTCAATTTATAAGTAATGATGTCAGGAGGAATACCTGGCATGTCCGTCGCTGTCCAGGCGAATACATCTGCGCTTGCCCGTAGGAACTCCAGTAGTTGGGCCCTCTCCTCCTCGGGTAGCTGGGCTCCAATTTGCATCATCTTCGTGGGGTCATCTCCAAGCAGATAAGAGAGCAGGTGCTCGATCGAGCCTCTTCTAGGGTCTTGGGCCCTTTGGTTGAGATCATCTGCCTTGGGATCATCCTCGGGGACTTTGGCCCCAAGGAGGGTATGAAAGCAGTGTTGCATTAGCTGGGGTGCTCCCCTCATTTCCCCAACACCATAGGGAGTGGGGAACTGTACAAGTAGCCTCTTGGTGTAGACAACAGCATCGAGCTGATTAAGCCCAGGTCTACCCAGAATCACATTGTAGGTGGAAGGAAGCCTAACAACCGTGAAAGTTATCATAATGATGATCTGCCAAGGTGGGGTCCTGGTAGTGACCGGGAGAGTGATCTCTCCCTCCACCCTTACAGAATCACCTATGAAACCGACAAGGGGGGTATGTACAGGTTTGAGTTGATCGGAAGAAAGGTCCATCTTGGAGAAGGTATCATAAAATGGCACATCTGTGGAGCTTCCACTATCAACCATGATACGTTTTACAGGGTGCTTCGTGATCATCATCTCGATGACCACGGCATCATTATTTACATTTTTTCTCCCGTCTTCCCCTTTCCTCATAAAGGGAAGTACATTCTTAGGATCCCCTACCCCTCGGGCCTTCTTTGGTGTGCGCGTGGCTCCCCAGGAGATCATGCCCACTAGTTTCTCAGTAGGGCGGTTGTCGATGGCTGGAGCTAGCGGGAGAGCGACGAGCACCTGGGATTCCACTTGAGGTCTGGCCCCCACGAACCTTTTGAGGTAGCCCCTCTTGATGAGTTCTTCGATTTTCCACTTGAGGTAGCATTATTCCTCAGTGTCATGGCCGTGGTCATGGTGAAAGTGACAGTACTTCATTTTATCATGGCCGGTGGAGGACTTCATCGGAGGTGGGCATCTCAGGTAGTCCTCGCCTTCAATCTCTATGAGGATTTTTGTCCTTGAGGCGAGAGGGGGGTGTAAATCTCCTCGGGAATGGGAGCACCCTTCAGTCTTGGCCCCCTCAAGGAGTTCGAAACCGGGGCCATTGGCTTCCGAGTTCCAAGAGTCTCAATGGGGGTTGGCTTCTTTAGTGGCTTCCAGTCGAGCTCCCGCCTCGTACGATCCACCTCCTCGACATAGATGTACTTTTGGGCTCAAAGAAGGAGCTCGGAATAAGTCTTGGGGGGCTTCTTGTCAAGCGAGTAGGTTAAGCGGGAGGTCCTGAGCCCTCGCTTTAGTGCCAACATGGCAACTGGCTCATCAAGATTGTAGATCTCCAATGCTGCAGCCTCGAAATGGGCCACGTAGTCCTGCAGCGGATCACGGTCCTATTGCCGGATGGAGAAGAGGCTATCAGCCTCATGCGGTAACTTCAGACAGGCATCGAAGTGGGCCATGAACTTCTGCCCCAACTGGACGAAAGAGTTGATGCTCTACGGCTCCAAGCGGGTAAACCATATCCAGGCTGCCTTCTGGAAAGTAGCAGGAAAAGCGACATAAAGAAGAGCGTCGGTAGCCCCCTGGACCCTCATGAGGGTCCGGTAGCTTTCTAGGTGGTCCAGGGGGTCGGTGGTTCTATCGTAAGGATCCACCTGCGGCATATGGAACTGCCTCGAAATCGGTTCCCCTTGGATTTCTTGGGAGAAAGGGGGATGGACGTCGTAGCCCACTGGCTCGCTAGTTGAGACTAGCAGGTTGAAGAATCGACGGGATAACTTCACCAACTTGCAGTCATGCTCCTCCAGGCGCTTCTCCACCGCGTGCCTGATGGCTTCGTCATTAGACCCCTCCACCGAAGGAGATGGAGAAGGTGACATGGGTGCATGGCACCCGTGGTGGGGGGTCTTGCTTTTCTTACCTCGGTGGGGCTTGGATGTTTCCTGGCTGAGGTTTGGTGAGCGGTTTTCCCTATCGGCAGACCCCGCTCGTTTTCTTTTTGCCAGAGTTTGATGGCTACCTCGGTTGTCAATAATGGCCCGGGGCTATGAAGGCCTTCTTTGGAAGGAACGCAGGCTGTTGCGGGGGGCCGCGGCATGGGCCGCGAGAGTCCCTGGCTGCTGGTGGGAAGCCAAGGACCAGTGCTGGTGCTGAAGCTGGCGCACTGCTCTGGCAAGGACCTGCATTTGCTTGGCGAGTGTGGCTAGCTGAGACTCTGCCGGAGGTGGTTGAGCCAGAGCAGATGGCCCCGCCTCTGGGTTGTACAGGTTCCCCTGGGTGGGGGAATCCCCTGCACGACTGCTGGAGGCCTCTCGCGCCCGTGTCATCACCATCCTTCCATGGAACTTGCTTGTAGAAGAGAAAAAAGGGGGGGGCTTGAACTAGATCAAGGACTATTCACAAGGACACCCCCCTACTTGGTGCGCCAATCTGTTGCCACCAAGATCGCTGTGGCCCGTAGCTGCTGTCGGCGCCGGAGTGTTCTCCCTTCGCTGTCTTGCCATCCGGTTATCCTGGACCTGCAAAACAGGAGTTAGTGACCTGGACCAGGGTTTCCGGTGGGGACACTCCAATGGTCAAGTCAGTGATGATCCAGGGAAATAGATCTTCCTGGTTGAGCCCCTCTTGATGGACTCCACACTATGAGTGAGTAGTATGAGAGTGGGATGCAAGTGTATCGAGGGAAGAACGGCCTGGGTAGAGGGATTCTCCGTGTGGCCTTTCCACCCACCCTTGCTTAGATTTTCTTGTGGTGCTGTGCTCTTTTGGTTGGTATTGCTTATATCTCTTTTGTGTTGTTGTTACCTCCGAGTTTTGCAGTCTAGGTTATCGTTGGGCGCTCATCTTAGGATCTCCGCTGGGCTGTCAGGCACGTGCAGCGTTGTCCCAAGGTGCCTTTCCCGATTCATGATAGGGAAAGCTATCATGTGTTTTGACATTCTCTCTGGTCGCCACATTCCGGGAAACCTGGCAGTACCTCGATTGGTGGGCCACCGCACCTGGGATTCTAATCTCCTGGTTGACTTCTGCTTAGGGGTGGTTCAGGTGGTTGGTGAGGAGCGTGGCACCTTGATCAGTGGGCCTCTCCCCTTTCTAGTGTAACCGGTGGCTGCAGGCAGTCATCACGGTCTGGTGGATACCTCAGTGCAATCCTCGGGCAGCCCACCAGAATCCTGGGATGGTGGTGCTGCCCCTTGGTTCGCCGTTGCTCACGGGATCGCCTCGATGGAGGAGGGCAGAGCGCGGGCCCGGTCCAGAGGGCTCGGCCTCGAAGAGGCTCCACATGGCGGAGGAGGGTTGAGCTCGACTCCGACCACAGGACTCGATCTCCGAGGGTCTCGCTCTGGAGGGCAGAGTGCGGGCCTGGTCCAGAGGGCTCGGCCTCGAAGAGGCTCTATGTGGCGGAGGAGGGCTGAGCTTGACTCAGACCACGGGACTTGATCTCCGAGGGTCTCGCTCTGGTGGGCAAAGTGCGGGCTCGGTCCAGAGCGCTCAACCTCGAAGAGGCTCCACATGGCGGAGGAGGGCTGAGCTCGACTTTGACCACAGGGCTCAATCTCCGAGGGTCTCGCTCTGGAGGGTAGAGTGCGAGCCCGATCCAGAGGGCTTGGCCTCGAAGAAGCTCCACGTGGTGGAGGAGGGCTGAGCTCGACTCCGACTACGGGGCTCGATCTCCGAGGGTCTCGCTCTGGAGGGCAGAGTGCAGGCCCAGTCCAGAGGGCTCGGCCTCGAAGAGGCTCCACGTGGCAGAGGAGGGCTGAGCTTAACTCCGACCACGAGGCTCGATCTCCGAGGGTCTCGCTCTGGAGGGCAGAGTGCAGGTCTGGTCCTGAGGGCTTGGCCTCGAAGAGGCTCCATATGGCGAAGGAGGACTGAGCTCGACTCCGACCATGGGGCTCGATCTCCGAGGGTCTCGCTTTGGAGGGCGCCACTCGGCTCCAGCCTAGGCATCTCGGGCTTGCGGGTCCAACCTGGCAGAGGACGGGGCTCGGCTTTGATGGCGATCCCGTTGTCTAGGGGTGCTCAGCCCGGTGAAGGATTCCGAGCAGGGGGGTTGACGCGGCGTCTGACGCGATGGCTTTCTTTGACGTGGCGCTTGCCAGCTGTCCCACGTCAGCAATTTTGCTACATCAATTGTTATTTAATTTTTTCTGCTTTATGTGTAGTTTACTTAATTTATCTTCCTTTCATTATGATAGAGTCATCATCAAGCATCTGGTCTTCGGAATAAACCATTCCTATACTTAGAGGAACCCTCAATCATATTTGGAAAAGATCGTGCAACAGGTTAGAGGGCTGAAGATCCTGCAGATGTAGTAAATGAAATCCTTACAAAGGGATTGAATAGTGAAGAGAAGGTCCAGTTTGTAGATCCTACCGATTTTGAGAGTTATAACTTGTTGGGGTTTCAGGTGCACCGCAGCGGAAGTGTAATTTCAAAATGATGAAATTTGCACCGAAATCCCTTAGCCAAGATCTCCTTTTTACTAATTAAAACATATATACTAACATTCAAACATAGATTGTTAGAATTAGAGTACCAACCTGCTATCGCTAATTCCAACAAAGTTGATATTGAAGGGGCTGATTGAATTCACCAGGCGTCCAAGTGTCCGCCCTCCGATGGTGATCCACACAGAGCAGTGATCAAGACAACTCTATCTTCTTTTCAAAGGTTCCTTCTATTGAGTTCTTCTTCCTAGAACTCAATTGCTTGGACTATGGCTTGAATTCCTCCACACAAAGGCTTGCTTTCCTTTCCTTGACTCCTTCTCCTCCTTCCACCAAGACCTTGGCCCTTTAGATACCCTTGTCTTGAAGAAAAAGACCTTGTCCTAAGAGGACATAGGCTTGTCTTAAGTTGGAGGAGAAATTAAGACAATGATGTCTTAATGTATGAAAGAAATGAAGAAATCAGAACTTCTTTCTTTTCTTTACCGTCGGAGACTTTTACTTTTATCTTGTTCAGTAGCAGAGTTTCGACAGAGGTTTACTCTGTAGAGGAAACAATGCAAGAGCAAGAAAAAATAAAAGAGTCTTCAGGAGAGGAAGAAAGAAAAAGATTACATTATGTTCTGATTTTTCCCGACCCTTTAAATAGAAATCAGATAGGCGCCTACACACCTCTCCGTAATTTCTTTCTCACGCCCTTTCCAATTTCTCACGCCCCATCCTCCCATCTCATGGCCTTCCAGATTAAATCCCATGGCTCTTCTTAAAGGAAAAACCGCGGTGTTTTAAAAAGAAGGAAGTCGCGACTTTTCATCTCCGAAGAGATGTTACTTCGCGCGCCCAGGAGGAGTTAGCGCTTTCTTTCTTTCTCAAAATCCCATCAGCCGTTGGATTCTCATCCAAGGGGGGAGAGAAGGTGCGCTAATCACTTAAGAAGGAGGCCGCCCAAATAAAAACATCGGAGAATTTTATTTGGGGCGCGCCAAGAGTCCATGCGCCATGGACTCTTCCTTAAGGTGCGCCAAGAGTCCATATGCGCATGGACTCTTGGTGTTTGGCGTGAAAAATAAAAGGGGCGGGTGGGGAGGCTAGCCAAGCTACATGGCTAGCCAATAGGGTTAGCCACATTCCCGTTTTTCTTAATTAGGGTCTAATTAGGTCCAATTAGAACCCAATTTGAACCAATCCGGAACCCTAATTCGAATCCGATCCGAATAGAAGCTAGGGTTTGCAACACCTGCTAGAGTGTTATCTTGCAAAGACGATTTAATTCTAAATTAAATTCTTGATCAATCCTCTTAAGTGTGTGACCCATTGGGTTCCACATCTAGCCAGCAGTGGGTTCGAATACAAGTTGACCTAATTTGATTAGAACTCTTTCTAATCGATTTAGGTCAAACCGGGCTTACCCGAATCGATCAATTAGGATTCTTCCTAACATGTGATCTTTGAACTTGATCAACCCACAAGACAAGATTGACGTCTAGCAACGTGTCATGTCTACCCGGAAGATATGAAAATTCTGGTGAAATACCAAAATTACCCTTTAGTAGAGAGTTACCGTACAATTAAATCTTTCGATCAGCCTGCACCCAAAAATATAACTATGGATATGGATATATGTCAAATCCAATATTATATTTGTTTCTAGCTCAATCTTATAATGATGATTCGATTATCTTGATATTAGAAACCATCTCTAATATCTTCACTTTGATCAAAGATTCCCTGAATCATCATGCGATTGTTGACTAGCTGGATGCAATCTCCTCTTACTAAGAGTGATCGATTCCTTGTTGACCTACTCATTACCTTCATATTCAATTCACCATTCCCAGTATCAATCCTGTGCATGTCTCAGTGTCATGATTAGGATTGAACCAAAGGATGGGTTCATGTACATAAGGTACTTATGGCAGTCTCAGGTCAAAAGATTACTTGTACCACTCCCACTATGAGAACCTTCTATTGACATGTAGCTAAGACTCCATTAGATGTTCTCAAGTTGGATCATATCAGTGAACTCATTCTCCAATGAGCACCCACATCCCAGTATTAGTGTCATACACAAGTGACTGTGAGAGCAGTCACCCTTTCCAGTATACCCGGGGTGTGCTAGTCTTATCGGAAAACCCTGATCCCCTACTCAGGGTTCCTTTGACTAGGAATACTTTAGATTAAGGTTTTAAGATTTTAGGTTTCACTGGTATGATCTCATCATAACCCTAAAATCATAGCCCTAATCTATGGGGTTCATCATATAATAAACACAGCGTATGATGAAAAATAATGCCTTTATTTAGAAAATTATCAATTACAATGGTTTGGGAGATACAACAGAGATTGGTTTGTAGGGCATATCCCTTTCAATCTCCCACTTGCACTAAAGCCAATCGCCTTTGAATCTTAATCCCATACATTCTAGGTGGCGATCAAAATCTCGCTGTGGTAGAGCCTTAGTGAACGGGTCTGCTACATTGTTCTTTGTATCAACTCTATCTATGTAGACATCTTGTCTCTCTACTATTTCTCGGACAAGATGGAAGCGTCTCAGAATGTGCTTGGACTTATGATGAGCTCTTGGTTCCTTAGCTTGAGCAACGGCCCCAGTGTTGTCACAGTAAAGTGGCACTGGGTTTTCAATTTGAGGAACAACACCCAACTCTGTGATGAACTTCTTCATCCAGACTGCTTCCTTGGCGGCTTCACTAACAGCTATGTATTCTGCCTCTGTGGTTGAGTCAGCTACAGTCTGCTGCTTGGTACTCTTCCAACTCACTACTCCACCATTTAGGGTAAAAACATATCCCGAAATGGATTTGCTATCATCAGGGTCTGATTGAAAACTAGAATCAGAATAAGCTTCTAGTTTAAGATCAGAACCACCATAAACCAAAAAAATATCCTTAGTCCTTCTTAGGTACTTAAGAATATTTTTAACTGCTTTCCAATGATCCTCTCCTGGATCAGCCTGAAACCTACTGACAATGCCTAAAGCATATGCCACATCAGGCCTGGTACATAACATGGCATACATTATGGATCCTATTGCCGAAGCATAGGGTATAGAATTCATTCTATCTCTTTCTTCAGGTGTCTTAGGAGACATCCTTTTAGAAAGATATATGCCTTGACTCATAGGAAGATAACCTCTTTTACTTCCTTCCATGCTGAATCTTTTCAGCACTAAGTCAATGTACCTAGATTGGGATAAACCTAGCATCCTCTTAGATCTATCTCTATAGATCTTAATACCTAGTATATAGGATGCTTCTCCCAAATCTTTCATGGAAAACTGGTTTGATAGCCAAACCTTGACTGATTGCAACATTGGGATATCATTCCCAATGAGGAGTATGTCATCTACATACAGAACCAAGAAGACTATGGCACTCCCACTAGTCTTCTTATAAACACAGGGTTCATCCACATTTTTGATAAAACCAAATCTTTTAATAGTTTCATCAAAGCGGATGTTCCAACTCCTGGAAGCTTGCTTTAATCCATAAATGGATTTCTTCAGCTTGCATACTTGATTAGGTTTATTCTTTGAAATAAAACCTTCTGCCTGTGACATGTAGACTTCTTCCTCAAGGAAACCATTGAGGAATGCAGTTTTCACATCCATCTGCCATATCTCATAATCGTGGTATGCTGCTATAGCAAGTAAAATCCGAATTGATTTTAGCATGGCAACAGGTGAAAAAGTTTCATCATAATCAATTCCCTGTTTTTGTCTAAAACCTTTAGCCACTAATCTGGCTTTATAGGTTTCAACTTGGCCATCAGCCCCAATCTTTTTCTTATAGACCCATTTACACCCAATAGGATTAACACCCTCTGGTGCATCAACCAAAGACCATACTTGGTTTACATACATAGAGTCTACTTCGGATTCCATGGCTTCTTGCCATTTATCTGAGTCAGTACTCAAGATAGCTTCCGTATAGGTCAGAGGTTCATCATTTTGAATGACTTGAGCTTCATTATTTTCAATAATAAACCCATACCTCTCAGGTGCCCGTGGCACTCTGTCAGACCTACGAGGAGGAGTTTTGTGTTCTGGTTCTGTCCTAACTATATGTTCTAATGGTTGAGAATTGTCTATCTGTATTTCTTGCACTTCTCCAAGTTCAATTGTTCTACCATTGCCCTTTTCCAAAATGAACTCTTTTTCTAGAAAAGTGGCATGCCTGCTAACAAAAATCTTTTGTTCAGTAGGATGGTAGAATAGATATCCTCTACCTTCTTTAGGATATCCTACAAATAGACATTTATCCGCTCTAGGTTCCAACTTATGTCCAAAATTTCTTTTAACATAAGCTGGACATCCCCATACCTTAAAATATTTAAGATATGGTTTCTTTCCACTCCAAATTTCATATGGAGTACTAACAACGGATTTAGAAGGTACCTTGTTCAGAATATAAACAGCAGTTTCTAGGGCATGACCCCAGAAAGAAATGGGCAAATTTGTGAAGCACATCATGGATCGTACCATATCTAATAAGGTACGATTCCTCCTTTCAGCTATACCATTTAGCTGTGGTGTATAAGGAGGGGTCCATTCAGAAAGGATTCCATTAACTTTAAGATAGTCTAAAAACTCCGTGGATAAGTATTCTCCTCCTCGATCAGAATGAAGAACTTTAATACTTTTCCCGGTTTGTTTTTCGACCATACTTTGATACTCCTTAAATTTATCAAAGGCTTCAGATTTGTGTTTCATAAGATACACATATCCGAACCTAGATAAATCATCTGTAAAAGTGATAAAATATGAGTATCCTCCTCTGGCCTGAGTTGTCATTGGGCCACATACATCAGTATGTATAAGTCCTAACAACTCAGTTGACCTTTCCCCATGTCCAGTGAATGGAGTTTTTGTCATCTTACCCATGAGACATGATTCGCAAGTTCCTAATGATTCATACTCATAAGGATCAAGGAATTTTTCCTTGTATAACTTGCTAATCCTAGACTCATTAACATGACCAAGTCTATGATGCCAAAGTAAAGTATCATTAAAGTCTTTTCTTTTCCTTTTAGTATTGACATGAAAAATACTATCATTGGAAGAAAGAGTTAAGAGCCCATTGCTAAATATGCCAGAACAAATAATTTTATTAGATAACATTATTGAGCAACCAGTGCTCGTTACATCCATTACATATCCTTGTTTTAATAACAAAGGAATAGATATAATGTTCCTAATAATCTTTGGCATATAGTAACAATTCTCTAGCTCCAAGATCTTCCCTGAAGGCAACTTCAGAATATAGGTCCCTACAGCTTCTGCTTGGATGATATCACCACCAGCACCGTAGAGATTGAAGTCGCCTTCCTTCAATACTTTAAGCTTGTGGAGGTCCTGCAAAGATTTGCATATATGGTAACCACAAGCGGTATCCAATACCCAAGTATTTGATATAGACGAATTTAATGTCAATATAGTATGTATCTCATACATACCTTTTGGTGCGTCTGCCGCACCAGGCTTCACAGTTGCAAGGTAAGCCTTGCAATTCCTTTTCCAATGTCCCGCTTTGCCGCAAAAGAAACAGGTTGACTGTTTTGAGACCTTCTTTCCTTTCTTGTTCTTATTGATGCCACCCTTAGGGTTTAGTCTCCTGCTAAAATCCTTTTTGCCTGATTTCTTCTTATTGGTCTTATCAACAAGAAGAAGTGGAGCCTTTTCTTTCTTAACATGGCTCTCTGCTGTTTTTAACATATTTAACAGCTCAGGCAAGGAAGTGTTCAGTTTGTTCATGTGATAATTCAAGACAAACTGAGAAAATGACTCTGGGAGTGATTGCAGGATTAAATCCTGATTCAGCTCCCCATCCATAATAAACCCTAATTGACCTAATCTGGTGATTAAGTCAATTACCTTCAGGACATGATCCTGAACGGATGTACCCTCTGTCATCCTAGCACGGAATAACTGCTTAGATATTTCGTATCTAGCAGTTCTGCTTTGTTCTCCATAAAGCTCCTTTAAATTGAGCATTATGGATTGAGTATCCATGCTTTCATGCTGCCTCTGTAACTCATTGGTCATAGAGGCCAGTATGATACACTTGACAGTGAGGGAGTCATTCTGCCACATTTTGTATGTGGCCATATCTTCCTGTGTGGCATCATCCCCTAGTGGATTAAGATTAGGGGTATCAAGAATATAAGAAAGTTTTTCTGAACTCAGTACAATCTTTAAGTTTCTCAACCAGTCCACATAGTTTGGACCAGTCAATTTGTTGGTATCTAAGATGCTTCTCAGTGATAATGAAGATGCCATTTATCTACATTTAATTAAGAACAATACATAAGCAAACAACCATGAAATGACTTACATAATTAAATTAGGTCTTCAATTTAATTATGTCTCCCACTATTTTATCAAAAATCATAGCCCTCACTATGATAATCGAGAAGAACCCTGATCGGTTTTCTTAGTGAGATCGAGATCCTTATAATTTATAAAAGATCTTGCAGACAACACAACAAATCTTTTATAAGTTCTAAGGTAGGAAACTCTTCCAATTATATCTCATATAATTCTCAAAAATAACTTGGCCTCTAGAACATTATAAGTCTTGCAGAAAACACAACAAACCATAATGTTCTAGTTAAGTCAAGACCCTTTAAATTTCTATACAGTCAATATTCAAATATAATGCCCTTGTAGATAACACAACAAGGCATTATACTGAATATACTGTAAGCATATTTTGCACTAGACCAATATTATGTCAATCACCCTATTAGGTCTTGCAGACAACACAACAAACCTAATGTGGTTCATAACACAGTAATGATCCAGCATGAAGGAAGGCCAACATATAGCATTTTTTAACACTAAGCATATAAGTCAAGATTTAAATATAATCAAATCGGCCAGGCAAGTGGAAGAGATGTGGGAGTCCCCCCGTTGCTTTCCTAGACACCAATAAAAATTGGCCAGGTCAGTCAACGGAACCAATTAAAAACCACGATTCTCTTTACCTTCCCAGAACCACCTTTCTAGACACCGAATGATCAATTGTTCATCATGACTAGTGATGCTTATTAGTTAAATATGCTATGACTTAATATGATTTTAAGAAGAGGGCTTTATAAAATTGCCAGCACATTCTTACATAAAAACATATCATAATGATATCACTCTGATAAACATATATGTGCTAAGTGTGTCATCATACTAGGACAACCATTTACCACATAATGGATCCACCATTATGCCAGGGCAACCTTATTTCAGTATGATGACTTCAAAACTAATCATATCTCTATAATAATTAGGGTTTGAGTGAAAAACCCTAATTAGTGGCATACATCAAAACATTAATTATCATATATGCATTCCTTAAATTATGCTAAGTGTATCAGCATTCAAGGGTTTAAAACCCTAATTTCGATACTACAACAAAAATGCATATCATATGTTTTAACTGTAATAAGGATGGCTCTGATACCACTGTTGGGGTTTCAGGTGCACCGCAGCGGAAGTGTAATTTCAAAATGATGAAATTTGCACCGAAATCCCTTAGCCAAGATCTCCTTTTTACTAATTAAAACATATATACTAACATTCAAACATAGATTGTTAGAATTAGAGTACCAACCTGCTATCGCTAATTCCAACAAAGTTGATATTGAAGGGGCTGATTGAATTCACCAGGCATCCAAGTGTCCGCCCTCCGATGGTGATCCACACAGAGCAGTGATCAAGACAACTCTATCTTCTTTTCAAAGGTTCCTTCTATTGAGTTCTTCTTCCTAGAACTCAATTGCTTGGACTATGGCTTGAATTCCTCCACACAAAGGCTTGCTTTCCTTTCCTTGACTCCTTCTCCTCCTTCCACCAAGACCTTGGCCCTTTAGATACCCTTGTCTTGAAGAAAAAGACCTTGTCCTAAGAGGACATAGGCTTGTCTTAAGTTGGAGGAGAAATTAAGACAATGATGTCTTAATGTATGAAAGAAAGGAAGAAATCAGAACTTCTTTCTTTTCTTTACCGTCGGAGACTTTTACTTTTATCTTGTTCAGTAGCAGAGTTTCGACAGAGGTTTACTCTGTAGAGGAAACAATGCAAGAGCAAGAAAAAATAAAGAGTCTTCAGGAGAGGAAGAAAGAAAAAGATTACATTATGTTCTGATTTTTCCCGACCCTTTAAATAGAAATCAGATAGGCGCCTACACACCTCTCCGTAATTTCTTTCTCACGCCCTTTCCAATTTCTCACGCCCCATCCTCCCATCTCATGGCCTTCCAGATTAAATCCCACGGCTCTTCTTAAAGGAAAAACCGCGGTGTTTTAAAAAGAAGGAAGTCGCGACTTTTCATCTCCGAAGAGATGTTACTTCGCGCGCCCGGGAGGAGTTAGCGCTTTCTTTCTTTCTCAAAATCCCATCAGCCGTTGGATTCTCATCCAAGGGGGGAGAGAAGGTGCGCTAATCACTTAAGAAGGAGGCCGCCCAAATAAAAACATCGGAGAATTTTATTTGGGGCGCGCCAAGAGTCCATGCGCCATGGACTCTTCCTTAAGGTGCGCCAAGAGTCCATATGTGCATGGACTCTTGGTGTTTGGCGTGAAAAATAAAAGGGGCGGGTGGGGAGGCTAGCCAAGCTACATGGCTAGCCAATAGGGTTAGCCACATTCCCGTTTTTCTTAATTAGGGTCTAATTAGGTCCAATTAGAACCCAATTTGAACCAATCCGGAACCCTAATTCGAATCCGATCCGAATAGAAGCTAGGGTTTGCAACACCTGCTAGAGTGTTATCTTGCAAAGATGATTTAATTCTAAATTAAATTCTTGATCAATCCTCTTAAGTGTGTGACCCATTGGGTTCCACATCTAGCCAGCAGTGGGTTCGAATACAAGTTGACCTAATTTGATTAGAACTCTTTCTAATCGATTTAGGTCAAACCGGGCTTACCCGAATCGATCAATTAGGATTCTTCCTAACATGTGATCTTTGAACTTGATCAACCCACAAGACAAGATTGACGTCTAGCAACGTGTCATGTCTACCCGGAAGATATGGAAATTCTGGTGAAATACCAAAATTACCCTTTAGTAGAGAGTTACCGTACAATTAAATCTTTCGATCAGCCTGCACCCAAAAATATAACTATG
Organism: Areca catechu; assembly: GCA_021397845.1. Taxonomy (NCBI): domain Eukaryota; kingdom Viridiplantae; phylum Streptophyta; class Magnoliopsida; order Arecales; family Arecaceae; genus Areca; species Areca catechu. The sequence continues at coordinate 11,146,135 of CM038048.1, forward strand.
GATATGGATATATGTCAAATCCAATATTATATTTGTTTCTAGCTCAATCTTATAATGATGATTCGATTATCTTGATATTAGAAACCATCTCTAATATCTTCACTTTGATCAAAGATTCCCTGAATCATCATGCGATTGTTGACTAGCTGGATGCAATCTCCTCTTACTAAGAGTGATCGATTCCTTGTTGACCTACTCATTACCTTCATATTCAATTCACCATTCCCAGTATCAATCCTGTGCATGTCTCAGTGTCATGATTAGGATTGAACCAAAGGATGGGTTCATGTACATAAGGTACTTATGGCAGTCTCAGGTCAAAAGATTACTTGTACCACTCCCACTATGAGAACCTTCTATTGACATGTAGCTAAGACTCCATTAGATGTTCTCAAGTTGGATCATATCAGTGAACTCATTCTCCAATGAGCACCCACATCCCAGTATTAGTGTCATACACAAGTGACTGTGAGAGCAGTCACCCTTTCCAGTATACCCGGGGTGTGCTAGTCTTATCGGAAAACCCTGATCCCCTACTCAGGGTTCCTTTGACTAGGAATACTTTAGATTAAGGTTTTAAGATTTTAGGTCTCACTGGTATGATCTCATCATAACCCTAAAATCATTTCCCTAATCTATGGGGTTCATCATATAATAAACACAGCGTATGATGAAAAATAATGCCTTTATTTAGAAAATTATCAATTACAATGGTTTGGGAGATACAACAGAGATTGGTTTGTAGGGCATATCCCTTTCATAACTCTATTCCCCAAACTCCTACCGGTCATGTTCAACAAAGTGTTTCTTCAACAAGGTCAATAAAAAGAAGGCTTCTAATGAGGAAGACGTTGCTCTTACAAGCACTTTAATTAAAACTATAAATAATCTTGAAGTAATGTGTGAAAGTTCAAGTAAAGGTATTGATAAGTTGGCATATTGTTTCCAGTTCCCGGCAAATGATGAAGAGATGAAGAAGAAAGTTTATGAGGCAATAGCGGAGATTGAAGATTTGGGATTGCATGAGTCATTGATGGTTAAAGCTGGATTGATAATTGCTCGTGATAGTACAAGTCTGACTTACTTTTTTTACTACCTCAAAGGTTGAGAAAATATCATGTATTGGATGTCATTGGTTTGAGTCATAATTAGGACATTTTATGTTACTAGTTGTGATTATTTTGGATGCTGTGGTTGTTTGGTTGTTTGAAAGATGAAATTTATATTAAAGTACTGTTTATATTATTATTGAATTGTTTATATTATGTTACTGTTTAATTTTTATTGGATTGTATGTCATACAATTTTATGATGTATGTTACTATTGCACCATGATTGGTAGAATTGAAATATATTTTAATTTATGATCACATGATATGGAAAAGATCCAATTGTTATATAAAAAAGATCTACTTTCTTAATTTGAGGATTGTCAGTATTGAAGTGTTATCATATATAAATACAGGTTGTTTCAGGTCAAACATGTAATAATATATAAATTTTAATAAATTTGACTTAGGGATATTTTGGTAAGTTGAGCTTAGATTTCTGGTAATCTATTTGTCATACCAAACATGGTAATCAATGTTACTGATAGATTACCTGTGTATACCAAACACAGTAATCAGCATTACTGTCAATCTATTCAATGATAATCTATCTTGTAGGTAATCCAAATTATCATTGTGGATTCCCTAGCGATCCACCAAACGCAACCTACGAGATATCACCCAACTTGTTGATTTGAATTTCAACAAATTTAAATCCATGTACGCTTGAATAATTCTATGTCGAGAAAGAAAAATATTTGTAATGTTTTTTTTTCCTTCTCTCTCTCTTATTTTGAATGGATCACAAAGCATAGCCCCATATGATGAAAAAACCAAATGAGAAAAGTTCTCGCTGAGAACTCTCAACGCGAACCGAGAAGTTCTCACGTGAACAGTTCATGCTGAGAATTCTCAGCATGAATAGTTCAAGTGGCCTTTCATTTTTTGTATTAAATTTTAAATTTAGAAATAAAATTAGGGCTATGACCAAAATTAGATTTGGATCCTAATCATATTAGAATTCAAACCTAATCCTTTCTAGAATCCTTATTAAAAATAAGATTAAAATTAATTCAAAAATTAAATCTTAATTAAATTAAGTTTTGAATCAATTTTTCTACAAAATTTTGGATTACAAATTAATCCAAGTGTAACCCCGAAATTAATCTTGCAACTAGTATCTAGTGCTAGCTAGACATAATCAGTATTTAATTTTGTATGACCTATAAATTAATTCTTAATTAATTAAAATCATTTGTTCAATCAAGTCATCTACTTCCAAATTGAATAAATTGATCTTAGGTCAAGGCTTCTCCTACGATACTCGATTTATATGTGTGACTTCATAAGTTCAAACACTGCCAGTAGTATAGGAACTAATTCCTGTACTAATTAAAGTAACCATCTAGCAATGATACCTGATGTCTCGATACGTCCAAAAATTGTAAAGCAATATTCAAGAATCCTTGAATATGGTTACCGCACAGTGCATCCCTTTGACCCCTATGCTAAGGATGATTTTAGAATAAACTGTCAAAACCTTAAAATCATTCATGTTGTATTTCATTCTCGATTGATCACATGGATTACTTTGGTCAAGATTTTACTGAATTGAAATATAACGAAGCATAAACTCCTAAAATTAGAAGTGATCAATTCCATCTTGACTTACCATTGACTTTATAAGTAATTGTGCCCAGAAACCTTTTATCACTGTATTAAAAATATAAATGGTTCGGCACCAAAGCAAGTGAGTTGATAACAAGTTATCATGATGATCTCAAGTCAAAGGGACATATATACCTATATCCGTCATGAGCTACTTTTGATAGCAAAGCATTCCATGGCTGAGTCACGTTCAACGAACTGGTACTCCTACATTTTACCTGCATGCTATATCAGTATCTTTATACTCTTTGATTAAGAGGACAACCAATCTATATGACATACAATGACCTATACTTAATTAATGTTATTATCCTATTAATAACTAATCATTTGATCACAAACATAATTTAAGAATTATTCAATAAATCCTCATTTATTAAAAGATATATAGTTATAAGGACTTCATCATAACAAAAAGAGTTCAGAAAAGATGATATATGATATAAAATTATGATGAACCGTTAAATAATTTTTATTAATTCAATTCATATACATATACAAAGGTTGTCTACAGTTAGATGATTGGATTTAGAACATATTCTCAACAAACTTTCACTTGGATTAAAGCTGTTGCCACCTAGATCGCCATGGTCTGCAGCTCCTACGTGGCATCGGTTAATAGACTTCCTGCCTGGCATCTACTGCGTGTGGCCGGTCCTGCAAAAAAGAGAGGAGACCCGGGTCGGGGATCCCGGCGGGGGCATTCTGATGATCAAGTCAGTGGGCGATCAAGGGAAACAGATCATTCTCGGTAGATCCCAAAGTTGTCTCCACTCTTAGAGGATTCAAGAGATGATAGGAGGAGAGTTGGAGTAGTAAGAGCTTGAGTAGTGATGGCTTGAGCAGTGATGGCTCTAGGGGGAGTTCTTGTGTGACCCTCTTGCCTCTTGCCCTTAGAGCCTTGCTGGTCACCTGCTCTTTTTCACTTGCAACTTGTCACTTGCTCTGTTTTACTTATCTTTGTCGGAGGCCCCTTTGAGTTTCTTACAGAAGTGTTTTATCTCTGGTAGGGTGTAGAGCCCTGACCTGGTACTCCCTAGGAGCGCCCCATGTGGATGAGATGTAGGTTTGTTTCTCCCTCTCTTCCCAAGAAAAGGGGGATAGGATTCGTAGCCTCTGTAGGGGGAATTCAGCCATGGGTGCAGTTGAAGTACTGAGAAGTGCGCGTCTCTTCCGTGGTGAGTGCGAGTAGCATGCCACGGGGCTTGATACCCCGGCAAGGCACTGCCTCTTCCTAGCATCATTTTGCCATGTCTGGGGAGACCTGGCAAAGCATTGGTTTGGCAAGAGGTACTATAGGGCATGAGACCCCTAGTAAAATCTTCCTCTTCCGAGTGATACATGCGGTAGGTTGAGGGATGCGATGCCCCGAGTGGAGTGCCTTTCCTCAGGAGGTGCCGATAGTAGGCTGAGAGGCTTGATGCTCCGATGGGATGCTTTTCCACAGGCAGCGTGCTCTGGTGAGATGCCATCCCACAGGGGTTGTAGGTGGCGTGCTCTGGTGGGACGCCATTCCTCAGAGGTTGCAGGCAGCGTGCCCTGGCAGAGCACCACCCCACAAGGGTGCCAGTCTCTCCAAGTAGTGCAGGGGTTTTGATGGGGACAACGACATCACCCGCTAACATCACTATCCCGGTCGCTCTAGAGGTGCTTGAGGAAAAGATCGCATCCACCTGTAAAAACCTGTTGCCCAGGTGGCTTTCCCAAGAGGGGGTGAATTGGGAATTTGAAAAATTTAACAGATATGTGCTCTTTACAAACTTCTTTAAAGTGTTAGGTGCTATGATTTAGATAATTAAAGTAGAAGCAGAAGCAAGGAGAAAAATCACAATGCAAACATAGCAGGTTTATAGTGGTTCGGAGCACTCCAGCTCTTACGTCCACTATCCAAGATACCACTTGAGATTTTCACTATATTTTAACAAGAATACAGGAGGATTGTTTTACCGGGATCACAATCCAAATCCAACACCCTTTGGTTTTTAAACCGGGCTTGGTGCGGGCACCAGACTCAGAAGAAGACTTCAGGGCTCCATCTAGATCTCTGATTGACCTTGCCTAAAGAATTAGGATTTTCTGGTTTTGTAATAAGGGTTGACCTGATCAACTCAATTTTGAGTCTGTAATTTTGTCATTTCAATTTTTGTTGGGTCATGTTGACTCAGTCCAAGCCCAAGGCCCAGGTAGGTGTCATTCCCTTTGCCATAGGGCACCACATTTACCAGCTACAAGTGGGTGCCACACTCCCTGCCACATCTCCATCCAGTGTACCTTGGTCCCCACGCCTCAAGTAAGCAGGTTCTTTTTTCTTGCACCACTTAGGGGAGAAATCCATCAAGATACCTCAATCCAAGGAGGAGACAACTTCTTTCCAGATAAACCCAAGCCAGGATGGCAAGAATTTTTCTTGAAGAGAGGATCAAGGAGGTGCCCCACAATGTTCCATAAAAATCCAAGTTATAAAAGGGAAGAGAGCATGTCTTGGGGAGAAAATCAAGGAGGCACCCAAAAGTTTCCAAAAGTGCCAAAGCCATGAAAGGAAGAAGCCTAAACTTGTGGAGCAAGACTAGGAGGTGTCCAAATTAGCCAAACCATGAAGGAAAAATCCTTGATTCATGGAGAGATACTAGGAGACACCCCCATAACCTGCCATTTGGAGCTGATTTTCAAGTTTTCTTGGAGTTTTTGGGCTGCCCACTCATGGAAGGAGTCTTGGGAAGAGAATTTGATGCCTAAAGTGTGGGTTAGTCCTATTAGTCCCACATGGGAAATGTATAAAATTTTATTTCTTTGTTATGTCTATATATTCAACTCTATGTAACTCTTGAATTTAAAAATGATGAATGAAATCAATTTCTGTGTGAGCAACTTTGTGTTTCTCTCTTCCGCACTTGTATTCAGGTGTTGAGCTCCGTGAGGGAGTAAATCTGGGTTCCCTAGGAACCTTGAGGAGGTGTGAGATCTCCAACCCCAAAACCCTAGCTTAGTCCACCCATCTCTACTCCACCACCACCAAACCCTAATTTTCCATCTTCATCCCACGGCCCCTCTCTTCCACATCGAAGCCGATCACCAGCATCCAGGTTCAGATCAACTGTTTCAACTACAGAGCCAGTTCAAAGGAGAGTCAGATCAGTTCCAAGATCTCCGGAACTTCTACATCCAACAATCTTCATTAAGTACTCAGGTCAGTGTCTTTCTTTGAGTTTCTGGTTCTTTTTTTTGTTCTTCTTCTTCCAGGTCCTGAGTTCGAGAAGAAGGCCAACCTTGCCATAGGACTACAATCCGAGGATCCATTGCGAAGATACCCCGTCTCCAAGGATCCTACAATCTGCTCGAGAGTGTCCTTCAATTGAAGCAACGAGAGATATCACAGTCAGGTATAAAACCTTCTCTTCTCTCTTCGTCTGTTTCTTGAAAGAGGAGTAAACCCTAGGTCTGAGGGTTTCTCAATCCCCAGCGATCCTACTTCTGAGTTACTCTGATAATCCACTCCTTTTAATTGTGCTTTCTGTCATTTCTTAGTTTCTTTCAACATTAGTTTATCTTTCCTTTGAGTCAAAGCCGACTTCTGAAAATAAATAAATAAAAAAAAATACATTAATTTTAATTTACTTCTGCATCGCATCATCTCTTTTGTTCCGCATCATTTTTGGTATCAGAGTTTCCGTTCTACATCATTTTTGGTATCAGAGCCCAGTCTGGGGTTTCTGTTTTGCTTGCTTGTTTTAAGTCTCTCTCTTTTTTACTTTGTCTGCTCGAAGTAGACTCCCCAGGACGTCCGGTCCTAGGAACGAAGCGAGGTGCAAATCTCCTCTTTCCATTCCATGGGGTGTTCCTAGGGCGTGTAGGGGATCCGTTGGGTTACAACTTCGTAGCAGGAATTGTAAACGGGGGAAGCACCCTATTTTCAGTCTGTAACTATCCTGTTGTAGGAATTGTTTCTCAGTACAAGTAAATCCGAATTGTGTGATTTTTATTTTTCTGGAACCAATATAATTGATGCTATTTTACATAATTTTCCTGTAATTTATTGGTTTTCGTGAAATTTCTAAGAGTTAAATTACTGCAACTCTGTTTTTGTGTTCTGCAATTCAATTATCTTGAGTGAACATCTCCTAACTCATCCTAAGGGCATTTGAGCATCTAAGATAAGGGGAGGAGTTGATAACCTCTCCTTAGCCCACAACCACCACCCCCTCATTCGATCCTATGCCTAACTTTAAAATTTATTAGACTTAATTTGCCCTAGTGGGCTAGGGACATCAACAAGTCGGGTCAAGGCTAGTGTTGAGTCAGTTTGTCTAGTTACACTGTGTGTGCTTTGTACTCAGTGTCTAGAATGGTGGTTCAGGGACTACGTCCCGAAGGACTTGTGTGCTGGTCCGCCTACCTGGCCAATCACTGATTGGTGTCTAGGATTGGCAATTAGGGACCTAACACTCCCCTTACACCTGCCTGGCTGAGTCCCGAGTTACTACAGGCTAGCTTGCCACTCTGATTGGGCATCTAGTTTGGACTCTTGGTCTAGTGAGCCAATAGTCGCTTTAGTCTAGTCACATTCTGTGTGTTTGCTTGCATCATCATGTATACCCAGAATGGAGTACCCTACCAACCTGGTCAAACCCAACCTGATTTAGAGGCCATGGTTAGAGCTCTTACTGAAAGTATGAACAAATTGAGTTAGGATATGACTACTACTGTTACCCAGTGTAAAGAACAAGTCCATGAGAATTTTACCCAGCTTAGGGATCGAGTCCAAGTACTTGAGAACCGTAGACATCAAAATTGGACCCCTGATCCAAAATTTAATAGGCCCCAACCTCATCCATGCCAGGAGCCTAGGAGGACCTTATACCGTGATCCTGAGCATAACCTTAGGAAGCCTAACCATGATATCTATAGTGTGGATCGTGTCTATGAGAGGTCCTTACAATATTCTAGACCAGTCACTCAACAATCCATGTCTTCTAGATCAAACCATTTAGATCCACACCCATGCCCAAGTAAGGTCTCTACTAGCTTGAAACCCAGTGTGACCCAGGTTCCTATATCGCAAGAATGTTTGTTTTATGAAGAAAGAGGCCATAAATCTAGTCAGTGCCCATGCATAGGACTGGCTTGTGCACAGCTAAGTGGTAAGAATCCTAAGGATGACATTAATGAGGGAGAACCCAAGCCTACCAATGAGGAAGAAAGGTTAGGTATGACAAGCCTAGAATCAGTTGACCCGATTACCACTGACCCGCAACCCATTGAAGATGGCATCGAGGAAGTATATGATGCTGGCTTGAGTCTAGTTGATGAATATGAGGGGGAAGAACTTGAAGAATGTGACATCGATACTATTGGTTCCTTACCCGAGTAGACCTTGGAGAGCAACCAAGTGGTAGGACCTAGTTCAAAAATTCAAGAGATTTGTGAGAATCAGGTTCCTTTAGTCAAATACCCCCAGGAAGAACTCATAGTGTTAGCCCGAGCTATCAGTTCGTACCCTCTAATGACAGTCATTCCCCAAGTACCAATTGAAGATCTTTGCACTGAACTGTTTAAGTTTGCCCACCCTATGGTAGATCCTCTCCTTAGGATGACTGAATCAAGCCTCTTACAATTGGACCTTGTCCCATGCCCAGCCACTAAGGTCTCTCCCATAATCTCAGTTGAACATCCTTGTCTTGAGCGGATTGATTCACCCAGTCCTGTAGAAGTCCTCCTTATGGCCCCAGACCCCTTCCTTCGCATGACTGACCTACCCTTCTATAGAGTATACCTTTCCGCACCTATAGGTCAAATTTCAAGTCTTGAGGTCATCATCCGTAGGCCCTCCCATGAATCATTCTCTAATCCAGTTCTTGAGAAAGTGGATCATTATTTGCTTAGAGAACAAACCTTAACTATTGCAATCACATGTCCTAGGCTACTTCCCGAACCATCTCTTGATCCATTCCTGGGAGTAGCAAACTTTTCCTTTCGTAAGGATGACCAGTTGACACTCATAGATCACCATTCAAACCTTCAGGTCACCACCTTTAGTCAACAGGTAATTCGAGACTCCACCTCATATCTCCTCCCTTTCTCTAGGACTTCCAATGCTTCTTACACCATCCAAGTATACTTTGTTGAAGCCTTTAGAGTGAACCACGTGTCAGAACCTATTAGGTTTGCCACCTACTTCTGGAAGACCTTATGGCACCTACTAGGCATCCATAATAAGTTTTCATGCTTTGCATGCCATCCTCCGACCCAAGGTCAAACCTAGAGAGCCTTAGTTTGTTAGGTTTAGACTTAGGGTTCCTTTGTAATAAAGTCCATTCTTTAGGAATGCGTCGTCAGTCTAGTTTAGTTTTCTTGACCCTTTACTAGGCTTTGGCTCAGATTTTGGTTTGATTGAGAGCACCAGGAATTGGGATTTGTATTTTGTCCAGGGCTGAAATTGCATTCAATGTTTCGATCAATAGGTCTATAGGCTAGAGTCCCTTTGAAATTGTTCATGGATATAAGCCTTACACACCACTTGATCTGATTTCACTATTAGCCCACACACACAAGTCTCTTGATGCACTTGCATAGCATGTAAAGGACTTGCATAAAGAAATTCATGCCAAAATAACTTTTAGTAATGAAACTTATAAGAAGTTGGCTGATTCTCAAAAACGAGTCAAAACTTTTGTTGAGAGAGACTATGTAATGATTTGGTTAAGGCCTGAGCGGTTTTCTCCTGGAACCGTTAGAAAGTTACATGTTAGAGGAGCTGGACCATTTAGAGTGGTGAAGAGAGTAGGATCCAATGCCTATGTGCTCGAGTTACCTCCAGAACTAGGCATTAGCTCCACTTTCAACATTACAGACCTAGTAGAGTACAGGGAGCCAACTGTGATTCCCAGTGAGCCTTTTGAACCTAATCCTGTTATTGAGAGTGATCCCGATCCTGTGTATCCACAAATAAACTGGCCTGTGAGGAAAGAGCAGATTGAAAAGATCCTGGATGATCAGGTAATCTCTACTCGTAATCGAGGATACCAAAGATACCTGGTCTGCTGGCAAGGAAGGCCAGACTCTGATCACTCTTGGATCTCCTGAGAAGAACTACAAGATTTGGATCCAGACCTCTTGGAGAGATACCAGAGCCAACTTGAGGCTTACTCGACAAGGTCGAGTTCCTCCCACCCCGGGAGAATTGGTACGGGCACCAGACTCAGAAGAAGACTTCAGGGCTCCATCTGGATCTCTGATTGACCTTGCCCGAAGAATTAGGGTTTTCTGGTTTTGTAATAAGGGTTGACCTGATCAACTCAATTTTGAGTCTGTATTTTTGTCATTTCAATTTTTGTTGGGTCATGTTGACTCAGTCCAAGTCCAAGGCCCAGGTAGGTGTCATTCCCTTTGCCATAGGGCACCACATTTTCCAGCTACAAGTGGGTGCCACACTCCCTGCCACATCTCCATCCAGTGTACCTTGGTCCCCATGCCTCAAGTAAGCAGGTTCTTTTTTCTTGCACCACTTGGGGGAGAAATCCATCAAGATACCTCAATCCAAGGAGGAGACAACTTCTTTCCAGATAAACCCAAGCCAGGATGGCAAGAATTTTTCTTGAAGAGAGGATCAAGGAGGTGCCCCACAATGTTCCATAAAAATCCAAGTTATAAAAGGGAAGAGAGCATGTCTTGGGGAGAAAATCAAGGAGGCACCCAAAAGTTTCCAAAAGTGCCAAAGCCATGAAAGGAAGAAGCCTAAACTTGTGGAGCAAGACTAGGAGGTGTCCAAATGAGCCAAACCATGAAGGGAAAATCCTTGATTCATGGAGAGATACTAGGAGACACCCCCATAACCTGCCATTTGGAGCTGATTTTCAAGTTTTCTTGGAGTTTTTGGGCTGCCCACTCATGGAAGGAGTCTTGGGAAGAGAATTTGATGCCAAAAGTGTGGGTTAGTCCTATTAGTCCCACATGGGAAATGTATAAAATTTTATTTCTTTGTTATGTCTATATATTCAACTCTATGTAACTCTTGAATTTAAAAATGATGAATGAAATCAATTTCTGTGTGAGCAACTTTGTGTTTCTCTCTTCCGCACTTGTATTCAGGTGTTGAGCTCCGTGAGGGAGTAAATCCGGGTTCCCTAGGAACCTTGAGGAGGTGTGAGATCTCCAACCCCAAAACCCTAACTTAGTCCACCCATCTCTACTCCACCACCACCAAACCCTAATTTTCCATCTTCATCCCATAGCCCCTCTCTTCCACATCGAAGCCGGTCACCAGCATCCAGGTTCAGATCAACTGTTTCAACTACAGAGCCAGTTCAAAGGAGAGTCAGATCAGTATCAAGATCTCTGGAACTTCTACATCCAACAATCTTCATTAAGTACTCAGGTCAGTGTCTTTCTTTGAGTTTCTGGTTCTTTTTTTTGTTCTTCTTCTTCCAAATCCTGAGTTCGAGAAGAAGGCCAACCTTGCCATAGGACTACAATCCGAGGATCCATTGCGAAGATAACCCATCTCCAAGGATCTTACAATCTGCTCGAGAGTGTCCTTCAATTGAAGCAATGAGAGATATCACAGTCAGGTATAAAACCTTCTCTTCTCTCTTCGTCTGTTTCTTGAAAGAGGAGTAAACCCTAGGTCTGGGGGTTTCTCAATCCCCAGCGATCCTACTTCTGAGTTACTCTGATAATCCACTCCTTTTAATTGTGCTTTTTGTCATTTCTTAGTTTCTTTCAACATTAGTTTATCTTTCCTTTGAGTCAAAGCCAACTTCTGAAAATAAATAAATAAAAAAAATACATTAATTTTAATTTACTTCCGCATCGCATCATCTCTTTTGTTCCGCATCATTTTTGGTATCAGAGCTTCCGTTATGCATCAGGGCTCATCAAAGAAACCCAACACTTAGTTTTAGCAGGATCACTAAGAACCCAACACTTGGTTTTACACAGGCTAACCAAGAACCTATTTAGTTTTTAAACTGAACTCACCAATAACCCAATAATTCAGAAAAGAATTGAAAATAATAAGCAACAAAATGACAAACAGATGTTGTTTAATGGTTGCTGGTGTAGCTCGAGAGAAGCCCTTTTAATTGCACTTCAATGCACTTCAAAGGCTTCTTCAATTTCTTCAAAGTATGCTTCAAGCTTCAGATGAGAGTTGGTGAAGACTTGAAGATTGACTTGAATGCTCTCTTTTGTGCTCTCTTGCTCACAAGCTCAATAAATTCTCAACTAAGCATTAACCATTCAAAAGTTATCTCAGTCCCTCATTTATAGAGTCTTGTACTCTTCTCAGGTGATTTTAGTCATCGTAGATCGTTGGGATGTGATATTTGATCATTGGAGCACTTTTTAAATTCAAAAATGGTGCTCTGGAACTAGCCGTTACCTACCTGGAATCGACCTTCGAGTCGGATCAGATCCCTCGAGTCAGCTCGGATCCTTAGAGAAGTTATGGTTGAGTCACCTCATTCATTCAGGTCAGCTCGATTACACAATGTTCTAATTCCTTACTTTGGAAGAGTCAGCTCGTCTTAGTTCGAGTTGGCTCGGATTCACAGGTCTTCGAAACTGCACTCTAGAAGAGTCGTCTCTTCTCATTAGAGTCAGCTCGCTTGGATGTTGTCTTAGAACTATCATTTCTGGACTCTGGAAGAGTCGTCTCGAACTTCTGAAGAGTCAACTCGGATGTATGGCATAATGATAGAGTCGACTTGGACTTCCTTTGAGTCTACTCGCATGTCTGATTCAGAAAATGGTACTCTGGACGAGTCAGCTCAGGTTCCTCTGAGTCGGCTCAGATATCTGCGTGCTAGAAACCTTCATGTGTGCCATGAACAAGAGTCGGCTCCCTTTACTCGAGTCGGCTCGGATGAGTTTTACATTGAATTCTCAGTTCTTCTCCAAAAATCATCAGCAAGACTTCGAACATTCAAGACTCTCCAACTCTTCTAACAACAATTTCTAAGAAATTTTAAGCTTGAAACACACTCAGAAGTAACCCATTTTTATGATTTTTACTTTACTTTTTCTTTGGGCTCTTCTTTACATGATATACTTACAACACAACTCATGACAAAACTCAGATTGTAGGAGTTGTAATTGAAAAATAAAATCATCCTACAAAGACTTGTAAAGCACTTGGAGAGTTGTTAGTAAAACAAATGTATGCTCCAATATTTTGTTATCATCAAAATCATTCTGGTGTGGGCACCAGAATCAGGAAGAGACTCCAACCAATTCAAGTTAAATCCGAGTCCTTATGGTTGGATGAGTAAAAGAAAGTCCTGTAATTTTTTTTCTTTCTTTAATTTTGAGTCCAAATAATTATGTAATTCGAGTCCATTTCAATTTTATGTTGGGACTAGTCCAGCCTGATTAATCTTGTATTTGAGAGTTGGGTCCAAATGAGTCAAGTCCAATCCATGAAGAATCAAACCAAACCTCCATGACGAATCAAACCAAACCACATTTGAAGACTAAAGAAGACTCAAGACTTATACTCCAAAGCAAGACCAAAGCCACCTCAAGTGGGGACCACATGCCACATGACACATGCCACCTCATCATCCAAGGTTGCTGCCACATCATACATACCACCTCACCATCCAAGGTTGCTGCCACATCACACATTCCACCTCACCATCCAAGGTTGCCGCCCAAGAGAAGAAAAGGGGAATTTGAATTTGAATTGGCTACAACCTCCTCCACAACTTCCTCCACTACTCATGGGACGCCCCATATTTTTCTCCACAAATTTTTCTCCATGACATTTGGTGTAGTTTGAATTCAAAATGGCTTAATAGTCTATAAAAGACTCTTAGTCTTCTTGTAAAGGGAGGATGGAAAAGAAAAAATAAAAATTTTCTTCTATGTGAGTTCTATGTGCCTAAATGGTAGTTCTAAATTCCTCTCCCTATCCCACGCCAACCCTACTTTCTCCTCCTCCATCTCCAACGCCTAAGACACTCTCCTTCTTCTCCAATCTCAAGCTAGCTCTTCAATATTCAAGGTTGATCAAGAAGACCATCACAAGGAGGCCGGCCTAATCCATTTCAAGTGATCTACCATGGCGCCAAGCTTATTCTTCAACAATGCTTCCTCGACTCTTCTTTAGTTTCTCCATTTCATGACTAACGTATGTTACCAAGTTCCTAATCTCGAGGTTTCTTTGTTGTAGGGTTCTCCAGGATTCCGAATTCAAGAGGAAGGAATTACTTGCCATAATCCAGAAAACAAGAAGGGCCCTCAATTTGTAGTATGGTCTTGTCATTTGGGAGGTCTCTTCATGAGTGATCTTGATCTACTTGAAAGATTAATGCTAGGTATGTTCTAGTATCGATTAGGTCTGAAATATTAAATTTTCCTAGCTTAACTTGTGTGGTTTGAATCTTATTCCTATTTCTTTGTTATTTTGATAGTCTTATTAATTAGGTTTACGTTTGATCGTTCGAGTTCTCTTCATTAGACCTCCTTTGATACTATATGCTGAACTAATCATATGCAAATAAGAAATTGCTAAGTTAATCTTTGCTAATCTCCTTTAGGTTTGCATAGTTGCATTCTCATCTTGCATGTCCCCACCATTCTTGGTATCAAAGCATGATAGAATAAGTTCCTGATTGCATAGCATTAAGTCCTTGAAGTACTTGGATCGGGGGCGTTACCAGGCCATCCGGTCTTAGGAGAAAGTAGGGTTTAAACACCCTCTCTTCCCATTCCACGGGGATCTCCTAAGGCGTGTCGGGGTGCCATTGTAATTGACCCATGAAAAAGAAAGCCAAAGGACTTCTTAGATTTCATTTGTGAATTTTGCATTGGGCACGTTCTGTTTTTCTGCTTGCTGTATTTTCTGTAGGCTGACTGTAATCCGCCTGCAACTCCAAAGGCATGTATCACATTCCTCATTGGAATATTTTTTTTCCTGTTCCATTTTAAGCTGCTTATCACCGTTTAAAATTTCAATCTGAGAAAAAACTTACAAAAAAAATGAAAATTCCTTCAGTCTGTCAGTGTTATTAAAGTTTCTGTTCTGTTTTGTTCCTTTTCATTATCTTCATTTCAGAATCTGCCTAGAATAGTATAGATTTTATTTTGAATTTTTGTTTCATCTGGTATGTCATCTAGAAGTTAGGAGTTTTCTATGATTTTTTTAGATTTTTCTGACATTTTTTTCTGCACTTATCAACACCACTTTTAAATTGCAACACACTACTTCTGCACCTGAAATTTGAAATTTGCATGCATCTCATGACAAATCAAATTAAGGGCATGAAATTGACATAGGGTCAGGATTTCATCACCTGTCCCTAGCCCAAAAATCACCAAATTGCATATCGATCCAATCCCTAACTAAAATTGATTAGACATTAATTGCCCTAGTGGGTTAAGGACATCAATTTGGTCGAGCCCGGGTTATTGTCAACTCATTGTGTCAACTAGTCTTGTGTGTGCCCTATTACTTGGTGTCTAGAATTGGGACTAAGGGCTTGGGTGCTGATCCGTCTATCGGGCCAATTCCACCGGGCCTAGGTAGTCCAGAGACAGGATCTCACACTCCCCTTGTTCTAAAACCTGGCCAAGTATAGAGTTACTATAATCTAGCTTGCCACCTTGATTAGGCAACTAGCTTGGAACTCTAGGTCCAGTTCAATTCAATTGGGAAAGCTTGTGCAACCCATTTCTTCATCTATTATTGAAAGCTGGTGTCAAGGATAGAGGTTAAGTGGCTCAAGCCTAAGCGGTTCTTGTGATTTTTAATTAGGACCCAGTGAAAGCTAGGGGAACCTCCCACAGACCCACCTCCTGACTGGCCAGTGGAAGAGAGTAGCTGTTGATTTGATTGTATCTAGTCAACTCAGTTTATTTGGACTAACCGATTTAGAAAACTCGTAGTTCAGGTCTGAGTCTAATTGTTTGCATGACAACTAGGTCAGGCACACCTTACCACCCTTCACAAGCCTAACCTAGTTCATCCATGGATACTAGTATGGAAAGCCTTATGAGATCTATGATCGAGAAGATGGACCGTTTGGATGCTAGGTTTGACTAGTTCGAGGAAAGGATAGGAGCCCTAGAGGAATCTAGGTCGACCCCAACTGAACCACCTTCACCCAGATTACCTTCAGTTCGCCCTAGAGCCCAACGACAGGAACATACACCTGATCCAATTCATAGAAGGCCACATCAGGATTATACTGATCACACTCCGGAGCCAAATTCTAGAAGACCTCACCATGATACTTTTGATCAGGATGATCGGGCCTTAAGGAATATACGTCTAGATGCACCAACCTTTGAGGGAAGCCTAGATCCTAAGGTGTACATAGACTGGGAGGCTGACATGGACCAATATTTTTACTGGTATGATATGTCTGAAGAGAGAAGATTCAAGTTTGCCAAAATCAGACTAGTCCGTCAGGCTAGGTTGTATTGGGAAAATGTCAAACGCATAGCTAGGCAGAGGGGAGACTTACCTATAGTGACCTGGAGAGACATGAAGAGAAAGCTTAGAGAGAAATATTTGCCTATGTCTTATCAGCAAAGGTTGTTAGATCAGTGGCAACGATTGACACAAGGAAATAAGACCGTTTCTGAGTACGTTGATAAATTTGATGAGTTTGTAATGCGATGCAACGTAGTCGAGTCTGAGGCAGCCACATTATCGAGGTTTAGATCAGGATTGAATGAAGATATAAAAGGAAAACTATTTTTGAGAGAAGTCCATGATTTAGATCAGGCATACCAAGTTGCCATAGACTATGAGAGGTTTCAAAGGAGAGCTACATTTAGGCGACCTGAGCCCATTAGGTTTAATCCTCCTGTTAGTCGACCTAGTTCAGTCCCTGGTACAACCAATAGACCAAGATCCAGCTCGAATCCAACCCTTAGGACCAACCCTGCCATTCCCCCAATTCTTAGAGAAGACAAAGGAAAGAGCCCTGAAGTTCGAGGTGAGAGGGAGCGAGTTTACTATAAGTGTCGTAAACCAGGTCATTTCGTGAGCCAATGTCCCTCTAGAGCTTTACATATAGGGGAGGCAGAAGAAGGTGAATCAGAACCCCTGGAGAATGATGAAGAGGAGGTTTATGAAGCAGGGGATTGCTTGGCTGATGAGTATGAAGGAGAAGAAGAAAATGTAAACTCATCAGATATGTTAGGAGTTGTGAGATGTATCATGACACAGACCAAGGAGCAGGAAGACTGGCATAGGACTAGCATCCTACACACATTTGTCAAAATAGGAGAAAAGGTCTGTAAGATCGTGATCGATAGTGGAAGCTGTGTCAATGCCATTTCCACTAGTGCAGCCAAGAGTCTAGGATTACCCACTGAACCACATCCCAATCCATATAAGGTATCCTGGATCGATTCCACTTCTATCCCAATCAAGCAGAGATGTCAGGTCCGAATCTAACTTCAGTCCTATCAAGAACGAATCTGGTGTGATGTACTCCCTATGGGAGTAAGTAGCATCATCCTAGGTAGGCCATGGCTGTTTGACCATGATGTGACAATTTTTGGTCGATCAAATTCCTGTGCTTTCAATTTCAATGGCAAGAAAATTCTCATTCATTCAACCCAGCCTAAGGACAACACCAAAAGAGGAGTTAGCAACCTGAAAGAAAAAAGGACTGGATTAAATTTGATAGGTGCAAGAGAATTAGAAAAAGACATTAATGAGGGAGCACCTATTTGGGAGGTAGCTGCTAAGGAAACTATGGACCACACCCCTGTAGAACACCCTCAAGAGGTGGTCCAATTATTGAAAGACTTTGAAGACGTGTTTCCCGAGGATCTTCCCGACAATCTTCCACCTTTAAGAGACATACAGCATGCCATAGATTTAGTTCCTGGCGCGACTTTACCTAATTTGCCTCATTATAGGATGAATCCAACTGAACATCAAGAGTTACAAAGGCAAGTTAGTGAACTTCTTAGAAAGGGGTTTGTTAGAGAAAGTTTAAGCCCTTGTGCAGTCCCTGCCTTGTTAACCCCTAAAAAAGATGGTACCTGGAGGATGTGTGTAGACAGCCATGCCATCAACAAGATTACTGTCAAATATAGGTTTCCAATCCCAAGACTGGACGATATGTTAGATATGATAGCCGGATCAATAACTTTCTCCAAGATAGACTTAAGGAGTGGCTATCACCAGGTTAGGGTTAGGCTTGGAGATGAATGGAAGACCACTTTTAAGACTAAAGATGGATTATATGAGTGGTTAGTCATGCCGTTCGGTCTGTCCAATGCACCCAGCACCTTTATGAGAATTATGAATCAGGTGTTGAAAACTTTCATCGGGAAATTTGTGGTGGTCTACTTTGATGACATTCTTATCTATAGCAAGACTAAGGCAGACCATTTAACCCACCTAAGGCAAGTTTGCCAAGTCCTTAGAAAGGATAGCCTCTATGCCAATATCAAGAAGTGTGATTTCTTAACACATAGAGTTATCTTTCTAGGATTCGTAGTAACATCTGAAGGAGTGTCCGCTGACCCTGCAAAAATTAAGTCAATAGTAGAGTGGCCTGTACCCAAGAGTATCCATGATGTCCATAGTTTCCACGGTTTAGCCACCTTCTATAGGAGATTCATTAGAGGGTTCAGTACGATAGTGGCTCCAATCACTGATTGTATTAGGAAGGGAACTTTTGAATGGACTAAAGCAGCAGACAAAGCCTTCTTAACAATTAAGGAAAAAATGACACACGCACCCGTCTTGAGGTTACCTGATTTTACCAAAGTGTTCGAGGTTGCTTGTGATGCTTCTGGGGTAGGAATTGGAAGTGTCTTAAGTCAAGAGAATCACCCAGTAGCATATTTCAGTGAGAAGTTAAATAAAGCGAGACTAAGGTATTCCACCTATGATAGGGAGCTGTATGCGGTAGTTCAGGCATTACGTTATTGGAGGCATTATCTTCTACCACAAGAGTTTGTCCTATTTTCTGACCATGAAGCTCTTAGGTTCCTTAGTTCTCAAAAGAAATTGAACCCTAGGCACGGGAAATGGGTAGAGTTCATACAAGCTTATATGTTCGTACTGAAACATCGTGCTGGAACTGAAAATAGGGTTGCTGATGCATTGAGTCATTGTTCAATGTTGTTGAATTCTGTGAGCACTGAGGTAGTAGGGTTTGAAAGATTAAAAGAGGAATATCCTACATGCCCTAATTTTTGTGACATCTATCGATCCCTTCAACAAGGACCATCTAGTGAGCATAGTGATTATACCATTTTAGATGGATACCTTTTCAGAGGAAATCAGTTGTGTATTCCCAAGACCTCTGTTAGGGAATTTCTGATCTGGGAAGTTCATGCTGGGGGCTTAGCAGGACATTTTGGTAGGAATAAGACCATCTTAGCAATAGAAGACCAATTCTTTTGGCCTGGTCTCAAAAAAAATGTGGCCCAGATTGTAGCTCAGTGCCATATCTGTGCTGTTGCAAAATAGCAAAGATAGAACACCGGTCTGTACACACCCTTACCTGTCCCTGATTGTCCATGGCAGGATATCAGCATGGATTTTGTAGTAGGCCTCCCTAAGACGTCTAGGAAGTATGATTCTGTCTTTGTGGTTGTCGATCGTTTCTCCAAGATGGCTCACTTCATTCCTTGTTCTCAAACTTTAGATGCTTCGAAGGTGGCCAAGCTTTTTCTCGATCAGGTCGTTAGGCTTCATGGTTTACCCAAAACCATTGTGTCCGATAGAGATGTCAAATTTACTAGCTATTTCTGGAAAACCCTTTGGCACATGCTCGGTACCAAGCTAAAATTCTCTACTGCCTATCATCCTCAAACCAATGGCCAGACTGAGGTAATAAACCGAAGCTTAGGAAATCTGTTGAGATGCTTAGTTGGTGACAACCTAGGAAACTGGGACCTATTACTTCCTCGTGCTGAATTTGCCTATAACAGCTCAGTTAATAGGTCTATTGGGAAAAGTCCATTCGAAGTGGTCCATGGATACAGACCTAGGAAGCCTTTAGACCTAGCTCCTTTACCCACACATGCACGGGTGTCCGAGTCTGCCGAGTCATATGCACAACATATTAGGGAATTGCATAAGGAGATTAGCCAAAAGATTCAAGCGAGCAATGAACTCTATCAGCATATGACTAATTCACATAAGCGATTAAAAGAATTTAATGAAGGGGACTCCGTCATGATCAAACTTAAACCTGAAAGGTTTCCACCGGGAACTATGAAGAAACTCCATGCCCGGGAAGTCGGACCTTTCAAAATAATAAAAAAAATTGGACCAAATGCTTATGTATTAGAATTACCACCAAGTTATGGCATTAGTTCAACATTTAACGTTTCAGACTTAAAAGAATACAAAGAACCTGCATTGATACCTAGTGGGCTTTTTGGTCCTAATGTTTCTTTTGAGAGTGAAACACCAAATGAGTGTCCACCACCAAGTGTTCCTGAGAGAAAGGAGAGAATTGAAAGGATCTTGGATGACCAGATCATTACTACTAGAAATAAAGGCTACCAACGTTATCTGGTTAGATGGCAAGGATGTCCTGAATCTGAAGACTCCTGGATTTCCCGAGAGGACCTACAACAAATCGACCCGGATGCATTAGAAACTTATCAAGCCAACCCTCACTCGATAGGGTCGAGTTTCTCCCACCCTGGGAGAATTGGTGTGGGCACCAGAATCAGGAAGAGACTCCAACCAATTCAAGTTAAATCCGAGTCCTTATGGTTGGATGAGTAAAAGAAAGTCCTATAATTTTTTTTCTTTCTTTAATTTTGAGTCCAAATAATTATGTAATTCGAGTCCATTTCAATTTTATGTTGGGACTAGTCCAGCCTGATTAATCTTGTATTTGAGAGTTGGGTCCAAATGAGTCAAGTCCAATCCATGAAGAATCAAACCAAACCTCCATGAAGAATCAAACCAAACCACATTTGAAGACTAAAGAAGACTCAAGACTTATACTCCAAAGCAAGACCAAAGCCACCTCAAGTGGGGACCACATTCCACATGACACATGCCACCTCATCATCCAAGGTTGCTGCCACATCACACATACCACCTCACCATCCAAGGTTGCTGCCACATCACACATGCCACCTCACCATCCAAGGTTGCCGCCCAAGAGAAGAAAAGGGGAATTTGAATTTGAATTGGCTACAACCTCCTCCACAACTTCCTCCACTACTCATGGGACGCCCCATATTTTTCTCCACAAATTTTTCTCCATGACATTTGGTGTAGTTTGAATTCAAAATGGCTTAATAGTCTATAAAAGACTCTTAGTCTTCTTGTAAAGGGAGGATGGAAAAGAAAAAATAAAAATTTTCTTCTATGTGAGTTCTATGTGCCTAAGTGGTAGTTCTAAATTCCTCTCCCTATCCCACGCCAACCCTACTTTCTCCTCCTCCATCTCCAACGCCTAAGACACTCTCCTTCTTCTCCAATCTCAAGCTAGCTCTTCAATATTCAAGGTTGATCAAGAAGACCATCACAAGGAGGCCGGCCTAATCCATTTCAAGTGATCTACCATGGCGCCAAGCTTATTCTTCAACAATGCTTCCTCGACTCTTCTTTAGTTTCTCCATTTCATGACTAACGTATGTTACCAAGTTCCTAATCTCGAGGTTTCTTTGTTGTAGGGTTCTCTGGGATTCCGAATTCAAGAGGAAGGAATTACTTGCCATAATCCAGAAAACAAGAAGGGCCCTCAATTTGTAGTATGGTCTTGTCATTTGGGAGGTCTCTTCATGAGTGATCTTGATCTACTTGAAAGATTAATGCTAGGTATGTTCTAGTATCGATTAGGTCTGAAATATTAAATTTGCCTAGCTTAACTTGTTTGGTTTGAATCTTATTCCTATTTCTTTGTTATTTTGATAGTCTTATTAATTAGGTTTACGTTTGATCGTTCGAGTTCTCTTCATTAGACCTCCTTTGATACTATATGCTGAACTAATCATATGCAAATAAGAAATTGCTGGACAAGTCAGCTTAGGTTCCTCTGAGTCGGCTCAGATATCTGCGTGCCAGAAACCTTCATGTGTGCCATGAACAAGAGTCGGCTCCCTTTACTCGAGTCGGCTCGGATGAGTTTTACATTGAATTCTCAGTTCTTCTCCAAAAATCATCAGCAAGACTTCAAACATTCAAGACTCTCCAACTCTTCTAACAACAATTTCTAAGAAATTTTAAGCTTGAAACACACTCAGAAGTGACCCATTTTCATGATTTTTACTTTACTTTTTCTTTGGGCTCTTCTTTACATGATATACTTACAACACAACTCATGACAAAACTCAGATTGTAGGAGTTGTAATTGAAAAATAAAATCATCCTACAAAATCTTGTAAAGCACTTGAAGAGTTGTTAGTAAAACAAATGTATGCTCCAATATTTTGTTATCATCAAAATCATTCAAGGGGTCAACAAAACCTATACAAGTCTTCGGGAGAAGAAGTTGAATTTGGCTAGGGACTTGACCTTGAATGATGAGAACACGACCCCAACCGAGGGCTCGAACTCAGGGGAGCCAACCTTGGCAAGGGGCTTGGATGGTGGGAGCACAACCTTGGCTAAGGGCTCGACCTCGGGGGAGCTGACATCGACCAGGGGCTTGAAGGTGGGAGCACGATCTCGATCGAGGGCTTGACCCTGAGGGAGCTGACCTCGACTAGGAGCTTAGAAGGTAGGAGCACGACCTTGACCGAGGGCTCGACCTCAGGGGAGTTGACCTTGGCCTAGGGCTCAAAAGGCGGGAGCACAGTCTTAGCCAAGGGCTCGACCTCGGGGGAGCTGACCTCGATCAGGGGCTCAGAAGGCGAGAGCACGACCTCGACGAAGGGCTTGACCTTGAGGGAGCTGACCTCGGCCAGGGGTTCAAAGGGTGAGAACATGACCTCGACCGAGGGCTCGACCTCGTGGGAGCTAACCTCGGCCAGTAGCTCAAAAGGTGGAAGAACGACCTTGGCCAAGGGCTCGACCTCGGGGGAGCTGACCTCGACCAGGGGCTCAGACTTAGCACTTCATCTGGCCACTACATCTAAGCGGCGCCTTCTACCATTGTGGCAGCCAACCAAATCCGACAAGGGTTCCATATTAGTGGTCATGCCATATCAGTGCCCCCCACTCTCGAGTCTCGAGCATGATGCATCGCTCAGGGTGAAGGGAGTTATGGTGATGCTGATATGGAAGGACATTTATCTGGTTCCATTAAATGCCCAACTGTTGATGAGTCATGGATCGTGCATGATGCCAATGAGGAGGTGCCATGTCAGCAGGCTCAGGGTGAGCATGATGATTGGCACCGGGCCCGAAGCAATCTTCAGCATGTCGAAGCACCATTCCTAGCAGATCTTGATGTGTGGCATACAGTCGATGGTTGGAGGATCGAAAAGATGCATGTTTCGATCAGCACGATGCGATGGGGTGTTGTCAAGCCATTTGAAAAGGAGGAAACTTTTCCCAAAACCATCTCTTTCAAACCTTCGAGCTTGCAGGGAGAACCAGAGCCTTTTCCACCCAATTTCGACCTTCCCTCCGAGGCATTCGGGTCAGTCTTCCCTTCTTGTTTTCTTCTCCTCCTTCGGCCTGTGCTGAAGGAGACCTTATTTAGAGTACTTAGGTTTCCTTTCTCTTGTATCTTTTTCCCTCTCCACTTAGGATGAGTCCTTCTAGCTGGACACGCCTTTGCTCGGGTCACCCCAGTGAAGTAAGGCCCAACCAACCGAGGACTCCCTCCTTCGATGAGGAGGATGATGTCCCTCTTAGCATCCGTAGGGGTCCCCGACCGACGAGAATCATTATAGGTCAACCTAGGGCTCCTTCTCCTCCTTTCTCTCTTGTTCTTCCTGTTGGCCATGATCTGGCTAGTCCTTCTGGCATCACTTTGGTGATGACCTAGGAGGACCTTTCTTAGCTTTGGGACACCTATAGGATTCTAGAATTCATCCGGCTCTCAATTCCAAGACTGGGGGAGTGGGTCACTTTCAGTGGCCCAACTCAGATCGCCTTGTATGTGGACTTCTTCCTCGGGGGCCTTCGTTTGCCTTTACACCCCTTCTTTCTTTTCTTCCTTTGCAACTTCTGTCTAGTTCTGGCCTAGCTTATCCCAAATGGAATTAGGGCCATCTCTTGTTTCACCATCCTTTATCATTTTCATGGGATTGTTGCCCATTTTTCCTTGTTTAGGGCCTTCTTCACCTTGAAGCGCCACCTGATCGATGACGGGTGGTGGTTCATAGCCCCTCGCCTGGGGCCATTAAGTTCGATCTTCCTTCTTCCATCAAGGGATGGAAGAATATGTTCTTCTTTGCCTCAGTTGAGGGGGTTGATTGGGTCTAGAGTGATCCAGACCATTCCTCGAACCAGAATGCCTAGGTGGAGGCTACGGACCGGGAGGTGTACGACCAACTCGTCACCTTCATCATTCCTCTTCTTTAAGACCTACTGGCCAAATATAATTTGTTCGAGGCTAGGGTCAGCCTGATCCGATCTTTGGGTAAGTCCCAAAACCCAACCTATTCTCTCTACAAGAATTCTTCTTGGCTTCGAATCTAACTGGTGTTTCTTTCTTCTTGCAGGCATGAAATTCTCTATGTACTAGATCTGGGAGATGTCCCAGAAGAGGCATGCATCTCCCGAGCCGAGGGAGGATCCATCAAAGAGGGCCCGCGATGAGTCTAGGCGGGGGCCCAATGTAGCTTCATCAATCGATCAGGGAGAGAGGAGGCCTGGGCCAACCCTAACCTCATTTGGAGCACAGGCCCAGCTCCCAGTCCATGGGCCCAACATGAGTGCCACAACTAGAGAGGGGACTGCACGAGCTGCATTGATGACCTCTTTCGCTGAAGTTCTGGAGGTGGTGGAAGTAGAGACCAAGGCAGCGATGGGAGGAAAACCGGCACCTTCGGCGATAGCAGAAGCAGCAACCACGCACATGGCAGCTCAGATGCCTTCATTGTCATCCACTCTAGGACTGGTGATGGCTCCTTCCATAACATCCCTCGAGGTGAACAGGGTGTCAATCACAATACCGTCGAATGTGGTGATCACCCTCGACCTCGCACTAGCTAAGCAGATGATCAAGTTTGCCATTCAGCTATGCAACCACCACGAGAGGAGCGGCAAGTAGTAGTAGCCGCCATTACAGGCCTGTTCCCCCAACTGCTAATGGTGAGTCTTCCCTACTTCACTCCTTTCTTTTTTCTTATTATTGCTTATGTCATCTTCACTGAAACTTCTATCACTGCAGATGGCTATTGATGCCATACTTATCCAGGATTACTACTTGGCATGGGCCAAGTGGGATGCCTAGTAGAAGAGGTGCTTGGAGGTGCTAGAGGCGGAGGCCTGGGCACAGACCAAGTGGGTGTAGGTTCTGGAGGAGCAGAACAGGGGCCTCTGGACTGAAGTGGATGATACCAAGGCATCGATGGCTAGGTTGGAGAGGCGGGCCAAGGATCTTGAGGTAGCCTCGGTGGCCGAGAAGGGGAAGGCCACCCGCTAGGCAGAGGAGTCCACCGTAGAGGTGGCATGCCTTGAGGGGCAATCTCAGACCCTCTAGGCTCACCTGGAGGTGGAGTTGGTCCAGGCCTTGGCGGTAGAGGAGAAAGAGAATGCAGCGTTGGCGTTGATTGAAGCCACCAAGGAGGGCATAGAAGTTGAGCCAAGGTTCAAGGCCTCGAACGAGTTCATCGAGGAGGTCCGGGAGGTAGTCCTAGACTCCTTCTTCCAGGGGTTCATCGATTGTGAGAAGAAGGTGGCCCAGGCCTATCCCGGTCAAAGTTTGGAGTCCATCATCCTAGATCTGCCAGGTGGTGGCGATGCAAAGGAGGAGGCCTTGATTGAAGAGGCTAGCACGTTACTAGTTGAGGAGGCAGCTGACCTGTCCAGCCCACCGACAGAGCTGAGAGGATGCCGATGAGAGCCTCCGATGCCCAAGCAAGGCTCCTGTAGTGTTGCCATGATTTGTATCTTTTTTCTTTGCTTTTAACTTTTGTACTTGGACTTAGACATTTTGGAGGACCCCTCGGCCTGTCGAGGGGTCCCTTTTGTTGTAAACACTTTCCTTTATCAATGGAATTTCTTGTTATTCAGTGAGTTCTCTATTCTTTCTTCTTTCTTCTCTTCTTTTATTTTAACTCGGCACAGAAGTGAATCCATACCATGATTGCCAAGCATAAGATTTTCGAAGTCCCAGCCCTTCCTATCCAATTCAAGATCTAGCGGATGGTCGAGGGGACCATTTTATGACCCAACTTTGCTGGACCGAGAGTCTTGTAGGTTCGAGTACGGGACTTTTGGAGTTTCCTGGATTGCCATCGTCGAACTTGGAGTCTGATGGGTAGACTAGGGGCTTCTGGAGTTTCCTGGCTTACCGTCCCAAACTAGGAGTCTGACAAATAGAGTGCAAGGATTCTAGAGTTTCACGGCTTGCCGTTATCAAACTTGGAGTCTGACTGATAGAGTGTCGGGCTTTTGGAGTTTCTTGGCTTGCCATCGCCAAACTTGGAGTTCGATGGATAAAGTGAGGGGCTTTTGGAGTTTCCCGGCTTGTCATCGCCAAACTTGGAGTTTGATGGATAGAGTGCGGGGCTTCTTGAGATTCCCAGCTTACCATCACCAAACTTGGAGTCTGACGTATAGAGTTCCTACATGGTTAAAAAATAGTGTTGTACTGAAAAGAAACTTTTTATTAATGAGAGAAAGTCTTACATCATTATTAATATATCCTCAGATTGTTGGCATTCCTGGTTCGGGGGAA
Organism: Areca catechu; assembly: GCA_021397845.1. Lineage (NCBI taxonomy): Eukaryota > Viridiplantae > Streptophyta > Magnoliopsida > Arecales > Arecaceae > Areca > Areca catechu. The sequence continues at coordinate 11,172,590 of CM038048.1, forward strand.
TTGGGCACCATCGAGTCCAGCGAGGTAGTAGGTTCCATGAGGGAGGGCCTCGACCACTTTATAAGAACCTTCCCAGTTCAGGGAGAGCTTGCCACATTCCCCTAATTATGAGACTTCAGCTCACCATAGAACCAAGTCACCCGGGTGGAAGGCCTTCGACTTTACATAGGAATTGTAATACTAGGCCACCCGTTGTCTATAAGCCACCATGTGGAGCCAAGCTTTGTCCCTTGTCTCTTCCAGTAGGTCCAAGTTGAGTAGAAGGTGGGATGAATTCTCAGTTTCATCATATTGCTCTACCCGCAGTATGGGTAGACCCATCTCCATCAGAATTATAGCCTCAGAACCAAAGACAAGGTTGAAGAGTGTCTCACCTGTTGCCGTCCGTGGCATGGTATGGTAGGCCCAAAGTACACTGGGGAGTTCCTCGATCTATCGGCCCTTGGCCTCGTCTAGCCTAGTGTGGAGCCCTTGGAGGATGGTTCGATTGGTCACCTCTGCCTTCCCATTGGTCTGAGGGTGAGCCACTGAGGTGAAGCGCTGACGGATGTTGAGATCGATGCAAAATTCCTTGAATACTTGGTTATCGAACTATCATCCGTTGTCGATGATGATTGAGTGGGGAAGGACAAAATGGCAAATGACCGACTTCCAGAGGAAAGATCTAGCCTTGGCTTCAATGATTCACACCAATGGCTTGGCCTTAACCCACTTGGTGAAGTAGTTGATGGTCATAATCAGGTACATTCGTTGTCCGGACACGGGGGGAAGTGGATCCAAGATGTCCATCCCCTACTAGGCGAATGGCCAGGGAGTAGAGAGTTGGAAGAGTGGTGTGGCCGGCTGACGCTGTATGTAAGCATGCCGTTGGTAATGGTCACACTTTTTTATGAAGTCAGCCACGTCTTCCCTCAAGTCTACCAGTAATATCCTTGATGGAAGGCTTTGTATACTAGCATCCTGCCCCCATATAGTTCCCGTAGAGGCCTTCATGTATCTCCTGGAGCACGTAGGCTGCCTCTGAGAGTCTCAAACACTTCAGGAGTGGGTAGGAGTGGGACCTCCGGTAGAGCTACCTGTCCATCAGCACAAAGCACGGGCCTTCTTCTTGAGGAGGTTTGCCTCTACATGGTTCTAAGGCAGGGTACCATTAGCAATGTACCTGATGTAGCGGTCCATTCAACTAGGCTCGGGAGTGACCTGCTGGACTTCGTCGGACACTTCGTAATTGGGAGCCTGCAGCTATTCGATGTAGGCATGCCCCAACGATGAGTTTGGTAGAGTTGCAAGCCTAGAGAGAGTGTTGACATAGGTGTTCTCTCTGTGAGGGATGTCGAAGATGCTAAAATGCTAGAAACTTGCCATGCTTGAATGTATCTGGTGCGGGCACCAAAGTTCAAAAGAGGCTTCAGTCTAATTCAGTATGGCTTTAATTCTTTCATTAGACTTGTGTCTTGTAAATATAATAATTTTACTTAATTAAATTTGAGTCATGTAATTAAGTTTGGGTTTATTTCAATTTGGTTTCCTTTAAATCCATTTGGATTTTTGAGTCCAATTAGGGTCAAATTGGTCTTGTATTTAGTGAGTTTAGTAGTTGGGTCCAAGAGAGGTTTGGAATTGGTTCAATATAAGCAAGCTCACTTGAAGATTGGATGCACTCAACCACTCCAACAAAATAATCCAAGGAGGACGCCACTTCAGCGAGCACTATTGGATGCCATGTCACCACTTGGTGTACACCTCATCACCACATGCCACATCACCAAGAAGATTTCAAAATTAAAGGAGCCGGCCAAGGTTTTTTTTGAATTCCCACCCTTATAGCTAGCTAAGGTTGCTACCTCCATGAAAATCTCCATGTATTTTGAATTTCCACCCTTATAGCTAGCAACTTCCCATGAAAAGCTCCATGTACTTCAAATTTTCAAAAGTTTCTTGGAGGCTTATAAATAATACTCCAAGCTCTCTTGTAAAAGGGTACATGATATGAATGAAAAGTTGAATTTCATCCCTTCCATTTGTGTGTTCAAATGTCCTCTGAGAGGGAGTGGGTGAGAGGCCCTTAGCTACTTCAAGCAAAAGCATCTTCCACGCCAAGAGCCATTAGCCTATTTTCCAAACCATCCAATCATTTTCAAAGTGCAAGGAAGAACAAACAAAGGAGGCCGACCAAGCTACTTCCACTCCATCAAACTTCTTCTCAACTTCAACCTTCATTTCATTAGTATTCCACCTTTCAAATTCCTTTATAACTCTAATATGGTTTGTGTAAGATCCCCAGGATTTCCAGGTTCCAAAGAGGAAGGTCTTCCGAGACAAGAAACAGAGATAAAAAGTCCTACCGTCTAGAGGAATCTCCTTGTCATCCAAAAATTTCATCCTTGAGTGTAATCCTTCCAATCGCTGAAATATTAATGATCGGGTATCCCTCTTTCAATGTTTTCATATCTGAGATATTAGAGTAATTAAGCCCTAGCCTGTGTGGTTTCTTAGCCACAAAGATCCTTTCTCTTTACTACTTTGAAGGTTCTCATTCAAGTCTAGTTTAACAAGCAAAACCCTTCATGAAGATTTTAGTTTTGTGTACATGGAAAAGTAGCCTAGCTTCACTTCATTTTTTCATTTAGTTACTACTATCTCCTCCTAGATTGCATCATTCCATTTCATCCTGCATCAGTACCCGCTCTAGATATCTTGCCATCTGAGGATCTCGGGCTTCGAACTCTCTCGAGACTTGACCTGCAACTAGCTACGAGTCAGTGAAGACTCTTAGGCTTGGCACACCTAGCTCGTAGGATACCTTTAATCTTACGAGTTCTTCATACTCAACCTAGTTATTAGTAGCTTTGAACTAGAAGTGTAGTGCACACTCGACCATGACCCTATTGAAGTTTGCGAGGATGAGGCCAGCTCCACTTCCTCCCACATTGGATGCACCATCCACGTGGAGGACCCAAGCCATCTCATCAGTTGGTGGTTCCATGGGATGCTCCAGAGGAGCTTCTTCCAGCTCTCCGCTCATGCAGATGCATTCCACCAGAAAGTCAGCTAGCACTTGTACCTTTTGAGATGGCCTTAGGTGGTAGGTGATATCGAACTCACTAAGCTTCAGTGCCCATTTAGCCAGACACCCAGATATGTCTGGATGGCTGAGTATGGCCCTTAGAAGATGGTCAGTGAGGACTATGATCAGGTGGCTTGGAAGTATGGCCTGATACGTTGAGCAGATATAATGAGCATGAGTTTTTTTTAGAGTAGGTATATCTAGTCTCTACATCTCGGAGGAGCTTGCTAGCATAGTACACCAGCCTCCGGATCCCATCTCCATCCATGCAAATGAGCACTGAACTGATGGCCCCTGGGGAGATCGCTAGATACAGAGAAGTTCCTCCCCATCCTCTGGCCTGGAGAGCAGTGGTGGCGATGTAAGGAACCTCTTCATCTCCTCGAAGGCTTCTCAGCACTCCTCCATCCAAGCGAAGTCATGCATTTTATGCAATGCCTTAAAGAAGGACAGACATTGATAGGTGGAGCACGAGATGATCTGACTTAGGGTCATGATGCTGCTAGTCAGGCACCGAACTTGCTTCTTCGAGGTAGGGTGCTCCATGTCGATGATCGCCTGGACCTTCTCGGGTTGGCCTCAATTCCTCTTTGGGTGACCATAAAGCCCAAGAATTTTCCAGTGACAACACCAAAGGTGCACTTGGCTAAATTCAACTTCATCTGATGGAGATAGAGATTTTGGAAGGCTTCTACTAGGTCCACGACATGGTCCAACTCTGGCCTGCTCATAACGAACATGTCATCCATGTAAACCTGCATGTTGCAGTCGATTTGATTTTTGAAGACCTTACTGACCAAGCATTGGTATGTGGCTCCAGCATTCTTTAGACTGAACAGCATCATCTTGTAGTAGTAAGTCCCTTGATTTGTGATGAAGGCAGTGTGCTTGTCTTCTAGGTGCATCCGGATTTGGTTGAACTCAAAAAATGCATCCATGAAGGTAAGCGGTGCCCCGATGTAGCATCCATTAGCTGGTCAATCTTGGAAAGGAGGAAGCTATCCTTTGGGCAGGTTTGATTGAGGTCAGTGTAGTCTACACAGATCCTCCACTTTCCACTAGCCTTCTTGATCATGACTATATTTGCCAGCCAGCTAGGGTATTGGACTTCTCGGATGAAACCAGTTGCAAGGAGCTTTTCCACCTCTTCGTTAATTACCTTTTATCTCTCTGGGGTGAAGCTTCTCTTCTTCTGCAGGATCAGGTGGCACCTCAGGTTGATGTTCAGCTTGTGAGTGATGATGTCAGAAGGAACTCCCATAATGTCCACTACGGTCCAGGCAAAAACATCCATGTTCGCTTGGAGGAAACTTAGCAAGCAAGCCTTCTCATCCTCCTATAACTGGGCCCCTACCTTTACCATCTTCAAAGAATTTGTGCTGAGGGTGTATGACAACAGGTGCTTGACTAGACCGCCCTTGGCATCCTACACCCATTGGTCAAGCTCGTCGACGATAGGGTCCTCCCCGGTGCTTCGACCTCGGGAATGGCCTGTAGGTACTGTTGAACTGGCTGGGGGGTCCCCCTTACCTCTCCTATACCATAGGGGGTCGGGAACTAAACTAGAATCCATTTTGAAGATATGACTGCATCAAGCAGGTTGAGCCCAGGGTGGCCGAGAATCACATTGTAGGCTGAAGGGAGCCTAACAACTGTAAAAGTCATCATAAATGTGCTTTGTTAGGGTAGTGACCCGATGGTGACTAGGAGGGTAATCTCCTCCTCGACCCCTATCGAATCTCTAGTAAAATTGATTAGAGGGGTGTGCACTGGCTTCAATTGGATAGGAGACAAATTCATCTTGGAGAAGGAATCATAAAAAAGACATCAGTCGAGCTTTCACTATCGACTATAATCCATTTTGCAAGATGCTTAGCTATCATCATCTCGACAATAATAACATCATTATTTACATTTTTCATCCCAGTTCCCCTTTTCCTCATAAAAGGGAGTACATTCTAAGATCCTTCCCCCATCCTAGTCCCTTTCGAGGCGCGCTCTATCCCCCAAGAGATCATGCCCACTGGCCTTTCAGTGGGTTGGTTGTCGACAGGAGAGAGAGCCACGAGCACCTAGGGTTCCAACAGGGTTTTGTCCCCCATGAACTCTTTGAGGTAGCCTCTTCTGATAAGATCTTCGATCTCCCTCTTGAGATGGCAGCATTCCTTGGTGTCATGGTCGTGGTCATGGTAGAACTGGCAGTACTTCAACTTGTCTCGACCACCGAATGGCCTTAGCAGGGGATGGCGGTGCAAGTAGCATTCGCCCTTAATCTCCATGAAGATCTTGGACCTTGGAGCGAGGAGAAGAGTGTACCTCTCTTCCTGGATGGGGGTAGTCTTTGACTTCGGGCCTGTCCGAAGGTTCGGGGTTGCCCCAGGCCTATGCATCCCAGAGGGTTCCCCCTGGGGTTGCTTCTTCAGGGGCCTTCCATTTAGCTCTCTTTCGATGCAGTCTATCTCCTCCATACAGATGTACTTGTGGACCTAGAGGAGGAGCTCGGAATAGGTCCTTATGGGCTTCTTATCCAGGAAGTAAGTGAGATGGGAGGTTCTAAGCCTTCTCTTTAGTGCCAACATGGCGATGGGCTCGTCCATGTTGTAGATCTTCAGGGTGGCAGCTTTGAAGCGGGATACGTAGTCATGCAAGGACTCATGGTCCTGCTGGTGGATGGAGAAGAGGCTGTTAGCTTCTCGCGGTACCTTCTGATAGGTGTCGAAGTGTGTCAATAACATTTTCTCCAATTGTACAAAGGAGTAATGCTCCTTGGCTCAAGATGGGTGTACCAGACTCAAGCGACCTTTCGAAGTTGTTGAGAATTGTGTCCCAAAGTCAATCACCTGGGTTATAGGCGGTTGTGCTCAGTATTGTATTCACTTTATGAATTAATAAAATATTATTTTTGGTAGCTCATCACATATTGTATTTCCCTGAAATGAGCTCTTTCCATGTGATGAAGTCCTTAGGACTACACTGACTTCGATACAGAGAGGATGTATCGAGTGGTCCTTAAACCCTGTTCACAACCAAAGGATATATTGTACTGGACAGCAATATATCAAGTATAGGTTGTTGTAGTTCACATCGTTTGGTTGTCCTCTTGACCAAATGAGTATGGTGACACTGATGTGATCTACAAGTGGGATATGTGATATCTCATTGAACGTGACTCCGTGCAGCCCCTTTCTGCCAAAGGGATACTCACGATTGGATATGGGTATATGTATCCCTCTGACCTGAGGTCATCACGGTAGCTTGCAAGAAACTCCCTGTGCTTTGGTGCTGGACTACCCGGATTTTTAATCCGGTGATGGAAGGTTTCTGGGTATAGGCAAGTACTTGTGGAGCAGTGATGGACCAAGATGGAATTGACCTATCCAAACAGTTTGGATTGAATGTCTCGCAATATCTCAATTTAGCAAATCCTCGGTCGGGGTAGCCTTAGTGAAGAGTCACTAGGCTTGCGAGGTTGAGACACGTAGTGGACTGACTCTGTCTGGGTTAGCAGCCCAATCTCAGTCATCCTGAGCATTAGAGGTCAAAGGGATGAATTATACGGTAACCATATGCCAGAGGTTCGATAGATTTCTCTCGCATCTTCGATCTATCCGGATGCCGGGACCAATTGCTAGATGGTTTCCTGTGCTGGTACTAGAATTGTTCTTGTACTACCATTTAGGTTCGAACCTATGAGGTCACATGCCATAGAGGATTACTCTCTGATCCGGATACCGATTACGATTGGGAATCATCTCGGTTTTATGGTCACAGTATTTTTTGAGCACTCTTTTCCCCATCTTGCCCTTATCTATGTCAACCAAAAATTGTTCCGGGCTGACCAGGACTGCACCAGGTTTTTCTGAATCAGTTTTGAACTGATTCGGAGCTCGTTTCAGCCTCCAATTGGTTGTGAACCAATTGTAATCGCTTAGACCAATTTAATTGGGCTCGGACCGGTTCAATTGGATTGAACCACCGCTGGGTTTAAATGGGTTTGAACAAATTTGTTTGGACTGGTTTCTTTTGAACCATTTTCACCGTGTAAATGTTTACACGTTGCTGGTTGGACTCCTAGCATCCAATGAGGTCAAACGACCAAGAAGACCATTCGACCGAGTGCTGGCCATCCCTTCCTCTCCTCCACCCGCTGCTGTTTAATTCCTGTTTTATGGTTGATTTAATGGGTGTAACGCAGCCTCTAGCTCTTCATCTTCCCAGCCTCTCCAACTCCCTCTCCCTGCTATTCTATTTAAACCAAAGCCCTCCTTTGTTTCAGTGAACAGTGAAAAATCCAAGGGATTTCTGGGCGTTGTCTTTTCCCATTGAGAGGCTAAAAAATTCTTCCCATTTGAGAGCTTTATCCTTGCTTCCACTGAGTGCTAGTAGGGCTGGGATTTGGTGTGTTTTAGGGAGAGAAATAAAGCCCTTTTCCCTGTTGATTGTAGTGCTCATTCAACCTCTGCAGCAAACCTGTGTTGCTGCTACTTACTGTGACCGAAACTCCTTCTAGCGGCTAGCACCACGCGTGAGGGTGGATCTGTGAGCCCCGGGTGTGTCTCCCCTATAGAGGGAGTATCCCTTTACTCCTAAGAGCAAGAGGGTCAAGCTGGATTCGTTACTGCAGCTCCAAACGCAATGAAGAAGGCTGCTGGTTTTTCTGCAACAAAAATTTTGGCAGCAAGGTTTGGGTGATTTGTACACCCAATTTAGCTAACTTTTCCTTGAAGATTTTTATTGAAAATCAAAGAAGAATCGATCACCTTGTCACTGCTTCAATTCAAGAGGAAATGGAGGTCCGGAAGTCCCCGTTTGGTCACTGTTTTCAAAGTCCAAAAATAGAGTATTCAACGTCCAAGGAGGAAGAAGACTAGAATAGATTTATCCCTGCTATTCCAGCCTATTCCAGCTTTATTCTAGGGCTATTCCAGGTGGAATAAAGGTATGGAAATATTTTATTTAAATCATGCATAATTAGATCTATTTGTTAATATATTTTACAAATATTATATGCCTTGTTACATGCCTATTTTAATACATGCAACTTGAATAGATTAGGTTCTGGGTGGAGCAGTTTTCCGCTGCGTAATTTTTAAAAATTGTTTTAAAATCCATTCTGCTCCCATAGCTGTTTGCATGCCTAGCGTAGGATCATGTCAAACCACCTGCACCCTTTTTCTTTCAGTGGTATCAGAGCCAGGTTGCATGTGTAATCTATTTATGTTTGCATGTATGTAGATTAAAATTGGTTTAATCTAATGATGTATCTAATTTCTTTTTGGAACCTAGTTAAGACCTTCACCATGACCGTGTATTTTTGACACGATACAGATTGTCTGTGTTGGCCTCTTCAGAAGGATCCTTAAAGAATATTAAAATTAAAAATGTTTTAATTTGATGATACATGGTTTTGGGCATGTTTACTATAGGATATGAAATATTTGTAAAATATTATATCTTGATGCATGATATGGTTATGTAAAAATGTTTTACATTGTGACTTAATTAAAAAATTATTTTAATTAAATCTTTGGCTTATTAAAATCTTTTAGGTTTATGAAATCTAAAACACTTGCATAAGCCATTTTGGGTTATATTGGGTTAGCTGACTAGTTGGGTCCATTACTGGGTTAGACTTAAGTTTAGTTGAACCGGATAACAAGAAGATTAAACAAAAGTTGTTTAAGGCCCTTCTTTAGAACTATCTAATAGTTATATTAGTTGATCCGTTCATCTAAAATGGATCCAATTAGTGGCTCAGTGGACGCCCGAGTCTTTAGGCTAGTATGATCGAGTATGGTAAACCGACTGGTGTCGAGGTAGGTTTGGCATTGTGATCATGGTTGTATGAGGCAACCTCTTTCCTAGCCAACTTGGTTGGTGTCTAGGAAAGATGTTAATGGTGGATACTCACCCATGATCTCACCTACCTGGCTAGTCGAGTCGACCAGAACTGATTGGAAAAGCTCAATGACTCGAGTTAACCCATGTCACCCAGGTTGATCGGTCTGATTGATCTATCGGTGCCCACGGATCATTTGTTGATTTATTTCAACCCTCCTGAAATCTGATTGATTCAGTGGGAGGATGATCCATGTCCTTGTCTTTTTCTTCTGTCACAACTAAAAATCCTCTAAAATTATTAGGTCCTTAAAAAGACTAAGTCAAGGAGTTGACAGTGTCTTAGCCTCCCATTAAGTCGGTTAGAAATGTGTCCACTAGCTTGGTGTGCATCGACAGTTCCATAGAACGGGTGTACATCCGGCGACTGGAATTTCTATCTGATCGATGATGGTTCAGTGCAACCTCCTTAATGGGACCAGGTGGGCCGGCCATAGTCGAGCTTGGTCTTTAGTTAGTTGGAAGCATTGGACATGTCATTTTAATGGTTGGACCTAACCAGAGACCCGCAATAGGAGGCCCCTAGGCCGATTGGGGTGTTCTCTGGGGCAAAATAAAATACTGAAAATTGTTTAGGGAAACAATTGGATTACGAACCTACCTTTAGGCTTGTATGGGTGAGCTGGCCTTAGTCAGGCTCATGCGAGGCCTATTGGATTTCAGTACCCACTTGAAAAACTATTTTCATGGATTGGAGTTAGAGGCTACCAATCTGAAAAATTAGTGGAAGAAACCTTTAGATTAAAGTCCAAGTCTTTTGGTTAAATTATTAATTCATACACTTATTTGGTCTTATTTTCTTTTCAGATGTCTTCTAATTTATCGCTCCGGTCACTTCTCGATAACGAGACGTTAAAGGGTCACAACTTTGATAGTTGGTATCGAAGATTAAGAATAGTTCTAGAGCATGAACGGATCCTCTATATGATAACGGATTCGGCACCTGAAACCCCTCCCGCTAATGCACGGAGTGCGATCAGAGACACTTATCTGAAGTGGGTCCTTGATCAGACTACTGTCCGTTGCATTATGTTAGCGGCGATGAACGACGAGTTCAGTCGCAAATTCAAGGAGGCCCAACCTGATAAAATCCTTCAAAAGTTGAAGGAATCCTTCAGCACCCCGGATGATGTAGAACGGTACAAAGTGTCTTGTGCCATCTACAACTCCAAGATGCCGAATGGTGGTTCAGTCACTGATCATGTATTGTACATGATCGAGCTGATTGAAAAGTTGGGCAAGCTCGGATGCCCCTTGCACGAGCAGCTCGGCAAGGATGCGATCCTGAATTCTCTTCCCTCCTCCTATCTTGACTTTCTTGATCATTATAGAAAGAACAAGCCTGTAGTCAACTACCATGGTGGTGCGGGCACTAGACTCAGAAGAAGACTTCAGGGCTCCATCTGGATCTCTGATTGACCTTGCCCGAAGAATTAGGGTTTTCTGGTTTTGTAATAAGGGTTGACTTGGTCAACTCAGATTTAGTCTTGAGTCTGTATTTCCCTGTAATTTAAATTTTGTTGAATCCTAGTAGTGGCCTAGGTCTTCTCCAGGTTGGTGCCACCTTTTTCAAGTCAAGGTCCAGGGTGCCACATTTTTCTCCCAGGATCAAGTAAGTGGGCGCCACACTCCCAGCCACACATCAGAGTCTAGGGGGCGCCACATCTCCATCCCAGTGTCTTGGTCCCCACACCCAAGGGAGCAAGAATTTTTCTTGAAGCCAAAATCAAGGAGGCGCCCCATATATACCTTAAAAGGCCAAGCTAAAGGAGGAAAGAGGCATTTCTTGGGGAGCACTTCAAGGGGGCGCCCAATCCATGCCTAAAAAGACCAAAGCAAAGTTGGGAAGAGCCATGACTTGGGGAGAAAAAAAAGGAGGTGTCCAAAAGAGTTGAGCCCAGAAAGGAAGAAGCCTAAACTTATGGAGCAAGACTAGGAGGCGCCCAAATACTTCCAAATAAAACCAAGCATGGAAGGAAAAAAAATTTTCTTGAAGAGCAAGGCTAGGAGGCGCCACCTACTTATCATTTGGAGCCACCAATCAACACTTATGGAAGCTCTTGGCCGGCCATATGAGAAGGATTTGATTCTACAAGCCTAATTTGAAGATCCATCCTATTAGTCCCACATGGGAAGATGTAAAACCCTGACCTCTTGTAAAGGCCTATAAAATAAATCCCTCTTGTAAGTTTTAAAGAACAACTGATGAATGAATCCAATTTATGTGTGAGCAAAGTTTGTATTTCTCTCTTCCGCACTTGCATCCAGGTGTTGAGCTCCGTGAGGGAGTAAATCCGGGTTCCCTAGGAACCTTGAGGAGGTGTGAGATCTCCAACCCCAAAACCCTAGGTTAGCCACTTCACTTCCAAACCCTAGCCACCCATCATCCTCTTCACTCCACCAAACCCTAGCCTACCCCATCTCTCACGGCCCCTCTCTCCAAGTAGAGGCCGACCACCAGCATCCAGGTCTAGTTCGGCTGCTTTGAAGATAGAGCAAACCCCAGAGGAAGTCAGATCAGCATCCAGGAGAATCAAGACTTCAGCAACATCAACTTTCAAGTTCTTCTATCTGGTAAATCCTTCCTTGAGTATCTGGTTTCATAACTTGTTCTTCTTCTTTCCCAGATCTTGAGTTCAGAAGAAGCCAACCCTGCCAAAGGGCCAGTATTGGAGGATCCATTGCGAAGATATCTGAATCCGGGGATCCAACAATCTACTCAAGAGAGTCCTTCCACTAAACTCTGTGAAGATCACTGTCTGGTCTGTAACCCTTCTCTTCTCTTTACTTCTATCCTGTTGAAAGTTCAGAGCAAAACCCTTGGTCTGGGAGTTTCTCAACCCCCAGCGATCCTTTACTTCTGAACTACTCTGATAACCTAATTTCTTTAAATTGTGCTTTCAATTATTACATAGTTTCTTTCAATTTAGTTTAACTTTCCTTTGAGTCAAAGCCGACTTTTGAAAATATATAAAAAAAAAAAGAAAAAAGAAATAGTCTTAATTTACTTTCGCATCGCATCATCTCTTTTGTTCTGCATCATTTTTGGTATCAAAGCCCTGTCTAGGGTTTCTGACTTGCTTGCATGTTTTGAGTGTCTCTCTTTTTTTACTTTGCCTGCTCGAAGTAGACTCCCCAGGACGTCCGGTCCTAGGAACGAAGCGAGGTGCAAACCTCCTCTTCCCATTCCACGCGGTGTTCCTAGGGCGTGTAGTGGATCCGCTGGGTTATAACTTCGTAGCAGGAATTGTAAACGGGGGAAGCGTTCTATTTTCAGTCTATAACTATCCTATTGTAGGAATTGTTTCTCATTGAAGGTAACTCCAAATTGCATGATTTTTATTTTTCTGGAACCAGTATAATTGAATCTATTTTACATAATTTTACTGTAATTTATTGGTTTCTATAAAATTCCTGAGAGTTAAATTACAGCCATTCTATTTCTGTGTTTCTGCAATTCAATTTTTTTGAGTGATCATCTCCTAATTCATCTTAAGGGCAATTGAGCATCTAAGATAAGGGGAGGAGTTGATAACCTATCCTTAGCCCAAAACCACCACCCATTCATTCGATCCTAAGCCTAATTTTAAAATTTATTAGACTTAATTTGCCCTAGTGGGCTAGGGACACCAACAAGTCGGGTCTAGGCTAATGTTGAGTCAGTTTGTCTAGTTACTCTGTGTGTGCTGTATACTCAGTGTCTAGAATGGTGGTTCGAGGATTCTATCCCGAAGGGCTTGTGTGCTGGTCCGCCTACCTGGCCAATCTCTGATTGGTGTCTAGGATTGGCAATTAGGGACCTAACACTCCCCTTACACCTGCCTGGCTGAGTCCCGAGTTACTACAGGCTAGCTTGCCACTCTGATTGGGCATCTAGTTTGGGCTCTAGGTCTAGTTAGCATGTAGTCATTTCAGTCGAGTCTCATTTGGTGTGCTTGCTTGTATCATCATGTCCACCCGGAACGGAGTACCCTACCAACCTGGTCAAACCCAACCTGATTTAGAGGCCATGATTAGAACTCTTACCGAAAGTATGACCAAATTAAGTCAGGATATGAATGAGGATTTTGCCCAGTTTAGAGATCGAGCCCAGGGACTTGAGAAACGTAGACATCAAAACTAGACCCCTGATCCAAAATTTAATGGGCCTCAACCTCACCCATGCCAGGAGCCTAGGAGGACCTTATACCATGATCCCGAGCATAACCCCAGGAGCCTATATCCATACTTGGTTGACTCAGAAAAGGGACCCATTAGGAACACCGAACCTTATGCACCCACTTTTGATGGAAGATAAGATACATATATTAAGTGGGAAGAACAAATGGATCGGTATTTTGAGTGCACTAACATATCGGAATTAGGACAAGTTAGGTTGGCCTAAACCAAGTTCACCAAACATGCTAGGTCGCATTGGTATGCTATTGAGCGTGAGTGTTATCAAAGAAAAGAGGAAATAAATACTTGGAGAGATATGAGAAGTAAGTTGAGAGATAGGTACCTAGGTAGATCCTATGAGAAAAGACTTTTAGACAAATGGTACCAATTGCGACAAGGTAATAGGCCTGTGTCTAAATATATCGAGGACTTCCAGTGGTATGACATGAAATGCAATACCATTGAGACCAAAGCTCAGATCACATCGAGGTTTAGGGTTGGGTTACACCCAGACATTTATAGGAAGCTATGCCTTGAAAAGACCAATAAGTTAGACCGAGCCTACCAAGAAGCCCAAGACTATGAGTGGTCTTTAAGATATAACCAATCAAGTACTTTGGACTTAAAGCCAACCTCTACCAACTTGAGTCAAGTTCCGATTGATCCGACACCCGTAGTGAACCAGACTCTTGTTTGTCAATTCCCACTTGTGTCACCTCTTGACCAGAAGGATACCAATGAGGAAGAAGGGTTAGGTATGACAAGCCTAGAATCAGTTGACTCGATTACCACTGACCCGAAACCCATTGAAGATGGCATCGAGGAAGTATATGATGCTGGCTTGAGTCTAGTTGATGAATATGAGGGGGAAGAACTTGAAGAATGTGACATCGATACTATTGGTTCCTTACCTAAGGAGACCTTGGAAAGCAACCAAGTGGTAGGACCTAGTTCAGAAATTCAAGAGATTTGTGAGAACCAGGTTCCTTTAGTCAAATACCCCCAGGAAGAACTCATAGTGTTAGCCCAAGCTATCAGTTCGTACCCTCTAATGACAGTCATTCCCCCAGTACCAATTGAAGATCTTTGCACTGAACTGTTTAAGTTTGCCCACCCTATGGTAGATCCTCTCCTTAGGATGACTGAATCAAGCCTCTTACAATTGGACCTTGTCCCATGCCCAGCCACTAAGGTCTCTCCCATAATTTCAGTTGAACATCCTTGTCTTGAGCGGATTGATTCACCCAGTCCTGTAGAAGCCTCCTTATGGCCCCAGACCCCTTCCTTCGCATGACTGACCTACCCTTCTATAGAGTATACCTTTCCGCACCCATAGGTCAAATTTCAAGTCTTGAGGTCATCATCCATAGGCCCTTCCATGAATCATTCTCTAATCCAGTTCTTGAGAAAGTGGATCATTATTTGCTTAGAGAACAAACCTTAACTATTGCAATCACATGTCCTAGGCTACTTCCCGAACCATCTCTTGATCCATTCCTGGGAGTAGCAAACTTTTCCTTTCATAAGGATGACCAGTTGATACTCATAGATCACCATTCAAACCTTCAGGTCACCACCTTTAGTCAACAGGTAATTCGAGACCCCACCTCATATCTCCTCCCTTTCTCTAGGACTTCCAATGCTTCTTACACCATCCAAGTATACTTTGTCGAAGTCTTTAGAGTGAACCACGTGTCAGAACCTATTAGGTTTGCCACATACTTCTGGAAGACCTTATGGCACCTACTAGGCACCCATGATAAGTTTTCATGCTCTGCATGCCATCCTCCGACCCAAGGTCAAACCTAGAGAGCCGTAGTTTGTTAGGTATAGACCTAGGGTTCCTTTGGAATAAAGTCCATTCATTAGGAATGCGTCGTCAGTCTAGTTTAGTTTTTCTTGACCCTTTACTAGGCTGTGGCTCAGATTTTGGTTTGATTGAGAGCACCAGGAATTGGGATTTGTATTTTGTCCAGGGCTGAAATTGCATACAATGACTCGGTCAATAGGTCTACAGGTAAGAGTCCATTTGAAATTGTGCATGGTTACAAACCTCACACACCTCTTGACCTAGCTCCTTTACCAGTCCACACACGAGTCTCCGAGTCTGCTAAAGTTTTTGCACAGCATATAAAAGACTTGCATAAAGAAATTCATGCCAAAATAAATTTAAGTAATGAAACTTATAAGAAGTTGGCTGATTCTCAAAGGCGAGTCAAAATTTTTGTTAAGGGAGACTATGTAATGATTAGGTTAAGGCCTGAACGGTTTCCTCCTGGAACCGTTAGAAAGTTACATGCTAGAGGAGCTGGACCATTTAGAGTGGTGAAGAGAGTAGGGTCCAATGCCTATGTGCTCGAGTTGCCTTCAGAACTAGGCATTAGCTCCACTTTCAACATTACAGACCTAGTAGAGTATAGAGAGCCAGCTGTGATTCCCAGTGAGCCTTTTGAGCCTAATCCTGCTCTTGAGAGTGAACCCAACCCTGTGTGTCCACCAACAAACTAGCCTGTGAGGAAAGAGTAGATTGAAAAGATCCTGAATGATCAGGTTATCTCTACTCGTAATCGAGGATACCAAAGATACCTGGTCCGCTGGCAAGGAAGGCCTGATTCTGATGACTCTTGGATCTCCCGAGAAGAATTACAAGAATTGGACCCAGACCTCTTGGAGAGATACCAGAGCCAGCTTGACCCATACTCGTCAGGGTCGAGTTCCTCCCACCCCGGGAGAATTGGTGCGGGCACCAGACTCAGAAGAAGACTTCAGGGCTCCATCTGGATCTCTGATTGACCTTGCCCGAAGAATTAGAATTTTCTGGTTTTGTAATAAGGGTTGACTTGGTCAACTCTATTTTAGTCTTGAGTCTGTATTTTCCTGCAATTTAAATTTTGTTGAGTCCTGGTAGTGGCCTAGGTCTTCTCCAAGTTGGTGCCACCTTTTTCAAGTCAAGGTCCAGGGTGCCACATTTTTCTCCCAGGATCAAGTAAGTGGGCGCCACACTCCCAGCCACATGCCAGAGTCCAGGGGGCTCCACATCTCCATCCCAGTGTCTTGGTCCCCACACCCAAGGGAGCAAGAATTTTTCTTGAAGCCAAAATCAAGGAGGCGCCCCATATATACCTTAAAAGGCCAAGCTAAAGGAGGAAAGAGGCATTTCTTGGGGAGCACTTCAAGGGGGCGCCCAATCCATGCCTAAAAAGACCAAAGCAAAGTTGGGAAGAGCCATGACTTGGGGAGAAAGAAAAGGAGGTGTCCAAAAGAGTTGAGCCATGAAAGGAAGAAGCCTAAACTTGTGGAGCAAGACTAGGAGGTGCCCAAATACTTCCAAATAAAACCAAGCATGGAAGGAAAAAAAAAATTTCTTGAAGAGCAAGGCTAGGAGGCGCCACCTACTTACCATTTGGAGCCACCAATCAACACTTATGGAAGCTCTTGGCCGGCCATATGAGAAGGATTTGATTCTACAAGCCTAATTTGAAGATCCATCCTATTAGTCCCACATGGGAAGATGTAAAACCCTGACCTCTTGTAAAGGCCTATAAAATAAATCCCTCTTGTAAGTTTTAAAGAACAACTGATGAATGAATCCAATTTATGTGTGAGCAAACTTTGTATTTCTCTCTTCCGCACTTGCATCCAAGTATTGAGCTCCGTGAGGGAGTAAATCTGGGTTCCCCAGGAACCTTGAGGAGGTGTGAGATCTCCAACCCCAAAACCCTAGGTTAGCCACTTCACTTCCAAACCCCAGCCGCCCATCATCCTCTTCACTCCACCAAACCCTAGCCTACCCCATCTCTCACGGCCCCTCTCTCCAAGTAGAGGCCTACCACCAGCATCCAGGTCTAGTTTGGCTGCTTCGAAGATAGAGCAAACCCCAGAGGAAGTCAGATCAGCATCCAGGAGAATCAGGACTTCAGCAACATCAACTTTCAAGTTCTTCTATCTGGTAAATCCTTCCTTGAGTATCTGGTTTCATAACTTGTTCTTCTTCTTTCCCAGATCTTGAGTTCAGAAGAAGCCAACTCTGCCAAAGGGCCAGTATTGGAGGATCCATTACGAAGATATCTGAATCCGGGGATCCAACAATCTGCTCAAGAGAGTCCCACTAAACTCTGTGAAGATCACTGCCTGGTCTGTAACCCTTCTCTTCTCTTTACTTCTATCCTGTTGAAAGTTCAGAGCAAAACCCTAGGTCTGGGAGTTTCTCAACCCCCAGCGATCTTTTACTTCTGAACTACTCTGATAACCTAGTTTCTTTAAATTGTGCTTTCAATTATTACATAGTTTCTTTCAATTTAGTTTAACTTTCCTTTGAGTCAAAGCCGACTTTTGAAAATATATAAAAAAAAAGAAAAAAGAAATAGTCTTAATTTACTTTCGCATCGCATCATCTCTTTTGTTCTGCATCATTTTTGGTATCAAAGCCCTGTCTAGGGTTTCTGACTTGCTTGCATGTTTTGAGTGTCTCTCTTTTTTACTTTGCCTGCTCGAAGTAGACTCCCCAGGACGTCCGGTCCTAGGAACGAAGCGAGGTACAAACCTCCTCTTCCCATTCCACGCGGTGTTCCTAGGGCGTGTAGTGGATCCGCTGGGTTATAACTTCGTAGCAGGAATTGTAAACGGGGGAAGCATTCTGTTTTCAGTCTATAACTATCCTGTTGTAGGAATTGTTTCTCATTGAACATAACTCCAAATTGCATGATTTTTATTTTTCTGGAACCAATATAATTGAAACTATTTTACATAATTTTACTGTAATTTATTGGTTTCTATAAAATTCCTAAGAGTTAAATTACAGCCATTCTGTTTCTGTGTTTCTGCAATTCAATTTTTTTGAGTGATCATCTCCTAATTCATCTTAAGGGCAATTGAGCATCTAAGATAAGGGGAGGAGTTGATAACCTCTCCTTAGCCCAAAACCACCACCCATTCATTCGATCCTAAGCCTAATTTTAAAATTTATTAGACTTAATTTGCCCTAGTGGGCTAGGGACACCAACAAGTCGGGTCTAGGCTAATGTTGAGTCAGTTTGTCTAGTTACTCTGTGTGTGCTGTATACTCAGTGTCTAGAATGGTGGTTCGAGGATTCTATCCCGAAGGGCTTGTGTGTTGGTCCGCCTACCTGGCCAATCTCTGATTGGTGTCTAGGATTGGCAATTAGGGACCTAACACTCCCCTTACACCTGCCTGGCTGAGTCCCGAGTTACTACAGGCTAGCTTGCCACTCTGATTGGGCATCTAGTTTGGGCTCTAGGTCTAGTTAGCATGTAGTCGTTTCAGTCGAGTCTCATTTGGTGTGCTTGCTTGTATCATCATGTCCACCCGGAACGGAGTACCCTACCAACCTGGTCAAACCCAACCTGATTTAGAGGCCATGATTAGATCTCTTACCGAAAGTATGACCAAATTGAGTCAGGATATGAATGAGGGTTTTGCCCAGTTTAAAGACCGAGCCCAGGGACTTGAGAAACGTAGACATCAAAACTGGACCCCTGATCCAAAATTTAATGGGCCTCAACCTCACCCATGCCAGGAGCCTAGGAGGACCTTATACCATGATCCCGAGCATAACCCCAGGAGCCTATATCCATACTTGGTTGACTCAGAAAAGGGACCCATTAGGAACACCGAACCTTATGCACCCACTTTTGATGGAAGATAAGATACATATATTAAGTGGGAAGAACAAATGGATCGGTATTTTGAGTGCACTAACATATCGGAATTAGGACAAGTTAGGTTGGCCAAAACCAAGTTCACCAAACATGCTAGGTCGCATTGGTATGCTATTGAGCGTGAGTGTTATCAAAGAAAAGAGGAAATAAATACTTGGAGAGATATGAGAAGTAAGTTGAGAGATAGGTACCTAGGTAGATCCTATGAGAAAAGACTTTTAGACAAATGGTACCAATTGCGACAAGGTAATAGGCCTGTGTCTAAATATATCGAGGACTTCCAGTGGTATGACATGAAATGCAATACCATTGAGACCAAAGCTCAGATCACATCGAGATTTAGGGTTGGGTTACACCCAGACATTTATAGGAAGCTATGCCTTGAAAAGACCAATAAGTTAGACCGAGCCTACCAAGAAGCCCAAGACTATGAGTGGTCTTTAAGATATAACCAATCAAGTACTTTGGACTTAAAGCCAACCTCTACCAACTTGAGTCAAGTTCCGATTGATCCGACACCCGTAGTGAACCAGATTCTTGTTTGTCAATTCCCACTTGTGTCACCTCTTGACCAGAAGGATACCAATGAGGAAGAAGGGTTAGGTATGACAAGCCTAGAATCAGTTGACTCGATTACCACTGACCCGAAACCCATTGAAGATGGCATCGAGGAAGTATACGATGCTGGCTTGAGTCTAGTTGATGAATATGAGGGGGAAGAACTTGAAGAATGTGACATCGATACTATTGGTTCCTTACCTGAGGAGACCTTGGAAAGCAACCAAGTGGTAGGACCTAGTTCAGAAATTCAAGAGATTTGTGAGAACCAGGTTCCTTTAGTCAAATACCCCCAGGAAGAACTCATAGTGTTAGCCCAAGCTATTAGTTCGTACCCTCTAATGACAGTCATTCCCCCAGTACCAATTGAAGATCTTTGCACTGAACTGTTTAAGTTTGCCCACCCTATGGTAGATCCTCTCCTTAGGATGACTGAATCAAGCCTCTTACAATTGGACCTTGTCCCATGCCCAGCCACTAAGGTCTCTCCCATAATTTCAGTTGAACATCCTTGTCTTGAGCGGATTGATTCACCCAGTCCTGTAGAAGCCTCCTTATGGCCCCAGACCCCTTTCTTCGCATGACTGACCTACCCTTCTATAGAGTATACCTTTCCGCACCCATAGGTCAAATTTCAAGTCTTGAGGTCATCATCCATAGGCCCTTCCATGAATCATTCTCTAATCCAGTTCTTGAGAAAGTGGATCATTATTTGCTTAGAGAACAAACCTTAACTATTGCAATCACATGTCCTAGGCTACTTCCCGAACCATCTCTTGATCCATTCCTGGGAGTAGCAAACTTTTCCTTTCATAAGGATGACCAGTTGATACTCATAGATCACCATTCAAACCTTCAGGTCACCACCTTTAGTCAACAGGTAATTCGAGACCCCACCTCATATCTCCTCCCTTTCTCTAGGACTTCCAATGCTTCTTACACCATCCAAGTATACTTTGTCGAAGTCTTTAGAGTGAACCACGTGTCAGAACCTATTAGGTTTGCCACATACTTCTGGAAGACCTTATGGCACCTACTAGGCACCCATGATAAGTTTTCATGCTCTGCATGCCATCCTCCGACCCAAGGTCAAACCTAGAGAGCCGTAGTTTGTTAGGTATAGACCTAGGGTTCCTTTGGAATAAAGTCCATTCATTAGGAATGCGTCGTCAGTCTAGTTTAGTTTTTCTTGACCCTTTACTAGGCTGTGGCTCAGATTTTGGTTTGATTGAGAGCACCAGGAATTGGGATTTGTATTTTGTCCAGGGCTGAAATTGCATACAATGACTCGGTCAATAGGTCTACAGGTAAGAGTCCATTTGAAATTGTGCATGGTTACAAACCTCACACACCTCTTGACCTAGCTCCTTTACCAGTCCACACACGAGTCTCCGAGTCTGCTAAAGTTTTTGCACAGCATATAAAAGACTTGCATAAAGAAATTCATGCCAAAATAAATTTAAGTAATGAAACTTATAAGAAGTTGGCTGATTCTCAAAGGCGAGTCAAAATTTTTGTTAAGGGAGACTATGTAATGATTAGGTTAAGGCCTGAACGGTTTCCTCCTGGAACCGTTAGAAAGTTACATGCTAGAGGAGCTGGACCATTTAGAGTGGTGAAGAGAGTAGGGTCCAATGCCTATGTGCTCGAGTTGCCTTCAGAACTAGGCATTAGCTCCACTTTCAACATTACAGACCTAGTAGAGTATAGAGAGCCAGCTGTGATTCCCAGTGAGCCTTTTGAGCCTAATCCTGCTCTTGAGAGTGAACCCAACCCTGTGTGTCCACCAACAAACTAGCCTGTGAGGAAAGAGTAGATTGAAAAGATCCTGAATGATCAGGTTATCTCTACTCGTAATCGAGGATACCAAAGATACCTGGTCCGCTGGCAAGGAAGGCCTGATTCTGATGACTCTTGGATCTCCCGAGAAGAATTACAAGAATTGGACCCAGACCTCTTGGAGAGATACCAGAGCCAGCTTGACCCATACTCGTCAGGGTCGAGTTCCTCCCACCCCGGGAGAATTGGTGCGGGCACCAGACTCAGAAGAAGACTTCAGGGCTCCATCTGGATCTCTGATTGACCTTGCCCGAAGAATTAGAATTTTCTGGTTTTGTAATAAGGGTTGACTTGGTCAACTCTATTTTAGTCTTGAGTCTGTATTTTCCTGCAATTTAAATTTTGTTGAGTCCTGGTAGTGGCCTAGGTCTTCTCCAAGTTGGTGCCACCTTTTTCAAGTCAAGGTCCAGGGTGCCACATTTTTCTCCCAGGATCAAGTAAGTGGGCGCCACACTCCCAGCCACATGCCAGAGTCCAGGGGGCTCCACATCTCCATCCCAGTGTCTTGGTCCCCACACCCAAGGGAGCAAGAATTTTTCTTGAAGCCAAAATCAAGGAGGCGCCCCATATATACCTTAAAAGGCCAAGCTAAAGGAGGAAAGAGGCATTTCTTGGGGAGCACTTCAAGGGGGCGCCCAATCCATGCCTAAAAAGACCAAAGCAAAGTTGGGAAGAGCCATGACTTGGGGAGAAAGAAAAGGAGGTGTCCAAAAGAGTTGAGCCATGAAAGGAAGAAGCCTAAACTTGTGGAGCAAGACTAGGAGGTGCCCAAATACTTCCAAATAAAACCAAGCATGGAAGGAAAAAAAAAATTTCTTGAAGAGCAAGGCTAGGAGGCGCCACCTACTTACCATTTGGAGCCACCAATCAACACTTATGGAAGCTCTTGGCCGGCCATATGAGAAGGATTTGATTCTACAAGCCTAATTTGAAGATCCATCCTATTAGTCCCACATGGGAAGATGTAAAACCCTGACCTCTTGTAAAGGCCTATAAAATAAATCCCTCTTGTAAGTTTTAAAGAACAACTGATGAATGAATCCAATTTATGTGTGAGCAAACTTTGTATTTCTCTCTTCCGCACTTGCATCCAAGTATTGAGCTCCGTGAGGGAGTAAATCTGGGTTCCCCAGGAACCTTGAGGAGGTGTGAGATCTCCAACCCCAAAACCCTAGGTTAGCCACTTCACTTCCAAACCCCAGCCGCCCATCATCCTCTTCACTCCACCAAACCCTAGCCTACCCCATCTCTCACGGCCCCTCTCTCCAAGTAGAGGCCTACCACCAGCATCCAGGTCTAGTTTGGCTGCTTCGAAGATAGAGCAAACCCCAGAGGAAGTCAGATCAGCATCCAGGAGAATCAGGACTTCAGCAACATCAACTTTCAAGTTCTTCTATCTGGTAAATCCTTCCTTGAGTATCTGGTTTCATAACTTGTTCTTCTTCTTTCCCAGATCTTGAGTTCAGAAGAAGCCAACTCTGCCAAAGGGCCAGTATTGGAGGATCCATTACGAAGATATCTGAATCCGGGGATCCAACAATCTGCTCAAGAGAGTCCCACTAAACTCTGTGAAGATCACTGCCTGGTCTGTAACCCTTCTCTTCTCTTTACTTCTATCCTGTTGAAAGTTCAGAGCAAAATCCTAGGTCTGGGAGTTTCTCAACCCCCAGCGATCTTTTACTTCTGAACTACTCTGATTACCTAGTTTCTTTAAATTGTGCTTTCAATTATTACATAGTTTCTTTCAATTTAGTTTAACTTTCCTTTGAGTCAAAGCCGACTTTTGAAAATATATAAAAAAAAAAGAAAAAAGAAATAGTCTTAATTTACTTTCGCATCGCATCATCTCTTTTGTTCTGCATCATTTTTGGTATCAAAGCCCTGTCTAGGGTTTCTGACTTGCTTGCATGTTTTGAGTGTCTCTCTTTTTTACTTTGCCTGCTCGAAGTAGACTCCCCAGGACGTCCGGTCCTAGGAACGAAGCGAGGTACAAACCTCCTCTTCCCATTCCACGCGGTGTTCCTAGGGCGTGTAGTGGATCCGCTGGGTTATAACTTCGTAGCAGGAATTGTAAACGGGGGAAGCATTCTGTTTTCAGTCTATAACTATCCTGTTGTAGGAATTGTTTCTCATTGAACATAACTCCAAATTGCATGATTTTTATTTTTCTGGAACCAATATAATTGAAACTATTTTACATAATTTTACTATAATTTATTGGTTTCTATAAAATTCCTAAGAGTTAAATTACAGCCATTCTGTTTCTGTGTTTCTGCAATTCAATTTTTTTGAGTGATCATCTCCTAATTCATCTTAAGGGCAATTGAGCATCTAAGATAAGGGGAGGAGTTGATAACCTCTCCTTAGCCCAAAACCACCACCCATTCATTCGATCCTAAGCCTAATTTTAAAATTTATTAGACTTAATTTGCCCTAGTGGGCTAGGGACACCAACAAGTCGGGTCTAGGCTAATGTTGAGTCAGTTTGTCTAGTTACTCTGTGTGTGCTGTATACTCAGTGTCTAGAATGGTGGTTCGAGGATTCTATCCCGAAGGGCTTGTGTGTTGGTCCGCCTACCTGGCCAATCTCTGATTGGTGTCTAGGATTGGCAATTAGGGACCTAACACTCCCCTTACACCTGCCTGGCTGAGTCCCGAGTTACTACAGGCTAGCTTGCCACTCTGATTGGGCATCTAGTTTGGGCTCTAGGTCTAGTTAGCATGTAGTCGTTTCAGTCGAGTCTCATTTGGTGTGCTTGCTTGTATCATCATGTCCACCCGGAACGGAGTACCCTACCAACCTGGTCAAACCCAACCTGATTTAGAGGCCATGATTAGATCTCTTACCGAAAGTATGACCAAATTGAGTCAGGATATGAATGAGGGTTTTGCCCAGTTTAAAGACCGAGCCCAGGGACTTGAGAAACGTAGACATCAAAACTGGACCCCTGATCCAAAATTTAATGGGCCTCAACCTCACCCATGCCAGGAGCCTAGGAGGACCTTATACCATGATCCCGAGCATAACCCCAGGAGCCTATATCCATACTTGGTTGACTCAGAAAAGGGACCCATTAGGAACACCGAACCTTATGCACCCACTTTTGATGGAAGATAAGATACATATATTAAGTGGGAAGAACAAATGGATCGGTATTTTGAGTGCACTAACATATCGGAATTAGGACAAGTTAGGTTGGCCAAAACCAAGTTCACCAAACATGCTAGGTCGCATTGGTATGCTATTGAGCGTGAGTGTTATCAAAGAAAAGAGGAAATAAATACTTGGAGAGATATGAGAAGTAAGTTGAGAGATAGGTACCTAGGTAGATCCTATGAGAAAAGACTTTTAGACAAATGGTACCAATTGCGACAAGGTAATAGGCCTGTGTCTAAATATATCGAGGACTTCCAGTGGTATGACATGAAATGCAATACCATTGAGACCAAAGCTCAGATCACATCGAGATTTAGGGTTGGGTTACACCCAGACATTTATAGGAAGCTATGCCTTGAAAAGACCAATAAGTTAGACCGAGCCTACCAAGAAGCCCAAGACTATGAGTGGTCTTTAAGATATAACCAATCAAGTACTTTGGACTTAAAGCCAACCTCTACCAACTTGAGTCAAGTTCCGATTGATCCGACACCCGTAGTGAACCAGATTCTTGTTTGTCAATTCCCACTTGTGTCACCTCTTGACCAGAAGGATACCAATGAGGAAGAAGGGTTAGGTATGACAAGCCTAGAATCAGTTGACTCGATTACCACTGACCCGAAACCCATTGAAGATGGCATCGAGGAAGTATACGATGCTGGCTTGAGTCTAGTTGATGAATATGAGGGGGAAGAACTTGAAGAATGTGACATCGATACTATTGGTTCCTTACCTGAGGAGACCTTGGAAAGCAACCAAGTGGTAGGACCTAGTTCAGAAATTCAAGAGATTTGTGAGAACCAGGTTCCTTTAGTCAAATACCCCCAGGAAGAACTCATAGTGTTAGCCCAAGCTATCAGTTCGTACCCTCTAATGACAGTCATTCCCCCAGTACCAATTGAAGATCTTTGCACTGAACTGTTTAAGTTTGCCCACCCTATGGTAGATCCTCTCCTTAGGATGACTGAATCAAGCCTCTTACAATTGGACCTTGTCCCATGCCCAGCCACTAAGGTCTCTCCCATAATTTCAGTTGAACATCCTTGTCTTGAGCGGATTGATTCACCCAGTCCTGTAGAAGCCTCCTTATGGCCCCAGACCCCTTTCTTCGCATGACTGACCTACCCTTCTATAGAGTATACCTTTCCGCACCCATAGGTCAAATTTCAAGTCTTGAGGTCATCATCCATAGGCCCTTCCATGAATCATTCTCTAATCCAGTTCTTGAGAAAGTGGATCATTATTTGCTTAGAGAACAAACCTTAACTATTGCAATCACATGTCCTAGGCTACTTCCCGAACCATCTCTTGATCCATTCCTGGGAGTAGCAAACTTTTCCTTTCATAAGGATGACCAGTTGATACTCATAGATCACCATTCAAACCTTCAGGTCACCACCTTTAGTCAACAGGTAATTCGAGACCCCACCTCATATCTCCTCCCTTTCTCTAGGACTTCCAATGCTTCTTACACCATCCAAGTATACTTTGTCGAAGTCTTTAGAGTGAACCACGTGTCAGAACCTATTAGGTTTTCCACATACTTCTGGAAGACCTTATGGTACCTACTAGGCACCCATGATAAGTTTTCATGCTCTGCATGCCATCCTCCGACCCAAGGTCAAACCTATAGAGCCGTAGTTTGTTAGGTATAGACCTAGGGTTCCTTTGGAATAAAGTCCATTCATTAGGAATGCGTCGTCAGTCTAGTTTAGTTTTTCTTGACCCTTTACTAGGCTGTGGCTCAGATTTTGGTTTGATTGAGAGCACCAGGAATTGGGATTTGTATTTTGTCCAGGGCTGAAATTGCATACAATGACTCGGTCAATAGGTCTACAGGTAAGAGTCCATTTGAAATTGTGCATGGTTACAAACCTCACACACCTCTTGACCTAGCTCCTTTACCAGTCCACACACGAGTCTCCGAGTCTGCTAAAGTTTTTGCACAGCATATAAAAGACTTGCATAAAGAAATTCATGCCAAAATAAATTTAAGTAATGAAACTTATAAGAAGTTGGCTGATTCTCAAAGGCGAGTCAAAATTTTTGTTAAGGGAGACTATGTAATGATTAGGTTAAGGCCTGAATGGTTTCCTCCTGGAACCGTTAGAAAGTTACATGCTAGAGGAGCTGGATCATTTAGAGTGGTGAAGAGAGTAGGGTCCAATGCCTATGTGCTCGAGTTGCCTTCAGAACTAGGCATTAGCTCCACTTTCAACATTACAGACCTAGTAGAGTATAGAGAGCCAGCTGTGATTCCCAGTGAGCCTTTTGAGCCTAATCCTGCTCTTGAGAGTGAACCCAACCCTGTGTGTCCACCAACAAACTAGCCTGTGAGGAAAGAGTAGATTGAAAAGATCCTGAATGATCAGGTTATCTCTACTCGTAATCGAGGATACCAAAGATACCTGGTCCGCTGGCAAGGAAGGCCTGATTCTGATGACTCTTGGATCTCCCGAGAAGAATTACAAGAATTGGACCCAAACCTCTTGGAGAGATACCAGAGCCAGCTTGATCCATACTCGTCAGGGTCGAGTTCCTCCCACCCCGGGAGAATTGGTGCGGGCACCATACTCAGAAGAAGACTTCAGGGCTCCATCTGGATCTCTGATTGACCTTGCCCGAAGAATTAGAATTTTCTGGTTTTGTAATAAGGGTTGACTTGGTCAACTCTATTTTAGTCTTGAGTCTGTATTTTCCTGCAATTTAAATTTTGTTGAGTCCTGGTAGTGGCCTAGGTCTTCTCCAGGTTGGTGCCACCTTTTTCAAGTCAAGGTCCAGGGTGCCACATTTTTCTCCCAGGATCAAGTAAGTGGGCGCCACACTCCCAGCCACATGCCAGAGTCCAGGGGGCTCCACATCTCCATCCCAGTGTCTTGGTCCCCACACCCAAGGGAGCAAGAATTTTTCTTGAAGCCAAAATCAAGGAGGCGCCCCATATATACCTTAAAAGGCCAAGCTAAAGGAGGAAAGAGGCATTTCTTGGGGAGCACTTCAAGGGGGCGCCCAATCCATGCCTAAAAAGACCAAAGCAAAGTTGGGAAGAGCCATGACTTGGGGAGAAAGAAAAGGAGGTGTCCAAAAGAGTTGAGCCATGAAAGGAAGAAGCCTAAACTTGTGGAGCAAGACTAGGAGGTGCCCAAATACTTCCAAATAAAACCAAGCATGGAAGGAAAAAAAAAATTCCTTGAAGAGCAAGGCTAGGAGGCGCCACCTACTTACCATTTGGAGCCACCAATCAACACTTATGGAAGCTCTTGGCCGGCCATATGAGAAGGATTTGATTCTACAAGCCTAATTTGAAGATCCATCCTATTAGTCCCACATGGGAAGATGTAAAACCTTGACCTCTTGTAAAGGCCTATAAAATAAATCCCTCTTGTAAGTTTTAAAGAACAACTAATGAATGAATCCAATTTATGTGTGAGCAAACTTTGTATTTCTCTCTTCCGCACTTGCATCCAAGTATTGAGCTCCGTGAGGGAGTAAATCTGGGTTCCCCAGGAACCTTGAGGAGGTGTGAGATCTCCAACCCCAAAACCCTAGGTTAGCCACTTCGCTTCCAAACCCCAGCCGCCCATCATCCTCTTCACTCCACCAAACCCTAGCCTACCCCATCTCTCACGGCCCCTCTCTCCAAGTAGAGGCCTACCACCAGCATCCAGGTCTAGTTTGGCTGCTTCGAAGATAGAGCAAACCCCAGAGGAAGTCAGATCAGCATCCAGGAGAATCAGGACTTCAGCAACATCAACTTTCAAGTTCTTCTATCTGGTAAATCCTTCCTTGAGTATCTGGTTTCATAACTTGTTCTTCTTCTTTCCCAGATCTTGAGTTCAGAAGAAGCCAACTCTGCCAAAGGGCCAGTATTGGAGGATCCATTATGAAGATATCTGAATCCGGGGATCCAACAATCTGCTCAAGAGAGTCCTTCCACTAAACTCTGTGAAGATCACTGCCTGGTCTGTAACCCTTCTCTTCTCTTTACTTCTATCCTGTTGAAAGTTCAGAGCAAAACCCTAGGTCTGGGAGTTTCTCAACCCCCAGCAATCCTTTACTTCTGAACTACTCTGATAACCTAGTTTCTTTAAATTGTGCTTTTAATTATTATATAGTTTCTTTCAATTTAGTTTAACTTTCCTTTGAGTCAAAGCCGACTTTTGAAAATATATATATAAAAAAAAAAGAATTAGTCTTAATTTACTTCCGCATCGCATCATCTCTTTTGTTCTGCATCACATGGTCTTTTGGGGTTGCTGTAGACTTTCGAGAAAGACCACCAACTGAATAAGGGGGTGATGAATTTAGTAGGAGGAAGTAGAGATCGTCGTCCCTTTAAGAAAGGGAAGAAGAAAATGAATAAAAAGGGAAAGAAGGTGCAGAATGCTCTTGGCCCTAGTCAGACCAGGAAGTATAAGGCTGATCAATCTTCTGCAGAGTGTTTCTACTGCATGAAGAAGGGACACTGGAAGAGGAACTGTCCTCTTTATATTGCGTCCCTTGATCCGAACAGGCCGAGGAAGCAGAAGTCTGCTGAACAAGGTATTTATATGATAAAACCTTGTAATTACTCAATTGTTGATACTGCTAACTGGTAGTCCAATTCACGTTTGTAATTTGTTACAGGGACTTCAAGTTAGCAGAAGATTTGAAGATGGAGAACAGTTTTTGAGCGTCAGGAATGGAAATCGTGTTCCAGTACTGGCGGTCGGAGTCTTGCATCTTGTCTTTGAGTCTTGTACTGTCGAACTAGTCGACTGTCACTATTGTCCTAGTTTCATTATGAGCATAATCTCTGTAGGCCTTTTGGCCAATTGTGGTTTTGAACTATCAATAAAAGGAGATTTTGCAATGTTATTTTGAATAACTCTGTTATAATGAAAGCTAGATTAAATAATGGCATATATGTACTATCAAGGCCTGTTAGTGTAATGTACACTTCTAGCAAATGCCCACGATTAGATAATGTCAACGATTTGTATCTTTGGCACTATAGGCTAGGTCATATTAACCAAAATAGGATAAACAAGATGCGAGGAGATGGACTCCTCGAGGTCAGTGATTCTGAATCACTGCCAACTTGTGAATCTGTTTACTTGGTAAAATGTCCAAGTCACCTTTTACTGGAAAAGATGAACGAGCTACAGAACTTCTAAGTCTAACACATACTGATGTATGTGGACCGATGACAGTTAGTGCCAGAGAGGATACAAATATTTCATTACTTTTATAGAAGACTTTTCAAGGTTCGGTTATGTCTTTCTAATGAGACATAAGTCTGAGTCGTTTGAAATGTTCAAACGATACCGTAATGAAGTAGAAAAGCAAACTGGAAAAAGTATTAAAACCCTTCGATCTGATCGAGGTGGTGAATACTTATCTGGTGAATTTTTGACATATCTTGAGGAGAATGGAATTCTTTCTCAGTGGACTCCTCCAGGAACACCACAGTTGAATGGTGTGTCCGAAAGGAGGAATCGAACCTTGTTGGACATGGTTCGATCCATGATGGGTTTTGCAACTCTGCCGCTATCCTTTTGGGGATATGCGCTTCTGATAGCCTGTTACTTATTAAATAATGTTCCAAGTAAGTCTGTTGTCTCCACTCCGTATGAGATGTGGAATGGACGTAAACCCTCAATCTCACACCTTCGGGCCTGGGGTTGTCCGGCTTACGTAAAACGTTTAGACTCAGACAAACTTGGTCCTAGGTCTGATCGATGTTTATTCATTGGTTATCCTAAGGAAACCAAAGGATATTTCTTCTACTTGGAGAATGAACAAAAGGTGTTCGTTGCTCTTAGAGCTATCTTTTTGGAAAAGGAGTTCCTTGGAGAAGGAACTATAGCCTCTAAGATTGAACTTGATGAAGTTCAGCCAATAGAAGAACTTACACACTCTAAGGACATCAGAGAACCAGTTGTGATTGAATCACACCCAGAACCCATTAGGAGATCTGGTAGAATACCGCGTCAGCCGGATAGATACTACGATTTCTTGGTCCGTGACGGCGATCCCATTGAGCTCGATGAGAACAATGAGGATCCGATCACCTATATGGATGCACTTCAGAGATCTGACTCTGAGGCATAGCTTGGAGCCATGCAATCCGAAATGGAGTCCATGGAAATCAACAATGTTTGGACATTGGTTGATCCGCCTGAAGGTATAAAACCCATCAGGTGTAAATGGATCTTCAAGAGGAAAAGGGGCACAGATGGGAAGGTAGAGACCTATAAAGCCTGTCTGGTTGCCAAGGGGTATCGTCAGTGATATGGTATCGATTATGACGAGACTTTCTCCCCTGTGGCAATGCTCAAGTCCATTCGGATCATGCTTGCTTTGGCAGCATATTTTGATTACGAGATCTGGCAGATGGATGTCCGAACCGCTTTCCTAAATGGGGAGCTGGAAGAGGAGGTGTATATGATAGAGCTTGAAGGGTTCACATCCACAGATAAATCAAAAGTATGCATGTTGCAGAGGTCCATCTATGGACTCAAGCAAGCATCTCGAAGTTGGAACTTATGGTTTGATAGATGTATCAAATTGTATGGCTTCGTTAAGAATGGAGAAGAACCGTGCATCTATAAATGGGTTAATGGTTCTGTGATTGTATTCCTAGTACTGTATGTTGATGACATTCTCTTAATCGGGAATGATGTCGCAGCATTACAAGGAATAAAGGTATGGTTATCATCTCAGTTCTCCATGAAGGACTTGGGTGAAGCTTCTTACATACTAGGTATGAAGATCTATAGAGATAGATCTAAGAAGCTTTTTGGATTGTCCCAGTCTACGTACATTGACACCGTGCTGAAATGGTTCAGCATGGAAAATTCCAAGAAAGGCTATCTCCCGATAGGTTCTGGAATTACTCTTTCCAAGAAGGATTGTGCGACAACTCCTAAGGAAAGAGAGCGCATGAGTAGAGTACCTTATGCTTCTGCAGTAGGCTCTGTCATGTATGCTATGACTTGTACTAGACCAGACGTGGTATACTCACTAGGAGTAGTGAGCAGATACCAGTCTGACCCAGGTGAGGTGCATTGGAAGGTGGTTAAGTCCATCCTTAAGTATTTGAGAAATACTAAAGATCAATGGTTGATTTATGGAGAACCTGACTTTAAACTTGTGGGGTACTCTGACTCCAGTTTCCAGTCAAATAGAGATGATAGCAAGAGTGTGTCAGGGTTTGTATTTACCCTGAATGGAGGAGCGATCTGCTAGAAAAGTTCCAAGCAGGCAACTGTTGCAGACTCGGTATGCGAAGCAGAATACATTGCAGCATCAGATGCAGCAAAGGAAGCTATGTGGTTGCGGAAGTTCCTTGGAGAGCTAGGGGTGACACCTTCCCTAGATGGTCCTGTTCCAGTATACTGTGACAGCACTGGAGCCATTGCTCAAGCTAAGGAGCCTAAAGCTCATCACCACACCAAGCATAGTCTGCGGCGCTTCCACCTCGTACGAGAGATCATAGAACGAGGTGACATCAATCTTCTGAAGATCGATGAAAAAGAAAATCTTGTCGACCCCTTCACTAAAGCCTTCGAAATTAAAGAGTTCGACTATTGTAAAAGGGAAATGGAT
The DNA here is from genome assembly GCA_021397845.1 of Areca catechu. Lineage (NCBI taxonomy): Eukaryota > Viridiplantae > Streptophyta > Magnoliopsida > Arecales > Arecaceae > Areca > Areca catechu. The sequence continues at coordinate 11,204,533 of CM038048.1, forward strand.
ATTAGATACTCTTCTGATTGGCTTTAGTATAAGTGGGAGTTGTTGGGAATTATGTCCCAAAGCCAATCACCTGGGTTGTAGGCGGTTGTGCTCAGTATTGTATTCACTTTATGAATTAATAAAATATTATTTTTGGCAGCTCATCACATATTGTATTTCCCTGAAATGAGCTCTTTCCATGTGATGAAGTCCTTATAACTACACTGACTTCGATACAGAGAGAAAGTATCGAGTGATCCTTAAACCCTGTTCACAACCAAAGGATATATTATACTGGACGGCAATATATCAAGTATAGGTTGTTGTAGTTCACATCGTTTGGTTGTTCTCTTGACCAAATGAGTGTGGTGACATTGATGTGATCTACAAGTGGGATATGTAATATCTCATTGAACGTGACTCCGTGCAGCCCCTTTCTGCCAAAGGGATACTCGCGATTAGATATGGGTATATGTGTCCCTCCGACCTGAGGTCATCACGGTAGCTTGCAAGAAACTCCCTGTGCTTTGGTGCCGGATTACCTGGATTTTTAATCTGGTGACGGAAGGTTTCTGGGTACAGGCAAGTACTTGTGGAGCAGTGATGGACCAAGATGGAATTGACTTGTCCAAACAGTTTGGATTGAATGTCTCGCAGTATCTCAATTTAGCAAATCCTCGGTCGGGGTAGCCCTAGTGAAGAGTCACTGGGCTTGCAAGGTTGAGACACGTAGTGGACTGACTCTGTCTGGGTTGGCAGCCCAGTCTCAGTCATCCTGAGCATTAGAGGTCAAAGGGATGAATTATACGGTAACCATATGCCAAAGGTTCGATAGATTGCTCTCGTATCTTCGACCTATCCGGACGCCGGGACCCATTGCTAGATGGTTTCCTGTGCTGGTACTAGAATTGTTCCAGTGCTACCGTTTAGGTTCGAACCTATGAGGTCACATGCCATAGAGGATTACTCTCTGATCTGATGCAGAACGGAAGCTCTGATACCAAAATGATGCAAAACAAAGAACAAAGAAGCGTATGCGGAAGTAAATTTAGGATTAATTTTTTTTTTTTTTTTTATATTTCAGAAATTGGCTTTGACTCAAAGTAAAGCTAAACTAAGTTGAAGGAAACTAGGTAAGGATTGAAAGCACAATTTAGAAGAAACTAAATTATCAGAGTAGTTCAGAAGTAACGGATCACTGGGGGTTGAGAAACTCCCAGACCTAGGGTTTCGCTCTGAACTTTCAATAGAACAGAAATAGAGAGGAGAGATGGTTTACCAACCAGACAGTGATCTTCTCAGAATTTGGGTGGAAGAACTCTCTCGAGCAGATTGTTGGATCCTCAGATTCGGCTATCTTCGCAATGGATCCTCCAATACCGGTCTTGTGGTTTGGTCGGCTTCTCCTGGACTCAAGATCTGGGAAGAAGAAAAACAAGTGAGGGATTCAGAGACTCAGGGAAGGATTTACCAGTTCGAAGAACTTGAAGGTTGATGTCGCTGAGATTCGGATTCTCTTGAAGGCTGATTCAACTCCCACTGGAAAGAGCTTTGGATCTGAAGTACCCGGACTATAGCTGGATGCTGGTGGTCGGCCTGGACTTGGAGAGAGAGGCCGTGGGAGGTGGGATAGGCTAGGGTTTGGTGGAAAGAGGAGGGTGATGGTGGCTAGGGTTTGGGAGTGGAGTGGCTAACCTAGGGTTTGGGTTTTGGAGATCTCACACCTCCTCAAGGTTCCTGGGGAACCCGGATTTACTCCCTCACGGAGCTCAACACCTGGATGCAAGTGCGGAAGAGAGAAAACACAAAGTTTTGCTCACAAAAAAAATTGGGTTTCATTCATCTGATCCTTTTCAAACTTACATGGGGGTTTAATTTATAGGCCATTACAAGAGAGTAGGATTTTACATCTTCCCATGTGGGACTAAAGGAGGGGATCTTCAAATTAGGATATCAATCCCTACTCATATGGCCGGCCAATTAATTCCAAAGTTGATTGAAGCTTCAAAAAGGAAAGTGGGTGGCACCTCCTTGTCTTGACCTCCAAGAAAATATTTTTTTCCTTCTATGCTTGGCCTTATCTGGAAGTGTTTGGGTGCCTCTTAACCTTGCCCTCCAAGAGAAAATTTGTTGCCTTTTATATTTGGCTTTAGTTGGAATGATTAGGGCACCTCCTAACCTTGCTTTTTCAAGAGAAATCTCCTTCCTTCCATGGCTCAACCCTTTTTGGATACCTCCTTTTCTTTCTCCCCAAGTTATGGCTCCTTCTAACTTTGTTTTGAGTATTTCTGGCAGGTAATGGGCGCCTCCTTGAATTCCTCTCCAAGAGAATTTCTTCCCTTTTATAGTTTGGTTCTTTTGGGAAGTCTTGGGCCGCCCCCTTGATTTGTGGACCCCTGGTGGATTTCTCCTCAATTGGCGCATGAAAGAGGGGAGCTGCTATCTGTGGTGTGGGGACCAAAGCCTGCTGGATGGAGATGTGGCACCCCCTGGACTCAAGCGTATGGCTAGGAGTGTGGCAGGGAGTGTGGCGCCCACTTGCTTGGCCTTGGGAGAAAATGTAACACCCCAGGTTGAAGCCCTAGTCCACTACTGAGTCAACATGACTCAACAAAATAAAAATTGCAGGTAATACAGACTCAAACTAAAATTGAGTTGATCAAGTCAACCCTTATTACAAGCCAAAAAACCTAATTCTTCGGGCAAGGTTAATCAGAGATCCAGATGGAGCTCTGAAGTCTTCTTCTGAGTCTGGTGCCCGCACCAATTCTCTCAGGGTGGGAGGAACTCGACCCTGTCGAGTATGGATCAAGTTGGCTCTAGTATCTCTCCAAGAGGTCTGAGTCCAACTCTTGTAATTCTTCTCGGGAGATCCAAGAGTCATCAGAATCTGGCCTTCCTAGCCAGCGGACCAGGTATCTTTGGTATCCTCGATTACGAGTAGAGATAACCTGATCATCCAGGATCTTTTCAATCTGCTCTTTCCTCACAGGCCAGTTTGTTGGTGGACACATAGGGTCGGGATCACTCTCAATAATAGGATTAGGTTTCAAAGGCTTACTAGGAATCACAGCTGGCTCCCTATACTCTACTAAGTCTGTAATGTTGAAAGTAGAGCTATTGCCTAGTTCTGGAGGCAACTCGAGCACATAGGCATTGGATCCTACTCTCTTCACTACTCTAAATGGTCCAGCTCCTTTAGCATGTAACTTTCTAACGGTTCCAGGAAAAAACTGCTCAGGCCTTAACCTAATCATTACATAGTCTCTCTCAACAAAAGTTTTGACTCGTCTTTGAGAATCAGCCAACTTCTTATAAGTTTCATTACTTAAAGTTATTTTGGCATGAATTTCTTTATGCAAGTCCTTTACATGCTATGCAAGTGCATCAAGAGACTTGTGTGTGTGGTCTAATAGTGAAATCAGATCAAGTGGTGTGTGAGGCTTGTATCCATGAACAATTTCAAAGGGACTCTAGCCTATAGACCTATTGATCGAAACATTGAATGCAATTTCAGCTCTGGATAAAATACAAATCCCAATTCCTGGTGCTCTCAATCAAACCAAAATCTAAGCCAAAGCCTAGTAAAGGGTCAAGAAAAACTAAACTAGACTGACGACGCATTCCTAAAGAATGGACTTTATTCCAAAGGAACCCTAGGTCTAAACCTAACAAACTAAGGCTCTCTAGGTTTGACCTTGGGTCGGAGGATGGCATGCAGAGCATGAAAACTTATCATGGGTGCCTAGTAGGTGCCATAAGGTCTTCCAGAAGTAGGTGGCAAACCTAATAGGTTATGACACGTGGTTCACTCTAAAGACTTCGACAAAGTATACTTGGATGGTGTAAGAAGCATTGGAAGTCCTAGAGAAAGGGAGGAGATATGAGGTGGGGTCTCGAATTACCTGTTGACTAAAGATGGTGACCTGAAGGTTTGAATGGTGATCTATGAGTGTCAACTGGTCATCCTTACGAAAGTAAAAATTTGCTACTCCCAGGAATGGATCAAGAGATGGTTCGGGAAATAGCCTAGGACATGTGATTGCAATAGTTAAGGTTTGTTCTCTAAGCAAATAATTATCCACTTTCTCAAGAACTGGATTAGAGAATGATTCATGGAAGGGCCTATGGATGATGACCTCAAGACTTGAAATTTGACCTATGGGTGTGGAAAGGTATACTCTATAGAAGGGTAGGTCAGTCATGCAAAGGAAGGGGTCTGGGGCCATAAGGAAGACTTCTATAGGACTGGGTGAATCAATCCGCTCAAGACAAGGATGTTCAACTGAGATTACGGGAGAGACCTTAGTGGCTGGGCATGGGACAAGGTCCAATTGTAAGAGGCTTGATTCAGTCATCCTAAGGAGAGGATCTACCATAGGGTGGGCAAACTTAAACAGTTCAGTGCAAAGATCTTCAATTGGTACTTGGGGAATGACTGTTATTAGAGGGTACGAACTAATAGCTCGGGCTAACACTATGAGTTCTTCCTGGGGGTATTTGACTAAAGGAACCTGGTTCTCACAAATCTCTTGAATTTCTGAACTAGGTCCTACCAGTTGGTTGCTTTCCAAGGTCTCCTCAGGTAAAGAACCAATAGTATCAATGTCACATTCTTCAAGTTCTTCCCCCTCATATTCATCAACTAGACTCAAGCCAGCATCATATACTTCCTCGATGCCATCTCCAATGGGTTTCGGGTCAGTGGTAATCGGGTCAACTAATTCTAGGCTTGTCATACCTAACCGTTCTTTTTCATTGGTAGGCTTGGGTTCTCCCTCATTAATGTCATCCTTAGGATTCTTACCACTTAGCTGTGCACAAGCCAGTCCTATGCATGGGCACTGACTAGATTTATGGCCTCTTTCTCTACAAAACAAACATTCTTGAGATATTGGAACCTGGGTCACACTGGGTTTCAAGCTAGTAGAGACCTTACTTGGGCATGGGTGTGGATCTAAATGGTTTGATCTAGAAGACTTGGGTTGTTGAGTGACTGGTCTAGAATATTGTAAGGACCTCTCATAGACACGATCCACACTATAGATATCATGGTTAGGCTTTCTAAGGTTATGCTCGGGATCACGGTATAAGGTCCTCCTAGGTTCCTGGCATGGGTGAAGTTAGGGCCTATTAAATTTTGGATCAGAGGTCCAATTTTGATGTCTACATTTCTCAAGTACTTGGACTCGATCCCTAAACTGGGAAAAACCCTCATTCATGTCCTGACTCAATTTGGTCATACTTTCGGTAAGATTTCTAACCATGGCCTCTAAATCTGGTTGGGTTTGACTAGGTTGGTAGGGTACTCCATTCTGGGTAGACATGATGATGCAAGCAAACACACAAAATGAGACTCAACTGAATCGACTACGGGCTAACTAAACCTAGAGTCCAAATTAGATGCTCAATCAGAGTGGCAAGCTAGCCTGTAGTAACTCAGGACTCAGCTAGGCAGGTGTAAGGGGAGTGTTAGGTCCCTAAATGCCAATCCTAGACACCAATCAGAGATTGGCCAGGTAGGCGGACCAGCACACAAGCCCTTCGGGATGGAATCCCTGAACCACCATTCTAGACACTGAGTACAAAGCACACACAGAGTAACCAGACAAACTGACTCAACACTAGCCTTGACCCGACTTGTTGATGTCCCTAGCCCACTAGGGCAACTTAGGTCTAATTAATTTTAAGATTAAAGGCTTAGGTTCGAATGAGTGGGTGGTGGTTTTGGGCTAAGGGGAAGGTTATCAACTCCTCCCCTTATCTTAGATGCTCAAATGCCCTTAAGATGAATTAAGAGATGAACACTCAAAAATAATTGAATTGCAGAAATACAAAAATAGAGTTACAGTAATTTAATTCTCAGAAATCTCATGGAAACCAATAAATCACAAGAAAATTATTCAAAATAGCTTCAATTATACTGGTTTCATCAAAATAAGAATCACTGAATTTGGAGTTACCTACAATAAGAAATAATTCCTGCAACAGGATAATTATGGGCTGAAAATAGAGTACTTCTCCGTTTACAATTCCTGCTACGAAGTTGTAACCCAACGGATCCCCTACATGCCCTAGGAACACCCCGTGGAATGGAAAGAGGAGGTTTGCACCTCGCTTCATTCCTAGGACCGGACGTCCTGGGGAGTCTACTTCGAGTAGACAAAGTAAAAGGAGAGAGACTCAAACAAGCAATCAAACAGAAACCCTAGACAGGGCTCTGATACCAAAAATGATGCAGCACGAAAGCTCTGATACCAAAATGATGCAGAACAAAGAACAAAGAAGCGTATGCGGAAGTAAATTTAGGATTAATTTCTTTTTTTTTTTTTATATTTCAGAAATTGGCTTTGACTCAAAGTAAAGCTAAACTAAGTTGAAGGAAACTAGGTAAGGATTGAAAGCACAATTTAGAAGAAACTAAATTATCAGAGTAGTTCAGAAATAACGGATCGCTGGGGGTTGAGAAACTCCCAGACCTAGGGTTTCGCTCTGAACTTTCAACAGAACAGAAATAGAGAGGAGAGATGGTTTACCAACCAGACAGTGATCTTCTCAGAATTTGGGTGGAAGAACTCTCTCGAGCAGATTGTTGGATCCTCGGATTCGGTTATCTTCGCAATGGATCCTCCAATACTGGTCTTGTGGTTTGGTCGGCTTCTCCTGGACTCAAGATCTGGGAAGAAGAAAAACAAGTGAGGGATTCAGAGACTCAGGAAAGGATTTACCAGTTCGAAGAACTTGAAGGTTGATGTCGCTGAGATCCGGATTCTCTTGAAGGCTGATTCAACTCCCACTAGAAAGAGCTTTGGATCTAAAGTACCCGGACTGTAGCTGGATGCTGGTGGTCGGCCTAGACTTGGAGAGAGAGGCCGTGGGAGGTGGGATAGGCTAGGGTTTGGTGGAAAGAGAAGGGTGATGGTGGCTAGGGTTTGGGAGTGGAGTGGCTAACCTAGGGTTTGGGTTTTGGAGATCTCACACCTCCTCAAGGTTCCTGGGGAACCCGGATTTACTCCCTCACAGAGCTCAACACTTGGATGCAAGTGCGGAAGAGAGAAAACACAAAGTTTTGCTCACAAAAAAAATTGGGTTTCATTCATCTGATCCTTTTCAAACTTACATGAGGGTTTAATTTATAGGCCATTACAAGATAGTAGGATTTTACATCTTCCCATGTGGGACTAAAGGAGGGGATCTTCAAATTAGGATATCAATCCCTACTCATATGGCCGTCCAATTAATTCCAAAGTTGATTGAAGCTTCAAAAAGGAAAGTGGGTGGCACCTCCTTGTCTTGACCTCCAAGAAAATATTTTTTCCTTCTATGCTTGGCCTTATCTGGAAGTGTTTGGGTGCCTCTTAACCTTGCCCTCCAAGAGAAAATTTGTTGCCTTTTATATTTGGCTTTAGTTGGAATGATTAGGGCACCTCCTAACCTTGCTTTTTCAAGAGAAATCTCCTTCCTTCCATGGCTCAACCCTTTTTGGATACCTCCTTTTCTTTCTCCCCAAGTTATGGCTCCTTCTAACTTTGTTTTGAGTATTTCTGGCAGGTAATGGGCGCCTCCTTGAATTCCTCTCCAAGAGAATTTCTTCCCTTTTATAGTTTGGTTCTTTTGGGAAGTCTTGGGCTGCCCCCTTGATTTGTGGACCCCTGGTAGATTTCTCCTCAATTGGCACATGAAAGAGGGGAACTGCTATCTGTGGTGTGGGGACCAAAGCCTGCTGGATGGAGATGTGGCGCCCCCTGGACTCAGGCGTATGGCTGGGAGTGTGGCTGGGAGTGTGGCGCCCACTTGCTTGGCCTTGGGAGAAAATGTAACACCCCAGGTTGAAGCCCTAGTCCACTACTGAGTCAACATGACTCAACAAAATAAAAATTGCAGGTAATACAAACTCAAACTAAAATTGAGTTGATCAAGTCAACCCTTATTACAAGCCAAAAAACCTAATTCTTCGGGCAAGGTTAATCAGAGATCCAGATGGAGCTCTGAAGTCTTCTTCTGAGTCTGGTGCCCGCACCATGATCCGGATACCGATTATGATTGGGAATCATCTCGGTTTTATGGTCACAGTATTTTTTGAGCACTCTTTTCCCCATCTTGCCCTTGTCTGTGTCAACCGAAAATTATTTCGGGCTGACCAGGACTGCGCCAGGTTTTTCTGAATCAGTTTTGAACTGATTCGGAGCTCGTTTCAGCCTCTAATTGGTTGTGAACCAATTGTAATCGCTTAGACCAATTTAATTGGGCTCGGACCAGTTCTATTGGATTGAACCACCGCTGGGTTTAAATGGGTTTGAACAAATTTGTTTGGACTGGTTTCTTTTGAACCATTTTCACCGTGTAAATGTTTACACGTTGCTGGTTGGACTCCTAGCATCCCATGAGGCCAAACGACCAAGAAGACCATTCGACCGAGTGCTGGCCATCCCTTCCTCTCCTCCACCCGCTGCTGTTTAATCCCTGTTTTATGGTTGATTTAATGGGTGTAACGTAGCCTCTAGCTCTTCATCTTCCCAGCCTCTCCAACTTCCTCTCCCTGCTATTCTATTTAAACCAAAGCCCTCCTCTGTTTCAGTGAATAGTGAAAAATCCAAGGGATTTCTGGGCGTTGTCTTTTCCCATTGAGAGGCTAAAAAAGTCTTCCCATTTGAGAGCTTTATCCTTGCTTCCACTGAGTACTAGAAGGGCTGGGATTTGGTGTGTTTTAGGGAGAGAAATAAAGCCCTTTTCCCTGTTGATTGTAGTGCTCATTCAACCTCTACAGCAAACCTGTGTTGCTGCTACTTACCATGACCGAAACTCCTTCCAGCGGCTAGCACCGCGCGTGAGGGTGGATCTATGAGCCCCGGGCGTGTCTCCCCTCTAGAGAGAGTATCCCTTTACTCCTGAGAGCAAGAGGGTCGAGCCGAATTCGTTGCTGCAGCTCCAAACGCAACGAAGAAGGCTGCTGGTTTTTCTGCAACAGAAATTCTGGCAGCAAGGTTTTGGGTGATTTGTACACCCAATTTAGCTAACTTTTCCTTGCAGATTTTTGTTGAAAATCAAAGAAGAATCGATCACCCTGTCGCTGCTTCGATTCGGGAGGAAACGGAGGTCCAGAAGTCCCCGTTTGGTCACTGTTTTCAAAGTCCAAAAACGGAGTATTCAACGTCCAAGGAGGAAGAAGACTAGAATAGATTTATCCCTGCTATTGTAGCCTATTCCAGCTTTATTCCAGAGCTATTCCAGGTGGAATATGAAAGGGATATGCCCTACAAGCCAATCTATGTTGTATCTCCCAAACCATTGTAATTGACAATTTTCTAAATAAAGGCATTATTTTTCATCATACGCTGTGTTATATGATGAACCCCATAGATTAGGGCTATGATTTTCTGGGTTATGATGAGATCATACCAGTGAGACCTAAAATCTTAAAACCGTAATCTAAAGTATTCCTAGTCAAAGGAACCCTGAGTAGGGGATCAGGGTTTTTCCGATAAGACTCGCACATCCCGGGTATACTAGAAAGGGTGACTGCTCTCACAGTCACTTGTGTATGACACTAATACTGGGATGTGGGTGCTCATTGGAGAATGAGTTCACTGATATGATCCAACTTGAGAACATCTAATGGAGTCTTAGCTACATATCAATAGAAGGTTCTCATAGTGGGAGTGGTACAAGTAATCTTCTGACCTGAGACTGCCATAAGTACCTTATGTACATGAACCCATTCTTTGGTTCAATCCTAATCATGACACTGAGCCATGCACAGGATTGATACTGGGAATGGTGAATTGGATGTGAAGGTAATGAGTAGGTCAACAAGGAATCGATCACTCTTAGTAAGAGGAGATTGCATCTAGCTAGTCAACAATCGCATGATGATTCAGGGAATCTTTGATCAAAGTGAAGATATTAGAGATGGTTTCTAATATCAAGATAATCGAATCATCATTATAAGATTGAGCTAGAAATAAATATAATATTAGATTTGACATATATCCATATCCATAGTTATATTTTGGGTGCAGGCTGATCGAAAGATTTAATTGTACGGTAACTCTCTACTGAAGGGTAATTTTGGTATTTCACCAGAATTTTCATATCTTTCGGGTAGATATGACACGTTGCTAGATGTCAATCTTGTCTTGTGGGTTGATCAAGTTCAAAGATCACATGTTAGGAAGAGTCCTAATTGATCGAATCGGGTAAGCCCGGTTTGACATAAATCGATTAGAAAGAGTTCTAATCAAATTAGGTCAACTTGTATTCGAACCCACTGCTGGATAGATATGGAATCCAATGGGTCACACACTTAAGAGGATTGATCAAGAGTTTAATTTAGAATTAAATCATCTTTGCAGGATAACACTCTAGCAGGTGTTGCAAACCCTAGCTTCTATTCGGATCGGATTCGAATTAGGGTTCCGGATTGGTTCAAATTGGGTTCTAATTGGACCTAATTAGACCCTAATTGAAAAAACAGGAATATGGCTAACCCTATTGGCTAGCCATGTAGCTTGGCTAGCCTCCCCACCCGCCCCCTTTATTTTTTTCACGCCAAATGCCAAGAGTCCATGCGCGCATGGACTCTTGGCACGCCTTAAGGAAGAGTCCATGGCGCATGGACTCTTGGCGCGCCCCAAAAATTTCTCCGATGATTTTATTTGGGGCAGCCTCTTTCTTAAGCAATTAGCGCACCATCTCTCCCCCCTTGGATGAGAATCCAATGGCTGATGGGATTTTGAGAAAGAAGGAATGCGCTAACTCCTCCCGGGCGCGCGAAATAACATCTCTTCGGAGATGAAAAGTCGCGACCCCTTTTCTTTTTAAACACCGCGGTTTTTCCTTTAAGAAAAGCCATGGGATTTAATCTGGAAGGCCGTGAGATAGGAGGATGGGGCGTGAAAAATTGAGAAGGGCATGAGAAAGTCATTACGGAGAGGTGTGTAGGCGCCTATCTGAGAATTATTTAAAGGGTCGGGAAAATTCAGAACAAAGTAATCTTTTCTTTCTTCCTCTCCTGAAGACTCTTTTATTTTTTTCTTGCTCTTGCATTGTTTCCTTTATAGAGTAACCTCTGTCGAAACTCTGCTAATGAACAAGAATAAAAGTAAAAGTCTCCGATGGTAAAGGAAAGAAAGAAGTTCTGATTTCTTCCTTTCTTTCTTACATTAAGACATCATTGTCTTAATTTCTCCTCCAACTTAAGACAAGCCTATGTCCTCTTAGGACAAGGTCTTTTTCTTCAAGACAAGGGTGTCTAAAAAGCCAAGGTCTTGGTGGAAGGAGGAGAAGGAGTCAAGGAAAGGAAAGCAAGCTTTTGTGTGGAGGAATTCAAGCCATAGTCCAAGCAATTAAGTTCTGGGAAGAAGAACTCAATAGAAGGAACCTTTGAAAAGAAGATAGAGTTGTCTTGATCACTGCTCTGTGTGGATCACTATCGGAGGGCGGACACTTGGACGGCTGGTAAATTCAATCAGCCCCTTCAACATCAACTTTGTTGGAATTAGCGATTACAGGTTGGTACTCCAATTTTAACAATGTATGTTTAAATGTTCTATATATATGTTTTAATCCTGAATAAGGAGATTTTGGCTAAGGGATTATGGTGCAAATTTCATCATTTTGAAATTATACTTCCACTGCGGTGCACCGGAAACACCAACAGAATAAAGGTATGAAAATATTTTATTTAAATCATGCATAATTAGATCTATTTGTTAATATATTTTACAAATATTATATGCCTTGTTACATGCCTATTTTAATACATGCAACTTGAATAGATTAGGTTCTGGACGGAGCAGTTTTCCGCTGCGTGATTTTTAAAAATTGTTTTAAAATCCATTCTGCTCCCGTAGTTGTTTGCATGCCTAGCGTAGGATCATGTCAAACCACCTGCACCCTTTTTCTTTCAGAAGTGTGGCCGGGAAGGTGATGCAAAGAAGGTCATCAGTTGCCTCTTGGACTCTCATGAGGGCCTTGTAGCTCTCCAGGTGGTCCAGGAGGTCGGTGGTCCCATCATAAGAATCCACCCGAGGCATGCAAAACTGGCTAGCAATCTATTCCTCTTGAATCTTGTAGGAGAAAGGGGAGTGGGCATCGTAGCCCGCAGGCTCGCATGAGGAGCCTTGTAGATTGGCAAACTAATGGGATAGCTCAGCCAGCTTGCGCTCTTATTCCTCCAGGCACCTCTCAGTCTGATGCCTGATAGCCTTGTCAATTGAACCATCTATCGAGGCTGTTGGAGGAGAGGAAGATAAGGGTTGGAGGAGATCATTCTGGGGGGTCTTGCCGTGATGGTGCTTGCAGTGCCTTGAGGAGATGCAGTATGAGGCCAGGGATCGACTACCCCGGTTGACTGAACCGCTCCACTGTCTCTTCCTTGGGGTCTAAAGGCTTCCTCGGGTGCAAGATGTGGTCCACTTGTGTGATGGCCTTCCTTGGAAGGATCGTAAGCTACCATGGTGTCTGGTGGCTTGAGCCGCGGGGGTTCCTGGCTACTGCTGGGTTGCTAGGGATCAATGTTGATGATGCAACTGTCACACCACTACAGTTAGGGTCTAGATCTGCTGGGCGAGCATAGCGAGCTAGGGATCCGTCGAAGGTGATGGTGGCAGAGCAGGGAGCTCCATCTTTGAGCTGTGCAGGTCATCGTGGAGAGAAGGATCCCCTACGTGGCTAATGGAGGCTTCCCTCGTGCACATCACCACCATGTCACTAGCGAAACTATTCTAGCAACGAGGGGCTGGCTTAATCTGGCTACCCCCCTACCTGGTGCACCAATCTATTGCCACCTAGATCACCATGGCCAGCAGCTCCTACATGGCACTGGTTGGTGGACTTCCTGCCTAGTATCTCCTGCATGTGACTAGTCCTACAAAAAAGAGAGAAGACCCGGGCAGGAGATTCCGGAGAGGGCACTCCGATGATCAAGTCAGTGGGCGATCAAGGAAAACATATCCTCCTCAGGGGATCCCAAAGTGGTCTCCACTCTCAGAGGATTCAAGAGATGATAGGAGGAGAGTTGGAGTAGTGATAGCTTGAGTAGTGATGGCTCTAGGGAGAGTTCTTCTATGACCCTCTTACCCTTAAAGCCTTGCTGGTCTCCTGCTCTTTTTCACTTATGACTAGTGACTTGCTCTTTTTTACTTACCTTTGCCGGAGGCCCCTTTGAGTTTCTTATAGAAGCATCATACCTCTGATGGGGCACAGAGCCCTAACCTGGTGCTCCCTAGGAGAACCCCATGTAGATGAGATGTAGGCTTGTTCCTCCATCTCTTCCTAAAAGGAGGGGGACAGGATCCGTAGCCTCCATAGGGAGAAGTGCACCTCTTCTACGGCAAGTACGAGTGGCATGCCAACACCCCAACAGGGCACTGCCTCTTCCTGGCATCGTTCTGCCATGTCTAGGGAGACCTGGCAAAGCACTAGTCTGGCGAGAGATGTTATAGGGCCTAAGACCCCTAGTAAAACCTTCCTCTTTTGGGTGGTGCAGGCAGTAGATTGAGAGGTGCGACGACCCGAGTGGAGTGCCTTTCTTCAGGAGCTACCGATAGTTTGCTAAGATGCCTGATGCTCTGGCAGGATGCTCCTCCATAGGTGGCGTGCTCTGGTGGGATGCCATCCCTAGGGGTTGCAGGATGCGTGCTCTGGTAGGATGCCATTCCTCAGAGGTTGCAGGTGGCGTGCCCTGGTGGAGCACCACCCCATAGGGGTGCCAGTCTCTCCAGGCAGCATAGGGGTTCTGATGGGGATGGTGACATCACCTGCTGATGTCACTATCCCGGCCAATCTAGGGTGCTCGAGGAAAAGACCACATATACCTGTAAAAACCTATACCTGACTTCATGGGAAGAAGTTGACTTTGACAAGGGATTTGACCTCGAGCGATGGGAATGCGACCTCATCGAGGGCTCGACCTTAGAGGAGCCGACCTCAGCAAAGGGCCTGGATGGCGGGAGCACAACCTCGATCGAGGGCTCAACCTCGTGGGAGCTGACCTTGGCCAGGGGCTCAGAAGGTGGGAGCATGACCTAAGTCAAAGGCTCGACCCCAAGGAAGCTGACCTCGGCTAGGAGCTTAGAAGGTGGGAGATGACCTCGATCGAGGGCTCGACCTCAGGGGAGCTAACCTCGACCAGGGGATCAGAAGGTGAGAGCATGACCTCGATCGAGGGCTCGACCTCGGAGGAGCTGACCTCGACTAGGGGCTCAGAGGGCGAGAGCATGACCTCAGCCGAGGGCTCGACCTCAGGGGAGTTGACCTCGGCCAGGGTCTTGGAAGACGGGAGCACGACCTCAATCGAGGGCTCGACCTCGGGGAGCTAACCTCGACCAGGGGCTCAGACTTGGCACTTCATCTGGCCACTACATCCAAGCAATGCCTTCTACCATCGTGGAGCTAGCCAGATCTGACAGGGGTTCCACGTTAGCAATCATGCCATATCAAAAGTTAATTAGAACAGTATCTAATACCCATCTTTCACTTATGTTCGTAAAACTCTTTGATCCCAAGAGCTTTAGTGAAGGGGTCTATCAGGTTTTCTTTGATGTCAATCTTCTATAAGTCAACATCACCTATGTCAATGATTTCTCGTACAAAATGATAGCATCGTAGAATATATTTAGTTCTTTGATGGGACTAGATTCCTTGGCTTATGCAATGGCTCTAGTACTATCACAATATAGTGGGATAGGACCGTCATTTGAGGGAACTACGCCAAGCTCATTAATGAACTTTTGCAACCAAATTGCTTCCTTGGTAGCTTCAAATAAGTAATATATTATGCTTCATATATAGAATCAGCTACTGTGTATTGCTTCAAACTTTCCAGTATACTGTCCCACTATATAGGGTAAAAATATAACCAGACACATTGGTATCATCATGATCTAACTAAGAAATGTAATCAGTATATCCCATAAGTTTAAAGTCAGTATCTCCATAAATAAGTCATTGATCTTTAGTATTTCTCAAATACTTCAGGATTGTTTTCATAACCTGCCATGCTTTTCACCCAGATCAGAGTGATACCTACTCACTATGCGTAGTGAGTAGGCCATATCTAGTCTCGTACATGTCACACCATACATAATAGATCCCACTACTGAGGCTTATGGACTTCTACTCGTATGCTCTCTCTTGTATTGTAGTCGGACAATCCTTCTTAGAGAGAGAGTAATTCCATGGCCTATCAGTAGATAGCTCCTTTTGGAATTCATCATACTAAACTATTTTAGCATATTATCAATATACGTAGATTGGGACAATCCAAATAATCTTTTAGATCTATCTCTATAAATCTTCATTCTTAAAATATAGGATGCTTCTCCCATATCTTTCATGGAGAATTGAGAAAATAGCCAGAGCTTTACACCTTGTAATGCAAGGATGTCATTTCCAATTAGGAGAATGTTATCTATATATAGTACAAAGAATATAACTACAAAACCATTAGTCCACTAGTAGATACAAGGTTCTTCTCTGTTTTTAATGAAGCCATATATTTTGATTGTTTTATCAAAATACATATTCCAACTTTGAGAGGATTGTTTCAATCCATAAATCAATCTTTGAATCTTGTATACTTTAGATTTATTTGTGAATGTAAACCCTTTATGTTGTATCATATACACCTTTTCTTTAAGCTCTCCAATAAGGAAAGCTATCTTGACATCCATTGCTAGATTTCATTGTCTAAGTATGCTGCTATCGCAAGCTTAATCTGAATAGATTTGAGCATTGCCACAAGAAAAAAAAAATGTCATAGTCTATACCATAATGTTGATGACATCCCTTGCCAACCAAATAGGTTTTATAGGTTTTCACCTTCATGTCTGCACCCCTTTTCCTTTTAAAAATCCATTTGCACCTTATGGGTTAATTCTTTCAAGTAAATCAACGAACATCCATACATCATTAATTTTCATGGATTCCATCTCAGATCTCATGGCTTTAAGCCATTTCTCAAACTTAAATCTCTACATTGCATCCATATAAGTGATTGGATTCTCATTATTTTTAACAAGTTCAATAGGATTATTATCATGGACCAAGAAATCATAGTATCTATTCGATTGATGTGGTACTCTGCTAGATCTCCTTAAAAGTGTATCTACAATAGGTTCTGGGTTTGGTTCTCTAATCAAATTTGTTTATGTTAGCTCATTAGAATGTGATGGTATTTCTACCTCTCAAACTTCATTAAGCCAAATTTTAGTGGCAATAGTTCCTTCCCTAAGGAACTATTTTTCTAAAAAGATTGCCTTATTATTGATAAATACTTTTTGTACATCAAGAGGTTGAAATAATAACCTCTAGTTTTTTTAAGGTACCCTATAAACAAACACTTATTAGACCTAAGTTCAAGTTTATTTATCTTAAAATGTTAGACATAAGCTTAACACCCCCAAACCCTAAGGTCTGAGAGTACCAGCCTATGCCCTATTCACATCTCACATGGTATGTTATTAACATACTTGCTCGGAACCTTGTTAAGTACATAGTAGGTAGTTTTCAATGCATATCTCTAAAAAAAGATAAGTAGATTTGCAAAGCTCATCATGGATCAAACCATGTCTAGCAAAGTTTGATTCCTCCTTTCGGACACCCCATTATATGATGATATTTTAAGAGGGGTCCATTATTGAGAGAAAATCCCAGTCTCTTCTAGACATACCCATATTTCGAAAGCTCACCAGTAAAGGTAAAAAAGTAATAATATATATCTTTGTACTTGTATTCATAGGTCCATATATATCACTGCGTACTAAACTTTAATTGTCTATGCATTATTGCACCATTCAAAATGACATCACAAAAATTATCTTTTATTGAAAATTCATATCCTTATTTGGCCAATTGGCCAACAAAAATTACATTCAATAAAAAAAGGACAATAATGACATTCATCTAGAATAATAACTATTGAATTGAAAAATAGTTGAATTATTCCTAAAGCTAGAACTAGAACAGATCTTCCATCTTCAATATTTAGGAATTGCTTGCCATCCCCATACTCTCTACTAACCTGAAGTCCCTACAATAAATTGCAAATATTAATAAGATTTCTTGTATCCAATACTCAGGTAGTAGTATCATAAATAGAGAAATTATAAGGAGTTATAAAATAAGTACTTTCACCAGTAATTGCTTGATTGTTTTTCTTTGTTGGCCTAATAGGATCAAGGAAAGAAAGATATTCTTGACAATTCCTCTTTCAATGACCAAGCTTCTTGCAAAAGAAGCATTCTACCTGACTCTAGTCTACATTGGACTTCTTGGTCTAGTTTGACTTAATAACAATATGAGACTTTTACACCTTTTTCTCACCCTTCTTGGAAGATCAATGCCTAGTGGAAGACCTACCTACCACATGAACCATCTCCTTGTGGAGCTGATTGTCATTCTCGAAAGTCTGCAATAAACCTAGCAAACCATGATAGCTTACTACAGGCTTAGTCATTCTATAGTGACTAAGAAATGGGAGGTAGGACTTGGGGAGAGAGTTTAAGATTATGTCCTTGCCCAATTGCTTGAGCAAGAGAAAACCAAGGTTATTGAGATGTTTGATTTGTTCGATCATGTACAATATATGATCAGTAATTGATAGCCCCTCTCTCATTCAAGCATTGAAGAAAGCACAGGAAGTTCTATGTCTCTTAGCATCCTCAGGGGTGCTGAAGGACTCATTCAACTTTTGAAACATCTCCTTGGGCTATGCATCCTCAAACTTTCAATTAAACTCATCATTCATCTAGGCCCTCATTATGTAATGCATCATTATATGGTCATTAAGCCACTTCTAATAAGTGTCTCTGACCGTCCCACATGCATTGGGAGTGGGATTCTCAAGTGCAGGATCTGTAAGGACATTCAATATCCTCTCATGCTTTAAAACAATCTTCAACTTACGATACCAACTATCAAAGTTGGGTCCTATAAGTTTGTCACTATCTAATAGTGAATGAGGTGATAAAGTGCTAGCCATTTTTAAAAAGAAAACCAAAAACCATTTTAGTATATGAATTAATTAATCTTAAAGACATGGATTTTAGGCTAAAGGTTTCTCTCATTATTTTATATAAATTGGTAGCCTCTATCTCTAATTCGAGGACTAAATTCCTTAGCAAGTTCTAGAATCCTCATAGCTTGCATATGGGCTCGAGTATGGCTCGGCCAACATATGTATATCTATGGATAGGTTCTTAACCAATTATTTTTTTAAACAATTTTTAGTGAAGTGTTATGTCCTAGACTCCTCTTTAGCAGGCATGTGGTGTTCAGAAATGTGTGTCCTAAAGCTAATCATCTAGGTTGTAGATGGTTGTGCAACTCATGTACATGTATATGAATTATTGAATTGAATAAAAGTTTACTCTGGTTGTTCATCATATGTCATCTTCCTAATTAAACTCTTATATGATGATGTCCTTTGAGCTACCTTGTATGCGATATAGAGAGAATGCATCGTGTAGTTCATAAACTGGTTCGCAACCAAAGGATACGCTATTTCAGGATGATGGTGTATCAAGAGTAGGTCATTGATGTCATGTCTGTTAGTTGTCCTCTTAACCAAGTAGCATGGAGATGCTGGTATGACATCAAGTGTTGTGTTCGATACTTTACTGAGCATGATTCTCATGCGAGATTCTCTTTCTGCCAAAGAGAAGTTTTGCATTAGAATGTGGATATGAATTATTTCTCTGACTTACGATCACTATGGTAGCTTACAAGCAACTCACTGTTCTTATGTTGACTCCACTAATTGATTTTGATGATAAGCAAAATAGTTAAGTATAATTTGAGGACTAATGATTTGCTTTAAGTGTGTTTTCATTGAAAGGATGCTCACAAAATTTGAAGAAGCCCAATTGTGTTGAAGAACCAAGTTTGAATGGAATGTTTGCTCAAAACAAGACTTGGACACTCAAAGAGTTGGTTGAATGGATGACTAAGGCAAATGAAAACATGTTCCAACACAAGTTCAGCAATTTCTGCACCTTTTTTTTGATGATGTGTCGACTCAAGGTGTCGACACATGACATGATGTGTCGATACATGAAGATGGTGTGTCGACTCAGGCCGGTACGTAGCAAAATTTCAAATGGCACAAATAATGTGTCGACACATGGACCTTATGTGTCGACTCAAGGTGTCAACACATGGATCAACACATCGCCTGAGAATTTCAAGTCACAGAACTTGTAGAAGTTGAAGGAATAGTTGATGTGTCGACACACGGACCTTATGTGTCGACACACGGACCTTATATGTCGACTCAATGTGTCGACTCAATTGAGAATGTGTCGAGTCAACTGAGAATGTGTCGACTCAGCTGATTTTTCCAGAGAATCTGAATGGAACATTTTGAACTTGTGTCGACTCAAGAAGAACATGTGTCGACCTAATGTGTCGACACTTTGAGTCGACACCTCACTAAAATCTTCACATAAATGACTGAACTTGTGCTGAAATAGATTTATACTTCACTCAATTGACCATTCAAGCAAACTTTGATTGTCCAAGTCCTTTTTGAGCAGATCTTTTCATCTAAGCTGGGCTTCTTCAATCAAATAAAATTTTTCAAATTTGTGAGCACCTTTTTCTATAAAAATATACTTCAAGGAAATCATTAATACTCAACTTATACTTAACCATTTTGCTAATCATCAAAATCAATAACGGAGTCAACAATCTCCCTCTTTTTGATGATGACAAAATCTTTAAGTATAAATTGCATAAAAAACTTTTAAAAGAATTTATCAAGGTGCATAAAACTAAATGCATTAGGTGTATCAAGGTAGTTTTCAATATTGACAAGATGTATCAGAATAAGAGTGATATTATGATTTAAGAGTATCAGAGCAAGTTGTAATGATTGAGAGTATCAGAGCTTTGGGATATATATGAGACATAAACACATATATCATGATACTGTATAGGAAAATTTAGCAATAAACAAGGCTCCCCCTGAATTGATGATCCATAAAGGAGTTTGTAAATATCTTTTCAAACACTTAAAGGGGTTTTAAGATGAAATTCACTTTAAAAAGGATTTTCAATGAAAACAAAGTATAGCTCCCCCTTTCTTAAGGAATTTGTAAATAATTTTCAATTCAAGTTTTCAAAATAATTTTCAAATTTTGCAAATATTTTTATTTACCCCTTGCACATCACAAATATATATCACATTTATACTTTAATCTTACTACTCCCCCTTTTTGTTATCATTAAAAAGATAGGAAGACAAATAGGCTGAACATTCAAGGTATTGAATTAAAAATTTATTCATTCATTCACAGATGAAGACAATGAAGTAGTAAGAAAAGTGTAAACCATTTCATTCATTTCCATCAAAGGCATAAACATGAAGAACAACATAGTATTTCATTAAAAATCAGAATTTGCTCAACAACAAAATATACAAAAGATGCATAAAAGTAAACTATCTAAAAATACATAGATATCCTAATCCTCATCCTCATCATCAGAAGACGATCCAATCTCAATCAGTCCTGTATCAGTAAAAAATTGAGCTCGAGGCCACATCAATCTGAGATCTCGGAGTCGAGTCCTGGTCGGTCATGGACGGGTACGATGACCACGTCCTCTGCATCGAGCATACATCCGACCTCTGGCTGGAGCAGAAGTAAAAGCAATGTCCTCATCAGGAATAGAACTGATCAGATCGACAGTCTCAGCGATTGCTGGAAGTGGTGTACGATCAAAGGAGGGACCAAAGTCAAGATACTGAAAGCCCGGTGTATAAAAACCAAGCTCTCGGATAAGTGAGGATGTATGAATGGTAAGAGTATCAACAGATAGTGTATCAAAAATAGGCGTATCAGTTGATGATACAATAGGTGTATCAAAGATAGATGTATCAGCTGAAGGATGAACGGGTGAGTCTGTAATCGGCGAATCAATGATAGGAGTGTCAACATGGGCGAATCAATAACTAGTGAATCAATAACAGGTGAATGAACAACAGGAGAATCAATAACTGGTGAAAGAATAGGAATCAGAGCATGATCATCTGATCTGGAAGGAGAGGATAGGACTGGAGTTTGGGTAGGTGAACTAGAAGGGTCATGAGTAGGATTCCTGGGAAAGTCTGCTATCACCTCTGCCATTGGCTCTGAAATTAGATCTAGGAAGTCGAATCTATCAGAGTCAGTTTCCTCATCATTTCCATCAACGTCATCATCACCATCAACAACTGGTGCTGGAGCAGGTGGAGCAGTATCAACAACTAGAGTACTCACTCAAGGTCTGGATAGTGCGGTCAGTATAGTTGAGATGCCATCACTCAGTCCACTGTGGCTCTCTCTGGTCTCAGCTATGAAGCAGTCAAGATGCTGTCTAATGATCAGAATATCTATCTCAATGTGTCTGACTCTGTCCAATAAACTGTCTAAAATTGCTGGAGTCTCCATCTGAATTAGCTGGGCAGTGCTGAAGTAGTAGGCTTAGATTGAGATGCAACCTCTGGCTGTGCTGCTATCTCAGGCTGACTCTCGGTAGGTCCTGCCTCACCAGAAAGGATGTGCTCCTCCTCTACAGCATCATCATCATCAGCTCTATCATCGGCCTGACCAGATACTCTCCGTCTCCACTGGCCTCAGAATAGATGATAACCCATCCTGTGTAATGACCTGATGTCATACACATCAGTATGAAGTAGCATGCGGAAGGGCTTGTCTCCATAGGGCAGGCAGAGTTGCTGACTCATCGATGCCTCCATCATCTGGTGAATCATGAGCACTGGAAGGCAGACGGGTGTGTGCTGAACTAATAAGACCATCACTAGCAACTCCCGCTTAGTGATGTAATCGAAGAGTCCGGTCTTCAGCAAAATTATCTGGGCAACAATATGGTGCAATATTCTTATCTCTGTTGACAGGCGGGATGCGGGTACGGTGGCTCCCTCAGGCAAAATATCAGACTTGAAGATACACTGGAGACCACTCACTCTATCCATTAGGTTGTCCACCACTGATCCAGTCATCAGAATGTCCCATACTCTGCTCAGTATCTCTGATGTAACTGGGATATCCTGGCCTCTCACCTGAGCCATCCAACCATCAGACCCATGGGCTAGTGATCCATAAAACTCCTTAATAAGCCCTAGGTAAAATCTCTCGCTTAGTGAACAAAATGATGTCAAACCAGCCTCTCAAATCCACTATCTGATCCTGAAGTGCTGCTGGTCGACAAACTTGAAGTCTACTCATCATCCCCCGATGACGGTCTTCAAACTCATCCGGCTAGAAGCTACAAAAAGAGGTCGTGCAGGTGGATTAGGAGCTCTAGCCTCATGTCTAGCCTTCGTTCTTCTTTCTTCCTCCTGATTGGACTGACGAGGGTGATAGACTACTTGCTTTCGAGGTCCCATTGCTTAGAATAAGAATTTGGACGAGTTTTGGATGAAAACCTAGGATTTCTAGGGCTCAAAATGCAAACGGAAGCCAAACTGTCGCAAAATCTGAACAAGAAAGTGCTCCAAATGAAGAATCAACGGAGTTTAAAGCTCAAATTGGAGGGAAGGAGGAGTGAGGAGTACCTTAGGTTATGTGTTGGCTCAAGAGGGAAGACAAAATGAGAAAAAAACCTTTTAGAAAGCCCTTATTCTCGGTCTGCTGCCGTTCAAGTGTCGACTCATGACTGTGTCGACACATTCAGGTGCCGACACATCCATGTGTCGACACATCGACTTAAAAATCAAAAAATAAGAGATTGAAAGTTTGATCAAAATCAAGCATAATTCAATGAAATTCAACAAAATTAGCAAAGATTGAGCATGATTATTGTCAAATATGATTGATTTGAGTCAAAGATAGGACAAATTTAATCAAAATGATTAATGATCCTGAGCTCTCTTCTAATCATACAAAATCAATCTTCCAGAAGAGATTTAGTCAAAATATCAGCTAATTAAAATTTAGTACTAATAAATTCAAGCATAACATCATTATTTTTAATATGATCTTTAATAAAATGATATCTAATTTCAATATGTTTAGTCTTAGAATGTTGAACAGGATTTTAGTTAAGCAGATAGCATTGGTATTATCATATTTTATAGGTGTACTAGTCAACTTGAATCCAAAATCTTCAAGTTGCTGCTTAATCCATAAGATTTGAGCACAATAACTTCCTGCTACAATATACTCAGCCTCAGCTGTGGATTGTTCAACTGAAGTTTGTTTCATGCTAAACCAAGAGATTAAGTTAACTCTAAGAAATTGGCAAGTACCACTAGTACTCTTTCTATCCAATTTAAAACCAGCAAAATCAGCATCAGAATATCTAATTAATTCAGCAGATTCATCTCTAGAATACCATAAACCAATATCAACAATACCAGATAGATATCTAATAATGTGATTAACAGCCATTATATGTGATTCTTTAGGTTTAGACTAATATCTAGCATACATGCATACACTAAACATTATATCTGATCTACTAGAAGTTAAATATAGTAAAGAGGCAATCATACCTCTGTATAACTGGTGTGGACACCAGGATCCGACAGAGGTTCCTCAACCCTTTATGGATCTCATATTAGGGTTCCCCTTCTATGAGTCATGTAATAAGACCTTGAACCCAAAGCTTTGTCATAATTTCTTATCAAATTTGTTTAGTCCTGTACCTTGACCAATTTGGGTCAAGTTAGGTCATGAGTCCTGTATTTGGTCGAGTCTGGGCCCAAGCCTAATTGAAGTCACTCTGGTTATCTTCACCAAATCAAGTTCTGGTGGGCCAACCCACCCCTTCCACTTAGGATAATGCCAACTCAGGTGCCACCTCAGCTACCTACGTGGCACCACATCAGCTGCCACTTGGGCATCTAAGAAGGGAAACAAAGTGGCATCCTCATGCTTTCCACACACCTTGGGCAACATTGGAAGGAAGAGACACCATCCCCCTCTTCCCTCCCCCACATCACGCCTTGTTCCATCAAAAGAGGGCATTGGAGATCCTTGAAGAATCCAAGCCTCAAAGCAAACCCCCCTTCCAAGCTTTCTTCCCAAAATGTTCTTACAAGGAAAGAAGGTCAAAGGACACACTCCCCCCCTTCAAGCCCTCAACCATGCAACGCCCATGGAGCTCTCCCTTGGTCGGCCTTGAATCAATCCAAGAAGATGGCGTTGAAGAATCCAAGGGAACACATCCCTCCAAGCAAGCCATGCCCCACTCCTTCTTCCAAAACAAGCATGCTAAGGAAGGAAGTCAAGGGACCAATCCCCCTCTCCAAGCCTTTGCTCATGCCATGCCCAACTCCAAAATTACTTGGTCGGCCAAAGAGAAGGGATGTTGGAAACTTTTGGGTGCCACCTTGAATTTTGTAATTTGAATTTCAAATGGGCCTTGGGTGCCTATTTAAAGGACCCAATCCCTCCCTTGTAGAGCTAATGAATGAATGAATGAATGAATGAATGAAGGAATGATTGAGTGATTCAAGAAAGTTTGAGTTTCTTCCACCCTCCAACCATTGTCTCTTAGGCTAGGTTCGAGTGGAATTGCCTTCGTCCCCAAGGACGTCGAGTGGTGTGAGGCCACCTGTCTGTCGCCCCAGGACGTCGCGAATCCTTCGTCCTCCAGGACGTCGCGTGGTGTGAGGCCACATTCCTTCATCCTCCAGGACGTTGCGGGGTTCGAGGCCCCAAGTTATCTCCGACTTCAACTTCGGAATCCAGCCGGACACCGGGCTCGAAGCCCCTTTCCAACTCCAGTTCAATTCCTTTCCGTGCATCTCCATATTTTGTTGACCTTTCTTTGTTTGCCTACAGGTTCTCCCTGGCATCTCGGGCATTGGAGACAGTCAGCTTTGCCATCGTGACCTCCCGACCCAAAGCCAGTGCTCCCATGGGTTCAACTGCTCGGGCATCCAGGCCGTATCCGCCAAGTTGAGCATTCTCTGCACCGGGCGCTTCAGAAGTTTGAGGTTTGCCTTCTTTTTATCTCCTAAGTAGATATTGTAGGTCGAGCTAGTCCTACCGGGGTTTCTTAATCCCAGGGTCCTGTTCTCGTTCTTACTTTTAGGGCTTTGAACTGCTAGGATAAGCTTCCATTACTGTTCTTCGTATTTCTTATCTTTGCTTGTGATCAGGAATCGAAACCTTAAAACAACGAAGAAGAACAACAAGAAACATAAAAAAAAAATCATCAACCCTAAAAAGAATTCCTTTGCATCGTAAGCATCCTTATTGGCATCTAGCATCCCTAGCCCTAACCCCCTTGTTCCACAATAATAACTTTTGATCTACTGATTTACCATGCTCATCCTTATCAAGTCTACAAGAGGGGCTCATAGGCGTACTTATCGATTTAGTAGTCTCCATCCCAAACTTCTTAATAATCTCTCTTGTATACTTAGCTTAGTTGATGAAGATTCCATCTATAGTTTGCTTGATCTGGAGTTTGAGAAGAAATTGAGTTCTCCCATCATGCTCATCTCGAACTCACCTTGCATTAGCTTAGCAAACTCTTGACAAAGAATTTCATTAGTAGCACCAAAAATGATATCATCAACATATATTTGTACTACTAATAAATCACTATCTTTCATTTTCAAAAATAGTGTTTCATCAACATGGCCTCTAGAAAATTCATTTTTAATCAAAAATTTGCTGAGTCTTTCATACCAGGCTCAAGGTGCTTGCTTTAATCCATAAAGTGCTTTGTGTAATTTAAAAACATGATCAGGATGTGCATGATTTTCAAATCCAGGTGGTTGTTCAATAAAAACCTTTTCAGTTATAAAACCATTTAGAAAAGTACTCTTAACATCCATTTGAAATAGTTTAAAGTTCATAAAACAAGTAAATGCTAATAATAGTCTAATTGCTTCAAGTCTAGGACAGGAGCAAAAATTTTATCAAAATCAATCCCTTCCTCCTGGTTGTAGCCTTTAGCAACTAGCCTAGCTTTATTTCTAACAACAATTCCATTTTCATCTAATTTATTTCTAAATATCTATTTAGTGCCAATAATGGAAACATTAGATGGTCTTTCTATTAATGTCCAAACATTATTTCTATCAAACTGAATTAGTTCATCTTGCATGGCATTAATCTAGTTAGGGTGTTTTTTAGCTTCATCAAAATATTTAGGCTCTACTTGAGAAACAAAAGCTATATAGTCACATTCATTTCTAATTAAGGCTCGAGTTCTTATCCCTTTAGATGGATCACCTAGGATTAATTCCTTAGGATGTCCATGAGCATACCTCCACTCCTTAGGTAGATCTTGATGTTTTGGAGTGTTTTCACCTTCCTCACTTTTGTCTTGATCTTCTTCACTTGGCTGAGGAGGTTGATCATTCAGTGTCAACTTTTGAAGCTTGTCGCACCTGCACATTCATCAGAAGTATCCTCTTTTCTAGAGGATTTGTTAGTAGATTCTTCAAAAATAACATGCACTGACTCTTCTACAACCAAGGTTCTTTTATTGAAAACTCTGTATGCCCTGCTTGATATGGAGTATCCTAAAAAGATACCTTCTTCAGACTTGGCATCAAATTTTCCAAGATTATCTTTTCCATTATTTAAGATAAAACATTTGCAACCAGAAACTCAAAAATACTTTAAGATTGGTTTTCTTTGATTCCAAAGTTTATAAAGAGTTTTCTTCAAAATAGGGTGGATTAAAACTCGATTCAAAATATAACATGCAGTATTAATAGCTTCAGTTCAAAAATATCTCGGTAAATCATTTTCACAAAGCATAGTACGTGCCATTTCTTATAAAGTATAATTTTTTCTTTCTACTATCCCATTTTACTGAGGTGTCCTAAGTGCAGAAAAGTTGTGTTCAATTCCTTTTTCATTACAAAAGTTTTCAAAATCTTGATTTTCAAATTTAGTTCCATGATCACTACGAATGCAAATAACTAAAACACCTTTTTCATTTGAAACTTTTTGATAAAACTTTATAAATGTAGAAAATGAATCATCTTTATGTGCTAGAAAGAAAATCCATGTAAATCTCGAAAAATCATCCACTATGACTAATGCATATCTTTTGCTTCCTAGACTTGATGTTCTAGTTGGTCTAAAGAGATCCATATGAAGTAGTTCTAGTGGCCTACTAGTAGTTACAAAACCTTTTGGTTTAAAAGAGGTTTTAACTTGTTTTCCAAATTGACATGTTTGACAAACTCTATCTTTTTCAAAATAAAGTTCAGGTAAATCTCTAACTAAATTCTGTTTGCAAAGTTTTGAAAGTAGATACATACTAGCATGCCCTAATCTTCTATGACAAAGCCAACTAGTCTCATCTTTAGTAGAATTCATTGCAACAAGGTATTCTTCATTAGGCAAAGATAGATCATCTAAATCTACCAAATAAACATTACCATGCCTTTTTTCAATAAATTATACTCCATTTATATCCGGACTAGTAATCATGCAATAAGATGATTTAAAAATAACTTGAAAACCTTTATCACAAAACTGACTAATACTTAAAAGATTGTGCTTTAAACCATCAACTAAAAGAACATTACTGATATAATTAGAAGGAGCTATGTGAACCTTACCAATATCAATGATTTTTCCTTTATCATTATCTCCGAAGGTCACACTTCCTCCATTCATTGCTTCAAGAGAAGTGAATTGTTTCACATCTCCCATCATGTACCTTGAGCAACCACTATCAAGATACCAAAGTCTTTTGTTCTCCTTGGTTGCAAGACTCACCTGCAATAAAATCAAGCTTTGTTTTTAGGTACCCAAGCCAACTTGAGTCCTTTAGGGTTAGCACTTAAAATAGTTTCTTTTGGAACCCACACTTTTCCAAAAGAATTGATTTTTTTAAATTACATTGAAAAGACTTATGACCTTGCTTTTTACATGAAAAATAGTTATGCTAGAAGATACGGGTACAAAAAAATTTTTTGAAGTACTTTTGCTATTTTTGTGGTCTATGACCTAATTCTACTTTATTGAAAATGGCTCTTTGACTATTCAAAAGTAGGTTTTATTTTTCTAAACTATAGATAAATTTTTCAACAAAAGGCTTCATCTTTTCAAGTTCATTTTTGTACTTAACATTTTTTAAGTCTAAATCTTTATTTTTCTTTAAAAGATCACCATTTAAAATAACAGTCTTGGATCTTTTCAAAACTTCATTCTCCATTGTCAAAGCATTATTCTTCTTATCCAAAATATCTAATTTAGATTTCAAATCACTAACTTCATTCAACAAAGAATAGTTTTCTAGAGAAAAACTGTTTGCATGCTTTTTCAACTTTTTATTTTCACATAAAATCAGTTTATAATCATGCATAAGTTCATCAAAAGCATTTCTAAGCTCATCAAAAGTAAAATCTATTTCTGTATCATAATTTACCTCATCTTGCTCTTGATATGCCATAAGACAAAGATTTGCAACTTCAGTTTGCTCTTTTTCAGAACTTGAGTCTTCACTATCACTTTAGGTGGCCATCATTGCCTTCTTTCTTAATTTCTTTCTTGACTTCTTAAGGAGAGGGCAATCGAACTTGTAATGACCTAGCTTCTTGCACTCGAAGCATGTTGGTATTTCCTTCTCCTTTTCTTTTTCCTTTTCCTTCTCTTTCTCTTTCTTTTGATTGAAATTTCTTGTTATAAGGAAACTTCCTTCTCTTCATGAATCTTCTAAATTTCCTAGCAAGGTGGGCTTCTTCACCTTCATCTTCTTCTTCTTCGAACTCATCAATTGAGGATTCTTCTTGTACGTTTGATTTGAAAGCAATCCCCTTTTTCTTTTTGTCCATGTCCATTGACTTTTGTTTCAAATTCAGCTCATAAGTCATGAACGATCCAACCAGCTGCTCTAAAGGTAGCTTGTCAACATCCTTTACTTCTTGAATTACGGTCACCTTCGGATTCCATGATGTTGGAAGTGACCTGAGGATTTTATTCACAAGATCAGCGTTATACATTACTTTTTCAAGACTTTTCATTCCATTTACAATATTTGTAAATCTTGTGTACATGTCAGTGATTGACTCATTATGTTCCATTCGGAATATTTTATAAGTATGCACTAACATATTCACCTTTTTATTTTTTACTTGATCGGTACCCTCATGGGTAACTTCAAGTGTGTCCCATATTTTTTTAGCTGAAGTGCATGTAGATATCCTATTGAATTCACTAAGATCTAATGGACAATAAAGGAGATTCATTGCCTTGGCATTGATCTCGGATTGCTTAATGTTATTTTCATCCCAATCCTTTTCGAGCTTTGGGATGGAAACACCATTAACCACAACTGAAGAAATATGAGGACCTTTATCTACAACTTTCCATAAATTATAATCAATAGAATGCATATAAATTATCATCCTAGTTTTTCAATATATATAATTTGATCCATTAAAAATGGAGGTCTATTTGAGGCTTGACCCTCAACTATGCTAGTACCAATAGGGGCTGCCATAGATCTTTACTCAAGACGGTAAAGCCTGTACACTGAGAACAGGGCTCTGATACAACTTGATGCCCAGTAAGCAACCCAAGAGGGAGGGTGAATTGGGTTTCCAAAAAAAATTATTTACTTGATGTAATGCAATACTATGCAATCCAATTCAACAATTAAACAAGGTACTAAGAAATCAAATGTAATGCTCCTAAGTAAAAAATGCAGCGAAAATAAAGAGCAATAAATTAAAAGCAAGTAGAAAGAGCAATCAACTACAAAGACCAAGAAATATAGTGGTTCGGTGCTATCCAATGCACCTACATCCACTCCCCAAGATTCTCTTGGAATTCACTATAATCTCCACCGATTATAGTTGATTAGTTTTCCGAGCTCATTAATCAAAAACCCAACTTGTTTTCATAAGGCCAACAAGTCAAAACCTCCCTTGGTTTTACGGGCTAACCAAGAACCTAAATTATTTTAAGGCTCACCACCAACCTCCCTTGGTTTTTCGAGCTAACTAAGAACCTAATTGATTTTCAAAGGCTCACCAATAACCTTCCTTGGTTTTACAATAGGCTAACCAAGAACCCTTACAACAAATAAGTTTTAGAAGTAGAAAAACAATAAAAGCTTTCTAATAAAAAGCGGGTATCTCTTTGATGCTCGATGTAGTGGTGCTTTTAAACTTGTTGAAGCCTCTTGAATGCTCAAGAATGGTTGATCTTTAATGCTCTTGAATGCTCTTGAATGCTTGGAGGCTTGCTTTTGCTTGAGAGTTGTTGAATCTTCAATGGATAAGAGTGAATGCTCTCTTTTCTTCTCTCTTGAATGCTTCTATTTCATTCTCATCAATAAATATACTTTTGATTTAATTTGGGACATATATATACCTTCCCAAGGTTTCAAATCCAGTTTCTAGCCATTAGACTTGAAAAACTAGCTGTTGGAGGGCAAAAGGGTTGAGTTCTGCATTTGAAAAACTAGCCATTACTATTTCCAGAACTCCATATGTCGACACTTCAGGCTATGAGTCGACACTTCAGGTCGACACTTGAACTTCTTGAGTCGATACCCAGTTCAAAAATCTTTAATCTGGTTCTCTGAAAATCTTAAATGTGTCAACACTTCCTCAGGTGAATCGATACTTTGAGTCGACACTTGCTTCCATGTGTCGACACTTCTGCAATTCTTCATTTTCAGCAAGTTCTGTGGCTTGAAAATCTCTGACGATGAGCTGATCCATGTGTCGACACATTGAGTCGACACTTCAGGTTCATATGTTGACACTTCAGCTATGCCATCTAAAACATTCTTTGCGTACCGGCTTGAGTACTTCACTTCCATGTGTCGACACTTGGTATCATGTGTTGACAGTTTGAGTCAACACCTCACTGAAATCTTCACAAAAATGACTGAACTTGTGCTGAAACAGATTTATACTTCACTCAATTGACCATTCAAGCAAACTTTGATTGTCCAAGTCCTTTTTGAGCAGATCTTTTCATCTAAGCTTAGCTTCTTCAATCAAATGAACTTCTTCAAATTTGTGAGCACATTTTTCTATAAAAATACACTTCAAGAAAATCATTACTACTCAACTTATACTTAACCATTTTGCTTATCATCAAAATCAATAACAGAGTCAACAATAATTTCAATATCTAGATAAACACTAGACATATGGCACCTCTAATGTTTATCTAGACTATTGGACCTATTACCATCCACCTTAATAGGAGGCGATGAATTAGTTATCCCTATAACTATGTCATTTTATGGACCTAACAATTTAGAGGATTTAAGAGAAGAAAAGTTTAACCAATAATAAAAAATCCTCGCACTGACTTTACTAAGTCATTGAAGAGGATAATAGACTAAGCTGGTTCAAGGATACCTAAATCAATCATACTGATTAACTTTAGATAGCATGGGTGAACTCAAATCACTTAGCGATCATTTCAAAACTTGATCGACCAATCGGCCAAGTAAGTAAGATCGATGGAAGGGCTCCACCTTTTTTTTCCTTAGAGACCAACAAAGTTAACTAGGTAAGAGAATGGCCCTAATTAAAGACCATAATCAAAACTTACCTTAAACACCAAATGGTTTATCAATTTTAATTTGATCAACTAAAAAACTCAAGCTCGACCACTAAGCCACAATCAGGTCCATTTAGAATAATCACATGTGTGGACTTGATTAACTATAACTATTGAGTTTGATCTATAAAGAAGAATTGACCTAATCTAATTCAACTTTTGGTTAGATTTGATTAACTATTCCACTTAGGTTTAATACATTAAATGTGGATTATGATCCCTAAGTCTTACCTAGTCAAATGACCCGATTAGTTAACCCAATGCTATTTATTCATGATTTAGCATGATAATCAAGCATCATATGTTAATTAAATATCAAGTAATTGATTCTGTTCTTCTTCATGAGTTAAATCATAGTGGCACCCTTACATATCATAAGAGAACCCATAGAATGGAAAGAGGACTTTAAAACCTATTTACTCTAATGACCGAACGACCATGGTGATGTACTCAATCTGAGTACTATGCTACTAAGTGAAATTAACTAAACTAAACATATCATATATGCATTCAATTTTGAATGTGAATTTATGACTAATCATATTGGAACATATCATGCATAAAATAATTTAAAGAAAAAACTTTTTATTATTCTTTATCATGAGTCAAATCATAGCGGTACCTTTAAATATCATAAGAGAATCCCATTGAATCGAAAGAGAGGGACTTTAAATCCTACTTTCTCTTATGACCAGATGGCCATGGTGATGTGATGATGACGGACACGAAGAAACCTGGGGTTATTCTGAAATGGGAAAGACCTAAACAACTAGGGATCGTGGGAGGGCTAAGAAGCCTCCCGGGACTAGGATACGACGACCCCGAAAGTCCTAAAACAGCCAGACTCTTTTGATTTTCAGTTTTCTTGATAGAGGTGGCGAAGGAAGGATGGGGATGGGTGACAGGGGACTGGAACTCATGGATCTTGGGACTCATCCTAACGAAGAGACCTCTCACCTCTAAGGCATTACGCCCTCTTCGATACTTGGAGGCGCTAGGATGAATCTCAAGGTCACGAGGGGAAACAGGGAGAGACATAAAGATGGTAGAGAAGAATGGAGATACCTGGGGCCTCACACCCCTTAACGTCCCGAATGACGAAGGCAAGTTGGGGCCTCACACCCCTCGACGTCCCGAAGGACGAAGGCAAGTTAGGGCCTCACACCCCTCGACGTCCCGAAGGACGAAGGCAAGTTGGGGCCTCACACCCCTCGACGACTCGAAGGACGAAGGCAAACTGGCCTCAGCCCATAACCACACACAAGTGGAAAAGCACTCTCAAAAATACATTTTTTTCAACTACTTTATTACAAGAGGAGTATGGGTATTTATAGATGCCCATATCCCTTTTGAAATTCAAAAATAAAATCCCCTGAAATCCTCCCTTGATTTTGAATTCAAATTCAAAATCAAAAATCCCAAATTTCTCAAATTACATTCATTAAAAAAAATTACCAAATAAATCCCTTTTTATTTGAATTTTGAAATCTCCCTATGCTCTGAAAATTGTGCTGCTCTGAAAATCGTGTACCTCCAAAAAGTATGCAGAATAGCTTCTCCTTGGGGTGCTTTGAGAAGCATGCCAAAGCTTCTTCTCGGCCAAGCAACAGGGGGGAAACCCGATCTCCGGTCGGCGGGGGGCGAGCGGGCGGCAGCGCGGCCACGGGCGATGGCGACGGGGTGCGGCCAAGCGGCGGACGTTGGTAGCGGGCGGCGGTGCAGGGGTGGCACGGTCGCACGGCACGCTCGAGCATGCCGTTCGGTCTTCCCGTGGGTGTGGGGCCCAGGAACACCGGTAGGGCGGCGGATCGACGGTAAGCGACGGCGAGGCGGTGACCAGGCAGTGGACGATGGCGGCAGGAGGTGGCGTAGGGGTGGCATGGCCGCACGGCACGCACGAGCATGCCGTTCGGTCTTCCCGTGGGCGTGGGGCCCAGGGACGCTGGCTGAGCGACGGTCGGGCGGCGGATCGGTGGTGAGCGGTGGCATGCGGGCAACGGCGGCAGCTGCTGCCATGGAGGCGATGGTGGACTTCCCAAGGCTGTCCCTTCGTCTTCCACGGGCGGGGGCGGCGGACGCCTGGTTTCCGGTGAGGGCATGGCCGGCGGGCGGGCCAACAGGGGCAGCCGGGGGTCGGGTAGCCCGGATGGGGGAAGGGGGGTGTGGCGGCTAGGTTTTGAAAAAAAAATTACGGGATGAAAGGTTGAAGAACGTGTTAGCCGGGATAACACCGGGATAAACTTGGTATAAAATAGGAATAAAGGGAATAAGTGGAATGGCAGGGATAAGAAAAATTAGAAAAATTAGAAAAATTAGAAAAATTAAAAGAAAACCCATATGGGTTTCGGGTCCCCCATCATTCTCCTGCAGCGCGAAGAACTCGACTCCGTCGAGTTTGTCGATGAAGCAAATCCTAGTCCGCTGCTGGCTCTGATACCAATTTGATGTGATGATGGCAGACACGAAGAAACCTGGGGTTATTCTGAAATGGGAAAGACCCAAACAACTAAGGATCGTGGGAGGGCTAAGAAGCCTCCCAGGACTAGGATAGGACGACCCCGAAAGTCCCAAAATAGCTAGACTCTTTTGGTTTTCAGTTTTCTTGGCGGAGGTGACGAAGGAAGGATGGGGATGGGTGACAGGGGACTGGAACTCATGGATCTTGGGACTCATCCTAACGAAGAGACCTCTTACCTCTAAGGCATTATGCCCTCTTCGATACTTGGAGGCGGTAGGATGAATCTCAAGGTCACGAGGGGAAACAGGGAGAGACATGAAGATGGGAGAAAAGAATGGAGATACCTGGGGCCTCACACCCCTCGACGTCCCGAAGGACGAAGGCAAGTTGGGGCCTCACACCCCTCGATGTCCCGAAGGATGAAGGCAAGTTGGGGCCTCTCACCCCTCGACATCCCGAAGGACGAAGGCAAACGGGCCTCAGCCCATAACCACACATAAGTAGAAAAACACTCTCAAAAATTTATTTTTTTCAACTACTTTATTACAAGAGGAGTATGGGTATTTATAGATGCCCATATCCCTTTTGAAATTCAAAAATAAAATCCCTTGAAATCATCCCTTGATTTTGAATTCAAATTCAAAATCAAAAATCCCAAATTTTCCAAATTACATTCATTAAAAAAAATTACCAAATAAATCCCTTTTTATATGAATTTTGAAATCTCCCTATGCTCTGGAATTCGGGCTGCCTTGAAAATCGTGCTACTTTGAAATTCATGCAGATCCAAAAAGTGTGCAGAATAGCTTCTCCTTGGGGTGCTTTGAGAAGCGTGTCAAAGCTTCTTCACGGTCGAGCAACAAGGGGAAACCCGATCTCCGGTCGGCGGGGGTCCAGTGGGCAGCAGTCAGCAGCGTGGCCGGCGGGCGATGGCGGCGGGGCGGCAGCCAGGCGGCGAACGTTGGCAGAGGGCGGTGGTGTAGGGGTGGCACGACCGCACGGCATGCACGAGCATGCCGTTCGGTCTTCCCGTGGGCGTGGGGCCCAGGGTTGCTGACAGGGCAGCGGGGTGGCGGATCGATGGCGAGCGACGGCGGGGTGGCTGCCAGGCGGTTGACGGTGGCGGCAGGCGGCGGTGCAGGGGTGGCATGGCCGCACGGCACGCACGAGCATGCCGTTCGATCTTCCCGCGGGCATGGGGCCCAGGGATGCTGGCTGGGCTGCGGGGCGGCGGTCGGGCGGCGGATCGATAGTGAGCGGCAGCATGCGGGCGGCGGCGGTAGCAGCTGCCTTGGAGGCGACGGTTGGACTTCCTAAGGCTATCCCTTCATCTTCCACGGGAAGGGGCGGCGGACGCCGGGTTTCCGATGAGGGCATGGCCGGCGGGCGGGCCGGCAGGGGTGGCCGGGGGTCGGGTAGCCCGGATGGGGGAAGGGGGGTGTGGCGGCTTGGTTTTGAAAAAAAGATTTGCGGGATGAAAGGTTGAAGAATGGGTTAGCCGGGATAACTCGAGGATAAACTTGGTATAAAACAAGAATAAAGGGAATAAGTGGAATAGCAGGGATAAGAAAAATAAGAAAAATTAGAAAAATTAAAAGAAAACCCATATGGGTTTCGGGTCCCCCATCATTCTCCTGCAGCATGAAGAACTCAACTCCGTCGAGTTTGTCGACGAAGCAAATCCTAGTCCGCTGCTGGCTCTGATACCAATTTGATGTGATGATGGTGGACACGAAGAAACCTGGGGTTATTCTGAAATGGGAAAGACCTAAACAACTAGGGATCGTGGGAGGGCTAAGAAGCCTCCCGGGACTAGGATAGGATGACCTCGAAAGTCCTAAAATAGCTAGACTCTTTTGATTTTCAGTTTTCTTAACGGAGGTGGCGAAGGAAGGACGGGGATGGGTGATAGGGGACTGGAACTCATGGACCTTGGAACTCATCCTAACGAAGAGACCTCTCATCTCTATGGCATTACGCCCTCCCCGATACTTGGAGGCGCTATGATGAATCTCAAGGTCACGAGGGGAAACAGGGAGAGACATGAAGATGGAAGAAAAGAATGGAGATACTTGGGGCCTCACACCACTCGACATCCCAAAAGACGAAGGCAAGTTGGGGCCTCACACCCCTTGACGTCCCGAAGGACAAAGGCAAGTTGGGGCCTCACACCCCTCGACATCCCGAAGGACGAAGGCAAACGGGCCTCAGTCCATAACTAAACACAAGTGGAAAAACACTCTCAAAAATTCATTTTTTTCAACTACTTTATTACAAGAGGAGTATGGGTATTTATAGATGCCCATATCCCTTTTGAAATTCAAAAATAAAATCCCCTGAAATCCTCCCTTGATTTTGAATTCAAATTCAAAATCAAAAATCCCAAATTTCCTAAATTACATTCATTAAAAAAAATTACCAAATAAATCCCTTTTTATTTGAATTTTGAAATCTCCCTATGCTCTGGAATTCGAGCTACCCTAAAAATCATGTTGCTCTAAAAATCGTGCAGCTCCAAAAAGTGTGCAGAATAGCTTCTCTTTGGGGTGCTTTGAGAAGCGTGCTGAAGCTTCTTCATGGTCGAGCAACAGGGGGAAACCTGATCTTCAGTCGGCGGGGGGCCAGCGGGCGGTGGGCAGTAGCGCTGCTGGCGGGCGATGGCGGCGGGGCGGCGGCTAGGCGGTGGACGTTGGCAGCGGGCGGCGGTGCAGGGGTGGCACGGCCGCACGGCATGCACGAGCATGCCGTTCGGTCTTCCTGCGGGCGTGGGGCCCAGGGATGCTGGCAGGGTGGCGGGGTGGCGGATCGATGGCGAGCGACGACGGGGTGGCAGCCATGCGGTGGACGGTGGCGACAGGCGGCGGTGCAGGGGTGGCACGGCTGCACGACATGCACGAGCGTGCCGTTCGGTCTTCCCGCGGGTGTGGGGCCCAGGGATGCCGGCTAGGCGGCGGATCGGCGATGAGCGGCGGTGAGCGACGACATGCGGGCGACGGTGACAGCAGCTACTGTGGATGCGACGGTTGGACTTCCCAAGGCTATCCCTTCATCTTCCACGGGTGGGGGCGACGGACGCCGGGTTTCCGGCGAGGGCGTGGCCAGCGAGCGGGCCGGCAGGGGCGGCCGGGGGTCAGGTAGCCCGGATGGGGGAAGGGGGGTGTGGCGGCTAGGTTTTGAAACAAAATTTTACGGGATGAAAGGTTGAAGAAGGGGTTAGCCGGGATAACTTGGGGATAAACTTGGTATGAAACCGGAATAAAGGGAATAAGTGGAATAGCAGGGATAAGAAAAGTAAGAAAAACTAGAAAAATTAAAAGAAAACCCAGATGGGTTTCGGGTCCCCCATCACATGGTGATGCACCCAATCTGAGTCTAAGCTATTAAGTGAAATTAACTAAACCAAACATATCATATTTGCAAGCTATTCTGAAACTAAAGCAAACAAAGATTAATTTCTAATCATAATAGAATAATTACACATATCAAATATGCATACAAATGTAGAACTTTGAATTTAATCAATCATTATACAAGATGTAAAGAAACCTGTTGTGATGGGCCGCTCGGACTAATCAACCAAAGGCTATCTGGCAAACCCAAAGATTGACAAGATAATAATATAGTGTTCGGCCGACTCATCTCCAGAACTCAGAAAGGTCGACCAACTTATAAAGGCCGACCAACTCATAAAGTCTGACAGATTTTAAGAAGAATGAAGATGGCAAGAAAAGAGGTCGTTATCCTACCAGAATAACAACCAATAGTTATAACTGGCTCGACTTAGTTCTCAATAGAATAACATCAAAACTAACTACAAGAAGCCCCTTCTAACTAAATTCTATTAAAGCAAATGCCTATAAATACCAGTAAGAGAGGACCTCCGGGGGGAAGAAAAACTAGCTAAAGTATTTCCATTTCTACTTCTCTTTTATGAGATTCTGTATTTGTTATTTGGGCCCTTTCTGACTTAAGCATCGGAGTGTCCCCCATCAAAAATCTTCTAGTGCATGGACTTGTTTTGCAGGACCTCAAAGGGAATTTGACTGGTGCATCTCAGTGGTGTGAAGTGATCACTTGGGTTTGACATCAACATATTGGCATGCCAGGTAGGGGTAGTGATCTTAAAAAAGAATCTTGATAAAGAAGATGGTAAAAGGAAGAGTGCAGAATACTTTGGTTGGAAGAGGTCACTTGCCATCCAAGAAAAATGATCCATCCTTGGAAGACAATGATGTTGCCTCCACGATGAGTATAGGATGACAACATATTGGCATTCTCTTGGATAAAATGGAGGTTCTGGCTCCTTCTATTCAGAATCTTCAAGAAGTTGCGATCATTGGGCAACAACGACCAATCATCTCAATATGTAGCCGACAATCTCCTTTGGAAGAGGCTCGACGATGAGAGCCAAATCAATGTTCTTGACATCATCACTCCTTGAATCGATGTTTTCTTGTGCGGCAAGGCTCTCAACTTCATGAATATGGAGAAAGTGGGCACAGAGAGAAATGCCAAAGATCCTTTTTTGTATTTTCTAATGACTCGACTCTAAGAAGTTTTCATCAGATTAGGAAAACTCGATGACATGATGACTTCAAAAGAAAATTTTAGAAGCTAGAGCTACAAATTGCTAAGCTTGATGATCAATGGAGGAGTGACGAGCTACTTATAGCCTATGATTCATGACCTCCATTCTCTAAAAAAATTATGAAAAAAGTGATCCCATCTCACTTCAAGATCCCATAGTTGGAACCTTATGAAAGAACCACTGATTCTCTTGATCATCTAGATAGCTTCAAAGCCCATATGATAATCTAAGATGCAATTGATGTCCTCTGCTATCTTGCTTTGTCGGCGACTCTGAAAAAGGCCATGCAGATGTGGTACTCGAGCCTCAAGCCAGGTACCATTCACTCCTTTGACCAGTTAGAAAGATTATTTATGGCTCATTTTAGGATTGTAGAGGGATGCCACGTAATTCAGATAGTCTCTTCTTCATTCAACAGCAAGAAGGCAAAACTCTAAGAGAATACATAGCCCATTTCAACTCTACCACACTCAAAATCCCTGATCTTAATGAGCATGTGGCTATGTCTATTATGAAGAAAGGTTTTTGATCATCCAGATTCACTTTCTCTCTAGACAAGAAACTCCCTACCAGTTACTCTAAATTATTAGCGTGCGTGCAAAAATATATGCTAGTTGAAGAGCAAGCATCAAGCTGATGCCAGGTTGAAGGAAGATTGGTTTCAAAGAAAAAAAGTTTGAAAAATGATGAATCACGGCCTCCTAATGAAGATGTTCCGACTCAACAATGAAGTCCCAAGCTAAAGAATTTAACTAGCAAGTTTGACACATACACTCCTCTATCTCTTCCAAGAGAAAAGATACTCATGGAAATAGAGAAAAAAGATACCCCGACCAATACGAGCATCCCTGACCTCGTGGAATAAGAACAAATACTATCGATTCCACCATGACCACGGGCATACTACCGAAGAGTGCATCTAGCTAAAAGATGAAATAGAAGGCCTAATTAAGCATAGATACCTAGAAAAGTACATCTATGGCCAAGAATGACAAGCCAAGGTTGCTACCCAGAAGTAGATCACAAATGGTACAGAGCTTCCTAATCAATGACCCATAGATGAAATGGTCAGCATGTTACACCGTCAATTGATCTTCAGGGAGGAGGAGGTTGAAGAAGGTGCTCCGAAGAGACTTTGAAGTAACAATGTTATCAGCTTTTCTGATGATGACCTATAGAGAGTTCAAGTATCTCATGATGATCCTGTAGTTGTTTATGCTATCATTGCAAACTATGATGTAAGAAGAATTTTGATGGATAATGGAAGTTCAATTAAGATCTTGCTCTATGATGCTTTTATCAAGATGAATTTATCAAGAGATAAACTACAAAAATCTCAATACCCCTAATTGGGTTTGGAGGGAATCTAGTAGGAGTAGAGGGGGAGATAACACTTCCAATAACCATAGAAATAGAACCCCAATGAAAAACACTCCCTATCAATTTTATGGTCATTCGAACATTTTCTGCAAATAATGCTATACTAGGATGACCGACTTTAAATAAGTTCCAGACAATCATATCGACCTATCACCTGTTAGTACAGTTCTCGACTAGAAATAGGATCACAAAAATGAGAGAGGATCAGAGAGTGGCCCAGCAATGTCTGATGATTCAAGATAGACAGTCAGTCAACAAAATGACCCTAAAATAACTAGATTAAAGGGGTCAGATAGAAGGATGCGGTGAATCGGTGGAAAGGATTGTCCCTGTGCCACTGGAAAGGGAAGATCCGATGAAGGTTGTACATGTTGGGAGTATGCTGGATGAAGAACTAGAAACAAAACTGACCTACATCCCATAAAAGAATGCTGATATTTTTGCTTGGTTGGTAAATGATATGTGTTGCCGCTCTCGCCGCCGCGCCCATGCCACGGATTAGCCGATCCTTCCTGACCGCCTGGCGAGGGAGTCTCCCTTCCCGCGGAGAACCTACAACAAAGGGGTTAGAAGACCCTGGCCGGGGATCCCGGCGAGGGAGCTCCGACGGTCAAGTCAGTAGACGACGAGAAGGAACAGACTCTCCAGCCGGACCCTCGAAAGGGCTCCAAACTTAGAGAGTTAACTGATGAAGGAAACGCTCTGGGGACCAGAATCTCGGCTGGGCCTTCTTGCCGAGCTCACGCCCAGTGATCCCCTCTCGGGATCTCTGGTTTCTCTCTCGGAGCAAGGCCTTGTGCCGGTGCTTCCTCCTTGTCCTCAAGCTAATTGGCTTACCTTGTCGTCCCCAGATTCTTCCCTCTTTATCTCCCCTCGTCGTGCGTTTGTCTTTTTCCTCCTCGGAAACTCCCCTCCCCCGTCCTCTTCTCTTTTCCCTTTTTGGTGAAGGAGAATAGGCGGCTTCCCGACCTCGTCCACCGGGCCCAGCAGGGAAAAGGCAAAGACAGAAGAGAAAGAGGGTAGGGCGGCACTGGCAGGGCGGCCGGTCAGGCCTCGGGCTCCGTGAGAGCGCTCTCTTCCCCAAGCATGGGCGCCATCCATTTATGGGGCCTGTTCCATCAGGATCGGGTCTCTCGGCTGCGGGTCCTGTCGGGCCGATGCAAGTGATGTTCCGCGTGCCGCCGCCCTCCGTACGGGATGCCGTCTGGGATTCGTACGGCCCGAGGGATGGCCTCGGGGCCCGTCTCTCTCCCCGGGGCCCTCTTCGTGCGAGCGGTCTGACCTCGGCTGAGTTGGACCCGTCTCCGGGGGCCAACTGGCGAGGGGCGAGGGATCAGCCGACCTCGCTTAGGTGGACCCCTCCTGGGTGGACACCTGGCGAGGTGGCAGGAGGTCGCCTGGCTTCGGCCGAGGTGGGCCCGTCTCCGGGTGGCCACCTGGCGAAGGGCGGAGAATCAGCCGACCTCGGCTTAGGTGGACCCCTCCTGGGTGGACACCTGGTGAGGTGGCAGAAGGTCGCCTGACTTCGGCCGAGGTGGGCCCGTCTCCGGGTGGCCACCTGGCGAAGGGCGGAGAATCATCCGACCTCGGCTTAGGTGGACCCCTCCTGGGTGGACACCTGGCGAGGTGGCAGAAGGTCGCCTGACTTCGGCCGAGGTGGGCCCGTCTCCGGGTGGCCACCTGGCGAAGGGCAGAGAATCAGCCGACCTCAGCTTGGGTGGACCCCTCCTGGGCGGACACCTGGCGAGGCGGCAGGGGATCGCCCGACCTTGGCCGACCTCACTTAGGCGGACCCCTCCGGGCCCGGGCACCAATGAGGTGGTAGAGGAACTCCGAGCCGAGCTCAACCTCGGCGAGGGCGGTTTGCCTTAGACAGTCGTCGGGCGGTGTAGTCTTGCCGATCCTGGCTTTGAGGATGTGGCACTGACTTGGCCGGGGAAACATGCACGTGGCTCGCTCGTATTCGGTGGTACCTGAGCCTGGCCATGTCACTGTCACGGCTGTAACAGTTGCCCCCCAGCCCGCCGTTCCGTCGGGGCGTCGTGGAACGGAACGTCGGGATTAAATGCGGACATGACATGGAGAGGCGAAGATCTTGCATCATAATTGCCACGATCCTGGTCGCCGTGGCTCGATGCGGCTGAAGACC
The DNA here is from genome assembly GCA_021397845.1 of Areca catechu. Lineage (NCBI taxonomy): Eukaryota > Viridiplantae > Streptophyta > Magnoliopsida > Arecales > Arecaceae > Areca > Areca catechu. Next base: position 11,246,598 of record CM038048.1, read on the forward strand.
TATGGGGAGCCATCACGCGTCGCCCACTTGCCCGTAATTAATGCGTCGCTTCGAGGCAGAGGCCGTTACTCTGCTAACGAGGTGTCGGTGTCGAGCGTGCGCCCACATGGCGATCATCCAATGGCCTGAGACGGAATGACGGGTACGACCGCTGTCGGCTGAGTTTGAAAGGGAGGGGACTTTCCAGAACGAGGCCTTTTCCCTTGCTTCGTGGGCGGTTTGCTGCAGGCTAACAACTCCTGTTGCTCGCGCTCGTCTGGTGTATTTTCGGTGAGTGCCTCCTTCTTCTCCTCTAGCCCCCTCGTTCTTTCTCGTTTCTTTTTTGATTTTTTTTTTGTCCTTTCCCTTTCTATGGCACGCCGTCGCCATGTCTCTTCCAACCCGGATGAGGCCGGTCCATCCCGGCCGAGGACTCCATCTTCTTCCTCCTCAGATGAGGAGACAATCCTGGAGGAGGTCCGCCGACGTCTGCAACTCGGGGGTGTCACCATTGGCATCCCCAAGGGGATCCGGTCCCCCCCGGTTGCACCTGCCGTGCCCCTCCATTCTCTTCCTGCTCTGCCTTCTCTTCCTACTCCGCCTTCTCTTCCTGCTCCGCCTTCTCTTCCTGCTCCGCCTTCTCTTCCTGCCGGTCCCTCCGGTCATGCCTCCACCATGACCGAAGGTGATCTTTCTCTGCTCCGGGATGCCTACGGCATTCCGGGGTCAATTCGTTTGTTCGTTCTGCGATCCGGGGAGCGCGTCACCATGAGTGGCCCCGACCGCATAGCCTTCTACGAAGACTTCCTCCTTGGGGGTCTTCGGTTTCCTCTGCATCCTTTCTTTCTTTCCTTCCTCAACCACTTCCGGCTTGTCCCGACCCAGCTGGCTCCTAATGCCATCCGGGTCATCTTTTCCTTTATTATTTTCTGTCATTTCCACGGGTTCGTTGCCCGTTTTTCTCTCTTCAGGGCCTTGTTCACCCTGAAGAAGTGCTCCACCGATGACGGCTGGTGGTATATTTCGCCCCGGCCTAGGTGTCTCCGGTTCGACCTCCCTTCCTCGGTCAAGGGCTAGAAGAGCCGGTTTTTCTTCGCCTCGGTCGACGACGTCGACTGGGCCTGGAGTGAACCGGACCGGACCTCGAACCAAAATTCCCGGGTCGAGTCGGCGGACCAGGAGTCCTATACCCAGCTCTTGGGCGACGAGGTCCCGACGCTCGAGGTTCTGCTCTCTGAGCAGAATCTTTTTGAGGCCGGTATCAGCCCCATCCGTGAGACCGGTGAGATTTGGCCCCACTCTGACCTCTGCCCCCCTTTCTCTTCATAACCGAGCCGGCTGACTTCCTGTTTCTTTTGTTTTGCAGGGATGAAGTTTTCATTGGAGAACCTTTTGGAGGGGGCAGCCCAGCGGGACGTCGTGGAGGTGGACGAGCCCGCAGCGAAGAGGGCTCGCACGGAGACGAGCCGGGAGGTCGTGGCGGCGACCGTGCCCAGCCCGGTTGCCGTCATTTCCCCGCCCAGGCCACCTCAGGGTGGGGCTACTGTTACTTCGGCCGCGCGACCTGGTGGAACTTCGAGAGGGCTCCAGCGCCTGCTGCTCCACCCATCGCCGGGCCCGTCATTGCTGCCAGCTCGACAGCGCCGCCCATGGCGACCGCCGGCCCGTCAGTTGCGACCTCGGCTGAGGGGGCAGCCGCTGCAGGGGCCAGCCCGAAGGCTCCGGCGCCGGTGATCACCCACCGGGAATTTGTCATCCTCGACAAAGGGCTGGCAGAGAAGATCATGGAGTACGCCTCCACCGCCCGGGACCGCCGAGCTCGGGGCGGCCGGGATTACGCGGACGCGTTGCTCGGCATCCTCCTGCAGCTCTTCACGGTGAGTCCGAGCTTCTCCCTTCTCCCTTTTTTTTTCTTTCGATACTTAGCTTCTTTTATTCTGACCTGTATTGCTTTTGTCATTGCAGATCGGGAACGACGTCCTCCTACTGAGGAATTTCCTCGTAGGGAACGCCAAGAGGGACTCCGAGCGGGAGCAGAGACTCGGCAAGCTCGCGGCCGACATCAAGGACTTGATGGAGAAGGGGGCCGAGCTGCGAGCCGACAAACAAGCCCTCTAGTCCGACCTGGCGCGTTCCGAGGAGTGGAACAAGGAGTTGGAGGCCTCCTTGTCGGAGGAGAGGACCTCCAACCAGCGCCGAACAGAGGAAGAGGCGGCGGAGAAGGCCCGCCTGCAGGCCCACTCCCAGTGGCTGGAGCGCCAGCTGGAGGAGGCCCGGCGAGACGCGGCCGCGGCGAAGGACCGGAGCGCCTATGTCAACGGGCTTCTGGAGGCAACCAAGCGGGAGGCGCAAGAGGCTGTCCCCAAATTCCGGGCTTCCGACGAGTACACGTCGGAGGTCCGGGAGGCCGCCGTGGACTCCTTCCTGAAGGGGTTCCGGATGTGCCGGGAGAAGGTGGGGGCCTTCTTCCCCCAGCTGGATCTGAGCAGAGTTGTGATCGGTGGCAGGAGGCCAGGGGGCGAGAGCAGGGCCTCCGGCACGGCCGAAGCGACTCCTGCGGCGCCGTCGACCAGTGATGCCACGGCTCCGGAGCAGCCCCAGGAGCCGGCCGTTGTAGAAGTCGGGGACGCAGCACCCGCGCCTCCGGCAGAGGGCTCCGACCCCGCACCTCAGTGAACCCGGCGCCGTCTTCTCTTTTGCTTCTGTTTGTTGTTTTTGTTTTGTGTTGTCTCTCTCTTTTCTTTTTTTTTTGGGGAGTCCCGGCCTGTCGGGACTCCCAGCTTGTACCGACTTCTCACATCAATGGAAATCTGACTTTATCGAAACCTTGATTTTTGTTTCGTCTCACCTTCCTTTTCCTTTCTTTCTGAGATGTCGGTTTGGAACACTTGAAACAGTTGCAGGCCTGGTCCTCCCATTGCTCAAATCGAAGGATGGGGCCTGCTGAGTTGCATCGCAACAGGGCAAGCCTTAAGCGGGCCCGACTTTGGGTCGCCCTCATGCTTGCACAGGCAACACGGTTTCTGCACCGCCTTCCAGGCCGAAGCCCAGGATCTCCGGACTGAGCTCGGTGCCGCAGGCTTTCTCAAGCCTTTCGCGGCTTGCTGAGCTGTGCTCCGGGCTTGCATGGGCGAACTGGATTCGGCGCCACCTTCCAGGCCGAGGCCCAGGACCTCCGAACTGAGCTCGATGCCGCAGGCTTTCTCAAACCTTGCGCGGCTTGCTGAGCCGTGCTCCGGGCTTGCGTGGGCGAACTGGGTTCGGCGCCACCTTCCAGGCCGAAGCCCAGGATCTCCGGACTGAGCTCGATGCCGCAGGCTTTCTCAAGCCTTGCGCGGCTTTCTGAGCTGTGCTCCGGGCTTGCATGGGTGAACTGGGTTCGGCGCCACCTTCCAGGCCGAAACCCAGGATCTCCGGACTGAGCTCGATGCCGAAGGCTTTCTCAAGCCTTGCGCGAATTTCTGAGCTGTGCTCCGGGCTTGAGTGGGCGAACTGGGTTCGGCGCCACCTTCCAGGCCGAAGCCCAGGATCTCCGGACTGAGCTCGATGCCGAAGGCTTTCTCAAGCCTTGCACGGCTTTTTGAGCTGTGCTCCGGGCTTGCATGGGCGAACTGGGTTCGGCGCCACCTTCCAGGCCGAAGCCCAGGATCTCCGGACTGAGCTCGATGCCGAAGGCTTTCTCAAGCCTTGCACGGCTTTCTGAGCTGTGCTCCGGGCTTGCGTGGGCGAACTGGGTTCGGCGCCACCTTCCAGGCCGAAGCCCAGGATCTCCGGATTGAGCTCGATGCCGTAGGCTTTCTCAAACCTTGCGCGGCTTGCTGAGCTGTGCTCCGGGCTTGCGTGGGCGAACTGGGTTCGGCGCCACCTTCCAGGCCGAAGCCCAGGATCTGCGGACTGAACCCGATGCCGTAGGCCTTCTTGTCGAAGTTAGAAGGGAGTGTTTGAAGTGGGGAGACTTTGTTACAGGAACTGGGAGCCTTACATCACTGATAGTACATCCTCAGGTTCGAGGAGTTCCACGTCCGGGGGAACCTGGCACCTCCCAATTCTTCCAAATAATATGCTCCATGAGGGAGGGCTTTGGCCACCCGATATGGGCCTTCCCAGTTGGGCGATAGCTTGCCGCATTCCCGTGGCTGGGAGGCTTCGGCGCGCCGGAGGACCAGGTCTCCGGGACGAAAAACCTTCGGCCGCACTCGGGAGTTGTAATATCTGGCTACACGTTACCGGTACGCCGCCATTCGGATCCGGGCCTTGTCCCTCGTCTCCTCAAGAAGGTCTAGGTTGAGCATCATCCTGGCTGGGTTTTCTATCTCGTCGTATTGCTCCACGCGCAGCGTGGGTAGGCTAAGCTCGATCGGGATGACTGCCTCGGCTCCGAAGATGAGGTTGAATGGGGTTTCGTCGGTAGCCGTCCTTGGGGTGGTGTGGTATGCCCAAAGGACGCTGGGAAGCTCGTCGGCCCACCTGCCCTTGGCTTGGTCCAGCCACGCGCGGAGGCCCTGAAGAATGGTCCTGTTCGTGACTTCGGCCTCCCCGTTGGTCTGAGGGTGCGCCACCGAGGTGAAGCGATGCTTGATGCCGAGGTCGCTGCAGAATTCTTCGAACTCCTAGCAGTCGAACTGGCATCCGTTGTCGGTGACCACAGTGTGGGGGAGGCCGAAGTGGCAGACGATGGACTTCCAGAAGAACTTGGCGACGTTTGCTTCGGTGATCCTCGCCAAGGGTTCGGCCTCGACCCACTTCGTGAAGTAGTCGATAGCCACTATCAAGAACTTCCGCTGGCCAGACGCCGGCGGGAATGGGCCCAGGAGGTCCATCCCCCACTGGGCGAACGGCCAGGGGGCTGAGAGCTGAGAGATTGGGTTGGAGGGTTGCCGCTGCACCGTGGCATGACGCTGGCACCGGTCGCACTTCTTCACGAAGTCGGAGACGTCTTCCTTCATTGTCTCCCAGAAGTAGCCCTGACAGAGGGCCTTGTACGCCAATGCCCTGCCCCCCACGTGGTTCTCGCAGATGCCTTCGTGAATCTCCTGGAGCACAAGCCTGGCTTCTGTGGGTCCTACGCACTTGAGGAGGGGGTAGGAGTAGGATCTTCGATACAGCTGCCCGTCCATTAGGACAAACCGCACGACCTTCTTCCTGATGAGGCGGGCCGCCTCTCGGTCCTTCGACAGGGTGCCGCTGGTGATGTACGCAGTGTACTTGTCCATCCAGCTGGGCCCCTGGCTGACCTGATGGACCCCCACCGGTGCTTCGAGGCTTGGGACCTCAAGGCGCTCCACATGAGCGCGTCCCAGCATCGTGTCCGGCAGGGTCGCCAGCCGAGAGAGGGCATCCGCGCGGGCGTTCTCCCCGCGGGGGATATGGAAGATGTTGAAGCGCCGGAACTTGGACGCGCCCGCCTTGACGAGCTCCAAGTACTTCGCCATTTGGGGGTCGTGTGCGACGTACTCCCCGGATACCTGCCCCGCCACGAGCTGGGAGTCAGTGAAAGCTCTGAGGTTGGTCACGCCCAGCTCGCGGGAGACTCTCAGTCCAGCAAGAAGTGCCTCGTACTCTGCCTGGTTATTTGTTGCGGGGGAATTGGAAACAGAGTGCACACTCGGCGACGACCCCGTCGCCGTTGGCAAGGATGAGCCCAGCTCCGCTCCCGCCGGAGTTTGAGGCTCCGTCTACATGGAGGATCCAGGCGTCCTCTCCGGGCTCATCGGTGCCAACCTCCATCGGCTGGGCCGGGGGGCCTTCCTCGGGCTCCTTGCCCAAGCCTGCACATTCGACCAAGAAATCGGCCAGCACCTACGCCTTCATGGCCGACCTTGGCCTGTATGTAATGTTGAACTCGCTGAGTTTCAGTGCCCATTTGGCCAATCATCCCGAAGTATCGGGTCGGCTGAGCATCGCTTTCAGCGGTTGATCCGTCAGGATGGCGATGGGGTGCGCTTGGAAATAGGGCCTGAGACGCTGGGCAGACACTATTAGCGCAAAAACGAGTTTCTCGGGCCGGGAATACCTGAGCTCCGTGTCTCGGAGGAGTTTGCTGGTATAGTACACCGGTCGCTGGAGCCCCTGGTCGTCGGTTCGGACCAAGACAGAGCTGACGGCCTCCGGGGTAACCGCCAGGTAGAGGGTAAGCTCCTCTCCCTCCTCGGGCCTGGACAGTAAAGGTGGCGATGCGAGCATCTTCTTCAGCTCCTCGAAGGCCTGCTGACACTCCTCGGTCCAAGCAAAGCCATTCATCTTCCTCAGCACCTTGAAGAAGGGACGGCAGCGGTCCGCCGACCTGGAAAAAAAATGGCTAAGGGCCGCGACTCGGCCGGTCAGTCGCTGCACTTGCTTCTTGGAGGCGGGCCGCTCCATGTCCAGGATGGCCTGGACCTTCTCCGGGTTGGCCTCGATCCCTCTTTGAGTCACCATAAACCCTAGGAACTTCCCGGCGGAGATGCCGAAGGCGCACTTCGCCGGGTTCAGCTTTATCTGATGGCGCCGGAGGTTGCCGAACGTCTCCATCAAGTCAGCCACGTGGTCAGAATCGAGTTTGCTCATCACCAGCATGTCGTCCACGTACACCTGCATGTTGCGGCCTATATGGTCTTTGAAGATTTTATTGACCAGACGTTGGTACATCGCCCCTGCGTTCTTGAGGCCGAAAGGCATCATCCTGTAGCAAAAAGTCCCGCGGTCAGTTATGAAGGCAGTATGCTCTTCGTCCTCCGGGTTCATCCGGATCTGGTTGTATCCGGAGAAGGCGTCCATGAACGACAGGAGGTGATGCCCCGAGGTGGTGTCGACCAGGTGGTCGATCTTTGGAAGAGGGAAGCTGTCCTTCGGGCAAGCTCGATTGAGGTCGGTGTAGTCCAGACAGATCCTCCACTTACCACTACTCTTTTTTACCATGACCACGTTTGCCAGCCAACTGGGATACTGGACTTCCCGGACAAAACCGGCGGCGAGGAGCTTCTCTACTTCCTCGTTGATCGCGTTCTGCCTTTCCATGGCGAAGCTTCTCTTCTTCTGGCGGACCGGGCGGCAACTTGGGTCCACGTTCAGCCTGTGCATGATGACCTCGGGCGGGATGCCCGGCATGTCGGCTGCTGACCAGGCGAACACGTCAGCGTTGGTGCGGAGGAACTCCAGCAGGCGGGTTCGCTCTTCCTCGGGGAGCTGGGCCCCGACTTGCACCATCTTTAGGGGATCCGAACCGAGGGGAAAAGTCAGCAGGCGCTCTACGGGCCCTCCCCTGGGTTCCTTTTCTCTCAGATCGAGGTTGTCAATATCATGGGCGAGCTCCGCGCCCCTGGCGCCTGGGACCGTCTGGAGGCAGAGCGGGACTAGCTGGATCGTCCCCTTCATTTCCCCGAGCCCGGAAGGCGTGGGGAACTGCACCAACAGCCTCCTCGTGGAGATGGTGGCATCCAGTTGGTTGAGCCCGGGATGCCCGAGAATGGCGTTGTAAGGCGAAGGGAGCCTGACGACGGTGAATGTTATTAGGACGGTCGCCTGCCGGGGCGGGGATCCGGCAGTGACCGGGAGAGTGATCTCCCCCTCGACCTCCACTGAGTCCCCTGTAAAACCTACCAGGGGGGTGTGCACTGGCTTCAGCTATTCGGGGGACAAATTCATCTGAGAGAAAGCATCGTAAAAAAGCACGTCAGCCGAGCTTCCACTATCCACCATGATTCGATGTACAGGATGCTTCGCGATGGTCATCTCGACCACCACGGCATCGTTGTTTACATTATCATTAATTTCCCCTCCCTTGGGAGGGATTACATTCTCCAGGACTTCCCGGGCCCTCTTCATTGCTCGGCCGGACCCGCGTGAGATCATGCCCACGGGCTTCTCCGTTGGGCGGTTGTCGATCGCAGGGATAGGTGGTAGGGCCGCGAGCGGCTGCCCTTCAGAGGGGGCCTCGTTCTTGACAAACTTCCTGAGGTAACCCCTCGTGATTAGCTCCTCAATCTCTCGCTTCAGATGGCGACACTCCTCCGTGTCATGCCCGTGCTCGCGGTGGAACTGGCAGTACTTCGATTTGTCTCGGACGGCTCTCGGGTTCTGAGGAGGAGGTCGGTGGAGGTAGCGCTCGCCCTCGATTTCCATGAGGATCTTCGTTCGAGGTGCGAGGAGGGGGGTGTACCTCCGCTCGGGAGTGGCTTCACCCCTCGGCCTTGGATTTGGGCGAGGGTCGGCAGACGGCCTGGGCCTCCGAGCTCCCGGGGTGTCCCTCAGGAGCGGCTTCTTCGGAGTCTTCCCGTCCAGCTCTCGACGGGTGCGATCAGCCTCCTCTGCTCGGATGTACTTGTGGGAGCGGAGGAGGAGCTCGGAGTACGTCCTGGACGGCTTTTTGTCCAGGGAATAGGTTAAGCGGGACGTCTTAAGCCCGCGCTTCAAAGCTAGCATGGCGACGGGCTCGTCCAAGTTGTAGATCTCCAGGGCTGCGATCTTGAACCAGGTGATGTAGTCCCGGAGCAGCTCCTGGTCCTGCTGGCGGATGGAAAAGAGGTTGTCCACCTCTCTTGGCACCTTTCGACAAGCGTCGAAGTGCGCCACGAACTTTCCTTCCAACTGATGGAAGGAGCAAATGGATTCGGGCTCGAGGCGGGTGAACCAGACTCGAGCGGCCTTCCAAAGGGTTGCCGGGAAGGCGATGCATAGAAGGGCATCGGCGGCCCCCTGGACCCTCATGAGAGCCTTATATTTCTCCAAATGATCCAGGGGGTCGGTGGTCCCGTCGTAGGGATCCACCTGCGGCATGCGGAACCGTTTCAGGATTGGTTCTGCCTGGATTTCTTCAGAGAAAGGGGGGCGGGAGTCGTAGCCCGCCGGGTCTGCCGACGAGTTCTGCAGGTCGGCGAATCGGCGGGCGAACTCCGCCAGCTTGCGCTCATGCTCCTCCAGGCGCCTCTCGGCCTGGCGCCTGATGGCTTCATCAGTGGAGTCTTCCACCGAGGCTGCGGGTGAAGGGGGCACCGATCAGTCTCGGTGCGAGGTCTGGCCTCGGCGTCGCTTGCTGTGATGCACCGTTTCGGCCCCGTCGACCGGGGATCGACTCTCGTGATCCTCCGAACCGAAATAGTTTCTCTTTGCGGGAGCTTGGTGGCTCCCCCGGGGGTTGGAGATGGCCCTCGGATGGGATGGCCTGCCCTGGATTGAGCGCAGGCTCCCACGCTGCCCCGCGGCTCGGGCCACGGGGGTCCCTGGCTGCGGCTGAGTGGCCAGGGACCGTTGCTGATGCTGAAGCTGTCGGACCGCTGAGGTCAAGGTCTGCAGCTGCTGGACGATGGCCGCAAGGGATCCGTCCACCGGGGTAGGCTGCTGTGGAAGAGGAGGGGGAGCCGGAAGCTCCCTTTCGGAGCTGTGGCCCCCTGGAGGGGAGTGGACATCCCCCACACTGCTGGTGGACGCCTCGCGACCATGAGTGACCACCATTGCTGGAGAGCGTGACACCTGCAGAAAGCTGGTTCCCACTATGGGTTAGTGTCCTGCCCCCCTACCTGGTGCGCCAATCTGTTGCCGCTCTCGCCGCCGTGCCCGTGCCACGGATCAGCCGATCCCTCCTGACCGCCTGGCGAGGGAGTCTCCCTTCCCGCGGAGAACCTGCAACAAAGGGGTTAGAAGACCCTGGCCGGGGATCCCGGCGAGGGAGCTCCGACGGTCAAGTCAGTAGACGACGAGAAGGAACAGACTCTCCAGCCGGACCCTCGAAAGGGCTCCAAACTTAGAGAGTTAACTGGTGAAGGAAACGCTCTGGGGACCAGAATCTCGGCTGGGCCTTCTTGCCGAGCTCACGCCCAGTGATCCCCTCTCGGGATCTCTGGTTTCTCTCTCGGAGCAAGGCCTTGTGCCGGTGCTTCCTCCATGTCCCCAGGCTAATTGGCTTACCTTGTCGTCCCCAGATTCTTCCCTCTTTATCTCCCCTCGTCGTGCGTTTGTCTTTTTCCTCCTCGAAAACTCCCCTCCCCCGTCCTCTTCTCTTTTCCCTTTTTGGTGAAGGAGGCCAGGCGGCTTCCCGACCTCGTCCGCTGGGCCCAGCAGGGAAAAGGCAAAGACAGAAGAGAAAGAGGGGAGGGCGGCGCTGGCAGGGCGGCCGGTCAAGCCTCGGGCTCCGTGAGAGCGCTCTCTTCCCCAAGCATGGGCGCCATCCATCTATGGGGCCTGTTCCGTTAGGATCGGGTCTCTCGACTGCGGGTCCTGTCGGGCCGATGCAAGTGATGTTCCGCGTGCTGCCGCCCTCCGTACGGGACACCGTCTGGGATTCGTACGGCCCGAGGGACGGCCTCGGGGCCCGTCTCTCTCCCCGGGGCCCTCTCCGTGCGAGCGGTCTGACCTCGGCTGAGTTGGACCCATCTCCGGGGGCCAACTGGCGAGGGACGAGGGATCAGCCGACCTCGCTTAGGTGGACCCCTCCTGGGTGGACACCTGGCGAGGTGGCAGGAGGTCGCCTGGCTTCGGCCGAGGTGGGCCCATCTTCGGGTGGCCACCTGGCGAAGGGCGGAGAATCAGCCGACCTCGGCTTAGGTGGACCCCTCCTAGGTGGACACCTGGCGAGGTGGCAGAAGGTCACCTGACTTCGGCCGAGGTGGGCCCATCTCTGGGTGGCCACCTGGCGAAGGGCGGAGAATCAGCCGACCTCGGCTTAGGTGGACCCCTCCTGGGTGGACACCTGGCGAGGTGGCAGAAGGTCGCCTGACTTCGACCGAGGTGGGCCCATCTCCGAGTGGCCACTTGGCGAAGGGCGGAGAATCAGCCGACCTCGGCTTGGGTGGACCCCTCCTGGGCGGACACCTGGCGAGGCGGCAGGGGATCGCCCGACCTTGGCCGACCTCACTTAAGCGGACCCCTCCGGGCCCGGGCGCCAATGAGGTGGTAGAGGAACTCCGAGCCGAGCTCGACCTCGGCGAGGGCGGTTTGCCTTAGACAGTCGTCGGGCGGTGTAGTCTTGCCGATCCTGGCTTTGAGGATGTGGTGCTGACTTGGTCGGGGAAACATGCACGTGGCTAGCTCGTATTCGGTGGTACCTGAGCCTGGCCACGTCACTGTCATGGCTGTAACAATATGCTTGGGATTTTCTCGGAGGTTATCACCCACCAATTGAAAGTCGATCCGGGGTGTAGGCTTATCTGGCAGAAGAAGAGAAATTTTACCTTTAAGAGATAGAAGGCTATTGATGAAGAAGTAAGCAAGCTCCTTGATATTGGATTCATAAGAAAGGTTCCTTACCTAGATTGGCTTGCTAATGTGGTAATGGTGAAGAAGGTAAATGGAAAATGAAGAATCTATATTGATTATACCACCTCAACAAGGCTTGTTCAAAGGATAGTATTCCCTTACCGAAGATATATCAGTTGGTTGACGCTATTGCTGGACACAAGCTCTTAAGCTTCATGGATGCCTTCTCAAGCTATAATCAAATTTGGATAGACTCTGAGGATGAAGAAAAGAAAGCCTTCATAACTAAAAAAGGGTTGTACTGCTACAAAGTAATGCCATTCAGATTGAAAAATACAAGCGCAACATATCAGTGGTTGGTCAATAAGATCTTTGAAAAGCAACTTGAGAGAAATATGGAGATATATGTCTATGACATGATAGTGAAAAGCATCCAACCAATCGATCATATTAGTAATCTGGAGGAAGCCTTCGATATATTATGAAGCCATTGAATGAAATTGATGTTGGGTTACCTAGGCTAGGTACAACAGAAGACTAGGTTTCAAAATTTTCATATTTGAAATCCTGACCAGCCAGAACCCTAAACCCTAGGACCACTTGATCAATACAATCAATAAATCTAATCATTAAGGTTATATAATAATACCTGGATCACTATAATCCTTTATTTCCATGAGTCACGTAGGTGCATACCCTCCAAAGTTGATCCACACAGGAACCGGACCAAGGAAACACTCCTACAACAGTTGCTTGTTTGATTGGGACTCTTTTGATAGCCTTCTGGACTTTCTCCTTTGTTGAACTCCCTATCCTCCTATAGGGCACTCTAAGCACTTTCTGAATCTTCTCTTAGAATCCAATTATCCCTTCTATAACTCTTCATAGGACCTTGTCTTAAAATGACAAGGTTTGTCTTAAATGGATAAGTCTTGTCTTAAGAAGACAAGGCTTGTCTTAAAAACAAGGAAAAAGAATAGAATGGACTTTATTGGATGAATGATTCAGATGCCTTTGCATCAGATTACTGATGCAATTTATAGAGTGGGAAGGGGCATGTGATAAGTCTATCTATCAGCCATCTAATAAGACTCTTCAATGAGAAGGAGTCTTTTGGTTGAATGGACATATCATGATAAATCCTTTTGTGCTCCAACAGACATATTGTTAACCCCTGGAATGATTTTGATGATAACAAAACATTGAAGCATGCATTTGATTACTAACTATTTCTAAGTATTTTTTAAGTTTTTGTAGGATGATTTAAATAAACAACACTCCTCTTACAACATTGATGTTTGTCAAGTTTATTTTTGAAAAAGTACAACATAATGAAGAGCCCAAAGAAAAACTAGTTATGTATTCATGAAAATGGGCCAATTCAATGTATTTTTCAAGTTTAAATTTCTTAGATTAAGCTTTGAAGGAGTTGGAAAGCCTTTGAAATTGGTTGGAAGCTTTTGGAAGCAATCTGAAGAAGTTTGGTAGGTTTTTGGCAAAAGTCATTCGAGCCGACTCAAAGCTAAAGAGCCACTCAATTTTCTAGCACTAAGTTTTTTGGCACGAAGACATTCAAGCTGACTCAAAGGTGATCGAGCCGACTCGTCCAGAGTTTCAATTCTTCAGTCTGTCAAAGTAAGCAAACAAACCCGACATAATCCGAGCTGACTCAAATATGTAGTCAAACATCTGAGTCGACCTGACAGTTAACTGAGCCGACTCTTCCAGAGTTTACAAAATCTTAGTTCTGAAGAAATAGCCAGGCGAGCCAACTCAAGACTGAAGAGCCGAATCAACCAGAGTGAAGTTTTAACCTGTCTAAGAATTTGAGCCGACTTGAATCCCAATTCCAGGTTCGTAATGGCTAGTTCTAGAACTATCTTTTTGAATCCAAAAAGTGTTCCAACGGCCATATTTTGAATTCCAACATTCTACAATGATCATATTCACTTGAAATCAGTTAAAGGGACTATTTATAAGGGATTTGAACAACTTTTGAAGAAGTGAATGAGGGATTTATGAGAGTATTGAATATCCAAAAAGAGCTTTCAAGAGAAGTACTCAAGACTTCACCAACTCCCATCAGATTCTTGAGTCATCTACTGAGGAATATCAGAAGCCTTAAAAGCATTCAAGGAAGGAATCAAGAAGGCTTCTCAAGAGCTATAACTGCAACCACCCGACAATGTTCGGTTTATCATAGTGTTGCTTTATTTTTTAAACTCTTTATTTGAGTTGTTCCAAGTACAGCAGGGGCTGTAACTTGGGATTTGTTTAGGTTTTTGGTGAGCCTTTTAAAACCAAGATTGGATTGTTAGTGAGCCTGTGAAAACTAACAATGTATTGGGTTTTTGGTGATTCCGATTTAAAACCAAGTTGGGGTTTTGGATTATGAGCCTGTGAAAATAATCTGGCTGTATTCCAAGGGTGAATATAATGAAAATCTCAAGTGGTATCTTGGATAGTGGACGTAGGAGCTGGGTTACTCTGAACTACTATAAGTTCCTTGTGTTTGTGCTTGTGTGATTGTGCTTTTTATTTGCTTCCACATCTCTTACTTAATTCTCATCACTCACCATACTAAGTTATTTTAAAAGAAGCACATACTTGTGAAAATTTTTTAAATACCCAATTCATGCCCCTCTCTTGGATAAGCCACCTGGGCAACAACTGGTATCAGAATAGTATCTTTGAAATTTATTTAGAGTAAAGATTAAATGGCAAACCCTATGAGTACCTTCTTGGCTGAAAGCCAATCTACAAACAGACCTCCACTTTTCACAGGCACTAACTACACCTACTGAAAGGCTCGAATGAAAATTTACATTCAAGCAGTAGATTTTCAATTATGGAAAATGATTCTAAAAGGACCTCACACACCCACGAAGAAGGTTGATGGCATGGACGTCCCAAAACCTAAAAAGGAATGGGATGAACACGACATGAAAATGGATGAATTGAATGCCAAAGCAATGAGTCTTTTATATTGTGCTTTGGATGCCAACGAGTTTAACCGAATTTCTACTTGCAATTTAGCTAAAGAAATTTGGGATAAACTTGAAGTAACCCATGAAAGAACCTTTCAAGTCAAAACATCTAAGATTAATCTTCTTGTACATAATTATGAATTATTTAAAATAGAACTGAATGAGACTATATCTGCCATGTTCTCTAGATTTACAGATATTATTAATGGTTTAAAGAATCTTGATAGGATATACTCCAATGCGACCTCGTGCAGAAAATCTTGATATCTTTACCGGACAAATGGGATCCAAAGGTACCACTATCCAGGAAGCAAAGGACTTGAATACTCTATAACTGGATAAGCTATTAGGTTCCCTGATTATACACAAACTTGCAATGTAGCATAGAAGTGAAAATGATATTAAGAAGAAAAAACCAATGGTCTTCAAAGCTGCAGCAAAATTAAAGAAACATGAAGAGGAAATGGATAAAGAAAGCCCCTCCTCCAAATATGAACTTGAAGATGATGATATCACACTTGTAGTAAGGAGATTCAAGAAATTTATGCAGGAAAATGGAAAGATATTGGAGGAAATATCATAGAAAAGGAAAATACAAGAAAGAAAAAGAGAAAGAAAAGGAAAGAGATAAAGAGCAACAGCCCATTTGCTACGAATGCAAGAAACCAGGACACTTCCATTCCGATTGTCCAAATTTGAAGAAAGCATACAAAAAAAAGAAGATGAAAGCCATTGTTGTAACTTGGAGCGATAGCGAGGAGTCTACATCAAATGAGGAAGAAGAGACTTCAAAAACAGTGAATATTGTTTAATGGGTCTCGTAGATGAGGTATGTCTCCCGAACCTTAGGATGAATTTATATTTGATGAATTAAGTACTGCATTTCATGAGCTATTATTGGAATACAAAAAGGCCGGTCTAAAAATTAAAGCTTTGAAAAATAGCAATGATGTTTTAATGAAAGAAAAAGATGAGATTTTAGAAAAGAATAAGATTTTGCAAAAAGAATCGAATAGCTTTTCTGAAAAATATAAAGCTTTGCAAGTTGAAAAGAATGGTTATCTTGAAAAGAGTACATCTTTACATGAAGAAAATATTGGCTTGCAAAAAGAAGTTGAAAAACTTAAGCCTTTAGTTGAAAAACTAACGTTGAGTTCAAATAAACTTGAACTGATTTTAAAAGGTCAAAGGGACTCAAACAATAAAGCTGGAATTGGTTATAATCCTTTGCATACAAATAGAATTTTAGCTACAAAGTTTATATCTTCAAAATCATATGTACCTAAGTTTTCGACTCAAAAATCTTTTTCATCTAGAGCTTCAACATTTGTACCTTTTCAAAATTCAAGAGTTAATTGTTATTCATGCAATGGGGTTGGTCACAAAGCATTTGAATGCAACCTGAAAAGAAATGTTAGAAGTAAAATTTGAAATATTTGGATTCCCAAAGGGACCACTCCTCCTAACCTGGAAGGATCCAAGAAAGCTTGGGTACCTAAAAGAACTACGTGATTGTTTTGTAGGAATGTCTTGCAGCCCAGAATACAAAGAAAAGATGGTATTTGGATAGTGGCTATTTAAGACATATGATGAGTGACAAGGAACAATTCATCACCTTAGAAATAAAGGATGGAGGATTGGTCACTTTTGGTGACAATGGTAAGAGAAAAATAATTAGCATCGATAAGATCAGAATAACCCCTTCTACATTTATTGATAATGTATTGCTAGTTGACAAATTGAAGCACAATTTGTTAAGTATAAGTCAATTATGTGATAGAGGCTTCAAGGTTGTCTTTGAATCTTTAATGTACATTGTAACTAACTCACTTGATTCTAGTACTAAGCTCATTGGTCATAGACTTGGAAACATATATGTGGTAGATTTGAATGATCTAGCCATGTTTAGTAGTACAAGTCTTGTGGCAATGAATGCTAAAACCAAGGAGTCTAGCTTACTTTGGTATAGGAGATTAGGTCATGCTAGCATGCATCTAATTGCTAAATTAATTTTCAAAGATCTAGTTAAAGGTTTACCAAAATTTAAAGTTGATTTTGAATATATTTGTGATGCATGCCAATTTGGTAAACAAACTAGGAAGAGTTTTAAATCAACAAATAAGGTTTCTACTTCTAGACCTCTAGAGCTACTACACATAGATCTATTTGGACCAACTAGGACAACAAGCCTAGATGGTATGAAATATGGACTTGTGATAGTAGATAATTTTTCAAGATTTACTTGGGTCTTATTTATTGCACATAAGGATGAAGCTTTTAAAGTTTTTCAAAAATTCTATAAGAAAGTTTCAAATGAAAAAAATCTTTCAGTTATTTCTATTAGAAGTGATCACGATATAAAATTTGAAAATTGATATTTTAAAGAATATTACACTGAGCATGGCATTGATCATAACTTCTTTGCTCCTAGAACACCATAGCAAAATGGTGTTGTAGAGAGGAAGAATAGGACATTGGAAGAGATGGCCCGAACTATGTTATGTGAAGGCAATCTTCCAATGTACTTTTGGGCAGAAGCTATGAACACTACATGCTATATATTGAATCATGTTTTGATAATACCGATTTTAAAGAAAACCCCCTATGAGCTTTAGAATGACAAAAAACCAAGCATTCATTATTTTCATGTATTTGGTTGTAAATGCTTTGTGTTGAATAATGGAAAGGATAACCTAGGAAAATTTGATGCTAAATCTGATGAAGTAATTTTTCTTGATTATTCAACATCTAACAAAGCTTATAGAATATTTAACAAAAGAACATTGACTGTTGAACAATCTGTTAATATTATTTTTGATGAATCTAACCCCTCACCTTCTAGAAAAGAAGAATACATTGCTAATGATACAGGTGCAATTGACAAAGCTATGGAGGTAATGAGCCTAAAGGACAAACCAACTCAAGAAGGAGAAGAAATGGCAAGCAAAGACCATGGTGATCTACTAAGAGAATGAAGGTTTATAACTTCACACCCTAAAGATTTTATTATAAGTGATCCCTCACAAGGTATTAGGACTAGGTCATCACTTAGAGATGCACATGATTACCTGATATTTGTTTCACAAGTAGAACCACATAGAATAGAAGAAGCTGAAAATGATCCTGATTGGATGATGGCTATGCATAAAGAACTTAACCAATTTGAAAGAAATAATATGTGGGCCTTAGTGAATAGACCATCAGATCATCCTGTCATAGGAACTAAATGGATTTGTAGAAATAAGTTAGATGAATAAAACCATGTAATTAGGAATAAAGCTAGATTAGTGGCTAAAGGATATAATCAAGAAGAAGGAATAGATTTTGATGAAACTTATGTACCCGTAGCAAGATTAGAAACTATTAGATTATTACTTGCATTTGCTTGCTACATGAATTTCAAATTATTTTAAATGGATGTAAAAAATATATTTTTGAATGGATTTATTTCAGAAGAAGTTTTTGTAGAACAACCACTAGATTTTGAAAATCATGCTCTTCCAAATCATGTTTTTAAACTTAATAAAGCATTGTATGGATTAAAATAAGTACCTAGAGTATGGTATGATAGATTAAGCAAGTTTCTACTTGAAAATGATTTTGTTAGAGGAAATGTAGACACTACTTTGTTCATTAAAAGAAAAGAAAATGATATGTTAGTTGTATAAATTTATCTAGATGACATTATTTTTGGAGCAACTAATAAGAATTTGTGTAGAGAATTTGCTGACCTTATGCAGGGCAAATTTGAAATGAGCTTGATGGGTGAACTGACATACTTCCTTGGACTCCAAATTAAGCAAACAAGAGAAGGAATTTTTATCAACCAAGCAAAGTACATCAAGGAAATCATTAAGAAGTTTGGTATGGAGTCAGCCAAAGAAATGAGCACACCCATGAGTCCGTCTTGCATATTAGATAAAGATGAAGATAGACACAATATTGATCAAAAGCTTTATCAAGGTATGATTGGATCACTGTTGTATTTAACTACTAGTGGGCCTGATATCTTGTTCAGTGTATGTATATGTGCTAGATTTCAATCAAACCCTAAAGAATCACATATACTTACTGTTAAAAGAATTATAAAATATCTTAAAGGAACAAGTAATCTTGATCTATGGTATTCTAAGCAATTTTCATTAAATTTAATTGGATTTTTGGATGCTGATTATGGTGGATGTAAAATTGATAGTACTTGTCAATTTCTAGGGTTGAACTTAATTTCATGGCGTTGTAAGAAATAGACCTCTGTAGCACTATCCACTACTGAGGCAGAGTATATGGCTGCAGGGAGTTACTGTGCACAAGTGTTATAGATTAAGCAACAACTACAAGACTATGGTGTTATTCAAACAAAAATTCCTATCAAATGTGATAACACAAGTACTATTAATCTAACAAAGAATTCAATTCAGCATTCTAGAACAAAATATATAGAAATTAGACACCACTTTATTAGGGATCATGTACAAAATAGAAATATTGAGCTTGAATTTGTTCCAACAAAAAATCAATTAGCTGACATTTTCACTAAACCTCTTAATGGAGATAGATTTCAAATGATTAGAGGAGAATTAGGTTTATGTGACCCATTTTAGAACTTTTGACCTAAATTTCTTCTAAATTAAGGAAAATTATCTAAAAACCTCCATAACCTATCTAAAGTAGATACCCACCTTACTTAGTGTGTTCTTAGAGCTAGGCACCTTTTTATTGGACTTTTAGAGATTTTTTGTTGATCCTTGCTTGAGCCAACTCGAGCAAACTAGGTTCTGGCCAAGCCGACTTGGATGTCGAGATAATCTTTTTTATATAAGCCATAGGACCCAAACCTAGGGCATACTTTTCCTGTTAAACCCTACCCGAAAAATAGAAAAGGCCTTTCCAAAACTTAGGACCACTCCTCTACCCCACTTACTTTAGATTCACTCAATATACCCTCTCCCACCGTCAATTTGCTTCAGATGGCACCGAAAAGAGCGGTTGCTAAGAGGCCTCGACGAGCGAAATCAAGCACACAAAGGAAAAGAAGGACCAAGAGAAGAAAAGAAGAGCCGACCCAAGCTCAACAGCAAGAAGAGGAAAAAAATGTGCCTCCACCACCTCCAAGATAAATTATTTAGATGGGTAATCAGCCCGTTACCTGCGAAAGGAGGGTATATTTTACTTTTCTTGAGAATTTAGGGCTGAGAATTGGAGGATGGATTGAAGATCAAGGCTAGGCTTACTTTTGGTCATTTGATATACAAACCTACCCAAGCCTTGTTAGAAACTTTTCTGAGAACTTATCTTTTGGTGAAAACTGTATTGAATCGACTGTTAAGGGAATAAGGATGGTTGTTGATGAAGACACTATTAGTAGAGTTTTGAGGATGCTTAAAGATGGGAGAAATCATTTGGTTTTAAAGGACAAGTAGAAAACCATGAGGATCATATTGGAAAGAAAAATGTTAATGAAATTTCAACTGTTCAAGCTAATATCTTGTCACTATAAATAAGACTATTGCATAATATGATTAATAGGATCTTTCTACCAAGGACCGGGTGCTTCGACTGGGTTAGTGAGCGCGATATGGTCTTCATGGGGCATATGATTGAGGGGGAGGCCCTCAATCTACCATCCATTATGCTTGCTTAGATGCGGGATGCAGCCCCAAAGGCTAAAGCCTGCTTACCTTATGGCATGGCATTCACACTACTATTCAGAGATTCAGGAGTTGACTTGGCAAATGAGGATAGTAGACTGCTACACCACACTGATACTTATTCGGTGAAGTCCCTACAGATGATGGGCTATCACTAGGTTGAGGGAGTTTGGACCAAGAAAGTATCAGGTTAGAGAGTGGTTCACCAGTCATCAGATAAGGATGAAGGAGCAGAGCACCACATTGCAGATACGGAGATTGCTAGAGAGGAGTCAGATGATGAGAGTGACAGTGGCTCCAGTGACTTTGATGAAGATTCCAGTGATAAGGAGTTCGATGAATAGGCTGGCCAGACCAGTAGCCCCAAGACTCCACCTGCATCGTAAGTAGCACCAGCAGCCCACACAGGACCCTCTACTCCAGCACCAACTGCTACTTAGGCTTCCATTACAGAGCAGCTTACTCAATTTACCGTGACGCTGACAAATTCCTTTAGATCGATGTTTGGTGATCTTCACCAAACATTCGAGACAAGACTGAGTTGAGAGAGTTGACCTACAGAGTTGAGATAGTCGAGAGACTACAGCAGATGCAGGGTGATCATCAGGATGAGCTGAGAGACCTGCAGTCAGATTTTGGCAGACTTAGAGGAGCAGGAGATACTTTTGTTGCTTAGTAGACTACAACCCTTCAACACATTCAGGAGGGAGTTCAGAGGCTACAGTTCGGTATGAGCATCGTTCTCTTTCACCTTTCTAGAGCTTCTTCTTCTGCATACTCTCCACCTCATAGCACACCTAGACCTAGAGCATCACCTCCTAGATAGCCTCCACCACATTATAGGCCCAGGACAGGACCTACTTCTAGGACCTGGAATTTAGTAGGACCACCTCCACCGATTAGAAGTTCCCGAGTCTATGCGACTCAGACTTTTGATGTAGCGAGTGATAGTGACTAGATTGGATGCTCTTTCTGTATTACATTTTGATATCTTTCTTGTATTACATCTTGTCATATTTTGACAGAATGATATATTGTACCCCTTATCAAAGTAATGAAATGTTTATTTTCAAATCAATGTGTACATTGCTTCCTAGTTATTATATCTTTGTTGTTTCTATGCATAATTAACCTAAAAAGGGGGAGTAACACTTCAAGAGAATTTTAATGAAGAGTTCTAATTTGAAAAATTCTATGAGATGGTGAAATTCAATGTTTAAAAGAGACAACCTTTTTGATTAATGACAAAAATGGGGAGTGATGTTAATGATGTGCATGGAAAATACAAAGAAAATAACACAGGGGGAGAAATCATTCTATGAATAGAAATCAAAGGAAATTTTTTTTTTTGCTCTGATATTTTGAATGATCATGTAACCTTGATACATCTTGATACTAAATAAAAATTAGCTCTGATTAATGGATATATAGCTCTGATTCATTATTAACTTTAATAGCTTTGATACATTCTTGAATATTATTACTATCTCTGATACATTCTCCAATACTATTGATTCCAATATTTTAGTTAGCTCTGATGCATTCTGCTGTCCAATTTGCTTTGATAAATTATTAACTTCAATACATGTTAGGCAAAAATAGCTTTTGATACATATTAACTTTGATACATATTGGATCTAATTCAAAAGCTCTGATACTTTCCAATACATTCATGAGACATGTTGATACATATAGATATACATCAATTTAAAATAATACACAAGTTACTTTGATACATTTAAATGCTTATATACTCATAACTGTAAAGTTTTTCCATGCCCAGTGTTTTGTCATCATCAAAAAGGGAGAGATTGTTGACCCCTGGAATGATATTGATGATAACAAAACATTGGAGCATGCATTTGATTACTAACTATTTTCAAGTATTTTGTAAGTTTTTGTAGGATGATTTAAATGAACAACCACTCCTCTTACAACATTGATGTTTATCAAGTTTATTTTTGAAAAAGTGCTATATAATGAAGTGCCCAAAGAAAAACTAGTTATGTATTCATGAAAATGGGCCAATTCAATGTATTTTTCAAGTTTAAATTTCTTAGATTAGGCTTTGAAGGAGTTGGAAAGCCTTTGAAATTGGTTGGAAGCTTTTGGAAGCAATCTAGAGAAGTTCGGAAGGTTTTTGGCAAAAGTCACTCGAGCCGACTCGAAGCTGAAGAGCCGACTCAATTTTCTGGCATGGGAGTAAGTTTTTTGGCACAAAGACATTCGAGCTGACTCGATGGTGCAGGCACCAGGACTAACAAAAATTGACAGGTAGAACCCAAATCCCTGTGGATCACCTGTGAGTAAAACCCTGAACCCAACCTTATTTATCATGTAAATATTTATTTTAAATTCTATTATTTTGGTTTAGTTAGGGTAAACCCTTTTTACCAACTGTAATTAGGATTTTGTTTATTTTAGGGTAAAACCCTTTTTACCAAGTTAAGTCGAAACCCCAATTGAGTCAAACTCTATTTACCCAATTGGGATCTTAATGGTCCAATTTAATTAGCCCTTTTTACCAACTTTAATTGAATTTTTATTTGAAAGCCTAATTAAGTATGGTTGGTTCAATTAGTTATTAGTTGGTTAAATCATGTAGTTAGTTATTCATTAAGTCCATGTAATTAGTTGAGTCATTGAGTCCTGTATTACAAGAGGGGACCCAAGACAACATCCCATGTGCACCCAATTGAAGATTCAAGACAACCCATGTGCTAGCCTAATTCACAAACTCTTCTTGGCACCACCTTTTCAAGGATTTGGACATCAATACATGTCATTGGGACAACACTACTTGGTACTTCATCCAGGGCAAGAACACATGCCATGTCACTTTTGTTTGGACATCCCACATGCCATGTTATTTTATTTTTGGTCATCCAAATGAAAGCAAGATTTGTGCCACTTAATGTTAAGATGAGTAAAGCAGAAGGACTCCCTAAGTTGGCACCCTCCCACTCAAATTTTCCATGCCAAAATCAAAAGGAGCTGGCCAAGCATTTCACTTTTTCTTGTTGTCCACTTCAAGGAGAGTTCCAAGGTATTTGCTTACTAAAGGGAAGAAGGTTCAATGGTCTTCTACTTCAAGAGTTTCAAGCAATCAGGATGGAAACTGCTTAAGTCTCCTGAACTCAAGAGTTTCACTAAAACTCTTGAGTCTTTTTCAATCCAAACTGAGGAGTCCCTCACCTGCAGACAACCACATCATCCAGGCTCTAGAGTCCAACATCAAAGGCCAAGTGATGGAGCATCTTGACCTCACATCAAGCCACTTCATCAATCCAACACTTGGGCACCTAAATGAGATAAGAAGCCCCAAGATTTTTCCCACTTTGAATGGAGTCCAGATCAGCCCAACAAGCAGAGTCTAAGACACCCAAAAGTAGAATTCTAGGAGTTGTAGTCCAAGGGAGCACAAGACTAGTATTTGTATCCCTACATCACTGGTTGGGAGTCTATAAATACCCCACCAACCCCTCCTTGTAATTCATCAATTATTCATCAATATACAACGAAATTCTGTCGAATTTTCTTCCTTTGCTATGTGCATCGCATGGTGTGATGCCCTTCCTTTGTTCTACAAAACATCGCGGGGTGTGAGGCCCTACTTATCCAGCCATCAAGAAATCCAAATCTACCATTTCTAAACCTTCCTTTCTTTTATTCTTTTCTTTCCTTTGCTATTTTTAATTTGTGTATCTTTCTTTGTTGAGTGTTACAGGTGAACAGGAATCAAGATCAGGTATTCTTGCCTCAGAACCAGCTTCACGCAGAAGATTAGAGCCTGGGAATTGAGTTCTTGAAACCCTGCCATGGAGATCAAGAGTTCTATCAGATCCAATTCAAAGGAGCATTTCTTCGTTGGTAAAACTGAAATTTATTCCCTTCTCTTTATTTTCTGATCTATTGAAAACAAATCCTATTTTCGATGGTTTCTCAACCACCAGGTCCTATTTTTTTTAATTGCTTTATAGGTTTACTTGTGCAGGTAATTGACTTGATTAGTTTCCTTTACTATCTCCTTGAAGTCTTCTTTAAAAATTTGAAAATAATAAAAAAAATAGTTTCTATTTTTTCTGCTAATTAGTTATTAATATCAGTAATTTACTTTTGATTTTTTTCGTTCCACATCAGTTTTGGTATCAGAGCAAGTTAAACTAGGGTTTAATCTCTCTTGTAATAACTTAGTTTCTCTTTAAGTACTCAGATCGGGTACTTCACCATGGCCGTCCGGTCATAGAAAAAAGTAGGGCTACAAGACCCTCATCTCCTATTCAAATGAGATTTTCTATGGCATGTAGGGGTGCCACTATGAATTGACCCTTGAAGAAGAAAACAAAGAGATAGGCATCTTTAGGATTTATTTTCTACATCACGTCCATCACAGTATATAGTTTATTATTTTAATTGTTTCTATTTGTATATAATTCAAAATCACCTAATTCTTATTTTGTTGGATCCATCATAATTGATAGTATTTTTTAGAATTTTATGATAAATTATTTTGGTCTATAGATTTTCTTCTCACCAGAATACTACCTAAGAACAGATCTATCCTGAATTTTAGCAATTCAAGTTTAGGGTTCTTTTTGCATAAATCTTGGATATTTTAATTTCCTGCATCTTAGGTATTTTTTTGCAAACTATATCTTTGCTGAAAACAAAAGAACAAAATACAAAAAAAAATAATGAATTTTATTTTTTTAATTTTTTGTTATTTTAATTATTTTAGTTCGATTGCATCTAGGATTTCATCTTGTGTGTGCATCATTAAGTAACCTAATCTTTAGGGCACTCAATATCTACATAAAGGAGGGATTTCATCACCCTTCCTTAGCCCACAACCACCACCTTTGTATCGAGCCTAACCCTAATTAAAACTCAATTAGACTTAATTGCTCTGGTGAGCTAGGGACACCAACAGGTTGGGTTCCAAGTATTATATGTAAGCTAGTGCACCCAATCCTTTGATTATCACTTGAATCTGGTGTCTAAGGCTAGAGGTCTAGAGGCAAACACCCTAAGCAGTTTTGTGGTTCTTAATTTGGACCCTGCGAGAGTAGGGGGAGCCTCCCATGACCCCACCTCTTACCTGGCCAGTGGACAGGGTAATTATTGAATTGGCTATAATTTGAGCTGACCCATTCTACTTGAGCTCTAGGTTCAGGAAACCCTAATCTGAGTTGAGTTCGATATGTTTGTATTGCATAACCCCTAAATTAGGAGACCAATACTTGTAGCCTCAAATCCAACCTAGTCTGGTTTGACCATGGAGTCCATTATAGAAACCTTACTAAGGACCTTCACTGAACAATGTACCCAAATGAACCATAAGTTTGATCGGCTAGATCAACGATTTAAAAACCTAGAGAGAATCCGTATGACCCATACTAACCCTAGTTTACCCAAACCAACTACTCTTAGTCAGCCAGAACCCACTAGGATCAGTGGCTATAGTCAAAACCCAGGTACTATTCAAGTTTCCCTTAGCCAACCCTTCTCCACTACCCCAGATCCTAGTCATTGTCTCCTTAGTCAACCCACCCATGCTATCCCAGACACTCGTCAATTTTTTCTTAACTTACCTACTCCTACTACCCTATTGGTTCGCCAAGATGCTATTGAAGAAGAAGTCTATGAAGCTGATGTGAGCTTAGTAGATGAGTATGTAGAAAAGGAGATATAGGAGGTAGACCTAGAGTTAGATAATCCTGACCATACCCAGACTAAAGCCAGCCCATAATTAGTTGACCCTAATTATACCCTGACTGAAATTATTAGACCCTTAGAAAAAGAGACCCATAAGGAACCTAACCCTACTACTGAGACCTTACCTGGAAAAACCTTAGAAAAGAGTCAAGCTATAGAGCTTAGTCCTAAAGTAATCAGTGAGGACTTGATTTTTCCAAACCAGCAATCTCAGGAAGAATTCACTCTATCAGTCCCCATTAAAGACCTTTTTCTTGAAATTCATGACTCGTCTTTTCTTCAGGCTAACCCTTTATTTCCTGTAGGTGTGAATCAATATCCAACCCTTAAGGTCAACCCCATTAGTCTAGGACAAACCCTCGAACCCTTTTCTTATTTACTATCCTACCAAGTCACCCCCGAATCTACTTCTTACTTCCTACCTTTCCCTGATGTTTTCAATATTTCTAGAACCATTAGTTTACATTTTGTTGAAGTTAGTATGTTTCATCAGTCCTTAGACCCAGTTAGATTTGCCACTTATTTCTGGAGAACCTTAAGGCATCTATTAGGAGTGCATATTAAATTTTCATTTTCATGTCACCCATCGACCAAGGATCAAGTACAGAATTAAAATTAAAGACTTAAATAGATAATAATAATAATAATAATAAATAAATAAATAAGTTTCCTTCACTAATAATGCATAGTGAGTCTATTAGATATTTGCAGAGTCATATGCACAATACATTAAAGAATTATATAAGAATCATATGGCTAATTCTAAAAGCAGACTCAAGGAATACAAAGAAGGAAACTTTGTTATGGTTTGATTACAACTTGAATGGTTCCCACCTGGAACCATGAAAAAATTGCATGCCTGTCGTAGTGGACCATACAAAGTAATTAAGAAAATTGGGTGTAATGCCTATGTGCTCGAGATACCACCTGAACTAGGCATTAGCAATACTTTCAATGTTTCAGACCTTATCAAGTATAGGGAACCAACGTTGATTCCTAGTGAGCCTTTTGGGCCTAATCCAATCCTTGAGAGTGAACCAACCCAAGTGTGTCCACCTACCATACCACCAGCCCGGAGAGACAAGATCGAACGGATCTTGGATGATAAGATCATCATTACCCGGAGCAAAGATTACCAGCAATATCTGGTTCTTTGGCAAGGACGACCTGAGTCTGATGATTCTTGGATCACTAGAGAGGACTTGTAGAGAGTTGCCATTGACTTACTAGAGTATTATACCAATGGAGTTGACCCATACTCGACAGGGTCGAGTTTGTCCCACCCGAGGAGAATTGATGCGGGCATCAGGGCAAAAAGAAATTGATGGTTGAACCCACATCCCTGCGGATCATCTATGAGTAAAACCCTGAACCCAACCCTATTTACCATGTAAATATTTATTTTAACATATGTTATTTTGGTTTAGTTAGGTAAACCCTTTTTACCAACTGTAATTAGGGTTTTGTTTAATTTAGGGTATAACTCTTTTTACCAAGTTAAGTTGAAACCCCAATTGAGTCAAATCCTATTTATCCAATTGGGATCTTAATGGTCCAATTTAATTAGCCCTTGTTACCAACTTTAATTGGATTTTTATTTGAAAGCCTAATTAAGTATGGTTGGTTCAATTAGTTATTAGTTGGTTAAATCATATGGTTAGTTATTCATTGAGTCTATGTAATTAGTTGAGTCATTAAGTCCTGTATTACAAGAGGGGACCTAAGACAACATTCCATGTGCACCCAATTGAAGACTCAAGACAACCCATATGCTAGCCCAAGTTACAACCTCTTCTTGGCACCACCTTTTCAGGGATTTGGACATTAACACATGTCATTAGGACAACACTACTTGGTACTTCATCCAGGACAAGAATACATGCCATGTCATTTTTGTTTGGACATCCCACATGCCATGTTTTTTTTATTTTTGGTCATCAAAATGAAAGCAAGATTGGCGCCACTTAATGTTAAGATAAGTAAAGCAGAAGGACTCCCCAAGTTGGCACCCTCCCACTCAAATTCTCCATGCCAAAATCAAAAGGAGCCAGCCAAGCATTTCACTTTTTCTTATCGCCCACTTCAAGGAGAGTTCCAAGGTATTTGCTTACTAAAGGGAAGAAGGTTCAATGGTCTTCTACTTCAAGAGTTTCAAGCAATCAGGATAGAAGCTGCTTAAGTCTCCTAAACTCAAGAGTTTCACCAAAACTCTTGAGTCTTCTTCAATCCAGACTGAGGAGTCCCTTACCTGCAGACAACCACATTATCCAGACTCTAGAGTCCAACATCAAAGGCCAAGTGATTGAGCATCTTGACCTCACATCAAGCCACTTCATCAATCCAACACTTGGGCGCCCAAATGAGATAAGAAGCATCAAGATTTTACCCACTTTGAATGGAGTCCAGATCAGCCCAACAAACAGAGTCCAAGACACCCAAAAGCAGAATTCTATGAGTTGTAGTCCAAGGGAGCACAAGACTAGTGTTTGTGTCCCTTACATCACTAGTTGGGAGTCTATAAATACCCCACCAACCCCTCTTTGTAACTCATCAATTATTCATCGATATACAACAAAATTTTGTCGAACTTTCTTCCTTTGCTGTGTGCATCATGGGGTGTGAGGCCCTTCCTTTATTCTACGAAACATCGCGGGGTGTGAGGCCCTACTTATCCAGCCATTAAGAAATCTAAATCCACCATTTCTAAACCTTCCTTTCTTTCATTCTTTCCTTTCCTTTGCTATTTTTAATTCATGTATCTTTCTTTGTTTAGTGTCACAGGTGAACAGGAATCAAGATCAAGTGTTCTTGCCTTGGAACCAACTTCGCACAGAAGATCAGAGCCTGGGAATCGAGTTCTTAAAACCCTGCCATGGATATCTTGAGAGTTTTGTCAGATCCGATTCAGAGGAGCATTTCTTCGTTGGTAAAATTGAAATTTATTCCCTTCTCTTTATTTTCTGATCCATTAAAAACAAATCCTACTTTCGGTGGTTTCTTAACCCCAAGTCCTATTTTTTCTAATTACTTTATAGGTTTACTTGTGCAGGTAATTGACTTGATAAGTTTCCTTTACTGTCTCCTTAAAGTCTTCATTAAAAATCCAAAAATAATAAAAAAATTAGTTTCTATTTTTTTGCTAATTAGTTATTAATATCAGTAATTTACTTTTGGTTTTTTTTGTCCTGCATCACTCGAAGGTAATCGAGCCGACTCATCTAGAGTTTTAATTCTTCAATCTGTCAAAGAGAGCCAGCCTGATAGAATCCGAGCTGACTCAAATATATAGTCAAACATCTGAGTCAACCCGATAATCAACCAAGATGACTCTTCTAGAGTTTACAAAATCTCAGTTTTGAAGAAACAGCCAGGCGAGCTGACTCGAGACTGAAGAGCTAACTCAACCAGAGTGAAGTCTTAACCTATCTAAGAATCCAAATCGACTCGAAGCATCCGAGCCAACATGAATCCCAGTTCTAGGTTCGTAATGGCTAGTTCCATAACTACTCTCCTTACCGAGTCATCATTCGAAGAGATCGTACAGGATAACTACTCTCCATACTGGAAGCGATCGATTCTTTGTTGACCTACTCATTATCTTCATGCACAATCCACCATGCCCAGAAGCACCCCATACATGACCTAATTGCCATGAATGAGTATACACCAAAATATGGGTTCATGTGCATAAGATACTATGGTAGTCTCAGGTCTAAGGACCACATGCATGACTCCCACTAACAGAACATTCCTATTGACAAGTAGGTAAGACTTCCATTTGATGTTCTCTCATTAGATCAGTTCAGTGAAATCATAACCTAATGAGCACCTACATCCTTGTATTAGTGTCTCTACACAAGTGTTTATGAGACCAATCACCCTCTCCAATGAGTATACATAGGATGTACTAGTCTTTCTAGAAACATCGATCCCCAAATCGATGATCCAATGACTATGAGCATTTTAGATTAGGGTTTATAGGAACTTAGGTCTCACTATTATGATTTCAATCATAACCCTAATTCCATTATCCTAACCTATGGGGTTCATCATAATCTTATAATTAAAAGTATAAGACATAGCATATGATGAATCAGAAAATGCCTTTATTAATAAATAATGTCATACATAAGCTAGAAGATTACAGAATTGCCCATACAAAGATTGGCTATTAGGGCATAATTCTTTCAATTGAATCTGATTAAGTGTGTCTTCGGAGTGACTTCAGGGAAGTTCCACTGTTTCCTTGTCACCAATTAGAGAATAGAAGCCAACCTTAATAAAATCCAAGCTATTCTTGACATGAGGCATCCCTCTAATACCCATACAATCTAAATGGCAATCTAACTATTGTAGTGGTAGGGCCTTAGTGAATAGGTCTGCTATGTTGTTATTTGTATATACTCGTTCTACAACCACTTCTTTTCTTTCAATGATTTCTTGAACGAGGTGAAAGTGTCTCAATTTGTACTTGGACTTATGGTGAGACCTTGGTTCCTTAGCTTGTGCAATGACTCCAGTGTTATCACAATAAAGTGGTACTGGTTGTTGTATAGTAGGAACTATGCCCAATTCCATGATAAACTTTCTCATCTAGATTGCTTCCTTAGCGGCTTCACTAGCAACTATGTATTATGCCTCAGTAACGAGTCAGCTATAATTGGCTACTTGGTAGTCTTCCAACTCACTGCTCCACCATTCAGAGTAAAAACATACACTAATATGGATTTACTGTTATCTAGAATAGATTGGAAACTAGAATATGTATAGCCTTCTAGTTTCAATTCTGATCCGCCATATATAAGAAAAATATCCTTAGTTGTTCTCAGGTATTTAAGAATATTTTTCACAGCTTTCCAATGATCCTCCCCTAGATCAGCCTGGAATCTTGATGGGGGACAAAGGGGTGGGATCGTTGGTGAGCCTAGAAGTCACCTAAATTAGCATACTTTTTTTTTTGGTATTTTTTTTTTTTGTAGAATGATTTTTTTTTTCAACATAATTAACCTCGGATTAGCCCAAGTAAGACAATCAAAGCAAAAAACATAACCCAATTTAAAGTAAACAAGATTTATTCCAAGCTAGAATAAATTCGGGATATATATGGAATAGCTAGAATAGCTATTCTGGTCTTCTTCAACAGCCGCTCAATAATTCAACTTGCACGCTTCTTGGAATAGGAGTTTTGAAGCTTCATGGGGGAGGAGATCGGAGGTGTAGATGGCTTCGGGCGGACCGAAGGAAGGAGATCCGGCGATGGGGAAGGACCGGAGGAGGAGATTCGACGATGGAGAAGCCGGGAGGAGGCTTACGGACAGGCTTCTTTGGATGAGTGAACAGGGGCTTCGTGGAATAGGGGAGCTGGGAGGCTGCTACGCAGGATGGTGGAGAGGACAGCACCGGGGCGATCTTGGAGCTTCGTTCCAACGGGGGATTCAGGCCCCAGTAGAGGAATCGGCCGAGCGGACATCCGTGGAGGGGGATTCGTGGCTGATAACGGCATCGGGAGGATCGGGGCTAATGATGGGTTTCGCTGCAGAGTTAATGTCTAGAACGAGGCCGAGATCTTGGGAGCCGGGAGGAGACGATCCCGATCCGAGTGGAAATTCCGTTGGGTGGCCCGGAGAAGACACCGGCATCGAGGACATTCGGAGAGGCTGCTGTGAGCCCGAGGAACAGGGAAGGAGGGAGGGTCGGGCTAAGGTAGATGTCCGAGAAGGGCGCTAAATGCTTGAGGACATCCGGGAGTGAGGGTAGGCCGGCCGGAGGAGCGGAAGGAGGGTGCAACTATTTCTTCTTGATGGTGGGTAGCGGTAGGCTTTGGGGAAGATGATGGATCAGTGGAGCTTTGGAGCAGAGGAGTTGGGTGGCGGCGTAGAGGGCAGGGAGTGGGGTGGAAAGGATGGCTCCACCGTTGGAGTCTTGCAGTTCCAGTACCGGATGAGTGCGGCTTCTTCTTTTTGGGGATGGCGAGGGATCGGCTGCAGGGAGCACTCATGGGAGGCCAGTGGATGAAGGCGAAATTGCTACTATGGGGGCGCCGATCTGATGAGCTTTGATCGCGGCGATAGGCTATTTCTGGTTGCAGGTGGAAGGGACTGGTGGCCGACAGGGAGCAGGGAGGATCCGACGGGGAGGCGACCAAGGGGTGCTGGACTGGGTGGAAGATGGAGGACGCGGACGATGAGAGCTGGCGGGAGAGAAGGGGAATCTGGGATACCCTAATTTTTCTGGGCTCTGATACCAAAATTGATGGGGGACAAAGGGGTGGGATCGTTGGTGAGCCTAGAAGTCACCTAAATTAGGATACTTTTTTCTTTATCAAAGGTATCAAAGCCATAAGTCAGGTTAGGGTACGTTTCTTTCCCAAACCCAGATTCTCCCCCATCGGTTCTGCCGTTATCCATCTTCCCTATTCTTGCTCCATCTTGTAACAGTCCGTGAAGAATCCACCGTCGTCCTCAGCCCAGGATCCACTGTGGTCGAGTCTCCGCCCAACACTTCATCCGTGCAGCCATCGTAGCCGATCTTCTTGCCGCCCGCCACCACGACCCTGCTCACCCTCTCCCAGATCTCTCAAATTTCCACAAAAGGCTTCTATCCATTTCATGCTAGATGCTTCTATCCACTGCCTCCAATTCAATCGCTTCTCCCATTTCGTTCCAAGAAGCCATGGTATCACAAAAGGCTTCGTCTGCTGCTTCTCGTGGCACTGGTCACAGATCAAGGTGGAGGCCCAGCGCGATGCAGAGTTGGAGGCCACCCTCACAAGCTATCTCAACGCCTTCATCCTACTCCCGCCTCTCCATCCTCAGCAACCTGTCCGACCCCACCGATTGAGGTCCCGCCGGCCGTTTTCCAAGCCAAATCAGAACTCCCTCCCTTCAGCCGGTCACCCACCTCATGTCACCACCAGCCCCTCTGCTTTCCATTGAGAGCCATCCTCCTTTGCTCCAGAGAGCATCGTCGAGTTTGCAGCGATGGCATCGGAGAAGCAATCGAACCCAATGAGGGAGATCAAGGTCCAGAAGCTAGTGCTCAACATTTCCATCCGGGAGAGCGGCGATCACCACACCCGCTCCCTCTCGAAAGTGTACCTAGCCTCAGAGAAAATAGGAGTTTGTCCACTTAGTTGCTCCAGCACCCATGGCTTCCCCACAATCGTGATCGACCATGTCAGCCGACAAGCATGAAGCCCCCCCACCGCTGCTCTTCCTCCACCCTTCTCTCCTTGGACCCCAGCGGTAGTGCCCCATCGCTAGATGTCGCCACCGCCCCCTTCGTCCACGATGACTGTGGCAGGGAGTTCATGATCCAGCAATGCCAGTAGATGTCCTAATGCGGCCGCCCGACATCAACCTTCCCCTCTCGGCCGAGCGCTCCCCACCACCGCCATCTTGGAGCTCCGACTCCTGCGACATCCTTGACGTTGGACCTGGTCCACAGATCTCCAAGACCAAGGCCATCCTCACCTTCCCAAAGTCCAGTGGTAGCATCGTTGCCACTCCCGTTGCCAGTGCCCAGAAGTGTGCCACGCCTCCCCGAAATCAAGCCATGGCCGCCTCCTTCCTCTTGCCCGATCTAGTTCCCTTCACTACTGTCGTCGCCACAGGTGTCCCCCATAAGCAGCAGACCTCCGCCGCCCTAGGAATCGCCTCCACTCCTCTCCCTCCTTCGCCCACAATGCCCGCCCCCGTTGCCCTCGCCCTCGCCCCCGCTGCCATGTTCCTCCTCGACCTTGGTGGCATCCCCCTCCTCTCCATCCAAGACATCTCCCCTGTTCCACCTTCCCATCGACCGTAGAGATGGAAGATGCACGCACGACAATGAAAGCAATGGGCCTTCATTGCTATCGACTTCAAACCTGCATGGATCTCAAAGCAGTCCCAAGATGGTGAGGCATCGATCTTAGAGCTACATAGATTTTGACACAAGAGGCAGTGTTGCATAGATTCCAGAGTTGTATGATTTTCAGTGCTGCATGATTCTCGGAGCCGAATAGATTTCAGAGCATAGCCCCTTTGATTGATTGGATTTGGTTTCACCAACGTCCCCCCTGATCTTGACTCGATGGAGTCGAGTTCTCCCCACCTCAAGAGAATGATAGGGACATCGCCAGCACGGATCCTGAAGCAAGCACGAATTTTGGAGCTGCACAAATTTTGGAGGATATCCAGAATAAAATTGTTTAGGATTTATCTTTATCTTTTGTTTGAATTTTGAATTAAGATTTGGTTGGATTGAGATATGGATAGGCTTATCTTATCCTATCTTGTATTTGAATTTGAATCATTAAAAAAAAAAAAAAGTTTAGTCAAGTTTTGGGAATGAAAATGTGTTTTAGAAAAGAGTGTTTTTTTTTTTATTTCACTCTGTGAGGAGAGGGTGTGAGGCCCAACCCCAGGACATGATGTGAGGTCATGCCCAGTTATCTTCCTTCCCATTCAAGCTTCTCTATCCCCTCGTGGCCTTTGAGATCCATCCTAGCACCTCCAAGTATCGAGGAGAGTGTAATGCCTAGTTATCTTCCTTCCCATTCCAGCTTTTCCCATTCCAGCTTCTCTATCCCCTCGTGGCCTTTGAGATCCATCCTAGCACCTCCAAGTATTGAAGAGGGTGTAATGCCCTAGACGTGAGAGGTCTCTTTGTTAGGATGAGTCCCAAAGTCCATGAGTTCCAAACCCTGTCTTCCAGCCCCGTTAGGATGATACCCTAATTTTGGTGACTTGTAGGCTCACCAATGATCCTACCATCCCGTCCCCCATCAAATCTGCTCACTATGCCCAAGGCATAAGCAACATCAGGCCCGGTACATAACATGACATACATTATAGATCCCACTACTGAAGCATAAGGGATTTTATTCATCCTATCTCTTTCTTCTAGAGTCTTAGGTGACATCCTTTTAGATAGGTGTATGACTTGACTCATGGGTAAGTAACCCTTCTTACTTCCCTCCATGTTGAATCTCTTCAATACTAAGTCAATGTACCTGGATTGGGATATACCTAGCATCCTTTTATATCTATCTCTATAGATCTTTATACCCAGTATATAGGATGCCTCTCCCAAATCCTTCATGAAAAATTGCTTTGACAGCCAAGGCTTGATCGATTACAACATTGGGACATCATTCCCAATGATGAGTATGTCATCAACATACAGAACCAAGAAAATAAGGGCACTCCCACTTGTCTTCTTGTACACACATGGTTCATCCACATTCTTGATGAAACCAAATTATTTGATTATTTCATCGAAGCGGATATTCTAACTCCTCGATGCTTGCTTTAATCCATAAATAGATTTCTTAAGCTTGCAAATTTGGTTTGGTCTCCCACTTGAGACAAAACCATCTGGCTCTAATATAAAAACTTCTTCCTCAAGATTCCCATTGAGGAAAGTTGTCTTTACATCCATATGCCATATCTCATAATCATATTATGCAGCTATAGCAAGCAATATCTGAACGGACTTGAGCAAAGCTATTAGTGAAAAAGTTTCATCATAGTCAATACCATGCTTTTGCCTGAAACCTTTTGCCACCAGCCTTGTATTATAGGTCTCTATTTGACCATTTGCTCCAATCTTCTTCTTGAAGACCCATTTACACCCTGTTGGGTTAATTCCTTCAGGTGGATCTACTAAAGTCTAGACCTGACTGGAATACATAGAGTCCATTTCAGATTTCATGACATTTAGCCATTTGTTAGAGTCTTTACCCTCGACAGCTTCCATATAGGTCATAGGATCATCATCCTGTATGATACTGGCTTCATTGACATTTCCAATAACAAAGCCATATCTTAGAAGTGCACTTCACACTCTCTCTAACCTTTGGAGAGGAGGTGTATGTTGTGGTTGTTCCTAATCAACTAAAACCTTTGGTTGAGAATTTTCATTCAAGGACTCTTCAGAAATAGTTTGTTGATCTTGAACTTCATTAAGTCAATTATTGCCCCACTACCATTATCTCGGATGAATTCTTGCTCCAAGAAGGTAGCATGTCTACTGACAAATACCTTTTGTTTAATAGAATGATAAAAAAGGTATCCAACACCCTCTCTGGGATAACCAACAAACCTGCACTTGTCAACCCGAGCACTTAATTTATGTCCAAAAGTATTCTTGACATAAGCATAGCATCCCCAAATATTTAAATATTTAAGACTTGGTCTTTCTCCATTCCATATTTTATATGGTGTGCTAATAACTGACTTTGATGGTACCCTATTCAAAATATAAGCAGTAGTTTCTAGGGCATATCCCTAGAAGAAAATAGAAAGATCTGCGAATCTCATTATGGACCTCACCATGTCTAACAAGGTATGATTTTTTATTTTTGCTACACCTTTTAATTGGGGTGTATAAGAAGGGGTCCATTCTGAGAGTATGCCTTTGTCCTTAAGATGGTTTAGAAATTCACTAGACAAGTATTCTCCTCCTCGATCAAACTGAAGAATTTTAATACTATGTCTAGTTTGTTTCTCAACCATATTTTGATATTCTTTAAATTTATCAAAGGCTTCGAATTTATGTTTCATTAGATACACATATAGAAACCTAGATAAGTTATATATAAATGTGATGAAATAAGAATATCCTCCTCTGGCCTGAATTATCATAGGTCCATATACGTTAGTATGTACTAAACCTAATACTTCAGTTGCCCTATCTCCATGTCCAGTGAACGGAGACTTGGTCATTTTACCAATGAGGCAGGACTCACAAGTTCGTAATGATTCAAAATCATAGGAATCAAAGTAAATATCTTTGAATAACTTATTTATCCTTGACTCACTTATATGACCTAATCGACAATGCTAAAAAAATATGACATTGACATCATCTCTCTTTCTTTTCTTGTTATCAACAAGCAATACTTTATCATTGAGAACTAAAGTTAAAAGACCATTAATGAAATAACCATGTCCAAATACTTTATTAGAAGAAAGGAATAGAGCAGCCATTGCCCTTTACATTTATTTCATAATCTTGTTGTAATAACAAGGGTACAGAAATAATATTTTTAATAACATTTGATACATAATAACAATCTTCAAACTATAATACATTATTCGAAGGTAATAATAAGAGATAGGTGCCCACAGCTTCAGCATAAATGGCTTCACCACTTGCCCCACATAGCTTGAAGTCACCTTTCTTCAAACTTCTAATTTGATGGAGTCTCTGCAATGACTTGTAGATATGAGATCCACATGCGATATCCAATACCCATAAATTAGATGTTGAAGCACTCAATGATAAATTTGTTTGTATCATATACAAACCTTTAGATGCTCCTCCAGCATCTTGCTTCAAACTTGCAAGATATGTCTTGCAATTTTTCTTCCAATGCCCCTGCTTCTCGTAATGAAAACAGGATCCATCACCAATGGCCTTCTTTGCTTTCTTCTTCTTCTGCATGCTCTTTTTAGGGTTGAATTTTCTTTTCAAACCCTTTTTTGTTGCATGTTTCTTCTTTCCATCAATAACAAGAAGATGAGCCTTATTTCCCTTAGAGTGGCTCTCAGCTGTATTAAGCATGTAAAGCAGCTCAGGCAAAGAAATATTTAGTTTGTTCATATGATAATTTAGAATAAACTAAGAGAAGGATTCTGGGAGTGACTACAAGATTAAGTCCTGGTTGAGTTCTCCATCCATCATAAACCCTAATTGACTTAATCGGGTGATTAAGTCAATCATTTTCAAAACATGGGTTTGAACTGATAAGCCCTCACTCATGCATGCATGAAACAACTACTTCAATATTTCATATCGAGTAGCCCTACTCTGCTCTCCATAAAGCTTTTTTAGATTGAAAATATAGATTGAGGTTCCATCTCCTCATGTTTCCTTTGAAGTTCATTACTCATTGAGGCTAACATGATGCATTTAACAGTCATACTATCATTCTGTTACATTTTGTGTGGCTCTTTTCTCCTCGAAAGCATCATCTCTGATCGGATCTAGATCCAGAGAATCAAGAATATAAGAAAGCTTCTCCTGAGTTAATACTATCCTCAGGTTCCTCAACCAATCGATATAATTGGGATCGGTCAATTTGTTAGCATCTAAAATGCCTTGCAGCGATAAACTTGAAGCCATAATATTTAAATCTACATAAAAGTAAAGAATAACTATAAGCAGACTACTCAAGATGACATTCATAATTAGATAAGGACTTTTACATCTAATTATGTCTTCCACTATTTTATTTTGAATATCATAGCCCTCACCTATTGTAAGTGAGAAAACCTCTCAGGGCTTCCTTAGTGGGGTTGAGATCCCAATTCCTCATGAATGTCTTGTGTTACATAATAAACATTCATGATTTTAATGATAGGAAAACCCCTTTCCAATTGCATTCCTTGCAATTCTCAACATAACACTTGCCTTTAAGACACTTACAGCCTTGTGTTACATAACAAACCATAATGTCTTAGTTTAGTCGGACCCTTCAATTCAATATAGACATGTTTGAATAATGTTGCCCTTGTGTTACACAACAAAGCAACACTACCAAACATACTATAAAGCAATAAATGCACTTAGGTAATTCATATCTAACATTAGAATAGGCCTTGTATGACACAACAAACCTATAATAATTATTAGCATGAACTACTCTTAGCATGATGGAAGGAAAATTATAGTGTGTTTAATCAATTAGCATTTCCAACTTAAGGTTTTGATATAGCCAAATTGGCCAAGTGGAAGAGATGAGGGGGTCCCCCCATTGCTTTCCTTAGACACCAAATAAATTGGCTAGGTCAAACAACGGAACCATTTGAAAACCTCATTTCCTTTACTTTCCTAGAACCACTTTGCCTAGACACCAATTGGCTAATCATACCCCAATCGGATTTGCATTATGATTGACTTACACTATGACTAAATATAGTTTTTATGAGGGCTTTGATGGTCTCAAACACATCCTAAGTAAACATGATATTCATGACATCATTTAAGCATATAAAATATAATATGCATAATATAGCATGATTATGATAATAATTCGTTCACCTCACTTATTCATGGAATATGGCCACAGCAGCACCCCTACACGCCATAGGAGATCCCATTGAATGGGAAGAGAGGGCCTTTAAACCCTACTTGGCTCCTATGACCGGATGGCCATGGTAACTAACCCAATCCGAAGTAGTTACTCAGATATAACATATCATATATACGTAATTTGAACTAATCATGCATCGATCATAGCATAACAAGCAATCAACACTAAAGAGATTACTAATTGCATGCATCAAGGTGGCTCTGATACCACTGTTAGGTTACCTAGGCCGAGCGCAGTGGAAGACTAGGTTTTAAAATTTTTATATTTGAAATCCTGACCGGCGGGAACCCTAAACCCTAGGACCACTTGATCAATATAATCAATAAATCTAATCTTTAGGGTTATAAAAGAATACCTGGATCACTATAATCCTTTATTTCCATGAAGCATACAGGTGCATGCCCTCCAAAGGTGATCCACATAGGAACCGAACCAAGAAAATACTCTTATAATAGTTGCTTGTTTGACTGGGACTCTTTTGACAGCCTTCTGGACTTTCTCCTTTGCTGAACTCCCTATCCTCCTATAGGGCACTCTGAGCACTTTCTAAATCTTCTCTTAGAATCTGGTTATCACTTCTATAACTCTTCCTAGGATCTTGTCTTAAAATGATAAGGTTTGTCATAAATGGATAAGTCTTGTCTTAAGAAGACAAGGCTTGTCTTAAAAACAAGGAAGAATAATAGAATGGACTTTATCGGATGAATGATTCAAATGCCTTTGCATCTAATCATCAATGTAATTTATAGCGTAGGAAGGGGCATGTGATAATTCTATCCATCAGCCATCTGATAAGACTCTTCAATGAGAAGGACTCTTTTAGTTGAATGGACATATCATGATAAACCCTTTTGTGTGCCAAGAGACATATAAGTGTCTCTTGGTTTTTTTCAGCATTTATCTCCTCCTGCCACATGGGATTACCGATCATTTTTCAAGCTAGGGACATGTCTTTTAATTGAAAAGCATTGAAGAATTAAAATGAGTTAAAGTAGAAGGATTTTGCTTATTTGGATTAGCGCCAAAGTGAAGAGACGTGACTCTTCACTTTGTACACCGAATTCCTTTTCCTCTTGCATTATATTGACCAGTCAAACCCATCTCAAGGGGCATGGAGTTAAATATAAAGCCCTTTGGGATTCATTTGGCACTTGTGATTCATTGGCAGAAGGACTCTTGGTCCTTTTGCGCATGCCAATATTGGCGTGAAACCAAAATAGCGCATAAGAGTCCATGCCAACATGGACTCTCTTATAAATCCAAGATAAGTCCAAATTAATTCAGATAAAAAACTGAAATAGGCTATCCTAATTAAGACACAACTCAATTTAAGGGCATGGACTCTCTTATAAATCCAAGATAAGTCCAAATTAATTC
Source organism: Areca catechu (assembly GCA_021397845.1). Classification (NCBI taxonomy): domain Eukaryota; kingdom Viridiplantae; phylum Streptophyta; class Magnoliopsida; order Arecales; family Arecaceae; genus Areca; species Areca catechu. The sequence goes on from CM038048.1 coordinate 11,286,551, forward strand.
AGATAAAAAACTGAAATAGGCTATCCTAATTAAGACACAACTCAATTTAAGTCCCTCTTAAATTGATTAGCTCAATTAGCAAGCAACTAGATCCAATCCAATTGGGTTAGGAATTGGGCTAGCAACATATGCTAATATGTTAATTATCTAGTCAATTAGGATCCTATGACCCTATTTAAAATATAATCGACATCCTTGGTCAATTTTCTAATGTGTGTGACACTCTGGGTTCTACATCTAGCCAGCAGTAGGTCTAGGTCCAAGCTAATTTGATTCAATCGAGCCTGATTGACCTAATTAGGTCAAATTGAGCTGACCTAAGTTGCCAATTTGAACCAACTTCTGAATTGATTCATGAATACAATTCAATTGATTCATGAAAACCTACAATACATGATTGACATCTAGCAATGTGTCATGCCTACTTGGAAGATGAGGAATTTGATGGAAATTATCAAAATACCCTTCAGTGGAAAGTTACTGTGCACTTCAATCCTTTAATCTCCTTTTATCCCGATTAAGTGATGGGCATGGATAAATGTCAAACCCTATCACTTAATCATTTCAAATCTCAATTCGATAATGAAGACTCGATCGATCTGAGATTAGAAATCATATCTAATCTCATCATGCTTTGATCAAAGACTTCTTGTGTCAACATTCGAAGAGATCATATAGGATAACTACTCCCCTTACTGGGAGCGATCGATTTCTTATTGACCTACTCATTATCTTCATACACAATCCACCATGCCCAGAAGCACCCCATACATGACCTAATTTCCATGAATGAGTATGCTCCAAAACATGAGTTCATGTTCACAAGATACTATGGTAGTCTCAAGTCTAGGGACCACATTCACAACTCCTACTAAGAGAACATTCCTATTGACAAGTAAGACTTCCATTTGATGTTCTCTCATTGAATCAGTTTAGTGAACTCATAACCTAATGAGCACCAACATCTATGTATTAGTATCTCTACACAAGTGGTTGTGAGACCAATCACCCTCTCCAATGAGTATACATAGGATGTACTAGTCCTTCTAGAAACATTGATCTCCGAATCAATGATCCAATGACTAGAAACATTTTACATTATGGTTTATAAGAACTTAGGTCTCACTGTTATGATTTTTATCATAACCTTAATTCTATGGCCCTAACCTATGGGGTTCATCATAATCTTAAAATTAAAAGCATAAGACACAGCATATAATAAATCAAAAAATGCCTTTATTAATAAATAATGTCATATATGAGCTAGAAGATTACAGAATTGCCCATCTAAAGATTGACTTTTAGGATAGAATTCTTTCAATCTCCTACTTACACTAAAGCCAATTGTCTTTGTATTTAATACCCATACAATCTAAATGGCAATCTAATTGCTATAGTGGTAGGGCCTTAGTGAATGGGTTTGCTATGTTATTCTTTATATCTACTCATTCTACCAGCACTTCTTTTCTTTCAATGATTTCTCGAACGAGGTGGAAGCGTCTCAGGATGTGCTTAGACTTATGATGAGACCTTGTTTCCTTAGCTTGTGCAACGACTCCACTGTTATCATAATAAAGTGGTACTGGATGTTGTACAATAAGAACTATGCCCAATTTCATGATGAACTTTCTCATCCAGACTGCTTAGCGGCTTCACTAGCAGCTATGTATTTTGCCTTAGTAACTGAGTCAGCTATAGTTGGTTGCTTGGTACTCTCTTCCAACTTACTACACCATTCAGAATAAAAACATATCCTAATATGGATTTACCATCATCTGCATCAGATTGGAAACTAGAATCTGTATAGCCTTCTAGTTTCAATTATGATCCACCATTTATAAGAAAAATATCCTTAGTTGTTCTCAAGTACTTAAGAATGTTTTTCACAGCTTTCCAATGATCCTCCCGTGGATTAGCATGGAATCTGCTCATTATTGCCAAGGCATAAGCAACATCAGGCTTGGTACATAACATGGCATACATTATAGATCCCACTGCCGAAGCATAAGGAATTTTATTCATCCTATCTCTTTCATCTAGAGTCTTAGGTGACATCCTTTTAAATAGGTGTATGCCTTGACTCATGGACAAGTAACCCTTCTTACTTCCCTTCATGTTGAATCTCTTCAATACTAAGTCAATGTACCTGGATTGGGATAAACCTAGCATCGTTTTAGATCTATTTCTATAGATCTTTATACCCAGTACATAGGATGCCTCTCCCAAATCTTTCATGGAAAACTGCTTTGATAGCCAAGACTTGATCGATTGCAATATTGGGATATCTTTCCCAATTATAAATATGTCATCAACATACAAAACCATGAAAATTATGGTACTCCCACTTTTCTTCTAGTACACACATGGTTCATCCGCATTCTTGATAAAACCAAACTGTTTAATTATTTCATCAAAGCGGATATTTCAACTCCTCGATGCTTGCTTTAATCCATAAATGGATTTCTTAAGCATGGATATTTGATTTAGTCTCCCACTTGAGACAAAACCCTCTGGTTGTGACATAAAAACTTCTTCCTCAAAATTTTTATTAAGGAAAGTTGTCTTTATATCCATCTGCCATATCTCATAATCATAGTATGCAGCTATAGTAAGTAATATCCGAATGGACTTGAGCATAGCTACTGGTAAAAATAGTCTCATCATAGTCAATACCATGCTTTTGCCTGATACCTTTTGCCATCAACCTGGCCTTATAGGTCTTGACGTGGCACATGCGCTGACATGGAGCCCCTATTAGCAGTCGCGTTGGCAAGAGGCCAGCCACCTGGACATGATGGCCAAACAAGTAGCCAAGGCGAGCCCTCTTGCCGATGACAGCTCCCAATCAGGGTCGTGCTCACAAGACGAGCCCTCCGTCTGAGGCCAGCTCCCGGCCGGGGTCATGCTCATGCTACCAAGGTGAGCCCTTTTGCTATGGTCAGCTCCTTGCCAAGGTCATTCTTATAAAATGAGGCCTCCGTCAGAGGCCAGCTCCCAGTTAGGGTCATGCCCATGTTGCCAAGGCGAACCCTCCTATCGAGGTTAGCTCCCAACCGGGGTCGTGCTCATAAGGCGAGCCCTCCATCTAAGGCCAGCTCCCGGCCAGGGTTGTGCTTATGCTGCCAAGATGAGCCCTTCTACCGAGGTTAGCTCCCAGCTGAAGTCGTGCTTATAAGGCAAGCCCTCCATCTGAGACCAGCTCCAGGCCAGGGGTCGTGCTGATGCTGCCAAGGTAAGCCCTCCTGTCGAGGTCAGTTCCCAGCTAGGGTCGTGCTCATAAGGTGAGCCCTCCGTCTAAGGCCAGCTTCCAACAGGGGTCGAGCTCATGCTTCCGATGACAAGGCTCCCCCTGCCTCGCGGGGGGCCGATATTCCCGCCAACGGTGAAAAAAGGAAGGACCAACAGAAATTCAAAACATGTCAAGAAGGAGCCCGATCACCTACAACCTCCAAGAGGTGGTGCATGCCTTGCCATAAATTCAAATTCTGCAACACGCCACTGCCATGTCCTGAGCGACGTGCATTCTGCCAGGCTCCAGGATTCGTGACTTGCCACCACGTCGATGATCATGTAATCGGGGGCTTCAAACCTCATAACATGATACCTAAACCTCCCCTAAGAGGAGTGTTCTATGAAGGTCTCAGAGCTCTGCAATGCTCGCATGAACCCTCTAAGGATGGAAACATCCCACCATGGCTAGGGGCTCAGTGGCATGGCACCCGCCACTCCCATAGGGAGCCATACCATCAAAGGGACACCTGGACAAAGCCCCAAAACTGGTCTTGGCCACCTCACATACATAAGATCAGAGAGAGAACAAAATAAAGAAGGGGAGAGGAACAACAAGTAAGTAAGGGAAAACAGGGAGCAAATAAGCAAGAAACCAGCCAAGAAAACTTTCCAAGCTCCCTGATCTCATCTCATCCTTGCCTTCATATCTAAATTCTTTTCTTTCACTCTATACATGTAGAATCCCCAAGCTCTCCACCATAGAGGTTCTGTTATCCTTGATCGTCCCCGTCTGACTTGATTATCAAAGTGTTCCCATTAAAATCCCAAGCCCGGGTCTCCTCTTTTTTGTAGGGTAGTCAGACCAAGGAATCGACTGGCAAGGGGAGGGACGAGCATCCCCCACAGGAGCCTGACGTATCAGTGATGCACCGGAGCTACAGGCCACGACGATCTTGGCGGCAATAGATTGGCATGCCAGGTAGGGGGGAAGACGACAATGAAGGGCCTTGATACCAAGTCCCCTACTATAAGAGAAACATCCGTGGAAGCTCATGATCCAATGGTGACCATGCGAGCCAACGAGGGTTTTGCTAGCCATGTGGGAGATCCCTCTCACCATGGCGATCAGAGCCCGGAGAGGGAGCTTCCTGCTCTGCCATCGCCACCTATAGCGGACCCCTAGATCACCACACTGGTCCAGCAGGTCCATGCCCTGGCTGCGACGGTGCACCAGCTCCATCATAGGCAATGGTCCCCGGAAACACAACAACAACCAGGGATGCCGACGGCCCATACCACCAACCCATGTACCAGCCTATGATCCTTCCAGGAGGGGTCATTGCACATGGTTTTCCACCTGCAGGGAGACCACCGGTGGTCAAGAAGAAGCAGCAACATGACACGACCAACCGGGAGAGCCACTCCCCGGTCTCAGACCATGGCGCATGCTCATATCAACGATGTCAGCATGGCCAGGAACTCAGATGAGAGTTCCTCCACTCCGACCCTCCTTCACCCCCTACGGTATCTGCTGAAGGGTCCATAGATGAGGCCATCCATCGCCAAGAAGAATGGTGCCTCGAAGAGTAGGAGCGCAAGCTAGCAGATTTGGCCTACTGGTTTGCAGAAGTTTAAGGCTCCCCCAGCGAACCTGTAGGTTATGACACCCACCCCCCTTTCTCTTGCAGAATACATGAGGAACCAATTCCTAGCATGTTCCATATGCCACAGGTTGATCCCTACGATGGGACAACTGACCCCTTGGACCATTTGGAAAGCTACAAGGCCCTTATGAGGGTCCAAGGGACTACTGATGCTCTCCTCTACATCGCCTTCCCGGAAACCCTATGGAAGGTCGCTCGAGCTTGGTTCTCCAGACTCGAGTCTGAATGTATTGACTCTTTCTCCTAGTTGGAGAAAAGATTCATGGCACACATTGACGCATGCAGGAAGGTGCCACGTGAGGCTAACAGCCTCTTCTTGATCCATCAGCAGGACCGAGAATCTCTCCGAGACTACGTCTCCTAATTTAAGACCACCACCCTAGAGATCTACCACCTTGACTAGCAAGTTGCCATGCTGACCCTGAAGAGGGGGTTGCGGACCTCCTGCTTTATCTACTCCCTCGACAAGAAGCCTCTGAAGACTTACTCGGAGCTCCTCCTCCGGGCTCATAAGTACATCCATGCAAAGAAGGCTGACCATACCAGGAGGGAGTTGGATAGGAGACCCCTCAAGAGGCAGGCTATTAGAGAAACATCTGCTCCCCCGGCCCAAAAGATGGTGCCGGCCTAGTGACCGGGGCTGAGACCCAAAGTCGACCCCAATAAAGAAGAGAAGTTTACTCCTCTCTTCATCCCGAGAGCAAAGATCTTGATGGAAATTAAGGGTGAGCACTTTCTGCATCGTCCTTCCTCATTGAGGCCGTCAAACAGGTGTGATAAGTTTCACTACTACCATTTCCACCAGGACCACAGCCATGATACGGAGGAATGCCACCACTTGAAGAGGGAGATAGAAGACCTGATCAAGCATAGCTACCTCGGCAAGTACATGGACGGGATAGTGCCCCTGGTGGCCTAGAATGAAGAGCCCCATCCACTCGCCATCGATAATCGGCCCACTGAGAAGCCAGTGAGAATGATATCCTAGGGGGCAAGGAGAATCCCGAAGAGGACTAGTGGAGAGAGGAAAGTGATGATGTACTCCCCTGTTTGAGAGAAGGGTCAACTGGGGAGGACAACCTAAATAATGATGCTGTCATCATAGAAATGATGATAGCTAAACATCCTGTAAAAAGAATTATGGTCGATAATGGAAGCTTGGTAGATATCTTTTTTTGATGCTTTCGTAAGGATGAATATATCTGCTGACCAAATAAAACCATTATTCATGCCCCTGGTAGGCTTCACTGGAGATTCGATCAGAGTTGAGGGAGAGATCACACTCCCAATAACAACTAGGATACCACCTCGGCAAAGTACTGTGCTGACAATATTCACTGTTGTGAGGCTTTCTTTGCCTTACAATGCTATCTTGGCCCATCCCAGACTCAATCTACTCAATGCCACTATCTCCACAAGGCATCTCCTCATTTAGTTCCCGACCCCTTGGGGGACCGGGAATATGAGAGGGTCCTGCCAGCCAGTCTAGCACTGCCTACAGACAATCCCAGGGCCCCAAGGAGCTGATCCAAGTCCAGTCATTGATCAGTCAAACTCGGTAGAGCCGGAGCCAAAGGGCAGACCAGTTGAGCCCTTATTATCCTTCCCCTTGGGAGACCCTCAAGGACAGTATAGGTGGAGCCCTGCTACCCAAAGAAGAGAGATCTCATTTGCTTGGCTTCTTATTGGCAACACAGACATCTTCGCTTGGACTGCCACCGATATGCCTGGCATTCCAGCTGAAGTAATCACTCACAGGTTGAATGTTGATCCCAATCATCACCCGATCTGGCAGAAGAAAAAGAGCTTTACCCCAGAGTGATAGAGGGCAATCGACGAGGAAGTTGAGAAGCTTCTCAAGATAAGATTTATCCAAGATGTACGATATCCTAACTAGCTCACTAATGTGATGATGGTCAAGAAAGCCTATAGGAAGTGATGGATCTGTGTAGACTACATCGACCTCAACCGAGCATGTTCGAAAGATAGCTTCCCACTCTCCAAGATTGACCAACTAGTGGACATGACCTAGAGCCACAAATACCTTAACTTCATGGATGCATTTTTTGGATACAATCAGATCCGCATGTATCTGGAAGATGAAGAGCATACAGCATTCATGAACAACAGTGGTTGATGCGAAACAAAAGGGGGGCTAGGAGGATTGTTGAAGAGCTGAGAAGTCTCCTGTGATTAGGGTCAAAAAGGCAAAAAAAAATATGTGGGGGCAAGAAAGATGGATACTCTATGAACTTGGGACTTACCTTCACGAAGAGACGTCGCACCTTTAGGGCATCCCACCCATCCTACTACATGTAGTCTAGGGCATCCCATCCATCTCACTACATACAGAGCCTAGGGCGTCCCACCCATATTGCTACCTGGGGCCGTGAAGGAGAAGCTCCAAGATCATGGAGGGGACTCAGCTAGGAAGAAGATAACTGGGTCCTCACACTCCTCGACACCCATAGGTGAAGGAAAAACATGCCTCATGCCCACTCCTGACAGAGGCAGAACCAAGAACACACTTTTCAAAAATTCAAATTCATCATCATCATTATTCAAGAGAAGGGGTGCCTTTATATAGGCTTACAAAACTTGGGGTCCAAGAAAACAATACAAGGCATGCAGCTTATAAAAGGTGACATCCCAAACCTACTTTGTTTGCAGCCGGAAAACATGGTAGAAAATTAAACACAACCCTATCCACATGGTGGAAAAAATCAAACTAATCCTAATCTAAAACTAATTTTAAAAAAACTTCCTAACTGGTCCATACATCCAGATTTTAAATAAATATATTAGGCATGCTCTGAATTTACCAAAATCAGGCCTACCCTGAAATCTATGCAGAAGGATTGAGACCGCTTTGAAATCTATAAAAAATAAATTTATTCTTTTTTTTCTTTGAGATCTGTGAAAACTCTTAGGCTTTGAGATCCGTGCACAAACTTCTCTTCCCGTGTCCTTGGAATAGAGGGGTGATGACGGACTTGCGGGGAGGCATGGCCAGCGACTGGGAGAAGGTGGTGGCATGGTCGACGGTGACATGGCCGGCGGCTGGGAAAGGCGGCGGAGATGGTGGCAGCATGGCCGGCAGAGACGGTGGCTGTGAGAGTGCAGCGGCCGAGTTGGGAAGAGGGTGCAGCACAGGGAAGCTGGAGCCGATGGAGACGACTCGGGTAGTGGTGGATGGTGGCTCGAGTAGTGACGAACGGTGGCACGGGGAAGAGGGGCACGGCATGGGCAGAGCCGCATGGGGGGAAACGACCGTGGGCGATTCATGGGATTCGTCGGCATTTCGACAAGGAGATCGATGATGGGAGAAGGTGGACGGCCATCAGGGTGGCGCCAGAGGTCGAGCGTGGCAGATTCAGGACCAACGGAAGAAAAAAAATGAGAAAAAATGGAGTTATGGCAGTTTTCTGGGAGGAAGAAGATGATAGGGATAATTATGGAATAAGTCAGGAAGAAGATTGGGATAAAGTGAGGATAATGGGAATAGGTGGAATAGCTGGGATAAATATTTTTAAACTAAAAATAAAAAAATCTGAAAAAAGATAAGGAAACCCGGATGGGTTTTGATGTCCCCATCAGTGGTACATACTGCTACAAGATGATGCCATTTGGTCTAATGAATATAGGAGCCACATACTAGTGCCTGGTCAATAAGGTCTTCAAAGACCAGATCGGCCACAACATGCAAGTCTATGTGGACGATATACTCATAATGAGTGGCCTGGAGTCAGACCACATTACTGACTTGGTGAAGGCTTTCAATAACCTTTACTCCTACCAGATGAAGTTGAACCCTGCCAAGTGTGCTTTCGACATTATAGCGAGAAAGTTTTTGGAATTCATGGTCATCCAAAGGGGAATAGATGCCAACCTCGAGAAGATCGAAGCAATCACTAACATGAGGCATCCCATTTCCAAGAAGGAGGTATAGCGCTTGACTGGGTGCATCACGGCACTGAGTCGCTTCATTTCGCATTCCACTGAACGCTGACAGCCATTCTACAAGGTGCTGCAAAAGATGAATAATTTCACTTGCATGGAAGATTGTCGTGAGGCATTCAAGGGACTGAAGAAGCTCCTCACCTCACTGCCACTGCTATCCAGATCGGAGCCTGGAGAAGAACTCCTCCTGTACCAGCAATATCACCTGTTGCCGATCTCGCCGCCGTGCCCGTGCCTCGGAATCGCCGATCCTACCAGACCGCCTTACTCCCGGGGCCCCCTGGCCAGAGCGAACCTGCAAGGCAAGGTCAGAAGACCCTGGCCGAGGATCCCGGCGAGGGAGCTCCGACGATCAAGTTAGTAGACGGTGAGAGGGAACATATTCTCCAAGACGGGCCCCCGAAGGAGTCCCAGACTCAGAGAATTTACTAGCAAGAAAGGTGCTGGAGGGACCAGAAACCTGGCTGGGTCCCCTTGCCGAGCTCACGCCGAGCGATCCCCTCTCGGGACCCTGGATCTTACTCTCGGAGCGGGGCCTTCAGCCTCTGTTTCTTACTCGTCCCACCTTACCTGGTCGCCTCCTATTTCCTTCCTTTTATCTCCTTCCGCTGCTTGCCTGTTTTTCGCTCTTGGGAGGCTCCCCTTGTTGCTCTCGTTGTCCCCTCTCCATCCTTTTCTCTTTCCCCTATTGGTTTTGAGGGCCAGGCGACTTTCTGGCCTCGTTTGTCGAGCCCAGCGGGGAAAGGGTAAAGGAAGGGGGGTGGCGCCGGCAGGGCGGCTGGTCAGACCTTGGGCCCGGTGTGGGCGCTCCCCTTCCCAGGTGCCGGCGTTGTCCGTTGACGGGCCCTGTTTTACCAGAACCGCGCCTCTCGACTGCAGAACCTGTCGGGCCGACGTAAGTGATGTTTCGCATGCCGTCGCCATCTGTACGGGGCACCGTTTGTGGTGCGTACGGCTCGAGGGCCAACCTCGGAACCTGTGCCTCCGCTCTTTGGGTCCTTCTCCGTACGGGCGGCCTAACCTCGACCGAGGTGGACCCCTCTCGGGTGGACACCTAGCGGAGCGGCAGAAGGGTGCTTGGCTTCGGTCGAGGTGGTCCCGTCTCCGGGGGCCACCTGGCGAAGGAGCGAAGGGGCCCGGCTCGACCTCGGCCTCGATGGTGGTGCGGGCACCAGACTCAGAAGAAGACTTCAGGGCTCTATCTGGATCTCTGATTGACATTACCCGAAGAATTAGGATTTTCTGGTTTTGAAATAAGGGTTGACTTGGTCAACTCAATTTTAGTTTGAGTCTGTATTTCCCTGCAATTTAAATTTTGTTGAGTCATGTTGACTCAATACAAGTCCTAGTAGTGGTCTAGGTCTTCTCCAAGGTGCCACATTTTCTTCCAGGACCAAGCAAGTGGGCGCAACACTCCCAGCCACATGCCAGAGTCCAGGAGGTGCCACATCTCCATCCAGTGTGCCTTGGTCCCCACACCACAAGAAAGCAGGTCCCTTCTTTCATGCGCCACTTGGGGGAGAAATCCATCAAGATACCTCAATCCAAGGAGGAGCCAACTTCTTTCCAGATAAACCCAAGCCAGGATGGCAAGAATTTTTCTTGAAGAGAGGAACAAGGAGGTGCCCCACAATGTTCCATAAAACCCAAGTTATAAAAGGGAAGAGAGCATGTCTTGGGGAGAAAATCAAGGAGGCACCCAAAAGTTTCCTAAAGTACCAAAGCCATGAAAGGAAGAAGCCTAAACTTGTGGAGCAAGACTAGGAGGTGTCCAAAAGAGCCAAACCATGAAGGGAAAATCCTTGATTCATGGAGAGATACTAGGAGACACCCCCATAACCTGCCATTTGGAGCTGATTTTCAAGTTTTCTTAGAGTTTTTGGACTGCCCACTCATGGAAGGAGTCTTGGGAAGAGAATTTGATGCCTAAAGTGTGGGTTAGTCCTATTAGTCCCACATGGGAAGTGTATGAAATTTTATTTCTTTGTTATATCTATATATTCAACTCTATGTAACTCTTGGAAAACTGATGAATGAAATCAATTTCTTTGTGAGCAACTTTGTGTTTCTCTCTTCCGCACTTGTATTCAAGTGTTGAGCTCCATGAGGGAGTAAATCCGGGTTCCCTAGGAACCTTGAGGAGGTGTGAGATCTCCAACCCCAAAACTCTAGCTTAGTCCACCCATCTCTACTCCACCACCACCAAACCCTAATTTTCCATCTACATCCCATGGCCCCTCTCTTCCACATAGAGGCCGGCCACCAGCATCCAGGTTCAGATCAACTGTTTCAACTACAGAGCAAGTTCAAAGAAGAGTCAGATCAGTATCAAGATCTCCGGAACTTCTACATCCAACAATCTTCATTAAGTCCTCAGGTCAATGTCTTTCTTTGAGTTTCGGGTTCTTTTTTCTTTTGTTCTTCTTCTTCCAGATCCTGAGTTCGAGAAGGAGGCCAACCTTGCCATAGGACTACAATCTAAGGATCCATTGCGAAGATACCCCGTCTCCAAGGATCCTACAATCTGCTCGAGAGTGTCCTCCAATTAAAGCAACGAGAGATATCACTGCTAGGTAACAAGAACCTTCCCTTCTCACTTTGTCTGTTTCGTTGAAACTCAGAGCAAACCCTAGATCTGGGGGTTTCTCAATCCCCAGCGATCCTACTTTTGAGTTACTCTGATAATCCACTCCTTTTAATTGTGCTCTCTGTCATTTCTTAGTTTCTTTCAACATTAGTTTATCTTTCCTTTGAGTCAAAGCCGACTTCTGAAAATATATTAAAAAAAAAATACATTAATTTTAACTTACTTCCGCATCGCATCATCTTTTTGTTCTGCATCATTTTTGGTATCAGAGCTTCCATTCTGCATCAGGTGGGACCATCTCTGGGCGCCACCTGGCGAGGGAGCAGGGGAGCAGCCGACCTCGGCCGAGGTGGACCCCTCCTGGGTGGACACCTGGCGAGGCGGCAGAAGGGCGCTCGGCTTCGGTCGAGGTGGTCCCGTCTCCGGGGGCCACCTAGCGAAGGAGCGAAGGGGCCCGACTCGACCCCTTTCTTGGTGGGACCGTCTCTGGGCACCACCTGGAGAGGGAGCAGGGGAGCAGCCGACCTCGGCCGAGGTGGACCCCTCTCGGGTGGACACCTGGCGAGGCGGCAGAAGGGGCCCTGGACCGAACTCGACTTCGGCCTGGGCGGTAACGCCTCGGGATATCACCTGGCGAGGTAGCCGGGGGGGCAAGGGCCGAGCTCAACCTCGGCGGCATGGGACCCGCAGCTGACTCGACCGAGGAAACCTCCACGCGGCTCAATCATGCCCGACGGAATCTGAGACCGGCCACGTCATCATTATGGCCGTAACAGTTGCCCCCCAATCCGCCGTTCCGTTGGGGCGTCGTATAACGGAACGTCAGGATTAAATGCGGATATGACATGGGGAGGCGAAGATCTTGCATCATAATTGCCGCGATCCTCGTCGCCACTTCTCGGTGTGCCCGAAGCCCTATAGGAGGCCACCACTCATCGCCCACTTGCCCATAATAAATGCATCGCTTCGAAGCAGAGGATGTTTCCCTGCTAACAAGGCATCGGTGTCGGGCGTGCGTACACGCGGCGATCATCCAGTGGCTCAGAGCGGAATGACGGGTACGGTCGCTGTCGACTGAGTTTGAAAAGGAGGGGACTTTCCGGAATGAGGCCTTTTCCTTTGCTCCATGAGCGGTTTGCTGCAGGCTAACTTCCACTGCCCCGCATTTGCTCGGTGTATTTTCGGTGAGTGCCTCCATTTTCTCCCTAGTTTCCCTCTTCTTCTTCTCTGAATCTTTCTTGCTTTCTTCTTTGTCATGGCGCGCCGTCGCCATGTTTCCTCTAATCTAGACGAGGCCGGTCCATCCCGGCTGAGGACTCCGTCTTCTTCCTCCTCGGAGGAGGAAGTATTCCCGGAGGAGACCCGCAGGCGACTGCAACCTGGGGGTATCACCATTGGCATCCCCAGGGGTGTCCGGTCTCCTCCTGTCACTTCTGCTCTTCCGCTTCTTTCCCTTCCTGCTCCACCTCTTCTTTCTGCCGGTCCCTCCGGTCATGCTTCCACAATGACCGAAGGCGACCTCTCTTTGCTCCGGGAGGCCTACGGCATCCCGGGATCAATCCGTCTGCTTTTTTCGCGGCCCGGGGATCGCGTCACCATGAGTGGCCCCGGCCACATAGCCTTCTATGAAGACTTCCTCCTCGGGGGTCTTCGATTTTCTCTGCACCCCTTCTTCCTTTCTTTCCTTAGCCACTTCCGTCTCATTCCGGCCCAGTTGGCTCCCAACGCCATTCGGGTCATCTTTTCTTTTATTGTTTTTTGCCACTTCCATGGGTTTGTTGCCTGTTTCTCCCTCTTCAGGGCTCTGTTTATCCTGAAGAGGTACTCCACTGATGACGGCTGGTGGTACATCTCGCCCCAGCCCAGGTGTCTCCGGTTCGACCTCCCTTCTTCTATCAAGGGCTGGAAGAATCGGTTCTTCTTCGCCTCGGTCGAGGATGTTGACTAGGCCTGGAGCGAACCGGACCGGTCTCCGAACCGGAACTCCCAGGTCGAGTCGGCGGACCAAGAGGCCTACTCCCTGCTCCTGAGCGATGTGGTCCCGGTGCTCGAGGTTCTGTTCTCGGAGCAGAACTTGTTTGAGGCCGGGATCAGCCCCATCCGCGAGCTGGGTGAGACTCAGCCTTTCCTTGACTTTTGTACTCTTTCTCCTTTTTAGCCGAGCCGACTGACCTCCTCCTCTTTTGCATTGCAGGCATGAAATTTTCACTGGAGAACCTCCTGGAGGGCGCGGCCCAAAGGGACGTCGTCGAGGTGGATGAGACTGCGGCGAAGAGGGCTCGCACCGAGGAGAGCCACGAGGTCGTGCCGGGACAGTACCCAGCCTGGTGGCCGCTGCTCCCCCGCATAGGCTGCCTCGGGGCGGGGCCACTGATGCACCCGCTGTCAGACCCGGCGGTGCTGCTGACGAGGGGGCTCCACCACCAGCAGTTCCGCCCAGCACCGGCCCCATCGTTGCCACGGCTCCGACAGTGCAGCCCGCGACTTCTGCCGCACTATCGATGGTGGTTCTTGCTGGAGGGGCAGTCGCCACCGCAGCCGACCTGACGGCTCTACCATCGGTGATCACCAACCGGTGCTCAGTAATCCACGACAAAGGGCTCGCGGAGAAAGTGATGGAGTATGCCTCCATCGCTCGGGACCGCCGATCTTGAGGCGGTAGGGACTACGCCGATGCCTTGCTTGGGATCCTCCCGCAGCTCTTCATGGTAAGTCCGAACTTAGGCTCCTTTGTCTGTCTTGCCTCGGTTAGCCTTTACACTAACCCGATTGTTTTGCTATGCAGATCGGGAACGACATGCTCCTGCTGAGGAACTTCCTCGCGGGGTACGCGAAGAAAGATGCCGAGAAGGAAGAGAAGCTCGGTAAGCTCACGGCCGATGTTAAAGATCTTATGGAAAAGGGGGTCGAGCTGCGAGCGAACAACCAGACCCTCTAGGCGGACCTGGCGCGCGTCGAGGGGAGAAACAAGGACCTGGAGTCCTCTCTGTCCGAGGAGAGGAACTCCCACTAGCACCGTGCGGAAGAGGATGTGGCCGAGAGGGCTCGCCTTCGGGCCCATTCCCAGTGGCTGGAGCGCCAGCTGGAAGAGGCCAGACGGGAGGCGAGTGCGGCAAAAGAGCGGAGCACCTACGTCAACGGGCTCCTGGAGGCCACGAAGCAGGAGGTGCAGGAAGCCGTCCCGAAATTCCGGGCCTCCGATGAGTACATCTTGGAGGTCTGGGAGGCCACCGTGGACTCCTTCCTGAAGGGGTTCTGAATGTGCCGGGAGAAGGTGGGGGCCTTCTACCCCGAGCTCGATCTCAGTGGGGTGGTGCTCGGAGGTAGGAGGCAGGGACCCGAGGGCAGGACCTCCGGTGCGGCCGACACCACACCTGCGGCCCTGGCGAGCGACGAGGCCGTGGCTCCGGAGCGGCCACCTGAGCCGGCTGCCGCCGAAGGCGAGGATGCGGAGCGCGCGACCCAGGCTGAGGGCACTGCCACCGCGCCGAACTGAACCATTTATCTTCTTTTTTTTCTTTGTTGTTGTTGTTTTTTCTCTCTTTTTTTTTTGGGGACTCCTGGCCTGTCGGGATTCCCAGCTTGTATTTCTCCTTCTCGGATCAATGAAAATACAGTTTGTCCATGTCTCGAATTCGCCTTCTTTTCCACTCTCTCATCTTCTCTTTTTCCTTCTTGAGATGTTGATGTGGTGTGCCGAGACGAGGGTGGACCTGGTCCCGACCGGCATCCAGATCAAAGTTCTGGACATACCGGACCGGGTGGCATCAGAGTAGGCCTTGAGCGGGCCCTTCTTTGGGCTTGCCTTCGTGCTCGCATGGGCGAACTGGGTTCTGCCCCGCCTTCCAGACCGAAGTCCGGGACTTCCGGACTGAACCCCGGGGCCGCAGGCTTTCTCAAGCCTTGCACGGCTTGCCGAGCTGTTCTCCGTGCTCGCGTGGGCGAACTAGGTTCTGCCCCGCCTTCCAGACCGAAGTCCGGGACTTCCGGACTGAACCCCGGGGCCGCAGGCTTTCTCAAGCCTTGTGCGGCTTGCCGAGCTGTTCTCCGTGCTCGCGTGGGCGAACTGGGATCTGCCCCGCCTTCCAGACCAAAGTCCGGGACTTCCGGACTGAACCCCGGGGCCGCAGGCTTTCTCAAGCCTTGCACGGCTTGCCGAGCTGTTCTCCTTGCTCGCATAGGCGAACTGGGTTCTGCCCCGCCTTCCAGACCGATGTCCGGGACTTCCGGACTGAACCCCGGGGCCGCAGGCTTTCTCAAGCCTTGCGTGGCTTGCCGAGCTGTTCTCCGTGCTCGCATGGGCGAACTGGGTTCTGCCCCGCCTTCCAGACCGAAGTCCGGGACTTCCGGACTGAACCCCGGGGCCGCAGGCTTTCTCAAGCCTTGCGCGGCTTGCCGAGCTATTCTCCGTGCTCGCGTGGGCGAACTGGGTTCTGCCCCACCTTCCAGACCGAAGTCCGGGACTTCCAGACTGAACCCCGGGGCTGCAGGATTTCTCAAGCCTTGCGCGGCTTGCCGAGCTGTTCTCCGTGCTCGCGTGGGCGAACTGGGTTCTACCCCGCCTTCCAGACTGAAGCCCAGGACTTCTCGCTTCCTTCGGCCACGATCGGGTATACCGAACCCAGGGCCATGCGCCAGTTTCCCTACGAGGTAAGAAAGCGTTTGAAGCAAAGAAATTTTATTGCAGGAGTGGGGAACCTTACATTACTGATAATACATTCTCAGATTCGAGGTGTTCCACGTCCGGGGAAACCTGGCCCCTCCCAATTCTTCCAGGTAGTAGGCACCGTGGGGGAGGGCTTCTGCTACCCGGTACGGGCCTTCCCAGTTCGGTGAGAGCTTCCCGCACTGTCGCGGCAGAGAAGCTTCAGCGCGCCGGAGGACCAGATCTCCGGGATGAAAGGACTTCGGCCTCACTCGGGAGTTGTAATACTTGGCCACCTGCTGCCTGTTGGTATTTCCGGTACACCGCAGCGGAAGTATAATTTCAAAATGATGAAATTTGCACCATAATCCCTTAGCCAAAATCTCCTTATTCAGGATTAAAACATATATATAGAACATTTAAACATACATTGTTAGAATTGGAGTACCAACCTGTAATCGCTAATTCCAACAAAGTTGATGTTGAAGGGGCTGATTGAATTCACCAGGCGTCCAAGTGTCCGCCCTCCGATGGTGATCCACACAGAGCAGTGATCAAGACAACTCTATCTTCTTTTCAAAGGTTCCTTCTATTGAGTTCTTCTTCCCAGAACTCAATTGCTTGGACTATGGCTTGAATTCCTCCACACAAAAGCTTGCTTTCCTTTCCTTGACTCCTTCTCCTCCTTCCACCAAGACCTTGGCCCTTTAGACACCCTTGTCTTGAAGAAAAAGACCTTGTCCTAAGAGGACATAGGCTTGTCTTAAGTTGGAGGAGAAATTAAGACAATGATGTCTTAATGTAAGAAAAAAAGGAAGAAATCAGAACTTCTTTCTTTCCTTTACCGTCGGAGACTTTTACTTTTATTCTTGTTCAGTAGCAGAGTTTCGACAGAGGTTTACTCTGTAAAGGAAACAATGCAAGAGCAAGAAAAAAATAAAAGAGTCTTCAGGAGAGGAAGAAAGAAAAGATTACTTTGTTCTGAATTTTCCCGACCCTTTAAATAATTCTCAGATAGGCGCCTACACACCTCTCCGTAATGACTTTCTCACGCCCTTCTCAATTTCTCATGCCCCATCCTCCTATCTCACGGCCTTCCAGATTAAATCCCATGGATTTTCTTAAAGGAAAAACCATGGTGTTTAAAAAGGAAAGGGGTCGCGACTTTTCATCTCCGAAGAGATGTTATTTCGCGTGCCCGGGAGGAGTTAGCACTTTCCTTCTTTCTCAAAATCCCATCAGCCATTGGATTCTCATCCAAGGGGGAGAGATGGTGCGCTAATTGCTTAAGAAAGAGGCCGCCCCAAATAAAATCATCAAAGAAATTTTTGGGGTGCGCCAAGAGTCCATGCGCCATGGACTCTTCCTTAAGGCGCGCCAAGAGTCCATGCGCGCATGGACTCTTGGCATTTGGCATGAAAAAATAAAGGGGGCGGGTGGGGAGGCTAGCCAAGCTACATGGCTAGCCAATAGGGTTAGCCATATTCCTGTTTTCTCAATTAGGGTCTAATTAGGTCCAATTAGAACCCAATTTGAACCAATCCGGAACCCTAATTCGAATCCGATCCGAATAGAAGCTAGGGTTTGCAACACCTGCTAGAGTGTTATCCTGCAAAGATGATTTAATTCCAAATTAAACTCTTGATCAATCCTCTTAAGTGTTTGACCCATTGGGTTCCATATCTAGCCAGTAGTGGGTTCGAATACAAGTTGACCTAATTTGATTAGAACTCTTTCTAATCGATTTAGGTCAAACCGGGCTTACCCGATTCGATCAATTAGGACTCTTCCTAACATGTGATCTTTGAACTTGATCAACCCACAAGACAAGATTGACGTCTAGCAACGTGTCATGTCTACCCGGAAGATATGGAAATTCTGGTGAAATACCAAAATTACCCTTCAGTAGAGAGTTACCGTACAATTAAATCTTTCGATCAGCCTGCACCCAAAATATAACTATGGATATGGATATATGTCAAATCCAATATTATATTTATTTCTAGCTCAATCTTATAAGGATGATTCGATTATCTTGATATTAGAAACCATCTCTAATATCTTCACTTTGATCAAAGATTCCCTGAATCATCATGCGATTGTTGACTAGCTAGATGCAATCTCCTCTTACTAAGAGTGATCGATTCCTTGTTGACCTACTCATTACCTTCACATCCAATTCACCATTCCCAGTATCAATTCTGTGCATGGCTCAGTATCATGATTAGGATTGAACCAAAGAATGGGTTCATGTACATAAGGTACTTATGGCAGTCTCAGGTCAGAAGATTACTTGTACCACTCCCACTATGAGAACCTTCTATTGACATGTAGCTAAGACTCCATTAGATGTTCTCAAGTTGGATCATATCAGTGAACTCATTCTCCAATGAGCACCCACATCCCAGTATTAGTGTCATACACAAGTGACTGTGAGAGCAGTCACCCTTTCCAGTATACCCGGGATGTGCTAGTCTTATCGGAAAAACCCTGATCCCCTACTCAGGGTTCCTTTGACTAGGAATACTTTAGATTACGGTTTTAAGATTTTAGGTCTCACTGGTATGATCTCATCATAACCCAAAAAATCATAGCCCTAATCTATGGGGTTCATCATATAACACAGCGTATGATGAAAAAATAATGCCTTTATTTAGAAAATTGTCAATTACAATGGTTTGGGAGATACAACATAGATTGGCTTGTAGGGCATATCCCTTTCAATCTCCCACTTGCACTAAAGCCAATCGCCTTTAAATCTTAATCCCATACATTCGAGGTGGCAATCGAAATCTCGCTGTGGTAGAGCCTTAGTGAACGGGTCTGCTACATTGTTCTTTGTATCAACTCTATCTATGTAGACATCTTGTCTCTCTACAATTTTCGGACGAGATGGAAGCGTCTCAGAATGTGCTTGGACTTATGATGAGCTCTTGGTTCCTTAGCTTGAGCAACAGCTCCAGTGTTATCACAGTAAAGTGGCACTGGGTTTTCAATTTGAGGAACAACACCCAACTCTGTGATGAACTTCTTCATCCAGACTGCTTCCTTGGCGGCTTCACTAACAGCTATGTATTCTGCCTCTGTGGTTGAGTCAGCTACAGTCTACTGCTTGGTACTCTTCCAACTCACTGCTCCACCATTTAGGGTAAAAACATATCCCGAAATTGATTTGCTATCATCAGGGTCTGATTGAAAACTAGAATCAGAATAAGCTTCTAGTTTAAGATCAGAACCACCATAAACCAGAAAAATATCCTTAGTCCTTCTTAGGTACTTAAGAATATTTTTAACTGCTTTCCAATGATCCTCTCCTGGATCAGCCTGAAACCTACTGACAATGCCTAAAGCATATGCCACATCAGGCCTGGTACATAACATGGCATACATTATGGACCCTATTGCTGAAGCATAGGGTATAGAATTCATTCTATTTCTTTCTTCAGGTGTCTTAGGAGACATCCTTTTAGAAATATGTATGCCTTGACTCATAGGAAGATAACCTCTTTTACTTCCTTCCATGCTGAATCTTTTCAGCACTAAGTCAATGTACCTAGATTGGGATAAACCTAGCATCCTCTTAGATCTATCTCTATAGATTTTAATACCTAGTATATAGGATGCTTCTCCCAAATCTTTCATGAAAAATTGGTTTGATAGCCAAACCTTGACTGATTGCAACATTGGGATATCATTCCCAATGAGGAGTATGTCATCTACATACAGAACCAAGAAGACTATGGCACTCCCACTAGTCTTCTTATAAACACAGGGTTCATCCACATTTTTGATAAAACCAAACCTTTTAATAGTTTCATCAAAGCGGATGTTCCAACTCCTGGAAGCTTGCTTTAATCCATAAATGGATTTCTTTAGCTTGCATACTTGATTAGGTTTATTCTTTGAAATAAAACCTTCTGGCTGTGACATGTAGACTTCTTCCTCAAGGAAACCATTGAGGAATGCAGTCTTTACATCCATCTGCCATATCTCATAATCGTGGTATGCTGCTATAGCAAGTAAAATCCGAATTGATTTCAGCATGGCAACAGGTGAAAATGTTTCATCATAATCAATTCCCTGTTTTTGTCTAAAACCTTTAGCCACTAACCTGGCTTTATAGGTTTCAACTTGGCCATCAGCCCCAATCTTTTTCTTATAGACCCATTTACACCCAATAGGATTAACACCCTCTGGTGCATCAACCAAAGACCATACTTGGTTTACATACATACAGTCTATTTCGGATTCCATGGCTTCTTGCCATTTATCTGAGTCTGTGCTCAAGATAGCTTCCGTATAGGTCAAAGGTTCATCATTTTGAATGACTTGAGCTTCATTATTTTCAATAATAAACCCATACCTCTCAGGTGCCCGTGGCACTCTGTCAGACCTACGAGGAGGAGTTTTGTGTTCTGGTTCTGTCCTAACTATATGTTCTAATGGTTGAGAATTATCTATCTGTATTTCTTGTACTTCTCCAAGTTCAATAGTTCTACCATTGCCCTTTTCTAAGATGAACTCTTTTTCTAGAAAAGTGGCATGCCTGCTGACAAAAATCTTTTGTTCAGTAGGATGGTAGAATAGATATCCTCTACCTTCTTTAGGATATCCTACAAATAGACATTTATCCGCTCTAGGTTCCAACTTATGTCCAAAATTTCTTTTAACATAAGCTGGACATCCCCATACCTTGAAATATTTAAGATATGATTTCTTTCTACTCCAAATTTCATATGGAGTACTAACAACGGATTTAGAAGGTACCTTGTTCAGAATGTAAACAGCAGTTTCTAGGGCATGACCCCAGAAGGAAATGGGTAAATTTGTGAAGCACATCATGGATCGTACCATATCTAATAAGGTACGATTCCTCCTTTCAGCTATACCATTTAGCTGTGGTGTATAAGGAGGGGTCCATTCAGAAAGGATTCCATTAACTTTAAGATAGTCTAAAAACTCCGTGGATAAGTATTCTCCTCCTCGATCAGAACAAAGAACTTTAATACTTTTCCTGGTTTGTTTTTCGACCATACTTTGATACTCCTTAAATTTATCAAAGGCTTCAGATTTGTGTTTCATAAGATACACATATCCAAACCTAGATAAATCATCTATAAAAGTAATAAAATATGAGTATCCTCCTCTGGCCTGAGTTGTCATTGGACCACATACATCAGTATGTATAAGTCCTAATAACTCAGTTGACCTTTCCCCATGTCCAGTGAATGGAGTTTTTGTCATCTTACCCGTGAGACATGATTCGCAAGTTCCTAATGATTCATACTCATAAGGATCAAGGAATTTTTCCTTGTTTAACTTGCTAATCCTAGACTCATTAACATGACCAAGTCTATGATGCCAAAGTAAAGTATCATTAAAGTCTTTTCTTTTCCTTTTAGTATTGACATGAAAAATACTATCATTGGAAGAAAGAGTTAAGAGCCCATTGCTAAAAATGCCAGAACAAATAATTTTATTAGATAACATTATCAAGCAACCAGTGCTCGTTACATCCATTACATATCCTTGTTTTAATAACAAAGGAATAGATATAATGTTCCTAATAATCTTTGGCATATAGTAACAATTTTCTAACTCCAAGATCTTCCCTGAAGGCAACTTCAGAATATATGTTCCTACAGCTTCTGCTTGGATGATATCACCACCAGCACCGTAGAGATTGAAGTCACCTTCCTTCAATACTTTAAGCTTGTGGAGGTCCTGCAAAGATTTGCATATATGGTAACCACAAGCGGTATCCAATACCCAAGTATTTGATATAGACGAATTTAATGTTAATATAGTATGTATCTCATACATACCTTTTGGTGTGTCTACCGCACCAGGCTTCACAGTTGCAAGGTAAGCCTTGCAATTCCTTTTCCAATGTCCCGCTTTGCCGCAAAAGAAACAGGTTGACTGTTTTGAGGCCTTCTTTCCTTTCTTGTTCTTATTGATGCCACCCTTAGGGTTTAGCCTCCTACTAAAACCCTTTTTGCCCAATTTCTTCTTATTGGTCTTATCAACAAGAAGAAGTGGAGCCTTTTCTTTCTTAACGTGGCTCTCTGCTGTTTTTAACATATTTAACAGCTCAGGCAAGGAAGTGTTCAGTTTGTTCATGTGATAATTCAAGACAAACTGAGAAAATGACTCCGGGAGTGATTGCAGGATTAAATCCTGATTCAGCTCCCCATCCATAATAAACCCTAATTGACCCAATCTGGTGATTAAGTCAATTACCTTCAGGACATGATCCTGAACAGATGTACCCTCTATCATCCTAGCACGGAATAACTGCTTAGATATTTCATATCTAGCAGTTCTGCTTTGTTCTCCATAAAGCTCCTTTAAATTGAGCATTATGGATTGAGTATCCATGCTTTCATGCTGCCTCTGTAACTCATTGGTCATAGAGACCAGTATGATACACTTGTCAGTGAGGGAGTCATTCTGCCACATTTTGTATGTGGCCATATCTTCTTGTGTGGCATCATCCCCTAGTGGATTAAGACTAGGGGTATCAAGAATATAAGAAAGTTTTTCTGAACTCAGTACAATCTTTAAGTTTCTCAACCAGTCCATATAGTTTGGACCAGTCAATTTGTTGGTATCTAAGATGCTTCTCAGTGATAATGAAGATGCCATTTATCTACATTTAATTAAGAACAATACATAAGCAAACAACCATGAAATGACTTACATAATTAAATTAGTTCTTCAATTTAACTATGTCTCCCACTATTTTATCAAAAATCATAGCCCTCACTATGATAATCGAGAAGAACCCTGATCGATTTTTCTTAGTGAGATCGAGATCCTTATAACTTATAAAAGATCTTACAGATAACACAACAAATCTTTTGTAAGTTCAAAAGGTAGGAAACTCTTCCAATTATATCTCATATAATTCTCAAAAATAACTTGGCCTCTAGAACATTATAAGTCTTGCAGAAAACACAACAAACCATAATATTCCAGTTAAGTCAAAACCCTTTCATTTCTATACAGTCAGTATTCAAATATAATGCCCTTGCATATAACATAACAAGGCATTATACTGAATATACTGTAAGCATATTTTTGCACTAGACCAATATTATGTCAATCACCCTATTAGGTCTTGCAGATAACACAACAAACCTAATGTGGTTCATAACACAGTAATGATCCAGCATGAAGGAAGACCAACATATAGCATTTTTTAACATTAAGCATATAAGTCAAGATTTAAATATAATCAAATCGGCCATGCAAGTGGAAGAGATGTGGGAGTCCCCCCGTTGCTTTCCTAGACACCAATAAAAATTGGCCAGGTCAGTCAACGGAACCAATTAAAAACCACGATTCTCTTTACCTTCCTAGAACCACCTTTCTAGACACCGAATGATCAATTGTTCATCATGACTAGTGATGCTTATTAGTTAAATATACTATGACTTAATATAATTTTAAGAAGAGGGCTTTATAAAATTGCCAGCACATTTTATAAAAACATATCATAATGATATCACTCTGATAAACATATATGTGCTAAGTGTGTCATCATACTAGGATAACCATTTACCACATAATGGATCCACCATTATGCCAGGGCAACCTTATTTCAGTATGATGACTTCAAAACTAATCATATCTCTATAATAATTAGGGTTTGAGTGAAAAACCCTAATTAGTGGCATACATCAAAACATTAATTATCATATATGCATTCCTTAAATTATGCTAAGTGTGTCAGCATTCAAGGGTTTAAAACCCTAATTGCGATACTATAACAAAAATGCATATAAATAATTTTCATATGTTTTAACTGTAATAAGGATGGCTCTGATACCACTGTTGGTGTTTCCGGTGCACTGCAGTGGAAGTATAATTTCAAAATGATGAAATTTGTACCATAATCCCTTAGCCAAAATCTCCTTATTCAGGATTAAAACATATATATAGAACATTTAAACATACATTGTTAGAATTGGAGTACCAACCTGTAATCGCTAATTCCAACAAAGTTGATGTTGAAGGGGCTGATTGAATTCACCAGGCGTCCAAGTGTCCGCCCTTCGATGGTGATCCACACAGAGCAGTGATCAAGACAACTCTATCTTCTTTTCAAAGGTTCCTTCTATTGAGTTCTTCTTCCCAGAACTCAATTGCTTGGACTATGGCTTGAATTCCTCCACACAAAAGCTTGCTTTCCTTTCCTTGACTCCTTCTCCTCCTTCCACCAAGACCTTGGCCCTTTAGACACCCTTGTCTTGAAGAAAAAGACCTTGTCCTAAGAGGACATAGGCTTGTCTTAAGTTGGAGGAGAAATTAAGACAATGATGTCTTAATGTAAGAAAGAAAGGAAGAAATCAAAACTTCTTTCTTTCCTTTACCGTCGGAGACTTTTACTTTTATTCTTGTTCAGTAGTAGAGTTTCGACAGAGGTTTACTCTGTAAAGGAAACAATGCAAGAGCAAGAAAAAAATAAAAGAGTCTTCAGGAGAGGAAGAAAGAAAAGATTACTTTGTTCTGAATTTTCCCGACCCTTTAAATAATTCTCAGATAGGCGCCTACACACCTCTCCGTAATGACTTTCTCACGCCCTTCTCAATTTCTCATGCCCCATCCTCCTATCTCACGGCCTTCCAGATTAAATCCCACGGCTTTTCTTAAAGGAAATACCGCGGTGTTTAAAAAGGAAAGGGGTCATGACTTTTCATCTCCGAAGAGATGTTATTTCGCGCGCCCGGGAGGAGTTAGTGCATTCCTTCTTTCTCAAAATCCCATCAGCCATTGGATTCTCATCCAAGGGGGGAGAGATGGTGCGCTAATTGCTTAAGAAAGAGGCCGCCCCAAATAAAATCATCGGAGAAATTTTTGGGGCATGCCAAGAGTCCATGCACCATGGACTCTTCCTTAAGGCGCGCCAAGAGTCCATGCGCGCATGGACTCTTGGCATTTGGCGTGAAAAAATAAAGGGGGTGGGTGGGGAGGCTAGCCAAGCTACATGGCTAGCCAATAGGGTTAGCCATATTCCTGTTTTCTCAATTAGGGTCTAATTAGGTCCAATTAGAACCCAATATGAACCAATCCGGAACCCTAATTCGAATCCGATCCGAATAGAAGCTAGGGTTTGCAACACCTGCTAGAGTGTTATCCTGCAAAGATGATTTAATTCCAAATTAAACTCTTGATCAATCCTCTTAAGTGTATGACCCATTGGGTTCCATATCTAGCCAGCAGTGGGTTCGAATACAAGTTGACCTAATTTGATTAGAACTCTTTCTAATCGATTTAGGTCAAACCGGGCTTATCCGATTCGATCAATTAGGACTCTTCCTAACATGTGATCTTTGAACTTGATCAACCCACAAGACAAGATTGACATCTAGCAACGTGTCATGTCTACCCGGAAGATATGGAAATTCTGGTGAAATACCAAAATTACCCTTCAGTAGAGTGTTACCATACAATTAAATCTTTCGATCAACCTGCACCCAAAATATAACTATGGATATGGATATATGTCAAATCCAATATTATATTTATTTCTAGCTCAATCTTATAATGATGATTCGATTATCTTGATATTAGAAACCATCTCTAATATCTTCACTTTGATCAAAGATTCCCTGAATCATCATGCGATTGTTGACTAGCTAGATACAATCTCCTCTTACTAAGAGTGATCGATTCCTTGTTGACCTAGTCATTACCTTCACATCCAATTCACCATTCCCAGTATCAATCCTGTGCATGGCTCAGTGTCATGATTAGGATTGAACCAAAGAATGGGTTCATGTATATAAGGTACTTATGGCAGTCTCAGGTCAGAAGATTACTTGTACCACTCCCACTGTGAGAACCTTCTATTGACATGTAGCTAAGACTCCATTAGATGTTCTCAAGTTGGATCATATCAGTGAACTCATTCTCCAATGAGCACCCACATCCCAGTATTAGTGTCATACACAAGTGACTGGGAGAGCTGTCACCCTTTCCAGTATACCCGGGATGTGCTAGTCTTATCGGAAAAACCCTGATCCCCTACTCAGGGTTCCTTTGACTAGGAATACTTTAGATTATGGTTTTAAGATTTTAGGTCTCACTGGTATGATCTCATCATAACCCAAAAAATCATAGCCCTAATCTATGGGGTTCATCATATAACACAGCGTATGATGAAAAAATAATGCCTTTATTTAGAAAATTGTCAATTACAATGGTTTGGTAGATACAACATAGATTGGCTTGTAGGGCATATCCCTTTCACTGCCTATACGCTGCCATCCGAACTCGGGCCTTGTCCCTCATCTCTTCAAGAAGGTCAAGGTTGAGCATCATTCTGGCGGGGTTCTCTGTCTCGTCATATTGCTCCACACGCAGTGTGGGTAGGCTGAGCTCGATCGGGATGACCGCTTCGGCTCCAAAGATGAGGTTGAACGAGGTCTCGTCGGTCACCGTCCTCGGGGTGGTATGGTATGCCCAAAGGATGCTGGGGAGCTCCTCGGCCCATCTGCCCTTGGCCTGGTCTAGCCGCATGCGGAGGCCCTGCAAAATGGTCCTGTTCGTGACTTCGGCCTCTCCATTGGTCTGAGGATGTGCCATCGAGGTGAAGCGATGCCTGATGCCAAGGTTGCCGCAGAACTCTTCAAATTCCCGGCAGTCGAACTGGCGCCCGTTATCAGTGACCACGGTGTGGGGGAGGCCGAAATGGTAAACGATTAACTTCCAGAAGAACTTGGCGATGTTTGCCTCGGTGATCCGCGCCAAGGGTTCGGCCTCGACCCACTTCGTGAAGTAATTGATGGCCACGATCAAGAATTTTCGCTGTTCAGACGCCGGCGGGAATGGGCCCAGAAGGTCCATCCCCCATTGGGCGAATGGCCACGGAGCTGAAAGCTGGGAGATTAGGTTGGAGGGCTGCCATTGCACCGTGGCATGATGCTGGCACCGATCGCACCTCCTCACGAAATCAGCGGCATCCTCCTTCATCGTCTTCCAAAAGTAGCCCTGACAAAGGGCTTTGTAGGCTAACGCTCTGCCCCCCACTTGGTTCCCACAGACGCCCTCGTGAATCTCTTGGAGCACGAGTCTGGCTTCCGCGGGTCCCATGCATTTAAGGAGGGGGTAGGAGTAGGATCTTCGATACAATTGCCTATCCATCAGGACGAACCGCGCGGCCTTCTTTCTGATGAGACGGGCCGCCATGTGGTCCTCTGGCAAGGTGCCGCTGGTTATGTATTTGGCGTACTTGTCCATCCAGCTGGGCTCACGGCTGACCTGATGGACCTCCACTGGGGTCTCGTGGCTTGGGGCCTTAAGGTGCTCTACATGAGCGCGACCCAGCATCGAGTCCGGCAGGGTCACCAGCCGGGAAAGAGTGTCCGCACGGGCGTTCTCCCTGCGGGGGATGTGGAAGATGTTGAAGCGCCGGAAATCGGCCGTGCCCGCCTTGACGAGCTCCAAGTATTTCGCCATTTGGGGGTCATGCGCGGCGTACTCCCCGGAGACCTGTCCTGCCACAAGCTGGGAGTCAGTGAAGGCCTTGAGGTTAGTCACGCCCAGCTCGCGAGAGACCCTCAGCCCGGCGATGAGTGCCTCGTACTCTGCCTGATTGTTTGTCATGGAGAACTGGAAACGGAGCGTGCATTCGGCGACGACCCCGTCGCTGTTGGCAAGAATGAACCCGGCTCTGCTCCCGCCAGAGTTCGAGGCTCCATCTACGTGGAGGATCCATGCATCCTCTCTGGGCCCCTCGGGGCCCGCTTTCAGCTGCCGGTGCAAGGGATCCTCTTCGGGATCCTTGCCTAGGCCCGCGCATTCGACCAAGAAGTCGGCTAGCACCTGCACTTTCATGGCTGACCTGGGTCTGTACGCGATGTCGAACTCGCTGAGCTTCAGTGCCCACTTCGCCAATCGCCCCGAGGTGTCGGGTCGGCTGAGCACCACTTTCAGCGGCTGATCCGTCAGGACGACGATGGGATGCACTTGGAAATAGGGCCTGAGACGCTGAGCAGACACTATTAGCACAAAAACAAGCTTCTCGGGCCGAGAATACCTAAGCTCCGCGTCGCAGAGAAGTTTGCTGGTATAGTACACTGGCCACTGGACTCCTTGGTCGTCGGTCCGAACCAGGACCGAACTGATGGCTTCCGGGGTGACCGCCAGGTAGAGGATGAGCGCCTCCCCCTCCTCGGGTCAGGAAAGCAGTGGTGGCGATGCGAGCATCTTCTTCAGCTCTTCAAAGGCCTCCTGGCATTCCTCGGTCCAGGCGAAGTCATTCATCTTTCTCAGCACCTTGAAAAAGGGATGGCAGTGATCTGCCGACATGGAGATAAAGCGGCTGAGGGCCGCAACCTGGCCGGTGAGTTGCTGCACTTGCTTCTTGGAGGCGGGCTGCTCCATGTCCAGGATGGCCTGGACCTTCTCCGGGTTGGCTTCAATTCCTCTTTGGGTCACCATGAATCCTAGGAACTTCCCGGCGGAGACGCTGAAGGCGCACTTCGCAGGGTTCAACTTCATCTGATGACGTCGGAGGTTGCCGAATGTCTCCGCCAGGTCAGCTACGTGGTCCGAATCGGGTCTGCTCATTACCAGCATATCGTCCATGTACACCTGCATGTTGCGGCCGATCTGGTCTTTGAAGATCCTGTTGACCAGATGCTGGTACGTGGCCCCAGCATTCTTGAGGCCAAACGGCATCATCTTGTAGCAAAAAGTCCCGCGGTCGGTGATGAAGGCGGTGTGCTCCTCGTCCTCCGGGTTCATTCGGATCTGGTTGTATCCAGAGAAGGCGTCCATGAATGACAGGAGGTGATGCGCCGAGGTGGTGTCAACCAGCTGGTCGATTTTTGGAAGAGGGAAGCTGTCCTTCGGGCAAGCTCGGTTGAGGTCGGTGTAGTCCACACAGATCCTCCACTTACCACTGCTCTTCCTTACCATGACCACGTTTGCCAGCCAACTGGGATATTGGACTTCCCACACAAAGCCAGCGGCAAGGAGTTTCTCCACCTCCTCGTTGATGGCCCTCTGTCTCTCCATGGTGAAGCTCCTCTTCTTCTGGCAGACCGGGCGGCAGCTCGGATCCACGTTCAGTCTGTGCATAATGACCTCGGGGGGAATGCCCGGCATGTCGGCCGCCGACCAGGCAAACACGTCTGCGTTCGCACTGAGGAACTCCAGCAGGCGGGCCCGTTCTTCTTCCGGGAGTTGGCCCCGACCTGCACCGTCTTCAGCGGGTCCGAACCAAGGGGATAAGTCAACAGGTGTTCTACGGGCCCCCCTGGGTTCCTTCTCCCTTAGGTCGAGGTCGTCAACATCGGGGCCGAGCTCCGTGCCCCGGGCGCCCGGGACCATCTGGAGGCAATGCGGGACCAGCTGGATCGTCCCCTTCATCACCCCGAGCCCGAAAGGTGTGGGGAACTGCACCAACAATCTCTTTGTGAAAATCATGGCGTCCAGTTGGTTGAGCCCGGGACGCCCGAGAATTGCATTGTAAGGCGAAGGGAGCTTGACGACGGTAAACGTCATCAGGACGGTCGTCTGCCGAGGTGGGGATCCGGCGGTGACCGAAAGAGTGATCTCCCCTTCGACCCCCACGAAGTCCCCGATAAAGCCCACCAGGGGGGTATGCACCGGTCTCAGCTGATCATGGGATAAATTCATCCGAGAGAAAGCATCGTAAAAAAGCACGTCAGCCGACCTTCCACTATCCACCATAATTCGATGTACAGGATGCTTCGCGATGGTCATCTCGACCACCACGGCATCATTGTTTACATTCTCGTTTTTCTTTCCCTCCTCAGGAGGGATTACATTCTCCGGGTTCCCGACTTCCCGGGCTCTCTTCGCCGCCCGCCCGACCCCAAGTGAGATCATGCCCACCGGCTTCTCCGTCGGGCAGTTATCGATTGCAGGAACTAGTGGTAAGGCCGCGAGCGGCTACCCCTCCGGGGGGACCTCGTTCCTGACGAACTTCCTGAGGTAGCCCCTTTTGATCAGCTCCTCGATTTCCCGCTTCAGGTTGCGACACTCCTCCGTGTCATGGCCGTGCTCGCGGTGGAACTGGCGGTACTTTGACTTGTCTCGGATACCTCTTGGGTTCTGTGGAGGAGGTCGGCGGAGGTAGTGCTCGCCCTCAATTTCCATGAGGATCTTTATTCGAGGGGCGAGGAGAGGGGTGAACCTCCGCTCCGGAATGGCCTCGCCCTTGGACCTTGGATTCGGGCGAGGGTCGGCAGGTGGCCCGGGCTTCCGAGCTCCAGAAAGATCCCTCGGGGATGGCCTCTTCGGAGTCTTCCCGTCCAGCTCTCGGCGGGTGTGGTCGGCCTCCTCCACTCGGATGTACTTGTGGGCGCGGAGGAGGAGCTCGGAGTACGTCCTGGGAGGCTTTTTATCCAGGGAGTAGGTCAGGCGGGACGTCTTGAGCCCGCGCTTCAAAGCCAGCATGGCGACGGGCTCATCCAGGCTGTAGATTTCCAGTGCAGTGATCTTGAACCGGGTGATGTAGTCCCGTAGCAGCTCCTGGTCCTGCTGGCGGATGGAGAAGAGGCTATCCACCTCTCTCGGCACCTTCCGACAAGCGTCGAAATGCGCCACAAACTTTCCTTCCAGCTGGTGGAAGGAGCAAATAGATCCGGGCTCGAGACGGGTGAACCAGACTCGAGCGGCCTTCCGGAGGGTAGCGGGGAAGGTGATGCACAAAAGGGCGTCAGTGGCTCCTTGGACCCTCATGAGAGCCTTGTAGCTCTCCAGATGGTCCAGAGGGTCGGTGGTCCCGTCGTAGGGATCCACCTGCGGCATGCGGAATCGGCTCGGGATCGGCTCCGCCTGGATTTCTTCAGAAAAGGGGGGACGGGAGTCGTAGCCTGCCGGGTCCGCCTATGAGTTCTGCAGGTCGGCAAATCGGTGGGCGAACTCCGCCAACTTGCGCTCGTGCTCCTCCAGGCGCCTCTCGGCCTGACGCCTGATGGCCTCGTCGATGGAATCTTCCACCGAGGCCACTGGCGAAGGGGGCGCCGATCGGTCTCGGCGCGAAGTCACGCCTCGACGCCGCTTGCTGCGATGCGCCGTCTCAGCTTCATCGGTCGAGGATCGACTCTCGTGATCTGTCGAACCGGAGTAGTTTCTTTTTGCGGGAGCCTGGTGGCTCCCGCGGGGGTTGGAGACCGCCCTCGGGTGGGATGGCCTGCCCTGAATGGAGCGTAGGCTCCCACGCGGCCCCGCGGCTCGGGCCACGGGGGTCCTCGGCTGCAGCTGTGTGGCCAGGGACCGCTGCTGATGTTGAAGCTGCCGGACCGCCGAGGTCAAAGTCTGCAGCTGTTGGATGACGGCTGCGAGGGGCCCGTCCGCCGAGGACGGCGGTAGTGGAAGAGGAGGAGGAGCTGGGAGCTCCCTCTCCGGGCTGTGGGCCCCTTGAGGGGAGGGAATTGAAAGATTGTGCCCTGAAAGCCAATTGAAATATTGTAATTTTGATCCCAAAATCAATGAATTGACATTTTATAAAGGCATTATTTTCATCATTTGCTGTGTCTTTTTGATTTTATGATGAACCCCATAGATTAGGGCTATGGTTCTAGGGTTATGATGAGATCATACCAGTGAGACCTAAAGCCTTAAAACCCTAATCTAAAATATTCCTGGTCGATGGGACATTGAGTTGGGGATCAATGTTTCCGGCAAGACCAGCACATCCTATATATGTTTTGTAATAAGGGTGACTGATCTCACAGTCACTTGTGTTTGACACTAATACTAGGATGTGAGTGTTCATTAGAGAATGAGTTCACTGAATTGATCCAGATTGAGAATATCTAATGGAATCTTATCTGTTTGTCAATAGATAATTCTCATAGTGGGAGTAGTGTATGTGGTCCTTTGACCTGAGACTACCATAGTACCTTATATACATGAATCCATACTTTGGTTCACAGTCAATCATGACACTGAGTCATGCACGAGGTGATACTGGTTATGGTGGATTGTATATGGAGGTTGTGAGTAGGTCAACAAGGAATTGATCAGCCCTAGTAAGAGGGAATAGCATCCAGCTAATTTCAAATGATGGATTCAGGAAACCTTTGATCAAAGTATGAACATTAGAGTTATTTTCTAATGGTTCATTAATGAATCATCATTATAAAGATTGAGCTAGGGATGAATATGAAAATTGGATTTGACAAATATCCATATTCATAATCATATTCGGGATGCAAGTTGATCAAAGGACTGAATTATTGCCCGGTAACTCACCACTGAAGGGTATTTTGGTAATTTCACCAAAATTCCACATCTTCCGGGTAGACATGATACGTTGCTAGATGTCAATCTTGTCTTGTAGGTATATGATTGAGTCATGGTAATTCAAATCAGTCAATTTGAATTAGATTCTAATTGACCGAGTCGAGCTAGTTTGAGTTGACCTAAATTGGCTTAGTTGAGATCTAACCGAATTAAGTCAAATAGCACTCAGACCTACTGCTGGCTAGGTGTGGAACCCAATGGGTCACACACAAAAGAAAATTGATGAAGGATTTAATTTGGAATTAAATCATGTTTGCAGGATAAACACACTAGCATGTGTTGCAGACCAAATTTCTATTCGAATTTGGTTCCGAATTGGGCTTAATTGGGTTCTAATTGAACCAGATTAAGGTCCAATTTATATTTTAGGACATTGGGCTAACCCATGGCTGAACCCAAGTGAACTTAGTTCACTGAGACCCTCTCTCCAAGCCGCCCCCTCCCTCTTCTCACCTGTGCGCGCCAAGAAAGAAAAGTCCACGCGCGTGGACTTCTCTTAAACCGTGTGAGAAAGAAAACGTCGGAGAAAAATCTGAAAAGAGGCATTTCAGATCCTTGTCTGGCACCCTTGGATCTGGATCTGATGGCCAGAAAAATTTAAGAAAAAGATCCGTCGCTTTTCGGTCGCAAATCCGTCTCCAAAAGTCGCGATCCTTCCTGAAGTTTTTCCGAGAGTTCTCCTCGTCGGAAAAACAAAAATCAAATCAGAGAATCATGATTTTTGGTTGAGGGGACGCGTGAGGAATGAGGGATCGTGATCCCTGGGGTTTCAGAGGGTTGCGTTGTTTCGAGATGACACCCCTCTGAGATCTATAAATAGGGTTGGGGTTCTCGGGGGTTTTCACGCAACATAGTTCAGAGATCCAATTCCCTTACTTCCTCTCCAGAATACTCCTTCCTCTTGTTCTTGTTGGGTATTGTTTCCTTTACAGAGGTATCCTCTGTCAAAACTCTGACCCTAAACAAGAATAAGAAGAAGGTCTTGAACGGTAAAGGAAAGAACAGGGAAAGGATCTATTCTTCCTTTTCTTCTTGAATTAAGACTTTGACTGTCTTAATTTTTTTCTTCCAATTCAATTCAAGAAAAGGGATTCAAGAAAGGGAATTCTTGAAGAAAATTCAAGAAGTGGAAAGAAGGAAGAAAAAGAAATTTTCAAGAAAGGAAATTTTAGCCCAAAGGTCCAAGAATTGAATTCTTGAAAAAGAATTCAAGAAGAGGAACCAAGAAATAGAAATTTTTGTCTTCATTGTTTTTCTGTGTGGATCACCATTGGAGGGTGAACATTTGGGCACCTGGTGGAGATTCAGAGTTTGGATTTTGCGATACAGGTTAGTATCTTAATTTGAGATTAAATCTTATATAAACATCTTATATGTTTTAATTCTTTTAAGGAGATTTTGGGTTGAAGGTTTGGTGAAGATTTCATAAAGATAAAAATTTTTGAAATCTATGATTCCGCCTTGCCACCGAACCCTACAGTGGTATCAGAGCCTCCTTATTAAGATTAAAATATATATTCAGAATTTTAGATGCATATTCATATAAGTAACATGAGATGTAATATATGTTTGTTATAATGTCACCAATTAGGGTTTTCACTCAAACCCTAATTGTTGTAGAGATATGCATAGAGATCTAGTCATCATACTGAAATAAGGTTGCCCTGGCATAATGGTGGATCCATTATGTGGTAAATGGTTGTCCTAGTATGATGACACACTAATCACATATTTGTGTTAATTATGCATATGTGTTTGATGTATGCCACCAATTAAGGTTTTCACTTAAACCTTAATTTGCATAGAGATATGTTTAGCCTTCTAGTCATCATACTGAAATAAGGTTGCCCTGGCATAATGGTGGATCCATTATGTGGTAAATGGTTGTCCTAGTATGATGGCACACTATGGCACATATTTGCTAGAATGTGCTTTGTTTTAATAAAGCCCTCTTTAACAACATATTAAGTTTGTAGTGTCATATACCAAAAGCAAAAATAATCAATATGATTAGTTTATCATTCGGTGTCTAGGAAAAGTGGTTCATGATCGGTAAAGAGGACGTGGTTTTTAATTGGTTCCGTTGACTGACCTGGCCAATTCTTATTGGTGTCTAAGGAAAGCAACGGGGGGACTCCCACCACTCTCCCACTTACCTGGCCGATATGATTAACTTAATTATTGATTAATATGCTCAGTGTAATATTCACTACATATGGCTTTCCTTCATGCCAAGTCATTATTATGTTATGATCGATATTAGGTTTGTTGTGTACACACAAGGCCTTTTCTTTATGGTGACTAACATAATTTTTCTTGGTACATTTGATGCTTATGGTATGATTTAATATAATACTTTGTTGTGTACACACAAGGGTATTATGATTAATATCATGACTATATAGCAATGAAGGGTCTAACTTAACTAAAATATTATAGTTTGTTTTGTACACACAAGGCTATTAATATTTTAGAGGCCAAGATAAGTTGAGAATTGTATCAATTACAATTGGAAAGAGTTTTCCTACCTTTGAACTTATATAAGATTTGTTGTGTACACACAAGGTCCTTTATAAGGAATTAGGATCTCAACCCCACTAAGAGAACCAATTAGGGTTTTCTCGATCATCACATTGAGGGTTATGATTCTTGATAAAATAGTGGGAGACATAATTAAGTTAAAGTCCTAATTTAATTATGTTTTGTCAACATTGATTGTCTGCTTATGTAATGTTGTTTGTTAATGTAGATTAAATGGCCTCTTCACTCTCACTCTGTAGCATTCTTGATGCAAATAAATTGACTGGACCAAACTATGTTGATTGGTTGAGAAACCTGAAGATAATACTCAGCCAAGAAAGAATTTCTTATATTCTTGATACCCCAACCTTGGAACCATTTGGGGAAGATGCCTCGCAAGAGGATTAGACCACATATAACACGTGGCAAAATGACTCACTTACTGTCAAGTGTATAATGCTTGCCTCTATGACCAATGAGTTACAGAGGCAACATGATAGCATGGACACAAACTCCATATTGCTCAATTTAAAAGAACTTTATGGAGAACATAGTCGAACTGCAAGATATGAAATATCTAAGCAGTTATTCCGTGCAAGAATGACAGAAGGTACATCCGTACAAGACCACGTATTAAAGGTTATTGACCTAATCACCCGATTGGGTCAATTGGGTTTTGTCATGGATGGGGAGTTGAATCAGGATTTAATCCTGCAGTCACTCCCAGAGTCATTTTCACAGTTTGTTCTTAATTATCATATGAACAAACTTAACACTTCCTTGCCTGAGCTGTTGAATATGTTAAAAATAGCAGAGAGCTATTTAAAGAAAAATAAGGCTCCACTTCTTCTTGTGGATGGTGTAAACAAGAAGAAAATAGGCAAAAAGGGTTCCAAGAGGAGGTTAAATCCAAAAGGGGGCATCAAGAAAAAGAAAGGAAAGAAGGCTTCCGGACAAATGACCTGCTTTCATTGTGGCAAGCCGGGTCACTGGAAAAGAAACTGCAAGGTTTACCTTGCAAGTCTGAAGCCCGGTGCTAGTAATGCACCAACAGGTATGTATGAGATACATGCAATTTTGTCATTAGATACTTCTAATTCAAACTCTTGGGTATTGGATACTGCTTGTGGTCATCATATCCGCAAATCATTGCAGGGACTACAGAACATTAGAGTTTTGAAGGAAGGCGACTTCGAGCTCTACGGTGCTGGAGGAGATTCCATCCAAGCAGAAGCTGTAGGGACTTATATGTTGAAGCTGCCTTCTGGGAAGATTTTAGAGTTAAAGAATTGTTATTTTATGCCTAGAATCATTAGAAACATCATATCTGTACCCTTGTTACTTAAACAAGGATATATTATGAATGTAATGAGCAGTGGCTGCTCAATCAGTTTTTCTAATGAAATAATATTTAATGGCATATTTTGCAATTGTCTCTTAACTTTATCTTCTGATGACAATATACTACATGTTAGTAATAAACGAAAAAGAGATGAAGTAAACAATACTTTACTTTGGCACTGTCGTCTTGGACATATTAGTGAGCAGAGGATTAACAAGTTATACAAGGAAAAATTCCTTAATCCTTATGACTATGAATCATTAGGAACTTGTGAATCATGTCTCATGGGTAAAATGACCAAGACTCCATTTAGTAGACATAATGAAAGGACAACAGAGTTATTAGGACTCGTACACACTGATGTATGTGGACCTATGACAACTCAGGCCAAGGGTGGATACTCATATTTCATCACATTCACTGATGATTTTTCAAGGTATGGATTTGTGTATCTAATGAAACATAAGTCCGAAGCTTTTGAAAAATTTTTAGAGTATCAAAGTATGGTAGAGAAACAAACGGGAAAAAGTATTAAGATCCTTCGATCAGATAGAGGAGGTGAATACTTATCCACCGAGTTTCTTGATCACCTTAAACAAAAGGGAATCATCTCTGAATGGACTCCTCCTTACACACCACAATTAAATGGTGTTGCTGAAAGGAGAAATCGTACTTTATTAGATATGGTACGGTCCATGATGTGCTTCACAGACTTACCTGTTTCTTTTTGGGGATATGCCTTGGAAACAGCGGCTAATATTTTGAATAGAGTACCATCTAAATCTGTATCTGGTATTCCATATGAGTTATGGAGGGGAAAGAAACCCAATCTTAAGTACCTTACGATATGGGGATGTCCAGCTTATGTCAAAAGAAATTTTGGACAAAAGCTTGATGCTAGAGCAGAAAAATGTCTATTTGTTGGATATCCCAAAAATAGTATAGGATATCTATTCTACCACCCTACTGAACAAAAGATTTTAGTCAATAGGCATGCCATTTTTATGGAAAAGGAATTCATCCTACAAAAGGGCAGTGGGAGAAATATTGAACTTGAAGAAGTTCAACAAATAGATACATCTCAACAAAATCATAACACAGTTAGTATAGAACCTGAACACACCACTCCTATCCGTAAGTCTGATAGAGTGCGACATGCACCTGAAAGGTATGGGTTCATTATTGAAAATAATGAAGCCCGAATCATTGATAATGATGAGCCTCTAACATATACGGATGCTGTCATAAGTAGTGACTCAGACAAATGGCTGGAAGCCATGAGATCCGAAATGGACTCCATGTATGTCAACCAAGTCTGGACTTTGGTTGATGCACCAGAGAGTGTTAACCCTATTGGATGCAAATGGGTCTATAAGAAAAAGATTGGGACAAATGGCCAAGTTGAAACTTATAAAGCCAGATTAGTGGCTAAGGGTTTCAGACAAAAACAGGGAATAGATTATGATGAAACATTTTCTCCTGTTGCCATGCTCAAATCTATTCGGATCATGCTTGCTATAGCAGCATATCATGATTATGAAATCTGGCAGATGGATATGAAAACTGCATTCCTCAATGGTTTCCTTGAGGAAGAGGTTTATATGTCACAGCCAGAAGGTTTTGTCTTGGAGACTAAACCTAATCAGGTATGTAGGCTAAAGAAATCTATTTATGGATTAAAGCAAGCATCTAGGAGTTGGAACATCCGATTTGATAAGACAGTCAAAGAATTTGACTTTATCAAAAATGAGGATGAACCTTGTGTGTACAAGAAGACTAGTGGGAGTGCCATAGTTTTCTTGGTTCTGTATGTAGATGACATACTCCTCATTGGGAATGATATCCCAATGTTACAATCAGTCAAGGTATGGTTATCTAAACAGTTTTCCATGAAAGACTTGGGAGAAGCATCTTATATACTAGGCATCAAGATCTATAGAGATAGATCTAGGAGGATGCTAGGTTTATCCCAGTCTAGGTACATTGACCAAGTGCTAAAAAGATTTAGCATGGAGGAAAGTAAAAGAGGTTACTTACCTATTGGTCATGGCATACATCTTTCTAAGAAGATGTCTCCTAAGACACCTGAAGAAAGAAATAGAATGAATTCGGTACCTTATGCTTCGGCAGTAGGGTCTATTATGTATGCTATGTTATGTACTAGGCCTGATGTGGCATATGCCTTAGGTATAGCCAGTAGGTTTCAGGCTGATCCAGGAGAGGATCATTGGAAGGCTGTGAAAAATATTCTTAAGTACTTAAGAAGAACTAAGGATATTTTTCTAATATACGGAGGATCTGATCTTAAACTAGAAGCTTATTCAGATTCTAGTTTTCAATCAGATCCAGATGACAGCAAATCTATATCTGGGTATGTTTTTACCCTTAATGGAGGAGCTGTAAGCTGGAAAAGTTCTAAACAGCAAACTGTAGCTGACTCAACAACTGAGGCAAAATACATTGCTGTTAGTGAAGCTGCCAAGGAAGCTATCTGGATGAAGAAGTTCATATCAGAGTTGGGCGTAGTTCCTGAGATTGAAGGTCCAGTATCACTTTACTGTGATAATACGGGGGCTGTTGCTCAAGCAAAGGAACCAAGAGCTCATCACAAATCAAAGCACATTCTGAGACGCTTCCATCTCGTTCGAGAGATTGTCGAAAGACAAGAAGTCTGCATTAAAAGGGTAGAAACGAAGAACAACATAGCAGACCCGTTCACTAAGGCTCTATCACAGCGAGAGTTTGATCGCCACCTTGATTGTATGGGGTTAAGATTTAAAGGCGATTGGCTTTAGTGCAAGTGGGAGATTGAAAGATTGTGCCCTGAAAGCCAATTAAAATATTGTAATTTTGATCCCAAAATCAATGAATTGACATTTTATAAAGGCATTATTTTCATCATTTGCTGTGTCTTTTTGATTTTATGATGAACCCCATAGATTAGGGCTATGGTTCTAGGGTTATGATGAGATCATACCAGTGAGACCTAAAGCCTTAAAACCCTAATCTAAAATATTCCTGGTCGATGGGACATTGAGTTGGGGATCAATGTTTCCGGCAAGACCAGCACATCCTATATATGTTTTGTAATAAGGGTGACTGATCTCACAGTCACTTGTGTTTGACACTAATACTAGGATGTGAGTGTTCATTAGAGAATGAGTTCACTGAATTGATCCAGATTGAGAATATCTAATGGAATCTTATCTGTTTGTCAATAGATAATTCTCATAGTGGGAGTAGTGCATGTGGTCCTTTGACCTGAGACTACCATAGTACCTTATATACATGAATCCATACTTTGGTTCACAGTCAATCATGACACTGAGTCATGCACGAGGTGATACTGGTTATGGTGGATTGTATATGGAGGTTGTGAGTAGGTCAACAAGGAATTGATCAGCCCTAGTAAGAGGGAATAGCATCCAGCTAATTTCAAATGATGGATTCAGGAAACCTTTGATCAAAGTATGAACATTAGAGTTATTTTCTAATGGTTCATTAATGAATCATCATTATAAAGATTGAGCTAGGGATGAATATGAAAATTGGATTTGACAAATATCCATATTCATAATCATATTCGGGATGCAAGTTGATCAAAGGACTGAATTGCCCGGTAACTCACCACTGAAGGGTATTTTGGTAATTCCACCAAAATTCCACATCTTCCGGGTAGACATGATACGTTGCTAGACGTCAATCTTGTCTTGTAGGTATATGATTGAGTCATGGTAATTCAAATCAGTCAATTTGAATTAGATTCTAATTGACCGAGTCGAGCTAGTTTGAGTTGACCTAAATCGGCTTAGTTGAGATCTAACCGAATTAAGTCAAATAGCACTCGGACCTACTGCTGGCTAGGTGTGGAACCCAATGGGTCACACACAAAAGAAAATTGATGAAGGATTTAATTTGGAATTAAATCATGTTTGCAGGATAAACACACTAGCATGTGTTGCAGACCAAATTTCTATTCGAATTTGGTTCCGAATTGGGCTTAATTGGGTTCTAATTGAACCAGATTAAGGTCCAATTTATTTTTTAGGACATTGGGCTAACCCATGGCAGAACCCAAGTGAACTTAGTTCACTGAGACCCTCTCTCCAAGCCGCCCCCTCCCTCTTCTCACCCGCGCGCGCCAAGAAAGAAAAGTCCACGCGCGTGGACTTCTCTTAAACCGTGTGAGAAAGAAAACGTCGAAGAAAAATCTGAAAAGAGGCATTTCAGATCCTTGTATGGCGCCCTTGGATCTGGATCTGATGGCCAGAAAAATTTAAGAAAAAGATCCGTCGCTTTTCGGTCGCAAATCCGTCTCCAAAAGTCGCGATCCTTCCTGAAGTTTTTCCGAGAGTTCTCCTCGTTGGAAAAACGAAAATCAAATCGGAGAAT
The DNA here is from genome assembly GCA_021397845.1 of Areca catechu. NCBI lineage: Eukaryota > Viridiplantae > Streptophyta > Magnoliopsida > Arecales > Arecaceae > Areca > Areca catechu. The sequence goes on from CM038048.1 coordinate 11,327,182, forward strand.
CATGATTTTTGGTTGAGGGGATGCGTGAGGAATGAGGGATCATGATCCCTGGGGTTTTAGAGGGTTGCGTTGTTTCGAGATGACACCCCTCTGAGATCTATAAATAGGGTTGGGGTTCTCGGGGGTTTTCACGCAACATAGTTCAGAGATCCAATTCCCTTACTTCCTCTCCAGAATACTCCTTCCTCTTGTTCTTGTTGGGTATTGTTTCCTTTACAGAGGTATCCTCTGTCGAAACTCTGACCCTAAACAAGAATAAGAAGAAGGTCTTGAACGGTAAAGGAAAGAACAGTGAAAGGATCTATTCTTCCTTTTCTTCTTGAATTAAGACTTTGACTGTCTTAATTTTTTTCTTCCAATTCAATTCAAGAAAAGGGATTCAAGAAAGGGAATTCTTGAAGAAAATTCAAGAAGAGGAAAGAAGGAAGAAAAAGAAATTTTCAAGAAAGGAAATTTCAGCCCAAAGGTCCAAGAATTGAATTCTTGAAAAAGAATTCAAGAAGAGGAACCAAGAAATAGAAATTTTTGTCTTCATTGTTTTTCTGTGTGGATCACCATTGGAGGGTGAACATTTGGGCACCTGGTGGAGATTCAGAGTTTGGATTTTGCGATACAGGTTAGTATCTTAATTTGAGATTAAATCTTATATAAACATCTTATATGTTTTAATTCTTTTAAGGAGATTTTGGGTTGAAGGTTTGGTGAAGATTTCATAAAGATAAAATTTTTTGAAATCTATGATTCCGCCTTGCCACCGAACCCTACAGGAACCTCCCCCAAATGGCTGGTGGACGCCTCGCACCCACGAGTGACCACCATTGTCGGAGAGCGCGGTGCCTGCAGAAAGCTAGCTCTCACTAGGGGTGTCGTTCTGCCCCCCCTACCTGGCGTGCCAATCTGTTGCCGATCTCACCACCGCGCCCGTGCCTCGGAACCGCCGATCCTACCAGACCGCCTTACTCCCGGGGCCCCCTGGCCGGAGCGAACCTGCAAGGCAAGGTCAGAAGACCCTGGCCAGGGATCCCGGCGAGGGAGCTCCGATGATCAAGTTAGTAGACGGCGAGAGGGAACAGATTCTCCAAGACGGGCCCCCAAAGGAGTCCCAGACTCAGAGAATTTACTAGCAAGAAAGGTGCTGGAGGGACCAGAAACCCGGCTGGGTCCCCTTGCCGAGCTCACGCTGACCTATCCCCTCTCGAGACCCTGGATCTTACTCTCAGAGCGGGGCCTTCAGCCTCAATTTCTTACTCGTCCCACCTTACCTGGTCGCCTCCTATTTCCTTCCTTTTATCTTTTTCTGCTGCCTGCCTGTTTTTCGCTCTTGGGAGGCTCCCCTTGTTGCTCTTGTTGTCCCCTCTCCATCCTTTTCTCTTTCCCCTTTTGGTTTCGAGGGCCAGGTGGCTTTCTGGCCTCGTTTGCCGAGCCCAGCAGGGAAACGGTAAAGGAAGGGGGGTGGCACCGGCAGGGTGGCTGGTCAGACCTCGGGCCCAGTGTGGGCGCTCCCCTTTCCAGGTGCCGACGTTGTCCGTTGACGGGCCCTGTTTTGCCAGAACTGCGCCTCTCGACTGCAGAACCTGCCGGGCCGACATAAGTGATGTTTCGCATGCCGCCACCATCTGTACGGGGCGCCGTCTGTGGTGCGTACGGCTTGAGGGCCAACCTCGGAATCTGCGCCTCCGCTCTTTGGGTCCTTCTCCGTACAGGTGGCCTGACCTCGGTCGAGGTGGACCCCTCCCGGGTGGACACTTGGCGGAGCAGCAGAAGGGCGCTCGGCATCGGTCGAGGTGGTCCCGTCTCTGGGGGCCACCTGGCGAAGGAGCGAAGGGGCCCGGCTCGACCTCGGCCTCGGTGGGACCGTCTCTGGGAGCCACCTGGCGAGGGAGTGGGGGAGCAGCCGACCTCGACCGAGGTGGACCCCTCCTGGGTGGACACCTGGCGAGGTGGCAGAAGGGCGCTCGACTTCGGTCGAGGTGGTCCCGTCTTCGGGGGCCACCTAGCGAAGGAGCGAAGGGGCCCGGCTCGACCTTGGCCTTGGTGGGACCGTCTTTGGGCGCCACCTGGCGAGGGAGCGGGGGAGCAACCGACCTCGGCCGAGGTGGACTCCTTTCGGGTGGACACCTGGAGAGGCGGCAGAAGGGGCCCTGGACCGAACTCGACTTCAGCCTGGGTGGTAACGCCTCGGGATATCACCTAGCGAGGTAGCCGGGGGGGGCAAGGGCCGAGCTTGACCTCAGCGGCATGGGACCCGTAACTGACTCGGCCGAGGAAACCTCCACGCGGCTCAATCATGCCCGACGGAATCTGAGACCGGCCACATCATCATTATGGCCGTAACATCACCCGAAGTGATCAGCTCAGTGCTGGTCTGCACTAATAAAGATGGCTCTCAATGGCCAGTTTACTACACCAGCAAGTTGCTCCATGATGCAAAAACTAGGTATACCTGATCTGAGAAGATCATTTTTGCACTAATAATATCTATGCAACATCTTAGGCCCTACTTCCAAGTGCACCCCATGCTATCCTCATAGATCAGCCTCTGAGGGCTATCCTAAGCCATCTTGACACTTCGGGGCACCTGGCCAAGTAGGAGTTGAAACTTAACGAGTTTGACATCACCTATCACCCGCCACCGGTGTAGAAGGCCCAAGTCCTAGCCGACTTTCTGGTAGAATGCACCTGGATAGATGAAGACCTAGAGGTGGAGGGCCAGCAAGTCGAGCCTAGGCTGGACCCGACCCTGGAAGAGATGACGTGGATACTCCACATCGATGGTGCGTCCAACATCAGAGGGAGTGGAGCTAGCCTCATCCTTGCCAACCCCAACAGTGTCATCGTGAAGTATGCATTAAGTTTCGTATTCAAGGTGACCAATAACCAAGCTGAGTATGAGGCACTCCTCATGGGGTTAAAAGTATCCTGTGAGCTAGGTGTCAAGAGGCTAAAGGTCTTCACTGACACCCAGCTAGTAGTGGGCCAAGTCTCCGACGAGTACGAGGCTCGGGATCCCATGATGGAAAAGTACCTGGATAAGGTATGCTTGTACATGGCAAACCTCTAGCACTTTAGAATCTCCCACATTCCTCGAGCAGAGAATGCTCAGGCTAACATTCTCTCCATACAGGCCACCCTACCAGAATCATCGCTGGGGCACACCTTTGTTGAGTATCTCGAGCCCCCAGCTATGAGTCTACAGCTGAAGTCTAGCATGTCACCTTTGAAGCTAGCTGGATGGATCCCTACATCAAGTATATCACCACTGGCGCCCTGCCTAAAAATCAAAAGGAAGCCGGCATGCTCAAAAAGAAGGCTGCACATTATGTGATGATAGATGGGCAGCTATACCGGAGTGACTATTCTTACCCCATACTACAATGTCTAAAGCCCTCAGAAGCCACCTACGTGCTCCAAGAAACACACAAAAGCATCTGTGGCAATCATGTAAGGGGTAGGACCTTGGCTTACAAGGCAATCTGGTTAAGATATTTCTGGGAGACGATACGAGAAGATGCTGCCGACTTTGTGAGGAAGTGTGATCGGTGTCAACGTCACGCCCACATCCAGCGGTAACCAGCAGCCCCACTCTCACAGTTATCAACCCCGTGGCCATTTATCTAGTGGGAAATGGATATCTTAGGTCCCTTTCCTACTGCATCTGGTCAACGAAAATTCCTGATTATGGCCATCGACTACTTCATCAAGTGGGTTGAGGCTGAACCTCTAGCCCGAATAATGGAGGCAAAGGTCCTGTCCTTCTTCTGGAAGTTTGTAATCTACTGATTCAGCCTCTCGTACTCAATTATCACCGGCAACGGGAGGCAGTTCGATAACCAGGCTTTCGAGGAGTTCTGTATCGACCTCAGCATTTACCATGATTTCACTTCGGTAGCTGACCCTCAAACCAACAGTAAGGCCGAGGTGACTAACCGAACCATCTTACAAGGGCTCTGCATGAGGCTGGACAAAGCCAAGGGTCGATGGGCTGAAGAGCTGCCCAACGTGCAATGGGCCTACCACACCACACCCCACACAGCTACTAGCAAGATGCCCTTTAACCTTGTCTTCGATACTGAAGCCGTAATTATGGTGGAACTTGGCCTACCCATGCTGTGGGTAGAGAAGTATGATAAATCCATGAATCCAGCCCGTCTCCTTCTTAACTTGGATTTGCTGGATGAGATGAGAAACAAAACCCAACTTCGGATGGCAGCCTACCGACAGCGAGTGGCGCGCTACTACAATTCCTGCGTGAGGCCTAAGGTGTTCCGCCCAGGCAACCTCATCCTCAAGCAGATAGAAGCATCTCAACCGGGGGAGTGCAGAAAACTCTTCCCAAATTGGAAAGGCCCTTACAAGGTGGTTGAGGCCTTACCAGGAGGAGCTTACTACATCACCAGGCTCAACGATGCCTAATTCACACAAACTTGGAATGCCAGCACTTGAGGATATATTCCCAATGATGTAGGACTTCTTCTCAATTATTAAAAGTTCCTTTTTGGTGTAACTCTATTTTTCACATGTGTAAGAATTCCTCCATCCGACTCCAAGTTCGGTGGATAAAGCCGGGAAACTTACGAAGCCCCATACTCTTAAGCCGGGAACTTACAAAGCCTCGCACTCTTAAGCCGGGAAACCAACGAAGTCCCGCACTCTTAAGCTAGGAAACTTACGAAGCCCTGTACTCTTAAGCCAAGAAACATACAAAGCCCCATACCTCAAGCTGGAAAACTTACGAAGCCCTGCACCACAAGCCGAGAAACTTTAAAAGCCCCGCACTCTTAAGCCCGAAAACTTACGAGGCCCCACACTTCAAGTCAGGAAACTTATGAAGCCCCGTACTTAACTGCCTCTCTCATAGTCCGGGAATGTCAACCGGGAGACTCCATAAGTCCCACCATCTACTGCTTTACACACAGCCTGACTAGTGCGGGCACCAGGCTTAGGAAGAGACTTTAACCAATGCCGAATTCTTTATGAATAGAAGATTAAGAATTTGAGTCCTGTAATAAGTTGTAATTGAGTTTATGAGTCTTGTACTTATTTTCATTTGAGTAATTGGGTCCTATTAATAGGACTAGGTCTATGCTAATTTGATCTTTTAAGTCCAATTAGGTGCAATTTGACTTTGTAATTAGTTAATTCCCTAAGTTGGTCCAAGAAGGGTTTACTTTGGGTTTAAAATCAAAGCTAGAAGACTTGGAAAATGGGTGCAACAAATCACTTCAACCTACCTTGACATGGAGGACGCCACATCATCACATGCAAGTGGATGCCAAGTCATCTCCAAAGGCCACATGGAAGGACACCTAAGCTGCCACCTCACCTCTCTTGGGTGTCCACATTTGAATTCAAAAACAAGCCAACCGACCACCATTCTCTCCTTATTCCAAGCAAGGATCAAGGTGGCTTCAACTCTCCTCCCACATAGCAAGGAACTTCCCATGATTCTCTCCTTGTATTTTGGAATTTCAAAATTATAGTAGAGGCTTATAAAAAGCACTCCAAACCCTTCTTGTAAGGAATTTTTATCTATGAATGAATGAAAAATCAAAGTTTTTTCTATTCCATTTGTGTTATCAAATGTCCTCCGAGAGTGAGTGGGTGAGAGACCCTTAGCTACTACAATCAATCTTCCACACCAAGAGTGATTTCCCCTTCCATCTAATCATTCCATTCCATCTTCAAGGGTGCAAGGAGGTCATACAAGGAGGCTGGCCAAGCTACTTCCACTCCATCAAGCGTCTTCTCAACTTCAAACCTCATTTCATTAGCATTCCATCTTTCAAATTCCTTTCTAATTCTAATATGGTTTGTGTAGGATCCCTGGGATTTCCAAGTTCTAAAGAAGAAGGTTTTCCAAGTTAAGAAACAGAGACAAGAAGCCCTCCCATCTAGAGAAATTACCTTGTCATCCAAGAGCTTCATCCTTGAGTATAACCTTTCTAATTGTTGAAATGTTAATGGTCGAGTATCCCTCTTTTAATACTTTCAGATCTGAAATATTAGAGTAATTAAGTCCTAGCCTATGTGGTTTCTTAACCACAACGATCCTTTCTCTTTACTACTTTGAAGATTTTCATTCAGGTTTAATTTAAGATGCAAATTCCTCCATGAAGATCTCATTTTTGTTTACATGAAAAAGTAGCCTAGTTTTTTACTTCATTTTTCATTTAACTACAACTATCTCCTCCTAGATTGCATCATTCCATATCATTCCGCATCATCTTGGTATCAGAGCAAGGTAGGTTAGGGTTAAGTTCTTTAAGTACTTGGTATCAGAGCATGATGCAGAACGAATGCTTTGATACCAAAAATGATGCAGAACGAAAATATGGAATGTGGAAGCAAATTAAAATTAATGTATTTATTTATTTTTTTATATATATTTTTTCAGAAGTCGGCTTTGACTCAAAGGAAAGTTAAACTAAATTGAAAGAAACTATATAATAATTAAAAGCACAATTCAAAGAAACTAGATTATCAGAGTAGTTCAGAAGTAAAGGATCGCTGGGGGTTGAGAAACTCCCAGACCTAGGGTTTCGCTCTGAACTTTCAATAGGACAGAAATAAAGAGAAGGGAAGGGTTATGTACCAGGCAGTGATTTTCACAGAGTTTTGTCGAAGGACTCTCTCGAACAGATTGTTGGATCCTCAGATTCGGATATCTTCTCAATGGATCCTCCAATACTGGCCCTTTGGCAGAGTTGGCTTCTCCTGAACTCAGGATCTGGGAAAGAAGAAGAACAAGTTAAGGAACCAGATACTCAAAGAAAGGATTTACCAGATAAGAAGAACTTGAAAAAAATTGATGTTGCTGAAATCCTGATTCTCCTGGATGCTGATCTGACTTCCTCTGGGATTTGCTCTGTATTCGAAGTAGCCGATCTGGACCTGGATGTTGGTGGTCGGCCTCTACTTGGAAGAGAGGGGCCGTGAGATGATGAGGTAGATTAGGATTTGGATGATTGGTGGAATGAAGAAGATGATGGACGGCTAGGGTTTGGAATTGAAGTGGCTAACCTAGGGTTTTGGTAGGGTTTTAGGGTTGGAGATCTCACACCTCCTCAAGATTCTTAGGGAACCCGGATTTACTCCCTCATAGAGCTCAACACCTGAACACAAGTACAGAAGAGAGAAACACAAAGTTGCTCACAAAGAAATTGATTTCATTCATCATTAAATTCAAGAGTTACATAGAGTTGAATATATAGACATAACAAAGAAATAAAGTTTTATACATTTTCTATGTAGGACTAATAGGACTAACCCACACTTTAGGTATCAAACTCTCTTCCCAAGACTCCTTCCATGAGTGGGCAGTCCAAAAACTCCAAGAAAACTTGAAAATCTGCTCCAAATGGTAGGTTATGGGGGTGTCTCCTAGTATCTCTCCATGAATCAAGGATTTTCTGGTGTGGACACCAGAAGTCGAAAGAAACTTCACTCCAACAAGGTTAGCCTTATCCCAATTTGGATCGAAGATAATTAGGTTATCTTGTATCCTTTAGTTCAAAAATATTTTGTTTTCAAGAGTCATTTCCTTTTCAAGAGTCTTGTAATTAATTTTGAGTTTCAAATCAATAGTGTTTATTGAGTCCTGTAATTACTTTTAAAATTTCATTTCCTGTAAGTCCATTTCAAGTTTTAAAGTCTAGGTCAGTCAAGTCAGTTCAGTTGAGTTAAGTATAATTCAGTTGAGTTAAATCTAATCAAGTCTTAAAGCCATGAAAGCCAGCAACAAGACTCAAATTCTAGACCCCAGAATTTGACCACATGAAGAAGAGAAGACACATCAACCAAGCAAGAGAAAAGGACCATCAACTAGGACCACTGGGCGCCACATGTCATTCTTATCCAAGAAGAAGACCACCTCACCATGCCATGTCATCAGGTGCCACTTCACCAGCCACCTCATCACCCTTTGGGCACCAACAAGGGAGATTCAAATTCAAGGAGGTTGGCCACATCCCTCCAAGTCCTCCACCAAATCCTCCAACCCCCCCCACATCCCTCCAAACTCTCCACCAAATCCTCCAACCCCCCTTGTAATCCTCCTCGATTTGGGGAGTTTTTAAATTTCAAAAGCTAGTTTTGTGAGGCTATTAAAAGCCTTGGATGCCCATTGTAAAAGAGATTGATGTTGGAAATGAATGAAGTTTGAAGTGAAGTTGTCTTGAGTTTTATGTGTGAAATTTTTCCTATCTTCTTCTTCCACGCCCAAAGCCACTCTCTTCCCTAGCAATTCATCATCCAAGCTCAAGGCAAAGGCATTGGAGTCAGCCAGATCTTCTCAACTATCTTTTCTTTGTTCACAAGTTCTCCCATCCCTTCTTTATGTTTGCATCCTTCAACCTTAACTTTGATCTTCATTGCAGGGTCCTTCGAAGTCCTTGAGTTGTGAATAGGGTTCCCCTTGACAATGAACAAACAAGCTAAAGCCCAAGTCCAGGGTTCTGATCACTGTTATCCAAGTTCTCCAGTCCAGAGCATCAGTAGTTTCAAGTTTTGAATCATAGGAAGGTTGGAAAACTCATCGAGGTAAGTCCTCAATCATTAGCCCCTATTGTCTAGATCTTCTTCCTTCTTAGTTTTAGAGTTGTGTCTAATCATGTAATAGTCCCTTTTCATATAATCCTTAAATCTTATTAAGATGAGTACAATGCTAAGTATAATTAGGTTTCATTGCTCTACAAACATCATATTCAAAATATTAATCATATGCGTGCCGCATCAAATTGGTATCAGAGCATGGTTGCATTAAGGTAGAATAGTTTTCTTTAAATCCAAGCAAGATCTAAAATTCACGCCTCCTGAGTGGGTATACTCCAGTACACTGTCACAATCCATGGGAATAATGAGCCCCTGGCTGGACGTGAATTTTTAGATTGAAGTTTTGGGTAAGCCATTGCACTTGTTTGATTAGGTTCTATTTTCTGAAAATTTGCATCTGTTTACTGTAATCCGTCTGCAGTTCCAAAGGCAAGTTGCTAATTTTTTATTAAATTTTTTTTTTCTTGTTCCTTTTTAAGTCAGTTATCACCATATTAAATTTCATCATCAGAAAAAAATTATAAAAAAAATGAAAATTTATGCAGTTCGGCACTGTCATTAAGGTTCTGTTCTGTTCTTTTTATTTATCTTCATTTGTAGGATCTGCTTAGAGTAGTATAGATTTTCGTTTTAAATTTCCTTTTATCTTCATTGAAACATAAGTTAGGAATCCTCTATGAATTTTTCAGAATTTTTGGACATTTTTCTCATCACGTTTTCCACACCACTTTCAAACTACAACACACTTCTGCAGCACCTTTGCATTTCATTCATCTTATGGGAAATCAAATTAAGGGCATCAATTTGACATAGGGTCAGGGTTTCATCAACTGTCCCTAGCACAAAAATCACCAACCAGCATATCGATCCCAGCCCATTATTTAAAATTGAGTAGAACGTTAATTGCCCTAGTGGGTTAGGGACACCAACAAGTTGGGTTCATGTTAGGGTCAAGTTTACTGTGTCAGCTAATTGGTGTGTGCTTACTGGCTTGGTATCTAGGATTGGTGCATCAGGGCTTGTGATTTGGTCCGCCTACCTGGCCAATCTCAGATTGGTGTCTAAGGTTGGCAATCAGGGACCTTCACTCCCCTCCACCTACCTAGCTAAGTCCCATAAGTACTACTAGCTACTTGGTTCACTTAATTAGACTTCTAATTTGTGCTCTAGGTCTAGGAAACCTTAGCTCGAACTTGAGTCTATTTGCATGCATGATAACTAGAGCAGGGACACCGTATTCACCAATGCAAGCCCAGTCAAGTGTAGCCATGGACCAAAACTTAGGGAATTTGATCAAAGGCCTAAATGATCAAGTGGCCCAACTGACTAAAAGTTTAACTGAGTAATTGGCCCAAACAAATCAGAATGTGGCACAAACCAACCAAGACATGAATGAGCAGTTAGCCCACATCACTACTAGGTTGGATCAGTTAGAGGCTAGAACCCCTGAAAGCAATCATGAAGCCCAGACTGAGCCTGAGCCTAGTCTTGCACCTAAACTCGAGACCCCATTGAACCCTAGAAGGATTCCATATCAAAACCCTCTCTACGAAACAAACCCTAGGAGAGCTCCCCAAGATCAGTTTTATGATCCAATTCCTAGAGGACCCCACCCTGATCAAACCATCGAGCCCAACCCAAGGAGATTCCATCATGAGCCTAACTAAGAACCCAATGTCAGGAGACCCACCCCAATTCACTTTGATCAAGAGACCGAACCATGAAGAACATTAGCTGGAAGCTCCCACCTTTGATGGAATTTTAGATCCAAAGATCTACATTGATTGGGAAGGTGAGATGGACCAGTATTTTGACTGGTTTGAGATGAGTGAAGAGCACAAGTGTAAGTTTGCAAAGCTTAAACTTGTGCGCCAAGCTAGGTTATATTGGGGAAACGTTGAGAGACTCACTAGACAGAGAGGTGATGTGCCCATAGTGACCTGGCGAGCTATGAAACTTAGGCTTAGGGAGAAATACCTTCCTATGTCCTACCACCAAAGACTCCTAGATCAATGGCAAAGACTTACTCAAGGAAATAGGAGTGTCGCAGAGTACATAGCAAAGTTTGACGAATTCGTTATGAGGTGCAATGTTGATGAATCTGAGTCGGTGACCTTGTCTAGATTTAGAGCCGGACTAAGGGAAGAAATTCAAAGAGAATTGTTCATGCGAGAGGTACATGACCTAGAATTGGCCTATCAGATAGCTAGGGATGCTGAGAGATTCCATAGAGGTCCAGTCTATCGTAGGCCCGAAGCCCATAGGACTAGTGCACCTTATCAACAGTCAGGATCCAATCAGCCTAGATTCAACCGACCCAATCCTAATGTGCCTGTGACCCGAAGAGATGACAAGGGGAAAACACCTGAGACCCAAAGAACTCCAAACACATGTTTCAAGTGTAACAAAGTGGGTCACTATTCTAGCAACTGTCCTAATAGAGCCCTACACATAGGGGAAGTAGAAGAGGAAGTCGTAGAATTCCAAGGTGAATTTGAGGAGGAAGTATACCAGGCAGATGAGAACTTGGCTGAAGAGTATGAGGATGAGGAAGTCCTGGTAGATCAAGATCTGTTAGGAGTGGTTAGGTGTATTCTCACCCTAGCTAAAACCCAAGAAGATTGGCGTAGGACTGGCATCCTACAGACATTCATTAAGATAGGTGAGAAAGTATGCAAAGTCATTTTAGATAGCGGTAGCTGTGTCAATGCCATATCCACCAACACAGTTAAAAACCTAGGATTGCCCACCGTACCCCATCCTTATCCCTATAAGGTATCCTGGATAGACTCAACCACGATTTCCATTAAGTCTAGGTTCCTAGTAACCATTCAGTTCCAATCTTACCTGGAGAAAGTATGGTGTGATGTACTTCCAATGGGAGTAAGTAGCATAATTTTAGACCGACCATGGTTGTACGATCTTGACGTAACACTCTATGGTCGTTCTAATTCGTGCTCATTTACTCATAATGGAAAGAAGATTGTAATCCATTCTTCTCCACCTAAGAACCCCATTAAGAGAGGATCAAGCCAATTGAGTGATAAGAAAAAGGAGATAAATGTGATCACTGCTAGAGAAATGGAGAAAGAAATTAGCAATGGGTCACCTGTTTGGATTTTGACCATTAAGGATTATCAAGAACCTCTTTCAAAAGAACAACCTCCAGAAGTCAGTGAAGTGCTAGAGGAGTTCAAAGATGTGTTCCCCGATGACTTGCCTGACCAACTCCCACCTCTTAGGGATATACAACATGCGATAGACTTAGTCCCCGGAGCAACCTTACCGAACCTTCCCCATTATAGAATGAACCCTACCGAGCACCAAGAATTACAACGTCAAGTAGGAGAACTCCTAAAGAAAGGATTCATTAGGGAGAGTTTGAGTCCATGCGCAGTCCCAACCTTACTTACCCCTAAGAAAGATGGCACATGGAGAATGTGTGTTGATAGTCATGCCATAAATAAAATCACAGTGAAGTATAGGTTTCCCATCCCCCGCTTGGATGATATGTTAGATATGATGGCTGGTGCAACTATATTTTCTAAGATTGACCTGAAGAGCGGCTATCACCAAGTTAGGATCAGACCAGGGGATGAATGGAAGACTGCCTTTAAAACTAAGGACGGGTTATTTGAATGGGTAGTCATGCCTTTTGGGTTATCAAACGCCCCTAGCACTTTTATGCGAATCATGAACCAAGTCCTATGAGCCTTTATTGGATAATTTGTTGTCGTTTACTTTGACGACATACTTGTTTATAGTAGGACTAGAGAAGATCATCAACAACATCTGAGGTAGGTATGTTTAGCACTTAGGAAAGATAACCTCTATGCCAATCTAAAGAAATGTGCTTTCATGACTACTAGAGTTATCTTCCTAGGATTTGTTGTAACCCCTGAAGGAGTATCCGCTGACCCTGAGAAGGTTAAGGCAATTGTAGAGTGGCCAACACCCAATAATATTCATGAAGTAAGAAGTTTTCATGGCCTCGCTACATTTTATCGAAGACTTATTAGAGGGTTTAGCACCATAGTTGCTCCTATCACGAATTGTATTAGAAAGGGCCACTTTGAATGGACGAAGTCAACTGATAAGGCCTTCCTTCACATCAAAGATAAGATGACCCAAGCACCAGTCTTAAGACTACCCGATTTTTCTAAGGTCTTTGAAGTAGCATGCGATGCTTCGGGAGTAGGTATTGGTGGAGTTCTGAGTCAAGAGAACCATCCCGTATCATTCTTTAGTGAGAAATTGAATGAAGCCAGGAAGAAATACTCCACATATGATCGGGAGCTTTATGCGGTAGTGCAAGCATTAAGGTATTGGAGGCATTATCTCCTACCGCAAGAATTTGTTTTATTTTCAGACCATGAAGCCCTTAGGTTTTTGTGTTCCCAAAAGAAACTAAACCCTAGGCATGCCAAATGGGTAGAGTACATCCAATCCTATACGTTTGTCCTAAAGCATCAATCAGGAACCGATAATAAGGTAGCTGATGCCCTAAGTCGTAGAACGTTACTTTTAACTTCAGTCAATACTGAAGTCATAGGTTTTGAAAGACTTAAGGAGCAGTACGAAACATGTCCAGATTTTGGTAAAATTTATCAAGTTTTGCGTCAAGGACCATCTAGTGATCATAGTGATTATACCCTTCTAGATGGTTATCTTTTTAGAGAGAATAGGCTTTGCATCCCAAGAACCTCCTTAAGAGATTTTTTAGTTTGGGAGATACATGCGGGAGGTTTGGCTGGCCACTTCGGATGAAACAAGACTATCTTGGCTATTGAGGAATAATTTTACTGGCCAGGTCTTAAGAAACAAGTAGCAAACCTTGTAGCCCGATGTAGGACATGTGCTGTTGCAAAGCAACAAAAGAAGAATACCGGGCTATACACTCCATTACCTGTACCTGAGTGTCCATGGCAGGATCTAAGCATGAACTTTGTTCTAGGATTACCCAAGACCATTCGAAAACATGATTCAATCTTTGTGGTGGTCGACCGGTTTTCAAAAATGGCCCATTTCATACCTTGCTCTCAAACTTTCGATGCCTCTAGGATAGCCAAACTCTTTCTTGATCAAGTAGTCAGACTCCACGGGTTACCAAAAACCATTGTTTCTGATAGGGATGTCCGCTTCACAAGTTACTTCTGGAAATCCCTTTGGTACCTATTAGGAACCAGACTAAAATTCTCCACTACCTACCATCCCCAGACTGATGGACAAACCGAGGTTGTAAATAGAAGTCTAGGGAACTTGCTGAGATGCCTAGTGGGAGAAAGTCTAGGGAACTGGGATTTGTTATTGCCACGTGCTGAGTTCGCTTACAACAGTTCGGTCAATCGATCTACGGGTAAAAGTCCCTTTGAGATAGTCCATAGTTGCAAGCCTAGGAAGCCTTTAGATCTAATCCCACTACCTATTCACACACGAGTCTCTGAGTCTGCTGAGTCTTTTGCACAGCATGTCATAAATCTACATAAAGAAATCAGTAATAAGATCAACCTGAGCAATGAAACTTACAAACACTTAGCTGACTCACATAAGAGGGCTAAAGAATTCTGTGAAGGGGATTATGCGATGATTAGGCTCAACCCTGAACGGTTTCCCCCTGGAACCATAAAGAAGCTGCATGCCCGCGGAGCGGGACCTTTTAAGATCTTAAAGAAAATAGGGTCTAATGCATATGTTTTGGAACTTCCACCTGATATGGATATTAGTACAACCTTCAATGTTTCAGACCTAGTAGAATACAAAGAACCACTACTAATACCTAGTGAGCCTTTTAAGCCAGAAACTTTCATTGAGAGTGAACATATTTCCGAGTGTCCACCACCAACCTTACCTGAGCAGAGAGAGAGGATTGAGAGAATCCTGGATGACAAGATCATTACTACCAGGAATAAGGACTATCAGCGATACCTGGTTCAATGGCAAGGTCAACCTGAGTCCGACAACTCTTGGATTACTCGAGAGGACCTGCAAAGACTTAACCCAGACTTGTTCGAGCATTACCAGGGCAAAACTGAACCAAACTCGACTGGGTCAAGTTCTGCCCACCCCAGGAGAATTGGTGTGGACACCAGAAGCCAAAAGAAACTTCACTCCAACAAGGTTAGCCTTATCCCAATTTGGATCGAAGATAATTAGGTTACCTTGTATCCTTTAGTTCAAAAATATTTTCTTTTCAAGAGTCATTTCCTTTTCAAGAGTCCTGTAATTAATTTTGAGTTTCAAATCAAGAGTGTTTATTGAGTCCTGTAATTACTTTTAAAATTTCATTTCCTGTAAGTCCATTTCAAGTTTTAAAGTCTTGATCAGTCAAGTCAGTTCAGTTGAGTTAAGTCTAATTCAGTGGAGTTAAGTCTAATCAAGTCTTAAAGCCATGAAAGCCAGCAACAAGACTCAAATTCTAGACCCCAGAATTTGACCACATGAAGAAGAGAAGACACATCAACCAAGCAAGAGAAAAGGACCATCAACTAGGACCACTGGGTGCCACATGTCATTCTTATCCAAGTAGAAGACCACCTCACCATGCCATGTCATCAGGTGCCACTTCACCAGCCACCTCATCACCCTTTGGGCGCCAACAAGGGAGATTCAAATTCAAGGAGGTTGGCCACATCCCTCCAAGTCCTCCACCAAATCCTCCAACCCCCCCCACATCCCTCCAAACTCTCCACCAAATCCTCCAACCCCCCTTGTAATCCTCCTCGATTTGGGAAGTTTTTAAATTTCAAAAGCTAGCTTTGTGAGGCTATTAAAAGCCTTGGATGCCCATTGTAAAAGAGATTGATGTTGGAAATGAATGAAGTTTGAAGTGAAGTTGTCTTGAGTTTTATGTGTGAAATTTTTCCTATCTTCTTCTTCCACGCCCAAAGCCACTCTCTTCCCTAGCAATTCATCATCCAAGCTCAAGGCAAAGGCATTGGAGTCGGCCAGATCTTCTCAACTATCTTTTCTTTGTTCACAAGTTCTCCCATCCCTTCTTTATGTTTGCATCCTTCAACCTTAACTTTGATCTTCATTGCAGGGTCCTTCGAAGTCCTTGAGTTGTGAACAGGGTTCTCCTTGACAATGAACCAACAAGCTGAAGCCCAAGTCCAGGGTTCTGATCACTGTTATCCAAGTTCTCCAGTCCAAAGCATCAGTAGTTTCAAGTTTTGAATCATAGGAAGGTTGGAAAACTCATCAAGGTAAGTCCTCAATCATTAGCCCCTATTATCTAGATCTTCTTCCTTCTTAGTTTTAGAGTTGTGTCTAATCATGTAATAGTCCCTTTTCATATAATCCTTAAATCTTATTAAGATGAGTACAATGCTAAGTATAATTAGGTTTCATTGCTCTACAAGCACCATATTCAAAACATTAATCATATGCGTGCCGCATCATTTTCCCTTCATGGTTTGGCTCATTTGGACACCTCCTAGTCTTGCTCCACAAGTTTAGGCTTCTTCCTTTCATGGCTTTGGCACTTTTGGAAACTTTTGGGAACCTCCTTGAATTCCTCCCAAAGACATGCTCTCTTCCCTTTTATAACTTGGATTTTTATGGAACATTGTGGGGCACCTCCTTGATCCTCTCTTCAAGAAAAATTCTTGCCATCCTGGCTTGGGTTTATCTGGAAAGAAATTGGCTCCTCCTTGGATTGAGGTATCTTGATGGATTTCTCTCCCAAGTGGTGCAAGAAAAAAAAGGAACTTACTTCTTGTGGTGTAGGGACCAAAGACACTGGATGGAGATGTGGTGCCTCCTGGACTCTGGCGTGTGGCTGGGAGTGTGGCGCCCACTTGCTTGGGCCTGGAAGAAAAAAATGTGGCACCCTGGACCTTGACTTGACTGAAAAAAAGTGGCACCAACCTGGAGAAGACCTAGACCACTACTAGGACTTGTACTGAGTCAACATGACTCAACAAAATTTAAATTATAGGGAAATATAGACTCAAGACTAAAATTGAGTTGACCAAGTCAACCCTTATTACAAAACTAGAAAATCCTAATTCTTCGAGCAAGGTCAATCAGAGATCCAGATGGAGCCCTGAAGTCTTCTTCTAAGTCTGGTGCCCGCTCCAATTCTCCCGGGATGGGAGGAACTCGACCCTATCGAGTATGGATCAAGCTGGCTCTGGTATCTCTCCAAGAGGTCTGGGTCCAATTCTTGTAATTCTTCTTGGGAGATCCAAGAGTCATCAGAATCTGGCCTTCCTTGCCAGCAGACCAGGTATCTTTGGTATCCTCGATTACGAGTAGAGATAACCTAATCATCCAGGATCTTTTCAATCTGCTCTTTCCTCACAGGCCAGTTTGTTGGTGGACACACAGGGTCGGGATCACTCTCAATAATAGGATTAGGTTTCAAAGGCTTACTAGGAATCACAGCTGGCTCCCTATACTCTACTAAGTCTTTAATGTTGAAAGTAGAGCTATTGCCTAGTTCTGGAGGTAACTCAAGCATATAGGCATTGGATCCTACTCTCTTCACTACTCTAAATGGTCCAGCTCCTTTAGCATGTAACTTTCTAACGGTTCCAGGAAAAAACCACTCAGGTCTTAACCTAATCATTACATAGTCTCTCTCAACAAAAGTTTTGACTCGTCTTTGAGAATCAGCCAACTTCTTATAAGTTTCATTACTTAAAGTTATTTTGGCATGAATTTCTTTATGCAAGTCCTTTACATGCTATGCAAGTGCATCAAGAGACTTGTGTGTGTGGGCTAATAGTGAAATCAGATCAAGTGGTGTGTGAGGCTTGTATCCATGAACAATTTCAAAGGGACTCTAGCCTATAGACCTATTGATCGAAACATTGAATGCAATTTCAGCCCTGGACAAAATACAAATCCCAATTCCTGGTGCTCTCAATCAAACCAAAATCTGAGCCAAAGCCTAGTAAAGGGTCAAGAAAAACTAAACTAGACTGACGACGCATTCCTAAAGAATGGACTTTATTCCAAAGGAACCCTAGGTCTAAACCTAACAAACTAAGGCTCTCTAGGTTTGACCTTGGGTCGGAGGATGGCATGCAGAGCATGAGAACTTATCATGGGTGCCTAGTAGGTGCCATAAGGTCTTCCAGAAGTAGGTGGCAAACCTAATAGGTTCTAAGGAGTCTTGCAACCTAGAAATCTCAGTAAAGTGTAATCCCATAGCTCTAGAAACATGAGAAGATTCAGGAAAGGGTAGGAAATAAGAATCAGAGTTTTGAGGTGGCTTATAGGAAACAAGAAACATACCTTGGTTATTCAGGACGACCTTAAAATAAGGACATTGTTCTATGGGTGCACTCATCCAAACCTCATGATTTGCTCTAGGAGGGTCTACAAGTGCAAGTTCTAGGATAGGCTGGGTGCTCCTAGAAGGTGGAAGGTTATCAGGAAGGTCTTTGAAATGTTTATCTAAAAAGTCCTCTAAGCTACTGTCTTTTTCTTGTTCTTGGACCTTCTCAATGGGCAATTCTTGTGAACCCCTTCCTTCTTCACACTTCTCTACCATATTTGACTCAGGGGTGTCTTCTTTGGATTCCTCAATGAGTTCAGGGGTATTCTCACTTAAACTTTCATTTGGTATAATTTCCTCTTCCTGAACTTCCTCAAAAGGGTCTTCTCTTAGGGTTAGCTCATGAATTCCTTAAGTGGCAGGGGTCCCCTTAATAATCCCTTTAGGTAGGAGTTGGTTAATTGAATTATCGGGAGAGATATCCTTAAATTCTTCTTCTTCATATTCATCTATCAAACTTATGTCAGGCTCATATATTTCTTTCTCAATCTCACTGAAAGGTTCTAATCTATTATCCTTTGATTCCTCTTTAAGTACGGCTCTGGTCGGGTCAACTAATTTTGGGATGGCCATGCCTAACTCCTTCTCAATGTTATCCTTCTGGTCAAGAGGTGACACAAGTGGGAATTGACAAACAAAAGTCTGGTTCATTACGGATGTCGAATCAATCAGAACTTGACTCAAGTTGGTAGAGGTTGGCTTTAAGTCCAAAGTACTTGATTGGTTATATCTTAAAGACCACTCATAGTCTTGGGCTTCTTGGTAGGCTCGGTCTAACTTATTGGTCTTTTCAAGGCATAGCTTCTTATAAATGTCTGGGTGTAACCCAACCCTAAACCTCGATGTGATTTGAGCTTCGGTCTCAATGGTATTGCATTTCATGTCATACCACTGGAAGTCCTCGATATATTTAGACACAGGCCTATTACCTTGTCGCAATCGGTACCATTGGTCTAAAAGTCTTTTCTCATAGGATCTACCTAGGTACCTATCTCTCAACTTACTTCTCATATCTCTCCAAGTATAAATTTCCTCTTTTCTTTGATAACACTCACGCTCAATAGCATACCAATGCGACCTAGCATGTTTGGTGAACTTGGTTTTGGCCAACCTAACTTGTCCTAATTCCGATATGTTAGTGCACTCAAAATACCGATCCATTTGTTCTTCCCACTTAATATCTGTCTCTTGTCTTCCATCAAAAGTGGGTGCATAAGGTTCGGTGTTCCTAATGGGTCCCTTCTCTAAGTCAACCAAGTATGGGTATAGGCTCCTAGGGCAAGATCATGGTCATAGGCTCTTAGATCAAACCTCCAATGATTAGGTTCAGGATCCCTGTATAAATGTCTCCTAGGCTCTGGGTGTGGGTGAGGTTGGGGTTTACCAAATTCTGAGTCAGGGATCCAATTTCGGTGCCTAGGCTCCTCAAGTACCTGGGCTCGGTCTCTAAACTGGGCAACAGTATTAGTCATATCCTGACTCAATTTGGTCATACTTTCGGTAAGAGTTCTAATCATGGCCTCTAAATCAGGTTGGGTTTGACCAGGTTGGCAGGGTACTCCGTTCCGGGTGGACATGATGATGCAAGCAAGCACACCAAATAAGACTCGACTGAAATGACTACGGGCTAACTAGACCTAGAGCCCAAACTAGATGCCCAATCAGAGTGGCAAGCTAGCCTGTAGTAACTCGGGACTCAGCCAGGCAGGTGTAAGGAGAGTGTTAGGTCCCTAATTGCCAATCCTAGACACCAATCAGTGATTGGCCAGGTAGGCGGACCAGCACACAAGCCCTTCAGGATGTAGTCCCTGAATCACCATTCTAGACACTGAGTACAAAGCACACACAGAGTAACCAGACAAACTGACTAAACCCTAGGTTGGACCTGACCAGTTGGTGTTCCTAGCCCACTAGGGCAAATTAAGTCTAATAAATTTTAAAATTAGGCTTAGGATCGAATGAATGGGTGGTAGTTTTGGGCTAAGGAGAGGTTATCAACTCCTCCCCTTATCTTAGATGCTCAATTGCCCTTAAGATGAATTAGGAGATGATCACTCAAAAAAAAAATTGAATTGCAGAAACACAGAAACAGAATTGCTGTAATTTAACTCTTAGAAATTTCACAGAAACCAATAAAATACAGTAAAATTAATAAAAATAGTTTCAATTATACTGGTTCCAGAAAAATAAAAATCATGCAATTTGGAGTTACCTTCAATGAGAAACAATTCTTGCAATAGGGTAGTTATAGACTGAAAATAGAATGCTTCCCCCGTTTACAATTCCTGCTACAAAGTTGTAACCCAGCGGATCCCCTACACGCCCTAGGAACACCCCATGGAATGGGAAGAGGAGGCTTGCACCTCGCTTCATTCCTAGGACCGGACATCCTGGGGAGTCTACTTCGAGCAGACAAAGTAAAAAAGAGAGACACTCAAAACATGCAAGCAAGTTAGAAACCCTAGACAGGGCTCTGAAACCAAAATTGATGCAGAACGAATGCTTTGATACCAAAAATGATGCAGAACGAAAATGTGGAATATGGAAGCAAATTAAAATTAATGTATTTATTATTTTTTTTATATATATATTTTCAGAAGTCGGCTTTGACTCAAAGGAAAGTTAAACTAAATTGAAAGAAACTATATAATAATTGAAAGCACAATTCAAAGAAACTAGATTATCAGAGTAGTTCAGAAGTAAAGGATCGCTGGGGGTTGAGAAACTTCCAGACCTAGGGTTTCGCTCTGAACATTCAACAGGACAGAAATAAAGAGAAGGGAAGGGTTATGTACCAGTCAGTGATCTTCATAGAGTTTGGTGGAAGGACTCTCTCGAGCAGATTGTTGGATCCTCGGATTCGGATATCTTCGCAATAGATCCTCCAATACTGACCCTTTGGCAGAGTTGGCTTCTCCTAAACTCAGGATCTGGGAAAGAAGAAGAACAAGTTAAGGAACCAGATACTCAAAGAAAGGATTTACCAGATAAGAAGAACTTGAAAAAAATTGATGTTGCTGAAATCCTGATTCTCCTGGATGCTGATCTGACTTCCTCTGGGATTTGCTCTGTATTCAAAGTAGCCGATCTGGACCTGGATGTTGGTGGTCGGCCTCTACTTGGAAGAGTGGGGTCGTGAGATGATGAGGTAGATTAGGGTTTGGATGATTGGTGGAATGAAGAAGATGATGGGCGGCTAGGGTTTGGAATTGAAGTGGCTAACCTAGGGTTTTGGTAGGGTTTTGGGGTTGGAGATCTCACACCTCCTCAAGGTTCCTAGGGAACCTAGATTTACAACCTCACGGAGCTCAACACCTGAACACAAGTGCGGAAGAGAGAAACACAAAGTTGCTCACAAAGAAATTGATTTCATTCATCATTAAATTCAAGAGTTACATAGAGTTGAATATATAGATATAACAAAGAAATAAAATTTTATACATTTTCCATGTGGGACTAATAGGACTAACCCACACTTTAGGCATCAAATTCTCTTCCCAAGACTCCTTCCATGAGTGGGCAGCCCAAAAACTCCAAGAAAACTTGAAAATCAGCTCCAAATGGCAGGTTATGAGGGTGTCTCCTAGTATCTCTCCATGAATCAAGGATTTTCCCTTCATGGTTTGGCTCATTTGGACACCTCCTAGTCTTGCTCCACAAGTTTAGGCTTCTTCCTTTCATGGCTTTCGCACTTTTGGAAACTTTTGGGAACCTCCTTGAATTCCTCCCCAAGACATGCTCTCTTCCCTTTTATAACTTGGATTTTTATGGAACATTGTGGGGCACCTCCTTGATCCTCTCTTCAAGAAAAATTCTTGCCATCCTGGCTTGGGTTTATCTGGAAAGAAATTGGCTCCTCCTTGGATTGAGGTATCTTGATGGATTTCTCTCCCAAGTGTTTCAAGAAAAAAAAGGAACTTACTTCTTGTGGTGTAGGGACCAAAGACACTGGATGGAGATGTGGCGCCTCCTGGACTCTAGCGTATGGCTGAGAGTGTGGCGCCGACTTGCTTGGGCCTGAGAGAAAAAAATGTGGCACCCTGGACCTTGACTTGACTGAAAAAAAAGTGGCACCAACCTGGAGAAGACCTAGACCACTACTAGGACTTGTATTGAGTCAACATGACTCAACAAAATTTAAATTGCAGGAAAATACAGACTCAAGACTAAAATTGAGTTGACCATGTCAGCCCTTATTACAAAACCAAAAAACCCTAATTCTTCGGGCAAGGTCAATCAGAGATCCAGATGGAGCCCTGAAGTCTTCTTCTGAGTCTGGTGCCCGCACCAGAGCATGGTAGGTTAGGGTTAAATTGACTCTTGCTTGCTTATCCATTGTATTGATTACCCTTATACTGGGTCCTATAAGCTCTGTATCAAAGTCCACCCTCAGTTTGTTTTTACCCATGGATCCTAATCTTGAATTCTTTTTGAAAACCCTGACTAAAAAGTTTGATACCATAAATGGGCAATTAGGGCAAATGAGAAAGGAATTAGGTCAAGTGAAGGACCATGTTGGGACACTTGAAGAGACCCCAATGATCCCCATCGAACCTGAGTCACTTAGGTCAATTCCTCGAGGTCCAAGAGTCCATCATCATGAGTTCACTACTGAATACAATTCAAGACAACTTCACCATGACTTCATAGAAGAAGCCCATAGGATCCATGCTGAGCTTGAATCACCTAGTCCACCTCTCCTTGGTCCAATTGCCCAATGTCATGATCTCACCCCTGAGTATAGCCCTAGATACCCCTACCAAGACTTTGTAGATCAGGAGGAGAGAGTCTTTAGGAGCAATTGACCCCATGCACCCACTTTTGATGGAAACCCTGAGGTGTATGTCAATTAGGAAGAGAAAATGGATCAATACTTTGAATTTGATGAAATGTCGAAAGTAACAAAGTATCAATTTGCCAAATCAAAGTTAGTCCAACATGCTAAAGTATATTGGAGAGAAGTTGAGCGAAAAGGTTATTATAGTGGGGATAAAATAAATACTTGGAGAAAAATGAAGAGTAAACTGAGGGAAAAGTACCTAGGTAAATATTATGAGCAAAAACTTTTAGACCAATGGTACAAATTGAGACAAGATGATACAACTGAATCTGATTATATTGCCAAATTCAATAAGTATGAGGGAGATGAAGAAGAGACTAAACCCATGAAAAAATTAGAGAAAAAATCTCCTGAACCTTTTGAAGAATTTAAGGATGAAATAGAATCAAAGTCTTGTCCAAATGAAGGGCTAGAAAAAGAAAATCCTAAACCCGTTGAAGAACTTAAGGAAGAAGTTTATGAAGCTGGGTCTAACCTTATGGACGAATATGATCAAGAGCAATAACTTGAAGATAAAATAATTATCCAGCCTAAAGAAATCAATAATGGGGATGATCAAAATGAAATCCAAGGACAAAACCATGGAGATCAATCTGAGGATAACATTGCAAATCTAAAATTAATTGATGTTGAAGGTTTAGATCTAGAGATCGATGAAGGATCACATATTGGGGTCTTGACCGTCAAAGAACAAAACCCTATGGATCAGCCCCAAGAAGCTATAGAGCCCTTGAAAACCATGCAAAATATTTTTCTTAATAATTTTTCTATCCCTAATTCCCTATTTCTAAACATCCACCATCCCGATCCACCATTACGTTTCATTCACTCTTCTATTCCATCTGGCTGGGACATCCACCATACCATTGATATGTTCCCAGTGATATTCAATAGTTACTTTCTTAAGACTCTATGGCATATGTTGGGAGCCAAATTAAGATTTACTACCACTTACCTGAAGATATGTACAAGAGTCTTACAAGCCTTTAAGGGGAATATTGGAAATTAGGAGTTTTTGTTTCCTAGCTTAACAATAAAATTCAGTCCTTAGATAATAAAATCCATTTGAGCTTGTCTTTTGTTTTAGTATCATTTGAATTTGTTTTGTCGTTTGGTGTCATCCATGCCTAAGTTTGTCGAATCATATGCACATCTTAGGGATTTGCACAGAGAGATTAGCAAGAAAATCTAAATAAGCAATGAGAGCTAATAACATATGGCTAATCTTCATAGAAGGGTCAAAGAATTTCAAGTAGGGGACTTTGTGATGATCAGGCTAAAACCTGAACAGTTTCCACGGGGAACTATGAAGAAACTCCACGCCCGTGGTGTAGGTCCTTTCAAAATAATAAAAAGAATAGGACCTAATGCTTATGTGCTAGACCTACCTTCTGACTTTGGCATTAGCTCTACTTTTAATATCTCAGATCTGGTAGGTTACAAGAAGCCTACAATGATTCCCAGTGAGTTTCTAGAACTTGATCCATCCATTGAGAGTGAACCAACCCCAGAGTATCCACCGCCATACTACCAAAGTGGGGAGAAAAAATTGAAAGGGTCATAGATGACAAGATTGTCACTACCCGAAATAAGGATTACCAATGATACTTGGTCCATTGGCAAGGCAGACCTGATTCTGAAGATTCATGGATCACTCAAGAAGAACTACAAAGGATCAATCTAGATCTGCTTGAATACTACCAAAGCCTAAATAATCCATACTCGTCAGGGCCGAGTTCTTTTCACCCGAGAATAATTAATGAGGACATTGGCAAGAGGAAGAAATTACAAACTAATGAACTTTGGTTGTAGTCTGATTTCATTTTTTCATATTTCCACAAAATCATGAAGCATCTCTAGAAGACCCCAATTTTATGAAGCAAATTGAAGACCCCTTCTCCAAGCCTATGGGCCGACCAATTCTTGAAGAAATTCTCTACCATGAAAGCCTACTTGGAGACCAAATTTTAAAGACCATGTGGAAGGATGAGATAAAGCCAAGTGTTGCAAGGAAATAATGCCACATAGAATTTCTAGAATTCTCTTGTTAGGATTAGTTGTTAGGATTAGTTGCTAGAAAAACTAATCTTGTAATTAGCCACCAACCAAGCATAAGTTAGTTGGTTCCCTAATCCATGTTCTTGCCACCCAAAGGAGCTGGCCTTGGCCTATAAATAGAGACCAAGGCCCTCCCTCTTGTAAGCATTGAATGAATTGAGTTGAATGAATGAAATTTTTCTTGTTTGGGTTCTCTTCCATCTTGTCTAGTTCTCTTGAGTTCTTCCTAAGAATTTTGAGTGCTTTCTTTGATTTTCTTTGGAGTGTTGAGTTTGATCTTAAATTGGAGTGAGTGCTTTGAGTTTTGGAGTGCCATAGTTCCATTTCTAAGTTCTTCTACACAAGATCCAAATAGTCCAAGAAGAGAAGGAAGTGCTGCCCAAAAATTCCAGCAATTCTCTTCACTTCTCTTATTAATTCCTTCCTTTTTCCCTCAATTTTTTTGAATTTTGACCTCACCTTGCCTCTTTGCAGGTTCTTCTTGGTGATTTGAAGACAAAGATGAATGCTCCATGCCAAGGATCCAAGCTCCAATGGTGAATCCAAGAAGAGAGTGGAGATCTTGCCTCTAGCCTTCAAATTTTTGAGTGGTGAGTGTTTCCCTTCCACTTGAGCTTAATTTGTCTTCATTGTTGGAAAAAAAATCTCCTGATCCTTAGATCTGAGGTCATTAAAGGTTGCTTAGTCTAGTTGAGGGTTTTTATGCCCTTAGATCCTCTCTTTTATTTTTTTTTGAAAGGAAGCTTGCATAAGGATGTCAGATTTTTTGCTCACCTGGTCTCTAGCTCAAATTTCTTCATCCCTTCCACCCATGAATTCGGCCATATTTGGAGCTCTAATGCTGATATATTATTGCTAGGTAAGTAGATCACATCCCCACACATCCATTTCATCAAATTCGTCCCCCATCAGTCTGCTTACCTAGCAAATTTCAAATTGGTTCTAAGGCAAGCAAAGAGGGATCTCCACCAACCTTACACTTACCTGGCCAGGTGCCAAGTTACTACAACCAAGATTATCATCTTGACCTAACATTTGGTTTGGACTATAGGTCTAACAAACCCCTATCCCGAGTTTGAGTCTGTGTGCGCATGACAACTAGATCAGGGACATTTTACCAGCAAGACCTAACTCAATCAAGTGCAACCATGGACCAAAACTTTGAGACCTTGATGAAAACCCTGAATGATCAAATGGCCTGATTGAGCCAAAACCTAACTGACCAATTGGCCCAGACCAAGCAAAGCATGACTGATCAGATGGCCCAAGTAGAGGCACGGGCAGAAGCCCGCAAGGCCCATGCTAAACTCAACTCCTCTAGGCCCAATTCCCTTGATCCAAGAGCCTATGATCATGATCTTGCCCTCGAGTCTAGCTCTAGGAGCCCATATCCATACTTGGTTGACTCCGAGGAGAGACCCATTAGGAGCACCCAACCTTATGCACCCATTTTTGATGGAAGACAATAGGTGTATATCGATTGGGAGGAGAGCATGGATCAATATTTCTAATACACTAGGATGTCGGAGTTAGAGAAATTTAGATTGGCCACATGTAGGTTAACCCGATATGCTAAGTGGCATTGGGAAGCTATTAAGGATGAATGTTATCAAAGAGGAGATAGAGTACATAGCTGGAGAACCATGAGAAGTAGGCTAAGAGAAAAGTACCTAGGTAGATTTTATGAGCAAAGACTTTTAAACCAATGGTACAAACTGAGACAAGATGATAGACCAATGTCTGAGTATATTGAGAAATTCAAGGGGTTTGTCAGGAGATGTAACACAACCGAATCTAAGACCATGACCATATATAGATTTCGAGGAGGCCTATTTAAGGACATCCAGGAAGAATTACTTCAATGGAAAATTCAAACTCTCGAAGAAGCTTATCGGATTGCTAGAGAATTTGAGTCTTATCAAAGAGAACTCATAAGAAACCGACCTAAGCCCAGCATGATTAGCACCTCTAGGCCAATTCTTAGATAGATTCCTTCAAACCAGCCTACTACTCCTATCCCATTAGTTTGCAAGAGAAAGACCCCTTAACCCATTAGTGAGCCTGAGGAAGAAGTTTATGAGGCTGAACTGAATTTAATTAATGGATATGAAGGGGAAGAGGAAGAACCCATTGAAGAATTTCAGGGAGAAAAGGTTGAACCCATTAAGTATCTAGAGAAAGAAACTCCTGAGTCCACTAAATAATCCAAAGAAGACATCTATGAATCAAGTGTAGTGGAGGAGTATGATGAAGGTGGATTCAAGGTTGAGATCACTAAGAAACTAATAGAAAAAGATCTCGAACCCACTATAGAATTTGAAAAAGGAGTGACTGAGCCAGGATCAAACATATCAGATGAAAGTGAGGGTTCGCAAGAGTTGTACATAGAAGAGGTCCAAGAACAAATCCCTAAGGAACAACCCCAGGAAGTAGATATTATTTTAGAGGACTTTCAAGATAGACTTCTCAAAGACCTTCCACCATTTAGGAACACCTAGCCTGCACTAGAACTTGCACCTATAAATCTTCCTAATACTAATCATGAGGTTAGGACAAGTGCACCCATAGATCAATGTCCAAATTTTAAGATCATCTTGAATAACCAAGGTTTGTTTCATGCTTCCTATAGATTACCCCAAGACTCTGATTTTTATTTCCTACCCTTTCCTAAGTCTACACATGTCTCTAAAGCCATTAGGTTACATTATATTGAGATCACCAGGTTGCATGAACCCTTAGATCCCATCCCATTTGTGACCTACTTTTGGAAGACCTTATGGCATTTGCTAGGGGTCCATGGTAATTTTTATGTGCATACCAGACCAGGGTCAAACCTAAAGAGTCGATAATCTATTAGGTTTAGACCCTAAAGAGTCTAATAAAATTTCTCTCAATATGAATACATAGTTGACTCTGTTTTTGTCAAGTGTCAATATGAGTATCTGAGTTTGCCGAGTCATATGCACAACATATTAAGGAGTTGCATAAGGAAATTAGTAAAAATATTCAAATGAGCAACTAAGTTTATAGACATATGGCTAATTCACATAAAAGGATAAAAGAATTTAATCAAGGGGACTCAGTAATGATTAAACTTAGACCTGAAAGGTTTCCACCGAGAACTATAAAGAAACTGCATGCCCGGGGAGCTGGACCTTTGAAAGTAATAAAAAAAGTTGGATCTAATGCATATGTGTTATTACCACCAGAGTACGGCATTAGTTCAACATTTAATATTTTGGATCTGAAATATTATAAAGAACCGGCATTAATTCCTAGTGAGCCTTTTGGACCTTACCCTGCCTTTGAGAGCGAAACCCTACCTGAGTGTCCACCAGCAATTCCACCAGACCGAAGAGATAGGATTGAACGTATCTTGGATGACCAAGCGATTACGACTAGAAGTAAATGCTATCAACATTATCTAGTTCATTGGCAAGGTTGACCAGAATCTGAGGACTCCTGGATCACCCGAGAGGATTTACAACAAATTGACCCAGATCTATTAGAAAAATATCACAATCAAACTGATCCTTACTCGACAGGGTCGAGTTCCTCCCACCCGGGAAGAATTGGTGCGGGCACCAGGCTCGGGAAGAGACTTCAACCAATGCTGAATTTTTTATGGATAGAAGATTAAGAATTTGAGTCCTGTAATAAGTTGTAATTGAGTTTATGAGTCCTGTACTTGTTTTCATTTGAGTAATTGGGTTATGTTAATAGGACTAGGTCTATGCTAATTTGATCTTTTAAGTCCAATTATATGTAATTTGACTTTGTAATTAGTTAATTTCCTAAGTTAGTCCAAGAAGGGTTCACTTTGGGTTTAAAATCAAAGCTAGAAGACTTGGAGAATGGGTGAACCAAATCACTTCAACCTACCTTGACATGGAGGATGCCACATCATCACATGCAAGTGGATGCCAAGTCATCTCCAAAGGCCACATGGAAGGACACCTAAGCTACCACCTCACCTCTCTTGGGTGCCCACATTTGAATTCAAAAATAAGCCAACCGACCACTATTCTCTCCTTATTCCAAGCAAGGATCAAGGTGGCTTCAACTCTCCTCCCACATAGCAAGGGACTTCCCATGATTCTCTCCTTGTATTTTGGAATTTCAAAATTGTAGTAGAGGCTTATAAAAAGCACTCCAAACCCTTCTTGTAAGGAATTTTTATCTATGAATCAATGAAAAATCAAAGTTTTTTCTATTCCATTTGTGTTATCAAATGTCCTCCGAGAGTGAGTGGGTGAGAGACCCTTAGCTACTATAATCAATCTTCCACACCAAGAGTGATTTTCCCTTCCATCTAATCATTCCATTCCATCTTCAAGGGTGCAAGGAGGTCATACAAGGAGGCCGGCCAAGCTACTTCCACTCCATCAAGCGTCTTCTCAACTTCAATCCTCATTTCATTAGCATTCCATCTTTCAAGTTCCTTTCTAATTCTAATATGGTTTGTGTAGGATCCCTGGGATTTCCAGGTTCTAAAGAAGAAGGTTTTCCAAGTTAAGAAACAGAGATAAGAAGCCCTCCCATCTAAAGGAATTACCTTGTCATCCAAGAGCTTCATCCTTGAGTATAACCTTTCTAATTGTTGAAATGTTAATGGTCGGGTATCCCTCTTTTAATACTTTCAGATCTGAAATATTAGAGTAATTAAGTCCTAGCCTATGTGGTTTCTTAACCACAACGATCCTTTCTTTTTACTACTTTGAAGATTTTCATTCAAGTTTAATTTAACATGCAAATTTCTCCATGAAGATTTCATTTTTGTTTACATAGAAAAGTAGCCTAGTTTTTTACTTCATTTTTCATTTAACTACTACTATCTCCTCCTAGATTGCATCATTCCATATCATCCCGCATCACTGGCAAATCAAGAAGTCTCTCTACCTTGCTCACAGTTCGGGGATGTCAGCCAGGAGACTCCAGAAGTCCCGCCATCTATTGCTTGACTCATAGCCTAGCAAATCAGGAAGTCTCTCTGCCTTTCTCATAGTCTAGGGATGTCAGCTGGGAGACTCCAGAAGTCCCGCCATCTATCGCTTGACTCACAGCCTGGCAAATTAAGAAGTCTCTCTGCCTTGCTCACAGTCCGAGGATGTCAGTCGCAAGACTCCAAAAGTCCCACCATCTATCGCTTGACTCATAGCCTGGAAAATCAAGAAGTCTCTCTGTCTTGCTCACAATCTAGAGATGTCAACTGGGAGACTCCAGAAGTCCAGCCATCTATTGCTTGAGTCATAGCCTGGCAAATCAAGAAGTCTCTCTGCCTTGCTCATAGTCCAGGGATGTCAGCCAGGAGACTCTAGAAGTCCTGTCATCTACCGCTTGACTCATAGCCTGGCAAATCAAGAAGTCTCTCTGCCTTGCTCACAGTCCGAGAATGTCAGCCAAGAGACTCCAAAAGTCCTGCCATATATTGCTTAACTCATAGTTCGGCACATTTGAGCCTGGAAACTTATGAAGCCCCACACTTGACTGCCTTACTCATAGTCCAGAGATGTTAGCCAAGAGACTCTAAAAGTCCTGCCATCTATCACTTGACTTACAGTTCAGCATATTCAAGCCGAGAAACTTACGAAGCCCTGCCACTCAGCCACCTTTCTCACAATCCGAAGATGTCAGCCGGGAGACTCTAGAAACCCCACCATCTACCGCTTGACTCACAGCATGGCCAATCAAACTAAAGAGTTTTGGAAACTCCGAGGATCTGCCACTCAGCCACCTCACTCACAGTCTGGGGATGTCAGTTGGGAGACCCCTAAAATCTTACCATCTGTTGCTTGACTCATAGCTTGGCAATGCAAGAAGATCCAAGAATCCTACACCTAAGCTTGCATGATTTCAAGACCAAGGAAAAAGGAAATGAAGCATTCTCAGGAGCCTGCATGCTAATCCTAAGGCCACAGAGTTAGCCCAAAGTCACTAGAGCCTGGGAAAGGCTCCCACATAGGAACTGAAAGGAAAAAGAAAGCGAGACCATACTAAGTTCGTTGGTCGAGTCAACCTACACCTTCATTGCAAAAATGAATCACCTATACATTTTGAAGAATGTCCTGGAAGCACTCCAAAAAAAGAGAGACAAAAAAGATAAGATAAAAACAATAGCCATGAAGAAAAAAATGCTTTCATTGCTAAGTCTTCTCTTATATCCGATGAAGGATCCCAACAGGGTGGGAGACCTCCCAAAATTTCAAGTTACAAAATGAAAAGGAAACAGGCTCAGGCCTCCCTCGCTTGACCAATGGGTAGGTTCTCTCAATGCTAGAACAATGCTTGTCCGAGGGGAATCCCGGGCAGCTTCGACTTGGAGTTCTGGCTCTAGACTCTCCCCCAGGACCAGATGGGGGCATTCTAGTCCCTTCTACCCAAGAGGTGCCCTTCCTCTAGAACTTTTTGGACCCCTGAAGGAAGGAGTCCAACAATGCATCCACCACCTCGTTCTTGAAGATCACCGATCTTGTAAACCTCGAGGTGGCTTCAGCAGCTTCATGTTAGGCCACCTCTATCAACACCACGACCACCGTGGCCTTCTCCATAGTGACCATAACCTAGGACACTCTCCCATTTAGTTGCATATCTGGTTGCACCTGGAAGGCCTATGGGTGGGCCACTTTCGCCGTAAAGGCAGCCACCTTCCCTATCCTCCGGGAATCTCCCCCTTCTTCTCCTTGAGGATGGCTTCGAGCTCAGCGGATTTCTTCTCCAAGCTGGATGCCCTCACCTTAGCGCCGGTCGATTGCTCCTGAAGAGCCTTCATTTGGCCCTTTAATTCTTGGGCTGAGAACCTGAAGTGTTGGGTTTCAAGGAGATCATTATGCAACTTAGTAAGACTGAATTATAAAATTTCATGCATAAAGATAACACTTTATCAGTTAGAAACCCTAATTCCCAAGATCCCTTATTCAATTACAACTAATATATCATAAAAGAAGGTTAATGAAACATACCTGGAGTGCTATATTCCACTTCTTTCACTAGACTCACAAGTGTAAGTCCTCCAACGGTGATCCACACAAGATTTGAAATAAGGAAGAACTCCTTCTTGAAGTTGCTTGCCCGGGTAGGACTCTTTTGGCAGCCTTTTAGACTTTGGCCTTTGTAGGACTCACTATCCCACTATAGGACTCTTTGGACACTCTTCTAAACCACTCTTGGTTTTAGAACAACCCTCATTTAGGACCCCATAGGCTTATGTCCAAAAACAAAGCCTTGTCCTGATAGAAAAGACCTTGTCTTAACAAGACAAGTCTTGTCTTAAAGAAAGGAAGAGGGAGAGAGAAAAACTCAGATGCATAATACGGTAGAATCTAGACTGCTATTTGATGCAGAATGAAAAAATGATGATGCGATGCGGAAGTAAATTAAAATTAATGTATTTATTTATTTTTTTTATATATATTTTCAGAAGTTGGCTTTGACTCAAAGGAAAGTTAAACTAAATTGAAAGAAACTATATAATAATTGAAAGCAAAATTCAAAGAAACTATATAATAATTGAAAGCACAATTCAAAGAAACTAGATTATCAGAGTAGTTCAGAAGTAAAGGATCACTGGGGGTTGAGAAACTCCCAGACCTAGGGTTTCGCTCTGAACTTTCAACATGACAGAAATAAAGAGAAGGGAAGGGTTATGTACCAGGCAGTGATCTTCACAGAGTTTGGTGGAAGGACTCTCTCGAGCAGATTGTTGGATCCTCGGATTCGGATATCTTCGTAATGGATCCTCCAATACTGGCCCTTTGGTAGAGTTGGCTTCTCCTGAACTCAGGATCTAGGAAAGAAGAAGAACAAGTTAAGGAACCAGATACTCAAAGAAAGGATTTACCAGATAAGAAGAACTTGAAAAAAATTGATGTTGCTGAAATCCTGATTCTCCTGGATGCTAATCTGACTTCCTCTGGGATTTGCTCTGTATTCGAAGTAGCCGATCTAGACCTGGATGTTGGTGGTCGGCCTCTACTTGGAAGAGAGGGGCCGTGAGATGATGAGGTAGATTAGGGTTTGGATGATTGGTGGAATGAAGAAGATGATGGGTGGCTAGGGTTTGGAATTGAAGTGGCTAACCTAGGGTTTTGGTAGGATTTTGGGGTTGGAGATCTCACACCTCCTCAAGGTTCTTAGGGAACCCGGATTTACTCCCTCACGGAGCTCAACACCTGAACACAAGTGCGGAAGAGAGAAACACAAAATTGCTCACAAAGAAATTGATTTCATTCATCATTATATTCACGAGTTACATAGAGTTGAATATATAGACATAACAAAGAAATAAAATTTTATACATTTCCCATGTGGGACTAATAGGACTAACCCACACTTTAGGCATCAAATTCTCTTTCCAAGACTCCTTCCATGAGTGGGCAGCCCAAAAACTCCAAGAAAACTTGAAAATCTGCTCCAAATGGCAGGTCATGGGGGTGTCTCCTAGTATCTCTCCATGAATCAAGGATTTTCCCTTCATGGTTTGGCTCATTTGGACACCTCCTAGTCTTGCTCCACAAGTTTAGGCTTCTTCCTTTCATGGCTTTGGCACTTTTGGAAACTTTTGGGAACCTCCTTGAATTCCTCTCCAAGACATGCTCTCTTCCCTTTTATAACTTGGATTTTTATGGAACATTGTGGGGCACCTCCTTGATCCTCTCTTTAAGAAAAATTCTTGCCATCCTAGCTTTGGTTTATCTGGAAAGAAATTGGCTCCTCCTTGGATTGAGGTATCTTGATGGATTTCTCTCCCAAGTGGTGCAAGAAAAAAAGGAACTTACTTCTTGTGGTGTAGGGACCAAAGACACTGGATGGAGATGTGGTGCCTCCTGGACTCTGGCGAGTGGCTGGGAGTGTGGCGCCCATTTGCTTGGGCCTGGAAGAAAAAATGTGGCACCCTGGACCTTGACTTGACTGAAAAAAAAGTGGCACCAACCTGGAGAAGACCTAGACCACTACTAGGACTTGTACTGAGTCAACATGACTCAACAAAATTTAAATTATAGGAAAATACAGACTCAAGACTAAAATTGAGTTGACCAAGTCAACCCTTATTACAAAACTAGAAAAACCCTAATTCTTCAGGCAAGGTCAATCAGAGATCCAGATGGAGCCCTGAAGTCTTCTTCTGAGTCTGGTGCCCACACCACTATTTCAGATGACTGAATCAATATCATCTCATTCCACCATACACCTTTTAAATAGTTTCTTAAGGGTCGTGAAACACATCCCAAAATCTCTTATCAGATATATTTCTTCATATCTGATAAGACTCTTTAGGATTCAGGAGTCTTATCTGACATCTCTTCATGTCCAAATGAAACCATCTCATGCCACATGGCATGTACCAGTCTCTAGAAGAGCCAAGAGGGTGTCTTCTCATTTCCCAAAAGTCAGAAAAAATCGAAGAGATCTGAAAGCAGATGGACTCTGCTTCAAACCATGCACCCTCTCATGAAAAGTCGCAACCTTTCATGTGAGCCATTCATCCTTTCCTTCTTCATGCCAATTCAAAGATCATTGACCAGTCAAATCCTCCATGAAAGGGAATGGAGATAAAGATAAAGATTAGAAGAAGTCCAATCAATAGAAGAAACTCATCTACAGAAGGACTCTTGGTCCTTTCTGCGCGCCAAATGAAGAGTCGCTTCTATTCACAATTCGGTTAACCTTTTTCCATGCCATATGCTACCTTTGACAAAGTAAAAGTATATGCAATATAGGTGTCAAATGAAATGGAATTAAATAATATTTCTAACCATATAAAAAATTTTTGGATCAGAGAACTATAGACCCTTCTAGGCCCTTTTGAATGCCAACATGTCATTTAGGTACCAAGAGTCCTATGCCTTAGGGACTCTTCATAATTCTGAGATAAAACCTCCAAGAAATATCAGATAAAATCTGATAAGTTCATCCTACCTAGAACATAACCCAATTTAGGTCTCCCATAAATTGGTTAGTCCATTTAGCAAGCAACCGGACCCAATCCAATTGGGTTTAGGAATTAAGTTAGCCTACACATGCCAGTGTGTCACCTAGCTAACCAATTAGGATCCTATGACCCTAATTAAATCATGAATGACTTCCTTGTCCAATTCTCTAGTGTGTGTGACCCATTGGATTCCACATCTAGGCAGCAGTAGGTTTAGGTTTGAGCCGATTCGATCCAATCAAACCTGATTGACCTAATTAGGTCAAACTAGCTCATCTAATTGTCCAATTCGAACCATCCATCGAATTGACTCATGAAACCAATCCAATTGGTTCATGAATACCTACAAGACAAGATTGACGTCTAGCAACATGTCATTTCTACCCGAAAGATGAAGAATTTGATAGGAATTATCAAAATATCCTTCAG
This sequence comes from Areca catechu, assembly GCA_021397845.1. NCBI lineage: Eukaryota > Viridiplantae > Streptophyta > Magnoliopsida > Arecales > Arecaceae > Areca > Areca catechu. The sequence goes on from CM038048.1 coordinate 11,362,270, forward strand.
TAGTAAGTTACCATGCAATTTAATCTTTCGATCTTCCATTATCCCGATTAAGTGATAGGTATGGATAGATGTCAAACCCTAACACTTAATCATATCGAATCTCAACTCGATAGTGAGGACTCAGCTGATGATTGATTAGATTTCACTAATCTCATCCTGCTTTGACCAAAGGCTCTTTAAGTCTCTCATCGAAGAGATTGCATAGGATAATAATTCCTCTTACTAGGAATGATCGATTCCTTGTTGGTCCACTCATATCCTCCATATACCTTCCACCATACCCAGAACACCCCGTACATGTCGTAATGGCATGAATGAGTATGAGCCAAAATATGGCTTAGTGTGCACAAGGATCCATGGTGACCTTAGGTCTAAAGATCACATGCACAACTCCTACTCAGGGATTTATCTTTTGACAAGTAGTAAGACTTCTATAAGATAGTCTCGGTACGGATCAGTTCAGTGTACTCATACCCTGATGAGCACCCTTATCCTTGTATTAGTGTCTCTACACAAGTGGTTGAGACCAACCACTCTCATCATCTGAGCATACATAGGATAAGCTAGTCTTACCGGATTCATTGATCCCCGAATCAATGGTCCAATAACTAGGAATATTTTAGATTAGGGTTTATAGGAAATTAGGACTCACTGTTATGAACTTCATCATAACCCTAATTCCATTGTTCTAATCTATGGGGTTCATCATAATCATAAATAAGACACACAGTATATGATGAAAATAGATGCCTTTATTAATATATAATGTCATACAAGAGTTGGAAGAATACAAAAAAAAGACCCTTACAATGATTGGCTCTTAGGGCACTTTTCTATTAAACTCCCACTTGCACTAAAGCCAATCACCCTTGTACTTTATACCCATACCATCCAAGTGGAGATCTAACTGTTGCTTTGGTAATGCTTTAGTGAATGGGTCTGCTATATTGTTCTTTGTATCTACTCGATTGATGACAACATCTTGTCTTTCTATTATCTCTCGAACGAGGTGGATCCGTCTTAGAATGTGCTTGGACTTGTGATGAGACCTTGGTTCCTTGGCTTGTGCAACAGCTCCAGTGTTATCACAGTATAATGGCACTGGCTGTTGTATATCAGGAACTACGCCCAATTCCATAATGAATTTTTTCATCTAGACAGCTTCATTTGTGGCTTCACTTGCAGCTATGTACTCTACCTCAGGGACTAAGTCAGCTACTGTTGGCTGTTTTGTACTTTTCCAACTCACTACACCACCATTCAGGGTGAAGACATACCCCGACATGGATTTACTATCATCTAGATCTGATTGAAAACTAGAATCTATATAGCCTTCTAATTTCAACTCAGATCCTCCATATACTAGAAAAATATCTTTAATGCTTCTAAGGTACTTAAGAATATTTTTCATGGCTTTTCAATGATCTTCTCCTGGATCTGCCTGAAATCTGCTCACTATGCCTAAGGCATAAGCAACATCAGGTATGGTACATAACATAGCATATATAATTGATCCTACAGCCGAAGCATAAGGAATCTTAGTCATCCTCTCTCTTTCTTTCGATATCTTAGGAGACATATTTTTAGAGAGATGTATGCCTTGACTCATTGGCAAGTAACCTTTCTTACTTCCATCCATGTTGAATCACTTCAACACTAAGTCAATGTACCTGGATTGGGATAAGCCTAGCATCCTCTTGGATCCATCTCTATAGATCCTTATACCCAGTATATAGGATGCTTCTCCCAAATCCTTCATAGAAAACTTTGATGATAGCCAAGTCTTAACCGATTGCAACATTGGGATATCATTCCCAATGATCAGTATGTCATCCACATACAAAACCAAGAAAACAAGTGCACTCCCACTTGTCTTCTTATACACACATGGTTCATCCATATTTTTGACAAAACCAAATCCTTTAATTGTTTCATCAAAATGGATGTTCTAACTCCTCGATGCTTTCTTAAGTCCGTAAATAGACTTCTTTAATTTGCATAACTGATTTGGTCTCTCACTTGAGACAAAACCCTCTGGCTGTGACATATAGACTTCTTCCTCAAGGTTTCCATTGAGGAAAGCAGTCTTTACATCCTTCTACCAGATCTCATAGTCATGGTATGCTGCTATGGCAAGCATTATCCGAAAGGACTTGAGCATAGCTACTGGAGAAAAAGTTTCATCATAGTCTATAACATATTTTTGTCTGAAACCTTTTGCTACCAGTCTAGCCTTGTAGGTCTCAATTTGACCATCTGCTCCAATCTTTTTCTTGAAGACCCATTTACACCCTATTGGGTTAATTCCTTCAAGTAGATCTACTAAAGTCCAAACCTGATTGGAATACATAGAGTCCATTTCAGATTTCATGGTACTTAGCCATTTGTCAGAGTCTCTACTCTTGACAGCTTCTGAATAGGTCATAGGATCATCATTCTGTATGATACTGGCTTCATTGTCATCTCCGATGACAAAGCCATATCTAAGAGGTGCTCCCTACAACCTCTCTGACCTTCGAAGAGGAGGTGTGTATTGTGGCTATTCTTGATACTCAAGAACTTCTGGTTGAGGAATATCTCTTGAAGGCTCATCAGTTTGTTGGTTCAGTTCTTCACATAACTCAAGTGAAGAATTACTACTTCTTTCTTGGATAAATTCTTGCTCCAAGAATGTAGCATGCCTACTGACAATTATCTTTTGCTCAGTACTATTATAAAAGAGGTATCCAACACCCTCTTTTGGATAACCAACAAACCTACATTTGTCAGCCCTAGCACTTAACTTATGTCCAAAATTGTTCTTGACATAAGTTTGGCAACCCAAAATCTTTAAGTATTTAAGATTTGGTCTCTTGCCATTCCATAACTCATACGGAGTGCAACTCACTGACTTAGACGGAACCCTGTTTAATATATATGCAGCAGTTTCTAGGGCATGTCCCCAAAAAGAAATGGGAAGATCTGTGAAGCTCATCATGGACCTCATCATATCTAATAAGGTACGATTTCTCCTTTCTGCCACTCCATTTAACTGGGGTGTATAAGGAGGAGTCCATACAAAAATAATGCCTTTGTCTTTCAGATGGTTCAAAAACTCACTAGACAAGTATTCACTTCCTCGATCAGAATGAAGAGTTTTAATACTAAGTCCAGTTTGTTTTTCAACCATACTTTGATATTCTTTAAATCTATCAAAAGCTTCAAAATTGTGTTTCATAAGATACACATAACCGAACCTTGATAAATCATCAATAAAAGTGATGAAATAAGAATATCCTCCTCTAGCCTGAGTTGACATAGGTCCACACACATCAGTATGTATAAGACCTAACAATTCAGTTTCTCTTTCTCCATGTCCAGTGAATGGAAACTTAGTCAATTTTCCTTTGAGACAAGATTCACAAGTTCCTAATATTTGGAAATCATTAGAGTCAAAGTAATTATCTTTGACTAACTTGTTTATTCTTGACTCACTAATATGACCTAATCGGCAATGCCAGAGATATGTGACATTGTCATTATCTCTTTTTCTCTTCTTATCATCAACAAGAAAAATATTATCATTGAGATGCAAAGTTAGAAGACCATTTATAAAAGATCCATGTCCAAATATTTTATTATTATAAAGAATAGAGAAGCCACTGCTCTTTACAATTATTTCATATCCCTGTTGTAATAACAAGGGGATAGAAATAATATTTCTAATAATATCTGGTACATAGAAGCATTCTTCTAGCTTTATTACATCACCCGAAGGTAATAAAAGAAGATAGGTGCCCACAGCTTCAGCATATATGGCTTCACCACTGGCCCCATGCAGCTTAAAGTCACCCCTCTTCAATCTTCTAATTCTATGGAGTCCCTGCAATGAATTGCATATATGAGATCCACATGCGGTATCTAATACCAATGAATTAGAAATAGAAGCACTCAATGATAAATTAGTTTGTATCATGTACAAACCTTTAGATGCTCCACTTGCATCTTGCTTCACACTTGCAAGGTAAACCTTGCAATTCTTTCAATGCCCAGTCTTGCCGCAATGGAAACAGGCTCCATCATCCTTCTTAGCTTTCTTATTTTTCTTCTGGATGCTCTTCTTAAAGTTAAACTTTCTTTTCATACCCTTTTTCCTTGCCTATTTCTTTCTTCCATTAACAAGAAGAACATGAGCCTTATCTCCTTTAGAGTGGCTCTCAGTTGTCTTAAGCATGTTAAGCAGTTCTGGTAAAGTGGTATTCAATTTGTTCATATGGTAGTTAAGAACAAACTGAGAGAAGGAATCTGGGAGTAATTGCAAGATCAAGTCCTGATTAAGTTCACTATCCATCATAAGCCCTAATTGACCCAATCGAGTGATTAAGTCAATCATTTTCAGCACATGGGCTTGCACTGGTGAACCTTCACTCATCCATGCTTGAAACAACTGCTTTGACATCTTGTATCGGGCAGCCCTACTTTGCTCTCCATAAAGCTTGTTTAAATTGAGCAATATGGACTGAGGTTCCAGACCTTCATGTTGCCTCTAGAGCTCGTTGCTCATGGAAGCCAACATGATGCACCTGACAGTCATACTGTCATTTAGCCACATTTGATGTTTGGCCCTTTCCTCCTCTGAAACATCCTCTCCAATCATCTCAGGATCCGGAGAATCAAGTATATAGGAAAGCTTCTCCTGAGTTAATACGATTCTCAAGTTCCTCAACCAATCCACATAATTTGGACTGGTTAACTTATTGGCATCCAAGATGCCTCTCAGTGATAAGTTTGAAGCCATAAATATAAATATCCTACATTTAATTAAAGAACAATATCAGCAGACCACTCAAGAATGACATTTATAACTAGATAAGGACTTACTATCTAATTATGTTTTCCACTATTTTCTTCAAATACCATAACCCTCATTTTATGGTAAACGAGAAACCTTCTCGATTTCCTTAGTGGGGTTGAGATCCTAATTCCTCATTAGTGACTTGTGTTACACAAGAAACATTAATAATTTCAAAGGTAGGACTTACTTTCCAATTGCAACCCGTGCAATTCTCAACAATTATCTTTGCCTCTAAGACACATATAGTCTTGTGTTACACAACAAACTATAATGTCTTAGTTTAGTCAAACCCTTTATTTCTATATAGCTATAATTGAAGATTGTTGCCCTTGTATTACACAACAAAGCAACAATTTCAACCATGCCATAAAGCACTAAGTGCACCAATACAAATTTCATATCAAACCCTAGAGTAGATCTTGTGTTACACAACAAACCTACTATAGTTTTGATATTAATTTGGTTTAGCATGAAGGAAGGCAAATTAAGAGTATACATAATCAATTAGCATTCTCAAGTTAAGGTTTAGATATGACCAAATTAGCCAGGTAAGTGGAAGGGGTGAGGGGGTCCCCCCGTTGCTTTCCTTAGACACCAATTAAATTGGCCAGGTTAGATAATGGAACCAATTAATAAACGTCAATCCCTTTACCTTCCCAGAACCTCTTGCCTAGACACCAATTGGCTGATCAAACCCTAATTGTTTCTGCATCATGATTAATTTGATACTAAGACTAAATATGATTTTTAATGAGGGCTTTGATGGTCTCAAACACATTCTAATACTATTTAACATATCAAATGTACTTATAATAGAAAACCATACATATATGACATGATGCAAAATATATGCTAGGTGTGTCATCATTCTAGGACAACCTTACAACATAACAGACATCCACCGTTATATTAGGACAACCTTAATTCAAAATGTGACTAAAAAAAAAAAAATTGACATATTTTAAAGATTAGGGTTTATGTGATAAAAAAACCTTAACTAGTGACTAGCATAAGGCATATCAATCTAGCATATGCATAACATTGCATGATGTACATAGCAATCATATCATAGCATGATATTTCAAATACCCCGCTGACTAATCCAATCCAAAATAGCTATTAGGATAAAACATGTTATAACGATGCATTTGATCTACAATATGCATAAAATAATAACATGCTATTTTTCATAATAAAGTAGAGACCAAACAAATGATCCCTAATATGCATTGAATCATAATCCTGGGAGGATCATCTTTATTACAAATGACAAATAGTTAAAATAAACTAAGGGTGGCTCTGATACCACTGTTGAGTTTCAAGAAGATCATTATGCAACTTAGTAAGACTGAATTATAAAATTTCATGCATAAAGGTAACACTTTATTAGTTAGAAACCCTAATTCCCAAGATCCCTTATTCGATTACAACTAATATGTCATAAAAGAAGGTTAATGAAACATACCTGGAGCGCTATATTCCACTTCTTCCACTAGACTCACAAATGTAAGTCCTCCAACGGTGATCCACACAAGATTTGAAACAAGGAAGAACTCCTTGAAGTTGCTTGCGCGGGTAGGACTCATTCGGCAGCCTTTTAGACTTTGGCCTTTGTAAGACTCACTATCCCACTATAGGACTCTTTGGACACTCTTCTAAACCACTCTTGGTTTTAAGACAACCCTCCTTTAGGACCCCTTAGGCTTATATCCTAAAACAAAGCCTTTTCCTAAAAGAAAAGACCTTGTCTTAACAAGACAAGTCTTGTCTCAAAGAAAGGAAGAGGGAGAGAGAAAAACTCAGATGGATAATACGGTAGAATCTAAACTCCTATTTCAGATGACTGAATCAATATCATCTCATTCCACCGTACACCCTTTAAATAGTTTCTTAAGGGGCATGAAACACATCCCAAAATCTCTTATCAGATATATTTCTTCATATCTGATAAGACTCTTTAGGATTCAGGAGCCTTATCTGACATCTCTTCATGTCCAAATGAAACCTTCTCATGACACATGGCATGTACCGATCTCTGGAAGAGCCAAGAGGTGTCTTCTCATTTCCCAAAAGTTAGAGGAAATCGAAGAGATCTGAAAGCAAAAGGACTCTGCTTCAAACCGTGCACCCTCTCATGAAAAGTCACAACCTTTCATGTGCGCCATTCATCCTTTCCTTCTTCATGCCAATTCAAAAATCATTGACCAGTAAAATCCTTCATGAAAGGGCATGGAGATAAAGATAAAGATTAGAAGAAGTTTAATCAATAGAAGAAACTCATCTACAGAAGGACTCTTGGTCCTTTCTGCGCGCCAAATGAAGAGTCGCTTCTCTTCACAATTCGATCAACATTTTTCCATGACATATGCTACCTTTGACAAAGTCAAAGTATATGCAATATGGGTTTCAAATGAAAGGGAATTAAATAAGCTTTTTGACCATAAAAAAACTTTTTCGATCAGAGAACTATAGACCCTTCTAGGCCCTTTTGAATGCCAACATGTCATTTAGGTACCAAGAGTCCTATGCCTTAGGGACTCTTCATAATTCTGAGATAAAACCTCTAAAGAATATCAGATAAAATCTAATAAATTCATCCTACTTAGAACATAACCCAATTTAGGTCTCTCATAAATTGGTTAGTCCATTTAGCAAGCAACCAGACCCAATCCAATTGGGTTTAGGAATTAGGTTAGCCTACACATGCTAGTGTGTCACCTAGCTAACCAATTATGATCCTATGGCCCTAATTAAATCATAAATGACTTCCTTGTCCAATTCTCTAGTATGTGTGACCCATTGGATTCCACATCTAGCCAGCAGTAGATTTAGGTTTGAGCTGATTCAATCCAATCGAACCCGATTGACCTAATTAGGTCAAACTAGCTCATTTAATTGTCCAATTCGAACTATCCATCGAATTGACTCATGAAACCAATCCAATTGGTTCATGAATACCTACAATACAAGATTGACATCTAGCAACGTGTCATGCCTACCAAGAAGATGAGAAATTTGGTAGAAATTACTAAAATACCCTTCAGTAGTAAGTTACCGTGCAATTCAATCTTTCGATCTCCCATTATCCTGATTAAGTGATAGGTATGGATAGATGTCAAACCCTAATACTTAATCATATCAAGTCTCAACTCGATAGTGAGGACTCAGCTGATGACTGATTAGATTTCACTAATCTCATCCTGCTTTGATCAAAGGCTTCTTAAGTCACTCATCGAAGAGATTGCATAGGATAACAATTCCTCTTACTAGGAATGATCGATTCCTTGTTGGTCCACTCATATCCTCCATACACCTTCCACCATACCCAGAACACCCCGTACATGTCGTAATGGCATGAATGAGTATGAACCAAAATATGGCTTAGTATGCACAAGGAACCATGGTGACCTCAGGTCTAAAGATCACATGCACAACTCCTACTCAAGGATCTATCTTTTGACAAGTAGTAAGACTTCCATAAAATAGTCCCTGTACGGATCAGTTCAGTGTACTCATACCCTGATAAGCACCCTTATCCTTGTATTAGTATCTCTACACAAGTGGTTGTGAGACCAACCACTCTCATCATCTGAGCATACATAGGATATGCTAGTCTTACCAGATTCATTGATCCCCGAATCAATGGTCCAATAACTAGGAACATTTTAGATTAGGGTTTATAGGAAATTAGGTCTCACTATTATGAACTTCATCATAACCCTAATTCCATTGCTCTAATTTTTGGGGTTCATTATAATCATAAATAAGACACAACAGTATATGATGAAAACATATGCCTTTATTAATATATAATGTCATACAAGAGTTGGAAGAATATAAAAAAAGGCCCTTACAATGATTGGCTCTTAGGGTACTTTTCTATCATGAAGTCTACTAGAAGGCCTCCCTCAGCATAGGCCGAAGGAGAGGGGTTGAAGGAGAAAGACATAAGAAGAAGAACCTGATCTACCAAGAACTCTAAACCCTAGAACGGGAGGGGGATTAGAGAAGAAGGAAAAGACTCTGCTGAAGCTTAAATGCTTGTGCTCAAAGATCCTTTAAAAAGGCAAGGGGGCAGGTCCTTTGCAATAAAGCCTGCCACCCACCGTCTCCCCATGCCAATTGAAGGCATGTGCCTTTTCGACTCCCTGACCAACGAGAAGCCACCATGTACCAGCATCAGACTGTCTCGATGCTTTGGAGCAAGACCCATCACCTCGATCCGAATGAAGCATTTATTATCCCCTCGTCGAAAAACCAAATGCGATGGAAGCACGATCTTCGGGATGCAAGTGCTCAAGGTATTAATGGTATAGGAGGCACGCCCCTCCACGTCAGCATGATCATTACTACCATCGTCCTAAGCACTGCTTCGTTCTCCGGGCTCGAGAGTGGGGGGCATCTAATGTGGCACATCCACTGACATGGAGCCCTTGCTGGCAATCGTGCTATCAAGAGACCTGCCACCTGGACATGGTGGCTAAACAAGTAGCCAAGGCGAGCCCTCCTACCAAGGTCAGCTCCCAGCCAGGGTCATGCTTATAAGGCAAGCCCTTCATCTGAGGTCAGCTCTCGGTCGGGGTCGTGCTCATGCTACCAAGGTGAGCCCTCCTACTGAGGTCAGCTCCTAGTCGAGGTCATGCTCATAAGGCGAGCCCTCAGTCTGAGGCTAGCTCCCGATCGGGGTCATGCTCATGCTACCAAGGCAAGCCATCCTGCTGAGGTCAGCTCCTAGTCGGGGTCGTGCTCATAAGGCGAGCCCTCCACCTGAGGCCAGCTCCTGATCAGGGTCATGCTCATGCTGCCAAGGTGAGCCCTCCAACTGAGGTTAGCTTCTAGCCGGGGTCATGCTCATAAGTGAAAGGTTCCGGTGCAATGCAACGGAAGTATAATTTCAAAATTGAAACTAAATTTACACCAAAACCCTTAGCCAAGATCTCCTTAAACAGGATTAAAACATATGAGAAACATGCAAACCTACACTATTAGAATTAGGGCACCAACCTATTATCACTAAACCCAATTTTGATGTAGGATCAAAACTTGATGTTGAATGACCCTTTTGAATTCACCAGGTGTCCAAATGTCCACCCTCCAATGGTGATCCACAAGAAAAATTGATCAAGACGCTCGCTTCTTCAAAAGGTTCCTTCACTTGAATTCTTCTCCCAGAACTCAAGATGACTATGGCTGAAAAGCTCCACGGTAGGGACTTCTTACTTCCTTTCTTTCTTCTTCCTCTCCCTTTCTTAAGACCTTGTCCTAAGAATACACTCTTGTCTTGAAGGAGGAGGAGGATTTAAGACACTAATGTCTTAATGTAAAGGAAATAGGAAACAGAGAATATCTCATTTTCTTTTACCGTTCGAGAGATTCTTCCTATCTCTTGTTTTAGACTTGAGTTTCAACAGAGAAGAGAACTCTGTAAAAAGGAAACTCTTGTGTCCTAAACAAGCTAAGGAGGAATCAATCTCCTGGAAAGAAAAGACAAATAAAATAACACTGTTGTTCATTAGCCAAACACCCGAGACCTCTGTTCCTTAAATAGATTACAAAAAGATGTCTTCTCAAAAGAAGACAACTCTCCGTAAACACCATTCCATTTTTTCTCACGCCCCTTCCCTATTTTCTCACGCCCCATCCTTTCTTCTCACGGCCTTCCGGATAAATCCCATGGCCTTTCTCAAAGGAAAAATCATGGTGTTTTAAAAAAAAAGAAGTCGCGACTTTTCATCTCCGAAGAGATGTTATTTCGCGCGACCGGGAAGAAACAGCGCTTTCCTTCTTTCTTAAAAACCCATCAGCCATTGGATTCCCATCCAAGGGGGGACAAGTGAAGCGCTAACTCTAAGAAAGGAGGCTGCCCCATCTTAATTCATCGGAGAATTAAGTGGGGCATGCCAAGAGTCCATTAGCGCATGGACTCTTGGTATTTTGGCGTGAAAAGAATAAGGTGCGGGTGGGGGGCTAGCCTAGGTGCATGGTTAGCCAATAGGGTTAGCCATAATCTGTATTTTCACAATTAGGATCTAATTTGATCCAATTAGAATCAAAATTGAACCAATCTGGAATCCTAATTCGAATCTAATTCGAATAGAAGCTAGGATTTGCAACACCTGCTAGAGTGTCATCATGCAAAATGATTTAATTAAAAAATTAAACCCTTGATCAATTCTCTTAAGTGTGTGACCCATTGGGTTCCATATCTAGCCAGCAGTGGGTTCGAATACAAGTTGACCTAATTTGATTAGAACTCTTTCTAATCGATTTAGGTCAAATCGGGCTTACCCGACTTGATCAATTAAGTCTCTTCCTAATAAGTGATTTTTAAATTTGATCAACCCACAAGACAAGATTGACGTCTAGCAACGTGTCATGTCTACCTGGAAGATATGGAAATTCTGGTGAAATACCAAAACTACCCTTCAGTAGAGAGTTACCGTACAATTAAATCTTTCGATCAGCCTGCATCCAAAATATAACTATGGATATGGATATATGTCAAATCCAAAATTATATTTATTTCTAGATCAATCTTATATTGATGATTCAATTATCTTGATATTAGAAACCATCTCTAATATCTTTACTTTGATCAAAGATTCCCTGAATCATCATCCGATTGTTAACTAGCTGGATGCAATCTCCTCTTACTAAGAGTGATCGATTCCTTGTTGACCTACTCATTACCTTCATATCCAATTCACCATTCCCAGTATCAATCCTGTGCATGACTCAGTGTCATGATTAGGATTGAACCAAATCATGGGTTCATGTACAAAAGGTACTTATGGCAGTCTCAGGTCAAAGGATTACTTGTACCACTCTCACTATGAGAACCTTCTATTGACATGTAGCTAAGACTCCATCAGATGTTCTCAAGTTGGATCATATCAGTGAACTCATTCTCCAATGAGCACCCACATCCCAGTATTAGTGTCATACACAAGTGACTGTGAGAGCAGTCATCTTTTCCAGTATACATGGGATGTGCTAGTCTTATCGGAAAACCCTGATCCCTTACTCAGGGTTCCTTTGACTAGGAATATTTTAGGTTAAGGTTTTAAGACTTTAGGTCTCACTGGTATGATCTCATCATAACCCTAAAATCATAGCCCTAATCTATGGGGTTCATCATATAATATAAACACAGCATATGATGAAAAATAATGCCTTTATTAGAATGTTATCAATTACAATGGTTTGAAAGATACAACATAGATTGGCTTGTAGGGCATATCCCTTTCAATCTCCCACTTGCACTAAAGCCAATCGCCTTTAAATCTTAATCCCATACACTCGAGGTGGCGATCAAACTCTCGCTGTGGTAGAGCCTTAGTGAACGGGTCTGCTATATTGTTCTTTGTATCAACTCTATTTATGTAGACATCTTGTCTTTCTACTATTTCTCAGACGAGATGGAAGCGTCTCAGAATGTGCTTGGACTTATGATGAGCTCTTGGTTCCTTAGCTTGAGCAACAGCTCCAGTGTTGTCACAGTAAAGTGGCACTGGATTTTCAATCTCAGGAACAACACCCAACTTTGTGATGAACTTCTTCATCCAGACTGCTTCCTTGGCGGCTTCACTAACAGCTATGTATTCTACCTCTATGGTTGAGTCAGCTACAGTCTGCTGCTTGGTACTCTTCCAACTCACTGCTCCACCATTTAGGGTAAAAACATATCTCGAAATAGATTTGCTATCATCAAGGTCTGATTAAAAACTAGAATCAGAATAAGCTTCTAGTTTAAGATCAGAACCACCATAAACCAGAAAAATATCCTTAGTCCTTCTTAGGTACTTAAGAATATTTTTAACTGCTTTCCAATGATCCTCGCCTGGATCAGCCTGAAACCTACTGACAATGCCTAAAGCATATGCCACATCAGGCCTGGTACATAGCATATCATACATTATGGACCCTATTGCCGAAGCATAAGGTATAGAATTCATTCTATTTCTTTCTTCAGGTATCTTAGGAGACATTCTTTTAGAAAGATGTATGCCTTGACTCATAGGAAGATAACCTCTTTTACTTCCATCCATGCTGAATCTTTTCAGCACTAAGTCAATGTACCTAGATTGGGATAAACCTAGCATCTTCTTAGATCTATCTCTAAAGATCTTGATACCTAGTATATAGGATGCTTCTCCCAAATCTTTCATGGAAAACTGGTTTGATAGATAAACCTTGACTGATTGTAACATTGGGACATCATTCCCAATGAGGAGTATGTTATCTACATACAGAACCAAGAAGACTATGGCACTCCCACTAGTCTTCTTATAAACACAGGGTTCATCCACATTTTTGATAAAACCAAACCTTTTAATAGTTTCATCAAAGCGGATATTCCAACTCCTGAAAGCTTGCTTTAATCCATAAATGGATTTCTTTAGCTTGCATACTTGATTAGGTTTATTCTTTGAAATAAAACCTTCTGGCTGTGACATGTAGACTTCTTCCTCAAGGAAACCATTGAGGAATGCAGTCTTCACATCCATCTGCCAGATCTCATAATCATGGTATGCTGCTATAGCAAGTAAAACCCGAATTGATTTAAGCATGGCAACAGGTGAGAATGTTTCATCATAATCAATTCCCTGTTTTTGTCTAAAACCTTTTGCCACTAATCTGGCTTTATAGGTTTCAACTTGGCCATCAGCCCCAATCTTTTTCTTATAGACCCATTTGCACCCAATAGGATTAACACCCTCTGGTGCATCGACCAAAGACCATACTTGGTTTACATACATAGAGTCTATCTCAGATTCCATGGCTTCTTGCCATCTATCTGAATCAGTACTCAAGATAGCTTCCGTATAGGTCAGAGGTTCATCATTTTGAATGACTTGGGCTTCATTATTTTCAATAATAAACCCATACCTCTCAGGTGCCCGTGGCACTCTATCAAACCTACGGGGAGGAGTTTTGTGTTCTGGTTCTGTCCTAACTATATGTTCTAATGGTTGAGAACTGTCTATCTGTGTTTCTTGAACTTCTCCAAGTTCAACAGTTCTACCATTGCCCTTTTCTAAAATGAACTTCTTTTCTAGAAAAGTGGCATGCCTGCTGACAAAAATCTTTTGTTCAGTAGGATGGTAGAACAGATATCCTCTACCCTCTCTAGGATATCCTACAAATAGACATTTATCTGCTCTAGATTCCAACTTATGTCCAAAATTTCTTTTAACATAAGCTGGACATCCCCATACCTTAAAATATTTAAGATACAGTTTCTTTCCACTCCAAATTTCATATAGAGTACTAATAATGGATTTAGAAGGTACCTTGTTCAGAATGTAAGCAGCAGTTTCTAGGGCATGACCCCAGAAGGAAATGGGTAAATTTATGAAGCACATCATGGATTGTACCATATCTAATAAGGTATGATTCCTCCTTTCAGCTATACCATTTAGCTGTGGTGTATAAGGAGGGGTCCATTCAGAAAGAATTCCATTAACTTTAAGATAGTCTAAAAAATTCATGGATAAGTATTCTCCTCCTCGATCAAAACGAAGAACTTTAATACTTTTTCCGGTTTGTTTTTCGACCATACTTTGATACTCCTTAAATTTATCAAAGGCTTCAGATTTATGTTTCATAAGATACACACATCCGAACCTAGATAAATCATCTGTAAAAGTGATAAAATATGAGTATCCATCTCTGGCCTGAGTTGTCATTGGACCACATACATCAGTATGTATAAGTCCTAATAACTCAATTGACCTTTCTCCATGTCCAGTAAATGGAGTCTTGGTCATCTTACCCATGAGACATGATTCGCAAGTTCCTAATGATTCATACTCATAAGGATCAAGGAATTTTTCCTTGTATAACTTGCTTATCCTAGACTCATTAACATGACCAAGTCGATGATGCCAAAGTAAAGTATCATTAAAGTCTTTTCTTTTTCTTTTATTATTGACATGAAAAACACTATTATTGGAAGAAAGAGTTAAGAGCCCATTGCTAAATATGCCAGAACAAATAATTTTATTAGATAACATTATCGAACAACCAGTGCTCGTTACATCCATTACATATCCTTGTTTTAATAACAAAGGAATAGATATAATGTTCCTAATAATTTTAGGCATATAGTAACAATTTTCTAACTCCAAGATCTTCCCTGAAGGCAACTTCAAAATATAGGTCCCTACAGCTTCTGCTTGGATGATATCACCACTAGCACCATAGAGATTGAAGTCACCTTCCTTCAATACTTTAAGCTTGTGGAGGTCCTGCAAAGATTTGCATATATGGTAACCACAAGCGATATCCAATACCCAAGTATTTGATATAGACGAATTTAATGTCAATATAGCATGTATCTCATACATACCTTTTGGTGCATCTGACGCACCAGGCTTCACAGTTGCAAGGTAAGCCTTGCAATTCCTTTTCCAATGTCCCGCTTTGCCGCAAAAGAAACAGGTTGACTATTTTGATGCCTTCTTTCCTTTCTTATTTTTATTGATGCCACCCTTAGGGTTTAGCCTCCTATTAAAACCCTTTTTGCTTGATTTCTTATTATTGGTCTTATCAACAAGAAGAAGTGGAGCCTTTTCTTTCTTAACGTGGCTCTCTGCTATTTTTAACATATTTAACAGCTCAGGCAAGGAAGTGTTTAGTTTGTTCATGTGATAATTTAAGACAAACTGAGAAAATGACTCCGGGAGTGATTGCAGGATTAAATCCTGATTCAGCTCCCCACCCATAATAAAACCTAATTGACCCAATCTGGTGATTAAGTCAATTACCTTCAGAACATGATCCTGAACGGATGTTCCCTCTGTCATCCTAGCATGGAATAACTGCTTAGATATTTCGTATCTAGTAGTTCTGCTTTGTTCTCCATAAAGCTCTTTTAAATTGAGCATTATGGATTGAGTATCCATGCTTTCATGCTATCTCTGTAACTCATTGATCATAGAGGCCAGTATGATACACTTGACAGTGAGGGAGTCATTCTGCCACATTTTGTATGTGGCCATATCTTCCTGTGTGGCATCGTCCCCTAGTGGATTAAGACTAGGGGTATCAAGAATATAAGAAAGTTTTTCTGAACTTAGCACAATCTTTAAATTTCTCAACCAGTCCACATAGTTTGGACCAGTCAGTTTGTTGGTATCTAAAATACTTCGCAGTGATAATGATGATGCCATTTATCTACATTTAATAAAGAACAATACATAAGCAAACAACCATGAAATGACTTACATAATTAAATTAGGTCTTCAATTTAATTATGTCTCCCACTATTTTATCAAAAATCATAGCCCTCACTATGATAATCGAGAAGAATCCTGATCGATTTTTCTTAGTGAGATTGAGATCCTAATAACTTATAAAAGATCTTGCAGAAAACACAACAAATCTTTTATAAGCTCAAAGGTAGGAAACTCTTCCAATTATATCTCATATAATTCTCAAAAATAACTTGGCCTCTAGAACATTATTAGTCTTACAGAAAAGCACAACAAACCATAATGTTCTAGTTAAGTCAAGACCCTTTCATTTCTATACAGTCAGTACTCAAATATAATGCCCTTGCAGATAACACAACAAGGCATTATACTGAATATACTGTAAGCATATCTGTGCACTAGACTAGTATTATGTCAATCACCATATTAGGTCTTGCAGATAACACAACAAACCTAATGTGGTTCATAACACAATAATGATCCAGCATGAAGGAAGGCCAATATATAGTATTTTTAACACTAAGCATTTTAGTCAAGATTTAAATATAATCAAATCGGCCAGGCAAGTGGAAGAGATGTGAGAGTCCCCCCGTTGCTTTCCTAGACACCAATAAAAATTGGCCAGGTCAGTCAACGGAACCAATTAAAAACCACAATACTCTTTACCTTCCCAGAACCACCTTTCTAGACACCTAATGATCAATTGTACATCATGACTAGTGATGCTTATTTGTTAAATATACTAAGACTTAATATAATTTTTAAAAGGAGGGATTTATAAATTGCCAGCACATCCTTATAGAAGGTATCTCAATCAACATATCATTCTTATAAATAAGAAAATATGTGCTAAGTGTGTCATCATACTAGGACAACCATTTACCACATAATGGATCCACCATTATGCCAGGGCAACCTTATTTCAATATGATGACTTCAAAAACTAAACATATCTCTATAATAATTAGGGTTTGAGTGAAAAAACCCTAATCAGTGACACACATCAAACATAGATTCTCAAACATACATTCATCCGATAAATGTGCTAAGTGTATCAGCATTCAAGGGTTTAAAAAACCCTAACTTGCGACACTACAATATATAAATTATTTCCATATGTTTTAACTGTAATATGGGTGGCTCTGATACCACTGAAAGGTTCCGGTGCAATGCAGCAGAAGTGTAATTTCAAAATTGAAACTAAATTTACACCAAAATCCTTAGCTAGGATCTCCTTAAACAGGATTAAAACATATGAGAAACATGCAAACCTACACTATTAGAATTAGGGCACCAACCTGTTATCGCTAAACCCAATTTTGATGTAGGATCAAAACTTGATGTTGAATGACCCTTTTGAATTCACCAGGTGTCCAAATGTCCACCCTCCAATGGTGATCCACAAGAAAAATTGATCAAGACGCTCGCTTCTTCAAAAGGTTCCTTCACTTGAATTCTTCTCCCAGAACTCAAGATGACTATGGCTGAAAAGCTCCACGGTAGGGACTTCTTACTTCCTTTCTTTCTTCTTCCTCTCCCTGTCTTAAGACCATGTCCTAAGAATACACTCTTGTCTTGAAGGAGGTGGAGGATTTAAGACACTAATGTCTTAATGTAAAGGAAATAGGAAACAGAGAATATCTCCTTTTCTTTTACCGTTCGAGAGATTCTTCCTATCTCTTATTTTAGACTTGAGTTTCAACAGAGAAGAGAACTCTGTAAAAAGGAAACTCTTGTGTCCTAAACAAGCTAAGGAGGAATCAGTCTCCTGGAAAGAAAAGACAAATAAAATAACACTGTTGTTCATTAGCCAAACACCCGAGACCTCTGTTCCTTAAATAGATTACAAAAAGATGTCTTCTCAAAAGAAGACAACTCTCCGTAAACACCATTCCATTTTTTCTCACGCCCCTTCCCTATTTTTTCATGCCCCATCCTTTCTTCTCACGGCTTTCTGGATAAATCCCATGGCCTTTCTCAAAGGAAAAATCGTGGTGTTTTAAAAAAAAAGAAGTCGCGACTTTTCATCTCCGAAGAGATGTTATTTCGCGTGACCGGGAAGAAACAGCGCTTTCCTTCTTTCATAAAAATCCATCAGCCGTTGGATTCCCATCCAAGGGGGGACAAGTGAAGCGCTCTAAGAAAGGAGGCCGCCCCATCTTAATTCATCGGAGAATTAAGTGGGGCGCGCCAAGAGTCCATGCGCCATGGACTCTTCCAAATGGCGTGCCAAGAGTCCATTAGCGCATGGACTCTTGGTATTTTGGCGTGAAAAGAATAAGGAGCGGGTGGGGGGGCTAGCCTAGGTACATGGTTAGCCAATAGGGTTAGCCATAATCTGTATTTTCATAATTAGGGTCTAATTTGATCCAATTAGAACCCAAATTGAACCAATCCGGAACCCTAATTCGAATCTAATTCGAATAGAAGCTAGGATTTGCAACACCTGCTAGAGTGTCATCATGCAAAATGATTTAATTACAAAATTAAACCCTTGATCAATTCTCTTAAGTGTGTGACCCATTGGGTTCCATATCTAGCCAGCAGTGGGTTCGAATACAAGTTGACCTAATTTGATTAGAACTCTTTCTAATCGATTTAGGTCAAATCGGGCTTACCCGACTTGATCAATTAGGTCTCTTCCTAATAAGTGATCTTTAAATTTGATCAACCCACAAGATAAGATTGACGTCAAGCAACGTGTCATGTCTACCCAGAAGATATGAAAATTCTGGTGAAATACCAAAACTACCCTTCAGTATAGAGTTACCGTACAATTAAATCTTTCGATCAGCCTGCATCCAAAATATAACTATGGATATGGATATATGTCAAATCCAATATTATATTTATTTCTAGATCAATCTTATATTGATGATTCAATTATCTTGATATTAGAAACCATCTTTAATATCTTTACTTTGATCAAAGATTCCCTGAATCATCATCCGATTGTTAACTAGCTGGATGCAATCTCCTCTTACTAAGAGTGATCGATTCCTTGTTGACCTACTCATTACCTTCATATCCAATTCACCATTCCCAGTATCAATCCTGTGCATGACTCAATGTCATGATTAGGATTGAACCAAAGCATGGGTTCATGTACATAAGGTACTTATGGCAGTCTCAGGTCAAAGGATTACTTGTACCACTCTCACTATGAGAACCTTCTATTGACATGTAGCTAAGACTCCATCAGATGTTCTCAAGTTGGATCATATCAGTGAACTCATTCTCCAATGAGCACCCACATCCCAGTATTAGTGTCATACACAAGTGACTGTGAGAGCAGTCACCCTTTCCAGTATACATGGGATGTGCTAGTCTTACCGGAAAACCCTGATCCCTTACTTAGGGTTCCTTTGACTAGGAATATTTTAGGTTAAGGTTTTAAGACTTTAGGTCTCATTGGTATGATCTCATCATAACCCTAAAATCATAGCCCTAATCTATGGGGTTCATCATATAATATAAACACAGCGTATGATGAAAAATAATGCCTTTTTTAGAATATTGTCAATTACAATGGTTTGGGAGATACAACATAGATTGGCTTGTAGGGCATATCCCTTTCAATAAGGCGAGCCCTCCATCTAAGGCTAGCTCCCGATCGGGGTCATGCTCATGCTACCAAGGTGAGCCCTCCTATCGAGGTCAGCTTTCGGCCGGGGTCATGCTCATAAGGTGAGCCCTCTTTGAGGCTAGCTCCCGGCCAGGGTCGTGCTCATGCTGCCAAGGCGAGCCCTCCGTCTGAGGCTAGCTCTCAGTCGAGGACGTGCCAATGCTGCCAAGGCGAGCCCTCCTATCAAGGTCAGCTCCCAGCAGGGATCATGCTCATAATGGAAGCCCTCAATCTAAGCCTACATCCCTATCAAGGTCGAGCTCATGCTTCCAGTAACAAGGCTCCCCCTGCCTCGTAGGGGGCCGATATTCTTGCCAACAGTGAAAGAAGGAAGGACCAATAGAAATTCAAACTATGGCAAGAAGGAGCCCGATCACCTGCAACCTCCAGGAGGTGGTGCATGCCTTGCCATAAATTCAAACTCTACAACATGCCACTACCATGTCCTGAGTGACATGCATTCCGCCAAGCTCCAGGCCCGGTAACCTGCCGCCATGTCGATGATCGCACAACCGGGGACTTCGAACCTCATGACATGATACTTGAACCTCCCCCAAGAGAAGTGTTCCATGAAGGCCCCAAAGCTCTCGACGCTCACATGGACCCTCTAGGGATAGAAACACCCCACCATGACTAGGGGCTTAGTGGCATGCACCTGCTGCTCCCACGGGGAGCCGTACCATCAAAGAGACACCTAGACAAAGCCCCAAAACTAGTCTGGGCCACCCCACATACATAAGATCAAAGAGAGAACAAAAGAAAGAAGGGGAGAGGAACAACAAGTGAGGGAAAATAAGGAGCAAACGGGCAAGAAACCAACCAAGAAAACTTCCCAAGCTCCCTGATCCCATCTCCACCTTGCCTTCATATCTAAGTTCTTTTCTTTAACCCTCTAGCAAAGAGTCTCCAAGCTCACTATCACAGAGGTTCTGTTTTCCTTGATCGTCCCCATCTGACTTGATCATCAGAATGTCCCCACCGAAATCCTCAGCTCGGGTCTTTTCTTTTTAGCAGGGTAGTCGGACCAAGGAGTCGACCGGTAAGGAGAGGGATGAGCACCCCCTACAGGAGCCCAATGCATCAGTGACATGCCGGAGCTACAGGCCAGGACGATCCTGGCGGCAAGAGGTCTCTATTTGACCATCTGCTCTAATCTTCTTCTTGAAGATCCATTTACATCCTATTGGATTAATTCCTTCGGGTGGATCTACTAAAGTCCATATCTGATTAAAATACATAGAGTCCATTTCAGATTTCATGGTATTTAGCCATTTGTTAGAGTCTTTATCCTCGACAGCTTCCGTATAGGTCATAGGATCATCGTCGTGTATGATATTGGCTTCATTATCATTTCCAATGACAAAGCTATATCTTAGAGGTGCACTTCGTACTCTCTCTAACCTTCGAAGAGGAGGTGTGTGTTATGGTTGTTCCTGATCATGTAGAACCTTTGGTTAAGAATTTTCATTCAAGGACTCTTCAGAAATAGTTTATTGATATTGAACTTCATTAAGTTCAATTGTTGTCCCACTACCATTATCTCGGATGAATTCTTACTCCAAGAAGGTAGCATGTCTACTGACAAATACCTTTTGTTCAGCAGGATGATAAAAGAGAAATCCAACACCCCCTCTGGGATAACCAACAAACCTACACTTGTCAAGCACAGCACTTAATTTATGTCCAAAAGTATTCTTGACATAAGCATAGCATCCCCAAATCTTTAAATATTTAAGACTTGGTCTTTTGCCATTCCATATTTCATATGGTATGCTAGTGACTGACTTTGATGGTACCCTATTCAAAATATAAGCAACAATTTCTAGGACATATCCCCAGAAAGAAATAGGAAGATATGCGAAGCTCATCATGGACCTCACTATGTCTAACAAGGTGCAATTTCTCCTTTCTGCTGCACTATTTAATTGGGGTGTATAAGGAGGAGTCCATTCTGAGAGTATGCCTTTGTCCTTAAGATGGTTTAGAAATTCACTAGACAAGTATTCTCCTCCTCGATCAGACCAAAGAATTTTAATACTATGTCCAGTTTGTTTCTCAACCATATTTTGATATTCATTAAATTTATCAAAGGCTTCATATTTATATTTCATTAGATACACATATCCAAACCTAGATAAGTCATCTATAAATGTGATGAAATAAGAATACCTTCCTCTGGCCTAAATTATCATTGGTCCACATACGTCAGTATGTACTAGACCTAATACTTCAATTACCCTATCTCCATGTCCATTGAATGGAGACTTGGTCATTTTACCAATGAGGCAAGACTCACAAGTTTCTAATGATTCAAAATCATAGGAATCAAAGTAATTATATTTGAATAACTTGTTTATCCTTGACTCATTTATATGACCTAATCGACAATGCCAGAAAAATGTGACATTGACATCATTTCTCTTTCTTTTCTTGTTATCAACAAGCAATACTTTATCATTGAGAACTAAAGCTAAAAGACCATTAATGAAAAAACCATGTCCAGATACTTTATTGGAATAAACGAATAGAGTAGCCATTGCCCTTTACATTTATTTCATAATCTTGTTGTAATAACAAAGGTACAGAAATAATATTTCTAATAACATTTAATACATAATAACAATCTTCAAACTATAATACATTACTCGATGGTAATAATAAGAGATAGGTGCCCACAGCTTCAGCATAAATGGCTTCACCACTTTCCCCATATAGCTTGAAGTTACCTTTCTTCAAACTTCTAATTTGATAGAGTCTCTGCAATAACTTATAGATATGAGATCCACATGCGGTATCCAATACCCATGAATCAGAAGTTGAAGTACTCAATGATAAATTTGTTTATATCATATACAAACTTTTAGATGCTCCTCCAGCATCTTGCTTTAAACTTGCAAGATATGTCTTGCAATTTTTCTTCCAATGCCCTTGCTTCCTGCAATGAAAATAGGATCCATCACTAGTGGCCTTCTTTGCTTTCTTCTTCTTCTGCATGCTCTTTTAAGGGTTGAATTTTCTTTTCAAACCCTTTTTCGTAGCCTGTTTCTTCTTTCCATCAATACGAAGAAGATGAGCCTTATCTCCCTTAGAGTGGCTCTCGGCTATCTTAATCATGTTAAGCAACTCAAGCAAAGAAATATTTAGTTTGATTATATGATAATTTAGAACAAACTAAGAAAAGGATTCTGGGAGTGAATGCAAGATTAAGTCCTGGTTGAGTTCACCATCCATCACAAACCCTAATTGACTTAATCGGATGATTAAGTCAATCATTTTCAAAACATGAGTTTGAACTGATGAGCCCTCACTCATGCATGCACAGAACAATTACTTCGATATTTCATATCGAGTAGCCCTACTTTGCTCTCCATAAAGCTCTTTTAGATTGAGCAATATAGATTGAGGTTCCATCTTCTCATGTTGCCTTTGAGCAATATAGATTGAGCAATAAGTGCATCATGTTAGTCATTGAGGCTAATATGATGCACTTGATAGTCATACTATCATTCTACCACATTTTATGTATGGCTCTTTTCTCCTCGGAAGCATCATCTCCGATCAGCTCTAGATCCGAAGAATCAAGAATATAAGAAAGCTTCTCCTGAGTTAATACTATCCTCAGGTTCCTCAACCAATCGACATAATTAGGATCGATCAATTTGTTGGCATCTAAAATGCCTCACAGTGATAAACTTGAAGCCATCATATTTAAATCTATATAAAAGTAAAGAACAACTATAAGCAGACCACTCAAGATAACATTCATAATTAGATAAGGACTTTTACATCTAACTGTCTCCCACTATTTTATTTCGAATACCATAACCCTCCCTATGGTAAGTGAGAAAATCGCTCAGGGCTTCCATAGTGGGGTTGAGATCCCAATTCGTTATGAATGCCTTGTGTTACACAACAAACATTCATGAGTTCAAGGGTAGGAAAATCCCTTTCCAATTGCATTCCTTGCAATTCTCAACATAACACTTGCCTCTAAGATGCATCCTTATATTACACAACAAACCATAATATCTTAGTTTAGTCATACCCTTCAATTCTATATAGACATGTTTGAATAATGTTGCCCTTGTGTTACACAACAAAGCAATACTATCAAACATACTATAAAGCAATAAATGCACTAAGGTAATTCATATCTAACATTAGGATAGGCCTTGTATTACACGACAAACCTATCATAATTATTAGCATGAACTACTCTTAGCATGAAGGAAGGCAAATTATAGTGTGTTTAATCAATTAGCATTTCCACCTTAAGGTTTCGATATAGCTAAATTGGCTAGGTAAGTGGAAGAGATGAGGGGGTCCCCCTGTTGCTTTCCTTAGATACCAAATAAATTGGTCAGGTCAGACAACGTCACTAATTAAAAATCTCATTCCCTTTACCTTCCCAGAACCACTTTGCCTAGACACCAATTGGTTGATCATACCCCAATTGGATTTGCATTATGATTAACTTACACTATGACTAAATATAATTTTTATGAAGGCTTTGATGGTCTCAAATACATCCTAAGTAAACATGATTTCATGACAACATTTAAGCATATAAAACCTAATATGCATAACATAGCATAATTATGATAATAATCTGTTCACCTCACTTGTTCATGGGATATGACCACAGCGGCAACCCTACACACCATAGGAGACCCCATTGAATAGGAAGAGAGGGCCTTTAAACCCTACTTATATCCTATGACTGGACAGCCATGGTGACTAACCCAATCCGAAGCAGTTACTAAGATATAACATATCATATATATGTATTTTGAGCTAATCATGCATCGATCATAGCATAACAAGCAATCAACACTAAAGAGATTACTAATTGCATACATCAAGGTGGCTCTGATACCATTGTTAAGTTACCTAGGCCGGGTGCAGTGGTAGACTAGGTTTCAAAATTTTCATATTGGAAATCCTGACCTGCTAAAACCCTAAACCCTAGGACCACTTGATCAAGATAATCAATAAATATAATCTTTAGGATTATAAAAGAATACCTGAATCACTATAATCCTTTATTTCTATGAGGTACACAGGTGCATTCCCTCCAAAGATGATCCACATAGGAACCGGACCAAGGAAACACTCCTACAGCAATTGCTTGTTTGACTGGGATGCTTTTGACAGCCTTCTGGACTTTCTCCTTTGCTGAACTCCCTATTCTCCTATAGGGTACTCTGAGCACTTTCTGAATCTTCTCTCAGAATCCGGTTATCCCTTCTATAACTCTTCCTAGGATCTTGTCTTAACATGATAAGGTTTGTCATAAATGGATAAGTCTTGTCTTAAGAAGACAAGGCTTGTCTTAAAAACAAGGAAGAAGAATAGAATGGACTTTATTGGATGAATGATTCAAATGCCTTTGCATCAGATTACCGATGCAATTTATAGAGTGATAAGGGGCATGTGATAATTCTATCCATCAGCCATCTAATAAGACTCTTCAATGAGAAGGAGAATTTTGGTTGATGGACATATCATGATAAACCCTTTTGTGCGCCAAGAGACATATAAGTGTCTCGATTTTCTTCAACATTTATCTCCTCCTGCCACATGGGATTATCGATCATTTTTCAAGCTAGGGACATGTCTTTTAATTGAAAAGTGTCAAAGAATTAAAATGACTTAAAGCAGAAGTATTCTGCTTATTTGAATTAGCACCAAAGTGAAGAAACGTGACTCTTCACTTTTTGCACCGAATTCCTTTCCCTATTGCATTATATTGACCAGTCAAACCCATCTCGAGGGGCATGGAGATAAATATGAAGCCCTTTAGGATTCATCTGGCACTTGTGATTCATTGGCAAAAGGACTCTTGGTCCTTCTGCGCATGCCAATATTGGCGTGAAACCAAAATGGCGCATAAGAGTCCATGCCAACATGGACTCTCTTATAAATCCAAGATAAGTCAAAATTAATTCAGATAAAAAACTAAAATAGGCTATCCTAATTAAGACACAACTCATTTTAAGTCCCTCTTAAATTGATTAGCTCAATTAGCAAGCAACTAGACCCAATCCAATTGGGTTAGGACTTGGGCTAGCCAACATATGCTAGTATGTTATTAGCTAGTCAATTAGGATCACATGACCCTATTAAAATATAATTAACTTTCTTGGTCAATTTTCTAATGTGTGTGACCCTCTGGGTTCTACATCTAGCTAGCAGTAGGTCTAGGTCCAAGCTAATTCGATTCAATTGAACCCGATTGACCTAATTAGGTCAAATTGAGCTGACCTAAGTTGCTAATTCGAACCAACTTTTGAATTGACTCATGAATACAATTCAATTGATTCATGAAAATCTACAAGACATGATTGATGTCTAGCAACATGTCATGTCTATCCAGAAGATGAGAAATTTGGTAGAACTACCAAAATACCTTTCAGTGGAATGTTACAGTGCAATTCAATCATTAGATCTTCTTTTATCTCAATTAAGTGATGGGCGTAGATAAATATCAAATCCTAGCACTTAATCATTTTGAATCTCAATTAGATAATGAAGACTTGACCGATGTGAGATTAGAAACCCTATCTAATCTCATCATGCTTTGATCAAAGACTTCCTAGGTCATCATTCGAAGAGATCATATGGGATAACTACTCCCCTTACTAGGAGCGATCGATTCCTTGTTGACCTACTCATTATCTTCATACACAATCCAGCATGCCCAGAAGCACCCCGTACATGACCTAATTGCTATGAATGAGTATGCACCAAAACATGGGTTCATGTGTGGTAGTCTCAGGTCTAAGGACCACATACATAACTCCCACTAAGAGAACATTCCTATTGACAAGTAAGTAAGACTTCCATTTGATGTTCTCTCGTCAGATCAATTCAATAAATTCATAACCTAATGAGCACCTACATCCTTGTATTAGTGTCTCTACACAAGTGGCTGTGAGACCAACCACCCTCTCCAATGAGTATACATAGGATATACTAGTCTTTCTTGAAATATTGATCCCTGAATCGATGATCCAATGACTAGGAACATTTTAGATTAGGGTTTATAGGAACTTAGGTCTCACTGTTATGATTTCCATCATAACCCTAATTTCATTTTCCTAACCTATGGGGTTCATCATAATCTTATAATTAAAAACATAAGACACAGCATATGATGAATCAGAAAATGCCTTTATTAATAAATAATATCATACATGAGCTGGAAGATTACAGAATTGCCTATAAAAGATTGGCTTTTAGGGCATAATTCTTTCAATTGAATCTAATTAAGGGTGTCTTCAGAGTGACTTCAGGGAAGTTCCTCTGTTTCCTTGTCACCAATCAGAGAATAGAAGCCAACCTTAATAAAATCCAAGCTATTCTTGACATGAGGCATCCCTCTAATAAGGAGGTACAATAGTTGACTGGATGCATCGCCTCCTTAAGTCGATTCATCTCTCGATTAGCAAAAAGGTGCCTACCTTTCTTCAAAGCTTTACGACAAGCAAAGAGCTTCGAGTGGTCAGAAAGTTGCCAACGAGCTTTCAAAAAATTAAAAAAATATATAATTAATCCTCCATTTCTCTCAAAACCCCAAGAAGGAGAAGACTTATATCTCTATCTCTCTACTTCAAACAAAGCTATCAACTCGATGCTTGTCAGGAAGGAACTTGAAGGCATCCATAAACTAGTTTATTATACTTGCAAGGTACTACATGACATTGAGGTGAGATATCCAAAGGCACAAAAATTGATATATACCTTGGTGATAGCAGCGAAGCACTTAAGACCATATTTCCAAACTCATCTGATTATTGTATTGATGGATTAGCCACTGAGAGCCATCTTGCAATGCCCCGACACCTCAAGAAGGGTAGCCAAATGGACTGTCAAGTTGGATGAGTTTGATATTACCTACCAACCATGACCGATGATGAAAGCACAAGTATTGGCTGACTTTATTGCCGAATGCACCTAGAATAATGAAGAGGAGGAATACCAGGTGGACATGGAAGAAGCTAAAGAGGACTCTGATTCTACATGGATACTTCATGTAGATGGAGCATCTAACTCCTCTGGTTATGGAGCGGGGCTGATTATAGCTGGCCCTAATGGAGACATTATGGAGTACGCTCTTCACTTCTCTTTTCGATCATCAAATAACCAAGTTGAGTATGAGGCCCTGTTGGAAAGACTTAGAATTGCCAAGAAACTAGGTGTTCGGAAGATCAGTATCTTTTTTGACCTCAGTTGATTGAAAACCAAGTTAAAGGAGAGTTTGAAGCTCGAGATGCTGCTATGGTGAAGTATTTGGAAAAGGTATGAGATCTTGTTACCAAATTCGAAGACTTTGATATATCTTATGTTCCATGAACCGAGAACTCTTTGGCCGATGCACTATCCCGATTAGCTACTATGACTCTCAACTCCCTTGGTTAGACTTTTATCGAATACTTAGAAGTTCTTAGTATAATGGAAGAAAGTCTGAAAATACACCAAGTGGAGCAAGAGCCTAGCTGAATGGATCCAATCGTCGGATATTTGAATGAAGGGATATTACTAGAGGTTGCCACTGAAGCCAAATAGATTCGGTGGATGGCTTCATAATACATTATCTTGGAGGGTACTCTTTATAAGAGGTCCTTTACACAACTTCTATTGAAGTGCTTAGGGTTCTCGGATGCTGACTACACCCTGAGCAAAGTTCACAAAGGCATATGAGGTAATCATCTAGGGGTAGATCTCTGGCTTATAAAGTTATATACCAAGGATACTATTGACCAACCATCTAGAAAGTTGCCATCGACTTTGTGAGAATGTGTGATCAATGTCAGAGATATTCCAATATCCAAAGGTGCCCAGCAAATCAGCTGACTCAATTAATTGCCCCTTGGCCATTCACCCAATGGGGAATGGACTTCCTTGCCCTTTTCCTCCAGCCTTTGGTCAAAGAAAATTTATAATCGTAGCCATCAATTACTTCACTAAATGGGTCAAAGCTGAACCTTTAGCCCACATCACTAAAGGAAAAGTTGAGAGCTTCATCAAAAACTCTATAATTTACTAGTTTGGAATCCCCTATGCCATCATCATCGATAACAGGAGATAGTTTGATAATTAGAAGTTCAAAGATTTTTGTGTTCAATACCACATTCTTCATAAGCTGACCTCTGTAGGATACCCTTAATCAAATGGTGAAGCTAAGGTAATGAATCGGACAATTCTTCACAGCCTGAAAACTAGGCTAAATGAAGTGAAAGGATTATAGGCTGAAGAATTAAATTTAGTTCTATAGGCATATCGGACTACCCCCTGATCTATTGCTGGAGAATCACCATTCAACCTAACATTCAGAAGCGAAGCAGTGATACTAGTGGAAGTCACTCTCCGATCCAAGAGGATGGACCACTTCAAGGAGCCAAAAAATTCAAAGCAAAGAAGAGCCATCCTGGACTTGCTTGAAGGCACAAGACTCTAAGCATAACTAAAAATGGCCATGTGCCAACAGAGGGTCACCCGGTATTATAACTCATGAGTGAAAGTTAGAATCTTTTAGCTCAGAAATTTGGTGCTACAAAGGGCTAAAATATCCCAACCTATAGAATAGGAAAACTTTTTCCTAATTAGGAAGGCCCTTATCAGGTCATTAAAATAATACAACCTGGAACTTATCGGATCGAAAGCCTAGATGGTTATCAGATTGCTCAGCCATAGAATGTAGAAAATTTATGCAAATATTATCAATTAAAAGCCTTTGTTTTGATCTTCTCTTCAGAGAAAATGTTCTGTTATGAATAAAGAGTATATTTAATCTACCAACTCATATCCGATAAAATAAGGGTTGGTCTAATCGATCAACTAAATCAATGTATTCTAAGCAAAGTAAAGAGTTAGTTTAGTCCACCAACTCAAACCCAACAAAATAAGGGTTGGCCTAAACAACTGACCCAATCGGTATATTTAACACGAAGTTGGTTTGACCCACTAACTTAGTCAGCATTTCCGACAAACAGAGAGTCAGTCTAGCTCACTAACTCACACCCAACAAAATAAGGGTTGGTTTAATCAATAGACTCAATCGGTGTATCTAACCAAACAAAGAAGCTAGTCTAATCAGCCAACTCAACTGGGGCACTCGACAAAGCTACTAAGAACTTAATACAAAAGCCTATCTACGTATTCCTTGAAATATTGACTTCAGCAGAACTTCATTGCTAATCCATCGCTAGTAGTTGGCAATACTCGAAGTACAGTACCGATGAGTTTACACTTAGAAATTTTTTATATGCACATAAGAGCAAAGAAAGCATCCAAGGAATTTGAAGGCAGAGAAGACATTCGAGAAAAGAAGTCTTTCATTCATATTTCAAAGTTGGTACATTTACAAAAAGAAGATGAAAGTTACCATTGTTCTTGACCCTCTGCAACATTTCCTTCTGGATGATTCTCGGCTCAGTCAGCTACCTCGGGAAGGTTAGCGACTTCGGGTTCTTCGACTGCTTGCCAGTCATCATCATCTTCTTCTTCCTCTGTAGCCATGGTGACCCTCGAGAGATCTAGGTCAGGATAAAGCTTGGTGACTTTATCCAAATAATCTTTAAAGTCCATTTGGTAGCTCACTACCCCTGCCTTAGCATCTCATCATCAAAGGTATCATACTTTTTGTACTCTTCAACGATATGGCAGATCTTCTCATCTGCTTGCTAGATTCTCTCTTCCGTCAGGGCTGCCCTTTTCTCAGCCTCCACCTTTTGGGCCATAGTCTCGTTGGATTTTTGTAAGGTTTCTTTAATCAGTACTTCAGATGAGCGGAGCTTCTTCTTCTTCTTCTTCAATTTGGCCTCTAGCTCAGCCATATTAACTTGGGCCACCTTCAACTCTTTCTCCAACGAAGGGCTGGTGGCGACACTTTGTTCTAGTTTACTTTCCAAGGCTTGTTTGAGTTCCTCGGCCACTTCCTTTTCTGCTTTCGCCGACTTTAGCTAATCTTGGAGGCTTCGACTCAAGCCAGTGGATCCAAAGACACTCTCTTTGATCAGAGAGATCTTGTGGATGAATTGTAATACACTAAAAAAGATCAGTAATGTTCATTATATCTTCTAAAGGAAAATATGAAAAGGGAAGAGAAAATGGTACCTTGAGAACACTTGGGTATATGGATGGAATGATGTCATCCAATCACCAAGTCTTGGTTACCTCTCAGTCCTTCAAGAGGATGACGACCTTTAGCAACCATCGGGCTAATTCGAGGTTGTCCAACCCCATCTTGTCAGCATAGATGTTGAAATCCATGAACTGGTCTTCTTTGGGATGATGGCCCCTCTCGGACTCTGCCTCCACCTAAGGAGCCTTGCCTCTATCTGACCAGCAAGGATGGGATTAAGAAGTGTCAATATCTGAAGGTACAGTCAGCTATTCCAAGGGTTGCACAACTGGGGCAACTCTTGGGCAGAGTTCCATCAAGGGAACATCATCATCATTAGATGTGGTTATCACCATGATCGGAGTATTCCCCCTAGCTGGAGCCTCTTAGGGAGCAGTGGTCATCTTGACCCTTTTTATGCCTTTCGACTTCACAGGAGGAGCTAATGCTTGACTCTTCCTGATCCTTGATGGAGTTTTCCAGCGTCAGGTTTCATTTTTGCATCTGCAAGAAAGCAAGACATCATTTAGTTACCAAAAAGTAAAAGGAGGGGAAAATAATAAATTAATTATCCGATGGTATATAACTAAAGAAGGAGACATGCTAACCCGAGCGAGGTAGAGACTCTGCTCGCTTAGCAATTCCTTCATCGGAGGGACTTTAACTCCTAAGAGCTTTTCGTAGTCCTTCTTGTCAGCTACTAAAACTTCTTCTCATCATTCAAGGTCAGACAGGACTCCCACCACTTGGTGCTGAAGCCCCATGGATGGACAGAAGTAAGGAAAAAGAAGTAGGGCTTCCATCCTTGAATGGCGACAAAAGCCCTAAGATAAATCTTTGACTGAGAAAGGGGCTGATGACCCATCATCCTCGACCATGGAAGTCCTTCAAGACAAAGAAAGAAAAAAATAAAGAAGTCCTAGGCTCTATCTGAAGGTCATGAAGAGGACTAGGAAAGCACAGATAATCTGAATATTATTCAGAGTCAACTGTACAAGAACTACATGGTACAAGTTTGTTGAACCCTTGAGTGATTTTGGTGATAACAAAATATTGGAGCATGAATTTGTCTTACTAACAACTTTGCAAGTGTATTACAAGTTTTTGTAGGATGATTTTAATGCTCAATTGCAACTCCTACAACCTTGTTTTATGTCAAGTGTAGTGTTGTAAAAGTTTCATGTAAAGAAGAGCCAAAAGAAAAATTGATGTAATATTCATGAAAATGGGTTGCTTCTGTATGTTTTTCAAGCTTAAAATTCTTTAGAATCTGTTGTTAGTTGAGTTGGAAAGAGTCTTGAGTGATTAAGAGTTGCTGGATGAATTTTGGAGAAGCGTTGAAGATTTTATTGAAAATTCACTCGAGCCGACTCGTGTAAGGAGAGCCGATTATAGTCCATGGCACGGTTGAAGAATTCTGGCATGCAGAGATCGAGCGGACTCGAAGGAACCTGAGCTTACTCATCCAAAGCTTCATTTCTTTAATTAGCCAGGCGAACCAACCCAAAGGCAATTCGAGCCAACTCAACCATTCAGTCAGGCATCCGAGTCGACCCTTAAGTAATCTGAGCTAACTCCTCCATAGTCCAGAGAAAATTAGTTCAGAAAGAACAACCAGGAGAGTCGACTCTACTAAGGTGAGCGACTCCTCTAGAATACAACTTTGAAGACCTGAAAAATCAAGCTGACTTAACTATGGTGAGTCGACTCGACCATAGTGAAGAGTCAACTCTCCGAGGATCTGAGTCGAATCAAAGCTTCCAAGCCGACTCGAACATCTATTCCAAGCGAGTAATAACTAGTTCCAGAACTTTATTTTTAAATTTAAAAAGTGCTCCAACGGTCAAATGTCAAATCCCAATGGTCTACAATGACTATATCCACCTAAGAAGAGTAGAAGACTCTATAAATAAGGGATTTGGACAACCTTTGAAGAAGCTAATGCATGATTGAACATTAATTGGGCTTGGAGCAAGAGAGCACAAAAAAGAACATTCAAGTCAGCCTTCAAGTCTTCACCCACTCCAATCAGAAGCTTGAAGCACTTATTGAGGAAGAAGAAGAGGCCATTGAAGTGCATTAAAGCGCATTTAAGAAGGCTTCTCTTGAGTTGCAACTGCAACCATCAGACAACTTGGGTTTGTCATTAGTTGCTTACTTTCTCTTAACTATTTTATGAGTTTGTAGGTTCTTGGTGAGCCTGATTAAAAACCAAGTGTCGGTTGTTAGTGATCCCATTTTAAAACTAACGTTGTAAGGGTTTTTGGTAAGCCCGGTCAAAACCAAGGTTAGGTTCTTGGTGATCCTGTTGAAAACCAAGAGTTAGGTTCTTAGTGATCCTGTTGAAAACCAAGAGTTGGATTTTTGGTGAGCTCGGTTGAAAAACCAAGTTGGGTATCAGATTATGAGCCCAGTATAATAATCTGACTGTATTCCAGTGGTGAATATAGTGAAAATCTCAAGTGGTATCTTGGGTAGTGGACATAGGAGCGAGGTTGCTCCAAACCATTATAAAATTGCTGTGTTTGTGATTGTGCTTTTTCTTCTTTATTGCTTCTGCTTTAAATATTTGAATCACAGCACCTACCATACAAGAAGATTTAAAAGGGCATATATCTATTTAAATTTTTTAAATTTCTAATTCACCCCCCTCTTGGAAAAGCCACCTATACAACAACTGGTATCAAAACAGTGTCTCTGAACTTATTTAGAGTAAAGATTGATGGCTCATCCCATGAGTATCTCCTTGGCCGAAGACCAATCCACTAATAGACCTCCACTCTTCACTGCCATAAATTATTCTTACTAGAAAGCTAGAATGAAGATATACATTCAAGCTGTTGATTTTCAATTATGGAAGGTCATTCTTAAGGGTTCACATATACCCAAGATTAAAGTTGATGGCATGGATGTCCCAAAACCTGAAGAGGATTGGGATGAACATGACATGAAAATGGGTGAACTGAATGCCAAAGCCATGAACTTATTTTATTATGCTTTGGATGCAAACGAATTTAACAAAATTTTTGCATGCAACTTAACTAAGGAAATTTGGGATAAACTCGAAGTGACCCATAAAGGAACTTCCTAAGTGAATACCTCAAAAATTAATCTTCTAGTACATAACTATGAATTATTTAAAATGAAGCAAAATGAAACTATCTCTGCCATGTTTTTATGATTTACAGATATTATTAATGGCTTGAAAAGTCTTGGCAGGGTTTATTCTAATGCAGACTTAGTACAGAAGATTTTAAGATCACTTTCGGATAAATGGGACCCCAATGTAATTGCCATCCAGGAAGCAAAAGATCTAAATACACTACCTCTAGATGAACTGATGGGTTCTCTCATCATACATGAACTGGCCATGCAGTATAGGAATGAAGATGATCAGAAAAAGAAGAAAACTATTACCTTCAAAGCTGCATCAAAATCAAAGAAACAAGATGAAGAATCAAAAGATGACTGCTCCTCCTTCGAAGATGACTTAGAAGATGAAGATATAGCTATGATCGTGAAGAGATTCAAAAGATTTATGGAAAAGAAGAAGGCAAGGTATTTCAGAAAATTTTACAAGAAAGGTGAACATAGTAAGGACAAGGAAAGAGAAAAAGAAAAGGATCAAATGCCCACATGTTATAAGTGTAAGAAACCTGGGATATCCATCCTGATTGTCCTTTGTTAAAGAAAATATTTAAGAAGAAGAAAAAGAAAGTGATGGTTGCAACTTGGAGCGACAGTGAAGAATCGACTTCAATAAAAAAGGAAGAGACCACAAAAATTGCCAATCTATCTTATAGGTCTTGAAGATAAGATAATGTGATGGGGGACAGATGGGTAGGATCGTTGGTGAGCCTAGAAATCACCTAAATTATGGTACTATTTTTTTTTAATATTTTTTCTCTAGAGGTGGCGAAGGAATAGTGAGGATGTAGGATGGGGATATGGATCTCATGGACTTTGGGACTCACCCTAACGAAGAGACCTCTCACCTCTAGGGCATTATACCCTCCTCGATACTTGGAGGTGCTAGGATGGATCTCAAAGGTTACGAGGGGATAAAGAAGATGGAATGGGAAGGGGAATAACTAGGGCATCACGCCCATGCCCGAAGGCGAAGGCAAGAAGAATCACTCTTCTAAAAAACTCAAATTTTTTTCTCCAAAAACTTTTTTTTTACAAAGGATTGAGGGTGGTATTTATAGACTTGTCCAACCCTCATTTGAATTTGAATGCAGGATAAAAAGATAGAGATTATTTAAATTCAAACACAAGATAGGATAAGATAAGCCTATCCATATCTCAATCCTAACCAACCAAATCATAATTCAAAATTCAAAAGATAAAGTTATATCCTAAATAAATTTATTAAAATCTAAGCTGCTTCGAGATCAGTGCTGCTCCAGGATCGATGCTGCTCCGGGATTAGTGCTGGCGATGTCCCCATCATAATGTCCCCTGAACCTCAAGTAGAATTTACTTTTAATGAACTAAATTCTGCATTCCATGATTTGCTTTTAGAATTTAAAAAGGCTGGAATAAAAGTTAGGGCTTTAAAGAACAATAATGATTCTTTGTTAAAAGAAAAGGAAGGGATTTCAGAAAAGAACAAGTTATTATAAAAAGAATTAACTATCTTTTCTGAAAATAACAAAGCTTTGGAAATTAAGAAAAATCTATATTTTGAGAAAAACAAAGCTTTAATTGATGAAAATACTGATTTGAAAAAGAAGATGGAAAAACTCGAGCCTTTTATTGAAAAGCTTAGTTTAAGTTCAAATAAGCTTGAATTGATTTTGAAAGAGAAAAAAATTTCAAGTAACAAGGCTAGAATTGATTATAATTCTTTGAATACAAATAGAATTTTAGATACTAGATTTGTATCTTCAAAAGCATTTGTACCAAAATCTACTTCTCAAAATGCTTTTGTATCAAATGCTTCCACATCCATTTCAGGAGCTTCAAAGTACATACCTAAGACTTCAAATCAAAAGTCTTTTAAGTCAAATGATTTTACATCTGCATCACATGCTTTTACATCTAGAACTTCAAAATTTACATCTTTTTAAAATACTAGAATTGTTTGCTATGCATGTTATGGGGTTGGACACAAATTTTTCCAATGTAATTTTTTAAAGAAAAATGAAAATGCAAAGAATAGAATTAGAAAGATTTGGGTTCCAAAGGAACCATCTCTGCTAACCTGCAAGGACCCAAGGTAGCTTGGATATCTAAAAGAACTTCTTGATTATTTTGCAGGAATGTCTTGCAGCCCAAAAAATGAAAAAAAGATGGTAAATGGACAGTGGCTATTCTAGATATATGACGGGTGACAAAGATCAATTCATCACCCTAGAGATGAAAGAAGGAGGTTCGGTAACTTTTGAAGATAATGGCAAGGAAAAAATAATCAGAATTGGTAAGATCAAACAAACCCCCTTTACTTTTATTGAAAATGTATTGCTAGTAGACAAATTGTAGTATAATTTGTTAAGTATTAGTCAATTGTGTGATAAAGGCTTCAATGTTGTCTTTGAATCATCTCTGTGTATAGTAACAAACTTACTTGATTCTAGCAACAAATTCATTGGACACAGACTTGAAAATATTTATGTGGTAGATCTGAATGGTCTAGTCATGCTAGTAGTTCCAGTTTAGTAGTAATGAATGACAAGACCAAGAAGTCTTGTTTACTTTAGCATAGATGATTAGGTCATGCTAGCATGCATACTATTGCCAAATGAATTTCTAAGAATCTTGTTAAAGGTTTACTTAAATTTAAAATTGATTTTGAACTTGTTTGCGATGCTTGAAAAATGGATAAACAAAATAAGGAGAGTTTTAAATCTAAAAATATGATTTCAACTTCTAGACCCCTTGAGCTACTTCACATGCACTTATTTGGACCAACTATGACCACAAGCCTAGGTAGTATGAAATATGCACTTGTGATAGTATATGATTTTTCTAGATTTACATGGATCTTGTTTATTGCACATAAAGAAAAAACTTTCAAAGTTTTTTGAAAATTTTACAAGAAAGTTTCCAACCAGAAAAATCTCACAGAAAATGACATTGATCACAACTTCTCTACTCTTAGAACACCACAACAAAATGATGTTGTAGAAAGAAAAAATAGGACTTTGGAAGAGATGGCCCAAACAATGTTATGTGAAGACAATCTTCCAAGGTACTCTTGGACAGAAGTGATGAACACTGCTTGTTATATTTTAAACCATGTTTTGATTTGACCAATTTTAAAGAAAACCCCTTATGATCTTTGGAATGAAAAGAAACCAAATATTAATTATTTTCATGTTTTTTTTTGTAAATGCTTTGTGCTAAATAATGAAAAGGATAATCTAGAAAAATTTGATGATAAATCTGATGAAGCTATATTCCTTGGTTATTCAATACATAGCAAAGCTTATAGAGTATTTAATAAAAGAACATTAACTATAGAAGAATCAGTACATGTTATATTTGATGAAACTAACCCCTCACCTTCAAAGAAAGAAGAGTGTATAGACAATGATACATGTACACTTGAAAAAGAAATAGAATATATAAGCATACAAGAGAGACCAACTCAAAAAGGATAAGAGATAGTAAGTAAGGATCATGCTGATCTACCAAGAGAATGGAGGTATGTAACTTCTCATCCAAGAGATTTAATTATTGGTGATCCCTCTCAAGGTATTAGGACTAGATCATGACATAGAGATGCACATGATTACCTAGCATTTATATCACAAATAGAGCAACATAGCTTCAAAGAAGCTTAAAATGACCTAAACTGGATGTTAGCCATGCATGATGAACTAAACCAATTTGAAAGAAAAAATATGTGGACTCCAGTTGATAGACCATCAGACCATCCCATTATAGGAACCAAATGGGTCTATAGAAATAAACTAGATGAACAAGGTAAAGTAATTAAAAACAAAGCTAGATTAGTAGCTAAAGGATATAACCAAGAGGAAGGAATAGACTTTGATAAAACATATGCACCCGTAGCAAGACTAGAGGCCATAAGATTACTAGCATTTGCTTGCTATATGAATTTCAAACTTTTCCATATGGATGTAAAAAGTATATTTTTAAATGGTTTTATATCAGAACAAGTTTTTGTAGAACAGCCACCCGGTTTTGAAAGTCATGCTTTTCCTAATCATGTTTTTAAACTCAATAAAGCATTGTATGGACTTAAACAAGCACCTAGAGCCTGGTATGATAGATTGAGCAAATTTTTACTTGAAAATGATTTTATAAGAGGAAATATAGATAAAACTCTTTTTATCAAAAAGAAGAATAATGACATGTTAGTTGTACAAATTTTTGTTGATGATATTATATTTGATGCAACTAATTAAATTCTTTGTAGAGAATTTACTGAGTTGATGCAGGGTAAATTTGAAATGGGTCTAATGGATGAATTAAATTACTTCCTTGGATTTCAAGTGAAATAATCAAAGGAATCTTCCTAAACCAAGCCAAATATATCAAAGAAATCATCAAGAAGTTTGGTTTGGAGACAAACAAAGAAGCAAGCACACCCATGAGCCCTGCCTGCAGATTAGATTAAGATGAAGATGGCAATAACATTGATTAATAACTCTATCGAAGTATGATCGAATCACTGTTGTACTTAACTGCTAGTAGACCTGATATCTTGTTTAGCGTATGTGTTTGTGCTAGATTTCAATCTAATCCTAAAGAATCACATATGCTTGTAGTAAAAAGAATCATAAAATATCTAAGAGGTACAAGTAATTTAGGTCTATGGTATTCAAAGCAATTTTCATTGAATTTAATTGGTTTTTCGAATGCTAATTACGGTGGATGCAAAATAGATTGAAAAAGCACTAATGGTACATGCCAATTTTTAAGGTTAAATTTAATCTCATGGTATTGTAAGAAGCAAAACTCGGTAGCACTATCTACTATTGAGACAGAGTACGTAGTTGTAGGGAGTTGTCGTGCATAAGTGTTTTGGATTAAACAATAACTAGAAGACTTTGGTGCTACACAATTTAAAATTCTTATCAAATGTGATAACACAAGTGCTATTAATTTGTCAAAAAATCCAATTCAGCATTCTAAAATAATGCACATAGAGATTATGAAAGGGATATGCCCTACAAACCAATCTCTGTTGTATCTCCCAAACCATTGTAATTGATAATTTTCTAAATAAAGGCATTATTTTTCATCATACGCTGTGTTTATTATATGATGAACCCCATAGATTAGGGCTATGATTTTAGGGTTATGATGAGATCATACCAGTGAGACCTAAAATCTTAAAACCTTAATCTAAAGTATTCCTAGTCAAAGGAACCCTGAGTAGGGGATCAGGGTTTTCCGATAAGACTAGCACACCCCGGGTATACTGGAAAGGGTGACTGCTCTCACAGTCACTTGTGTATGACACTAATACTGGGATGTGGGTGCTCATTGGAGAATGAGTTCACTGATATGATCCAACTTGAGAACATCTAATGGAGTCTTAGCTACATGTCAATAGAAGGTTCTCATAGTGGGAGTGGTACAAGTAATCTTTTGACCTGAGACTGCCATAAGTACCTTATATACATGAACCCATCCTTTGGTTCAATCCTAATCATGACACTGAGACATGCACAGGATTGATACTGGGAATGGTGAATTGAATATGAAGGTAATGAGTAGGTCAACAAGGAATCGATCACTCTTAGTAAGAGGAGATTGCATCCAGCTAGTCAACAATCGCATGATGATTCAGGGAATCTTTGATCAAAGTAAAGATATTAGAGATGGTTTCTAATATCAAGATAATCAAATCATCATTATAAGATTGAGCTAGAAACAAATATAATATTGGATTTGACATATATCCATATCCATAGTTATATTTTGGGTGCAGGCTGATCGAAAGATTTAATTGTACGGTAACTCTCTACTGAAGGGTAATTTTGGTATTTCACCAGCATTTCCATATCTTCCGGGTAGACATGACACGTTGCTAGACGTCAATCTTGTCTTGTGGGTTGATCAAGTTCAAAGATCACATGTTAGGAAGAATCCTAATTGATCGATTCGGGTAAGCCCGGTTTGACCTAAATCGATTAGAAAGAGTTCTAATCAAATTAGGTCAACTTGTATTCGAACCCACTGCTGGCTAGATGTGGAACCCAATGGGTCACACACTTAAGAGGATTGATCAAGAATTTAATTTAGAATTAAATCGTCTTTGCAAGATAACACTCTAGCAGGTGTTGCAAGCCCTAGCTTCTATTCGGATCGAATTCGAATTAGGGTTCCGGATTGGTTCAAATTGGGTTCTAATTGGACCTAATTAGACCCTAATTAAGAAAAATGGGAATGTGGCTAACCCTATTGGCTAGCCATGTAGCTTGGCTAGCCTCCCCACCCGCCCCTTTTATTTTTCACGCCAAACACCAAGAGTCCATGCACATATGGACTCTTGGCGCGCCTTAAGGAAGAGTCCATGGCACATGGACTCTTGGCGCGCCCCAAATAAAATTCTTCGATGTTTTTATTTGGGCGGCCTCCTTCTTAAGTGATTAGCGCACCTTCTCTCCCCCTTTGGATGAGAATCCAACGGCTGATGGGATTTTGAGAAAGAAAGAAAGCGCTAACTCCTCCCGGGCGCGCGAAATAACATCTCTTCGGAGATGAAAAGTCGCGACTTCCTTCCTTTTAAAACACCGCGGTTTTTCCTTTAAGAAGAGCCGTGGGATTTAATCTGGAAGGCCATGAGATGGGAGGATGGGGCGTGAGAAATTGGAAAGGGCGTGAGAAAGAAATTACGGAGAGGTGTGTAGGCGCCTATCTGATTTCTATTTAAAGGGTCGGGAAAAATCAGAACATGATGTAATCTTTTTCTTTCTTCCTCTCCTGAAGACTCTTTTATTTTTTCTTGCTCTTGCATTGTTTCCTCTACAGAGTAAACCTCTGTCGAAACTCTGCTACTGAACAAGATAAAAGTAAAAGTCTCCGACGGTAAAGAAAAGAAAGAAGTTCTGATTTCTTCCTTTCTTTCATACATTAAGACATCATTGTCTTAATTTCTCCTCCAACTTAAGACAAGCCTATGTCCTCTTAGGACAAGGTCTTTTTCTTCAATACAAGGGTATCTAAAGGGCCAAGGTCTTGGTGGAAGGAGGAGAAGGAGTCAAGGAAAGGAAAGCAAGCCTTTGTGTGGAGGAATTCAAGCCATAGTCCAAGCAATTGAGTTCTAGGAAGAAGAACTCAATAGAAGGAACCTTTGAAAAGAAGATAGAGTTGTCTTGATCACTGCTCTGTGTGGATCACCATCGGAGGGCGGACACTTGGACGCCTGGTGAATTCAATCAGCCCCTTCAACATCAACTTTGTTGGAATTAGCGATTACAGGTTGGTACTCTAATTCTAACAATCTATGTTTGAATGTTAGTATGTATGTTTTAATTAGTAAAAAGGAGATCTTGGCTAAGGGATTTCGGTGCAAATTTCATCATTTTGAAATTACACTTCCGCTGCGGTGCACCTGAAACCCCAACAGTGGTATCAGAGCCATCCTTATTACAGTTAAAACATATTATATGCATTTTTGTTGTAGTATCGAAATTAGGGTTTTAAACCCTTGAATGCTGATACACTTAGCATAATTTAAGGAATGCATATATGATAATTAATGTTTTGATGTATGCCACTAATTAGGGTTTTTCACTCAAACCCTAATTATTATAGAGATATGATTAGTTTTGAAGTCATCATACTGAAATAAGGTTGCCCTGGCATAATGGTGGATCCATTATGTGGTAAATGGTTGTCCTAGTATGATGACACACTTAGCACATATATGTTTATCAGAGTGATATCATTATGATATGTTTTTATGTAAGAATGTGCTGGCAATTTTATAAAGCCCTCTTCTTAAAATCATATTAAGTCATAGCATATTTAACTAATAAGCATCACTAGTCATGATGAACAATTGATCATTCGGTGTCTAGAAAGGTGGTTCTGGGAAGGTAAAGAGAATCGTGGTTTTTAATTGGTTCCGTTGACTGACCTGGCCAATTTTTATTGGTGTCTAGGAAAGCAACGGGGGGACTCCCACATCTCTTCCACTTGCCTGGCCGATTTGATTATATTTAAATCTTGACTTATATGCTTAGTGTTAAAAAAATGCTATATGTTGGCCTTCCTTCATGCTGGATCATTACTGTGTTATGAACCACATTAGGTTTGTTGTGTTGTCTGCAAGACCTAATAGGGTGATTGACATAATATTGGTCTAGTGCAAAATATGCTTACAGTATATTCAGTATAATGCCTTGTTGTGTTATCTACAAGGGCATTATATTTGAATATTGACTGTATAGAAATGAAAGGGTCTTGACTTAACTAGAACATTATGGTTTGTTGTGTATTCTGCAAGACTTATAATGTTCTAGAGGCCAAGTTATTTTTGAGAATTATATGAGATATAATTGGAAGAGTTTCCTACCTTAGAACTTATAAAAGATTTATTGTGTTGTCTGCAAGATCTTTTATAAATTATAAGGATCTCGATCTCACTAAGAAAACCGATCAGGGTTCTTCTCGATTATCATAGTGAGGGCTATGATTTTTGATAAAATAGTGGGAGACATAATTAAATTGAAGACCTAATTTAATTATGTAAGTCATTTCATGGTTGTTTGCTTATGTATTGTTCTTAATTAAATGTAGATAAATGGCATCTTCATTATCACTGAGAAGCATCTTAGATACCAACAAACTGACTGGTCCAAACTATGTGGACTGGTTGAGAAACTTAAAGATTGTAATGAGTTCAGAAAAACTTTCTTATATTCTTGATACCCCTAATCTTAATCCACTAGGGGATGATGCCACACAGGAAGATATGGCCACATACAAAATGTGGCAGAATGACTCCCTCACTGTCAAGTGTATCATACTGGCCTCTATGACCAATGAGTTACAGAGGCAGCATGAAAGCATGGATACTCAATCCATAATGCTCAATTTAAAGGAGCTTTATGGAGAACAAAGCAGAACTGCTAGATACGAAATATCTAAGCAGTTATTCCGTGCTAGGATGACAGAGGGTACATCCGTTCAGGATCATGTCCTGAAGGTAATTGACTTAATCACCAGATTAGGTCAATTAGGGTTTATTATGGATGGGGAGCTGAATCAGGATTTAATCCTGCAATCACTCCCAGAGTCATTTTCTCAGTTTGTCTTGAATTATCACATGAACAAACTGAACACTTCCTTGCCTGAGCTGTTAAATATGTTAAAAACAGCAGAGAGCCATGTTAAGAAAGAAAAGGCTCCACTTCTTCTTGTTGATAAGACCAATAAGAAGAAATCAGGCAAAAAGGGTTTTAGCAGGAGACTAAACCCTAAGGGTGGCATCAATAAGAACAAGAAAGGAAAGAAGGTCTCAAAACAGTCAACCTGTTTCTTTTGCGGCAAAGCGGGACATTGGAAAAGAAATTGCAAGGCTTACCTTGCAACTGTGAAGCCTGGTGCGGCAGACGCACCAAAAGGTATGTATGAGATACATACTATATTGACATTAAATTCGTCTATATCAAATACTTGGGTATTGGATACCGCTTGTGGTTACCATATATGCAAATCTTTGCAGGACCTCCACAAGCTTAAAGTATTGAAGGAAGGCGACTTCAATCTCTACGGTGCTGGTGGTGATATCATCCAAGCAGAAGCTGTAGGGACCTATATTCTGAAGTTGCCTTCAGGGAAGATCTTGGAGCTAGAGAATTGCTACTATATGCCAAAGATTATTAGGAACATTATATCTATTCCTTTGTTATTAAAACAAGGATATGTAATGGATGTAACGAGCACTGGTTGCTCAATAATGTTATCTAATAAAATTATTTGTTCTGGCATATTTAGCAATGGGCTCTTAACTCTTTCTTCCAATGATAGTATTTTTCATGTCAATACTAAAAGGAAAAGAAAAGACTTTAATGATACTTTACTTTGGCATCATAGACTTGGTCATGTTAATGAGTCTAGGATTAGCAAGTTATACAAGGAAAAATTCCTTGATCCTTATGAGTATGAATCATTAGGAACTTGCGAATCATGTCTCATGGGTAAGATGA
This sequence comes from Areca catechu, assembly GCA_021397845.1. NCBI lineage: Eukaryota > Viridiplantae > Streptophyta > Magnoliopsida > Arecales > Arecaceae > Areca > Areca catechu. The sequence continues at coordinate 11,406,206 of CM038048.1, forward strand.
CAAAAACTCCATTCACTGGACATGGGGAAAGGTCAACTGAGTTATTAGGACTTATACATACTGATGTATGTGGCCCAATGACAACTCAGGCCAGAGGAGGATACTCATATTTTATCACTTTTACAGATGATTTATCTAGGTTCGGATATGTGTATCTTATGAAACACAAATCTGAAGCCTTTGATAAATTTAAGGAGTATCAAAGTATGGTCGAAAAACAAACCGGGAAAAGTATTAAAGTTCTTCGTTCTGATCGAGGAGGAGAATACTTATCCACGGAGTTTTTAGACTATCTTAAAGTTAATGGAATCCTTTCTGAATGGACCCCTCCTTATACACCACAGCTAAATGGTATAGCTGAAAGGAGGAATCGTACCTTATTAGATATGGTACGATCCATGATGTGCTTCACAAATTTGCCCATTTCTTTCTGGGGTCATGCCCTAGAAACTGCTGTTTATATTCTGAACAAGGTACCTTCTAAATCCGTTGTTAGTACTCCATATGAAATTTGGAGTGGAAAGAAACCATATCTTAAATATTTTAAGGTATGGGGATGTCCAGCTTATGTTAAAAGAAATTTTGGACATAAGTTGGAACCTAGAGCGGATAAATGTCTATTTGTAGGATATCCTAAAGAAGGTAGAGGATATCTATTCTACCATCCTACTGAACAAAAGATTTTTGTTAGCAGGCATGCCACTTTTCTAGAAAAAGAGTTCATTTTGGAAAAGGGCAATGGTAGAACAATTGAACTTGGAGAAATGCAAGAAATACAGATAGACAATTCTCAACCATTAGAACATATAGTTAGGACAGAACCAGAACACAAAACTCCTCCTCGTAGGTCTGACAGAGTGCCACGGGCACCTGAGAGGTATGGGTTTATTATTGAAAATAATGAAGCTCAAGTCATTCAAAATGATGAACCTCTGACCTATACGGAAGCTATCTTGAGTACTGACTCAGATAAATGGCAAGAAGCCATGGAATCCGAAGTAGACTCTATGTATGTAAACCAAGTATGTTCTTTGGTTGATGCACCAGAGGGTGTTAATCCTATTGGGTGTAAATGGGTCTATAAGAAAAAGATTGGGGCTGATGGCCAAGTTGAAACCTATAAAGCCAGATTAGTGGCTAAAGGTTTTAGACAAAAACAGGGAATTGATTATGATGAAACTTTTTCACCTGTTGCCATGCTAAAATCAATTCGGATTTTACTTGCTATAGCAGCATACCACGATTATGAGATATGGCAGATGGATGTGAAAACTGCATTCCTCAATGGTTTCCTTGAGGAAGAAGTCTACATGTCACAGCCAGAAGGTTTTATTTCAAAGAATAAACCTAATCAAGTATGCAAGCTGAAGAAATCCATTTATGGATTAAAGCAAGCTTCCAGGAGTTGGAACATCCGCTTTGATGAAACTATTAAAAGATTTGGTTTTATCAAAAATGTGGATGAACCCTGTGTTTATAAGAAGACTAGTGGGAGTGCCATAGTCTTCTTGGTTCTGTATGTAGATGACATACTCCTCATTGGGAATGATATCCCAATGTTGCAATCAGTCAAGGTTTGGCTATCAAACCAGTTTTCCATGAAAGATTTGGGAGAAGCATCCTATATACTAGGTATTAAGATCTATAGAGATAGATCTAAGAGGATGCTAGGTTTATCCCAATCTAGGTACATTGACTTAGTGCTGAAAAGATTCAGCATGGAAGGAAGTAAAAGAGGTTATCTTCCTATGAGTCAAGGCATACATCTTTCTAAAAGGATGTCTCCTAAGACACCTGAAGAAAGAGATAGAATGAATTCTATACCCTATGCTTCGGCAATAGGATCCATAATGTATGCCATGTTATGTACCAGGCCTGATGTGGCATATGCTTTAGGCATTGTCAGTAGGTTTCAGGCTGATCCAGGAGAGGATCATTGGAAAGCAGTTAAAAATATTCTTAAGTACCTAAGAAGGACTAAGGATATTTTTTTGGTTTATGGTGGTTCTGATCTTAAACTAGAAGCTTATTCTGATTCTAGTTTTCAATCAGACCCTGATGATAGCAAATCCATTTCGGGATATGTTTTTACCCTAAATGGTGGAGCAGTGAGTTGGAAGAGTACCAAGCAGCAGACTGTAGCTGACTCAACCACAGAGGCAGAATACATAGCTGTTAGTGAAGCCGCCAAGGAAGCAGTCTGGATGAAGAAGTTCATCACAGAGTTGGGTGTTGTTCCTCAAATTGAAAACCCAGTGCCACTTTACTGTGACAACACTGGGGCCGTTGCTCAAGCTAAGGAACCAAGAGCTCATCATAAGTCCAAGCACATTCTGAGACGCTTCCATCTTGTCCGAGAAATAGTAGAGAGACAAGATGTCTACATAGATAGAGTTGATACAAAGAACAATGTAGCAGACCCGTTCACTAAGGCTCTACCACAGCGAGATTTTGATCGCCACCTAGAATGTATGGGATTAAGATTCAAAGGCGATTGGCTTTAGTGCAAGTGGGAGATTGAAAGGGATATGCCCTACAAACCAATCTCTGTTGTATCTCCCAAACCATTGTAATTGATAATTTTCTAAATAAAGGCATTATTTTTCATCATACGCTGTGTTTATTATATGATGAACCCCATAGATTAGGGCTATGATTTTAGGGTTATGATGAGATCATACCAGTGAGACCTAAAATCTTAAAACCTTAATCTAAAGTATTCCTAGTCAAAGGAACCCTGAGTAGGGGATCAGGGTTTTCCGATAAGACTAGCACACCCCGGGTATACTGGAAAGGGTGACTGCTCTCACAGTCACTTGTGTATGACACTAATACTGGGATGTGGGTGCTCATTGGAGAATGAGTTCACTGATATGATCCAACTTGAGAACATCTAATGGAGTCTTAGCTACATGTCAATAGAAGGTTCTCATAGTGGGAGTGGTACAAGTAATCTTTTGACCTGAGACTGCCATAAGTACCTTATGTACATGAACCCATCCTTTGGTTCAATCCTAATCATGACACTGAGACATGCACAGGATTGATACTGGGAATGGTGAATTGAATATGAAGGTAATGAGTAGGTCAACAAGGAATCGATCACTCTTAGTAAGAGGAGATTGCATCCAGCTAGTCAACAATCGCATGATGATTCAGGGAATCTTTGATCAAAGTAAAGATATTAGAGATGGTTTCTAATATCAAGATAATCGAATCATCATTATAAGATTGAGCTAGAAACAAATATAATATTGGATTTGACATATATTCATATCCATAGTTATATTTTGGGTGCAGGCTGATCGAAAGATTTAATTGTACGGTAACTCTCTACTGAAGGGTAATTTTGGTATTTCACCAGCATTTCCATATCTTCCGGGTAGACATGACACGTTGCTAGACGTCAATCTTGTCTTGTGGGTTGATCAAGTTCAAAGATCACATGTTAGGAAGAATCCTAATTGATCGATTCGGGTAAGCCCGGTTTGACCTAAATCGATTAGAAAGAGTTCTAATCAAATTAGGTCAACTTGTATTCGAACCCACTGCTGGCTAGATGTGGAACCCAATGGGTCACACACTTAAGAGGATTGATCAAGAATTTAATTTAGAATTAAATCGTCTTTGCAAGATAACACTCTAGCAGGTGTTGCAAGCCCTAGCTTCTATTCGGATCGGATTCGAATTAGGGTTCCGGATTGGTTCAAATTGGGTTCTAATTGGACCTAATTAGACCCTAATTAAGAAAAATGGGAATGTGGCTAACCCTATTGGCTAGCCATGTAGCTTGGCTAGCCTCCCCACCCGCCCCTTTTATTTTTCACGCCAAACACCAAGAGTCCATGCGCATATGGACTCTTGGCGCGCCTTAAGGAAGAGTCCATGGCGCATGGACTCTTGGCGCGCCCCAAATAAAATTCTCCGATGTTTTTATTTGGGCGGCCTCCTTCTTAAGTGATTAGCGCACCTTCTCTCCCCCTTTGGATGAGAATCCAACGGCTGATGGGATTTTGAGAAAGAAAGAAAGCGCTAACTCCTCCCGGGCGCGCGAAATAACATCTCTTCGGAGATGAAAAGTCGCGACTTCCTTCCTTTTAAAACACCGCGGTTTTTCCTTTAAGAAGAGCCGTGGGATTTAATCTGGAAGGCCATGAGATGGGAGGATGGGGCGTGAGAAATTGGAAAGGGCGTGAGAAAGAAATTACGGAGAGGTGTGTAGGCGCCTATCTGATTTCTATTTAAAGGGTCGGGAAAAATCAGAACATGATGTAATCTTTTTCTTTCTTCCTCTCCTGAAGACTCTTTTATTTTTTCTTGCTCTTGCATTGTTTCCTCTACAGAGTAAACCTCTGTCGAAACTCTGCTACTGAACAAGATAAAAGTAAAAGTCTCCGACGGTAAAGAAAAGAAAGAAGTTCTGATTTCTTCCTTTCTTTCATACATTAAGACATCATTGTCTTAATTTCTCCTCCAACTTAAGACAAGCCTATGTCCTCTTAGGACAAGGTCTTTTTCTTCAAGACAAGGGTATCTAAAGGGCCAAGGTCTTGGTGGAAGGAGGAGAAGGAGTCAAGGAAAGGAAAGCAAGCCTTTGTGTGGAGGAATTCAAGCCATAGTCCAAGTAATTGAGTTCTAGGAAGAAGAACTCAATAGAAGGAACCTTTGAAAAGAAGATAGAGTTGTCTTGATCACTGCTCTGTGTGGATCACCATCGGAGGGCGGACACTTGGACGCCTGGTGAATTCAATCAGCCCCTTCAACATCAACTTTGTTGGAATTAGCGATTACAGGTTGGTACTCTAATTCTAACAATCTATGTTTGAATGTTAGTATGTATGTTTTAATTAGTAAAAAGGAGATCTTGGCTAAGGGATTTCGGTGCAAATTTCATCATTTTGAAATTACACTTCCGCTGCGGTGCACCTGAAACCCCAACAGATTAGACATTATTTTATTAGGGATCATGTTTTAAATGGTGCTATTATGCTTGAATTTGTTCCTACTGAAAATCAATTTGCTGATATTTTTACTAAACCTCTTAACTTAGATAGATTTCAATTCATTAGAGGTGAATTAGGTCTATGTGACCTGTTGGCATGGAGTCCCTGGATTAGCCGGTCGGAGCCGCTGCGTCGCAGGACCGCTCCCTGGTTCACCTGCAAAACAGGTCCCTTGCCGGAGTTGTTTCGGTGGAGGACACTCCGATGCCTAAGTCAGTGGCGAATTCTAGCCACAAAATGGGAAAAATATCGAGTGGAAGAGAAAAAGTATTCTTGGAGATTGGAAAGGCGTATGTGCGAGATTATTCACGTGTACCTCTCAAGCCATCCTTCTTACCCATATTTAAAAGAAGGCCTCCGATCTGTGGCCCGCTCTTTTTCTGGATATCATGGGGAGCCATTCATTCCCATGATAGTCAATCATGGATTGTCAATGAGCGATTTCGGCCAGATCGGAGGCGTGGCTGCAGGAATTGCGCACCATGATCATGGCATGATGAGTGTCGATTATAACCGTTGGTTACAGTTTCCTTTTTGGAACAGATTATGGTTCAAGCTTTGGGTTTTCCCTTGCATGGGTCGAAGGCTTGGTATTTCCCCGAGGTCAAAGATCATGTCTATGGCGGGGACCGAAGTTCATGTCTTCTGAAGTCGATGAGTAGTTCAGACTTCGGCTGGGGCCGAAGGTGCTACCCGAAGGACTGGCCTTCGAATGTTGTAGTTCGGTATGAAGCCTTGAGTTGCTTACAAATGGCCTTCGCTTAGTCCGAAGTCCGTAGTCTGGAGAACCGAGGCTTCAATAAGTTGAACCGGAGCCTGATCCGTAGCTGAACCAGGATATCCCAATAGTTGCCCCCTACTCTCAGTTGTCAAAGCAAAGATCTACCTCGAGAAGTGAGAGTATTATTGCCTTGTCACTTTCTTCCTGAGAGACGGCACAATAAGTGATTACGGGACTTCTATTGAGCTGCCCATCACGATCTGAGAATCAGATGGTGGACAGGTGCCATTCCCTGATTGGGGAAGAGTAGGTGGCCCTGAAACTATCTCTCCTCGCCCCGTTGCATAGTGGTTGAGGCAATCTTTTAGTTGGGATTTGGATAGTTATGGTGGCTACTCTCCGCCCGTTGGATGAAGGATAGATCTTATCCAGGCGGTCAGTCGTAAGTGGGTTACCTCCCAGGGTAACCTTGAGTCAAATTGATGCAGAACAAATAAGATGATACGATGCAAAAGTAAATTAAGACTAATTTTTTTTTTTTTGTGTTTTGTTAGAAGTTGGCTTGACTCAAAAACAAGGCTAACTAATATTGAAAGAAAATATGCACTGAAAGAAAGCATAATTCAAAAGAGTAGATTATCAGAGTAATAAAGAAGTAGGATCGCTGGGGATTGAGAAACCCCTAGACCTAGGGTTTACTCCTCTTTCAAGAAACAGACAAAGAGAGAAGAGAAGGTTTTATACCTGACTGTGATATCTCTCTTTGCTTCAATTGAAGGACACTCTCGAGCAGATTGTAGGATCCTTGGAGATGGGGTATCTTCGTAATGGATCCTCGGATTGTAGTCCTATGGCAAGGTTGGCCTTCTTCTCGTACTCTGGATCTGGAAAAGATGAAGAACAAGATAAGGATGTAAGAAACTCAAGGAAGAGACCTTTACCTGGGATAGCTCCGGACTGCTCGAATTTTGAAGATGAGGGAAGAGTATGGAGGTGGCGGTGGAAGATGGAGTGGATTTATGGTTTGATTGGTAGGGCGGCGGCTTGCAGATGAAAAGGACCTAGGGCTTGATATAGTGGGTGGTGGCTTGGAGAAGGAGATGGCGGCCTTGAATGAAGTGGGAATAGGGTTTAAGGATTTGGGTGTTGGCGGCTAGGATGATGAAAGGAAATTAGGGTTGGCGGCCAGGGATGAAAGCGAGGCAGGGTTTTGGTAACTTTGGAGATCTCTCACCTCCTCAAGGCTCCAATGGAACCCGGATTTACTCCCTCACGGAGCTTAACACTCAAAGAAGTGCGGAAGAAGAGAATACAAGGTTGCTCAACACAAGAAAAGATTTCATTTACTCATTCTATCAAAAGATTACATAAGGGTCCAATATATTGACCTTGCAAGAGAAACAAAATTACACTACTTCCCATGTGGGACTAAACATTCATCCTAAGCATGAAAAACTTTCCCTTGACTGACCAGGCTTCTTTCCTTGGAGTGGGCGGCCTCAAATGCAAGGTGATGGCTTCATATGGTAGGTATGTGGGGCACCTCCTAGTTCTTCTCCTTAAGTCATGGGTTTTCCTTCCATGACTTGCTCTTTCTTGGAAGAAAATACTCATCTCCTAGTCTTTCTCCCCAAGACTAGGCTCCTTCCATTCATATCCAGGTACTTTGGGCAGGTGTGGGTGCCTACCTTGAAGTCCTCTCTAAGAAAAATCCCCTACTCCTTTAGCTTGGTTACTTTTGGCATATTGTGGGCACCTTCCTTGACTTCTCCTAAGAAAATTTTCTTGCTCTCTTGGGCGTGGAGACCAGGGACACTGGGATGAAATGTGGTGCCAACTAGTGCTGGGAGTGTGGCGTCCACTTACATTTGGCCTTGGAAGAAAAAATGACGCCCTAGGGAATGGCGCCAACTAGGACTTGACTTGGACTTAGACTGAGTCAACATGACTCAATAAAATGAAATGCAGACTCAAAGAAATAAAATAATCTCGTTGACCAGGTCAACCGTTATTACAAACCCTAATCTTCGGGCAAGGTAATTCAGAGATCCAGATGGAACCCTGAAGTCTTCTTCTGATTCTGGTGCCCGCACCAATTCTCCCGGGGTGGGAGGAACTCGACCCTGTCAAGTATGGCTCAAGTTGGCTCTGGTATCTCTCCAAGAGATCTGGATCCAGCTCTTGTAATTCATCTCAGGAGATCCAAGAGTCATCAGAATCTGGCCTTCCTTGCCAGCGGACCAGGTATCTTTGCTATCCTCGATTACGAGTAGAGATAACCTGATCGTCCAGGATCTTTTCAATCTGTTCTTTCCTTACTGGCCAGTTTGTTGGTCGACACACAGGGTTGGGTTCACACTCAAGAATAGGATTAGGCTCAAAAGGCTCACTAGGAATCACAGCTGGCTCTCTATACTCTACTAGGTCTATAATGTTGAAAGTGGGGCTAATGCCTAGTTCTGGAGGCAACTCGAGCACATAGGCATTGGATCCTACTCTCTTCACCACTCTAAATGGTCCAACTCCTCTAGCATGTAACTTTCTAATGGTTCCAGGAGGAAACCGTTCAGGCCTTAACCTAATCATTACATAGTCTCCCTCAACAAAAGTTTTGACTCGCCTTTGAGAATCAGCCAACTTCTTATAAGTTTCATTACTTAAATTTATTTTGGCATGAATTTCTTTATGCACGTCTTTTATATGCTATGCAAAAACTTCAGCAGACTCGGAGACTCGTGTGTGGACTGGTAAAGGGGCTAGGTCAAGAGGTGTGTGAGGTTTGTACCCATGCACAATTTCAAATGGACTCTTACCTGTAGACCTATTGACCGAGTCATTGTATGCAAAATCAACCCTAGGTAAGTACAAATCCCAATTCCTAGTATTTTCACCAACAATACATCTTAGCAGATTGCCTAAGCTACGGTTCACTACCTTGATTTGGCCATCAGTTTGGGGATGATAGGCAGTTGAAAACTTAAGTTTTGTCCCTGACTTATGCCAAAGGGTTTTCCAAAAATAGCTGGTGAACCGGACATCCCTATCTGAAACAATTGTCTTAGGTAAGCCATGGAGTCTAACTATCTCATTAAAGAACAGGGTGGCTACCTTAGACGCATCAAAAGTCTGAGAACAAGGCAAGAAGTGGGCCATCTTAGAAAATCGGTCGACTACGACACAGATAGAGTCATGCCTCCTCTGGGTCTTAGGCAAACCTAACACAAAGTCCATACTCACATCTTGCTAAGGACGATCTGGGACAAGGAGTGGGGTATAAAGGCCGGTGTTCTGTTTTTGCTGTTTGGCAACAGCGCAGGTCCGACACCTAGCCACAATATGTGCTACATCTCTTTTTAAGCTAGGCCAGAAAAAGTGGTCTTCAACAGCCAGGGTGGTCTTGTCTTTTCCAAAATGGCCTACTAGACCCCCAGCATGAATTTCCCAAATCAAAAATTCCCTAAGAGAAGTTCTAGGGATACAAAGCCTATTCTTAAAGAACTGAAAGCTATCTAAAAGGGTATAATCCTTATGATCACTAGATGGTCCTTAAGCTAGATCCTTAGCACTAATTAAGTTCACTCCAGTCTTCATCTCTTTGACCTTATTGGGTCCTTTAGCTACCTTGTCCTTAGGAGGGACTGAATGGATTGTGATCTTTTTCCCATTAAAACTAAAGACACAGGTATTGGATTTTCCTAAGAGGGTGGCATCATGATCATATAACCAAGGTCTCCCAAGAATTATACTGCTCACCCCCATGGATAAGAAATCACACCAAATCTTCTCTTGATAGGATTGCATCTGGATTTGGACCTGACATCTAGACTGGATGGGTATAGAGGTAGAGTCTACCCAAGAAACCTTATAGGGGTTGGGGTGGGGGACTGGGGTTAAGCCTAACATTTTGACAGTGCTAGCAGAAATGGCATTCACACAGCTCTCACTATCTATGATGATCTTACATACCTTATCCCCTAATTTAAGGAAAATCTGTAGGATGTTAGTCCTACGCCAATCCTCCTAAACTCTACTCTGGGACAGGATGCATCTCACAACTCCTAACTGGTCAGACTCTGTGCGTTCCTCCTCTCCTTCATACTCATCAACCAAGTTCATTTTGGCCTCATAAACTTCTTCTTCAAATTCCTCATTGGGCCTGGAATTCTCTTCCTCTCCCTCTTCTATGTAAAGGGATCTACATAGGCACTGGCTAGAAACATAACCTACCCTATGGCACTCAAAACAGGCTATGGCTGTACACTGGCTGGAGATATGACCTGGTTTCTGACACTTAAAACAGGTGATACTAGAACTAGGGGTTCTCTGGGTGTCAGGTGCCTTACCTTTGTCCATGGGCCTAGGGGTGGGAATACACTGAAAATGGTTTGCTAGGGGTAACTTGGCTAGGTCCATTTCTTAGGATTGGGGTACTAACCCTAGAAGGTATAGGTCCTCTCTGAAATTTCTTAGTGTTCAGTGCAATCTGATAGGCTTGGTCTAGGTCAGTAACCTCTCTCAGAAACAACTCCCTCTTAATGTCTTCCCTAAGTCCAGCCCTAAATCTAGACAAAGTGACCTCATGGGCTTCACTCACATCACATCTCATCAAGTACTCATCAAAGGTGGCTATGTAGTCTAAGACAGATCGGTTCCCTTATTTCAAGTTTTGCCATTGGTCTAACAGATTCTGCTGGTATGAAATGGGTAGGTACTTATCTCTAAGCTTCTCTTTCATACCCTGCCAAGTGGTTATGGGCTCAACATTTCGTCTCCTAGTGGTTAGCTCAATGTTCCCCAAGTATAACCTAGCTTGATGCACTAACTTCATCCTGGCAAACTTGAACTTCCTTTCCTCAGACATGGTATACCACTCAAAGTACTGGTCCATCTCACCCTCCCAATCAAAATACACCTTAGGGTTTAATCTACCATCAAAAGTGGGTGCATCTAATTTGATGTTCCGGATGAACCTATCATCTCTATCTTCAGGCTCTGGGTCATGCCTCCTATGATTAGGTTCAGGATCTCTATATAAAGGTCTTCTAGGCTCCTGGTGTGGGTGAGGTTGAGGCACATTAAAATCTGGGTCAGGAGTCCAATTCTGATGCTAGGTTCCTCAAGTACTTGGACTCAATCCCTAAGCTGGGTAAGATCCTCACAGACTTTATCCCTAAACTGGGCAACAGTATCAGCCATATCCTGACTCAATTTGGTCATACTTTCGGTAAGAGTTCTAATCATGGCCTCTAAATCAGGTTGGGTTTGACCAGGTTGGAAGGGTACTCCGCTCCGGGTGGACATGATGATGCAAGCAAGCACACCAAATGAGACTCGACTGAAACAACTACGGGCTAACTAGACCTAGAGCCCAAACTAGATGCCCAATCAGAGTGGCAAGCTAGCCTATAGTAACTCGGGACTCAGCCAGGCAGGTGTAAGGGGAGTGTTAGGTCCCTAATTGCAAATCCTAGACACTAATCAGTGATTGGCCAGGTAGGCGGACCAGCACACAAGCCCTTCGGGATAGAATCCCTGAACCACCGTTCTAGACACTGAGTACAAAGTACACACAGAGTAACTAGACAAACTGACTCAACACTAGCTTAGACCAGACCAGTTGGTGTCCCTAGCCCACTAGGGCAAATTAGGTCTAATTAATTTTAAGATTAAAGGCTTAGGTTCGAATGCACGGGAGGTGATTTTGGGCTAAGGAGAGGGTCTCAATCCTTCCCTTATGTTGTAACTTCGGTGCCCTTAAGATAGATTCAATTTATGCACACTCAAATAAAAAACAGCTTGCAAAAATAAAAAAAAAAAAGTAGAACATCAGTAAAATTGATCTCTCAAAATCTACAGAAACTAATAAATCATGAAAATTTTATGTAAATTACTATCAATTATATTGGTTCTATCAAAATAAGAATTACTTAATTTAGAATTTTTGCAAGGAGAAACAATTCAAATAACAGGATAGTTACTGGCAAAAAATAGAACGTGTGTCCCGTTTACAATCCCTGCCTAGAAGTTATAACCCAGCGGCACCCCTACACACCCTATGAATCCTCGTGGAATGGGAGGAGGAGGCTTGCATCTCGCTTGTTCCTAGGACCGGACGGCCAGGGGAGTCTACTCCAGGTAGCAAAAGTAAAAGGGAACAAAAAAACAATCAAACAAGTAGGAACCCTAGACAGGGCTCTGATACCAAAAATGATGTAGAACAAATAAGATGATGCGATGCGGAAGTAAATTAAGAATATTTTTTTTTTTTTTTTTGTGTTTTGTTAGAAGTTGGCTTGACTCAAAAACAAGGCTAACTAATATTGAAAGAAAATATGCACTGAAAGAAAGCACAATTCAAAAGAGTAGATTATCAGAGTAATAAAGAAGTAGGATCGCTGGGAATTGAAACCCCTAGACCTAGGGTTTACTCCTCTTTTAAGAAACAGACGAAGAGAGAAGAGAAGGTTTTATACCTGAATGTGATATCTCTCTTTGCTTCAATTGAAGGATACTCTCGAGCAGATTGTAGGATCCTTGAAGACGGGGTATCTTCGTAATGGATCCTCGGATTGTAGTCCTATGGCAAGGTTGGCCTTCTTCTCGTACTCTGGATCTGGAAAAGATGAAGAACAAGATAAGGATGTAAGAAACTCAAGGAAGAGACCTTTACCTGGGATAGCTCCGGACTACTCGAACTTTGAAGATGAGGGAAGAGTATGGAGGTGGCGGTGGAAGATGGAGTGGATTTAGGGTTTGACTGGTAGGGCGGCGGCTTGCAGATGAAAAGGACCTAGGGCTTGATATAGTGGGCGGTGGCTTGGAGAAGGAGATGGCGACCTTGAATGAAGTGGGAATAGGGTTTAGGAATTTGGGTGTTGGCGGCTAGGATGATGAAAGGAAATTAGGGTTGGCGGCTAGGGATGAAAGCGGGGCAGGGTTTTGGTAACTTTGGAGATCTCTCACCTCCTCAAGGCTCCAATGGAACCCGGATTTACTCCCTTACAGAGCTTAACACTCAAAGAAGTGCGGAAGAAGAGAACACAAGGTTGCTCAACACAAGAAAAGATTTCATTTACTCATTCTATCAAAAGATTACATAAGGGTCCAATATATAGACCTTGCAAGAGAAACAAAATTACACTACTTCCCATGTGGGACTAAACATTCATCCTAAGCATGAAAAACTTTTCCTTGACCGACCAGGCTTCTTTCCATGGAGTGGGCGGCCTCAAATGCAAGGTGATGGCTTCATATGGCAGGTATGTGGGGCACCTCCTAGTTCTTCTCCTTAAGTCATGGGTTTTCCTTCCATGACTTGCTCTTTCTTGGAAGAAAATACTTATCTCCTAGTCTTTCTCCCCAAGACTAGGCTCCTTCCATTCATAGCCAGGTACTTTAGGCAGGTGTGGGCGCCTACCTTGAAGTCCTCTCCAAGAAAAACCCCCTGCTCCTTTAGCTTGGTTACTTCTGGCAGATTGTGGGCGCCTTCCTTGACTTCTCCTAAGAAAATTTTCTTGCTCTCTTGGGTGTGGGGACCAGGGACACTGGGATGAAATGTGGTGCCAACTGGTCCTGGGAGTGTCGATGGGAGTGTGGCATCCACTTGCATTTGGCCTTGGAAGAAAAAATGACGCCCTAGGGAATGGCGCCAACTAGGACTTGACTTGGACTTAGACTGAGTCAACATGACTCAACAAAATGAAATACAGACTCAAAGAAATAAAATAATCTGGTTGACCAAGTCAACCCTTATTACAAACCCTAATCTTCGGGCAAGGTCATTCAGAGATCCAGATGGAACCCTGAAGTCTTCTTCTGATTCTAGTGCCCGCACCATAAATTAACCCTCTGCGGAGATCCAGAGACCCTTACTTTTTTTTGGGAGAAGAGTGAAGGTCTGGGCAAGGAAGCTTCTTCAACCTCATCTCATTCTCTGCCCAAACCATTCTGGAGTACCAGTCTAGTCTTCAGGTAGAATCCTCTTTCCACCCCTTTGTCATGGAAGAGACCGTAGAGAGTCAGGGGAAGCAGGTTGGGCCCTCAGGGGCCGGGGATATAGTAGGTCCAGAGTCGGTCCCCAGCTCAGTTTCTCAGAGCAAGGCAACCCTTCTCTGGGAACACTACCGCATTCCCGAGGAGTTTCCCTTCGTCCTCCCCGCGCCCGAGGAGCGGGCGAACGAAGCTCCCCTTGGGTGCCTAGCTGCATACGATGATCACCTGAAGGCTGTTCTTCAGTTTCCCCTGCACCCCTTCTTTGTTAAGATTTTTTGCTTGTACCAAGTGGTGCCAGCGCAGTTAACCCCAAACAGCATCATGAACATCTACGGGTTCCTGGTCATGTGCAGCATCGCCAATATAGAGCCTAGGACCAACTTGTTCTCAGCCCTTTTTGTCCTCAAGAGGGACTTCCACAGCAATGGATGGTGGGTGATTGGTCCCAGATCGGGCCGTAGGGTGATTAAGGATATGCCAAGCACCATCCACGGGTGGAAACCTGCCTTTGTATTTGTGTTGTCCTTTGATCCATGGGGCTTCGACACTGAGTGGAAGAAGCCTCGCCTGACCGCAAATGATGAAAAGAAAGTCTTGGTGGCTAATCAGTCAGATTATGATCTTCTGACCAACTTGGAAGTTGCTCCCATCCAGGAGTTGTTGGAGGAGAGGAACCTCTATCGAGCGGGAATCAGTAAATTCCCCTCACTAGGTATAGCAATAGAAATTTCTGCACTTTTTCTTTAGGTTTCATTGTAGCTCATCTAACTGAGGTGATCCCCTTTGCCTGCAGGTGGTGGGATGAAGCGCAATCTGAGCTGGCTTCACCAGACTTCGGAGAGGAGGGTGGCATAGGCCCCTTCCACCAGGTCTGTAGCTCGAAAGAAAGCTCGGAGAGATGGTCCCAAAGGGGACCAAAGCGCTTCGCCTTCCCGAGGAATCTCGGGGGAAAATGCAGTGGCCATGAAAAAGGTTCCAGCGAGGCCCTGCCCAGTCAAGGCTCCAGCGGCGGTCGCCTCCCCAGTTGACACAACGGGGGGCCCGCCTCAAGGAGCGGATGTGCTGCCAGTTTGCCCCTCTTTCGCTGATAGGGGCGAGGCGTGGCAAGTCGAAGGAGTGTCTGTCTGTGGAGCTTCTTCAGCCAGAGGTCGCTCGATGAACTCTTCGGAGCCCCGGCCTATGGGAGAGCTGCTGGTCCCGGAGGAGGCCAGACAGGCATTGAAGGGTACGATACAGCCCCGCAGCCTGGCAATTCTCCGGAACCGGAGCTTTCACAAAGTATCCGATTCCAGCTTCGCCGCCCTGCAACAGGTATGACTATCACCGCCTCCTTTGCCTTGAGAGTTATTTGACCCTCGATTCTTCTTCTTTTTTTTTTTTGATGTAGTTGATCTATGACTTCACTTTCATGGAGGAAGGCCTGGAGAACGTAGATAGCCTTATCTACGACCTCAAGGAGGAGATTCAAACTTCTAGGGCTGCCAGGGAAGTAGCCGAGGAGCTGAAGCAATCCATGGAGGACCGTCTTGTCCGGGTGACTGATGAAGTTCGCGACCTGAAGGGTGAACTGAAAAGTGCCCACTCGAGGATAGCAGGACAAGAGGCAGGGTGGAACAGGAGTAGGAGGCAAGTTGAATCCCTGGAGCGGACTGCTAGGGAGAACCAAGAGAGGATGGAGAGCCTGTCCAAGGTGGTGGAGGAGGCTTCTAGGAGGGCTGAAGAGGCGATCCTAGAATCTGAAGCTGCCAAGAGGGAGGCCGAAGCTGCCAAGAGGGAGTCTGAAGCTTTGAGGAAGCAGATGGACAATGTCGTGGCTGACTTCAAGATGTCTTCGCAATTTCAGATAGAAATTGATGAAGCATCATTGTATGCCTACCAGCATGGCTTCAATGATGGGCTTTCCAAGGTGAAGGAGACCCTCCCTCATCTCGACCTTTCGAAGATCCCCTCCTTCAATATGATTGGAGAGGAAGGAGAAGAAGTGGAGGAGGCCGAAGCCGCAGGGGAGGTCGAGGAGTCACCATGTCCGGCGGAGGAGGCTGCTACCCCAGTCGAAAACTCGGAGGTGATCCCGGCTGCGATCTCGGCCCAGGAGGCGACTCAGGCTGGAGGAGTCCAGGCTGAAGGTTCTCCCATCCTGGCCCAGATCGATGAGACCTTCTTTGACCAAGTAGATAGGTTGCCCTAGTCCTGTGGTGTGGAGCCTTCTCCTGTTGATGTTGAGTGACCTAGATCACTCCGAATGTATTTTCTTCTGTTTTTTTTTTTTACTTGTATTACCAATGAACTTTGTATTACAATTTTTCCAGATTTTGGAATGAATTCTCCTTTCTTCACATATGCATTGTTGTGCCTCATGTGTTTATGTGTGGCCTGAAATGGTTCTATCGCTTCTCCTTCGACCTAGTCGAACGATAGCCTTCGAAGGCCGTCCAGTTGATAAAAGCCAGTTTTACCGTTCTCTTTTCCGCTTAGTCGAATAGTCATGGCCAAAGGCCGTTCAGTCGATAGGGATGAACCCTTGAACATACCAGAACTCCATTACGTTGCCTTCCTTTGGATGATCAACTTGTCCGTTGGGGCGGACAGGAGTCATCTCCCCGCCAATCAATAATAATGGGGATTTGATTAAGATCACCGTTGTCCATGTGGCACATCGAAATTTGTACAGTCGTGATCTCTGGCGCCTTATGAGCTGCCGGCCTTTTTTTTCCAAAAAGAGATCATTAATGATGCTGTCAAATGATGCAGATTTCTCTGGATTCGAAGCGATGACGGTTATGGTCCTAGGGATGGCTTTCGAGAGACTTTCTGGTTCTCGAAGCATCACCCAGACACGTGGCACCTTCTCAGTTGGTGGGGAAGGATGTGGGACGCGCCTCCCCGCAGTCGATTATGGGCATAGGGTTTCTATAAATAGGACTCTACCCCCCTGCTATCGAAGGCCATCATTTATGTTGGTGTCTTCCTTCTACCAGCCATGAGGTTCAGCACTTCCGAGCTTTGTCGTGCAGCGAAGAGGAGGGCTATTGACCCCGAGAAGAAGCGAAGTCTGGGGCCATCTGGGCCCACTAGCGAAGAGGAGGAGCCTCTGGTTGACCGTCTCGAGAAGAAGGTCCGCCTTCTGGAGGCTCAATTGAGGGAGGCCCGGGCCCAAGTCATGGCAGCGACCACGACGGCAGAGGAGGCAAAGAAGGAGGTGGCTGCTGTTGCTGCTACTGCTGCTAGTGTCGAAGGAAAGCCTCCAGGTTTTATGACCTGAAGTTAATGCAAATTTCCCACCCTGCTGTTGCTGCTGTTGCTACTGCTTTTCTTCTTTTTTTTTTTGTATCTCTCTTTTGGAGAGTTTTTAACTTTTCTTTTTTCTTTCTTTTCTTTTCTTTTTGTAAGAAAAATTGAAAGAAACGAAAGAGCTTTTTTGTTACCTCTTCCCATGTATTTTCTGCGATGTGTTGCATCACGATTTGTCCATAATGTAGATTCCATAAACCACTTGCGGTTTGTAGGGAAGAAGTAGGGTCCGTTGGACTATTCTGAGAGTGTTTGTTGTTGATAGAGAGGACGACAATGGTCCTTTTAGGCACGTGTTCGGATTTACCGTAGGGTAGGTTACGAAAACCGTCCCTGTGCACTTTCTGTCATGATTAAGATAGGCTGTTCAGGCCAGTCTCGACGCATGTTCGGATTCACTGTAGGGTAGGTTACGAAAACCATCCCTGCACCTTTGATCTTTTTAGTGGCCTGGTTGGGCCATCCATTGCACTCGTCGAGCATACCGATAAGGTGAGTGGATCAGACTCTCCTTTACGCAATTAACTATTTTTCAGATCAGGTCATTTGGGCTATTATCGTTCAATCGATGCAACTAGCCGTTCTGAGTCGAGTAGGGTTGAGGAGCTTTGCACAGGAATTTTTTTTTTTTGAAACTTTTTCATTGATTGTATTTGCGAAGGTTTTGTACATTCCATGGCCGAGATAGGGTCTTCCCCTCCAGGGTCTTGAGTCGATATGTTCCTGGTCGAATGACTTCTTCGACTGGATATGGGCCTTCCCAGTTAGGGGAGAGTTTACCCTATTCTGTTGGCCTGGACACTTTGGCTCTTCGCAATACCATGTCCCCCATATAGAAAGTTTGCTCCTTCATCCTTGCATTGTAGTACTTTGCGACCTTTTACTGGTATGCCGCCATTCTTATCTGGGCCTGTAGCCTAGTGCTTGATAGCATATCCAGATCGATCCTTCTGTGATCAGAATTCTCAGGCTCTTCATAGTTGTCAATTCTCATGGACTGTAGGGAGACTTCGATAGGTAGTATGGCTTTGTTACCATAGGCTAGGTTGAATAGAGATTCGCCGGTGGCTATTCTTCGGGTAGTTCAGTACGTCCAAAGAATAGAGGTTAGTTCTTCGGCCCAAAGCCCTTTGGCGGTGTTCAACCTTGTCTTTAGACCATGGAGGATGGTCCGGTTGGTGACTTTGGCTTCTCTGTTGGATTATGGATGTGCAACGGATGTTAGCCGATGCTGGATATGGTACCAAGCATATAAGTCCTTGAACTTCGAATTGTCGAATTGTCTCCCGTTGTCCGTGATGATGACGTGTGGAATACCAAACCTGAAGATGATGGAGTTTTTCACAAAACTCTACACCTTGCCCTTTGTGATTTGGGCCAATGGTTCGGCCTCCACCCATTTTGTGAAATAGTCGATGGCCACTAGGAGAAACTTCCTTTGCCCTGATGTTGGTGGGAACGGGTGATGCAGAACGAAAGCTCTGATACCAAAATCGATGCAGAACGAAAGCTCTAATACCAAAATTAATGCAGAACGAAAACTCTGATACTAAAAATGATGCAGAATGAATATGTGAAATGCGGAAGTAAATTAAGACTAATTATTTTTTTTTTATATATATTTTCAGAAGTCGGCTTTGACTCAAAGGAAAGTTAAACTAAATTGAAAGAAACTATGTAATAATTGAAAGCACAATTTAAAGAAACTAGGTTATCAAAGTAGTTCAGAAGTAAAGGATCGCTGGGGGTTGAGAAACTCCCAGACCTAGGGTTTCGCTCTGAATTTTCAACAGGACAGAAGTAAAGAGAAGAGAAGGGTTACAGACCAGGCAATGATCTTCACAGAGTTTAGTGGAAGGACTCTCTTCAGTAGATTGTTGGATCCCCGAATTCAGATATCTTCGCAATGGATCCTCCAATACTGGTCCTTTGGCAGAGTTGGCTTCTCCTGAACTCAAGATCTGGGAATGAAGAAGAACAATTTATGGAACCAGATACTCAAGGAAGGATTTACCAGATAGAAGAACTTAAAAGTTGATGTTGCTGAAGTCCTGATTCTCCTGGATGCTGATCTGGCTTCCTCTGGGATTTGCTCCGTATTCGAAGCAGCCGGACTGGACCTGGATGCTGGTGGTCGGCCACTACTTGGAGAGAGGGGCTGTGAGAGATGGAATAGGCTAGGGTTTGATGGAATGAAGAGGATGATGGGCGGTTAGGGTTTGGAAGTGAAGTGGCTAACCTAGGGTTTTGGGGTTGGAGATCTCACACCTCCTCAAGGTTCCTGGGGAACCCGGATTTACTCCCTCACGGAGCTCAACACCTGGATGCAAGTGCGGAAGAGAGAAACACAAAGTTTGCTCACACATAAATTGGATTCATTCATCAGCTCTCTTTAAAACTTACAAGAGGGGTTTATTTTATAGGACTTTACAAGAGGTCAGGGTTTTACATCTTCCCATGTGGGACTAATAGGATGGATCTTCAAATTAGGTTTGTAGAATCAATTCCTTTCCATATGGCTGGCCAAGAGGTTCCATAAATGTTGATTGAAAGCTCCAAATGGTAAGTAGGTGGCGCCTCCTAGCCTTGCTTTTCAAGAAAAAATTTTCTTCCTTCCATGGATCAACTCTTTTGGACCCCTCCTTTTCTTTCTCCCCAAGTCATGGCTCTTCCCAACTTTTCTTTGGGCTTTTTAGGCATGGATTGGGCACCCCCTTGAAGTGCTCCCCAAGAAATGCCTCTTTCCTCCTTTAGCTTGGCCTTTTAAGGTACATATGGGGCGCCTCCTTGATTTTGGCTTCAAGAAAAGTTCTTCCTCCCTTGGGTGTGGGGACCAAGACACTGGGATGGAGATGTGGCACCTCCTAGACTCTGGCATGTGGCTGGGAGTGTGGTGCCCACTTGCTTGGGCTTGGGAGAAAATGTGGCACCCTGAAGAAGACCTAGACCACTACTAGGACTTTAACTGAGTCAACATGACTCAACAAAATTTAAATTGCAGGGAAATACAGACTCAACTAAAATTGAGTTGACCAAGTCAACCCTTATTACAAAACCAAAAAACCCTAATTCTTCGGGCAAGGTCAATCAGAGATCCAGATGGAGCCCTGAAGTCTTCTTCTGAGTATGGTGCCCGCACCAATGGGCCAAGAATGTCCATCCCCCACTGGGCAAAGGGCCATGGGGCTGCTAACTGAGACAGGTGACTCGCAGGTTGTCTCTGCACATTAGCATACCTCTGGCATTGGTCGCACTTCTGCACGAAATCAGTTGAGTCCTTCTGGATGGAGGGCCAGTAATACCCTTGTCGAATAATCTTGTATGCTAGAGACCTACCCCCCAAGTGATCCCCGCATATGCCCTTGTGGACCTTTCTCAATGCATAATCTGCATCGGTGGGTTCGAGGCATTTCAGCAGTGGTTGGGAGAACGATCTCTTGTAGAGGGTTCCGTATAGGATGACGTACTGAGATGCCATCCAGCGGATCTTCTTGGCCTCTGCCTTATCCTCAGGCAATTTTTCTTCATTCAGGAATCTGATAATGGGATCCATCCAGCTTGGCTCAGCATCAATCTGGCGCACCTCTGCAGCCCCTTCAGCAATGCTTGGAGTTTCAAGATGTTCAACAAAGGTGCGCCCGAGAGACTCCGGTGCTATAGTTGCCAGTCGAGATAGTGCATCTGCTCGGAAGTTCTCTGATCGGAGAACATGAACAATTTTAAAATGTTCCAATGAAGAATATAGGGCCTGAACCTTCTCCAGGTATTGCACCATGGTTGGAGCTTTGGCTGCGTACTCTCCATTGACTTGATTCACAACCAGTTGAGAGTCGGAGAAGGCTCGGAGTTGCCGGACTCCCAGATCTTTAGCGATCTGAAGTCCGGCAAGTAGGGCCTCATATTCAGCCTAATTATTGGAGGCGTGGAAGTAGAAACGGAGTGCATACTCTATAATCTGGCCATCAGGTTCGGCCAACATGAGTCCAGCTCTGCACCCGGTATCATTGGAAGCTCCATCCACATGAAGCACCCAAATGGATTTCATCTCCTTCGGGGCTTCTTTTTCATCCGAAGAGGCTTCATCTTCGAACTTCCAAGTACATTCGGCCAAAAAATCAGAGTGCACCTGGGCCTTCATAGCCGCTCGGGGCTGGAAGCTAATGTCAAATTCACTTAGCTTCACAGCCCACTTGGCTATCCTTTCAGAAGTGTCCGGAGATCGGAGAACGGCCTTGAGAGGTTGATCAGTCAGCACCACGATAGCGTGGGCCTGGAAATATGGCCATAATCACTTTGCCGCAATCACTAAAGAGTATATCAACTTCTGCATCCTTGCATACCGTGTTTCTGCATCATGCAGGATCTTACTAATGTAGTAGATCGGCTTGTGGGACCTGTCTTCCTCTTTCTGGACAAGAACCAAGCTCACCACTTCGTTTGAAGCAGAGAGGTACAGGTAGAGGACCTCGCCTTCTTTTGGCTTGGAGAGCAATGGTGGGGTCTCCAAGTACTTCTTCAATTTCTCAAAGGCAGCACGATAGTCTTTGGACCATTCGAAGCCCTTTGATTATCGAAGTACATTGAAGAACGGAAGACATTTCTCGACAGACCGAGAGATAAATCTGCTTAGGAAGGCAATCCTCCCTGTCAACCGTTGGACTTCTTTTTACAGGAGGGATGTCGCATATCCTTCAAGGCCTGGATCTTCTCGGGGTTGGCCTCAATCCCTCGTTTGGTGACAAGAAAGCCCAGGAATTTACCTGACGTGACCCCAAAGGTGCACTTCATCGGGTTTAGCTTCATTTTGTAATGCCGGAGAGCGCTGAATGACTCCTCCAAGTCACGGATGTGGTCTCTCCGGTGGAGACTCTTGAGATCATGTCATCAACATAGGCCTCCATATTCCTTCCTAGTTGCTTTTCAAACACCTTATTGATGAGTCTTTGAAATGTTGCTCCGACATTCTTGAGGCTGAACGGCATCATCTCGTAGTAGTAGAGACCTTTGTCAGTGATGAATGCCATCTTCTCCTCATCTTACAGATCCATTCTAATCTGATTGTAGCTAGAGAAAGCATCCATAAAGCTCAGCAACTGGTGGTCGGCAATAGTGTCGACCAGTTGATCAATCTTTGGGAGATGGAAGCTATCTTTTGGGCAAGCCTTGTTGAGGTCTGTATAGTCGATGCAGATCCTCCACTTGCTACTAGCTTTCTTCACCATTACCACATTGGCCAGCCACTCAGGGTAGCGGGCCTCTCTGATGAACCCTGCCTTGAGGAGCTTGCCAACCTCTTCATCAACAGCTTGCTGTCTTTCGGGGGTGAAGCTCCTCTTCTTCTGTCGCACCGGCTTGAACCAAGGGGTTACTTCCAACCGATAAGTAATCACTTCAACAGGAATCCCGGGCATATCCGAAGCCGACCAGGCGAAGACATCGATGTTGTCCCTGAGGAAACAGATCAGCTTCGTTCTGGTTTCCTCATCAAGGGCGCTCCCGATTTGTACAACTCTGGAGGGATCTTCCTCTTTCAAAGGTATCGGGATGGTCCTCTCCATGGGTTCACCAAGGTTGGTGGTTGAATCCCTCGGATCTAGCTGATCCGGGGTAGTCGAATCTTTAAAGTGCCTGTCTTCAATCATTAGACATTGTCGTGCCATCCTCTGGTTCCCTCTAACTTCTCTAACAATATTCCTGGTGGGAAAGCATACTAAGAGGTAGTGAGAGGAGATCACGGTCTGGAACATGTTCAAGGCGGGCCTCCCCAGGATAATGTTGTATGTAGAGGGGATCTGGACCACCGTGAAGTTGATCGGCAATGTCTTTTGTCGAGGCTCGAAGCCGAGGGTTACAGGCAACACTATCTCCCCTTCGGCATAAACTTGGTTACCCCCAAAACTAGAAAGTGGTATGGGGGACCTCTGTAGTTGATGTCTAGGCAAATACATTTTGGAGAATGCATCGTACAACAAGGCATCAATCGAACTTACATTATCAATAAGAACTCTCTATACATCATAATTGGCCACTACGGCCAAAATTACAAGGGGGTCATCGTGCAGGAGCTGGACTCTCACAAGGTCATCGTCGGAGAAGAGGATGGAGTTGTTATCTTTCAGTCGCTTTGAAGCTTCATCTTCATCCCTTCTCCAGTTGGCGAGCCGATGTATCATCCCTACACCTCCATTGGTGGGCCTTTGGTTTGGCAATTTGGCCTCTTCGGGAGGTGGCTGGGGAACAGTTGCTTCCGACCGGGGTCCCTGGCGACCGATGTACCGCCCCATGTATCATCTCTTAATGAGATCCTCGATCGCATCTCTCAATTGGATGCATTCTTCTGTGTTGTGGCCGTGGTCCCGGTGGAATCGGTAGAATTTGTTCCTGTTCCTTGCGGAAGAGGAGGCCTTCATGGGACGGGGCCGTTGGAGATAGTTTTCTTTTTCTATCTCCATGAGGATCTTTTCTCAAGGGAGGTTGAGGGGGGTGTATGAGTCGAATCTTCCTCTCAATGCTCTGGGCTTGGAAGGGCTTCTTCGGCGGTCTGCATATCTGCCACCGTTGTTATTGGAAGTTTGGAGGCCTTGCCCTCTGTTATTCTTCTTCTTTGAAGGGGGTTTTCCTTCAATCAAATGTCGATTCGCCGCCTGCTCTTCAGCATCGCCGTATTTCTGAGCCCTTGATAGGAGCTCAGCATAGCTTTTAGGAAACTTCTTGTCCAGGAAAAAAGTAAGCCTGAAGGTTCGAAGCCCCTTCTTTAGTGCTGACATGGCCACGTGCTTGTTGAGATCGGGGATCTCAAGTGTGGCCGCATTGAACCTAGAGATGTAATCTCTCAGGCTCTCTCCTTTATTCTGGTGAAGGAGGAAGAGTGTGTCCGTATTTCGAGGAGTCTTGGGGCAGGTCCTGAAATGCAAGACAAATAATTTTTTTAACTCGAAAAAGGAATCGATGGTACCTGGGCGCAGGCTTGAGTACCACATCCGAGCGAACTTCTTCAAGGTAGCCAGGAATGCCAAACAGTATGTCGCATCTGAAGCTCCTTGAATCATCATATGGGCTTTGAAGCTGCCCAGATGATCGAAGGGCTCGGTGGTGCCATCATAGGGTACCATCTGGGGAACCTGAAATGACGAGGAATGTCCTCAGCCATAATGCGGTCGGTGTAGGGTGGGCGTAGATCACCCATAATCAGGTCCTCGGGATCTCTTTGATCTCGTATTCTCTGCTCTCGCACCCTTGCCATCTCTGATTCGATGGCCCTGAATCTCCCGTCATAATCGGGAGTCTGCTTGGATGCTTTCTCCACTAGAGTGGAGTCTTCGGAGGAGGAGGAGGAAGTTTGCCTAGGCCTTTTCCCTTTTTATGGGGAATCGGTGGACCTAGGCAATCTCAAAGTTCGGCCTTCGGGAGAGGGCCGAGAATGGGGGGAGGGATGTGCTGAATCCTCCCATGGCGCTCTCCTTCTTCAGGATCGAGAGCTATGTCTAGAAACAGCCGGTGGGTTTGCCACCGGGAAGGCTCTGTCTTGAAACTCCTGAACCATGGCCGTCAAGTTGGTGACCTGGTTCAAAAGATCTTCAAACTGCTATGCTCCCACAGTAACCGTGGGAGGTGGAACATCGTTCACCTCCGGGGGTGCAGCCCCCTTAGACGGAGCACGACTCCAGCTTGTAGAAGCATTTTAGGCTTTTCCTCTTGCCATCAAAGAATTCTTTATTTCCTCCCCTTGTCTGGGAGGGAGCTTAATCAAATATCAGTAAAACTGCACGTCCCCTTCCTGGCATGCCAATCTGTTGGCGTGGAGTCCCTGGATCGACCGGTCGGAGCCGCTGCGTCGCAGGACCGCTCCCTGGTTCACCTGCAAAATAGGTCCCTTGCTGGAGTTGTTCCGGTAGAGGACACTTCGATGCCTAAGTCAGTGACGGATTCTAGCCACAGAATAGGGAAGATGTCGAGAGTGGAAGAGAAAAAGTGTTCTTGGAGATTAGAAAGGCGTATGTGCGAGATTATTCACACATACCTCTCGAGTCATCCTCCTTACCCATATTTAAAAGAAGGCATCCGATCTGTGGCCCGCTCTTTTTTCGGAGATCATGGGAAGCCATTCACTCCCATGATAATCAATCGTGGATTGTCAATGAGCGGTTCCGGCTAGATTGGAGGCGTGGCTGCAGGAATTGTGTGCCATGATCATGGCATGATGAGTGACAATTGTAACCGTTGGTTACAGTTTTCTTTTTAGAACAGATTATGGTTCAAGCTTCGGGTTTCCCTTGCACAGGCCGTAGGCTTGATATTTCCCTGGAGATCATGTCTACGACGGGGACCGAAGTTCGTGTCTTCGGAAGTCGATGAGTAGTTCAGACTTCGGCCGGGGCCGAAGGTGCTACTCGAAGGACTGGCCTTCGGATGTTGTAGTTCGATGTGAAGCCTTGAGTTGCTTACAATTGGCCTTCACTTAGTCCGAAGTCCATAGTTCAGAGAACCGAGGCTTTGATAAGTCGAACCGAAGCCTGATCCGTAGCTGAACCAAGATAACCCAACATGACCCATTTTAAAAAAACTTGACATAAATTCTTCAAAATTAAGGAAACATTATCTTGAAAGCCTCATACATCAAACTAAGGATAATGACTATTAACCAGGTGGCTTCCCAAGGGGTGAATTGGGATTATAAAAACTTTTCATAATTATGTGCACTTTGAAATTCTTCTAGTGTTGTGGTGCAATATGTAATGTGGAAGTAATTAAGTAAATGCAATAAGCTAAAGTAAGCATAAACTGATGCAGAACAAAAGCTCTGATACCAAAAATGATGCAGAACAAAAGAAGAGATGATGCGATGCGGAAGCAAATTAAAATTAATGTATTTTTTTTATTTATTTATTTTTAGAAGTCGGCTTTGACTCAAAGGAAAGATAAACTAATGTTGAAAGAAACTAAGAAATGACAGAAAGCACAATTAAAAGGAGTGGATTATCAGAGTAACTCAGAAGTAGGATCGCTGGGGATTGAGAAACCCCCAGACCTAGGGTTTACTCCTCTTTCAAGAAACAGACGAAGAGAGAATAGAAGGTTTTATACCTGACTGTGATATCTCTCATTGCTTCAATTGAAGGACACTCTCGAGCAGATTGTAGGATCCTTGGAGACGGGGTATCTTCGCAATGGATCCTCGGATTGTAGTCCTATGGCAAGGTTGGCCTTCTTCTCGAACTCAGGATCTAGAAGAAGAAGAACAAAAAAAAGAACCAGAAACTCAAAGAAAGACACTGACCTGAGTACTTAATGAAGATTGTTGGATGTAGAAGTTCCGGAGATCTTGATACTGATCTGACTCTCCTTTGAACTGGCTCTGTAGTTGAAATAGTTGATCTGAACCTGGATGCTGGTGACCGGCTTCGATGTGGAAGAGAGGGGCCGTGGGATGAAGATGGAAAATTAGGGTTTGGTGGTGGTGGAGTAGAGATGGGTGGACTAAGCTAGGGTTTTGGGGTTGGAGATCTCACACCTCCTCAAGGTTCCTAGGGAACTCGGATTTACTCCCTCACGGAGCTCAACACCTGAATACAAGTGCGGAAGAGAGAAACACAAAGTTGCTCACACAGAAATTGATTTCATTCCTCTGATTGATTTCAAACTTACATGGGGTTTTAATTTATAGGACATTACAAGAGAGTAGGGTTTTACATCTTCCCATGTGGGACTAAAGGAGGGGATCTTCAAATTAGGATTGTAGGATCAATCTCTACTCATATGGCCGGCCAAATAATTCCAAAGATGATTGAGGCTTCAAAAAAGGAAAGTGGGTGGCGCCTCCTTGTCTTGACCTCCAAGAAAATTATTTTTTTCCTTCTATGCCTGGCCTTATCTGGAAGTGTTTGGGCACCTCTTAACCTTGCCCTCCAAGAGAAAATTTGTTTCCTTTTATATCTGGCTTTAGTTGGAATGACTAGGGCGCCTCCTAACCTTGCTCTTTAAGAGAAATCTCCTTCCTTCCATGGCTCAACCCTTTTTGGATACCTCCTTTTCTTTCTCCCCAAGTTATGGCTCTTTCTAACTTTGTTTTGAGTATTTTTGGCAGGTAATGGGCGCCTCCTTGAAGTTCTCTCCAAGAGAATTTCTTCCCTTTCATAGTTTGGTTCCTTTGGGAATGTCTTGGGCCGCCCCCTTGATTTGTGGACCCCTGATGGATTTCTCCTTAATTGGCGCATGATAGAAGGGAGCTGCTATCTGTGGTGTGGGGACCAAAGCCTGCTGGATGGAGATGTGGCGCCCCCTGGACTCAGGCGTATGGCTGGGAGTGTGGCTGGGAGTGTGGCGCCCACTTGCTTGGCCTTGGGAGAAAATGTAACACCCCAGGTTGAAGCCCTAGTCCACTACTGAGTCAACATGACTCAACAAAATAAAAATGCAGGTAATATAGACTCAAGCTAAAATTGAGTTGATCAAGTCAACCCTTATTACAAGCCAAAAAAAACCCTAATTCTTCGGGCAAGGTTAATCAGAGATCCAGATGGAGCTCTGAAGTCTTCTTCTGAGTCTGGTGCCCGCACCATAAACACAAACACAAAGAAATTTAGAGTGGTTAGGAGCAATCGGCTCCTACGTCCACTACCCAAGGACCACTTGGGGTTTTCACTATATCCCCCAACTAAAATACAGTCAGATTGTTTTACCAGGCTCACAATCCAAACCTATACACTTTGGTTTTACCAGGATCACCAAAGAAATCCAAACTCCCTTTGGTTTTGAACGAGATCACCAAAGAAACCCTAACACTTGGTTTTATACCGAGATCACCAATAACTCAACTTACATTTTCACAAGGCTCACCTAAAAACTTTTAACCCTCCCTTAAGACACAGCCCCTTGCTGTTCTTAGAGAGAAAACAAAGATAAAGAGAAATAAAAAGCAACTACACAACAAACCAAGTTTGTAAAATGTTGCCGATGTAGATCAAGATGAAGCCTAGTTTTGAATGCTCTTAATGCTCTTCAAGCTGCTTCTTTGCTTCTTCAATGAATGGATTCAAAGATGAAGAGAAGTTGGTGAAGCTTTGAATCCTAACTTGAAAGCTCTTGAAGTAGGTTGGTGAAAGTCTTAAAAACTTTTCAAATTCCCAAGATAAATCAATAATATTCTTCCAAAAAAATTGTTTAATCCATCAAAAGTAATCCCTTTTATAATTTTTTATGAGATATGGCCGTTGTAGGGCCTAGGGATTCGTGAAAGAGCTGTTGGAGATAAATTAAAATTCAAAAATCACTTTCAGCAACTAGCTGTTAGAGTACAGAAAATGACTACTCGAGTCGGCTCGAGGTCCACAAGTCGGCTCGAAGTCTTAGACAGCCCAAAAAAATTTTTTATGCGAGTCAGCTCTTCAAGCTGGAGTCGGCTCGTGTCTTCAATCAATTCAAATTAGCAAATTACTCGAGTCGGCTCTTCAGGGCAGAGTCGGCTCGAAGTCTTAATTCACCAAAAATCATAACTCTAGACGAGTTGGCTCTTGGAGCTTGAGTCGGCTCAAGATCTCAGACTTCAGAAACATGTATTCTTCCACGAGTTAGCTATTCGGACACGAGTCGGCTCGAGATACTGAAACTCTGAAATTTCTTCATACCATGCCACAAGGAGTCGGCTCTTAACCCATGAGTCAGCTCTTGCCAAAATTTCAATTAATGCTTCAAACTTCTCCAAAACTCTTCAACACTTGAATCAAACAAGAGCTAATCTACGTATACTCAATTTTATAATTTTATAGCCCATTTACAAGATTACATAGTTGAAAAAATTAAGGCTTTTACAAGTTAAAGTTCATAAGAGTCTATACATAATTGAATTACTTCTCAATCAATTTGAAAACCAATTTAAACTAAAGGTAACCAATTTCCAGCAAAAACTTCTCAAGTAATTGAAAGAATTAGTAACATATACATGCTCCAATATTTTGTGATCATCAAAATCATTCCAGGGGTCAACAATCTTTCCCTTTTTGATGATGACAGAATACTGAACATGAACAGGATTTAAAAATACTTTACAATTACAGTGTATCATATTCACATGTATCAAATGATATTAGACATAGTGTGTATCAACCAATTGAGTATCAAGGTATCAAATTGTTGAACTGGTAAGTATCAATGCAACGTATCATATGTATCAAATGTATCAACTATATAATAAGACTGAAAACTATCAACACCAAGTATCATATGTATCGATACAATGTATCATCTATATCATATGTGTATTAAGTATCGAAATATAATATATCAACACATAATGTTTCACATGTATTGCGTACGAAACTTACAAAATTAACTATTATTTGAAGTAAATTTCATGAAAATTTAACAAAAACTTGACATAAGCTCCCCCTTACTAATGTAATAACATTTCTTCATATTTTCTTCAAATTTCCATACATATTCATTTTCAAATACACATTCATACACATTTTATTCAAATTCACATTCATATCTTCACATTTTCATGCACATTCATAATTTCTCCCTTCTCCCCCTTTTTGTCATCAACAAAAGGTATACAAGATAGGAGAACATTCATTCACATTAAGTCATTCACAACAAAAATAGTACATGAGTGTATCATAAAAAGACATATATCATAAAAAGTCATATTTATATATGAAAGGTCAGTACATGAGTGATACAGTACAAAAGTGCTTCGACACGATAAAAATAGTATCACAACAACAAGACATGAAAAATATAAAGTCCTAAAATATCAAAAGGAAGACTAGAAACATCAGAAAGAAGGACTAGGATCATCATCATGCTCTTCCTCACTAGAGGAGGAACCGAGCTCTAAAATGCCTGGAGCAGGCCTGAACTTAGGAAACCTAGGTCTAAGGTCCCTGAGTCTAGTCCTAACAGGTGTAGTAGTCCTAGAAGTTTTAGGTTTGGCTTTAACTTTAGACTCTGAGGATATCAAAATATGAGTGGGTATGGCAGTAGGATGATCAAAAGACAAGGCTAAAGTGCTCGTGGTAGACAATATCTTAGTGGCTAGAGTGTCTCCAACAATAGATCCTGGAATCTCGGTACCAACCTCAGCCTCAGCAGGATTGCCCTCTGAAGGAATGTCACTGAAGTGTGCTACCTGTCCCTGCCCGCAATCTGTGCCAATGTCAGGTGCTGCTGTAGAAGTGGTCGGTACAGACTGACTGGCTATAGTAAGCTATTGAAGAATAGTCATGATATCCTGGAAGCCCTGGTGCTTCTCTGACTGAAGTGCAGAAATCCTAGCATCAGTCTCAGATCTCCCTCAATGAAGACTCGAGATCTCATCTAGTACACGCTGCAATCGGTCATCATCACCCGGTCCAACAATTGTCGATCCTCTGACTGGTGAACGAGGAGTAGATGGAGCTGGCTCTGAGGGTCTAGCCTTGTCAACATGTGTCTCTACCTCTGCACCATGTCCCTACGCTGCCTGAGCATCCTCATCAGAATCATCCTTAGAATGAGTCACTGGAAGACCTGAGCTCTTCCTAATCCAGTGACCCTCTACTTTAATAAATCCCATCCGGGTCAAATATTTTAGATTGTATGTGTCTATATGCAAAAGTGGTCTACTGTCCTCTCCAGACAAATCAACTAGGGCATCCTGAAATAGTAGGGTAAATACCATCCCATATGGAAGACATGCTCTTGCCCTACAAGCAGCCTCCCTCATCTATGACAACATAATAAATGGTAAATTGAGGGCCTCCCCCTCAACTAGGCATCTCATGAAGACTAGGTCGCGCTCACTAACCTAGTCAAACCTCCCCATCCGGGGCAAAAAGATATGGCTAATAATGTTATGCAATAATCTCATCTCTAAGGATAATTTGTTTGCGCTAACATGAACAACACCTTTCATGTTTGTCGTCTCAAGTACCAATCTCAAAGTTTTTTGCTTCTCCTTCAAAACTAGGTAGCTTTCACCCTCTTTTGGTATATGAAGAATACTTGACAACTTTTGCTCACTGATTTCAATATGTTTACCCTTCATAGTACTTTCAATGTGAAATGCACCCAAGGACATACTTTCAAAAAATTACCGAACAAGGTTTGGATAGGTGCGAAGATTGAGCATACAAAAGTCCTTCCAACCCTGTTTAACCAACCAATCTCCAATATGCAAATTTTTTTGTTCTAGAAAATTGAAATCTATGCATCTACCCAATGTAACTTGTATATTTTTCATTAAAATTACTTGACCTGGTGCCTCATGCTCTTCTTCATGCTCTATTTGATGTTCTTCTTCCAAATTTGAAGTATCCAACCATCTCTTTGACCTTCTTTCCTCCGCTATTAACCGAACCATTCCCCTAGGTTTCTCAGCCACTGCCTTTCGAGGAGCCATCTAGCATAGATTAGGATCTAGGAGCTTTTCCTAGGTTAGGAAGATGAGTCGACTAAAGGAAAGTGAGAAATAGGGAAAGAAATAGTAAATACAAACCTATGGAACCCTATTTAAAAAACCCTCAGACTGAAACACCTGGTGACTCGAGTCGGCTCACCGAAACACCTGGTGACTTGAGTCGGCTCGCCGAACCACCTGGTGACTCGAGTCGGCTTGAGCCAAAATTCAGCCTAAAACTCAAAAACAAGTAAAATTAAAATCTAAGGGATTCTTATCACTAAAATAGGTTGTCATTAGCTCTAGAGTGAAATTTAAAAAGTCTAGATATTTTTTTCTTGTTTTTAAAAAATTAGGTCAAAACATTCAGAATGGGTCACACAGGCCTAATTCGCCTCTAATCTTTTTGAATCTATCTTGACTAAGGGGTTTAGTAAAAATGCCAGCAAGTTGATCTTCAGTAGGTACAAATTCTAACTCAACAACATTATTTAAAATATGATCTCAAATAAAATGATGTATAATTTCTATGTGCTTAGTTCGAGAATGCTGAACTGGATTTTTAGATAAGTTAATAGTACTAGTGTTATCACATTTAATAGAAATTTTAGATTGGACAACATCATAATCTTCTAGTTATTGCTTGATCCATAACACTTGAGCACAACAGCTCCCCACAACCACATATTCTGTCTAACAGTAGATAGTACTACAGAGTTCTATTTACGATAGTGCCATGAAATCAAGCTAACACCTAGAAATTGACAGGTGCCACTTGTGCTTTTTCTATCAATTTTACAGCCTCCATAATCAGTATCAGAATAACTAATTAATTTCAAAGATGTGTGCTTAGAGTACCATAAACATAGATTGCATGTGCCTTTAAGATACTTAATGATTCTTTTAACAGCTATGATGTGTGACTCTTTTGGATTAGATTGAGAACATGCACATATACAAACACTAAATAAAATATCAGGTCTACTGGCTGTTAAGTAAAGTAAAGAGCTGATCATACCTCTATACAGCTTTTGAGCCACATTTGTGCCATTCTCATCTTTATCAAGTCTACATGTAGGATTCATGGGTGTTCCAATTTATTTGCTTGATTCCATGCCAAATTTCTTGATAATCTCTTTGATATATTTGGCTTGGTTTATCAGAATACCTTTCTTAAATTATTTGATCTGAAGCTCAAGGAAGTAACTCAGCTCACCAATCAAGCTCATCTCGAATTCACCCTACATTAGCTTAGCAAAGTCTTAACACAAAGATTCATCAGTAGATCCAAAAATAATATCATCAACATAGATTTGAACAACTAAAATATCATTATCTTTTCTTTGAATAAACAGTATGGTGTCAACACTACCTCTTACATAATCATTTGTAATTAAAAACTTACTTAGTCTGTCATACTAGGCTCTAGGTGCTTATTTCAGACCATACAAAGCTTTATTCAATTTGAAAATATGATTTAGAAATGAGTGATCAATAAAACTCGGTGGTTGTTCAACAAAATCCTCTTCAAATAGAAAATCATTCAAAAATGTACTCTTTACATCCATTTAAAATAATTTAAAATTCATAAAGCCTGCATATGCTAATAATAATCTAATGGTTTCTAATCTAGCTATTGGTGCATAAGTCTTATCAAAATCTATTCCCTCTTCTTGATATATCCTTGTATTACCAGTCTAACCTTATTTCTAAGTATATTTCCTTCCTCATCTAATTTATTTCTATAAGCCCACCTAGTACCTATAACAGGATAGTCATTAGGTCTTTCTACTAGGATCCAAACATTATTTCTCCTAAATTAGTTTAACTCATCATGCATGGCTAATATCCAATTAGGATCAGTTTTAGCTTCTTCTATCGTGTGTGGTTCTACATGAGAAACAAAAGCAATTAAGTCATGTATATCCCTATGTGTAGCTCTAGTTTTAACACCTTGAGATGGGTCTCCTATAATTAATTCTTTGGGATGTGAGTGTACAAACCTCCATTCTTTGTGTATATCATCATGATTTTTGCTTTCCTCTTCTTCATGTGGTTCACTTGATTATTTGCCTTTGATAGTCAAATCTTTCAGTCCATTTTCTAGTGTACCTACATCATCATCAGCAAGATCTATTTTTCTAGAAGATGTAATGTCTGATTCATTGAAAATAACATATATTGATTCTTCTACAATCAAAGTTCTTTTGTTGAAAATTCGATAGGCCTTACTATTTAAAGAATATCCAAGAAAAATAGCCTCATCGGATTTTGCATCGAAATTACCAAGATTATCTTTTTCATTATTAAGAATAAAATATTTACAGTCGAAAATATGAAAATATTTGATATTAGGCTTTTTATTGTTCCATAGTTCATAGGGGGTTTTTCTAATGATAGGTCTAATCAAAACTCTGTTCAAAATATAGCATACGGTATTTATAGTTTTAGCCCAAAAGTATTTTGAAAGATTTCTTTCACAAAGCATTGTTTTGGATATCTCTTCCAAAGTACGATTCTTTCTTTCTACAACATCATTTTGCTGTGGTGTTCTAGGAGCTGAAAAATTATGGTCAATACCGTGCTTTGTACAA
This sequence comes from Areca catechu, assembly GCA_021397845.1. Classification (NCBI taxonomy): domain Eukaryota; kingdom Viridiplantae; phylum Streptophyta; class Magnoliopsida; order Arecales; family Arecaceae; genus Areca; species Areca catechu. The sequence continues at coordinate 11,440,184 of CM038048.1, forward strand.
AAGTGATCAAAATGTTAATTTTCAAACTCAGTGCCATTATCACTATGAATTGAAATAACAGACAGATTTTTTAAATTTGAAACTCTTTTATAAAATTTTTTGAATTCTTTGAAAGTTTCATCTTTATGTGCAATAAACAAAACCCATGTGTATCTTAAAAAATCATCTATAATCACAAGGCCATATTTCATATCACATAGGCTTGTAGTCCTAGTAGGTCCAAATAGGTCCATGAGAAGTAGCTCTAAGGGCTAGTAGTAGAAACAATGTTTTTAGATTTAAAACTCTCCCTCACTTGTTTTCCTAGTTGACAAGCATCGCAAATATAATCAAAATTAACTTTAAATTTTGGCAAACCTTTGACTAAATCCTTTGAAATTAGTTTTGCTATAGTATCCATACTAGCATGTCAAAGTCGCCTATGCCATAGTAAACTTGATTCCTTGCTCTTGTCATTTATTGCTACAAGACTTGTGTTGCTTAACATAGCCAGTCATTGAGATCTACTACATAAATATTTCCAAGTCTATGTCCAATGAATTCAGTACTAAAGTCAAGTGGATCAACTACTATACACATTGATGACTTGAAGAAAATATTAAAACCAATGTCACACAGCTGACTAATACTCAAAAGATTATGCTTTAACTTTTCTACAAGTAACCCATTTTCAATAAATATAGAAGGAGTAATTTTGATTTTACTGATATCGATTATCCTGCTTTTGTGATTATCACCAGATGTTACCATTCCACCATCTTTTTGTTTTAGGGTGAAGAATTGATCAATATCACCTATCATATGTCTTGAACAGCCGCTATCTAGGTACCATCTTTTTTTTACATTTGTGACTGCAAGACATCCCTGTAAAACAATCATATAATGGATTTAGATACCCAAGCTTTCTTAGATCCTTGCAAGTTAGTAAAAATGGTTTCTTTTAGAACCCAAACTTTCTTGATTTTCTTCTTGTCATTATGTTTCAAATGACACTCAAATGCCTTATAACCAATATTGTTGCAAGCATAGCATATGGTGCGGGCACCAGACTCAGAAGAAGACTTCAGGGCTCCATCTAGATCTCTGATTGACCTTGCCCGAAGAATTAGGGTTTTCTGGTTTTGTAATAAGGGTTGACCTGATCAACTCAATTTTGAGTCTGTAATTTTGTCATTTCAATTTTTGTTGGGTCATGTTGACTCAGTCCAAGTCCAAGGCCCAGGTAGGTGTCATTCCCTTTGCCATAGGGCACCACATTTTCCAGCTACAAGTGGGTGCCACACTCCCTGCCACATCTCCATCCAGTGTACCTTGGTCCCCATGCCTCAAGTAAGCAGGTTCTTTTTTCTTGCACCACTTAGGGGAGAAATCCATCAAGATACCTCAATCCAAGGAGGAGACAACTTCTTTCCAGATAAACCCAAGCCAGGATGGCAAGAATTTTTCTTGAAGAGAGCATGTCTTGGGGAGAAAATCAAGGAGGCACCCAAAAGTTTCCAAAAGTGCCAAAGCCATGAAAGGAAGAAGCCTAAACTTGTGGAGCAAGACTAGGAGGTGTCCAAATGAGCCAAACCATGAAGGGAAAATCCTTGATTCATGGAGAGATACTAGGAGACACCCCCATAACCTGCCATTTGGAGCTGATTTTCAAGTTTTCTTGGAGTTTTTGGGCTGCCCACTCATGGAAGGAGTCTTGGGAAGAGAATTTGATGCCTAAAGTGTGGGTTAGTCCTATTAGTCCCATATGAAAAATGTATAAAATTTTATTTCTTTGTTATGTCTATATATTCAACTCTATGTAACTCTTGAATTTAAAATGATGATGAATGAAATCAATTTCTGTGTGAGCAACTTTGTGTTTCTCTCTTCCGCACTTGTATTCAGGTGTTGAGCTCTGTGAGGGAGTAAATCCGGGTTCCCTAGGAACCTTGAGGAGGTGTGAGATCTCCAACCCCAAAACCCTAGCTTAGTCCACCCATCTCTACTCCACCACCACCAAACCCTAATTTTCCATCTTCATCCCACGGCCCCTCTCTTCCACATCGAAGCCGGTCACCAGCATCCAGGTTCAGATCAACTGTTTCAACTATAGAGCCAGTTCAAAGAAGAGTCAGATCAGTATCAAGATCTCTTGAACTTCTACATCCAACAATCTTCATTAAGTACTCAGGTCAGTGTCTTTCTTTGAGTTTCTTGTTCTTTTTTTTGTTCTTCTTCTTCCAGATCCTGAGTTCGAGAAGAAGGCCAACCTTGCCATAGGACTACAATCCGAGGATCCATTGCGAAGATACCCCGTCTCCAAGGATCCTACAATTTGCTCGAGAGTGTCCTTCAATTGAAGCAATGAGAGATATCACAGTCAGGTATAAACCTTCTCTTCTCTCTTCGTCTGTTTCTTGAAAGAGGAGTAAACCCTAGATCTGGGGGTTTCTCAATCCCCAGCGATCCTACTTCTGAGTTACTCAAATAATCCACTCCTTTTAATTGTGTTTTCTGTCATTTCTTAGTTTCTTTCAACATTAGTTTATCTTTCCTTTGAGTCAAAGCTGACTTCTGAAAATAAATAAATAAAAAAATATATTAATTTTAATTTACTTCCGCATCGCATCATCTCTTTTGTTCCGCATCATTTTTGGTATCAGAGCTTCCGTTCTGCATCAATTTTGGTATCAGAGCCTAGTCTAGGATTTCTGTTTTGCTTGCTTGTTTTAAGTCTCTCTCCTTTTTACTTTATCTGCTCGAAGTAGACTCCCCAGGACGTCCGGTCCTAGGAACGAAGCGAGGTGCAAACCTCCTCTTCCCATTCCACAGGATGTTCCTAGGGCGTGTAGGGGATCCGTTGGGTTACAACTTCGTAGCAGGAATTGTAAACGGGGGAAGCACCCTATTTTTAGTCTGTAACTATCCTGTTGCAAAAATTGTTTCTTAGTGCAAGTAAATCTGAATTGCATAATTTTTGTTTTTCTGGAACCAGTATAATTGAAGCTATTTTACATAATTTTTCTGTGATTTATTAGTTTCCATGAAATTTCTGAGAGTTAAATTACTGCAACTCTGTTTTTGTGTTCTGCAATTCAATTATCTTGAGTGAACATCTCCTAACTCATCCTAAGGGCATTTGAGCATCTAAGATAAGGGGAGGAGTTGATAACCTCTCCTTAGCCCACAACCACCACCCCCTCATTCGATCCTAAGCCTAACTTTAAAATTTATTAGACTTAATTTGCCCTAGTGGGCTAGGGACATCAACAAGTCGGGTCAAGGCTAGTGTTGAGTCAGTTTGTCTAGTTACTCTGTGTGTGCTTTGTACTCAGTGTCTAGAACGGTGGTTCAGGGACTACGTCCCGAAGGACTTGTGTGCTGGTCCGCCTACCTGGCCAATCACTGATTGGTGTCTAGGATTGGCAATTAGGGACCTAACACTCCCCTTACACCTACCTGGCTGAGTCCCGAGTTACTACAGGCTAGCTTGCCACTCTGATTGGGCATCTAGTTTGGACTCTAGGTCTAGTGAGCCAGTAGTCGCTTTAGTCTAGTCACATTCTGTGTGTTTGCTTGCATCATCATGTATACCCGGAATGGAGTACCCTACCAACCTGGTCAAACCCAACCTGATTTAGAGGCCATGGTTAGAGCTCTTACTGAAAGTATGAACAAATTGAGTCAGGATATGACTGCTACTGTTACCCAGTGTAAAGAACAAGTCCATGAGAATTTTACCCAGCTTAGGGATCGAGTCCAAGTACTTGAGAAATGTAGACATCAAAATTGGACCCCTGATCCAAAATTTAATAGGCCCCAACCTCATCCATGCCAGGAGCCTAGGAGGGCCTTATACCGTGATCCTGAGCATAACCTTAGGAAGCCTAACCATGATATCTATTGTGTGGATTGTGTCTATGAGAGGTCCTTAGAATATTTTAGACCAGTCACTCAACAACCCATGTCTTCTAGATCAAACCATTTAGATCCACACCCATGCCCAAGTAAGGTCTCTACTAGCTTGAAACCCAGTGTGACCCAGGTTCCTATATCGCAAGAATGTTTGTTTTGTGGAGAAAGAGGCCATAAATCTAGTCAGTGCCCATGCATAGGACTGGCTTGTGCATAGCTAAGTGGTAAGAATCCTAAGGATGACATTAATGAGGGAGAACCCAAGCCTACCAATGAGGAAGAAAGGTTAGGTATGACAAGCCTAGAATCAGTTGACCCGATTATCACTGACCCGAAACCCATTGAAGATGGCATCGAGGAAGTATATGATGCTGGCTTGAGTCTAGTTGATGAATATGAGGGGGAAGAACTTGAAGAATGTGACATCGATACTATTGGTTCCTTACTTGAGGAGACCTTGGAGAGCAACCAAGTGGTAGGACCTAGTTCAGAAATTCAAGAGATTTGTGAGAATCAGGTTCCTTTAGTCAAATACCCCCAGGAAGAACTCATAGTGTTAGCCCGAGCTATCAGTTCGTTCCCTCTAATGACAGTCATTCCCCAAGTACCAATTGAAGATCTTTGCACTGAACTGTTTAAGTTTGCCCACCCTATGGTAGATCCTCTCCTTAGGATGACTGAATGAAGCCTCTTACAATTGGACCTTGTCCCATGCCCAGCCACTAAGGTCTCTCCCGTAATCTCAATTGAACATCCTTGTCTTGAGCGGATTGATTCACCCAGTCCTGTAGAAGTCCTCCTTATGGCCCCAGACCCCTTCCTTCGTATGACTGACCTACCCTTCTATAGAGTATACCTTTCCGCACCCATAGGTCAAATTTCAAGTCTTGAGGTCATCATCCGTAGGCCCTCCCATGAATCATTCTCTAATCCAGTTCTTGAGAAAGTGGATCATTATTTGCTTAGAGAACAAACCTAAACTATTGCAATCACATGTCCTAGGCTACTTCCCGAACCATCTCTTGATCCATTCCTGGGAGTAGCAAGCTTTTCCTTTCGTAAGGATGACCAGTTGACACTCATAGATCACCATTCAAACCTTCAGGTCACCACCTTTAGTCAACAGGTAATTCGAGACTCCACCTCATATCTCCTCCCTTTCTCTAGGACTTCCAATGCTTCTTACACCATCCAAGTATACTTTGTCGAAGCCTTTAGAGTGAACCACGTGTCAGAACCTATTAGGTTTGCCACCTACTTCTGGAAGACCTTATGGCACCTACTAGGCATCCATAATAAGTTTTCATGCTCTGCATGCCCTCCTCCGACCCAAGGTCAAACCTAGAGAGCCTTAGTTTGTTAGGTTTAGACTTAGGGTTCCTTTGTAATAAAGTCCATTCTTTAGGAATGCGTCGTCAGTCTAGTTTAGTTTTCTTGACCCTTTACTAGGCTTTGGCTCAAATTTTGGTTTGATTGAGAGCACCAGGAATTAGGATTTGTATTTTGTCCAGGGCTAAAATTGCATTCAATGTTTCGATCAATAAGTCTATAGGCTAGAGTCCCTTTGAAATTGTTCATGGATACAAGCCTCACACACCACTTGATCTAATTTCACTATTAGCCCACACACACAAGTATCTTGATGCACTTGCATAGCATGTAAAGGACTTGCATAAAGAAATTCATGCTAAAATAACTTTAAGTAATGAAACTTATAAGAAGTTGGCTGATTATCAAAGACGAGTCAAAACTTTTGTTGAGAGAGACTATGTAATGATTAGGTTAAGGCCTGAGCGATTTTCTCCTGGAACCGTTAGAAAGTTACATGCTAGAGGAGCTGGACCATTTAGAGTGGTGAAGAGAGTAGGATCCAATGCCAATGTGCTCAAGTTACCTCCAGAACTAGGCATTAGCTCCACTTTCAACATTACAGACCTAGTAGAGTACAGGGAGCCAACTGTGATTCCCAGTGAGCCTTTTGAACCTAATCCTGTTATTGAGAGTGATCCTGATCCTGTGTATCCACAAAAACTGGCCTGTGAGGAAAGAGCAGATTGAAAAGATCCTGGATGATCAGGTAATCTCTACTCGTAATCGAGGATACCAAAGATACCTAGTCTGCTGGCAAGGAAGGCCAGACTCTGATGACTCTTGGATCTCCCGAGAAGAACTACAAGATTTGGATCCAGACCTCTTGGAGAGATACCAGAGCCAACTTGAGCCTTACTCGACAAGGTCGAGTTCCTCCCACCCCGGGAGAATTGGTGCGGGCACCAGACTCAGAAGAAGACTTCAGGGCTCCATCTAGATCTCTGATTGACCTTGCCCGAAGAACTAGGATTTTCTGGTTTTGTAATAAGGGTTGACCTGATCAACTCAATTTTGAGTCTGTAATTTTGTCATTTCAATTTTTGTTGGGTCATGTTGACTCAGTCCAAGTCCAAGGCCCAGGTAGGTGTCATTCCCTTTGCCATAGGGCACCACATTTTCCAGCTACAAGTGGGTGCCACACTCCCTGCCACATCTCCATCTAGTGTACCTTGGTCCCCATGCCTCAAGTAAGCAGGTTCTTTTTTTTTGCACTACTTGGGGGAGAAATCCATCAAGATACCTCAATCCAAGGAGGAGACAACTTCTTTCCAGATAAACCCAAGCCAGGATGGCAAGAATTTTTCTTGAAGAGAGCATGTCTTGGGGAGAAAATCGAGGCACCCAAAAGTTTCCAAAAGTACCAAAGCCATGAAAGGAAGAAGCCTAAACTTGTGGAGCAAGACTAGGAGGTGTCCAAATGAGCCAAACCATGAAGGAAAAATCCTTGATTCATGGAGAGATACTAGGAGACACCCCCATAACCTGCCATTTGGAGCTGATTTTCAAGTTTTCTTGGAGTTTTTGGGCTGCCCACTCATGGAAGGAGTCTTGGGAAGAGAATTTGATGCCTAAAGTGTGGATTAGTACTATTAGTCCCACATGGAAAATGTATAAAATTTTATTTCTTTGTTATGTCTATATATTCAACTCTATGTAACTCTTGAATTTAAAATGATGATGAATGAAATCAATTTCTATGTGAGCAACTTTGTGTTTCTCTCTTCCGCACTTGTATTCAGGTGTTAAGCTCTGTGAGGGAGTAAATCCGGGTTTCCTAGGAACCTTGAGGAGGTGTGAGATCTCCAACCCCAAAACCCTAGCTTAGTCCACCCATCTCTACTCCACCACCACCAAACCCTAATTTTCCATCTTCATCCCACGGCCCCTCCCTTCCACATCGAAGCCGGTCACCAGCATCCAGGTTCAGATCAACTGTTTCAACTACAGAGCCAGTTCAAAGGAGAGTCAGATCAGTATCAAGATCTCCGGAACTTCTACATCCAACAATCTTCATTAAGTACTCAAGTCAGTGTCTTTCTTTGAGTTTCTTGTTCTTTTTTTTGTTCTTCTTCTTCCAGATCCTGAGTTCGAGAAGAAGGCCAACCTTGCCATAGGACTACAATCCGAGGATCCATTGCGAAGATACCCCATCTCCAAGGATCCTACAATCTGCTCGAGAGTGTCCTTCAATTGAAGCAACGAGAGATATCACAGTCAGGTATAAAACCTTCTCTTCTCTCTTCGTCTGTTTCTTGAAAGAGGAGTAAACCCTAGGTCTGGGGGTTTCTCAATCCCCAGCGATCCTACTTCTGAGTTACTCTGATAATCCACTCCTTTTAATTGTGCTTTCTGTCATTTCTAAGTTTCTTTCAACATTAGTTTATCTTTCCTTTGAGTCAAAGCCGACTTATGAAAATAAATAAATAAATAAAATACATTAATTTTAATTTACTTCCGCATCTTATCATCTCTTTTGTTCTGCATCATTTTTGGTATCAGAGCTTCCGTTCTGCATCAGCATACAATTCTTGACTTTGAATGGAAAGTATGTGATGATGCAAATTTAGGTCTAAATTGTTTTGAAGTAATAAACTTAGGAGCATATGATGTAGATGCAGAAAATTTGTTTGAAATAGAACCTTTGTAACCAATTCCAAATTTGTTATTTGTCTCTCTTTAATCTTTCAAAATTAGTTCAAGCTTGTTGGAACTTAGGATTAGTTTTTTAACCAAAGGCTTGAGCTTTTGAACTTCTTTATTTAAATCATCATTTTCATTTTGTAAACCTTTGTTTTTCTCGATAAGCTCTTCTTTTTCAAATTGGGTGGTCTTAAGTCTTTCACAAACTAGACTTAATTTCCTTTGCAAAATTTTATTTCTTTCACCAAATTCATTTTTATCCTTTTCAATTGTATCACAATGATTTTTCAAAGTTTTCATTTTCAAATCAGCTTTCTTATATTCTACTAATAATTCATAAAATGCATTATGCAACTCATCATATGTAAATTCTAAATTAGGTTCAAAAGTAGTTACTTCGTTCTCCAAACCCATAAGACATATCTGTGCAGTCTTTGTTGTCTCTTCATCCTCTTCAGTGGATGTAGATTCATCACTGTCACTCCATGCTGCAAGCATTGCCTTATTATTTCTGTTGATCATCTTTTTCTTTGCTTCAGGATAGTCAGGATGGATATGTCCCGGTTTCTTGCATCCATAGCAGATTGAAACTTGATCTTTATCTTTATCATTTTCCTTTACTTTGTCCTTTTCTCTTTCTCTCCCAAAATCTCCTTTTCTAAATTGCTTCCTCCATATATTTGTTTTTCTTCTACCCATAAACCTTTTAAACCTTCTCATTACAAGGGCAATCTCATCATTTTCCAGATCATCATCATCTGATGAGTCTGAATCTCCATTACTGTCCTCTTCTATAGCTTTAAATGCTATAGCTTTCTTTCTTTTGGAATCTTCATCAGTCCTTTGTTGCATTGCTAATTCATGTGTAATTAGTGATCCAAGCAACTCATCCAGTGGTAGGGTGTTCAGGTCCTTCGCCTCTTGAATAGCTGTCACTTTAGCTTCCCATTTATCTGGCAAGGATCTAAAAATCTTTTAAACAAGATCAGCATTACTATAAGTCCTACCAAGACTTTTGAGACCATTGATAATATCAGTAAAATGAGTGTACATAGCAGAAATAGTTTCAATAGGATCCATCTTAAATAACTCATAGTTATGCACAAGAAGATTGATTTTTAATGTTTTAACTTGTGAAGTGCCTTCATGTGTAATTTCTAGCTCGTCCAAAATTTCTTTAGTAGAATTACAAGTTAAAGTTATGTTAAACTCATTTGGATCCAAAGCACAATACAGCAAGTTCATAGCTTTGGCATTCAGCTCAGCTAATTTCATATCATTTTCGTCCCAATCCTCTTCTGGTTTGGGAACCTCTATATTATTAACTCTAACAGTGGGTGTATGAGGTCCTTTCAAGATAATTTTTCATAAATGAAAATCAACAGCTTGAATGTATATTTTCATTCTTGCCTTCCAAAATGTATAATTGGTTTCGGTGAAAAGTGGAGGTCGATTTATGGATTGGCCTTCGGCCAAAGAAGTGCTCATGGGATGTGCCATCTATCTTTACTTTAAGTAACTTTTAGAGACTCTGCTCTGATATCACTTATTGCCCAGGTGGCTTCTCAAGAGGGGGGTGAATTGGGATTATAAAAATTGTTCACAATTATGTGCACTTTGAAATTCTTTTAGCGTTGTGGTGCAATATGCAATGCGGAAGTAATTAAGTAAATGCAATAAGCTAAAGTAAGCACAAACACAAACACAAGGAAATTTAGAGTGGTTCAGAGCAACCAACTCCTACGTCCACTACCCAAGAACCACTTGGGATTTCCACTATATCTCCCAACCGGAATACAGTCAGATTGTTTTACTAGGCTCACAATCCAAACCTATACACTTTGGTTTTATCGGGATCACTAAAGAAACCCAAACTCTCTTTGATTTTGAACGGGATCACCAAAGAAACCCTAACACTTGGTTTTATACCGGGATCACCAAGAACCCAACTTAGGTTTTCACAAGGCTCACCTAAAAACCTTTAACCCTCTCTTAAGACACAACCCCTTGCTATTCTTAATGAGAAAATAAAGATAAAGAGAAATAAAAAGCAACTACACAATAAACCGAGTTTGTTAAAATGTTGCCGATGTAGATCAAGATGAAGCCTAGCTTTGAATGCTCTTTAATGCTCTTCAAGCTGCTTCTTTGCTTCTTCAATGAGTCGATTCAATGATGAAGAGAAGTTGGTGAAATTTTGAATCCTAACTTGAAATCTCTTGAAATAGGTTGATGAAAGTCTTGAAAGCTTTTCAAATTTCCAAGATAAATCAATAATATTCTTCTAAAAAAAATTATTTAATCCACCAAAAGTAATCCCTTTTATAGTTTTCCATGAGATATGGCTATTGTAGGGCCTAGGGATTCGTGAAAGAGCTGTTGGAGATGAATTAGAATTCAAAAATCACTTTCAGCAACTAGTTGTTAGAGTACAGAAAATGACTACTCGAGTCGACTCGAGATCCACGAGTTGGATCGAAGTCTCAGACAATCCAAAATGAATTTCTGTGCGAGTAGGCTCTTCAAGCTGGAGTCGGCTCGTGTCTTCAATCAATTCAAATCAGCAATTACTTGAGTCGGCTCGAAGTCTCAGTTCACCAAAAATCATAACTCTGGACGAGTCGGCTCTTGGAGCTCGAGTTAGTTCAAGATCTCTGACTTCAGAAACATGTATTCTTCCATGTATCGGCTATTGGGACACGAGTCGGCTCGAGATACTGAAATTTTGAAATTTTTTCGTACCATGCCACAAGGAGTCGACTCTTGATCCATGAGTCAACTCTTGCCAAAACTTCAATTAATGCTTCAAACTTCTCCAAAACTCTTCAACACTTGAATCAAACAAGAGCTAATCTATATACACTCAATTTTACAATTTTACAGCCCATTTACAAGATTACATAGTTAAAAAAAATTAGGGCTTTTACAAGTTAAAGATCATAAAAGTCTATGCATAATTGAATTACCTCTCAATCAATTTGAAAATCAATTTAAACTAAAGGTAACCAATTTCCTACAAAAACTTCTCAAGTAATTGAAAGAATTAGTGACATATACATGCTCCAATATTTTATGATCATCAAAATCATTCTAGGGATCAATAATGACCATATCTCTTAGTGTATATCTTTCATTTGAGACCATTTTTGAACTGTTTGGAACCTTCTATGGAGTTTTTGCTCGAGTCGACTCGATCAATTTAGGTTGAGCCAAGCCAACTTGGATGTCGGGTCAGGCATTTTTTTGTTTGAACCGTAGGACTTAACCTAAGCCCTTATACTTTGTCATTTCATTCCTATTGGCTTAGAACTCTAATTTCCAACCTAAGAACTCCTTCCTTCCATCTCGACCTACCTTTTCTAGCTTAAACCCCTGCAATCTTCTCGAGCTTGAGCAATGGCATCGAAGAAAGCTATCGCAAAACGCCCCTGAACTAATGAAGAAAGCTCTCCAAGAAAATGAAGATCAAAAAGAAGAGAAGATGAGTCGACTCGAAATCAACAACAGGCAGAAGAGCAAGAGGCTTCACCTTCTCCACCAAGACAAGTGGTTTCCAAGGCAATCTGTCCGATCACAAGTGGAAGAAGGATAATTTTTTCATTCCTAAAGGACCTAGGGCTTCAGATTGGTGACATGATTGAAGATCAAGGTTGGTCATTCTTCTGTTCCTTGAATGTTCCTACATATCCCAACCTGGTTCGAAGTTTTTATGAGAATCTAATTTTGGAAGAATGTTGCATTGAATCCACTATCAAAGGAAAGAGAATATTGTGACAAAAGAAAGTTTGAGCAATCTACTTGAAATGCCTAATGAGGGTCTTAACCACCTAGTTCTAAAGGACAGACAAAAAATCCTCATAACCATCTTGGAAATGAGTGATGTTAGTGGAATTGGAAATGTAAAAGCTAACTCCCTTTCCTTAGAGATGAGATTGCTACACAACTTCATCAGCGGGATTTTTCTCCCTAGAACAGGTCGATTTGACTGGGTGAGTGAGAGAGACCTGTGCTTCATGGGACATCTGATTGAAGGGGAGGCTCTCAATTTGCCACATATCATTCTATTACAAATGAAGGAAGTAATAAGAAAGGTAAAGGTGATGAGGGACAAGAAGCGGGGAATCGCTAGCGAGCGTAGAAGTCACCAGGGGATTAGGGCTTGCACTCAAGAACAGGGAACACGGGCGTCACACCCACTCCAATCTGGAGAAAACTTAGACAAAATATCTTTTAATTTGTATTCATGAGAAAAAAGATACTTCATACAAGAGGGGAGGGGTAGTATTTATATATTCACCCCAGGGTACATGACTTGAGGGCTAAGAAACCCTAACTTGTGGGCCAAGAAACCCTGGTAGACCCGGTCAACAGTGGGCCTTTGTCTTGGACTGGAGCTCTCTCTTGCAGGCTTGGCGGCATGAAAGGGCCCAGGTGCATGAAGGCTAGCTCTGGTTGGGGTCCTGGTGAATCTTCTGGCTACGAACTCTCCTCTTGTACATGACCTGAATGAAAACTACATTGACTCGATTAGACTTGACTGGACTAAAAGACTGGACCTGACTAAGTGGACTCAACTGGACTCAGTTATCTCACTTTATTACAGGACTCAAATAAAATAAAATAGACTTTTGGTCCCCATCATTCCCCTATGGTGGGGAGAACTCGACTCCATCGAGTTTGGGTGAGCGGGGGTTTGATGGAACTAGAACCAATCACAAAAAAGGCTAGGTTCTTCACTTTTTTTCAAACAAATTCTAGATTTTTTTTTCATATTTTCTTTTTTTTACTGGCTGCTCTAAGATATGTGCTTCACCCTCTTTGGGTCACTTAGAGACCATGCACTTTGAGAACCATGCAGAACGTAAAATTGACAACAGGGGCGGGAATATGCATTCACGTTCGTGCACTTCTTCTCACGGTGCTTTGATGGGCATGCAAAATTTAGGGAAGGTCCTAGATGTGGAGATACGATGGGCTTCACCGGTGATGAGGCTGGGGACGAGGACAGCGACTCAGGGAATGGTGGCGTGGCCCTGCTCCGACGAACAGTGGTGGCACGGTGGGGAGAAGATGGCACGGGCAGTGGTCATGGGCATAACTTCAGAGGGGTTTCGCTGGCAATCACGCTAGGCGGAGACGGTGGAACGGATGATGGAGGTCTCAACCTGTTGTGGATGATTTTAGGTGAAAGACTAGGTCTCCGACGGGCTGCAGCAGTGCTTAGCAGCAAGGAGCCAGGCGGGCACTGATGAGGCATCGCGAGCGGAGATGGGGAGCGAAGGACATGAACGGTCGGAATCCATCAGGGTCGATGGATGTCGGTCTGTCAGATAAGAAGATCGAGTGGAGGTGAACTGAGGCGTCGACAAGGCAGAGAGAAAGAGGATCGGTTTGGGTGGAGGATGACGAAGGTGATCTTCCGGTGGGGCTCTCCGATTGGGAAGGGCGGCGATGTTGAAGGGCTCTGCTGTGTCGTCTTCCTCCTCGTGTTCGATCGTTAGTTCCTCGCCGTTGGATGAGGCGGTGGAGCAACAACAGGGAGGAGAGAACGGTGGTTGATGATGCGGGGAGGATGTAGATCTGGCTGATGGCGGTCTTGATGGCTGCAGGCGGACGGTGCACTCGAACTGGATCTGGGGAAGTCCGTCATCGATCGGCTGCTGTTCTCGGTTGCAGGCAGTATGGAGACAAGCTTCATGAGTGGAGTCATAGATGGGGTGTTGGAGGGGTCACAGGAGGAAGAAGGATGCCAGGGCATTGACGGTTCACAAATGGTGGCCAACAACTAGCCGAGGTTTGAGAAGGACGTCTTGCACAGGAGAAATCTGGATGGGAGGAAGTAGGAGCTAGGAAGGAAGAAGAAAAACCCTAATCCTCTGGACTCTGATACCAAGTTGATGAGGGATGGGAAGCGAGGGATCGTTGGCGAGCATAGAAGTCACTAGGGGATTAGGGCTTGTACTCAAGAACAGGGAACACAGGCATCACACCCACTCCAATGTGGAGAAAACTTAGACAAAATATCTTTTAATTTGTATTCATGAGAAAAAAGATACTTCATACAAGAGGGGAGGGGCGGTATTTATATATTCACCCCAGGGTACATGGCTTAAAGGCTAAGAAACCCTGACTTGTGAGCCAAGAAATCCTGGTGGACCTGGTCAACAGTGGGCCTTTGTCTTGGACTGGAGCTCTCTCTTACGGGCTTGGTGGCATGAAAGGGCCCAGGTGCATAAAGGTCAGCTCTGGTTGGGAGCGCCTGGTGAATCTCCTGGCTGCGAACTCTCCTCTTGTACATGACCTGAATGAAAACTACATTGACTCAATTGGACTTGACTGGACTAAAAGACTGGACCTGACTAAGTGGACTCAACTAGACTCAGTTGTCTCACTTTATTACAAGACTCAAATAAAATAAAATAAAATAGAATTTTGGTCCCCATCAAAAGGCCTGTCTTTCATATGGAATGGTTTTCACATTACTCTTTCAGGCCTCCAGAGTTGACTTGACTGGTGAGGATGGTAGGCCACTACACCATACGGATACTTACTCTTCCAAGTATTTGCAAAGAATGGGTTACCAATTGACAGATGGAACTTGAAGGAAGAAAGGATATGGACAGAGGGAAGTTGGCTCATCTAGTGATGATGATGATGAGGAGCCTAAAGAGCAGCTACCTGAGGAGACTGGCACTACTGCTGAGCCTTCAGTATCTGTTGTTGAGGAGCCTGCATAGCAGTTACCTATTAAGGAGACTACCACTGCTGCTGAGCATACTGTTCCTGATGCTGAGGAGTTTGAGCATAGAGAGAGAGAGTCTGGGATCCTAGGACTTCTCCAGCATCTCCACCAGCACCAGCATCTCCACCAATACCAACATCTCCACCAGCACCTTCAGTGACTGCTGATACTCCAGGACCATCTACTGATACTCCAGGACCATCAGTGTCCTATGCATTCATTGCCCAACAGATGAGACAGCTATCTTAGACCCTGACCAGCTCCATTGGTTTGATGTTTGGCGAGCTTCGTCAAACAGTCGACACCAAACTTAAGAAGATCTGTGGTGAGATCAGACAGCTACATTTTGGGGTAGATAGTGTTGAGTCTGCCAAACCAGAGCCATAGATGACATATAGTCACTGTCAGACTCCTTCAGGTTAGTATCTGATGACATCCAACGGACTGTTGATCGTAGCATTGAGGGGTTCAGATCTAAGGTGAAAGAGCTATGATGGGGACCTCACCAGCACGGATCCTGGAGCAAGCACAAATCTTGGAGCCACACAAGTTTCGAAGCATATCTAGAATAAATTTAGAATTTATCTTTTATTTGAAATTTGAATCAGGATTTGGTTAGTTAGGATTAAGATATGGATAGGCTTATCTTATCCTATCTTGTGTTTGAATTTGAACCATCTCTATCTTTTTATCCTGTATTCAAATTGAAATGAGGGTTTGATAGGTCTATAAATACCACCCTCAGTCCTTTGTAAAAAAAAAAGTTTTTGGAGAAAAGAATTTGAGTTTTTTAGAAGAGTGATTCTTCTTGCCTTCACCTTCGGGCATGGGCATGATGCCCTAGTTATTCCCCTTCCCATTCCATCTTCTTTATCCCCTCGTAACCTTTGAGATCCATCCTAGCACCTCCAAGTAGCGAGGAGGGTGTAATGCCTTAGAGGTGAGAAGTCTTTTCGTTAGGATGAGTCCCAAAGTCCATGAGATTCAAATCCCTATCTTCCATCCCCACTATTCTTTTGCCATCCCTAGAAAAAAAATACTAAAAAAAATAGTATCCTAATTTAGGTGACTTCTAGGCTCACCAACGATCCTACCATCTGTCCCCCATCAATTATGGTATCAGAGCTCAAAAAAAATAGGGTACCCCATATTCCCTTCTCTCCTGCCAGCCCTCACCGTCCACGTCCTCCATCTTCCACCTGGTCTAGCACCCCTTGGTCGCCTCCCCATTGGATCTCCCCTGCTCCCTATCGGCCACTAGTCCCTTCAGCCTACAAACAGAAACAGTTGATCGCCGCAGTCAAAGTTCATCAGATCGGCACCCCCACGGCAGTAATTTCGCCTTCATCCGCTGGCCTCCCACGGGTGCTCCCTACAGCCGATCCCATCGTGCGTCATCCCATTGTTATCCCATCTGTCTTCCCCGAGCATCGCTCCACCATCAAAGAAGCTCCCATCCCTCGGTGTTCTTCCAGACGACCCCGAGCCGCCAAACCTGCCTTTCATGGTCTTCCATCGCCCAACACCAGACGACCTTCCCTGGTCTTCCCACGCCTCCCTCCTCCAGATCCCATTGTCCAAGAACCCCTCCGATAACCTACCATCCGGAAGTCCCCCCCCTCAGTCTCCTGCTATCCGTGAGCTTCATCCCGGTCCACCGTCACCCAACCACCCTCACCCGATTGTCTTCGAACCCGGCTCACCTCCCCTACTCCCGAGTTCTCCCCTGCTTCGTTCTAGATGGTTGTTCGGCTGCTGATCCTCCTCTGAAGCCGACTCCTCCAATCTGCGATCATCCATGAACCCACACTCGATCCTCCCAAGCACCAACAGCACCTCCTCCGGTCTTTACGAAGCCAGATCCCCTCTCCTCCATCTTCCATCATCAGACCTCCCTCCTCCGGCCTCTCGTCGCCAGGCATCCCTCCTCCAGTCCACCGTGACGCCGTCAACAGCCCCAGCTTCCCTCCATGGAGTGCTTGCCCAAACCAGGCGCATCTTCCCTCCCCCTGCTCCTCGGGTCTCAGTGACCGTGCCGGACGTCCGCCCGGCCGATCTCCACCGGAGCCCAACCTCCCCGTCGCCATCGTCTTCTCCGAACCACCACTCCACCGAGAGCTGCCAAGATCCCCTGTTCCACGAAGCCCCTGTTCACTCATCCAAAGAAGCCCGTCCGTAAGCCTCCTCCCGACTTCTCCGTCGCCGGATCTCCTTCCTCCGGTCCGCCCGAAGCCATCTACACCTCCGATCTCCTCCCCCATGAAGCTTCAAAACTCCTGTTCCAAGAAGCGTGCAAGTCGAATTGTTGAGCGGTTGTTGAAGAAGACCAGAATAGCTATTCTAGCTATTCTGGCTATTCCATATATATCCTGAATTTATTCTAGCTTGGAATAAATCCCGTTTACTTTAAATTGGGTTACGTGCATCTAGAGCCAGCCTAACTCGATGAAGCCAAGTTTCCCCCACCTCAAGGGAATGATGGAGACCCCACCAACACGGATCCTGGAGCAAGCACAAATCTTAGAGCCGCACGAGTTTCGAAGCATATCTAGAATAAATTTAGAATTTATCTTTTATTTGAAATTTGAATTAGGATTTGGTTGGTTATGATTGAGATATGGATAGGCTTATCTTATCATATCTTGTGTTTGAATTTGAATCATCTCTATCTTTTTATCCTATATTCAAATTCAAATGAGGGTTGGATAGGTCTATAAATACCACCCTCAGTCCTTTGTAAAAAAAAAAATTTTGGAGAAAAGAATTTGAGTTTTTTAGAAGAGTGATTCTTCTTGCCTTCGCCTTCGGGCATGGACGTGATGCCCTAGTTATTCCCCTTCCCATTCCATCTTCTTTATCCCCTCGTGACCTTTGACTTCCATCCTAGCGCCTCCAAGTATCGAGGAGGGTGTAATGCCTTAGAGGTGAGAGGTCTCTTCATTAGGGTGAGTCCCAAAGTCCATGAGAATCAAATCCCTGTCTTCCATCCCCACTATTCCTTCGCTATCCCTAGAAAGAAAAATACCAAAAAAAAAATAGTACCTTAATTTAAGTGACTTCTAGGCTCACCAATGATCCTACCATCTGTCCCCTATCAAGCTATCTTATCAAATGGAATCTATTAAGCAGAGCAAGAAAATGGAAGATGATTACACCAAAGGAGTGGGGATTTTCAGGGCTGAATTTGGCAAATTGAGAGGTTCAGCTAAGGCTTTTGCAAATGCTTAGGCTAGTGAGCTCATTGCTCTCCAGCAAGGGATGATAAAGATTCAGACAGAGCTGAGCACTGTATGGGCTTTTCTAGCGAAACTATCATCAGTCATTGAGACTCTTGGAGCATCTAGACCTACACCTAGTCAGCCTGCACCTCATCCTAGATAGCCTGCACCACATTTTAGACAGCCTCCACCTCATTCTTCACAGCCATCATCTTTTGTATCTCCTGGTTTATTTGATCCAGAGCCTATTTCTTCCAGACCACCACCTAGACCATCCACAAGGACTAGAGGTCCTTCTAATCAACCTAGGTCTTAGCAAGGTAAATCTGAACCTATTATAGAAGAACCTAGTGATAGTGACTAGGCTAGTGCTTAGTATTTCTGCTTCCAAACCTTAGTAAGTTGTGTTGCCACCAAGATCGTCGTGGCCCGTAGCTGTTGCCAACACCGAAGTGCGCTCCTGTCGCTGCCTGCCGGTCCTCTACTCTTGGACCTACGAAACAGGGGTTAGTGACCCGGGCCGGGGTTTTCGACGGGGGCACTCTGATGATCAAGTCAGAGATGATCCAGGGGAATAGATCCTCCTGGTCGGGCCCCTCTTATGGACTCCGCACTAGGAGGAGTGGAAGATGTGTCGGTGAAGGAGAAATGCAACAGGGGGAGAGTGATAGCGAGGATAGAGGGGTTCCCTGTACCTCCGCTTCTCCTTGTTTCCCAGTGGTTCTCCCTCAACTATGGTGTTGGAGGTGGTGCTTCGCCCTCTTAGTCGAACTTGCACTTTTGTGTTTGCGGTGGGTTGTTGTTCCTGTGTTACTGGTGTGTTACCTCCCCCTCTTTGGGGATGCCGATCATTCTTTGTAGTTGAAAATTGGTCGTTGGAGCCTGCCTCGGGATCCTCGCTGAGTTGGTAGGCACGTGCGGTAGGATCCCGTGCCGTGGATGGGATGCCTTTCCTGATAGGTGGTAGGGGAAGCTTCCATTCCTTCTGACATCCTCTCCAGTTGCTTCATTCCAAGAGCCCACTCTAGAGGGCGGAGGACGGACCCGGTCCAGAGGGCGCACGCTCGGAGAGGCTCCATATTGACGGGCAAGCTCTTGGTTCAACCTCGATCGCAGGGCACTAGCCTCCGAGGGTCTCGCTCTGGAGGGCGGAGGATGGCTCCGACCTTGGCGTCGAGCTCATGAGCTTGACCTGGCGGAGGACTGAGCTCGACTTGCTGGCCGGAGGGAGCTCAGCCCAGCTCGGTAGTGGGATCCGAGCTGGAGAGTCGATGTGGCATCTTCCATGGTGACCTCCCTCAATGTGGCATCCGTCGGCTACCCACGTTAGCGGTCTAGCCACATCATTTGTCCCCCACTCCCGAGGCTCGTTAGTGCATGGCGCTTGGGACGAAGGGAGTAACAGCAATGCTAACATGGAGAGGCAAAAATCCGGCACAATGATGGTCGTGGTTGCTGGCGCTTCGAGGGATGGCCCTGCCAGCCAGTACGGGGGTGCCGCGTGGCCACGTCCGAGGGGTAGTTAATGTTGGCACTGAATTCTAAATAGCTGAGACTCCTTTTTCACCGAGGGGCAGCACATGGCGCAGATCCGTTGGCGAGGGGGTCATAACAGCGCGGATTTGATGGGCCCTTTCGAAGTGAAAAGAAAAAATTTCTCGCCCAGAATTCCCTTTCTTTCAAATCCTTTATGCTCGTTGCAGTGTCCAGACCTTTCTTCCTCCGCGATCTGCATCCGTTCTTCTCTCCTCTAGGGGTAGGCTTCTTCCTTCTCATTTCAGCATGTCTCATCCAGAGTCTTTCGCCTGGAGGGTGGTGCTCTCCTCCTCTGACGAGGAGTCGGAGGGGGAGCAGTTTAGGATTAGCTGAGACCGGCCCTTCCTGCCCCCCCTGTGTCCATCAGGGAGCTAGAAGTCATTTCTTTCCTTCCTACCGGTCCTCCTCTTCTACTTGAACCAGTCCCTGAGTCTGTCTGATCAACAGGTCCGGGCGGGGTCGCTTTGACGATTTCCACCATGGAGCTGGAGGCCATCCAGGATGCCTATGGAATCCCGGCTTTGGTTTGACTCATGGTCCCCTGACCCAGGGAGCAGGTCACTTTCGGTGGCCCGGGGCATCTCACCTTCTATGAGGGGACCTTCTCTGGGGGTCTCCGATTCCCCTTCCATCCTTTCTTCTTGTCTGTTCTGAGCAACTATCATCTGGTCCCCGCCCAGTTGGTCCCAAATGCCATTAGGGTCATCTTCTCCTTCCTCATACTCTGTCATGTTCAAGGGTTCGTCACCCGGTTCTCCCTGTTCATGGCGTTCTTCATCCTGAAATGCCACCCGACTGAGGATGGGTGGTGGTCTCTGTCTTCTCACCCGACGGGGATCAAGTTCGAACTTCCCTCTTCCATCAAGAGATGGAAGAGCAAGTTCTTCTTTGTAGACGTCGAGGGGATCGACTGGGCTTGGAGCGAGCCAGACCAGTCTCCAAACCGGATCTTCGCAGTCGAAGCAGCCAATCAGGACGACTACGATCAGCTTCGCACTGCTCAGATCCCTTCTTTGGAGGTCCTGCTATCGGAGCAGAACCTTCTTGACGTCAGGGTCAACTCATCGGCTGGGCCGGGTAGGTCCAGCTCTTTCTCCCATATGCATTTCCTCTTTTCTCCATTTTGGGCTGACTTTCCAAGCTCCTGTGTGCAGGGTTGATCCTTCTCGAGGGCGAGCCATCACTGGTCCCCAAGAAGAGGCCGTCCACTGGGGTGGCTGCCGAGCCTCCCTCGAGGCGGGCCCGAGTTAAGGGGACACTGATGACTGCTCCTGCCATGCCAACCACCTCAAAAGAAATAGAGGTTGTGGGAGGCCCTGCGCGATGGGCAAGGCCACAGGCAGAACCTCCCATCCCGGAGCCCGTGGTGGCCGTCCGGACCGATGCTGAACTCCCTGTCTTGGAGTCGGTGGTGGCTGTCCAGGCTGATGCCATTGCTGCTACTCCTCTTTGCCCTCCGGGTCCGAAGATGGTCAAAGCTGAGGGAGGGGAGGCTCACCCTAGAGATCCTCCGGCGATGGGGGCTCCGACCATAATAGTGCTAGATCCTCGATAGGTTCTCGAGGGTCCCACTGCCAAAGGGACGAGCGCACCTGCTCCCCAGGAGAGCAGGAGAGATGAGGCGAGGCGCCACCTTCCGTTCAAGCTGGGGCCGGAGAGCTCCTTGGCTGATAACCGCACCCTAGCCTATCGCATGATGGACTTCTCCATCCAGCAATACGACCAGGAGGAGATGGATGGGCTGCCAGTCGGAGCCGTGATCGATAGTATTTTTCTCCATCTCTACACATTAAGCAGCCTCATCTTCTCCTTCTTCTCTTCTTCTTCTTTTCTCTTTTTTGACTTCCCATGCAATGCAAATGGGTGTCGAGGCCCTCTTTATTAGGAGCTCCTACCGCAACTAGGAGCAAGCTGAGTAGCAGCGGGCAACCGAGGTTGCGTCGTTGAAGGTTGATCTGGAGGGGAGGGCTAACTCCGAAAGGGTGCTTGGCCAGCGGGTCAAGGACCTCGAGAAGTAGCTCGCCGATTCTGAGGGGCGAGCGAAGGAGCTCCAAGAGAATCTTGACCATGAGTAGGAGGAGTCGAGGAAGAAGATCGAGGAGCTTGCTGACTCCGAGCAGAGGTTGGACGTGGTCAACGCCGAGGTGGCCCGGCAGAAGAGGACCGCCCTGTCCCTCCAAGCTTGACTAACGGTAGAGAAGGAGAAGTCTATCACGGCTCAAAGGGTAGCAGATGAGGTGGCCAAGTCGGTCATGGATGCCAGGCACGAGGCGGCCACAGCAAAGAAGGAAGCTAGGGAAGCGGTGGAAAGGTACAGGGCCTTGGAGGAGTTCCTCACCGGGATCCAGCAGACGGCGTTGGACTCCTTCTTCAAAGGCTTCATGTACCTGCACTGCCTGGTCGAGGAGTTCATCTCGGTCGAGGGCCGCAGCCATCTTAACTATCCCGGCACTTCAGACCAGGAGGCAGGCATTGAGGAAGCCACGCCAGCTGAGCCAGAAGCTGTGCGACCAGAAGCCCGTGCTGATGGGGACTCCCGACCCGACGACCCGACCAGTAGATAGTCACTTTTTGCTTCTTCTTCTGTATTTAGCAGGGCCACTCGGCATGTCAGGGGCCCACAGGATGCTTGTAATCGACACCCAATTAATGAAATGCAAACTTTCTTGCAATTGTTTTTCTTGTCTGGCTCCTCCTCTCCTTCACTCCCCTTTCTTCTTTTGTCTTTCCTTTTAATGTATGGGGAGATCAGAGAGGGTACCTGAGAGCTGCTAAGCTCAGCGATCTCTAGGCCGGAGGTCTGAGCTCCGATCTTGAGCTGGCATCCTGGAGCTAGGCTCGGGGACGTGGATGGTCAGAGCTGCGTGGCTCGAAGGTCTCTTGGCCGGAGGTCTGAGCTCCGGTCTTGAGCTGGCATCCTGGAGCTAGGCTTGGGGACGTGGATGGTCGAGAGCTACATGGCTCGAAGGTCTCTTGGTCGAAGGTCTGAGCTCCGGTCTTGAGCTGGCATCCTGGAGCTGGGATCGGGGACGTGGATGGTCGAGAGCTGCATGGCTCGAAGGTCTCTTAGCCGGAGGTCTGAGCTCCAGTCTTAAGCTGGCATCCTAGAGCTGGGCTCAAGGACGTGGATGGTCGAGAGTTGCATGGCTCGAAGGTCTCTTGGCCTGAGGTCTGAGCTCCAGTCTTGAGCTGGCATCCTGGAGCTGGTCTCGGGGACGTGGATGGTCGAGAGCTGCATGGCTCGAAGGTCTCTTGGCCGAAGGTCTGAGCTCTGGTCTTGAGCTGGCATCCTGGAGTTGTGCTCGAGGATGTGGATGGTCAAGAGCTGCATGGCTCGAAGGTCTCTTGGCCGGTCTGAGCTCTGGTCTTGAGCTGGCATCCTGGAGCTGGGCTCGCGGACGTGGATGGTCGAGAGCTGTGTGGCTTGAAGGTCTCTTGGCTGGAGGTCTGAGCTCCGGTCTTGAGCTGGCATCCTGGAGCTGGGCTCAGGGACGTGGATGGTCGAGAGCTGCGTGGCTCGAAGGTCTCTTGGCCGGAGGTCTGAGCTCCGATATTGAGCTGGCATCCTAGAGTTGGGCTCGGGGATGTGGATGGTCGTAACTTCGATGATGTTGTACCTTCCTCTTGTTCTCTCTTTCTTTCCTTCCCCACTCTTCTCTCATTTATTTTTCATTCAGCTTTTCATCATTCATTCATCATTTTCATTCATTTTCTTCTTCTTCTTCTTTTTTTTTTTTTTAGTGGGGAGATCAGAGGAGTGGATGCTGGCTGTACCCCCACTTTGTTCTCTTTCTTTCCTTCCCCTCTCATCTTCTTTTCAAGTGGGGAGATCAGAGAAGGGGGCTGCCGAGCTTCCCCCTTCATTCTCTTTCTTTCCTTCCCCTCTCATCTTCTTTCCGAGTGGGGAGATCAGAGAAGGGGGGTTACCGGTCTTAATTGCCTTGGAGCTAGGCTCGATGATGCAGGGGTGTAGGGTAGGGCTAGAGATGCTAATATGGATGCTTATGATGCAAAGGAGTTTTTTTATAGTTGATGAGTTTTAGATGTTTTTTTAGGTTTTTGATTCCCGATCACAAACAAAGACTAGAAATAGGAGAAGCTGAATAATAGAAGCCTACACTAGCAATTCAAGTCCCTAAATAGTGAAAACGAGAACAGGATCCCGGGATTAAGAAACTCCGGTAGGACTAAGCTCGATACACAATACCTACTTAGGAGATAGGGGCAAATCTCACACGTCTGAAGCACACGATGCAGAGATCGCTCAACTCGATGGATACGGCCTGGGTACCCGAGTAGTCAACCCGCGGATGCGCTGGCTTTTGGTCAGGTGGTCGTGATGGCAAAGCAGACTATCTCCGGTGCCCGAGATACCAAGGAGGACCTGTAAGCAAGCAAAGTAGGGATTAGCGAAGTGGAGAGATGTATTGAAATGGAACTAAGATAGGGTTGAGAAGGGCTTCGAGCCCGGTGTCTGGCTGGATTTTGAAGTCGAAGAAGGAGATAACTTGGGGCCTCGCACCCCGCGACGTCCCAGAGGACGAAGGATTGTGGCCTCACACCACTCGACATCCAAGAGGAAGAAGGACTTGTGATTCCCTAGGACGACGGAAAGGTGGCCTCACACCACTCGACATCCCTGGGGATTAAGGAAGCTTCACTCAAACCTAGTCTAGGAGACAATGGTTGGAGGGGAAACAAGACTCAAGCTTTTTTCATTCAATCATTCAATACCCTTACAATGGAGGTGGTTGGGTCCTTTAAATAGGCACCCAAGGCCCATTTGAATTCAAAACATTTCAAACCAAATTACAACCTAAAAGATGGCGCCCACATGGATGGGGAGAGCTCTTCATGGCCGACCAAAGGGAGGAGGGGATTGACATGGCATGTGGGTAGGCTTGGAGAGGGGGATTGGCCTTTTGACTTCCTTCTTTGCATGCTTACTTTGGGAGGAAAACAAGAAGCAAGGCTTGCTTGAAGGGATGTGTCTCCTTTGGGTTTCTTCCATGCCTAGTTGGAGTGAATCATGGCCGACCAAGGAGGGAGCTTTGGAAGTCGCAAATTTGAGGGCTTGGAATGGAGAATGTGCTCCTTGACTTTCCTCTCTTGTGTGACTACTTTGGGAAGAAGACTTGGGAGATGGCTTGTTTTGTGGCTTGGTCTCTTCAAGAATCTTCAACGCCCCATTTATTGATGGATCATGGCATGATGTGGGGGAGGGAAGAGGGGGATGATGTCTCCTCCTTCCAAGGTCGCCCAAGAGAAAATGGTATGGAGAGGGCGTGTGGAATGCATGAGGGCGCCTCCTTGCTTCCTTCTTTGGATGCCCAAGTGGCAACTGATGTGGCGCCACATAGGTGGCTGAGATGGCACCTATGTTGGCATCTTTCCAAGTGTAAGGTGGGTTGGCCCACAAGGAACTTGACTTGGTCTTGAAAGCCAAGTTGACTTCAATTGGTCTTGGGCCCAATCCAAACTCAGACTCGAACCAAAAATAAATACAGGACCCATGACCTAAACTTGACCCAAATTGGTCAAGGTACAAGACTAAAACAAACTTAGACTAGGTACATGACTAAAAATTATAAAATTACTTTGGCTTGTAGCCTTATTACAAGACTCACAGAAGTGGAACCCTAATTTGAGATCCACAGAGGGTTGAGGAGCCTCTATCGGATCCTGGTGCCCACACTAATTCTCCCGGGATGGGAGGAACTCGACACTGTCGAGTAAGGGTTATTCTGGATTTGGTACCTCTCCAGGATATCGGGGTCGATGCGCTGCAAGTCCTTCCGGGTGATCCACGAGTCATCGGATTTGGGTCGGCCTTGCCATCGGACCAAGTAATGTTGATAGCCTTTGTCCCGGGTAGTGATAGCTTGGTCATCCAAGACATGCTTGATCCGCTCTCCTCACTCAGGTATATTTGGAGGTGGACACTCAGATTCAGGTTCACTCTCAAAAGGGAGGTCAGGCCCAAATGGCTCGCTGGGTATGTTTGCGGGTTCCCTATACTCGACTAAGTCAGAGATATTGAATGTCGAGCTAATTCCATAATCCAAAGGTAATTCTAGCACATAGGCATTAGGGTCCATTATCCTAATCACATTAAAGGGTCCAGCCCCATGAGCATGAAGCTTCTTAATGGTTCCCGGTGGAAACCGTTCAGGCCTGAGCCTAATCATTACAAAATCTCCTATTTCAAATTCTTTTGCTCGCTTTCGGGAATCAGCCAGCCTTTTATATGTGTTATTACTTATATTAATTTTCTAGCTAATTTCTTTATGCATGTCCCTAATATGCTGTGCAAGTGATTCGTGGACTCAGAGATAGTGCATGGATGGGTAGGGGAATCAGGTCAAGAGGTCGATTAGGCTTGTATCCACAGACAACTTCAAAAGGACTCTTCTCGGTGGTCCTATTCATAGAACTGTTGTAGGCGAACTTGGCTCCAGGTAAAAGAAGATCCCAATTTCCCGTATGTTCACCTATCAAGCATCTAAGAAGGTTCCCTAGGCTGCGATTGACTACCTCAATTTATCCATCGGTTTGCGAGTGGTAGGTAGTGGAGAACTGGAGCTTGGTGCCTAGGAGGTTCCAAAGGGTTTTCCAGAAATAGATAGTGAAGCGGACATCCCTATCGGACACTATGGTCTTGGGTAGGCCATGTAACTTAACCACATGTTCAAGAAAAAGCTTGGCAACCTTGGAAGCATCTAGGGTCTGGGAGCAGCGTATAAAATGAGCCATTTTGGAGAACCTATCCACTACTACAAAGACAGAATCGTGTTTCATTGCGGTCTTGGGTAATCCTACCACAAAATCCATACTGAGGTCTTGCCAAGGGTGACTAGGTACGGGCAAGGGTGTGTAAAGGCCAGTATTCTATTTCTGCTGCTTGGCCACAGCATAGGTCCGGCACCTAGAGACAATGTTGGTGACATCTTTCTTAAGGCCAGGCCAAAAGAACTGGTCTTCAACAGCTAAAGTGGTCTTCTCCCTACCAAAGTGACCAGTTAGGCCTCCCGCATGGGTTTTCCACACTAAAAAATCTCGGAGTGAAGTCTTGGGAATGCACAACTTATTACCCTTGAAGAGATAACCATCCTATAAGGTATAGTCACTATGGGCACTAGATGGTTCTTGAAGCTTAGACTGGAAAATCTCACTAAAGTCAGGATATGATTCATATTGTTCCTTAAGTCGGTCAAATCCTACAACCTTAGTCCTAACTATGTTTAACAACAGGGCACGACGGCTAAGGGCATCAGCTACCTTATTCTCAGTACCAGCACGATGTTTAAGCACAAAGGTATAAGCTTGGATATACTCGACCCACTTAGCGTGCCTAGGGTTCAATCTTTTCTGGGAGTTCAGGTACCGAAGGGCTTCATGGTCTGAAAACAGAACAAACTCATGGGGTAACAGGTAGTGCCTCCAGTACCTAAGGGCTTGGATGACTGCATAAAACTCTTTATCATAAGTCGAGTACATAATTTTGGCCTCATTAAGTTTTTCTCTAAAGAAGGCCATGCGGTGATTTTCCTGACTAAGTACCCCACCGATTCCAACTCCTGAAGCATCACAAGCAACCTCAAAAACCTTAGAAAAATTTGGCAATCTTAGGACATGTACTTGTATCATTCTATCCTTAATTTCAAGAAAGGCTTTGTCTGCAGCTTTAGTCCATTGAAAACCTCCCTTCCTGATGCAGTCGATTATAGGTGCTACAATTGAACTAAATCCCCGAATGAAACGTCTATAAAATGTGGCTAGGCCATGGAAATTATGTACATCGTGGATACTAGCAGGGACATGCCACTCAACTATAGCTCTAGCTTTTTCGGGGTCGGTGGAAACTCCTTCAGGGGTAACTACAAAGCCTAAGAAGATAACCCTAGTTGTCATGAATTCACACTTCTTAGGGTTGCCGTAAAGGCTATTCTCCCTAAGGGTTTGGCAGACTAACCTTAAGTGGTTAAGGTGGTCCTCTTTGGTCTTTCTATATATCAAGATGTCATCAAAAATACTACTAAGAACTTTCCAGTGAACTCTCGCAAGACTTGGGTCATGACTCTCATAAAGGTACTGGATGCATTAGACAACCCGAAAGGCATCACTACCCACTCGAACAGACCATCCTTAGTCTTAAATGCCGTCTTCCATTCATCCCCCGGTCGAATCCTAATTTGGTGGTAACCACTCTTAAGGTCTATCTTGGAAAAGATAATGGCACCAGCAATCATATCGAGCATATCATCCGGCGGGGAATAGGAAACCTATATTTGATTGTAATTTTATTGATAGCCCTGCTATCAATACACATTCTCCAGGTCCCATCTTTCTTAGGGGTAAGTAGGACAGGGACGGCACAGGGACTTAAAGTCTCCCTAAGAAAACCCTTCCTAAGCAACTCTCCCACTTATTTCTGAAGTTCTTGGTGTTCGGTGGGGTTCATCCTATAGTGGAGAAGGTTAGGCAAAGTGGATCCTAGGACCAGATCTATAGCATGCTGGATATCCCTAAGGGGTGGCAATTGATTAGGTAATTCTTCCGGGAAAACATCCTCAAATTCTTTTAGAGTCTTCACTACCTCTTGGGGGTGTTCTACGTTGGTTGGTTCATGACTCTCCTTGGTGGCTAAAATCCAAACGGGGCTCCCTCTAAAATCTCTTTCTCTAGCTCCTTGGGTATGATCAGGTTGACTTTGGTTTTCTTCTCTTTAGGGCTACTAGATCCTTTCTTGACTGGGTCCTTTGGCTGGATTGGGTTGATTATAATCTTTTTTCCTTGGTGGAAAAAGACACAGGTATTGGATTGACCATAAAGGGTGGCATCATGGTCGAAAAGCCAGGGTCGTCCTAGGATGATACTACCAACACCCATGGATAAGACGTCACACCAAATCGATTCTTCATAGGAACTCATTTTTATCTTGATTTGGCACCTAGATTTTATTGGGATTGAAGTTGAATCTATCCAGGAGACTTTGTAAGGATTGGGGTGGGGAACTGTGGCTAGTCCTAAAGATTTGACAGTACTCAAGGAAAGGGCATTAACACATTTTCCACTATCAATAATGACCTTACATGCCTTATCTCCTAGCTTGATCAGGGTCTGTAGGATGTTAGTTCTACGCCAGTCTTCCTGCACTACGTTTTGGGCTAGGATGCATCTGACTACTCCTAGAAGGTCTTCATATTCATACACCTCTTCCTCTCCCTCGTACTCTTCCAACAACTGATTTTCAGGATCATAGACTTCCTCCTCAGGTTCAGCAATGGGTTCGGGTTCAGTTTTAGTCGGTTCATCTATAAGTAGGGCAAGGGCGGTGCACTGACTAGCAAAATGACCAGGTTTATGACACCTATAGCATTTACCTTGGGGATCGGGTCTCCTCTGGACTTCAATAGCCTTACCCTTGTCCTCTCTACTGTACTAGGATCGATTCAGACTGGGATGACTAGGACTAGGTCGGGCTAGGCTTGGTCGACTTGGGTCAGATCGGTTCGGGCTTGGTCGACTTGGGTAAGCCTAGCTATAACCTTGGGTGCATCCGGGGATATGGCTCTGGTTCCTAAAGGGCTCAGGTCTTCTGTAGGTGGGAGCTCTCTGGAAACGCTCACAGAGCCTAGCAACTTGGTAAGCTTCTTCCAAGGTTTTGGTTGCCTTAAAGTATAGCTCTCTCTGAATGTCTGAGTGTAGGCCAGCCCTAAACCTAGACAAGGTTACCTCTGGCGACTCTACAACCTTACATTGCATAACATATTCATCAAACTTGGTGATGTAGTCAGCCACACTCTTACTCCCTTGACTTAGGGTTTGCCATTGGTCCAATAGTTTCTGGGTGTAGGATGCATGTAGGTATTTTCTTCTAAGCTTATCTTTCATTTCCCCCTAGGCTGTTATGGGTAATTGACCTTTCTGCTCTATTTAATTCTCGATGCTATTCCAAAACAACCTAGCTTGGTGAACCAACCTAAGCTTGGCAAACATAAACTTAGTTCTTTCAGACATAGAGTACCAATCAAAATATTGTTCCATAGCTGACTCCCAACCTTCATACACCTTAGGATCTAAACTTCCATCGAAAGTGGGTGCCTCAAGCTTGATGCTCCTAATGGCTCTTTCTTCACGGTCCTCCAGATTGGGTCTCTTAGGACGGGTATCAACGAAGGGATCAGGGTCTCTCCCAAATTTATCCTCAAAGTAAGGGTCTTGTTGCAGGTTTCTCCTAGGATGAGGGGACTCAGGACCGGCTTCAGGTCGGGGCCTAGCAGCTTCCTCTAGGGATCCTAGTCTGGTCTTCATTTGATCAAGCCTATTAGTCAACTGGTTGCTTAATTGAGTCATGGATTGAGTTAGGGCTCCAATGTCAGCTTGAAGTTGGTCCATGGCTTCGGTAGGGGGTGGAGAAGGTGGGTGAAAAGAGGTTCCTGATCTAGTGCACATGTAACACACACAGAACGGTGCTACGGTTCGCTAGACCTAGGAGATCTCACCAAATGTGAAGTCAAGAAGATGAACCTGGAAGTAGTAACTTGGCACCTGGCCAAGTAAGTGTAAGGTTAGTGGAGGTTCCTCTTTGCTTGCCTTAGACATCAATAAAATTGGCCAGGTAAGCAAACCAACCCACTTCCCTTCGGGATCTAGTCCCTGACCACTTTCCTAGACACCAGCTACTCAAGCACACACCAACAAGTGATCTAGCTTTGCTTGGCACTTGGGTCGACCCGACTTCGTGGGTGTCCCTAGATTACTAAAGCAAATTAAATGTCTAATCAATTTTAGTTAATGTCTAGGGTTCGATATGTCAGGTGGTGGTTTTTGGGCTAGGGACAGGTAATGAAATCCTGACCCTATGTTAATTTGACGCCCTTAGGATGAGTTATGCAAAATGATGCACACAAATGACTAATGAAATAACTTAAAATTATCTTGTTTTTTGTGTCTTTCAGATGTGTGAATGCTAAACAAAATGCAAGAATTGAAATATGCCCCTAAATGCAAGAAATAAGCTAGATGGATGAATGACGCAAGAAATGATATGCTTGCAGGAATTTCAGACCTGAGATTTCTTCAGGTAGTATTTTGGCTTGTAGAAATTCTACAAACTAAAATAAAATCTAAGAAAATATCCAAAAATACTTTAAATTAAATGGGATCTAACAAAATAGAAATCATAAAATTTGGAGGTCCCTACAGAGAGAAAAAAATCAATGTTCAGACTATATACAGGTTGAACAGAATGCAGAAAATGAAAGGAAAAGATGCACTAGTCCTAGCATTGCTCTGATACCAATAATGATGCAGGGGTGTAGGGTAGGGCTAGAGATGCTAGTATGAATTCTTATGATGAAAATGAATTTTTGAGAGTGTTTTTCCACTTGTGTGTGGTTATGGACTGAGACCCGTTTGCCTTCATCCTTCGGGATGTCGAGGGGTGTGAGGCCCCAACTTGCCTTCATCCTTCGGGACGTCGAGGGGTGTGAGGCCCTAGGTATCTCCATTCTTTTCTCCCATCTTCATCTCTCTCCCTGTTTCCCCTCGTGACCTTGAGATTCATCCTAGCACCTCCAAGTATCGAGGAGGGCGTAATGCCTTAGAGGTGAGAGGTCTCTTCGTTAGGATGAGTCCCAAGGTCCATGGGTTCCAGTCCCCTATCTCCCATCCCCGTCCTTCCTTCACCACCTCCGCCAAGAAAACTGAAAATCAAAAGAGTCTGGCTGTTTTAGGACTTTCGGGATCATCTTATCCTAGTCTCGGGAGGCTTCTTAGCCCTCCCACGATCCTTGGTTTGCTTTAGATTTTTTTTCCTATTTTCGAATAATCCCAGGTTTCTTCATGTCCGCCATCACCACATCACTCGAGGCCTTCCTGGACGTGGAGCTAGGCTCGGGCCCACGGGGTTGCCTGAGATCTTGGCTTAGGCCTTTGGCACCTTGGAGCTAGGCTCGAGGCATTGACGGGAGCTGCGTGGCCCCATGATCTCTTGGCATCTCGAAGCCAGGCTCGGAGATGTTTGAGATAGAGAGCCGCTTGGCTCGATGATTCCTTGATCGAAGATCTGAGCTCTGGTCTTGGGTTGGCATCCTGGAGCTGGGCTCGAGGATACTTGGAATTGGAGAGCTACATGGCTCGAATATCCCTCTACGTCCTGGAGCTGGGCTCGAGGATGCTTAGAGTTGGAGAGCTACATGGCTCGATGATCCTTCGACATCCTGGAGCTGGGCTCAGGGATGCTTGGAGTTGGAGAGCTACATGGCTCGAATACCCTCTACGTCCTGGAGCTGGGCTCGAGGATACTTAGAGTTGGAGAGCTACGTGGCTCAATGATCCTTTGACATCCTGGAGCTGGGCTCGAGGGCGTCATTAGAGTTGGAGAGCTATGTGGCTCGAATATCCCTTTACGTCTTGGAGCTGGGCTCGGGGATGCTTGGAGTTGGAGAGCTACGTAGCTCGATGATCCTTCGACGTCCTGGAGCTGGGCTCAGGGATGCTAGGAGTTGGAGAGCTACATGGCTCGAATATCCCTTTATATCCTGGAGCTGGGCTCGGGGATGCTTGGAGTTGGAGAGCTACGTGGCTCGAATATCCCTTTACGTCCTGGAGCTGGGCTTGGGGATGCTTGGAGTTGGAGAGCTACGTGGCTCGATGATCCTTCGACGTCCTGGAGCTGGGCTCGGGGATGCTTGGAGTTGGAGAGCTACATGGCTCCATGATCCTTTGATGTCCTGGAGTTGGGCTCGGGGATGCTTGGAGCTGGAGAGCTATATGGCTCGAATATCCCTCTATGTCCTGGAGCTGGGCTCGGGGATGCTTGGAGTTGGAGAGCTATGTGGCTCGATGATCCTTCGACATCTTGGAGCTGGGCTCGGGGATGCTTGGAGTTGGAGAGCTACGTGGCTCGAATATCCCTCTACGTCCTGGAGCTGGGCTCGGGGATGCTTGGAGTTGGAGAGCTACATGGCTCAATGATCCTTTGACATCCTAGAGTTAGGCTCGAGGGCGTCGTTGGTATTCTCCTACAAGACAAATAGATACTTGCACGAAAAAAACCATTATTATTCATTGCTGGGAAACCTTACATCATTGATAGTATTTCCACAAGTTGCAGGCGTTCCATGTCCTGGAAAACCTAACACCATCCAGATCCTCGAGGTAATAGGCCCTGATGCAGAATGAAAGAGATGATGCGATGCGAAAGTAAATTAAGACTATTTTTTTTATATATATATATTTTCAGAAGTCGGCTTTGACTTAAAGGAAAGTTAAACTAAATTGAAAGAAACTATATAATAATTGAAAGCACAATTCAAAGAAACTAGATTATCAGAGTAGTTCAGAAGTAAAGGATCGCTGGGGGTTGAGAAACTCCCAGACCTAGGGTTTCGCTTTGAACTTTCAACAGGATAGAAATAAAGAGAAGGGAAGGGTTATGTACCAGGCAGTGATCTTCACAAAGTTTGGTGGAAGGACTCTCTCGAGCAGATTGTTGGATCCTCGGATTCGGATATATTCGCAATGGATCCTCCAATACTGGCCCTTTGGCAGAGTTGGCTTCTCCTGATCTCAGGATCTGGAAAAGAAGAAGAACAAGTTAAGGAACCAGATACTCATAGAAAGGATTTACCATATAAGAAGAACTTGAAAAATTGATGTTGCTGAAATCCTGATTCTCCTGGATGCTGATCTGACTTCCTCTGGAATTTGCTCTGTATTCGAAGTAGCCGATCTGGACCTGGAAGCTAGTGGTCAGCCACTACTTGGAAGAGAGGGGCCGTGAGATGATGTGGTAGATTAGGGTTTGGATGATTGGTGGAATGAAGAAGATGATGGGCGGCTAGGGTTTTGAATTGAAGTGGCTAACCTAGGGTTTTGGTAGGGTTTGGAGATCTCACACCTCCTAAAGGTTCCTAGGGAACCCGGATTTACTCACTCACGGAGCTCAACACCTGAATACAAGTGCGGAAGAGAGAAACACAAAGTTGCTCACACAGAAATTGATTTCATTCATCAGTAAATTCAAGAGTTACATAGAGTTGAATATATAGACATAACA
Source organism: Areca catechu (assembly GCA_021397845.1). NCBI lineage: Eukaryota > Viridiplantae > Streptophyta > Magnoliopsida > Arecales > Arecaceae > Areca > Areca catechu. The sequence continues at coordinate 11,473,650 of CM038048.1, forward strand.
AAGAAATAAAATTTTATACATTTTCCATGTGGGACTAATAGGACTAACCCACACTTTAGGCATCAAATTCTCTTCCCAAGACTCCTTCCATGAGTGGGCAGCCCAAAAACTCCAAGAAACTTGAAAATCAGCTCCAAATAGCAGGTTATGGGGGTGTCTCCTAGTATCTCTCCATGAATCAAGGATTTTCCCTTCATGGTTTGGCTCATTTGGACACCTCCTAGTCTTGCTCCACAAGTTTAGGCTTCTTCCTTTCATGGCTTTGGAACTTTTGAAAACTTTTGGGAACCTCCTTGAATTCCTCCCCAAGACATGCTCTCTTCCCTTTTATAACTTGGATTTTTATGGAACATTGTGGGGCACCTCCTTGATCCTCTCTTCAAGAAAAATTCTTTCCATCCTGGCTTGGGTTTATCTGGAAAGAAATTGGCTCCTCCTTGGATTGAGGTATCTTGATGGATTTCTCTCCCAAGTGGTGCAAGAAAAAAAAAAACTTACTTCTTGTGGTGTAGGGACCAAAGACACTAGATGGAGATGTGGCACCTCCTGGACTCTGGCGTGTGGCTGGGAGTGTGGCGCCCACTTGCTTGGGCCTGGGAGAAAAAATGTGGCACCCTGGACCTTGACTTGACTGAAAAAAAAGTGACACCAACCTGGAGAAGACCTAGACCACTACTAGGACTTGTACTGAGTCTACATTACTCAACAAAATTTAAATTGCAGGGAAGTACAGACTCAAGACTAAAATTGAGTTGACCAAGTCAACCCTTATTACAAAACCAGAAAACCCTAATTCTTCAGGCAAGGTCAATCAGAGATTCAGAAGGAGCCCTGAAGTCTTCTTCTGAGTCTGGTGCCCGCACCAATTCTCCCGGGGTGGGAGGAACTCGACCCTATCGAGTATGGATCAAGCTGGCTCTGGTATCTCTCCAAGAGGTCTGGGTCCAATTCTTGTAATTCTTCTCGGGAGATCCAAGAGTCATCAGAATCTGGCCTTCCTTGCCAGCGGACCAGGTATCTTTGGTATCCTCAATTACGAGTAGAGATAACCTGATCATCCAGGATCTTTTCAATCTGCTCTTTCCTCACAGGCCAGTTTGTTGGTGGACACACAGGGTCGGGATCACTCTCAATAACAGGATTAGGTTTCAAAGGCTTACTAAGAATCACAGCTGGCTCCCTATACTCTACTAAGTCTGTAATGTTGAAAGTAGAGCTATTGCCTAGTTCTGGAGGCAACTCGAGCACATAGGCATTGGATCCTACTCTCTTCACTACTCTAAATGGTCCAGCTCCTTTAGCATGTAACTTTCTAATGGTTCCAGGAAAAAACCGCTCAGGCCTTAACCTAATCATTACATAGTCTCTCTCAACAAAAGTTTTGACTTGTCTTTGAGAATCAGCCAACTTCTTATAAGTTTCATTACATAAAGTTATTTTGGCATGAATTTCTTTATGCAAGTCCTTTACATGCTATGCAAGTGCATCAAGAGACTTGTGTGTGTGGGCTAATAGAGAAATCAGATCAAGTGGTGTGTGAGGCTTGTATCCATGAACAATTTCAAAGGGACTCTAGCCTATAGACCTATTGATCGAAACATTGAATGCAATTTTAGCCCTGGACAAAATACAAATCCCAATTCCTGGTGCTCTCAATCAAACCAAAATCTGAGCCAAAGCCTAGTAAAGGGTCAAGAAAAACTAAACTAGACTGACGATGCATTCCTAAAGAATGGACTTTATTCCAAAGGAACCCTAGGTCTAAACCTAACAAATGATGGCTCTCTAGGTTTGACCTTGGATCGGAGGATGGCATGCAGAGCATGAAAACTTATCATGGGTGCCTAGTAGGTGCCATAAGGTCCTCCAGAAGTAGGTGGCAAACCTAATAGGTTCTGACACGTGGTTCATTCTAAAGACTTCGACAAAGTATACTTGGATGGTGTAAGAAGCATTGGAAGCCCTAGAGAAAGAGAGGAAATATGAAGTGGAGTCTCGAATTACCTGCTGACTAAAGGTGGTGACCTGAAGGTTTGAATGGTGATCTATGAGTGTCAACTGGTCATCCTTACGAAAGGAAAAGTTTGCTACTCCCAGGAATGGATCAAGAGATGGTTCGGGAAGTAGCCTAGGACATGTGATTGCAACAGTTAAGGTTTGTTCTCTAAGCAAATAATGATCCACTTTCTCAAGAAATGGATTAGAGAATGATTCATGGAAGGGCCTATGGATGACAACCTCAAGACTTGAAATTTGACCTATAGGTGCGAAAAGGTATACTCTATAGAAGGGTAGGTCAGTCATGCGAAGGAAGGGGTCTGGGGCCATAAGGAGGACTTTTACAGGACTAGGTGAATCAATCCGCTCAAGACAAGGATGTTCAACTGAGATTACGGGAGAGACCTTAGTGGTTGGGCATGCGACAAGGTCCAATTGTAAGAGGCTTGATTCAGTCATCCTAAGGAAAGGATCTACCATAGGGTGGGCAAACTTAAACAGTTCAGTACAAAGATGTTCAATTGGTACTTGGGGAATGACTGTCATTAGAGGATACGAACTGATAGCTGGGGCTAACACTATGAGTTCTTCCTGGGGGTATTTGACTAAAGGAACCTAGTTCTCACAAATCTCTTGAATTTCTGAACTAGGTCCTACCACTTGGTTGCTCTCCAAGGTCTCCTCAGGTAAGGAACCAATAGTATCGATGTCACATTCTTCAAGTTCTTCCCCCTCACATTCATCAACTAGACTCAAGCCAGCATCATATACTTCCTCGATGCCATCTTCAATGGGTTTCGGGTCAGTGGTAATCGGGTCAACTGATTCTGGGCTTGTCATACCTAACCTTTCTTCCTCATTGGTAGGCTTGGGTTCTCCCTCATTAATGTCATCCTTAGGATTCTTACCACTTAGCTGTGCACAAGCCAGTCCTATGCATGGGCACTGACTAGATTTATGGCCTCTTTTTCCACAAAACCAACATTCTTGCGATATAGGAACCTGGGTCACACTGGGTTTCAAGCTAGTAGAGACCTTACTTGGGCATGGGTGTGGATCTAAATTGTTTGATCTAGAAGACTTGGGTTGTTGAGTGACTGGTCTAGAATATTGTAAGGACCTCTCATAGACACGATCCACACTATAGATATCATGGTTAGGCTTCCTAGGGTTATGCTCGGCATCATGGTATAAGGTCCTCCTAGGCTCCTGGTGTGGGTGAGGTTGAGGCACATTAAAATCTGGGTCAGGAGTCCAATTCTGATGTCTAGGTTCCCCAAGTACTTGGACTCGATCCCTAAGCTGGGTAAGATCTTCATGGACTTGTTTCCTAAATTGGGCAACAGTAGCAGTCATATCCTGACTCAATTTGTTCATACTTTCGGTAAGAGTTATAACCATGGCCTCTAAATCAGGTTGGGTTTGACCAGGTTGGGAGGGTACTCCGTTCCGGGTGGACATGATGATGCAAGCAAGCACACAGAATGTGACTAGACTAAAGCGACTACTGGCTCACTAGACCTAGAGTCCAAACTAAATGCCCAATCAGAGTGGCAAGCTAGCCTGTAGTAACTCGGGACTCAGCCAGGCAGGTGTAAGGGGAGTGTTAGGTCCCTAAGTGCCAATCCTAGACACCAATCAGTGATTGGCCAGGTAGGCGAACCAGCACACAAGCCCTTCGGGATAGAATCCATGAACCACCATTCTAGACACTGAGTACAAAGCACACACAGAGTAACTAGACAAACTGACTCAACACTAGCCTAGACCCGACTTGTTGGTGTCCCTAGCCCACTAGGGCAAATTAAGTCTAATAAATTTTAAAATTAGGCTTAGAATCGAATGAATGGGTGGTGGTTTTGGGCTAAGGAGAGGTTATCAACTCCTCCCCTTATCTTAGATGCTCAATTGCCCTTAAAATGAATTAGGAGATGATCACTCAAAAAAAAAAATTGAATTACAGAAACATAGAAACAAAATTGCTGTAATTTAACTCTCGAAAATTTTATAGAAACCAATAAATTACAGTAAAATTATGTAAAATAGTTTCAATTATAGTGGTTCCAGCAAAATATAAATCATGCAATTTGGAGTTACCTACAATGAGAAATAATTCCTGCAACAGGATAGTTACAGACTGAAAATAGAATGCTTCCCCCATTTACAATTCCTACTACGAAGTTGTAACCCAGTGGATCCCCTACACGCCCTAGGAACACCCCATGGAATGGGAAGAGGAGGCTTGCACCTCGCTTCGTTCCTAGGACCGGACGTCCTGGGGAGTCTACATTGAGCAGACAAAGTAAAAAAGAGAGACACTCAAAACATGCAAGCAAGTCGGAAATCCTAGACAGGGCTCTGATACCAAAATTGATGCAGAACGAAAGCTCTGATGCCAAAATTGATGCAGAACGAAAGCTCTGATACCAAAATTGATGCAGAACAAAAAAGATGATGCGATGCAAAAGTAAATTAAAATTAATGTATTTATTTATTTATTTATTTTATATATAATTTAAGAAGTCGGTTTTGACTCAAAGGAAAGTTAAACTAAATTGAAAGATAATATATAATAATTGATAGCACAATTCAAAGAAACTAGATTATCAGAGTAGTTCAGAAGTAAAGGATCACTGGGGGTTGAGAAACTCCTAGACCTAGGGTTTCGCTCTGAACTTTCAACAGGACAGAAATAAAGAGAAGGAAAGGGTTATGTACCAGGCAGTGATCTTCACAGAGTTTGGTGGAAGGACTATCGAGCAAATTGTTGGATCCTTGGATTCGGATATCTTCGTAATGGATCCTCCAATACTGGCCCTTTGGCAGAGTTGGCTTCTCCTGAACTCAGGATCTGGGAAAGAAGAAGAACAAGTTAAGGAACCAGATACTCAAAGAAAGGATTTACCATATAAGAAGAACTTGAAAAAAATTGATGTTGCTGAAATCCTGATTCTCTTGGATGCTGATCTGACTTCCTCTGGGATTTGCTCTGTATTCGAAGTAGCCGATCTGGACCTGGATGTTGGTGGTCGGCCTCTACTTGGAAGAGAGGGGCCGTGAGATGATGAGGTAGATTAGGGTTTGGATGATTGGTAGAATGAAGAAGATGATAGGCGGCTAGGGTTTGGAATTGAAGTGGCTAACCTAGGGTTTTGGTAGGGTTTTGGGGTTGGAGATCTCACACCTCCTCAAGGTTCCTAGGAAACCCGGATTTACTCCCTCACGGAGCTCAACACCTGAACACAAGTGCGGAAGAGAGAAACACAAAGTTGCTCACAAAGAAATTGATTTCATTCATCATTAAATTCAAGAGTTACATAGAGTTGAATATATAGACATAACAAAGAAATAAAATTTTATACATTTTCCATGTGGGACTAATAGGACTAACCCATACTTTAGACATCAAATTCTCTTCCCAAGACTCCTTCCATGAGTGGGCAGCCCAAAAACTCCAAGAAAACTTGAAAATCAGCTCCAAATGGTAGGTTATGGGGGTGTCTCCTAGTATCTCTCCATGAATCAAGGATTTTCCCTTCATGGTTTGGCTCATTTGGACATCTCCTTATCTTTCTCCACAAGTTTAGGATTCTTCCTTTCATGGCTTTGGCACTTTTGGAAACTTTTGGGAACCTCCTTGAATTCCTCCCCAAGACATGCTCTCTTCCCTTTTATAACTTGGATTTTTATGGAACATTGTGGGGCACCTCCTTGATCCTCTCTTCAAGAAAAATTCTTACCATCCTGGCTTGGGTTTATCTGGAAAGAAATTGGCTCCTCCTTGGATTGAGGTATCTTGATGGATTTCTCTCCCAAGTGGTGCAAGAAAAAAAAGGAACTTACTTCTTGTGGTGTAAGGACCAAAGACACTAGATGGAGATGTGGCGCCTCCTGGACTCTGGCGTGTGGCTGGGAGTGTGGCACCCACTTGCTTGGGCCTAGGAGAAAAAATGTGGCACCCTGGACCTAGACTTGACTGAAAAAAAAGTGGCACCAACCTAGAGAAGACCTATGGTGCGAGCACCAGACTCAGAAGAAGACTTCAGGGCTCCATCTGGATCTCTGATTGACCTTGCCCGAAGAATTAGGGTTTTCTAGTTTTGTAATAAGGGTTGACTTGGTCAACTTAATTTTAGTCTTGAGTCTGTATTTCCCTGCAATTTAAATTTCGTTGAGTCATGTTGATTCAGTACAAGTCCTAGTAGTGGTCTAGGTCTTCTCCAGGTTGGTGCCACTTTTTTTTCAGTCAAGTCAAGGTCCAGGGTGCCACATTTTTTTCTCCCAGGCCCAAGCAAGTGGGCGCCACACACCCAGCCACACGCCAGAGTCCAGGAGGTGCCACATCCCCATCCAATGTCTTTGGTCCCTACCCCACAAGAAGTAAGTTCCTTTTTTTTCTTGCACCACTTGGGAGAGAAATCCATCAAGATACCTCAATCCAAGGAGGAGCCAATTTCTTTCTAGATAAACCCAAGCCTGGATGGCAAGAATTTTTCTTGAAGAGAGGATCAAGGAGGTGCCCCACAATGTTCCATAAAAATACAAGTTATAAAAAGGAAGAGAGCATGTCTTGGGGAGGAATTCAAGGAGGTTCTTAAAAGTTTTCAAAAGTGCCAAAGCCATGAAAGGAAGAAGCCTAAACTTGTGGAGCAAGACTAGGAGGTGTCCAAATGAGCCAAACCATGAAGGGAAAATCCTTGATTCATGGAGAGATACTAGGAGACACCCCCATAACCTGCCATTTGGAGCTGATTTTCAAGTTTTCTTGGAGTTTTTGGGCTGCCCACTCATGGAAGGAGTCTTGGGAAGAGAATTTGATGCCTAAAGTGTGGGTTAGTCCTATTAGTCCCACATGGGAAATGTATAAAATTTTATTTCTTTGTTATGTCTATATATTCAACTCTATGTAACTCTTGAATTTAATGATGAATGAAATCAATTTCTTTGTGAGCAACTTTGTGTTTCTCTCTTCTGCACTTATATTCAAGTGTTGAGCTCCGTGAGGAAGTGATTCCGGGTTCCACAGGAACCTTGAGGAGGTGTGAGATCTCCAAACCCTACCAAAACCCTAGGTTAGCCACTTCAATTCCAAACCCTAGCCGCCCATCATCTTCTTCATTCCACCAATCATCCAAGCCCTAATCTACCTCATCATCTCACGGCCCCTCTCTTCCAAGTAGAGGCCGACCACCAGCATCCAGGTCCAGATCAGCTACTTCGAATATAGAGCAAATCCTAGAGGAAGTCAGATCAGCATCCAGGAGAATCAGGATTTCAGCAACATCAATTTTTCAAGTTCTTCTTATCTAGTAAATCCTTTCTTTGAGTATCTGGTTTCTTAACTTGTTCTTCTTCTTTCCCAGATCCTGAGTTCAGGAGAAGCCATCTCTGCCAAAGGACCCGTATTGGAGGATCCATTGCGAAGATATCCGAATCCGAGGATCCAACAATCTGTTCGAGAGAGTCCTTCTACCAAACTCTGTGAAGATCACTGCCTGGTATATAACCCTTCCCTTCTCTTTATTTCTGTCCTGTTGAAAGTTCAGAGTGAAACCCTAGGTCTGGGAGTTTCTCAACCCCCAGCGATCCTTTACTTCTGAACTACTCTGATAATCTATTTTCTTTGAATTGTGCTTTCAATTATTATATAGCTTTTTTCAATTTAGTTTAACTTTCCTTTGAGTCAAAGCCGACTTCTGAAAATATAAAAAAAAAAAAAAGAATTAGTCTTAATTTACTTCCGCATCGCATCATCTTTTTTGTTCTGCATCATTTTGGTATCAGAGCTTTTGTTCTACATCAACCTAGACCACTACTAGGACTTGTACTGAGTCAACATGACTCAACAAAATTTAAATTGTAGGGAAATACAGACTCAAGACTAAAATTGAGTTGACCAAGTCAACCCTTATTACAAAACTAGAAAACCCTAATTTTTCGACCAAGGTCAATCAGAGATTCTGATGGAGCCCTGAAGTCTTCTTCTGAGTCTGGTGCCCGCACCAGGGCTCTTGCGAGAGGGCTTCAGCTACTTTGTAAGGGCCCTCCCAGTTCGGGGAGAGCTTGCTGCACTCCCTAGGCTGGGATGCCTCCGCCCGCCGCAGCACCAGGTCTCCGGGCTTGAAAGCTTTTGTCCGAACGTGGGCATTATAGTACCGGGCCACTCTTTGTCAGTAGGCCACCATCCGTAGGCGAGCTTTGTCCCTTGCTTCTTTAAGAAGATCCATGTTGAGCAGGAGGTGTGCCGAGTTTTGCGCTTCATCATACTGTTGCACCCGCAACGTAGGCACGCCGAGCTCGACGGGGATGACTGCTTCGGCACCAAAGACGAGGCTGAAGGGTGTTTCATTGGTTGCCATCCTGGGCATTTTGTGGTAGGCCCACAGGACACTCGAGAGCTCTTCTGCCCACATGCCCTTAGCTTGGTCCAATCTGGTCCGGAGCCCTTGGAGGATGGTCCGGTTGGTCACCTCGGCTTTTCCGTTTGTTTGGGGGTGAGCTACCGAGGTGAACCAGTGTTGGATGCCATGGGCTGCACAGAATTCTTCGAACACGTGGTTTTCGAACTGTCGCCTGTTGTCGGTGATGATGCAATAGGGGAGCCCGAAGTGGTAGATGATTGACTCCCAAAAGAATTGGCGGACATTGGCTTCTGCGATCCGAGCTAGTGGCTCTGCCTCGACCCACTTGGTGAAGTAGTCGATCGCTACTAGTAGGAACTTTCATTGCCCCGATGCTGGGGGGAACGGTCCCAAGATGTCCATTCCCCACTAAGCAAAGGGCTAAGGGGCTAAGAGCTGGGAGATCAACGCCGCCGGCTAACGCTATATGTTGGCATGGAGCTGGCACTTGTCACACCTTTTGACGAAGTCGACTGCGTCTTCCCTAATGGTCTCCCAAAAGTATCCCTGGTGGAGAGCTTTGTAAGCCAGTGTCCTCCCTCCTATATGGTTCCTGCAGAGGCCTTCATGTATTTCTTGGAGCACAAAGGCCGCCTCGGTGGGCCTGAGGCATCTCAGGAGCAGGTAGGAGTAAGATCGACGGTAGAGTTGGCCCTCCATCAGGATGAACCGAGAGGCTTTCTTCCTAACGAGGGTGGCTTCTGTGCGATCTTCTGGCAAGGTGCCATCAGTGATGTACCAGATATACTTGTCCATCCAGCTCGGCTCAGGGGTGACTTGATGTACCTCCGTCGGGCTCTTGTAGCTGGGACTTTCAAGGTGCTCGATGTAGGCGCGCCCCAGTGACGAGTCCGGCAGGGTCGCAAGTCTGGACAACGCATCCGTGTGTGCATTCTCTCCTCGGGGGACGTGGAAAATGCTGAAGCACCGGAGGCCTGCCGTGCTTGCACGGACTCGTTCCAGGTACTTCATCATCTGGGCATCCCTTGCTTCATACTCCCCGGATACTTGCCCAATGACTAGTTAGGAGTCGGTGAAGTCTTTCAAGTCCTGCACACTCAGCTCGCAGGAGACTCTTAGGCCTGCGAGGAGTGCCTCGTACTCCGCCTAGTTATTGGTTGCGGCGAACTCGAAGCAAAGGGCGCATTCCACCACAACCCCATCATAATTGGTCAGGATGAGGCCTACTCTGCTCCCGCCGGAATTGGATGCTCCATCTACGTGAAGAATCCACGGCTCTTCTCCTGGCCCAGGCTCTATTGCTGTCTGCTCTAGCTCCTCGGCAAACCTGGTGCACTCGACCACGAAGTCGGCCAGGACTTGGGCCTTTTGTGACGACCTCAATCGGTACGCTATGTCGAATTTGCTGAGCAGCAGGGACCACTTAGCCAACCTCTCGGATATCTCGGGTTGGGTGAGGATAATCCTCAGTGGCTGGTCTATCACCACCACTATTGGGTGTGCTTGGAAATAGGGCCTGAGGCACTTAGCAGACAATATTAGTACAAAAATGAGTTTTTCGGAGTGAGTATACCTGATCTTCATGTCACGGAGGATTTTGCTGGTGTAGTACATCGACTTTTGAGATTTGTCCTCGTCTGTGCGGACGAGAAATGAGCTAACCACTCCCGGTGTCACTGCCAGGTACAGCAAGAGCTCCTCCCCCTCCTCTGGCCTGGAGAGTAGTGGAGCTGAGACGAGGAAATTCTTCAGCTCCTCGAAGGCTGTTATGCACTCCTCGGTCCAGGTGAAGTCATGCATCTTGCATAGCGCCTTGAAAAATGGCTGGCAATGGTCGGCCGACCTCGAGATGAATCTACTGAGGGCGGCAATGTGTCCCATCAGGTGCTAGACCTACTTCTTGGAGGTCAGGTGTCCCATGTCGATGATGGCCTGCACCTTCTCCGGGTTTGCTTCAATGCCCCTTTGGGTGACCATGAAGCCGAGGAATTTTCCCGCGACCACCCCGAAGGCGCACTTCGCTGGGTTCAGCTTCATCTGATGCTGTCGCAAGTTATGGAAGGACTCAGTGAGGTCAGCTACGTGGCTCGAACTCGGCTTGCTCATGACGAGCATGTCATCCACATACACCTGCATGTTGCGACCAATTTGGCTCTCGATGACCTTACTGACCAGGCGCTGATAGGTGGCCCCTGCATTCTTCAAGCTGAAGGGCATCATCTTGTAACAGTAAATCCCCTGGTCGGTGATGAAGGCAGTGTGCTCCTCGTTGTCCAGGTGCATGCGGATTTGATTGTACCCAGAAAATGCATCCATGAAGGAGAGCAACCGGTGGCCCGAAGTGGCATCCACCTGCTAGTCTATCTTCGGGAGAGAAAAGCTATCCTTCGAGGAGGTTTTATTGAGTTCGGTGTAATCCACACAGATCCTTTATTTGTCATTATTTTTCTTGACCATCACCACATTCGTCAGCCAGCTCGGATACTGGACCTCTCGAATGAAACTGGTAGCCAGGAGTTTGTCTACCTCTTCTTTGATGGATGTCTGTCTCTCCAGGGCAAAACTTCTTTTCTTCTACTAAACTGGCTTGTGCTTTGGGTCGACACTCAATTTATGAGTAATGATGTCAGAAGGAATACCTGGCATGTCTGCCACCATCCATGCGAACACATCCATGTTTGCCTACAGGAATCCCAGCAATTAGGCCCTCTCCCCCTCGAGTAGCTGGGCTCTGATGTACACCATCTTTGCGGGATCGTCTCCAAGTGGATAGGAAAGTAGATGCTCGACTGGGCCCCCTCTGGGGTCTTGGGCCCTTTGGTTGAGGTCATCCGTACTGGGGTCGTCCTGAGGGACCTTGGCCCTAGGGAGAGTTTGGAAGCAATGCTACACCGGCTGGGACGCTCCTCTCATCTTCCCGACACCTTAGGGAGTTGGGAACTGTACAAGTAGCCTCTTGGTGGAGACAACGGTGTCAAGCAAGCTGAGCCCAGGTCAACCCAATATCATGTTGTAAGCGGAGGGGAGCCTTACAACCGTGAAAGTCATCATGACGGTGCTCTACCGAGGTGGGGTTCCGGCAGTGATCGAGAGAGTGATATCTCCTTCTACTCTCATGGAATCGCCCGTGAAACCGACAAGGGGTGTGTGTAAGGGCCTGAGCTGATTGGGAGAGAGATTCATCCTGGAGAAGGCATCATAAAAATGCATGTCTGTGGAGCTTCCACTATCAACCATGATGCACTTTACAAGGTGCTTCGCGATCGTCATTTCGACGACCACGGTATCAATATTTACATTTTTTCCCCTGTCTTCTCCCTCCCTCATAAAGGGGAGTACATTTTCAGAGTCCCCTGCCCCCCAGGCCTTCTTGGATGCGCGCGCCGCTCCCCAAGAGATCATGCCCACCGGCTTCTCGGTGGGGCAGTTGTCGATGGCTGGAGCTGGCGGGAGAGCGACGAGCGCCTGGGACTCCACTTGAGGTCTGCCCCCCATGAACCTCTTGAGGTAGCCTCTCTTGATGAGTTCCTCAATCTCCCACTTGAGGTTGCGGCATTCCTCGATGTCGTGGCCATGGGCGTGGTGGAAGCGGCAGTACTTCATCTTATCATGGCCAATGGTGGTCCTCAGTGGAGGCGGGCACCTCAAGTAGTCCTCGCCCTCGATCTTCATAAGGATTTTGTCCTCGGGTGAGGAGAGGGGTGTAGCTTTCCTCAGGGATAGGTGTCCCTCTCGACCTTGGTCAGTCCCTCCAGGAGCTCTGGGGTGCTGGCTTCCGGGTCCCGGATAATTCAGCAGGGGCCGACTTCTTCAAGGGTCCTCCATCGAGCTCCCACCTCGTACGGTCAGCCTCCTCGGCATGGATGTACTTCTGGGCCCGGAGAAGGAGCTCGAAGTAGGTTTTGGGGGGCTTCTTGTCCAGCGAGTAGGTCAGGCGGGAGGTCCTGAGCCCTCGCTTCAGTGCTAGCATGGCCACTGGCTCTTCAAGATTGTAGATCTCCAACGCGGTAGCCTTGAAGTGGGCCACGTAGTCCCGTAGGGGCTTGTAGTCCTGCTGCTGGATGGAGAAGAGGCTGTCTGCCTCTCGTGGTAACTTCCTGCAAGCATCGAAGTGAGCCACGAACTTCTGCCCTAGCTGGGCAAAGGAAGTGATGCTCTCCGGCTCCAGACGGGTGAACCACACCCGGGCTGCCTTTCGAAGGGTAGCAGGAAAAGCGACGCAGAGAAGAGCATCGGTGGCCCCGTGAACCCTCATGAGGGTCCGGTAACTTTCTAGGTGGTCTAGGAGGTCGGTGGTCCCATCATAAGGATCCACCTGCGACATTCGGAACTGATGCGGGATTGGCTCCGCCTGGATTTCTTGGGAGAATGGGGGACGGGCATCGTAGCCCGGTGGCTCGCTAGCGGAGCCCGGCATGTTGGCAAACCGGCAGGCAAACTCTGCCAGCTTGCGCTCATGTTCTTTCAGGCGCCTTTCCACCGGGCGCTGGACAGCTTCATCAGTGGACCCCTCCATCAAAGGAGACGGAGAAGGTGACATGGATGCATAGCACCCATGGCGGGGTTCTTGCTTTTCTTGCCTCGGTGGGGTATGGGCACCTCCCGCCCGAGGTTTGGCGAGCGGCTCTCTCTGTCAGCAGAGACGGCTCATTATCTTTTCGTCGGAGCTTGGTGGTAGCCCCGGTTGTCAATGGTGGCCCACGGTTGCGATGGCCTTCCTTGGAAGGAGCGTAGGCTATCACGGGGAGCTGCGACATGGGCCTTCATGGTCCCTGGCTGCTGGTGGGTAGCCATGGATCGGTGCTGGTGCTGAAGCTGGTGCACTGCCATGACGAGGACTTGCATCTGCTGGGCAAGTGCGGCCAGCTGGGCGTCTGGTGGAGGTGGCTGGACCGGAGCGGGCGGCTCCGCTTCTTGGCGGTGTGGGTTTCCCCGAGAGGGGGAGTACCCTGCACGATGGGTGGAGGCCTCCCTTGTCCTTGTCGTCACCATCCTCTTGCCTGGCTTGTTTGTGAGGAGATGGAGGGTTTATTCACCCTCCTCCCTACCTGGTGCACCAATCTGTTGCCGCCAAGACCGTCATGGCCCATAGCTGCTGCCGGCGCCGAAGTGCACTCCTGTCGCTGCCTGCCGGTCCTCTGCTCCTGGACCTACGAAATAGGGGTTAGTGACCCGGGCCGGAGTTTCCGGTGGGGGCACTTCGACGATCAAGTCAGTGATGATCCAGGGAAACAGATCCTCCTAGTCAGGCCCCTCTTGATGGACTCTGCACTAGGAGGAGTGGAAGATGTGTCGGTGAAGGAGAAATGCAATAGGGGGAGAGTGATAGCGGGGACAGAGGGGTTCCCTGTTCCTCCACTTCTCCTTGTTTCCTGGCGGTTCTCCCTCAACTATGGTGTTGGTGGTGGCGCTTTGCCCTCTTGGTCGAGCTTGCGCTTTTGTGTTTGTGGTGGGTTGTTGTTCCTGTGTTACTAGTGTGTTACCTCCCCTTCTTTGGGGGTGCCGATCATTCTTTATAGTTGAAAATTGATCATTGGAGCCTGCCTCGGGATCCTTGCTGGGTTGGCAGGTGCATGTGGCAGGATCCCGTGCCATGGATGGGATGCCTTTCCTGATAGGTGGTAGGGGAAGCTTCCATTCCTTCTGACATCCTCTCCGGTCGCTCCATTCTAGGAAGCCTAGCAGAGCCTCGATCCAGGAGCCACCGCCCTAGGGGTGCATGCTCTCTGGCTGGCCCATTCCCTGGAAGTATGGCCAGACAGGTAGTTATGGCAGCATTGGGGGTGCCATTCCGTGGTCCTCAGGTGGCTCGCCGGTGCCCTGGGATGGCAGGGTCTGTTCTGGCCTGGGCACTCCGAGCTCGTGCGGTCACCTCGGTGGAGAAGGGAAGAGTGTGGGCCCAGTCCAGAGGGCGTGCGCTCGAAGAGGCTCCACATCGGTAGGCGAGCTCTTGGCTCGACCTCGACCGCAGGGCACTAGCCTCCGAGGGTCTGGCTCTGGAGGGTGGAGGACGGACCCGGTCTAGAGGGCGCATGCTCGGAGAGGCTCTATATCGGCGGGCAAGCTCTTGGCTCGACCTTGACCGCAGGGCACTAGCCTCCGAGGGTCTCGCTCTAGAGGGCGGAGGATGGACCTGGTCCAAAGGCGCGCGCTCGGAGAGGCTCCACATCGGCGGGCGAGCTCTTGGCTCAACCTCGACCGCAGGGCACTAGCCTCCAAGGGTCTCGCTCTAGAGGGCGGAGGATGGACTCGGTCTAGAGGGCGCGCGCTCGGAGAGGCTCCATATCGACGGGCGAGCTCTTGGCTCGACCTCGACCACAGGGCACTAGCCTCCGAGGGTCTCACTCTGGAGGGCGGAGGACGGCTCCGACCTTGGCGTCGAGCTCATGAGCTCGATCCAGTGGAGGACTGAGCTTGACTTGCTGTCCTGAGGGAGCTCAGCCCAGCTCGGTAGTGGGATCCGAGCTAGAGAGTTGACGTGGCATCTTCCGTGGTAGCCTCCCTCAATGTGGCGTCCGTCAGCTACCCACGTCAGCGGTCTTGCCACATCAAGTTGTATTGAAAATCTTTGAATGCAATAATATTATATGTTTCTCACTTATTATGTTTGCCATGTTATCTATACATTGATGATTTTATATTAGATTATCATTTTTTTTTTTGAGAGTCAAATTATCTCAAACAATCTTGATAATCTTCTCATTCTATTTCAAAATCAAGATTAGTGTATTTAACAAAGGGGAGAATGATATTAATTAAATACCTTTTTGATTAGTAACAAAAAAGGGAGAATGGTATTGACAATGAATGCATGGAAAAATGGCAGAAGAAAGGAATGAAAAACATGAGGTTTCAAAATTTTAAAAACATACAAAAGGGGGGAGAAAAATTGTTGAAACTTAATGGCTTGAATACATTTAGTCTAATTTCCATCCATCTTACAATATGCTCTCAAAATTTGCAAATTTGCTCTATTTAGAACTTGCTATAAACATCTGTTGATATCTCAAGACTTGATACTTTTACCAATCTGAAACTATGATACATTTCAGGCAAAAACAGCTTTTGATAAGTATTTATTATGATACATATTGGACTTATTTCAAAAGCTCTAATACATTGTCAATATGCCTTAATTCTTTCAAATACATTCTTGGTATACAGCTCATACATGTTAATATTTACTTCCAAATATATTTATACATATAATTGTAAAGTTTTTCTATGCCCGGTGTTTTGTCATCATCAAAATGGGGAGATTGTTGACCGCTTGAGTGATTTTAATGATAACAAAATATTGGAGCATGCATTTGTCTTACTAACAACTTTTCAAGTACATTACAAGTTTTTGTAGGATGATTTTAATGCTCAATTGCAACTCCTACAACCTTGTTTTATGTCAAGTGTAGTGTTGTAAAAGTTTCATGTAAAGAAGAGTCCAAAAAAAATTGATGTAATATTCATGAAAATGGGTTGCTTCTGTGTGTTTTTCAAGCTAAAATTCTTTAGAATATATTGTTAGTTGAGTTGGAAAGAGTCTTGAATGATTAAGAGTTGCTGGATGAATTCTGGAAAAGTGTTAAAGATTTTATTGAAAATCACTCGAGCCGACTCGTGTAAGGAGAGCCGACTCTAGTCCATGGCATAGTTGAAGGATTCTGGCATGCAGAGATCCGAGCCGACTCGGAGGAACCTAAGCCAACTCATCTAGAGCTTCATTTCTTGAATTACACAGGCGAAACAACCCGAAGGCAATCCGAGCCAACTCAACCATTCAGTCAGGCATCCAAGTCGACCCTTCAGTAATCCGAGCTGACTCCTCTAGAGTCCAGAGAAAATCAGTTCTAAAAGAATAGTTAGGAGAGTCGACTCTACTAAGATGAGCTGACTCCTTTAGAGTACAACTTTGAAGACCTGAGAATCCAAGCCGACTTGACTGTGGCGAGCCGACTCGACTAGAATGAAGAGTCAACTCTCTGAGGATCCGAGCCGACTCAAACGTCGATTCTAGGTAAGTAATAGCTAGTTCCAGAACTTCATTTTTGAATTTAAAAAGTGCTCCAATGGTCAAATATCAAATCCCAATGGTCTACAACGACTATATCCACCTAAGAAGAGTATAAGACTCTATAAATAAGGGATTTCGACAACCTTTGAAGAAGCTAATGCATGATTGAACATTAATGAGATTGTGAGCAAAAGAGCACAAAAAAGAATATTCAAGTCAGCCTTCAAGTATTCACCAACTCCAATCAAAAGCTTGAAGCACTTATTGAGGAAGAAGAATAAGCCATTGAAGTGCATTAAAGCATATTTAAGAAGGCTTCTCTTGAGCTGCAATTGAAACCATCAGACAATTTGGGTTTGTCATTAGTTGCTTACTTTCTCTTAACTCTTTTGTGAGTTTGTAGGTTCTTGGTGAGCCTGATTAAAAACCAAGTATGGGTTGTTAGTGATCCTGTTTTAAAACTAATGTTGTAAGGATTTTTGATGAGCCTGGTCAAAACCAAGGTTAGGTTCTTGGTGATCTTGTTGAAAGCCAAGAGTTAGGTTCTTGGTGATCCTATTGAAAACCAAGAGTTGGGTTTTTGGTAAGCCCGGTTGAAAAACCAAGTTGGGTTTGGGATTGTGAGCCCAATAAAACAATCCAACTGTATTTCAGTGGTGAATATAGTGAAAATCCCAAGTGGTATCTTGGATAGTTGATATAGGAGCGAGGTTACTCCAAACCACTATAAAATGATATGTTTGTGATTATGTTTTTTCTTCTTTACTTGCTTCTGCTTTAAATAATTTGAATCATAGCACCTACCACACAAGAAGTTTTAAAAGAGCACATATCTGTTTAAATTTTTCAAATTTCCAATTCATCCCCCTTTGGGAAAGCCACATGGGCAACAAAGTTGAAGATCCGAACAAAGAAGTGGATTGGAAATCAAAGACCTGTTCATATACAGCTATACTTATGGCAGGAGATCTATCTAATCTCTTGCCGGAATGAGGGACTACTGCAATAAAATTTTACATAATTTTGTAATAACTCCATAGGATAGTAACCCTAGACTCACTAAGGTTGCTCCTAATAGACTCAAGCCCAGGTTCTTCCCTATAGGGATCCCTTCCCCTTGGAGGACTGCAGCTACTAGAAGACTCATCTCCTCCCCTACCGATTGAAGACCTACTGGCGGCGAGAACTCCTAAGGATCTAACCATGGTGAGCCGGGGAAGAGGATCTGACCTGAGAGGAGGAAGGACTTGAAAGAAGAAGGAAAGATAGAGACGAAAGACTCCCTAAGGCTACTGGAACTTGAGAATGGTGTAAAGATCCGGCTTCAAAGGGAAAGAACCCTTTATATAGGTGACCATAATAGCCATGATTTCTTTCTTGCATAGTGTGAGTGCTTCTGATCATGCCATGTATAAGGATCTTAACCAAAGATACGATGTCAACGGAGAAGAAGTCGATATGATGTGAAGAAAACCAATATATCAATTTTGATCCACGAGAATCTGGCTAGAAGAAATAAAAAGATGACGACGGCTATGATTGCATCTTCGAGCAACTTCAACAACTCTGATTATACCATGAATCAGAATCTCAATCAAGCATCAATGGAAAAAATCGACACAACCCCTTGATCCGAGAGAATAGTTCTGCTGCCTATAGAAATTCAACATGTGGCAAAGGCATAACGTCCAAAAGGAATAACTTAATACCACCAACTGACTCTGAGATTTGCCATCATTAAAAGATATCTTCTCCCCTCCCGGTGAAAAACATGGAGGATGTGGCAAAAAAAAAGAAGAACGATGATGATTAACTCCCATTTTTTAAGGCAACAATATATCTTGAAATTAGAAGTAGGGGGCAAGTATTGTGATGGGCCGGTCGGACTAATCAACCAAAGGTTATGTGGCAAACTCAAAGACTGACAAGCTGATAATATGGTGTTCGATCGACTTATCTCCAGAACTCATAAAGGCCGACCATCTCGTAAAGTCCAACTGACTTTAAGAAGAATGAAGATGGCAAGAAAAGAGGTATTATCCTACCAGAATAACAACCAACAATTATAACATGCTCGGATTAGTTCTCAACGGAAAAATGTCAAAACTAACTGCAAGAAGCCCCTTCTAACTAAATTATATTAAGATAAATTCCTATAAATACCGGTAAGAGGGGACCTCCGAGAGAAAGTAAGAAAAACTAGCTGAAGTATTTCAATTCTTACTTATCTTTTCTAAGATTCTGTATTTGTTACTCGAGCCCTTGCTGACTTAAGCATCGGAGTGTCCCCTACTGAAAATCTTCTGGTGTGTGGACTTGTTTTGCAGGACCTCGAAGGAACTTCGGCTAGTGCATCTTGGTAGTGTGAAGAGATTACTTGGGTTCGATGTCGATAAAACCTTTTCATTAAACACATATTTCATAATCTTGCAAAACAACCATCCCAAAAAAGAAATCTGTCAGCAGAAAAAATTCTGTTCACAACATGATCTGAAATCTATGTAAGAGCTTCGCCTAAAATCAATTATATAATCTAACATTATGTACAATACAGGATTCTGAAAATTCTATATGAAAATTGCACATAAAACAATTACAGAATCTAATATTCTATAGGATACAAGATTCTGAAATTTTGTATGAAAGTACCTATTCCAAAAGAACTTCGGCCCATTTTGCACAACCAAATTTTCAGAACAGCACAACTTTCAGAACAGCATGATTTTCAAAATAGCACGTGTTTCAGAACATGTTTTTATGCATCTCAGTCCTTAGCAGCATGATTTTTAGAGCAGAGAAAATCTGCACGTTAGTTCTCAACAGCATAATTTTCATAGCAGAGAAAAGCTGCATGCCAGTTCCCATCGCTGAGAACAATTCTCAGCAGGTGGTGAATTTTTTTCAAATGTTCTAAAATGCAAAATAAATATGGCCCTTGACAAAAAATCTAGTTTTTCAAAAAATCCAGATCAAAAGGAAGACCTTGTTAAATCATGATTTTAATGTTAGTCGTGATGTACAGAAAATACATACACATATATATATATATATATATATATATATATATATATAATATATATATATATATGTAATTTTAAGAAAATTTGAAAATATATTTTTTTGTGTGTGTGGCAAAACAAAGTTCGTATAACAAATTAATTGTAAATACAATAAAATAAAGTTAGAAAGTATGGCCTAGAAGATAGATAGATCTACTGTCCTAAAGAAGATTTGGCCCCCTTCTCATGCAAAGAATAGTTGGGCCAGATGCTCTCCTCCAAGATACAACCTGGAAGCCAAAATTTCAATGCCCGTCGATGGCACGATCTCGAACAGATGCCAATCAGCCTGTCTTCACTCGAAAATTTCAAAATGGGAAAGATAGGAGAAAAGGAATTTTAAAAACTTTTAGGATAGAAAAATAGAGAAGAGGTAGAGCTTGGGATTTTTTTGGATATGATATAGGGTTGGGATAGAGGCATATTTATAGGCTTAAAATCCTAGAAAAAATTTTAAAAGGCCCTCAACTAACTGTTATCTTATTAAATAAGAAATGAATAAAATGATCGTTATGACTATCATAACATTAATTAAATTTAGCTGTTATAAAATTAAATTTGAAATTAATTAAAAAATTAAAATGAAGAAAATGAATAGAATGGTTTAAAATGCATGGAAACAAGCATGGACCTATGTGCGTTGCATGCGGGGGAGGGGTAGAGGTTCTTTTTTTTTTTTTTTTTTTTTTTTTACTTATCAGTAACGTCAACACCCCTTCAAATAAAATAAAATAAGAAAGGTTTAATATTATTAAACTCAATAAATAATTAAAATTTTAGATTTTTAATGTACTTAGTAAAATACCTTCTAGGTTTGAACTTGTATTTAGTATAAAATACATACAGTATGAAAATGTTGATCATAATATGGGATAACACTATCTAGGCCATGTACTTGCCTTGATTTTCATGAGAGTTACTAGGAATTCACTCGGGTCCCACAATCGCGGCCCACGACTGCTCTCAACTAAGGTAGATCTTCAAAGAGTACATGCAGTAAAATCGTACCTTGCTGAACTCACAGCCTTGGATCTATCAAGAGCTATGCTCAACCTATCCGTCATAATAGAGCACCACACCATAGGGATGGGGTAGAGATAGATTCCTAAAAAAGGTGCTCCTAGACGTCACCTCAGAGATCGTTTCCCTTTGAACCTTAACTATGGGGTTGCCCTGATGGAAGGGGTCTACTTTGATGACTAATATATGGATTTAAGCTTCATTTCCCTCGATGTCTCAGATACCGCCAGCCTTTGAAAGGCCATTGGTCAAAAGATTTGCCATTTTTTTTAGTCTTATAAATAATAGTAGTTCAACTCATAAAGGTCACCATCAAATTTGTATCATGCATCACATTGACGAATGGAATGGCATAAAATTTTCAAAGCACATAAACAGATGATAACATCATTAATGAATTTCAAAGAACATATAACTTGCACACTTTTAACTTGAGTCTTTACAAAGAAATTTTTTTTATTGGTCTATAAATAAATGCTTTTTAATTTGGCAAGTAAAGCTTAATTT